>OY728142.1:1613023682-1614379961 GCA_963277665.1 Viscum album
GCATCACTACGTATCCTGTGATTGAATGACTAATGGCACATATAGTTCTTGAATGGGAAACTCTACATGGAGGTATGACTAATACTCAAAGGGGGTATTTTTTATTGATTTTTAGATAGACCTATGTTTTCAGATCCAGTTGTCACAAAATATATTGTGATAATAAGAATTAATCCATTTATTGTTCTTGAATGGGACAGTCTCTACACATTTATGACCAATACATAGAGGGTGTAAGTTTTCCCATTGATTGATTCAATTGGACCCCACATCAATGATCTCTATGTCACAACATATCCTATGATGACATGAATTTTGACCCATGTTGTTCTTTAATGGTAAACACTCTATGGAGGTCTGACAGACATATAGTTGGGTGTTATTGTTCCTATCAATTGTTATAGCTGGGCCTAGGTTTTATGACCCCATAATCACTATAAATGGAATCAATACACACATAATTCTGGAATAAGATACTTCCCATTTAGGATTGGACCATCTGCAGTGTGGGATATTGTTCTTGTTAATTGTTATTTCAACACCCATGATTATTGATCTAGTTGTCACTATGTATCATTTTATAATAGGAATCATGACACATATAGTTCTTTTTCAGAGGTGTAGTCTAAGTCCAACACAAAGTGATGTTGTCCTATCAGGATAATTATAGAGTAATGCATGTTTTATATCCTGAAAATAAAAATTACCATGAAAGTTTACATTATGTGACCAAAAAAAAGGTGTTCCTTTTATATTATTGAAAATTGTACAATTATAACAATGTAAGGGAATTATACATCTTGATCTTGTGGGGTAGGATTTATAAAAATTTATATGCCCATGTGACCAATTCTTGCTGTGAGAAGTATGGAATGAAATTTTTTTCTCTAATTATATGGAGAAAATTAATGGAAATAATGGAGACATTTTGTATCTTGAGGTGGTTGGCCCATGATATTATATCTAGTAATACTTATGTATTTCATTAGACTTAAAATAATGATGTACATATTTTTGGAATATCATGTTGTTTAAATTTATACAGGAATGTTGTTTGGCATTAATATTAAAGTCATGTGGTATGGGAAACAGTGAGTCAACATCAAAAAGGAATTATTGTAGATATCCCAATGAATGATAATCTAGGTGTAAACTCATGTTGTTCATGAAAATATACATTCACTATGTTGATATAACTCAAATAGAGGAGAGGGGAAATTTTCTTTTATTTTACATAGGTCTAGATATATTGATATGAATATTCCATGAAATGAAATTCTCAATGAATTTTAACATCCTTTGGTGAGGGAAAATTTTATTTAGTTTATCATCATATGGTAAATATGTATCATATAGTTAAACATAATCTTACAATGAAAATTTTTTGTGTTTAACATCATACATGTTGGATGTCTTTCTTAATGATGGTCATCATGCATCAGGACATATCAGTAATGATGATTAATGGAATAAAACAAGGATGTTTTCTATGACTTTTATTTCTATGAGGCCAGGACATTGGTGTGCAGTTCAATTTAATGACTCAAGTCCTAGACTACCAATAATTAGAGGGGTGTATTAACTTCTCTTTTTTCTTAAAACCAAAATGTTCATCATGTAAGCCATATAAAAAATATCCCCCCACCCAACAAGATTTAGATCAGAATTTTATATATAATTCCAAATGAAAACATGTCTATAGTTCATGGAAAAACTCATTATACACCTCATTATCTTCTTAAATGTTTGTGGCACTAATCAACATTTTTATATCAATTATGATGGAATGATGTTTAAGAAACCCATTTTGTTTCATGGGTTATGATATGGTGAATGTTTTTATGTTTTGGTGCAACAAATAAAAATGATCTCATTATAAGATGGTTGGGACCTATATCTCCCACCAGTTCATTGGATAAATATTTATATCTCATGATATTGACATGACTAGAATGACATGTAAATCGGGTTCAGTAATAAAAGACTAGAACTTTGAGTGAATTCAGTTAAATAATAGACATCATCTGCTATGATGGCCTCAGAAACAAGCCTCGACTAATATGAAATGATTTTCTATGATTATTTGTATATTACATGTAATTTCACATCATATTTTATGACTATTGGGATTACATTGCACTTTTATGATTTATCATGTGACGTGATATTCTTATCTTTTATAGGATGGATATGATTTTAAAATGTTATGTTCTAATAATTATGATATGATTGTTGTTTCCCTTATTTATACATATTAAAAATTTTCTCCCCTTTCATATGATTCAATTCCCCAGGTCATGAAGAATGGTATTAAGTAAAATATTTGAAAACGGAGTATAGTTTGGAAGTAATAAGAGGGAGACAATGTATATTGTTTATGATCCGGTTGTTTATGTTTCCCAATTTCTAAAGACACTAAACCTATACGGTCATGGAATTGTTTTTGTTATGTTTTGTAATTAATATCCTTAAATTTTAATGTAATATCTACATGTAATGTATGAGATATTATAAACAACATTTATAGGTACGTTTTCATGGTGAGAGGGGGTTTGATGCATCAGTTCATATACTTGATAATGCCACATACGTTTTGAGGACTTCCAAGAAGGGGGAGTCACATGAATATCCATTTATTATTGTATTCACATGCCCTCAAATGAGGTATTGTGGTGGGTTTATTGACCATGCATGGGCATTGTATATCATTGGTTCTAAATGCTTGGATAAGGGTACATTAGTATGTAATTCCATTATATTTTCACATATATGGTTATTGACAATGGAATTCCATTTTCACTTATGTGGATATGTGGGGGTGTTACATGTGAAAGAAGCTATGTCCATGTAGAGATGTGAATATAATGATACTAGATGGTTCTTGAAATCACATGAACGAAGGTTCCCATGACACATTTTTCTAGAATTTTAATAGGAAACACTCCACTACTATTTTATGTTCACATACACTAACATGTGTGTCCCGCAATATTGAGGGCCTACGTTGGGATGCGACATTGAGGTACCTCATGTTTGGGGGATCTTATTGAATTCAAACACTATAAGGAAATTAATATCACACATTATCCTTATTCAATAATTTTATAAAATGAGTCAACAATATTAAATCACATGATGTTTCATTATTCATCATATTGCATAACCCAAATAGGATCTTGTCACATGATTTATGTAAATATACAAGGGAACATAATGTATAATTATATAAGGATTCAGGGATGTTCCTTTTTTCCTGAAAACACCTCATAGGGTCTATATAGAAAAGGGTAGGACATGATCATGGGTTAATATGAATGATAAGGGGTGTTTGAAATATATTGTTTCATTCCCATAAAATTTTTATAAGAGTTATTCACATTACAAGTATTACATATAATTTTAGTATAATCATACAGTAGTATGATTCTTTAAAAATCATGTGAAATTTTCTCGTGATGAAACATGTGGTCAGTCTTGAAATTACTTTGAGTATTAATATGAAGGTAGCATCCTGATATTCACTTTTGTTTCCATTATATTCATCTCTCTCCATAATATCTTTTTTCTCCCAATATGTGTTTAATTTTTTATGGAGAGTTATATTATATAGTGGCAACGTTTTTCCACATTTTGTGTCATTTTTCCTAGGGAATACATTGCACGCACTAACTTCTAGTAGTGGAGATACTCACATGAAATCCATCACATGATCAAGAGATGGACTAATTTTATGTCATTCTTGAAAATTACTGAGTCTTTTCACAATCATCTCGAAGGGCGTCCCATGACCACTGTGTGTTCATGAAATTTCTTTATGAAAATTTATATCGGTTTACAAGGGTGTTTTTTTATTTCACAAGATTTAAATCATGTGATCCTCCCTGGAAATATATTTTGATGAATATGTAGTGATTGAATAGATTTTTATGGTGGGATTCGAGGTTTCATATGGCATGTTATCAAATTATCTAATGGATGAAGCGAGGATCATGTTATTAAATGATATGTTCTTCTAATTCTATTTCTCATTCAAACATGCATTCGCTTTCAAATTTTCAACATCTCTACATGTGATTCATGGAACTTATAATAACTGCCTCAAGTGGCTCATGTGATTGTCTTTACTTGGTCAAACAATATATTTTGATAAGATAATACTCAAGAAATAATATTGATAACAAGTTTTTGATAACCATACACAACCAAGAAAAAAATATTCTTTTTGGAGATGTCTAGTATGTAAATGGTGGAGTTATGAAAGCATATGGGGCTTGTTGCACTAAACTATTGGAATTTGTGGGTAGAAGGACATTAGGTGATTTGGTGGTTTAAGAGGGTGTGGGTGTTGGATTAGAGAGAAAATAACATCTTGATCAGGTAATCACCATTTTTATCATTATATATTTTAATAAAGGATGAATGCATCATCTATTACACATCATGCATAGATCTAACAGGTCATATTTCTCTACTTAAAAAGGTTAGTTGTGCCATCCACTAGTTGAGCTAGTTGTGGGGTCGGCAAAAACAACTCACATTCCTTGTCCTCAATGGTCATGTCATCCCATTGTGCATCCTACTTTGGAAAAACTCCATGTGTCCCTATTGTTCATTGTGTGAGTTATGTTATCCCACACTCTCATCCCATGTAGATTGCTTTCTGGATCCCATGTCATGGTTGAGGCAATACCCTCAAGTGACCTATGTTGGGATGTCTAGCTACATTGCCTTGATGTCCAATATATTTAGAAAATGGAACCCATAAAACATTGAATAATGAAATAATTAAAATGGGTGAAAAAAAGGAAAAAATATACTTCATTATAGAGTAAATTATATTACTATTATTTAAGAATTATATTTCCTAATCCTTCAAATCATATCTATATTTCTCATAGACTTACCTCTGCATGGATATTCATTGGAAAATTTCAAGAACCAATTGTATGGGATCTTACAATGACCCAAAATGGGGTGGACTAAATATTATTTTTTTCATTTCTATTACATCAACCCAATAATGTTTTATGAAAGTAAATTTAAGTATTTTTGTGTTGACTGATAGGATTTGGTGTAAATTAGTGGTCTATCTAAAGAAGTTATTACAACTAAATAAACCATTATTCATTATTATAGATAATTGATTCCACTTAAAAATAATCCTCAATAACACCCACATTTGATTAGAAATGAATTTTCTAGTTGGGTTTTCTTTTTCACATCTATTATAATTTGTTTTTATTAAATGATTCATTGTAAATATGTATCCAACATGCCTTGATAAAATGGGCATTGAAAAAGATTCATAATTGTTTTTACGTCTGTTATTTTATAACCCAGATAAAAACACATTTAGAAAAATTTTTAATGATGGTCATTTTTGTTTCTTGGAATATATTCCATAACCTATTAAAAATACTAAATATTATTTTTTTAAAAAAATCATTATAAATTAATTTATTATTAAGAAGGTCAATCTTACATTTCCAAATCATCCTTAAAATTTCCACTCACTTCTATATGGATATGGCTTAATGAGAAAAGTGTCCTCTCCCATCAATTTAAAAAACATAAAATCCAATGTCCACTGATATAAAAGAAAATATTATATTAGTGTTTATTATGTTAGAAAATAGATAAATCATTGTGAGATAAATTTTTCAATATCATGAAGATAATGAATCTCCTAGTACTGAATGATTACATCATTTTGAAATATTTTTTCAATATAAATTATTTTTCCTGCTTTAGTAAGTTTCCTCATAGGAATTGAAATGTATTATGGGTGCATAATTTTATATGAATTCTTATTTTCATTCTCCTCAAAGATGTTATAAATATACATAATAAAATAAAACATTAACTATAAATTTGAAATTAATTACATGCATAGAATGATTTGAATGTTAAAACATAAATGGGAAAAAATTCATCATGTTGATGCCAAATTGATCTCCAGTTACATGATCCGGGATATCATTTTTCAAAATCATTGTACTCATTGTACACCCCAAAAATTAGATTCCATTATGATATAATAAATACCAAACAACAAATATTAATTTCATGATAATCTAATTGGACTATTAGAATCATTATATGAATTCATTTATCTTTGTATTTTTTTTGAGTATATAATATTTATTTACGTTTAATGTATTAATTTAAAAAAAATATCTAAATAAATACACATTAAAAAGATAAAAAATTAATAAAAAATGGCGTAAATGATAAAATATTTAGATGCTTATTTGGTAATATGTCAAAGATGTCTAGATGGGAAAACTATAATGTGGTTCATGATTTTTCCAACCCGACTCACCCAATTTGTAGGTAATGGTACTTCAGTTGATATAACTACAATATCTTGTACATTAACCCTATGATGTTCTATCTCTAACTGTTGATAATGAATGGTATATTCAATATAAAATATCACCCCATATGCAACAATATGGTACTACAGGAAATAAAAATATTACTCCCAATAAAGTGGATAATGTGGAGGGGGGTTTTAGGAGTTAGATAAGGTGCATGGTATATTGTAAGAGGTGGATGAGTGGGACATACCGGTGGAGGTGGAGAAGAAATCTAAAACTACCATTGCATGTATTAAAGCATATAATATATCAAAGATCAGATCCATTCCTACATGATCATAAAAATATCCTAAACTTGAGGCTCTAAAGATTCTAGTTTTTCATAAACACCCTTTATTGTAGTATATGATGAACACGGAAACATTTCATCACTAATAAACTCGTATGGTATCTTCATACATAACCCTAGTGTTCATGATTTCCCAATTCACTAGCTATAATAACATGTCAACCCCTAGATAAAAAGACACCCAATATGCTCTACATATCAATATAATCATGTATGAATCATTTTCCAAATTCAAAAATGAATCAATATATATAATGAATTGAATTAACATCAATAAATTAATTATGTAAACAATTTACAATCCCCTAAACTACTACACTCGACTATTCTATAAGATATTTTAATTTGTTTATCATCTAACCCCTTGTCCATTTTTCATTTCTTTCTATGGGTGGAGGGGCAACTAATGTGGAGCTACAAGACTCGGCTCTATGTTTTTGAAAAAATATAGATATAATTTTTTCCTTCCAATAATGTGTACTCTCTAGAAGGAAAATTGTGAGTGTATACATTTCTCGATTGGATATCATGTTGATATATCCTTAATATTATATATTTAGAATAAATAAATCAATAATATATCAATAATAATATATTTAATATAAAATATATCCAAAATAAAACTTTTCACATACCAAAAATGATTTTTGTATTTTTCTTTCAAAGAAATCAATTCCATGTATCATCGTCTATAAAGGGATATATATCAAAAGGATTATGATGTTTCCCATGGTTGAAAATGAAATTTTATGTGAGGGTTTTTTTAGAATCCCTCCTTGTCCTAGAATTTAATGACACATAATTCCACTTTACTCCAGTAGTGTTATGTATATCTTATTTCATCTAATAGGATGGGAAAACATATATTACTATAAAAATTTAAAGTTATGTAAAATAATAATAAATATTTATTACCAAAATGATCTCCCACAAATAACATATTATCAATATATTAACACTTATTTAATATAAAACTCATAATTGTTTTTTAATTAGGCCCTATTGAAATATAATTATCATCAATATTTACTAGTGTCCTCTTGTCCTAGATACAAGGAATTGATAACCCTCAAACACTTTTTGACCATTTGGGAGTAAATGTATGTTGTAAAGAAGGTGGGGACCATTGAGAGGAGAAAGTGAAATTTCATTCCTAGAGGTATGAGTATGTTCATCCCTAGAAGTGTGCGATGGATCAGTTGACTGATCTTTCAATACCATAAATACCAATTCAACAAAAAAATTTACATGAATATAAAAAACCAACTATTATAATACTAATGTAAATAAATAATCAAAAATTATCAAATAATAAATAAACTAAGTAAATAATAAGTCATTTTTATTCATGTTTTTTATAGTTCACTAAAATGGTATCAACATTAATGAGGTTTTAAATTTATTATAAACAAATGAATACAAATCCAAAAATGGGGTATGAATAGTATAAATGATCCAACAGAATAAACCATATTTTACAAAAAAATGGATATTTTTACAATATAATCTAAAAATAGTTATTTTTTCATCTGAACTATGAGATTAAAAATAATTAAATATATAGAAAATGAATTCTTTGATATGTTGAAAATGGGTAAACATGGAAAACTAATCTAAACTACTCAAATATAAACAAAAACATTAACTTGTAATTTAAACTACATGTTCTGATAAATGTAATAAAACTAAAAAATAAAACATCTTACATTTTATGAATTTTAAATAATTGATAAAAAACACTTGTAATGACCTATAATATTAGGAATGTTCAAAATACTATTTTCTAAAATTCAATCATTATAATCATTTCATATTTTACAAACCATGTCCACAAATTCAGCATTGGTATTATTTTTTAATCATTCAATGGTGGTAGAGATCTCACATATATCCTCATCTTGGTCATGTTTTTCATCCTAAACACAATATTTTTCTTCCTTTTAAAATAATAGAACACTTTATATCAGGTTGATCGAAAACATAGAAAATTATATTCGTATGATTATCCATTATAAATGGATCATCCATGTATTCCAATCTATGCTGATTAATATGTTTCATAAAAAATTCATCATGACATACACTATTGTTACTAATAGACCATTTACTATTAAAAATTGGAACAAAACATTAAATATAATCAACCACTAATATTGCTAAAATTTCTCTATAATAGGGAGTTTGTGAGGAAAATGGTTTTTTTGTCTTTAACAAATAAAAAATGAATTTATTTTGAAAAAAAATACATGACGATTCGGAAATGTATTTTTATTTTACTGATCATATATTGGAAATGTATTTCCATTAATGTAATACCCATACCATGTTATCAATTTTCTACTGAGACCATCCAAAAGTCATCTCAATGTTTATGATGCATCTGATGTACCGAGATCAATATCTTTTATCCTAGGGAAAAAATTTATTCTCATTCAAAATCCACATATCCTTCGTATTTGTATAACATTATATGACTACATTAATATGAAATGTTATGTATGGTGTAGCATCATATATTATATTTCATATGCAAAAATGCACATTCTTTATTTGTTAACATATTAATGATTTTACTTTCATGAAATATATCCTTGTCCAACCGTAACTATCTTATTCACGGTGAAATGGATGAAAAACATTCTCTTCCAATAAAAATAAGTAGCTTTTACAAAACTCTACGACTTCATCAAAAATATACTTCAAAAAAATGGAGTCTTGAGGCTAATATGGTCTATTAACATAACCCTTCAATATATTCTCATTCCTTTCAAAATAAAACATCTAAGATAGGTATACATGATTGAAAAGTATTATTTATCACCGAAAATGAACGACTAAATTGACAATGATATCAAAATACAAATATGGATGAAAAAAAATTTACAATGGAAAAAAAGAATATAAATTCATTTGATTTAAAAAAATTAAAAAAAATTAGATCAATCACCTTAGAACAAATTGAATTTAAAAATAACACACATTCATGATAGTTATTATTACATTTATCGGATACATTCTACACAATGAAATAGTTAGGAGTTGTTCCATTAGGTTTTGAAAATCATGAGATTTCATACCTATCAAATTCAAATCCTTTAAATGAGGAAAATATATTACATTTGACGAATAAAACTACGTCATATTGATTTCATGATGATACTAAAAATTTATAATTTTTTCACCTTGGATAATGTATGAAAATCTAATAGTAGGAAAATTCACCTTCCATCAGAAGTGGTAGTTAACACAAAAAATATTCCCAGGGATTGTTAGTCCAATATTGCATTCAACCAATCGTTATTCTTTCCTTTAATATTTATCATTTTTTCAATCAATTTTTCATCAATAATCATTTAAAAATTCATGAATGTAATGTTATTTTTAACCTCATTGTATATAAAATATGGTTGCTCAAAAATATTGAACCTTTCTTCCAAATGATAATATCTTTACAATATTTATGTGTCCATATGAATTCCACTTAAAGGTTCCTCATACAATTAAAATAATGATAAACAGATAATGTTTTTTGTAAAATATAATATTCATATGAGCCATTTATTGACATTTTTAATCTTATATAATATTTAATCATAGAAAAAACATTCAAGGACTCATGCATAATATTTTTCTCCCATGATGTAGTTGATAATATAAAGTTTGTTTCTCACAAATTGGATATGATTTATGAAACATAAAACAATATGCAGAAAAAATATTTTAAATGATCATTGATCTATCTAATTTTAAAATTATTTTTATTTAATCATTTAATTTATGAAAAAATTTCATTGTATAGAAAATTTCATTTCAAAAATTCCAAAAAGAATTGACACCTTCCTCATATTCATCACTTATTCCAAGGTTCATAATCAAACGTCGACTAATTTTTATCTATAAAAACTATATAAAATATATATCTTTTCGAAAAAAAATAGTGCCGAAAAATTTTAGAATAAATTATTTAAGTCATTCTATGTTTAAATTTTTTTCAAATATTTCATAATTACAAAGTAACAAAACATAAAAACATATAACAAAATATATGTCTGTATTTGAAATGTATAATTATAAATTCTAAAAAATAATCATATATATGTTTATATATAATTTATAAATTGAATTGAAAAAACTAATAAAAAAATTTACAAATATCATGTTGACTCTAATTATTTATATAACAAATAATAAGTGTTTGAGGATAATTTTGATTAATTTATGAGTTGTTATTTAATAAATCATGGAAATTAATATAAAATTGTAATTAAACAAAAGTAATGTGGATAACATAATTTTCAAATAAATATATGATTTTTGATTTTCCGCTAACATTTTTCCCAAGTTTTTCTTTGTTATCTATTTTTCGACATGTATGATTACGAATGGGACACATCTATAATTTTATAATACAACACCTATCCTTATATTTCATTGATAATATGCTGAGGAAAATAATTATTTCTAATGAAAACAATTACAATAGTACATATGAAACCATGTTAAGAATGGTTAGATGCGGCAACCAATACAAGGTACCTTAAATATTTCATAACAATACACATTCAAGGTGAAAATTATTATAATAATATTTGTGATTGAAAAGAATTTACAATACGGTAAACCAAAAAAACAATTTTATATATGCAGATGTGATTTAATACTATATCATAATTAAATTAATAAATTTAAATCAATTTAGGGAAAATACTCTTCCATATAGTAGAAAAAAATAATTAATACATAATGCTGAAATTTATGATTGAACCTATAAAATTGAAATGTAATTAACTCGACACATTTTCACTAAAATCAGCAGTTTTCTAAGTTATATGAAGGTGGTAACCAAAGATTTTTTATGAGATGATCTATTTAATAACATGAAATGACGAGGTCAATAAAACATGGGAGTATATAAAGATGGTAATGCGAGATGTGAGTAAACACAATCACAAAAAATGAGTGTTAGGGCATCCACAACATTAAATGATAGAAAGATGGAATTGATTTCTGAGGCATACTTGTTAGTTGAGAGATGTGATGATAAAATGAAATCAATGACCTGAAAAACAAAAAGTGGGGATGTATAATGATGGGAAACAGATATATTAGGTAGTTAGATCAATTAAATGTGAATTGGGATTCAGCATGCAAGAGAGGTGTGTTTTCTTTCACGAGATCTAATACCATCGAAATGAATCAAAGTGGGAATTAAAAATAATTATTCTATTTATAACATAATTTATTCTGTAACTGACATTATAAATTAATTTTTATTGATTTTTCACATTTTTTATATAATTAATTATCTGAATATTTGTATTTTAACACATCGGTTTTCATGTAACCTATTTTACAATGTAATGAGTTTTTATCATATAATTTATTATATTAATAATGTGATAAAGAGTATTATTCATGTCTGTTATATAGTAACTGACTTTATAAATCACAGTATATAACGTTTCACATCAGTTAAATAATAACTATTTGGATAGAGCATGGTAATTTTTTTCACATTAGAAATCATATAAACGATGTGAAAACGATACAAATATGTCATAGTCATGGTGTCTATGAATAACAGATGTGAAAAAGTGACCTGAAAAATACATTTTTTAATGGGGACACATAGTTAGAGTAATTTACAGGACACAATATTGATAGAGTAGTTTTTACAAGGTGTGATATATAATCTATTTGAGACCATACATCAATTAGATATAAGTAAATTGTGGTTAAAGTGTATAATGGTATATACAACACATCTAAAGATTTATAGTTATTTAAATGTTCATGTCAACCCCAAACAAATAATATGAGATTTTTTTATATATTATTGAAATGAAACTATACATATAGGCTTCAAGAATTCATAATTATGATTATTTTAATATTCATATATTTTTTCCTTCACATTCATTTTATTCTTTATCAATTTCATCTATAACAGTGAGAAAGGACTTCATCCAAAATATGACTTTCAACAACTATCCATATGAAAAATAATTATTCGATTAGCTATATATATATATATTACTTCTTTATTATGTAGATTCCATCCTATACCATATGTAATGTATCCTCTCTCTATAACATAGTCCATAAGAAACCCATATCTATCATCACTATACCTAATAAAATATTTTGAGTATTTAAGTGTTTTTCAACCAATCCAGTATAAGATATTCTGACAATAAACTATACTTTGTATTGGTCCAACATCACTATTCTTGATAATAATCCTTTTGGTACTTCAACCAAACTTAAAATTAGTGTCATTATATTTGGTTGACACTTCATTTATTAATGAACTAATATATCAGTAAAAACTCCTTCAAAAAAAACCTCCTCATGTTTATATACTTATTTTTTCTTTGAATACAGAGTGAGTTACATGAACGAAGAAAATCTAATTCCCATATCCAAATTTGTATTACACGCTTCATATATTTTTTAGGTTCCATTCATTAAACTGAAATAAAATTTAGTGCATTTTTTTTTGAATCTGGAACCCCTTGAGATTCAACCTTTATATATTATATAAAGAAAATGGGCCTAGTAAAGAAACATTCACAAGGTGAAGCTTTTCATCTAATCTCATCAACTTGAACCAAAAAAAGTCCAAATGTATTTTTTGAAAGAATGTTTTTCTTGATAGTTTCATTCCCCTAAAATAGTGTAAACTAGACCTTGGATGTGATTACATAGTCATTACATTTCGTGCTTTTATAACACACATAAAATACTCAAAATAAATATAAAAATAAGATTTATTGTTTTTTGACATATTTCCTACATCACTGGAAAAAACACTATAGAACATTTCATTAAGGGAGATACAATAAGTCTAAAAAAATAATTCTCACTTATTATTCACTAATAATTCATAGAAAATTATTTCAATAACATACAATATTAGTATATTTATCATATACTTATTAGACTATTGGTTGTCAATCTCATTAAAGAAGTATTTTTCTAGTCAATATGTTTCACTGATATGTTTTATCCATGGTTACACATCTATTTTCTTGAGAAAATAATGATAAAGATCTATATATTTCATTTCAACCCCAATATGAAGTCATCAAAAAATAAAAAAACATACATGACTTTAAAAACAATTTTCTACAAACCGCATATGAGTAAACATTATATGTGTTCTATCTCTATCAAATTACATCAATGATATAGGACATGGAATCTACTAGAAATTTTTTTATAAATGTTTTGTATATTGAAAAAACATTATTCTAAAACTCTCTTAATCAGCATAGAATGACAAAACATTCATCCAGGGTAACATCCTAAACTACTATGAATAATATTTCCCTTCTTGATTTCATTAAATGACTTATGGTTATAAAAAACAAATGAACTTATTTAATTACATCTGATTGGATTTTAAATGACTGTTATATAACATTATAGTAGATATTAGTTGATCAGTGATAAAATGAATATTATAAATATAAGATTTTAACAAATCCTTTTATCACAGACAATGTATGTGAAAAAATCATCTAGTAGGATCATACCCTATGTTTCCCATTTATCGAAGCTTCCGATGGAGATAAAATTTCTAGGATTTTACCTAGACCAATCCCAAGCTGAGATCCAATAACATAATCATGGGGGAAACCATTTATGAGAGAAGTTTAAGATCATCGAGATCATGACCGAATCCTTATTCACTGAACGACACCATCAAATCCACAAAATCTGACATCTTACTCTTAGGATTTATACTAGTGTAATAAATGGATATTTAATAAGGCCCTAGAAATATGAATATATACAATATTATTTTTATAGAATAAGGAATATTTTGTCTTATAATTATATTTCATTATAAATAATTATGTTAATTAAGAAATATATTTTGAAGAGTTAAATAATTATATTAAAATAATATAACATTTTAATTAATTATTATTATTAAACTAATTTTATTAAAATTAAATTATCATATAATTTCTGGCAAGCCAAATATAATTTTTTATTATGATTTGAAAATAGTTTTTGTCAAAACAATTAAATTTTCAATCAATGTCAGTATTTATTTTTAAAGTGAAAATTAACATATATTGAAATTAATTTAGATAAGATGAATATTATTTTTGGAATTAGGACCTTGAAATTATCCAATGGTGAAATTTTAATAATATTCAGAGGTAATCAAATTTTTGTGTAAAATTTAAATACTGTATAAATATACAGTGAGATTTGTGACATCATAATGGCCCAATAATGATGTGATAAATACTATAACTAGTATATTAGACCAAATACAAGTTCTAGTTTTAAAATATTGCAATGTTAGGTAAATTTTACTTAGTTTTCAATGAATTAGAGAATTATTTAATATTTAAAATATATTTTTTGATTTTGAAATCATTTAATTTAATGTATGACTCACGTACAGATAAGAAAGTGAAATACTTTAATATCATAGGCCCGTTTCCTCATAAAATAATGTATACCACTCCTCTTTGACATAGAATATGGGAAAACACTTGGGATGGTTTGTGGTTTTGAATATTTATATGTGTTGTGTCCAAAAACAAAATAATAATGAAGTCCCCCTCCTTTCTTATATAAACCCACCCCAGATCCCATTTCTATTAACTCGAACTCCATGAATATCAACCATATTATACCACATACTCCCTAGAGTCCTCCTAAGTTTCTCCATGAACCTAAAAATCCTCTCCCAATCTTTTGGAGTCACACATCCATTTATGGTATCTTCCACTCTCCACTTTAATCAAGCACTCCATTCATAATATATATTTTAATTTAAATTTTCATACGTTGAGATAAGTTCATACATAATACCCTTACTAAAAATTTGATTTATAAATAATTATATATTCCCTTTAATCTCATTAATCCATCCATGATACATTATATACACCCATTACCATGCCAAAATTTCACAAGGTATTCTCACATCCTCTCTTCCTTTCAATTCAAGATCCTTGTCAAAAAATTTCTTTTTTAATTTCAATTGATTTTATTGGAATAATTTTATAATAAATTCCATATATACCATTTGATGTTTTCATAATGTGGTAACATTTACTCCCTAGCATTTGGACCCTTACCTAATCCATTACTATGCCAAACTTTCGTAAGGGATCTCTCTCTTCTGATTTCCATTCAAGAACATATTTTATATTATGAAACTTAAATTCAATTTCATTTGTTAGAATATTAGGTTCCCTGATCCCCATACATTAAATTTCACATATAAATAATTTGAGAACATGTATGCTCTAATCTACCCATTTTATGAATTTCATACAGCGTCGTTATGGTGTCGAAATTACACCGCAACTTTACACACCAAAACCATTATATAGTGAATACCATACTAGTTCCATTATCAAGGGTATTCACCTTTATGCACATATACGTATTTATTGAGGACATATATGTATTTATTCCAAATTACATTATCATTGAATAATTGATAATGTTTAATGAATCCATGTTATATATCAATGTGGAACACTTAATCCTAAGATTGAAATGATTATGAAGGGTGTGTCGTGATAGCGCTCTAATGCATTAAGTAAAGATTTGTATCATTATGGATCATGTAGGGATAAGGGTTCACCAAATTCATCTGTGAGACATTTTTTCAACATGATTTGTTTCTGATTTTTTTATGACATATGTTTATGATGTGGTGTTTTAGGTTCTTTCCACATGTCCATGTTATGATTATCACGTTATATCATGACATTATATTGATGTTACAATATGCCTTATTTATATTACTTTTCAAACATGTATTACTATCTACATGTTAGTCAATGTTTACTTCCTTATTAGGCTTTATAGCTTACCCCTTTCTTATGTATTTTCTATGGTTATCCGAGGTAGTGTTAAGTTATAAATAATGTTGTGGTCACGTAAAAGTTGTTTTCAATAACGATATTGCATTTCATGTTTTAAGATGTTACATAATTTTCCTAATTTACAATGACACTAGTAATATCATTATTCAGAGTCATAATAAGTGACAATATATTTAATAAATCATTATATAATATAAAATAAAGATAAGGGTTTTATATTTGGTATCAGATGATAGGATTTGTTATTTTTTTGGAATAGGATTAGAAAACCCCACCCCAATCCCTTAAGGATAAGAATAAGTGTAAGGAAACATCTATATATTTTGGGCTGTATAGATTAAGTGGGTTACCAATAAAATAAACGCCTATATGGATAAAAAATGGATGTGGATCTGGGAGAAATGTATCTAAAGGATAAAATTACAAAACACTTCATTGAGCTAGACTCAAACAGGAAATTTTAGATGATAATGGGACTTTCTACACTCCACCATGGACAATACTTTGGGACATGTCTTCGTAAGTTCATAAAAAAATTACACAACATTATTAAGGGAGAAATAAATTCACATAAAAATATAAATTATGAAGTAGATCATGGATAAATTACACTGAATCCTAGAATTTGATAAGTAATAGAGATAAATATAATTAATAACTTATCCATTTAATGTAATTATACTCATTTTATGTGACTAACTATTTAAGATACTCATACCTAATTTTCCTTTTATTCTATCCAATGGCCGATAATAGGAGGAATCATGTAAACAACAGATTCGAAGGGCAGTGTGATTATTTACCCAATGAGATGCACAACCTGATAGGAATAGGAATCAAAAACATTGTTAGGATTCTCTCTCAATTAACTAATGTTATGAATCAAAACATTGATCAAGAGGATAACTAACCCTCCCTCCCAAGAGAGTAAAACCCACAGTCAAGCGAATCATGCGACAAAGGGATCCTACTATTAGTGGATCATATAATCAATTTATCATCGATCAATTGATCAATTCCATCGAAATGGTCTTATCTATATATCAATTTTCCAAACAAGAAAAGGTTATACTATATGTTTATCAAATAGATGGTGAACCTGATCAGTGGTGAACATTGATCAAGAATATGAATCCTAATGAAGAGATCGACGCATTATAGTGGAAGGAATTGCTGATTTTTTTTAAAAAAAATGTTTGCAACGCACACTATCATAATATGGAAGGAGATATCCTTGCTCTAAAGAAAACGTATGAATAATATGTTGGAGAATATGAATCATAAATAAAAAAACATTCATGATAATCCATTGGTTTTATTTTTACCCTGTAACTAAAGGTTGATCAGTTATTTGGTGGGATAAATCCAATCCTATGAAAAGCCGTCAAAATTCGTGACAATAATAGTTATGATAAAATTTTCCAATGTGTCCTCAATGTCAAGATAGAGATTGGTTAGTCAAAGTGGTATCATGGGGATAAGAATTAAATAGGACACATGTATTCTTGTGGTCCAATGGATAAATCCCATGGGGTAATGAAATTCCATTACCTAATATGTCAAATGTTTGCAAAGAAGTTCCATAGAAATTGCATAACGGAAACTAGGAAAATGATTTAGGTATGGAATAGAATGTCACATGGAAAATTATTTCCGATTGGAGAAACCTCATATTGTGACAATGGAATGGAACACTCTGTTTAATCCACAACATGTTGTTCATTGCTGCAACTATAAGGAAACAAGGAACTTTGCGAACCAGTTACCTAAGACAAGGGTTTTGGGTGGAAATCAACAACCTCCAATACAACAAGGGAGACCATTTTCCATCACTACATCCAGTGTGAATCTTGAAAAATAAGTTGAGATAGGTACACTAGATATTCATTCAATAATTTTAAACATAATGTTTTTCTAGTTCTATGAATTCCATTATATATAAAAAATGTTAGTACAACTATTCAATCATCGCCACAATGAATGGAAGATGAGATGTCGATGGATATGTAAAATGGGGAAACTATTGCATCCCATTAACATAACTCCTCCATTATGGTCGTTTTTTAGTGAACTAATAAGATATTATACATCCCTTGGTTGAATTTGATGCAATTCTTGGCATGGATTGCCTTAACCTATATAGAGACAACATAAATTTCTATGAGATGGAAATCACTCTCCATATAGATAATACCACCCCTCTCGATTCTATGCAAGTGAAAGGAGGATGATAAATATTTTTTAGCATAGTCATCTCAAAAATGGATATTATTTCCCTATGAGAATGTGTATCCATATGAGATTATAGAGTCTTAGGAATTAATAATTCTCGATGATATGCCCATTGTGAAGGAATTTTCAGATGTGTTTCCCGTGGAATTTTATAGATTTCCTTTTATCCTAGAGGTCTAATTTTCGATCAAACATATACATAAGGAATTTCTAATATCCCATACTCTATATAGAATGACATTTGCAGAACATGAAGAGATGAAGAAAAAACTACAAGAGAATCCGGATAAAGGGTTTATACACCCATGTGCTTCACCAATGGGTGAAGTAGTCCTCTTCATTAAGAATATGTATTGGTTAATGAACCATTGAGATGAATATATTGAAATCAATAATATCAAAATAAATAACTATTATCCATTTCCTTGAATTTAAGACTTGTTCAATTATCTATTTGGATCACAAATCATCCCCATGGTGGATATATAGGTGGGATATTTTCATGTATTGTTGAAGAAGGATGATATCCCCAAGACTACTTTTTGTATATATTTTTTGGAATTATGAGTTCATAGTGATGCCATTTAGGATAAAAAATCCTCCAAAAATCATCATGGACTTCATGAATAGTGTCTTCCGAGATTACCTAGTCAAATTTGTGGTAGCCTTTATAGACAATATTCTAATATATTCTAAAACCACATTGGAACATGTCAAGTATCTGAGCATTAACCTGAAGACAATGTGAAAGGATAGTCACTATAAAAAGTACATCAAGTGTGATTTCGGGTTTAATGGAGTCTCATTCATGGGGAATATCATCACAAGAAGTTGGATATCATTGGATCATTCAATGAAATATGTATTTGAGAAACTGTCAAGGGTAATATCTGTGATAGATATCAGTAGCATCCTTGGGATAGCTAGATATTACCTCCAATTTATGAGAAACATCTCATGATTTTCTTCCCCTCATACCTGTCAGACATAGATGGGAGTCAAATTTTTTATAATGAAGAATGTGTAGAAAGATTCATGGAGTTGAAAAAGAGTATTTTAATACTAAATGTCCTCACACTAACCACAAGTGGAGATCTTTTCATAATTTTCAGCAATTCTTCAATGAAGGGATTGAAATGTGTCTTTCGTAAAAATGAAAAAGTCATTAACTACACCTAATGGAAGTTGAAAATTCAAGGGAAAAACTATCCCACACATATTATGAAGTTATATGTTGTGATCCCAATAGTGAAAATCAGGTGGCATTATCTTTTTCGAGTGATGTTTTAAATTTATATAAATATAAAAAGTCTCAAATATACTTTCACCTAGAAAAAGATGAATATGAACCAATGATAATGAATATAGCTTATCCATAAATACGACTGGTCAATCCACTACCATATTATGGAAAAAAGGAATATGATGCACTATATAAGAAGGATCTAGTAATTCAATCCTTGAAAATAATTGACATGGATCTGATATTCATAGATATGATGTGGATGGACAAGGTAATCATAATTAAATGACTATAATAAATCTAATAAAAATCAACAAAATCATTTGGAAAGGTTAAAGGGAGTTCAAAATGATAATGTGGTAATTCTGAAAAAAGTGGAAACAATCAGAAAAGGTAAATCAGTAGTGATCAATTTTATTGATGTATTAAATTTAAGGATTTGGGTCAAGAATATTTGTACCATCAATTTCTGGGTTAAATAATGAACTTTTCGATGATTCAATAAGTTAGATTGTCTCCATTTATCGAGGAAACACAATGATGTATCATGGTCCCAAAAAGCATTATTTGTGGGACAACATGAAGAATG
This sequence comes from Viscum album, assembly GCA_963277665.1. Classification (NCBI taxonomy): domain Eukaryota; kingdom Viridiplantae; phylum Streptophyta; class Magnoliopsida; order Santalales; family Viscaceae; genus Viscum; species Viscum album. Next base: position 1,613,044,282 of record OY728142.1, read on the forward strand.
ATATCAGAGAATATATATCAACGTGTCTGTTATGTAATCAAGTATGGGAAGAAAGATAGATGTATTTGGGGATGATGAATCCATTACCCATACAAACATGGAAATTGAAAAACCCCAACATAGAATTTGTCACTAGATATCCAACCACATCCAAAGGAAATGATTCTATCTAGGATTTGGTGGATCATCTTACAAATACATCACATTTCATTGTGATTCGAGATAATCTTTCAGTGGATCAACGAGCATGAATATAAATTCTATAATTGGTAAAGATGAATGGATTATCACTATGAATTATATTTGATCAATATCCATGATTATCCTCTTTGTTTTGGGAAAGTCTCTAGAATGCTCTAAACAGTGAGAAAATTTTCAGAATAACATACACCATAAAAATTGTGTCCAATTTATGTGGCCTATCCAAACACTTGGGGATGGGTTGATATATATCTTAATGAACATCAAATGTGCATGAGCCCAAAATCATCCATTATTGGAGTTCTTCTACAACAAAATATTCTATTAGAGAATCCAAATGTCCCATTATGAAGTCCTTAATGGGAAGATGTACAGAACACCGGCATGTTGGGATGATGTTGTGAAACAAAAAATTCTAGGTCTTCAAATGGTCTATGAAATGATGGATAAGGATAGGACAATACTTTTTCACATCAATGCTTCTCATAGTCGACCAAATAGATATGCTTACAATCATCGATGTGACCTAGAGTTCAATGATGGAGACATAGTTTTCTTCTACATATCTCCTTGGATGAGAGTCATGATATTTGGGAAGAATGGAATTCCTAGTCCAAGGTACATCCTCAGTTTTTTAGATCCTTGATCCCATTAAAGTAGTTGCCTATCTACTAGAACACACAGAGAACTGATCTAAAGTACATGAAGGATACAATGTATCCCTCTTAATAAAACCCATCACTTGTACACAATCCAAATGTTTTACCACTAGAGAATCAACATTCCTATGAGAATAACATGGTGTCAATCTTAGATCGTTGATAAAAATATCTATTAAACAAGACAATTCCCTTTGTCAAATCATTATAGAGAAACTACATGTTTGAAGATGAAACATTGGAACTAGAGGAGGTGATAAAGCAGAGATTCCCTCTATTGTTTTACTATTGGAAAAGGAAATTTTGACAGAAAAATATCTTAAGGGTGGGGGTGGTTGTAATGACCCTAATTTTTATGAATAGAAATACACATTCTGATTTATCAAAATGCCTTATGGTTATAAAAAAACACATGCACTTATTTTATTATATCCAATTGGATTTTAATTGATTTTTACGTATCATTACCATTGATTATGTAGCCATTGAATGGTGATCATATGACTAGTAAAAATATAGGTTTTTAACAAATCCTTTTTTCAATGACAAACGAATTAGTGGCCTCAACTAGTAGTATAGTTTCCTATGAAGCCCATTTATCAGATATTCATATGGATATACCATTTCTAGGAATTTCCCAAGACCCATCCGAATATGAGATCGAACAACATAAGAAAGAGAAAAACAATTTATGGGATAAGATCAAGCTCATCTTGATCACAGAACAAACAATGTCCACTGAATACACCAATGAAATCCCTACAATTACACACCTTACACATACGGAATATGCTAATATAATGAAGGGATATGTTTCAAGACCCGAGTAATATAACTATGTAAAATAATTTCGGTATAGAATAATGAATATATTTTCTTCCTATTATTATTAAAATGTAAATATTATTTGTTAATTAAGAAACATATTTTGATGTGTTATTGATTTTTTTAAAATAAATAATATTTTATTAAAATATTATTATTAAATTAATTTTATTTAAAATGATTGGTAATATAATTTTAAATAAGTAAAATTTTATTTTTCTATTATGATTTGACATGTCTTTTATTAATACGCATAAATGTTTAATAAATGATGGTTTTTATTTTAATTTTAAAATTTATAATATATAAAGAATTATTTGTATAAAAAAAATATTATTTCTGTAATCAATTCATTAGAATTATCAAAAATTTATTTTTTCATATTTTTTTAAGGTAGTCTAATATTTTGGTATAAATTAAATACCCTTTAAATATATAGTGCATTTTATAGCATCGTAATTTCCCAATAATGATATAATAAATAATTTAAAAGTCATATTCAGACAAATAAATGGTTATTCTTTTAAAATAATGTAATTTTAGGTTTATGTGGTTTATTTTAAAAATAATTATATATTCCTCCAAAAAATATAATATATTTTTGGATTTTAAAATCATTTTCTGGAAAGTATGACTCACCTCCACACAATAAAGTAAAATATAATAATATCTTCGGCCCTTAGCCTTAGAAAATAATTTATACCATATCCCTTCTCTAAATACCTTATCGAAAACCCATGGTATGGTTTCTGGTTTTGAATATTTTATTTTTTAGTGTCCACAAATAAAATAATAGAGAAATCCACCTAATTTATTATACAAACCCACCCAAGCTCCTATTTTTCATAACCCAAACTCCTTTAATCTCAACCACACTCTTTCCCCTACTCCCAAGAGTCCTCAAATGTCCCCTAAAGATATGAAAAATCCTCTCATAAGTAATTGTAGTTACAAATCCATATATGGGATATTCCACTCTACTCTTTTATTAAGCACTCCTTTAATAGCAGTTATTTTAATTTCAATTTTCATATGTTGGGATATATTCATACATAATACCTATAATTTCCAATTTATTTATAAATAATGAAATCTTACTTTAAATATCATTTTTCCATCCATGATCCTTTATAAACACCTTTTACCATGGAAATAAATTGTAATTTATCATTACCTCTCTCTTCCATTCAATTCAAGAACAATGATTGAAATTTGTTTTATTAATTTAAATTGGTTATATTTTCATATTTTTATAATAAATTTACTATAATATATTTTATTTTATATAAATTGGGTATCCTTTATTCCTTCTCATTTGGAACCTTACCTAATCTATTACAATTCCGAAATTTTGTAATGGATTTCTTTCTTCCCATTTCCATTCATGAACTTCATTTATATAATTAATCTTAAATGACATTTAATATGATGTGATATTATGTTATCTTGTCCCTTTACCAACCATTTCATCTATAAATGATTAGAGAACTATTCTTCTCTCATCAAACAATTTTATGAATTTCAATAAGACGTTGTTATGCTGCCGAAATTGCAGTATGATGTTCCATGCAAAAATCACCAAATACTGAATACCATACCCATTCCACTATCAAGGTTATTCACCTTTGTACACATATAATTATTTATTGAGTACATATATTTATGTATTCTAAATTCCATGATCATGGAATAAATGATTATTTTGATCAATTCCAGGTTATAAGATATATGTGAGAAACTGAAGCATGAGATTGAAATGATTATGAAGGGTGTTCCCTAATAACACTCAAATGCATTGGTTAATGTTTATTACCATGATAAATTATGTAGGGATAGGGGTTATATAAGGCCCTAGCCTTAAACATTACTTAATATTGAGTTATTTCAAGAATTCACATTAGAAATATTTCCAGGTTTAGAGTTTTAGATAATTAGATCATAAATCATGCATTACATTACACATTTAAACAAGGTTGTTACATCAAAGACAATATTCATTTTTTCAACCAATGAAAACATATTTAAAAAAAACATGATTGTTTTCATGACAATTCCTCCACAGTATCATCACATCATGTACTTTTCCCATGACCTATGAAAAACAATTCAAAAACATGGGATGAGCATAAAAAGCTCAGTAAGGGATATAAAAATATGGAAAGAAAACATTAGTCGATGTATACATAAGAATCAATGAAATCATACATTACTCATAAAACATAATCACATTAACATACCTCGTGAAATTATATGATTTATGAATAACTCATAGAAATCATAAGACATAAATGTAACTTGAGGTATACATAACATTCTTACGTAGAGAGTGACCCTCTTGTTTACATTTGGAATACCCATCACAGTATATTCCCTAAATATCTTCGGAAAAAACATTAGTTGTTAACTCATTCAGGTTACCCAATGCATTGGAGATCTATCTTTGGCTCACCCGCCCTTATTTTATCATGGAACCACCCATCTTCTTAAACAATGCCCAAGAACCATAACATAATAATATCACATAAAACATGCATAAAGGATACATAAAATTTTCACATATCAATCACAAGATCTTAATAAAACAAATTGATATAATCAAAACATTATCAAACCCATTTTCAATACCAAAATAAAACAAATTTGAAACATGGTATTTATTTTTAATTTAATAAAAGTTATGTATAAGGCCCCAGCCTTAAACCTTACTTAATATTGAGTTATTACAAGATTACACATTGAGGATCTTTTCAGGTTTAGAGTTTTAGAGAATTAGATCATGAAACATTCATTACATTCCACATTTAAACAAAGTGGTTACATAAAAGACAATATTCATTCTTCCCATCAACGGAAACCTATTTAAAATTAAACACAGATTCTTTCTTGAAACATCCTTGACACTATCATCACATCATGTACCTTTCCCTTGACCTGTAGAAAAACATTTCAAAATCTTGGGATGAGCATAAAAAGCTCAGTAAGGGTTATAAAAATATGAAAAGGAAACATGAGTTCATATATATATAAGAATGAAATCATACTTTACCCATAAAACAAAGGCACTTTCATACCTCATCAAACCATGAATAAATCATAGAAATCATAAGACAAAAAGGTAACTTGAGGCATTCATAACATTCTTACGTAGGGAGTAACCCTCTTGGTTACGTTTGGAATACCCATCACAGTATATTCCCTAAATCTCTTCGGAGAAACCTTAACGTTTCACTCCTTCGCGTTACCCAATGCATTGGAGAGCTATATCGGGCTCACCCGCCCTTAGTTTATCACGGAACCACCCGTTCTTCATAACCATGCCCAAGAACCATAACATAATCGTATCACATAAACATTAATAAAGGAAACATAACATTTCCACATTTCAATCACAATATAACATTTTAGGATATTGAAATAATGAATCCACTCAAAAAGAAACCATTTCCAAAACCATTTAAAACATATAATAAAGAGATTTTTGAATCAAAGTGTCCCATACCACCTTGAAACTTTTAATATTTTAAACCATTAATATCCATATAAATAAATCCATAAAACCATTTTTAAAACATGGATATTAATAAGAAAAAATAATTAAAACATTTAAAATGATATTTTGGTTAAAGGGGTTTTGCCAAAATTAGAGACACTTGAATACAATAATCGAGGAATAAAATTTAGTGAGAACATTATAATATCATGAGAATAAAAGGATTCAAGATATAATACTCCAAAGGACAGTATATACACCATATAAGAGTGAATTGGTGCAAAACAACAATGAACCCTCAATAGAAATGTCAAATGTGATGAAATCCCTTATAAAGAAGGTATCCTTAAATTAAGGACAAATAAATCTCAAAAATATGTGTGAAAAATATATATACACCCAATATAAGTGGATATTAAGTGTAAAAAAATAAAAGGTCATTCACACATATTCAATGGATGACATATTCAATGACTACAAGTTGAACCCAAAGAAATCGAAATTGGGTTAAAAAGTTCCCTTGACAGCCAAACGGCATCACATCAAATTGAGTTGATGAGAGATAAAAAGTGTATCTAATCACTTGGACATAAAATTTATATCAATAATGATGTATGAGAACATATCCCACCATAAAAATATGTAAATTAAAAGACCCAATAAAAGAAGTCTTTTAAAAAAAAGAGGAGGGTGAAAGGTTCCCTTACCGACTTGGGTATCTTTCAAAACATACACCCCATGAAAGAAAGACAATAGGTCATTGATGTAAATACTCATAAACGAAAGTATATTACACAAATAGTAGAATAATGGGCAGTAGATACACCACTAAATGGAATTTGTGGCAAATGTAGCATAAATCTCACGGGAATAAAAGTGAGATGAAAAATCCCTTACGAAAACTCGGCAGCCAAACGGCGCCACATAAAACTTACGAATATGGATTGATGAGATAAAATAGAGTATCCCATCATATTACAGTAGAATTTAGAGAAAGTGGAATAAAAGTAAATCCCCCAAAATTGCAAGGAGGAGATTAAAAGAAGTGACATAAAGGAGAGTACTTAAAAAGAAAGAGAGAGGTTAGATCTCTTACGAAAGTTCGGCAGCCTAACGGCGCCACTCAAAACTTCCAAAATGGATTGATGAGAGAGAATAAGGTATCTCATCACATGAACATAAAAATCACAGTAAATGTAATATAAAAGAACATCCCAATCATAAGAAATATGAGCTTAAAATAAATGACATAAAAGAGTGTACTTAAAAAAGAAAGAGAGTTGCAGGATCCCTTACCTCGGGTCCGACTTGACTCGATCGTTCTTTAATCTCCTGAATAATAAACTTGAGTTAATTTCTTCTTCCTTAAGAACCTTTTTGAAGTTCATTATTCCTTTTATACCACTTATTACCATGTCATAAACATTATGTAATCATTTAAGTTAATAATATTTGATTTGCCGATATTTGGTTCTTAAGTCGAAAGTGGACTTCTTACAATTACATGTTGTTCGTGTGGCCAAATGTTTATTATATCCATAATTTTATTCATGATGTAGATATCATATATGTAATATATATCCAGTACATGCATGCATTTATAACATTACATAATCATTTAGAGGTAAGAAATGAAATGCACCGTTCATGGAGACGGTAAGCCGTACGTACGCATGAACGCTACTTTCATTTCTATTTCGTATTTTATAGAATGGAATAATAATGATATAAAGTTATATTATAATTCCAGTATAATATCATATATAATATCATATTTCCATCCTTTATACATCCCACATATGGTATTTAACGAATCAAATCACTTTGAGGGGGCGGTGGTCCGCACTTCCTTAAATGAAGATATCGCGTATACCCATAATGGAAGCCATAAAGGTAAGACAAAATGAAAAATACAGAAGCATAAGGAAGAAATAAACATATTATATATTATATATAAAAAATGTGACATCATAATGGCCTCCTTTGAAGGTGTTAAATGAGTATTGAACAATCATCGTTTCGGGAGGCAGAATTTCACCATCCACGGAAACCGTATGTTCTTTAACCATTTGATGTAGTTGTGTGATAGTGTAGCTCGAATAAATCTTATAACAACATCCTAGTATATTTTAGATACTGGTTTTGTTACAAAAAAAGTAAATAAAAAGAGTTTAGGGGGTTGGAGAAGCAAAATAAAACAAATGAACATGAGAGAAAGAATTACCTTTAAAAGTGTGACTCCTTTTGATTTGAGTCTAAAGGATTCCTTTGAAAGGATTCTTCCCAAAGGGAATCCTCTAGGATGAGGAGAGGTATGGAGAGAGAGTAAATGGGTAGGGGTTGGCCGAGCCAAAGGCTTGAGGAGTGTGTGAAATGAGGTAGAGGTGGGGGCCTTTTATAAGAGGAGCGGAGGGGCACTTTTGGAAAGTAAAGAAATATTACATTATTTGAAAATGTTTTTCGGTTTTAAAAGGTCCCACATTGATATAATTCGTGGATAAGGTGATAAGAGTTCTAAATCCACCCATCCAATAAGTTTTGGACATGTTTAGTTCATAGATTTTACATTATCTATCCATTTTATTTAAATCGTCAAATAATGATGTCATTGATGCATCATTATTATGTCATAAATAATTTAATTTATTTAATGTCTAAAAATTACAAAAAAAAATACTATGATGTAGGAAATCGTTTTAGCTTTCCAATGACTATTTATAATAAAAACAATGACTTTTATAACCCCATTTAAAAATTGTTTAAGTAAAACATATCATGTTTGTGTCATTTTTACTTTTACATTAAATAAAAAGTTATTTATGTCATTTCCCAACCAAAGTGGATCCATGGGGTCCCCAAGTTGACCCATGTCTTTTCTTGGTCGGAAATGACACAACCAATGAGGGTAGGACATGTTTCAAGCTCATCTCATATTATTGAAACATTATTTTTACCCTAAACTACATTAATTACCACTAATCGCGAATAAAAACATAATAAGTTACTATTCACCAAAAAATTATTTTTATCCCATTGAACCACATTTTACTTCTTAATGACAACCATGTATGTCGGATTTTTGAAATTCAAAAAATATATGTGGTAAAATTTTATTTAAATGAAAAATCAGTTTTTATAAGTACCGCTTAGTGGTTTCACTATTCATCAAAAATTGAAGTTTTTCAGAAAAATCCCAAAAATTCACCCTAAGCTATATTTGATATTCCGAATTCAAAAATGAAGTCTATTTTAAAAAATTCAAAACATATAAGTCACATTAATTAATTTAATAATTAATTCCCTCTGTCAGAGCAAATAGCGTGTTTTTATGAAACAATAAGTATCAAAAGATTGACACTGGTTTAAGTCTGATTTCAAAGTGAAATTAATTCCAACGACCTCTATTGGATTTAATGGTAAAAATATATTCTAATTTATCTTTAAAACCAATTCAAAATATAATCTAATAATATAAATAAATTAGATTAAAAAGATGTTTTGAATTAAAATACAACATTTTACAGTATTCATTAAAAAAATGAACTTTATCGAAAAGATACCAAAAATTTACACAAAGTAAATTTTGATGTCCCGATTCATAAAAAGAGTTTTATTTGGTCCAAAAGTATGTATAAGAGTGATCAAATCTATTTTTAATGACAGTTCTCCATCAAAAGGCGATAAGTGAACCTTTAGTGAAAATTAGGGTATAAAAGCCTAAAATTGAATTCTTTCCATATTTTAAGCCTTTATCTTTTATTGGATAAATGTAAAAACATTTAAAAAACACATATAATCATATTTTAGTTATTTCTATCCATTCACGCCATTACAACGGCTACATGTTAACTACTATTTAAAAATAATATTATTTTATTATTAGAGTGCAACGTAAGATTCCCAAGAAACTCGTTGTTGCGTGTTGGGTACGCCATCGAGCATAGCGTCCCCTTTAAAGTCATATTAATATTTTACTCACAAATATGGATAAATATGAAAATGTCATATTCTTTATTTACCTGTGGTGTTACATCCTTCCCCCCTTTTGGGAATTGCGTCCTCGCAATTTTAAAATTGCGCTTGGAAACATCCTTGAAAGTCCAACATCGGAACAAGAGTCGGTAAAACAATCACTTTAAAATAAAGAAAGATAAATACAGAGGTCACCCGAGTTAACCCATACTAGGATTCCATGTAGAAAATCATGGACATGGAAGAAAAATCAAAGGGTCATGTTCTTGAGGGAGAGTGATAGAAAACATGTTTAGGAGAAAGTTAACAATGAGAAAATCACAAACATGTGATGGGATAAATGGTGTTGGGTTCCCCAGTAGGAAAAGTTAATAGACAACATTTTTGTTTTCAGTTACTTTTTATTGAGGAATTTATTCATAAGGAAACATAATCACTTATCATATTGACTTTCAACTTTTATTAGATTCCTTACACAAACTCATATTTTCTCCAAAAGACGAGTATTTAGGAAGACTTGTTCGAATTAAGAGTACTATAATCAACTTCTAGAGAATCACCTAATCCACAAAAGAGAACTGTATACATCCCATTTCTTTAGGCTTTAACCAAAACCAAAACCAAAAAGGATAGTACAAGGTCAGATAATCTAGAAAAGGATAACCCAATAAAAAGAAAATCCATGCTTAATCTCCAAAATTTGTCCAACAAAACCCAAAGTTCAACGAGGACCATCCGATAAACAATTTGTCCATAAAATTCTTCAAAGTAAACAAATATAAGATTGAAACCCAAATATTTGAAGGATTTAGTCACATAGTCATCCAAGTTAAATCGTAACATTTATCTCTAAACAATATCAGTTGCTCTTAAAGTCTCGTATTGAAAAGTAATTAACCTAATCACATATCCTCCATGATAGGTTAATAATTTTCATAAATAACCCAAAATCAACTTACTCATAATTTATAAAATCATATAACTAAAAAGAATCAGTCAAACTAACCAGGGACTTCACGTAGTCCAGTGGTAGGCGATAAATACCAGTCGCACTTTGGTTGTGGGTTCGATTCCCGCAGCTTTGTCCGATGCGACGGGATGTCACACGGTCTGCGTGTTGTCCTTTTTCCAAAACTATATAATTCTTAAAACATTCCCCAAAATGAGATAAAATCTTAAAGAATAATCATAACATATTTTAACCTAAAGTTTATCTCATTCCTTTCTTTTTCCATCATATCATAGAGTAACCCACAATTACCTAAAAAGTAAGAATCATATAAACCCTAATGGTTACCTTAATAATTATTACCTGAATTTCCACATCGAGTTGGCCATCTCGTACATGATGCATTAGAGAACTCACCAAGGTTGAAGTGGTAGATCATGACTCCTTGATAGTTTGTTTATAACAACCATGAGTTTCCTCATTGAATACCCCATTTCATCCAGTCTCTTAATCAAAGAACCACCACAGTTTCCTTCAAACCAATTGTCACTTTGGTGCCTGCTAGATCCATCCATTCACTAAAAAAAGAAATGTCAGTGTGAGTATATCAACAAAACCATCATGTACTAATGAGGAAGGTAAACACTAAGATATACATACTCATTCACTTTATCTAAAATTAGGACTCTTTCTGAAATCCTAACCATTATGGTAATGTCACTTATGCTTAGAGAATACCCTAACCTCTAAAGTTATCTAAACCGACCTTTGATACCAACTATAAGGCCCCAGCCTTAAACCTTACTTAATCTTGAGTTATTACAAGATTACACATTGAGTATCTCTTCAGGTTTAGAGTTTTAGAGAATTATATCATGAAACATTCATTACATTCCACATTTAAACAAAGTGGTTACATAAAAGACAATATTCATTCTTCCCATCAACGGAAACCTATTTAAAATTAAACACAGATTCTTTCTTGACACATCCTTGACACTATCATCACATCATGTACCTTTCCCTTGACCTGTGAAAAACATTTCAAAAACTTGGGATGAGCATAATAAGCTCAGTAAAGGTTATAAAAATATGGAAAGGAAACATGATTTTATATATATATAAGAATGAAATCATACTTTACCCATAAAACAAAGGCACTTTCATACCTCATCAAACCATGAATAAATCATAGAAATCATAAGTCAAAAAGGTAACTTGAGGCATTCATAACATTCTTACGTAGGGAGTAACCCTCTTGGTTACGTTTGGAATACCCATCACAGAATATTCCCTAAATCTCTTCGGAGAAACCTTAACATTTCACTCCTTCGCGTTACCCAATGCATTGGAGAGCTATATCGGGCTCACCCGCCCTTAGTTTATCACGGAACCACCCGTTCTTCATAACAATGCCCAAGAACCATAACATAATCGTATCACATAAACATTAATAAAGGAAACATAACATTTCCACATTTCAATCACAATATAACATTTTAGGATATTGAAATAATAAATCCATTCAAAATGAAACCATTTCCAAAACCATTTAAAACATTTAATAAAGAGATTTTTGAATCAAAGTGTATCATACCACCTTGAATATTTTATCATTTTAAACCATTAATATCCATATAAATAAATCCATAAAACCATTTTGAAAACATGGATATTAATAAGAACAAATAATTAAAACATTTAAAACGATATTTTGGTTAAAGGGGTTTTACCAAAATTAGAGACACTTTAATAAAATAATCGAGGAATAAAATTTAGTCAGAACATTATGATATCATGAGAATAAAAGGATTCATGATATAATACTTTAAAGGACAGTATATACACCATATAAGAGTGAATTGGTGCATAACAACAATGAACTCTCAATAGAAATGTCAAATGTGATGAAATCCCTTATAAAGAAGGTATCCTTAAATTAAGGACAAATAAATCTCAAAAATATGTGTGAAAAATATATATACACCCAATATAAGTGGATATTAAGTGTAAAAAAATAAAAGGTCATTCACACATATTCAATGGATGACATATTCAATGACTACAAGTTGAACCCAAAGAAATCGAAACTGGGTTAAAAAGTTCCCTTGACAGCCAAACGGCATCACATCAAAATGAGTTGATGAGAGATAAAAAGTGTATATCATCACTTGGACATAAAATTTACATCAATAAGGATGTATGAGAACATATCCCAACATAAAAATATGTAAATTAAAATACCCAATAAAAGAAGTCTTTTAAAAAAAAGAGGAGGGTGAAAGGTTCCCTTACCGACTTGGGTATCTTTCAAAACATACACCCCATGAAAGAAAGACAATAGTTCATTGATGTAAATACTCATAAACGAAATTATATTACACAAAAAGTATAATAATGGGCAGTACATACACCAGTCAATGGAATTTGTGGAAAATGTAGCATAAATCTCATGGGAATAAAAGTGAGATGAAAAATCCCTTACGAAAACACGGCAGCCTAACGGCGCCACATAAAACATCCGAATATGGATTGATGAGATCAAATAGAGTATCCCATCATATTACAATAGAATTTACAGCAAGTGGAATAAAAGGAAATCCCCCAACATTTCAAGGAGGATTTTAAAAGAAGTGACATAAAGGAGAGTACATAAAAAGAAAGAGAGAGGTTAGATCTCTTACGAAAGTTCGGCAGCCTAACGGCGCCACTCAAAACTTCCAAAATGAATTGATGAGAGAGAATAGGGTCTCTCATCACATGAACATAAAAATTACAGTAAATGTAATATAAAATAACATCCCAATCATAAGAAAGATGAGCTTAAAATAAATGACATAAAAGAGTGTACTTAAAAAGAAAGAGAGTTGCAGGATCCCTTACCTCGGGTCCGACTTGACTCGATCGTTCTTTAATATCCTGAATAATAAACTTGAGTTAATTTTTACTTCCTTAAGAACATTTTTAAAGTTCATTATTCCTTTTTTACCACTTATTACCATGTCATAAACATTATGTAATCATTTAAGTTAATAATATTTGTTTTGCCGATATTTGGTTCTTAAGTCGAAAGTGGACTTCTTACAATTACATGTTGTTCGTGTGGCCAAATGTTTATTATATACAGAATTGTATTCATGATGTAGATATAATATATTTCATATATATCCAGTACATGCATGCATTTATAACATTACATAATCATTTAGAGGTAAGAAATGAAATGCACCGTTCATGGAGACGGTAAGTCGTACGTACGCATGAACGCTACTTTCATTTCTATTTCGTATTTTATAGAATGGAATAATAATGATATAAAGGTATATTATAATTCCAGTATAATATCATATATAATATCATATTTCCATCCTTTATACATCCCACATATGTTATTTAACGAATCAAATCACTTTGAGGGGGCGGTAGTCCGCACTTCCTTAAATGAAGATATCGCGTATACCCATAATGGAAGCCATAAAGGTAATACAGAAATGAAAAATACAGAAGCATAAGGAAGAAATAAACATATTATATATCATATATAAAAATAGTGACATCATAATGGCCACCTTTTAAGGTGTTAAATGAGTATTGAACAATCATCGTTTCGGGAGGCAGAATTTCACCATCCACGGAAACCGTATGTTCTTTAACCATTTGATGTAGTTGTGTGATAGTGTAGCTCGAATAAATCTTATAACAACATCCTATTATATTTTAGATACTGGTGTTGTTACAAAAAAAATATATAAAAAGAGTTTAGGGGGTTGGAGAAGCAAAATAAAACAAATGAACATGAGAGAAAGAATTGCCTTTAAAAGTGTAACTCCTTTTGATTTGAGCCTAAAGGCTTCCTTTGAAAGGATTCTGCCCAAAGGGAATCCTCTAGGATAAGGAGAGGGATGGAGAGAGAGTAAATGGGCAGGGGTTGGCCGATCCAAATTCTTGAGGAGTGTGTGAAATGAGGTAGAGGTGGGGGCCTTTTATAAGAGGAGCGGAGGGGCACTTTTGGAAAGTAAAGAAATATTACTTTATTTGAAAATGTTTTTCTGTTTTAAAAGGTCCCACATTGATCTAATTCGTGGATAAGGTGATAGGGGTTCTATATACACCCATACAATAAGTTTTATACATGTGTAGTTCATAGATTTTACATTATCTATCCATTTTATTTAAATCGTCAAATAATGATGTCATTGCTGTATTATTATTATGTCATAAATAATTTAATTTATTTAATGTCTAAAAATTACAAAAAAACTACTATGATGTAGGAAATCGTTTTAGATTTCCAATGACTATTTATAATAAATAATCTTACTTGTATAACCCCATTTAAAAATTGTTTAAGTAAAACATATCCTGTTTGTGTCATTTTTACTTTTACATTAAATAAAAAGTTATTTATGTCATTTCCCAACCAAAGTGGATCCATGGGGTCCCCAAGTTGACCCATGGCTTGTCTTGGTCGGACATTACACAACCAATGAGGGTAGGACATGTGTCAGGCTCATCTCATTTTATTGAAACATTATTTTTACCCTAAACAACACTAATTACCACTAATCGCGATTAAAAACATAATAAGTTACTATTCACCAAAAAATTATTTTTATCCCATTGAAACACATTTTACTTCTTAATTACAACCATTTATGTCAGATTTTTGAAATTCAAAACATAGAAGTGGTAAAATTTTATTTAAACGAAAAATCAGTTTTTATAAGTACCACTTAGTGGTTTCACTATTCATCAAAAATTGAAGTTTTTCAGAAAAATCCCAAAAATTCACCCTAAGCTATATTTGATATTCCGAATTCAAAAATGAAGTATATTTTAAAAAATTCAAAACATATAAGTCATATTAATTAATTTAATAATTAATTCCCTCTGTCAGAGAAAATAGCGTGTTTTTATGAAACAATAAGTATCAAAAGATTGACACTGGTTTAAGTCTGATTTCAAAGTGAAATTAATTCCAACGACCACTATTCGATTTAATGGTAAAAATATATTATAATTTCACTTTAAAACCAATTCAAAATATAATCTAATAATATAAATAAATTAGATTAAAAAGATGTTTTGAATTAAAATACAACATTTTACACTATTCATTAAAAAAATGAACTTTATCGGAAAGATACCAAAAATTTACACAAAGTAAATTTTGATGTCCCGATTCTTAATAAGAGTTTTATTTGGTCCAAAAGGACGTATAAGAGTGATCAAAACTATTTTTAATGACAGTTCTCCATTAAAAGGCGATAAGTGAACCTTTAGTGAAAATTAGGGTATAAAAGCCTAAAATTGAATTCTTTCCGTATTTTAAGCCTTTATCTTTTATTGGATAAATGTAAAAACATTTAAAAAAAATATATAATCATATTTTAGTTATTTCTATCCATTCAGGCGATTACAACGGCTACATGTTAACTACTATTTAAAAATAATATTATTTCATTATTAGAGTGCAACGTAAGATTCCCATGAAACTCGTTGTTGCGTGTTGGGTACGCCATAGAGCATAGCGTCCCCTTTAAAGTCATATTAATATTTTACTCACAAATATGGATAAATATGAAAATGTCATATTCTTTATTTACCTGGGGTGTTACATTATGGCTTGTAGAGGAAGCTGAAACTCAAATAATGGTCACGGCGGTGGAGAAGTCCTTGTCGCCACAAACGTAAGGAAAAAACATTCCCTTTTGTCATTTATTAAAATGATTCATGTAAAAAAGATTCATTTTGAATGAAATTAAAAGTAAAAAGTGTTTATTATACAACTAATAAAATATGGTCACATATAAATTGAAGTATACCTCAAAGAAAGGAGATTTAGATGAAGTAACGTACCTCAAGTCTGACTTGTTCTCATTCATTATTTATATTCTAGAATAATAAACATTGGTCAATTTATAATTTCCTAAATACATACTCTAATGTTTATTATTCAATTCATATAACATATTATCATGTCATAATAATTAGTTAATTATGTGAGTTCATACCATACGTTTTGTCGATGTTCGGTACATGAGTCAAAAATAAACTTGTTTGAAAATAATTACCCATGTAGTTATAATCACATCCTCTCTAGAATGGTATTAATGTTTTAAATATCATATATATCCATTATATATTAATTTTATTATATTCCATAACATTTGGAGATAAAAAATGAAATGCACTGTTCCTGCAGACGGTAGGTCGTACGTACGCATGAACGCTGCTTTAATTTCTTTGTCATATTAACGGAATTAAAACTAAATTATCCATATATATATATTATAATTATATAATAATATATATTTTATATAGGTAACATATTTTCATTAATTACATTATTTATAAATTCCATGTTTGTCATGAACGAGTCACATCACTTGAGGGGGCAGCAGTCCACACTTCCTCAGATAAAATTATCTCAAGTCCACAACATGAAAAGCATAACAATGTGATTTAAAAATAAAATTCAGAAGCATATAGAAAACATAAATACCATATATATCATATATAAATACCATGAATTCATAATGTCTACCATGAAAGGTGTTAAAAGAAGATTGAACAATCATCGTTTCGTGAGGCAGTAATTCGCCACCAATAGAAACAGTATGTTCTTTAACCATTTGATATAAGTTTGTGTAAGTGTAGGTAGAATACTTATCATATATAAATACTAGTATATTGTAAATAATTGTGTTATTATGGGATCAAATAATAAGAATATAGTGGTGAGTAAAGAAGGAAAATAAAAGAAAGAATCTCGAGAGAAGACATTACCTCTAAATCGGGTAACTCTTTTTGATTTGAGCCAAAGGCTTCCTTGTAAAGTCTTCTGGTCAAAGAGAGTCTTCTATGAGTAATAGAGAGATGTGGATAGATAATATGTGAAGAGGATGGACGATCCAAGGGCTTGATAGGTGTTGGTAAGGGGGTATACGTGGGGTCCTTTTATAAGAGGGTGGAGGGTCACTTTTGGAAAGTCTTGAAATGTTACTTTATTATAAAATGATTTTCAGATTTTGAAGGACCCAAAATGATATATTTTGAGGCTAAGGTGATAAGGGTTCGAACACCACTCATAAAATAGATTTTATACATGTTTATATCTGATATTTTACCATATCTTTTCATTTTATTTAAAACATTCATTAATGATGTAATCATTGCATCATCAGAGTGTCATAAATAAATTTATTTATTTAATTTCTAAAAATTATAAAAAAAATTCAGGATGTAGGAAATAATTTGATCTTTAAAATAAATATTTTTAATCTAAGATACCATTTATTTAAACATAATTAAAATTGTTTTACTTAGTTTATACAAACCTTTGTTATATTTCACTTCTTTTCAATAAAAAATGTCATAAATATCACTATTACAACCATGTGACTCCATGGGACATCATGTTTGGTAAAAAGCATTCCATGGTCGGCCATGACTCAGAAAAGAGGATTTGGACACATGTCGGGTCATTTTATATTAATATGATATTATTTTAATATCCATAACTACCCGATTACTAATTAATCACGATAATTAAAAATAATTACAATAGTTACTCTTCATAATGTCCGAATAAAAGAGTCTTAATTACATAATTTGGACCTTATGATTACAAATATGGAATATATTTTACCATATTCCAAACATCGAAATTGCAGAAACTAATTTAAAAATAATTCCCGTTTTCAAAATAAATAGTGTATTTTTACAAAACAATATCTATCAAAAGATTGACACTTGTTTATAGCCAATTTCATATTAAAATTAATTCCAATGACCACCATTGAATTAAATTGTAAAAATATATTCTAATTAAACTTTAAAAACAATTAATAAGGTAATATATCCATATAATTAAATTATATGAAAAAGTAGTTTTGAAGTAAAATGCATTATTTTTCACTATTCATTAAAAACTGAACATTGTCAGTAAAATACCAAAAAATTATCCAAATTAAATTTTGATGTCCCAATTCTAAAGATTAAGTTTGTTTTCAAAAATAGAGCTTATAAATTTGTCAAAAGATATATTTAAAAATGGTTTTCTATTAAAAGTCGGTAAAACAATCTTTTAATAATATTAGAGTATTCTATGCTAAAGATTGGATTTATTATCATTTTAAGTCTCTAAAACACTATCTAATTCATAAATATACATAGATATGAAAATCTATTATTCTTTACTTACTTGGTATGTTACATCCTTTCCACCTTTAGGAAATTTTGTCCCCGAAATTTATTTACTTATCGAATAATTGGAGTTATCTATCCCTCTCATTTTCATATTCCCCTATTGCCTTCTCAATCATGTGGTTTTTCCACAAAACCTTTACGTGATGAATCAACTTGTTCTACAACACTTTCTCCATGTGGTCAAGAATCTGGACTGGTAGTTCTTCATAATATAGATTCTCTTCTAGCTGAACTACCTCTGGACTCAAAACATGAGATGGATCTGGCATGTACTTCCTTAAAATTGAAACATGAACAACATTGTCTACCTAAGATAAATTGGGAGGTAAATCCACTCGGTATGCAACTAGTCCAACTCTCTCTAGAATTTCATAGGTTCCAATGAACCTTGGACTCAACTTTCCTTTCTTATCAAATCACATCACACTTTTCCATGGTGAAACGTTGATGAAGACATGATAATCTATCCCAAAAGAGAGATATTTCCTCCTGTTGTCCACATAACTTTTCGGCCTGCTCTGAGCTGTTCTCATATTATTCTTTATCAACTGAATGTTTTCTTCCATCTCTTCTACCAATTCTGGTCCCATCAACTTCCTTTCACCCACTTCATCCCAAAAAGCTATATTTTGACACCGCTTCCCATAAAATGCCTCAAATGGTTCCATATCTATACTGGAATTAAAACTGTTATTATAAGAAAACATAACCAATGAAAGATTTTGGTCCCAACATTCCTAATAATCCATCGAACAAGTACATAGCATATCCTCCAATGTCTGAATTGTTTGTTCTGATTACCCATCTGATTGAGAATGAAAAGCTGTACTAAAATTTAATTTAGTACCCAACGACTTCTGAAGGCCTTTCCAAAAGTAAAAAGTGAACCTGGGATCATGATCAGATACAATGGAGAGGGAATATTCATGTCACTAGACTATCTCATTAAGATACAATCGAGAAAGTTGATCTATGGAAAAATTATCTCATATTGAAATGAAATGAGAAGATTTAGTCAAGCGGTCAACAATAACACAGATTGCATTATTACCTCAAGGTGTCTTCGGTAATCCCACAATGAAGTCCATAGATATATTCTCCCATTTCCACTCTGGCACTGGTAAAGGCTGAAACATCCCTTTCAATAACTGCTTCTCTACTTTAGCCTGTTGACAAGTCAAACACTTCACAGTAAAATCAGCAATATCTCTTTTCATTCCATCCCACTAGTAATACTCTCGAAGATCGCTATACATCTTAGTACTGGCTGGTTGAACTGAAAATGGAGAACTATGAGCTTCACATAACAACTCTCTTTCAACTGCGACACACAAGGCACACACAATCTCTTCCCAACTATCAAAACACAATCATTATGAATGTTGAATTCAGGTAACATACCCTTCTGAACCAACTCTACCTTTTTCTGGAACTCACTGTCTTGCTTCTGTGCTTTCTTAATTATGTCTGATAGAGAATATTTCACTAATACCTGAAACAAAACAGAATAATTTCCTGCACCAACAACTTCCAAGCGAAAATTCATCAAATCCTTAACCAAAGGATCATTTCTAAATGTAACATCGTTAATGAAGCATTACTTTTTTGACTCAAAGCATCTGCCACTTTATTTTCTTTTCCTAGGTGGTAGTGAATCGTGAAATCATAATCCTTGATTAATTCTATCCATATCCTCTATCTCATGTTCAATTCTTTCACACTTTACACCATACAAATGATGCCTCAAAATTTTTAAATTCAAAACAACAGCAGGTAATTCCAAATCATGTGTAGGGTAATTTATCTCATGATCTATCAACTGACGTGAAGCTTAAGCAATTACCTGATCATTCTTCATTAGGAGGCAACCAAGTCCATTCAATGAAGCATCAATGTAGATAACAAACTCTCCATTCCTGGAAGGTAGTTCCAATACTGGAGCATTCACTAATCTACTTTTCAATTCTGGAAAATAATCATCACATTATTTTTTCTAGATAAACTTAACACCCTTCCGAGTTAGCATAGTCAATGGGCAGTACAACCGTGAAAAATATATAACAAACCATTGGTAATAACATGGAAAACCAAGAAAACTACGAATTTCAGTTATATTTGTGGGTCTTGTCCATTCTTCAACAACCCTTATTTTATCAGTATCAACAGTTATTCCATCTTTAGAAACAATGTCGCCGTGGAAAGAGATTTGTGGCAACCAAAACTCACCCTTTCTGAATTTTTCATACAATTTATTTTCTTCTATGGTTTGAAAAATAACCATTAAATGACTTTCATGCTCTTCTTTACTTTTAGAAAACTCCAAAATATCATTAATTAAAACAACCAAAAACATATCCAAGAAATAATGGAAAATTCTATTCATAAGGTCAATGAATATAGCAGGTGCATTGGTAAACCCAAAAGGAATAACTGAAAATTCATAATGGACATATCTTTTACGAAACTAGTTCTTTAGAATATCTTCTTCCATTACCTTCAACTAATGGTACCCCGATCTCAAGTCAATCTTTGAAAATATTGTGCTCCCTGGAGTTGATCATACTAATCATCGATATGAGGAAAAGAGTATTTGTTCTTAATAGTGATGTTATTCAAGGCTCTCTAATCAAGGTAATGTATCATTGACCAATCATTCTTTTTAACAAATAAGACAAGTGTACCCACGGGTGATGTGCTTGGTTGAATGAATCCTTTCTCTAATAAATCTTGCAATTGCTCCTTCAACTCTAAAAGTTCAATTTGAGCCATTCGATAAGGGGGTTTTGAAATTGGATTAGCATCAAGAACTAAGTCAATAGTAAATTTAAATTTCCGATCTGGTATTATTCCATGAGACTCATCAGGAAAAACATCTGGATACTCAGTAACACCGGAACATCATTAATCTGACAGGTTCCTTTGTTTTCAACCATATGTGCAAGGTAACATTAATTTCCATCTTTTACAAGTTCCTCAGCCTCTTGATATGCTATCAACAATAAGGGTTCATTCTTGTACACAAACTAAAAGACTTTCTAAAAAGAAACTTCTTTAGCGCTATAGTCAATCTTAGCATGGTAAATAGAGATCCAATCCATACCCAGGATAGTATCAAACTCATCTAGAGGTAAAACAATTAAGATTCCAAGTAGGTTCATTCCATAGATAAGGATAGGAAGATTCTTATAAATTATTTTTGCCTCAACATTTCCCCCAGGTGTTTTTTTTCACAAGTTCAGGAGGCATTTTTTAATATGGAATTCCAAATATACTAGAAATGTTTTCCGAGATGAAACAATGTGTAGACCCTGAATCAAACATCACATTGGCATAATCTGAAAAAACAAAAAAAAAAGATCCAGATACCACTTCATTTGATGGCACAACATCTGCTGAAGTATTTACAAAGGATTTATCCACACCTTTCTGCTTGTAGTCTGACTGCTTTCTATCATTCGAGCTCTTTGTCAAACACTCGTTTTCATAATGACCCATCTCATTGCACTTGAAACATTTCACTAACTGTAAATCGAATTTTGACTTACCATTACCCTGATCATTTCCAGTGAAATAACGAGCCTTATGTCCCATCTTACCACATCAGAATTACATTCCTGAATTCAAAATATATTCCCCAGCGTGCTTTTTACCACATTCATCACAAACTGCAAACTTATTTTTCTTACCATCAATTCTTTTTGAAGGATTATTCCCCTTCTCCTTCCACCTCTGTCACTTCTTCTGTTGTTTTTCATAGAACACTTGCTCATCAGAAAACTCCATTTCCACCATCTCAGCACATCGACCAAGCTTTTCATAACATTGTAAATCACGAGAAGCTAATTCCCTTCGATATTTTTGCTTTAATCCTAAGTAAAAATGATTGATTTTACTATCAAGGTCTCTAATAAAATTTGGAGGATACCTTTCCAATCGAGTGATCTTTTCTTCATAAGCAGCCACCGAGTCATCCTATTGCCTCAATTCCATGAATTTGTTTCCATCCTATGTTGAACAACCTTAGGAAAATATTTCTTAAGAAACATACCATTGAATTCATCTCAGTCAAGAGCATCAATCTCATTAGTGTTCCTGATATTTTTATCCATCGACCACCACTGATCTTCTTCACCCACCAAATGGTAAATAGAAAGACTATCATTTTGATTGTCTGAACACCCCATGAAATCAAAAATCTTTTCCAGTTCTTTAATCCACCCTTCAGTTAGCACAGGTTCAGATGATCCTCTGAATGATGGGGGATTTTGCCTCATGAAATGTTCCACCACTAACATGTTCCTCTAAGGTTGATCTAGCTGATCTCGTTCATGGATACTACAACCATTTATCGCTTGAGTCAATTTTGCATTACTGCAACAAACTTTTCAGTTCCAACTCCGACCATCTCAGGATGCTGATTTGGGAGGTCATTTCTTTCGGTATACCTTCCTTACACTGCTTCCCTATTTCCTCTGTGGAAAACCATTCTGAACAAACATGTCTTAGATGAAGCAACATGGTAATCTTAAAATGCTATATCATTTCAATTTGACCATAATGTGTAAAAAATATATTTTTGGATAATCATTTAATATAGTTCTAACTATTAAAGATATATAAACCAACCTCTAATACAAACTATAAGGCCCTAGCCTTAAACATTACTTAATCTTGGGTTATTTCAAGAATTCACTTTGAGGATCTTTTCAGGTTTAGAGTTTTAGAGAATTAGATCATAAATCATGCAATACATTTGACATTTAAACAAGTTGGTTACTTCAAAGACAGTATTTATTTTTTTCCACCAAAGGAATCATATTTAAAATAAAACATGGTTTCTTTCTTGAAACTTCGACAACACTATCACCACGTCATGTACTCTTCCCTTGACCTGAGAAAAACATTTCAAAAACATGGGATGAGCATAAAAAGATCAGTAATGGATATAAAAATATGGAAAAAAACACTAGTCCATGTATACATAAGAATCAATGAAATAATACATTACTCATAAAACATAATCACTTTAATATACCTCATGAAATCATAAGATTTATGAATAACTCATATAAATCATGATACATAAAGGTAACTTGAGGCATTCATAACATTCTTACGTAGGTAGTAACCCTCATGGTTACGTTTGAAATACCCATCATAGTATATTACCTAAATATCTTTGATGAAACCTTAGATTTTAACTCCTTCGTGTTTCCCAATGCATTGGAGGGATATCTCAGGCTCACCCGCCCTTAGTGTATCACGGAACCACCCGACATCATAAACAGATCCCAAAAACCATAACATAATCATATCACATAAAACATGCATAAATGAAACATAACATTTCCACAATTCAATAAAAAGATATCAATACAACACATTGATATAATAACAACATTATCAAAACCATTTCCAAAACCAAAATATAAGAAATGTAAAACATGGTACTTATTTTTCATTTACAAATTTTTATGGCTTTTAGGAGAAGCTGAAACTCAAATAATGGTCTCGGCAGCGGAGAAGCCGTTGTCGCCGCATATATAAGACAAAAACATTCCCTTTTGTTATATAGTAAAATGCTTCATGTAAAAATATTCTTTTTGAATGAAATTAAAAGTCAAAAGGGTTTAATATAAAACTAATAAAATAAGTTCTTATATAAATTGAAGTATTTTTAAATGAAAGGAGATTGAGACAAAGTCCCTTACCTCAAGTCCGACTTGTTCTTGTTCGTTCTTTATATTACTGAATAATATAATTTGGTCAATTTATAATTGCTTAAGGACATAATTTAAAGTTTATTATTCAATTCATATCACATATTATCATGTTATAATAATTAGTTAATTATGTGAGTTCATATCATACGTTTTGTCGTGTTTGGTACATGAGTCAAAAATGAACTTGTTTGAAAATAAATACCCATGTAGTTATAAGTAAATTATCTCTAGAATGGTATAAATGATTTAAATATCATATATATCCAGTATATATTCATTTTATATTATTCCATAAAATATGGATATAGAAAATGAAATTCACCTTTCATAGAGATGGTAGGTCGTACGTACACATGAACACTACATTCATTTCTTTTTCATATTAAAGGAATTAAAAAAATGAGACATAATATATTATAATTCTAGTATAATATATATGATATATACGTAATATAATTTCATTAATTGTATTGTTTATAAATTCCATGTTTGGCATGAATGAGACACATCACTTGAGGGGGCGGTAGTCCACACTTCCTCAGATAAAATTATCGCAGTTCCACAACATGAAAAGCATAATGATGGGATTTAAAAATAAAATTCTGAAGCATATAGAAAAAATAAATACCATATATATCATATATAAATTCAGTGACATCATAATGGCCACCATGGAAGGTGTTAAAAGAATACTGATCAATCATCGTTTCGTGAGGGAGTAATTCACCACCCACAGAAACAGTATGTACTTTATCCATTTGACGGAGGAGTGTTTAAGTGTTGGTAGAATCCATAACATAAAAACATCATTGTATATTTAGGATACTGGTGTTATTATGGGATCAAATAATAATAAGATAGTGGTGAGTGAATAAGGAATATAAAAGGAAGAAACTCAAGAAAAGACACTGTCTCTAAATCAGGTAACTCTTTTTGATTTGAGCCAAAGCTTCCTTGGAAAGACTTCTGTCCAAATTTCTGCTTCTAGGAGTAAGAGAGGGATGTGAATAAACAATACGAGTATAGTTGGGATGATACATGGGCTTTAGAGGTGTGGGTATGGGGGTAGAGGTGGGGGCCTTTTATAAGAGGGAGGAGGGTCACTTTTGGAATGTCTTGAAATTTTACTTTATTATAAAATGATTATCAGATTTTAAATGTCCCACAATGATATATTTTTAGGATAAGTTGATAAGGGTTTGAAATACACCCATAAAATAGGTTTTTGATAAGCGTAAGTCTTAGATTTTAACTTATCTTTTCATTTTATTTAAAACGTTCATTAATGAGGTAATCACTACATCATCATGGTGTCATAAATAAATTTATTTATTTAATGTCCAAAAATTTTAAAATAATACCATGATGTAGGAAATATTTTTAGGTTTACAAAGACTATTTATAGTTTAAGGGATCATTTATTTAAATATAATTTAAATTTATTTACTTAGGATATACAATACTCTGTTATATTTCACTTCTTTTTTTAAAAAAATAATGTCATAAATGTCACTGTATCCCCCATGTGACTCCATGGTCCCTCTAGTTCATTAAAAAGCTTCCCCGGGTCGGCCATGACTCAAAAAACTAGATTCGGACACATTTTGGGGTCATTTAATATTATTATGATATTATTTTATTGCCCTTAACTACCTGATTACTAATTAATCACGACAATTAAGGATAATTACCATCATTACAATTCATATTGTCCAAAAAACATAGATTCTAAATTACATTATTTGGACCTTCTAATTCCAAATATGGAATCCATTTTACCAAATTCCAAACACAGAAATTGTAGTAATTAATTCAAAAATAATACCTCTTGTGAAAAGAAATAGTGTGTTTTAAAGAAAAAATATCTATCAAATGATTGGCACTTGTTTATATCCTATTTCAAAGTGAAATTAATTTCAATGACCACCATTGAGTTAAATTTTAAACCTATATTCTAATTACACTTTAAAACCAATTAAAAAGATAATCTAACCATATAATTAAATTAGATTAAAAAGCAGTTTTGAAGTAAAATGTATTATTTTTCACTATTCATTATGAAATGAACATTGTCAGAAAAATACCACAAATTTATCCAAAGTAAATTTCAATGTCCCAATTATAAGGAATATTTTTAATTTGACAAATAGAGCTTATAAAATTTTCAAAAGTTAGATTTAAGATTGGTTTTTCCACAAAAGGCGGTAAAACAATCTTTTAAAAATAATAGAGTATTCTATGTTTAATATTGGATTTATTCTCAATTTTAGGCCTTTAAAACACTATCCAATTCATAAATAGACATAGATGTGAAAATATATTATTCTTTAGTTACTTGAGATGTTACAGGTTACCTTATTCCTTTATGGGAAATGTTTCCACAATGAATTCATTGTGGTTTATCTTCAAAATATGTTAATAATGTAGTGTTTTATGTTATTCCAATATTTTTTGTTATGATTATCATGTTTTATCATGACATTATTTTTATGTTCCTTTATTACTTAGTGATCCACTTCTTTTTCTTTTGGAAACTCTGTGGGGGAATGAACCCATTACCTTGTGAGAAAAGATGTCTAACACGTGTTACTATCATCATTTTATTCTATGTTTATTCCCTTATTAGGTTTTATAGCTCACCCATTTCTTATGTATGTCATCAGGTTATCCCTTACAATGTTTTGTACGAATGACTATTGTGTTCATGTAAAATATGTTCTATATAAGTATGTTGTATTTAATGTTTTATGTAAGTTATGTAATGTTTCTACTTTCCCGAGACACTAGATCTGTTTTACTTTTGAGTTGTAATAAGTTAAAATCTATGTAAAAAATCATGGTCAAATATTAAATAAAGCGTATGGTTGTTATATTTGGTTGGATACCTATTCGACCATCTCCATCCAGAAAAAATCCATCTAGAAAACTTTATATGGAAATATACATTTGATGCATCATAAATTAAACATCCACATACCTAAAATAACCATCTATGAAATTTATTTACTATTTACACTATCATTTACTTTTATTCACCAAATCATTTTTCATGTCCACTATATACATAGTGACCCATTTTATCCAATCATCCATGTCCTAATGATGCACAATATATCCCTAGTCTAGTACAAGTTATTAGGTTGGTATATATATTTATAAGAATTTCCTTCCCAACATTATATTGATGATACAATTATTTTACCTCTATAATACATCATATGAAATGATATTTCATATAATTATGTTTAATTAATTCATGAATAAACAAATTTTGAGCATGATTGATGTAACACTTACTATAATATGTTTAGTGAAAATTTATCTTTTGACTTTTACGTCTTGTTTTGGAAATCAAAAATGTATTCTGACTATACTGATCGTACTGACTATGCTGATCATACTGACTATGCTGATCATACTGACTATGATGATCGTAATGAATATGCTAATCGTACCGACTCTGTCAATCGTATTGACTCTGTAAATCGTACTGACTCTGTCAGTGGTATTGACTCTTTCAGTCGTACTGACTCTATCAATCGTACTGACTCTGTCAATCATACTGTCTTTTTTGAATCATACTCTCTTTGTTTCATATCATTACATTACACTAATTAATACTAATAGTACTCATATTTCACTTTCATTACATGCTTTTTTTGGTCCTTTATCAAAACACATGTTTTCTAATAATCGTATTCATGATTATCATCTTCATATATCGTTTTTTTAACCAAAACGATGTCGTGGAGTTAGTTATAAACTAATCAAAACGATGTTGTCTTATCGGATTCAATATGACCATTATAATGCCAGGTGTCCAAGTCCCTCTGAGTTTTCCAAGGAAATATGACTGTTGGAGGAAATATGACTGTTGGAACCTAAATCCTATAAATAGGAGGTCATTTGAAGTTGAGAAAAAACAACTGCTACTTTGATCATCCTATGCTGCTATTATGTTTTAGAGAGAGACGTTGTGACTTCTCTCCTTCTTCGTGCGAAAGCCTTGAGATTACAAAACGTGAATGGCTCATTCTTAGTTTTTGTATTTCATTAAGTTCTTTGTTTTTCTTTGTGCGAATGATTAGGTAACAACGATCAAGGGCTCCCGGGTATAGGCAGACGGTGCTACCGATCATCATATCGTGGGATTTCAAGTGATTGAAAGATAGAGGTACCAATTACCTACAACGTCAAGGGCTTTCAGGGATAGTAAGATAGACATACCGATCATCGTATCGAGGGCTTGCAGGAATAGAAAGGAAGACTTACCAATCATCGTATCGAGGGCTTACCAAGGTGGTGGTAAGACAGACCTCTTATCCTGGGTGAAGGGATAACCCTTCTCTTTGGGATAAAAAATTGTAATACTTTTATATTTCCACTTCTGTTTGTTTTAATAATGGTAATTGTAATATTTACCTTTCTTTATTTCTTTTTCATTTGTAATTGTTTCAATTACAATCATACTATTATAAATTGTATCAATTGATTTTATACACTTTGTGGTAGAATCCTTCACTATTATATTACTCTGATTATTGTCTTCATCATGAATACAATTGCTTTACTTTTCTTATATTATACCATTGTGTCGTTCCTTATAACCAAGACACTTGTGGTTAATTGTACCTGTTGTGAATTGTATTAGTTTAAGTTCTTTTAAACTAATTTCATAAGTCTTTAAACACAATGTTTTTAAACCTATAATTCAACACCCCTCTTGTATTCTTCTATCTAATATACATATATATCTACTTATTTGATCCAACAATTGTTATCAGGGGAGGTTTCCACTGATTTTTACTACCATCTCTTATTCATTCATATTATTATTTCAATTATTTACTTCACTAACGTGTGGAGTAAAAAAGACTATTTTTATTAGATGGCAGGAATGAATATTGGGTCAATTGACAATCAAAATCCAACCAGACCTCCTATCTTTGATGGTAATGATTATGAGTACTAGAGACATCGAATGAAATATTCGTTATCTATACTAGTGTAGAATATTTTATTATGCTCACTGGAGGTTTAAAAATTCCTGACAAGGAAGTCAGTACCTTCACCCACCATGAGAAGCAAGAATATCAACTGAATTACAAGGTACACAATACTTTTCTATGTTCTATGACTAGGAATATATACAGACAGATATCTTTTTGTGAAGCATCCAACTGTATTTGGAAGAAATTGGAAGTCACACATTTTGGTACATCCAAGGTTATAGAAACAAGAAGAGCAATGCTTCGAGCAGAGTATCATGCATTTCTTTTTTCCTTATGTAAAGCCGATATGCAAAGTGTAACAGAGATTTATGACAGTCGTCAATAGTTTTCAATCCATGGGAGAAAAAGGTCTTGATGATGAAGCTCTTGTAGATAAGATTTTTGATATAATTCCAAACTAATGAGAGTCAAAAAAGGAAAGGTATTGATGAAAATAGAAAAGTTTCCCAGATTACACTTGATTAACTCTTTCGAACACCTCTATAGCACGAGAGAAGAATGAAGAGAGTTGATAATTTCAATAAGAAGAAAAATGAAAAAGGAAGTGTATATGTTACTACTACATATAATGTTAAATCACCTGATAGGATAGCAAATTTCAAATCCAAGAAAGTTGTTATGTCTGATTCAAGTGATTGTGATCATTTAGATAATGAGTTAGCCAATCTTGCTCGAAAGATGAACAAGAATGTGGGAAAGAAATGCTGCAAGTACATATTAAAAACGAAATATAGGAAGGATAATAAATATTCAGAGGTAACTTGTTATGAATGTATGAAAGTTGGACATATATGTCCTGATTGTCCTTTATTGAAGAGAAAATACAAAAAAGAGAAACATTCTGAAAGGAATAAGAAAAGGTATTATAATACAATGAAAAAGAAATTCTTGAATGAAAATGATACTTGGGGTGCAAGTGGTAGTGATTCATTAGATAATTCTTCATAATATGAATCGTCAGGACAAAGGAATATTGGACTTATAGCCAAACTACAAATTTAAGATCATTGTCTCATGGATAAGGTACACAATACTAAAGCTATTACATATTTTTCCTTAAATTAAAATTACACTAACAATAAATATTTTGAATCTTCAAATGATGAGTCTTCGATATCAGAAGATAATGCATTACCTTCATTTGAAGAAGTATCTAGGTTTGATAAATTAGTTGAGAAATAAAATTCTAAACTAAAAAATAAATTTAATAAAGAAAATTCAATATTTTCAATTTTAACCAAAGAAGTATCAGATCATTCTAATGACCTTGATATGAAAACTTCTGATTTTGAAAGTATTTTAAAAACCCTTGAGAATGTAAATTCTGAAAAGGATAAGCTTTCTAAGGATATAAAATATGTAAATTCTAAGAAAATTTTTTTCGAGCCTAACTCTAGTTCAAAATCAAATTTTTTGGAGGATAAGAACCTTGTTTTAATACTAAAGTCTAAAATTTTTTCCTCGAAAAAATGTTTTCAAACTTTAATTATGGAAAGTAAAACATTGATAAAATGTATTCTCAAATTAGACCTTTGAGGAATCATTCTGGTATTGGTTATACTCATTCTAAACCAATTTGTAGTAATAACTATTTTGATCTTCAAAATACCCCTTTTTCTCTAAGTGTAAATGTGGAGGACACTGGAAAAGAGATTTTTCTCTTAATAGAACTCAGTAATTAGGATTTCATAATCCTCATTGTGAAAAATAAATGTGGATTCCTAAAATTCTTTTATCTAACCCTTATGGATCCAAACATGTTTGTATTCCAAAAAACTAATTGTTTTTTTTCAGGAAAATAAAAAGTGTACCCATAAGAATATTTGGTACATGGATAGTGTTTGTTCTCAACTCATGACCGGAAACAATTATTTCTTTGAAAATATTATCGAAACAAAAAGAGGAAAGGTTACCTTCTATGATATTTCTCAAGGAATGATTATTGGAATAGGTAGTGTTGTTTTTCTTTGAAAAGTTATTATTTCCAATGTTTTGTTTGTTAAAGGCCTTAAGAACAATCTCATCAACATAATCCAATTATGTGATGAAGGATACCTTGTGAATTTTGGAAATGATATATGGTTAGTTCAAAATTCCAAGGATGAATTCATTCTATCTACCCATAGGCAAGAGAATGTGTACACAATTAATTTAGAAGACCATAGGTGCCAAAATTTACCTTGATTAAGTACAATAGAAGACCAATAATGGCTATGGCATAGAAGACTAGGACACTGAAACCTGAGAAACTTTTGTAAACTTTCAAAGAAAAGGCTTGTAAATGGAAAACCGGATCTTAGATATGATTCTTAAAAAGTATTTGATCCTTGTCAATTTGGTAAGAAACATAAAACTAGATTTAAATCAATAAATGAAGTTTCAACATCTAATGCATTACAGCTAGTGCATATGGATCTTTTTGGTCCTTCACAAACTAGATTTATTGGAGAAAAATACTAGGTATTTGTTTCTATTGATGACTTTACAGGATTTACATGGGTCTATTTTCTAACAAATAAATCTGAAGCCTTTTTATATTTCAAAACTTTTAGAGCCCAAGTTAAAAATGAGAAAAACCTACCATTGATAACTATTCATAGTGATCATGGTGGTGAATTTCAAAATTCTAATTTTGAACAATTTTGTAGTAAGAAAGGTATTACTCAAAATTTATCATCACCAAGAACTCCTCAGTAAAATGGTGTTGTTGAGAGAAGAAATAATATTCTTTAAGAAATGACCAGAACCATGATGAGTGAGTACTCAATTGCAAAGCACTTTTGGGGTGAATCTGTAAGTATTGCTTGTTATACTATAAATTGTGTTTTAACTAGACCTTTTCTTAATAAAACACCTTATGAATTATGGACAGGCTGAAAACATAAAGTTTCATACTTCAATGTTTTTGGGTGAAAAGTATTCATTCTGAATAATAAAGATAATCTACACAAAATCACACCAAAATCTGATGAAGGAATCTTTCTAGGCTATTCTTCAAGTTCTAAGCCATATAGAGTTTTCAATAAAAACACTTGTACTTTTGAAGAAACAATGCATGTTAAATTTGATGAAACTAATCCTTCTGTTTTCAACCAACCCCAACCTACATCCTCGGATGTGTTTACTAAACATGTTTATCAACCTCTATTAGAAGATTATTCTGATGAGGAAAATGATTAAGAAACTATTTTTGAAACATTTACCCCAGAAGAGTTTCTACCATATGTTGATGAACAGGTTTTACAAAACCCAAATCAATTGTTTCTTAGGAATCATCCTAGTGATAACATCATTGGCAATGTAAATCAACCTATATGGACTAGAAATTCCTTGAGAAATGAAATAGAACATCTTGCCTTTCTTTCATAATTCGAACCTAAAATTCCAAGTGAGGCCTTAGGTGATGAATATTGGATTAAATAAATGCAAGACGAACTAAATGAATTTTAATGGAATCAAGTATGGACTTTAGTTGAAAGACCTAATGAAACAACAGTAATTTGTGTAAAATGGGTTTTCAGAAATAAATTTGATGAAAAGGGAATCATTATAAGAAATAAATCAAGACTTTTTTCTAAGGGATATAATCAACAAGAGGCAATAGACTATAAAGAAACATACTCTACTATATCTAGACTTGATTCTATTCGTATTCTATTAGCCTTTACAGCATACTTTAATTTCAATCTATTCCAAATGGATGTTAAATGTTCCTTTCTAAATGGTTTTGTTCAAGAAGAAGTGTTTGTCAAACAACCCCCTGGTTTTCTTGACTCAAAACATTCTAATCATTTTTTTAACTTACCAAAGATCTATATAGCCTTAAACCAGCCCCTTGAGCATGGTATGATAGAATTACAAGATTTATTTTACAAAAAAAATATGAAAAAGGTAAAGCGGATCTAACCATTTTTATAAAAATGGAAAATAAAAATGTTTTGATTGTTCAAATTTATGTTTATGACATCATATTTGGATCAACTCAGCAATCTTTAACTGATTCGTTTGCGAATTTAATGAAATCTGAGTTTCAAATGAGTATGATGGGTGAGTTAACATTCTTTTTAGGTTTTCAAATTTCACAAAAACCAGAAGGGACATATATATCTCATCGTAAGTATATTAAAGAATTACTTAAAAAGTATGGCTATGAAAATTCTAAAAGTATTAGCACTCCAATTGGTACCTCAAATATACTTGATCTTGATGAAACTGGGAAACCAGTAGATCAAACAACTTTTATAGGTATTATAGGAAGTTTGTTATCCTTGACATCTAGTCGACCAGACTTAATGTTTTCTATATGGTTATGTGAATGCTACCAATCTAATCCAAAATATTCTCATTAAAAATCCTTGAAGAGAATCTTTCGGTATTTAAAAGGTGATATGGATATAGGACTATTTTATTCTTCTGGAAGTGATTTTTTAAAAAAAAATTACAGATGCTGACATTGGTGGTTGTAGAATGGATAGAAATAGTACATCTCGAACATGTCATTTCTTAGGATATTAC
The DNA here is from genome assembly GCA_963277665.1 of Viscum album. Taxonomy (NCBI): domain Eukaryota; kingdom Viridiplantae; phylum Streptophyta; class Magnoliopsida; order Santalales; family Viscaceae; genus Viscum; species Viscum album. The sequence goes on from OY728142.1 coordinate 1,613,077,839, forward strand.
CTGGTTTCTTGGTCCTGCAAGAAACAACACTCAGTATCACTTTCCACTACTGAAGTTGAATATATAGCATCTGGATGTTGTTGTGCTCATGTGTTGAGGATGCAACACACACTCACTGTCTATGGATTGAGTTTTTCTAAAACCAAAATTCTATGTGATAATACTAGTGCCATATCTCTTATAAAAAACCAGCACATCACTCTCATGAAAAACACATAGATATTAGGCATCACTTTCTTAGGAATAACACACAAAAAGGAGATATTCCTTTACAATTCATCAGAACGCAAGAACAACTTGCTGATATTTTTAGAAAACCATTACCTTCCTATAAATTTGAGTTTATAAAACAGAAACTGTGACTGATTACATTAAAGTAATCATTCATGTCTACTTCATTTTTTTCACTTCTCCTAACATTAAGAAACTCCTCTTAAAAAGGAGAACATTTTACTTGATATTATTTTTATCTGTCTGTTCTCCTGGTTTGTGCTTTTTTCATTATGTTTATCGTATTGACTATTTAGTTGTCGTTTTTACTTTCTTTTTATCATTTTAACTATTTATATATCCTTTTTACCTTGTTTTCTTTGGTCTTGCCTGGTTTTTTTCCATCGGCATGTCAACCTATGGTTATAAGTTTGTTTTCCATCAGCACGTCAATCTATGGTAACAAGTTGGCTTTCAATCGACACATCAACCTATGGTAATGACTTTGTTTTCCATCGGCATGACAAACTAAAGTAATGAATTTGTTTTCCATCAGCTTGAAACCCTATGGTAATGACTTTTTTTTCCCTCGGCATGACAACATATGGTAATGACTTTGTTTTCCAACAGCTTGACAACCTATGGAAATGACATTGTTTTCTATCACCTTGACAACCTATAGTAATGATTTTTTTTTCCATCGGCTTGACAACCTACAGTAATGACTTTTTTCCTTCATCTTGACAACCTATGGTAATGACTTTGTATTCCATCGGCATGAAAACTGATCGTATTCTTTCTCCTCGTATACTTGTATTTTCTTTCACTATGTTAATATAATTAAACCAACAATTTCCGTACAATCTCCAGTAGGTATATTCATTCCTTACTTTGTATTGACATTACTTTTTATTGTTTCTCATTTTTTTTAAAAACCCCTTTTAATCATATCAGTATATATTTTCTCTCTTATAATCTAAACCGTAGAAGATCAACGGTCATCCTTTTTTCGCCTATAAATCGACGCCCCCTTCCTAAACCCACACTAGTTTTTCCAATTTTGTGGTGAAGCCCTGCACCATTGTATTTAAAATCCGTATGATCTTCCATCACTTACTCCAATATGTCTCAGTCCTCTGCCAACACTCCTGCCGAAATGTCTTCAAAGACTTTTTTAGATAATGAATTTTTCAGAGAAAGGTTAGTTTCTCAGGACTTCTTTTGATTCGTATGATTCTACAATCAGAAAAAATATTTTGTTTCGAGGATGGGAACATCTGTGTGTTGAATAACCTATTTCTCAATATTGGGTTCATATTGAAGAAGTTATCCAATTCTACAAAACTGTATATTTTGAAAAAAATATGACATTAAACTTTTCTATGTACGATAGAGAAATCTATGTGTCTGTAAAACAATCATCCGACATTCTATATATCCCAACAGAAGGTGATTCTTTTTTTCCATCTCATAAACTACCAGAGGAGGTTGGTATGTTTAATAAAGAAAGTACGGAAAATTAGTTGTTTCTGATAAATGAAGAGAAGAAGAAAGTGGATCATCTTTCTCTAGATAATAGATTCGTGACTCTTTGGATGCATGGTTTTCTTATCCCAAGTAAAGGGGATAGAGAAACTATGAATGTTTCTAATATATTCATGCTTGACTATCTTTTGAAAATGAGAAAGGTAAATCTCATGGGATACATCTTTGAAATAGTCAAGAATGTCAAGTCTGGAGCGATCAAATCCCATTTGATTATGTATCCCACTATTTATACAAAATTCATTCTTGAGAGCATGAAGTTCTATAATATTCCTTTTAAAGGAAAATTGATAGAGCTGGAGCCTTCCTGGATAAGTAAGAATACGTTGAAGAAGTTGTATATTTGTTTTGATCAGAATTCAATGCATTTTATTAGAGATATAGAATATGAATCCGAACAGAATCAATCGGCACCAAATCAATCGACACCTATACTAGTAAATGAAAACCCAACTGATCTTGCTCCTCAAAAGTCAGATCCTTAAACCAGTTCAAAGCCAAAGAAGAAACCAATGTATGGTAAGGAGTTTGTGGCCAGGTGGAGAAAAGAAAGAGAATAGAGAATGGAAGGTGTTCCGAAGTTTGGTCTTGACCCAGCTGAAGCTTTTTCTTAGAGGATAAGGTTTGAGGATACCCTTCAGGCTGAAAAGAAAAAGAAGACTCTTTTGAAAAGAAAAGATCAGGAATTTGATGTTTCTACTTTTATGAAAATGGTTGAGGATGCTATTGCTCAAATAAAAGAATAATTATATCAAGATCATATCATACAGAGTCTCTCACAGAAAGAGAAAGGGAAACAAATTTTGAAAGAAATACCGGAACCTGAAGAAGAGGAAGGAGATTTTTTTTGGAATTCCTACCAATTTCAATGAAAATTAGAGAGGAATATTTTCAAAAGAAAAGTGAAGGCATTCAACAAACTCCTCATGCCGATCAAACTCTAGATCAATCTTTTGAAACTCCGGATAAAATTTCTTCCCAAGCAAAGAAAGGTGCTCAATCCTCTCAGAATGAAAAATTACTTTTCATTAGTGACAAAGTAGAAGAATAAAGAAGGGAGAAAGAAAAAGAAAAATGAAAACAGCCAGCTGAAGACTCAAGCCAATCAAATGAACTGGATTCGTACGATGAATATACTGATATAGAACACACAATATCTCTCTATAAGAGTGACTAAATTGTTCATATTTTAAGAAGTATTGATAATACCATCCCTTATTTCCCTAGACTAGAAGGGAAAATTGATTTCCTCACTGACAATCAGAGAAAACAGTTGGGTTCTATAAGAGAACTAAGGTAGAGAGTTTTTTCAATTGAAGATGATTTGAATGTTCTGTTAGAAAGTTTGGATGCTCATAAGAAGGCTTGCAATAGAATGACTAAGTGGTCATACAAAATAGATAGTTCAGTGAATGATCGTGAAATATAAATTGAATACTTGAGGATAATTTCAATTGATCTTGCAATTTCTTTCTATAATCTTAAAAAATAAATTTTTCAACGGATGAATCTTTTGTCAAATACTCACGGAGCAGATATTACATCAATAAAACAGCTTCAAGGGAGAATGAATGCTTTTCAATTTGAGTTTTCGAAGGTTTTATCTTTCAAAGATGAAATATTTTTTTGGAAAAAGAAAAATTATGTGTTATCTATAGAGAACAAGAATTTTAAAGATTTAGTTGATAATCTTGAAGAAGTAATCAGTGTCCAAGAAGAGACCATCAAGAATCAGGACCAGCTCTTTGCCGATCGACAAGAGATTCTCATATCCCAGGGTGATTCTACCTCAGAAGACAAGAAATAAATCAAAAATATGAAACCCATTCTTCAGGAGTTGATCAATAAAGAAAAGGAAAGAGAAATCAAATGAGTGTTTTTTTATCTTTCTTTACACATTTCCAGAATTCTATAGAATCTTATTGTTTCTCAATGAGATTTATGTAACCATTCCCTTTGCCTTGCATTTCTTTTCTCTAACTCTTTCAGGAAACACAAGTTACCCCATTATTTTGGTAAATCACAAAGGGGGAGAATGTTTTCTAATGGGATACTGTTTCAATAAAATACTTATAAATTAAGGAAAATATATGAATAAAATCCTTAGGAAAGTACTTACCTAGGGGGAGTTAGTTGTATTCAATTTCATATTCAGAAGAGTTTCCAATAACTCAGGGGGAGATAAGTATTTTTTTTTTTACTTTATGTTTTTTGCATTCCAAAACGGATGCGATTGTTGAGTAAAAAGTTATCATTTGACTTTTATGTCTTTTTTTGGAAGTCACAAATGTATTCTGACTATGCTGATCATACTGACTATGCAGATCGTACTGACTATGCTGATCGTACTGACTATGCTGATCATACTGGCTATGCTAATCGTAATGACTTTGTCCATCATACTGACTCTGTCAGTCATAATAACTCTGTCAATCGTAATGACTCTATCAATCATACCGACTCTTTCAATTGTGCTGACTTTTTCAATCATAATGTCTTTTGTGAATCATACTCTCTTTGTTTCATATCAATACATTACACTAAGTAATACTAATAATAGTCATATTTCACTTTCATTACATTCTTGTTTTGGTCCTTTACCAAAACATATGTTTTATATTAATCTTATTCATGATTATCATCTTCATATATCATTTTTTTAACCAAAACGATGTTGTGGAGTTAGTTATAAACTAATTAAAACGATGTCGTTTTTTCTGTTTCAATATGACCATTATAATGCCAGGTCTCCAAGTCCCTCTATGTTTTCTGGAGAAATATGACCGTTAGAGGAAATATGACCGTTGGAACCTAAGGCCTATAAATAGGAGGTCATTTGAAGATAAGAAAAAACATCTAAGACTTTGATCATCCTATGATGCTATCAAGTTTTAGAGAGAGATGTCATGACTTCTCTCCTACTTCGTGCGAAATACTTGAGATTAAAAAACGTGAACAGCTTGTTCATAGTTTTTTTATTTCATTAAGTTCTTTGTTTTACATTGAGTGACCGATGAGGTAATAACTATCAAGGGCTGTCGGGGATAGGCAGACGGTGCTACCGATCACCGTATCGAGGCCTTTTAAGTGATTTAATGACAGAGGTACTGATTACGTGCAAAATGGAGGTCTTGCAAGGATAGAAAGACAGATGTACCGATCATCGTATCGAGGTCTTGCTGGAATAGCAAGAAAGACGTACCGATCATCGTATCGATGGCTTACCAAGGTGGTGGTATTACAGCCCTCTTATCTTTGGTGAAAGGATATCCCTTCTCTTTGGGATAAAATAATTGTAATAATTTTACTTTTCCACTGCTGTTTATTTTAATAAAGTGAATTTTATTATTTACCTTTCTTCATTTCTTTTACATTTGTAATTGTTTCAATTGCAGTCATACTATTACAAATTGTATCAATTGATTCTATACACTTTATAGTAGAATCCTTCACTATTATATTACTCTGATTATTGTATTCATTTTGAATAAAATTGCTTTACTTTTCTTACAGTATTACATTGTGTCATTACTTATAACCAAGACAATTGTGGTTAATTGTATTTTTTGTGAATTTTATTAGTTTATGTTCATTTAAACTAATTTCTTAAGTTTTTAAACACAATGTTTTTAAACCTACAATTCACCCCTCCCCCTATTTTATGGTTCCATATAATATACCTATATATCTAATTAATAAATCCAATATAATCAAATGAAATTCCTCCATATTATACCATTATTAATTCATTTATACAGCACATAAACCATATAATCTCTTTATGTGATTCAGCAGAACCAATTTAATCCAAATTTTCAATTGAAAATATTACAAGTAGATCCAATTGAGAGATCTAACACAACATTGATCTAGAAAATGTAAAAAACCCATATATTACTCTTTCTATTATTCAGTGTATCTGTTAAAATATATATATATACAATGAAACTAAATGATTCCTCATCCCCAATACAAAATGATTCGTCCTTTGATCCTTTAATGTATATGAAGATCGATTTGAAAACCTCCCAATGTTTTCTTCTAGGATTAAACATAAAACATCAAGAAAATCCGACCAAAAATTAAATATATAGTCATGTAAAAAAATTAATTACATAAAAATTACTATTGTTAAATCATATGGAAGCTTCTCAGTGATAAAAACATCTCTGTCCCTTTATAGTAACATCTTTTTTGTATTTTTTATGTTTTTGAAAAGGGAGGTTGAGACAGGTTTAAAAATTGTATTCTATATTCATTCATAGAATTTCATAATGTATTTTCTCTATGAGTACTATTTTTATACTTTCCTATCCGTCTCAATTATCAAAATAATGAGTTTCTTAGTGTTCCCTATATTCTTCATCAAAAATATTCTTGATATCTTTCTCTTTATTTCTAAAATCCATTGATAATTTGGACAACAATTGATATATAACCCACATAAAAGTACAATATTATATATTTTCTATATTTCATTGTATTTTAATAAAAAAAAGTGATGAATCTTACATTCTATAGAACAATCTATAAACAAGACTATTTCAAACATTCTATTCCAAACTATATGGATTTCTTCAAGCCTTAAATATATTATTCCAACATAAAAACCCAATACTTCTTCTGAAAAACTTTATAACCCTTGGGATGAACCTTTTAAATTTAATCCTCAAGATAGAAATAAATAAATTTCATATTTACATCCATATAATTCCATTGTAGATCAGTATATGGAACAATGCAATGAAAATTACCAATATTTTTATTTTTCACCACTAGTGGGAAAATTTTCTAAAGGATAATACCATCCTTTTTTTGGAATCTTTAACCACCAACCATTATTTATATCTCATACAACAATCAGATTTCTCTTTTAATAGAAAATTATATTTATTTTGATGATACATCTTTCTGTTAGATATCATAGAAAACTCCAATGTATTATTGAGATATAAGGAATTCGTTTCCACATCTAGGGTAGAGTAAAACTATTTATAGACTCTAAGTAGATGCATCATCTTGATTATCTTGTTCACCTAGGTCTTACCTCCAAACACTGAATATTTTTCCGAATATAAATGGATATTATTAAGAAAACATCTTGTTGGTCTACTGAAACCTCTCTATATTATTGATTTCCATGATATAAAGGTTTTTATGATCGATCTATATCCACTAATTTTTTATATGATATTAACTATCCAGAAACAATCATTCAGATATAAATTTTTCTATTACCCTAAATAATAGAGTGTTATCTATTGAATATTTTTATGAACTTTTTATACCAAAGGATCATATGGTGACCTTTGTATGATCATCATGAACATAGATAATTGAACTATCCTAAATATTACTATAGACCATATTTTGATATTTTCATAAAATTTCTTTTGTGAAAATAACATCACAACTCATGATGATTTGTTTTACTTTGACATCCTACATGTAGTAACTGATTTTCTCATCACTATACCTAATAAAAAACACAATGTGCATTTCTCATTCAAAATTTTCTATCTTTCACAACAACATGAAAACACATGATGCTTCCATGGCTCTTGATATGGGGTATTAATTGCCTCTTACTGATCCAATGTACCTCACAATCTTCATACCCCATACTTGAATTCAGAATTCATTTAAAAAAATGATGTTATATCCAAGAACGATTCCAAAATCCCCATATGCATTCCAATTTAATGTATTGTAAACTAATTTTTATTGTCTAAGGTATGATTGTTTCTTTTACCCATTCCATTTTTTGGAGTATGTTGAATTGTATTCCCATGCTTGATGACTTTATTCTTCTACCGTTTTTTGATATTTGTGTCAATGGTATTCCTCCCCATAGTAAAACTAGTGACTTTTCAATTTTCATTTTCACTCAATCTTATCCTTATAATTTCTATAAATAAATTCATGAGTCAGGTATAACTTTTTCTTTTGTGAATTTTTATAGACCTTTTGAGTATAACCATCAGTGATGATTAAAATTTATGATGTTATTTCATAATATTGAATAGTGGATGGACCCAAGACTTTATAATAAAGAATTTGTGAAATTTGAATACTTATATTTCTTTTGTCAGATTTTTAAATAAACCCTATGCTATTTTTCTAGATATTAAACTCTCACATATCCCATGATTTATTTTATTGAGTTTATTTAATCCCATCATCAATAAAAACTTAAATGTTTTCTCATTGAGGGGTCCAATCCTACTGTTCTACTTTTCCAGATGGTCCAATGATGTCGTTATGATAGCTATAACTTAATCAGTTCAACAAGTAAGATATAAGGAATCATTTATTACCCTATAATAAATTAAAATGGAATATCTAATAAACATATAGTAACCATATGAAATTATGATTATGTTAACTACATCATCAAGAAACACCACATATATGCAGTACTTCCAAAGGCCTAGAATGTTTCTTACATCATTAATTTTAAAGACGCGTCTAAATTTCATTTTAATGTTCAAATATCCATTATAAAATACTTCCAGAGATTCATCATCTCATATATCTGATATACCCAAAATTCCCAATACCTAATAAAACATTCACCCATTATCTCTTGTAGAATTGAAATATTACCTTCTGTCAAAAATGCATGTCTCTTTTGAAACGTTTATACAAAGTCATGAGCTAGAACCTCCTTTAGTTTTACTAATCGAATTTGTCTACTGCATAGATGATAACATTTTATAATTCATACAATCCTTCTTGATGAGACCCCTTTTCCCAAATATCGGACTTATAGAACCCCAAGAAATTTTCATACTATGAATTTCGGCTCGGACTTATCCTCTAAATTTTTCTTTTTGAGTAGGCATGTTCAATGAACAAACCATGATAATCTGATATTATTGAGAGAATTTCGAAAAAACATAATATCATTCCACCTAAATTTATCGCTCATGATTGAGTTAAAAATATCATCAATAACATGGTCATCCATCAAACTATATTTTTTCACCATTATCACAATGTAATTATTTCATTCTATGTGTGAGGAAAGAAAAATTAAATCCCAACATCATCAATGATAATAATTTCTATTGAATTGATATTCCCTCGGATTATGTTGAAGTCATTAGTATGATCTATTATAGAACATAAATATAATAACAACATGTTGAACTATCTACACAATAGGAAATCAATAATATGATATGTTATATTCTCATAAATATCATCCAAAACTATCATAACCTCTACAATAGGTAATTATTCTATAATATAGAACAATGTATTTTGGTTGTGAGACTTTTTGATTAAGGTTAAGGCCTTAATTTATAAAATATATTTAGAAGTTTCATCAATTTTTTCGAGAAATTATTTCATAAATGGTGCATCATGATCATATTATTTTAGAATATATTCTAAATGTATTTTTAAATTCCAAATTACATTCCATAAAACAAGTTGATACACTTTTTTTCATTCCTCTGAAGTAATATTTCGGATAATAGTAAACCAACTAATATGAAACAAAATAAGGTGATAAATAAAATGACTATTGTGAGGGATATTTAAATAGACGAGTTAAAATACACTAATACCTATATTTTAGGGGAGATTAAACCCTTAATAATAAACTTTTATGTTTTCTGTCCAACTTATTAACTTATTTGAAAAACCTTAAATAGAAAAATTCACCTATCTGGTTGTTATAGCCTATGCAATAGAAATAATTATGAATTACTATAGGATTGAATGTTTTTCTGATAAAATCATTCCCCAATGTTTATGTTCTTTTATACTGGGTTTATCTATTCAAATCACCCCTAAACTCCATTGTTGAGAAAACATATATAATACACAAAAAATTGACAAACAATATTATCCATGGTTTAGATATATATAATACATCTAATCAGGACATACTATAGTAATTTTCATTAATGGATATATATTAATAGTACAAGAATCTTTCCCACTTCTTATATATTCATTAGTTTTAGAAAAATGTGTTTTAAATATACAATTTTTCATAAATTTATCATAAACCTATCATAAAGAATTTCCAACACCACTTTATAGAAGTCTTTGTTCAGTCAACTAGATTCATCGTCATTCGAACATCAATGTCCTCCATCAATTTACCAAATAATATAATGATACCTATTTATAAATTTCATTGAAACCATTAACATATAGAATTTTTACTGTAAGAAATTATTTCCTTATTTTAGTAGAAGTTGAAAAATACCCACGTAAGAGTAACTTTGATACTTTGATGATCTCTGTTCAGTCATCCCTTAGTTTGATTAATCTGAGTCAACTTAACTTTTTCTGATTATAGCTCTATCGGTTGATAAAAATTATTCCCAAACTCTTTAACAGATCAGATATGGAAAAATTAGTTGTTTGGTCTAATCTATATCAGATAATATTTTGTTTCAATGAATAGTTCATGAAAACTATATCTAGAAAACTATATGAAATAAAATATAAGGAAATATTCCATAAATATAAGAAAAAAACCCATGGATCCTTCTTTAAATAATATATTCAAGGATGATTAAACCATCAATAAAACTATTCTAGAATCAAGTTCCACTATTTATTATTATTAAACCATTTAATTTCTATATTAAATTAATATAAATTTATGAATTTATAAAATACTATGTAAATATCCTAAACCCTCTATCTAATACATATTCATTGGAAATCCTCTATTTGGTATTATTTTATCTGATTAAGTATATCTATGATGACTTAACTAAAAAACATATTTCATATGGATTCTCTCAAAAAACTCTATCTGATTAAATCAATAAAAAACTCTATCTAAATTGTTGCGTCAGATCAATATATCTAAATAATTCACTCAAAAAATCAATCGAATGACATCTCACAAAAACTCATTTTTGATGTATAATCTTCGAATCCATTGTCATGTGACTTCAAAAAAAATCATCTTTCTATGGAATTCATGTTTATGTACATCTCATTCACCATCACTAGAACATATCTATCTGATAATTCGTTATTTTTTTAGTGTGACAATTTTCTTATTCATTTGACGTAACAAAATTAAATTTTTTTTTTCAGATAACATTATAAACAATGCTCTATGTAGTCATCTGACTTATAAGAAGATATTAAAATACAAAACTATGTATTCATTTATCCAATTAACTCAGTTATCACTCATATTGAAAATCACTCATTCTCCATGTTCTTACCGATATCCCATAATTTTATTTATTCTTAACTAATGATAATAAATAAAAAATGATCTGGTACTCAAGAAATGGATCACTATCTAGAAATTCTAAGCTTATGTGAGTGACCTCTGTGTAGGAAAAATGAATCATTGAGAAAATTATATATAGTGCAAAATTTAATGTTTAGAAAATGATAATAATATCTCTATAAACTATATAAATATTCATTTAAAAACAAAATAAACTCTAATCTCTATAGACCAAGTACATACACTCATCTCAACAAAATTATAAAATTGTTCGCACCAGATTTAATCACATCTTACCCGTTTTTGAAATTCCCCCCAAATATATGATCACACATTAAATTTAAAGAACATGTAAAAGGGTATATTTCTATTTTCATATTTTCTCCCCCATTGAAAAAAAATATCACAAGATCAAATATTATGGGGATTGATATCACATACCTTATCCTTGAAGAGTTTGAGGTTGAACAAAAATAATCAACCATTGATTATAAAATTAATCCTTTTACAACGGTTTTGTGGGGTAATCAATTACAAACACTTTAAAAGGTAAAAAAATTTAAATTATTTTATTTCCTAAAATTGGTTCTTTTAAATAGTGATATGAAATATCAGTGTGCATGTATTTAAAATATTATACTACATTGTTAGTGATATTGATATTACCATGACCATCACAACCTAAGAGAAGTCGAATCTTGACATCAACTAAAAAACATCAAAAAATGTCATTACAGATATAAATTGCATTAAAACATGGGTGGAAGATATATACATAGAGTTTACCATTCTCATAGACTCCAAGATTCATTTATTTATATAAAATCATACATGTTTTTAACTCATAATGATAACTCCACTAGATTTAGATCTTCTATAATCCAAAATACCTTCCATATTTAGTTGGTATATCCAAATAGATCAATCATTCATGTTATATCATATTTAAACAAAAAATAAATTTTGACATTAATATTTTTATTGATTAATTTTCCATCAATGATATTTGAATATGTTGGTGGAATTAGATACTTTATATAATGTGTAAATATATATATACTAAATCACTTCTTACAACTATGGGATATAATATGTTTCAAATAAATTTCCTACATTGATTAGGATGAATACCCTTTAAAAACATGTATTTGGACATAATTATTCCAACTATTGTTTTTATACATAGTCATTGATTCATCAACAATAATTACTTTCATGGGTTCCATAATAAACTTATCTTGTGAAATGTAAAATCACATTTTCATTTATGTTATTAATAATTTAAATATGTAAATCATTTATCCTGGAAAATAAATTTCTAATATCATTTCATCATTACGTTAATTGTTTCAAACAATTCTCCAACATTCTCTTATAATATAATATCTTTAAAATTTTCATAGTATAAAAACATCTCTGATTTTCTTTTATACGTTAGTAAAAAATCATCATTTTCAAAAATTAATCTTCTACAAAAATTTATCCATATTATAATACTATGATTTAGGAGCATGAATCAAGGAATATAAATCCTTATTTAATATTTAAATATATTTCTTATCATAACCAAGAGATAATCCACATGGTCACTGATTATAATATTCTTTATCCACCCTTCCACTGAGAAATGTAGACTTGATATTCTTTTGGAATATATTATATATATTTTGTGTTGAAATAACAAGGATGTTTATGATGGTATCATTTAATTACACTGAGAATATGGTATAATCAAAATCAATTCCTTTATCTTGTGAGTAGCCCTTGAAAACAATCTATATCATGTTTCATACCACATAAACATTTTTATTTAACATGAAGAAGTATAAAATATTGTTCAAATCACATAAATATATAATAGTTTTTGTAAAAATGTCCATGTATCATTTTTCTCAATGAGTTCAAATAGTTCCTTCACAAAACCAATCTAATATTAATGCTGTGATGTTTATTCAAAATTTATTTCCCATTGAGAATTCTTATCAGTTTAAAACTATCCTAGATGTTATTCTATGATAAACATATTATCCCAAATTTGAATTTAAATTTTGTACCTCAACCTGATTTCGTATCCTTGGATGATATTAATTCACTTTTTCCTAGTTTCTACAAACAGGTCGATCAATACCTTTATCATGGTCGTTGTCTATGTTATCACATTTTTTAGAAAACTTATCTTGTAATTTAAAAGAGATGGACTAATCTACACTTCCTCAAAGGTTTATAGCTAATTAAAAATAACTTCCTACTGAATGTGCAATAGCCTTCACATATTGAGAGTAAACTATCTCTCTAGTTATATAATTATAACTTTTTGATCCCCTAATAGTTGGATGATATACAAGGGGAGTAACATCGACCGAGAATTTATTAAACTTTCTATGATCCTCTCATATGTTATGATTATACTAGGGATTCTAAACACCATTATGTATTAAAAACATGGTGTATCATTTTAACACATATCGTATAGAGTCATTATGGATTTCATCCAATTAAAAAAAGTACTATAATTATGAACTAAAACTCTAAACGATTTTCTATAAAATTATTCATATGTATCATGTTCAACCAACATGCTTTGGGGTATCTCAACAAAACATATATTCATTATATTTGAAACACTTTTATGATGTGGTATGCATTATAGACTAAATTAAAGAGGAATATCATTATTCTCAATATTACCTTTTAACTTCACATATTTGTATTAAATACCATTATTACTTCAAACTTTTACCAAAATATCCTAACTCATTTTCACCACTTTCTTTAAAAAACACATAAAATTTGAGAGATTTTGGTTTTGTTTTTCAAAAAATCTTGTAATAAAATAAAATAATCACTATATAAAATATTCTACTTATCTCAATTTATTTATTTATTTATCATGTTACCACACATATCATAAGGAATAGTATATTAGGGTTGTGTTCTGTTTATTTAAACCGTCTTACGAATTGAATTTAAAATCACCCCTTTTGGAATACCTAATAAGAAAATGTATTATGATTTTTATTCCAGGAACATCATGATTACATTCTATCTTTTCTATATATTTTTCCTATTATTAATGAACAATTTTAAATCCTATCATGTTATAACTGGTTTTTATCCATTAAGGTCATCCTGCCTAGAACTTATGCAACTCCAACTAGAAAAACATTTCCCATAATTTTTCATCCTCTTGTTATATCATTCACATATTTTATGTTTTTAACAATAATTCCATATCTTCTGAATATTACTTCATCTCCTTCATCCAAAAGCCTCGAGGCACACAATAGAATATGTTTCATTCCATCAATAAATAAGAAACCACAAGATTAACATTTTTAATTCCCATTAACATTAGAAAAATTCTCATTAATTTTAAGTGATGCATAATTTAAAAAATTCATTACCCCATTTTTTAATCTTTGAGATTTTTTAAAAGCTTTATATTTCCAATCACATATGAAAAAATACACTCTCAATAATCTGATGTTGTTCTTATTTTATAGCCTTGAGAACAATTTCAACCACTATGTACATTTATTTTTAATTCCATATTCACATGTGTATTTATATATGTATTATTTAAACATTATTAAATAGGTAAAATTTCATGATATCATTAAATAATATGTTTGGGAGGAGAAAATCATTCAATAATAGTTTCCTATAGTCGAAATATATTCTCATTTTTTCAAAATAAATTTTTAGGATGTTTTCTCTAAGTGGAATATATCCTATTCAAACTCTACCTCACATGTATAATGGGTTTATTATAGGATTATTTATTGAACTACTTTTTTACTATATTACCAAAGCCTATATAGTACAACAAATATCAATAGAAACCATATTTTTCTTTATAATAGGAATTTATCCTAAACTTTTTATTTTTATTACCACGTCTATATACCTATCAATATTTTATCATTATTGTGGAAAACAATTTATAGAATCCTAAAAATTTCATTTTAATATATAATTCTTGTCCATTATTTATTTGTTTTTGGTTTAAAAAACTTTCTAATCATCATTTTCTTATAAATAAATTAAATAATTATATAATTTTACTATTTTGAATACAATCATGGTTCTCTTAGCAAGATTCATTTTATAAAAAAATTAATCCTTATTTTCAATCTATGTGAATATTCATTATTGATCCATTTAAATATTATATTTAATAATTGTTGAAAAACATCTATAATTATGTTTTGGATGTTTTTTATTTATTATTATTCATTAATTATTTTCTATTGAATGTGGAAAAATTATATTTCCTTCACAATAGTCATTACATTATGAATTTTATAGAGGTTGATATATTCCCCAAGTAATTTCGTCAGATCATAAATCACATTAATAAACATGACATTTTCTAGAAGTTTTGATTCGTCATTGATTGATGATAAGTCTTCTTTAATCAACTTCTTTTCATCTTTTTAATTTTTTAATATTTCTGACGTCCATTATTTCAATTCTTCTTTGATCATAGATTCTATTTATGAATCTTTTTAATCATATATAGTGTTTCTTTTTTCATCACTAGAAAATCTATGAGCATTAAATTTAATAATAAGTAAATTATTAAAATCATAGTCACTATAATAATTGGTATCTACATTGATATCGTTATCTTTCTCACATTTTGATATATATTTTATCATGTTTTTATTGATATAACTTCTTATCTATTTATTTTTCATAGGAAAGTGATTTTTATGTCTACTTCATCCATGAAAATATTTAATTCTATTCTTCTTCATCATAATCTTAATTTTCCTTTATCCTTGGAAAAATTTTAAACAAAATTTATAATGACTTTTCATTTAAAGAACAGTAGTTCTATTTTTCATTTATACATCATCATACCTCATATTACACTTATAGAAATAAATGAAATGAATTCATCAAAAAGTTTACCTTATTCATCATCAGTGTTTGAGTCACATTATTTTTCCTTGAAAAAATCTTATAATTCTCTTATATTATATCTTGGAAATATATCTATCTATAATATGTTACCTTCTTCTTAATATCCTTTTCTATTATCAATTAATATTTGATGATAATAATACAATAACACTATAGATAATTTTTAAGATATTTCTCTTATAAATATGAACTTTTATGTTAAATATATATAGGGAATATATATTATTGTATATTTAATAATAATTAAATATGATAATTTCACATCAATAAATTTTATCATTTTTACAATGCCATTAAACCTGGTAAATAACTCCCAATCATATTTATCAACTCCCATTTTATTATCTTTCCTCTTCAATGTATATATAAATGAAGTTTAATTGATTACATTTATATTTCCATCATAAATATATTTCTATTAGTCTGAAATGCCATTATATATTCTTATTCAATAAAAATTCAAAATATCAACTTGTTGGAGAGAGAAACATATTGAATTTTTGGATCACTGATAATTAGTCATTGTATTCTTTGTTGTAAATTTTGGGATATAACCATCATTTGGAGGAGTGAAACTATCTAAATTATCTCTAATAATATCATATAAAATAGGAAATAGAGAGGGAATCATTATATCCTTCCAGATAAGAAAACTATTCCCATTGAAGACCAAGATACCCTAACAATTAATTATGTTTTAAACATCCAAGAATGTCTTTATATTATTCTTAAAACCCCAATAATATAAAAATATGTGAAATAACTATATATTAGATATTAATTGAATATACAATTCTAGATCTCAATAACCAATAAGTTGTGGGGTTGAGTCAGTAATTTATCTTTTTATGATTTTTCTATTAAAAAAAATTTAAACACAATTATTGATAATTCAATCCATTGAAAAATAATACACAAGAAAAATTACAGTAATAAAATAATTTTCACAGTTAATTACATAATAATAATTCATGTCTTTATCATGAAATATGAAAAATATAAGACAATAGATCTACTAAAAATTAATTCATTAGAGTTTACTACATACAATGTATATCCTTCACTTGAATAACATTGTAGTCCATTTGACAATGTATATGATCCTTTAAAATATAATTTAAAAAAGACATTATAATACACACCATCACTATGAAACATGAAATCTACACTATTAAATATTGAAATGTACTTATTCATCATTTTTAATTTGTTACATAATTATGATCACATAGTTTAGTAGGAACATATTTATATAAACCATTACAGCTAATGTATTCTTTATATGTTATCTTTGCACCTGTAAATTCTCTGTTACATAGCCTTTTTATTCCACCATTTTTTGGTACCATCTATTAGGTACCCTCTCCATCTAATACCCCTATCACCTATCAATGTTTTGGATAACACACATTCTAGAATCCCTTTCTGAAACAGTCTATCAAATATGACTATAAAAGGTATATCTATCCAATAACATTACTAAAGTATAAATCTATATGATTGTACTCTACCTAGTATATTAACCAAGATTAATCTCATTCTCACGCTTTTTGGTCCGCATCACATTTGTTCCACAACAAACACGGTAGCATCTACACCATCACAACACAAATTATCCCTATTATATATTTGTAGTTTCTATAGAAACTAAGGATGATTTGTGAACATAAAATTTCAATTTCCTACCCAATTTTTTTTTTCTTCATATGTTTCTTTTATTGACCAACCTTATACATATATATAAATTAGAGTGAATATAATTCAAGATATTTTTCAACAAATATCAACATCAATGATATTCAATCCTTAACAAAATAAAGGATATAATAAAAATATTTTCTTTTTCATTATTGATCTGTTAAACATACATCTCATGGTAATCATATTAAATGAATTTACTGAAGACTTATTAGAGATATGAAATCCTTTTTTGAGATATATTCAATAGAACTTAACTATCAGAATATATATTATCGGATGAACTCTCTATCTAATGACTTAACATGGTTACTCTGGTCCAATGAAATTTTTTATAAGCCTCTTTCTAATAACATCACTATGAATCTCTAATTAGATATATTTCTTTATAAACCACTTAGAAATTAATTTACCTAGAAACATATATGAAATGAACTTATATTTATCATTGTATAATATATCTTTGTTGGAACATAACTATCATATAATGATTTTTTTGGTATACCTTCTCAATGTTCATCAGATGATGTACTAGAAAAATATGCATTGGAGAAATATAGAAATAAGGATTATCATAATCATGTGATTTGTGTATAAATAAAAATGAGTAACAATATGTAATCCTTATTCCTATATACTTGCAACTTTCATTGATTGAAAATCACATGTTCTTATTGATCTAAAAAAGATACCCTCCATTAAGTGTTGGGTTTTGAATAACTATGATGCCTATTAACTACCCAAAAAAATATCCTAAAATTGTTAGAAAAAGTGGACACACATCAATATTGAAATTCTAATATTATATGACCAGACCCCATCATATAATGCATGATATTATGAACACAATAAACTTCAATATTTGAATATAATTCCTAAAATAATAGAGGAAATGATGTTTTTGTAGAGAATATAAATTAGTTTGAGTCTCATGAAAAGTAGTGGTGTATGTACACATGACTAAACAATAACACTCCATTATCCCCCTCACCAAAAATATAGTAAAAATTTAAAAATTAAAATTATATAATTTGGGAACACCATATAGATCTAATCAAAGGCTATGGCCTGAGTTACTGTTGGACCATGGTGATAATGGTAAATCACCATCAATATGGTTAAATAGAGGGGGAGGAAGAGTGAATGAGAGGGATATAGAGAGGATATAGAGAGAACATGAGAGACATATAGAAATAAATGAAGAATATATTTTTAAAAATATATTGAATGATATAATATTGAATAGAAAAAAAATTCAAATTATTTTAATTATCCATAAAAAACTATAAAAGTGAATCAAAAATAACCTACCATAAAAACGTGAGTAATATGTATTTAAATAGTGGAAGGTGTTTATGGTTACAATGTGAGAAATAGAATGAAAATATTAGTCAAATTCATATATGAATTTTTTCCACAGGGTTGACTGTAAGAAATACTAAACCATATCTTGATCCAGTTCAAATAAATATTATTCATCAGTTCCTAAATGTTATGGAAAAAATCAGGCATAGTTAGATATATTATAAGATAGTTATGATCTGGTCATTAAATATTGGTATAAACTAATGAATCTTGTCTAGAATTGAATTTATGGCCCTAGATATCTATGAATTATTTTTACATAAAACATTATTTTATAATAATTTTCTTATCCAATATTGTTTATAATTATTTCAATAATTATCAAATATATTTTTCATTTAAATTTGTTTAAGAAAAATAATATATGACTATATTTGAAAATGATAAAACATGAATTTCAATGTTTTTTCCAAATTAATAACATATTTAAAATTTCCCCTTAAATTCACAACAAAAACAATTACATATTAATCAATTAAAATAAAATATTACTAAAAAATATTTAAAATAAATAATCAATAAATTTATTAAATTTAAGTAAATATATCCTTATTATATGAATTTTTAATAATTACCCATAAATTAACTTTTATTAATTTCAAACCCAAAATTTAAATTTAAAATTATGAAAATAATAAATTTTTTAATTCCTGAACACATAATCATAAAAATACATAGATTATAGTGAATATAACATAATAAAAAATAATTATCCTACCTTGGATCAAAAATGAAAACTATAAGAGAAGATATAAAATGATTCTGTCAGCATAGAAAATTTCAGGCCTCCCCTAATTGTAATATCCACCACCGCACCTTAATTTAAACCATATAAAATGTTATAGGTGTTTGTATATTATTGATTTTAATAGGATTTATATTTCAATAACAAAAACATTAAGGAATCTATATTTCTAAATATTACTATTCAAATGTTCCATTCCCACTACCTTAATGTAACCCTATGATACTCTTATAAGTCAAAAGTCACTTATTACTTGGTGTTAAATATTTTCCTTGATTAAACCCTTTGCATTTTGATAATTATCTCTTAAAAGTGTTTATTTTTCTCTTTTTTAACTATTAAAATTTGAAATATCTCAAATTCATCACCCAATCCCACATGATCTCATAATGATTTTTAAACATCCCATGACAAAACCCACCTTTTTTTTGTTTATTCTTTATTTTAAATTATTTATGAATGCATGGCATCTCAAAATATCATATGTGATGTGAATTTCTAATTTTAATATTATTTTAGTGGACTTATATGAATGAATTTTTTGTTGGATTTCTGATGTGTACTTTTTCACAATCTGCATGTTACTAAAATTAGAGTTAAACAATATATTTACTCATATAATAATTACTGCTAAAATTTACCATTTTAGTTTATAATATTTTCATAATTGTAAAGATATTTTACAAGAAAAAATTGAAAATAATTTATCATTGATAATATAAACTCTATTTTACTAAAGTAAGTTAAACCCACTAAAATTCATACGAATATATAAATAATCATTAATATATTTAGATATTAAATTCCTAACCTAATAAAATTCAAAAATTAAACAATAAAAATAGTAAAATGAATCCTCAAAATATTTTACAACTCTCTCGTATTTATAAAATCACAATCTGCCTTTATAATTAAAAAAAATTCCTCCAATTTCATGGAATTTTAATTTTAATGAATAAGATCCATAATAAAATTGAAATACAACATTTTTTATTTGCGCGGTACTATTGGGTTAGTTGGATATATGTTTTTCACTGGAATCCACCAGTAAAAATATAAAAAATATATATTAAAATAATAAATAAAATTTATAGACATAGAAATGGAAGGAATATAAAGATATTTTTTTACTACACAAGTGTCTCTAGGTTTTATATAACCCAATATGGGTTGATCCAACTATTATCCATGGTTATATAGTTGAATAAGTATATTTTATTTGAACCACCACATGATTTTACTTCCAGAATTCCTCAATTCATAATGTTTTGAGATAATCCTATAGAGAGAGTATATCAGTAACAATACAATAGTAATATGATATAAATTACATGTTGTGGGTAGGATCAAGAATTGGTCATCAAGTTTTTCTTTATAAAAAACATCATTTACTATTCCTTATCATCTAGGGATTTCTCACAAGATCAAGCATAAATAGAATTTTCTTTGGTAAAATTTAGAATAATAATATTTTAATAAATTTAAATCTTGATGAATAAATATAAAAAAACATCATTATTATAGTTGGAAGATTGTTACTAATTTTATTTATGGAAATACATTTGGAATTGCACATGTACTCCATCCAATAGATATTAAATTGGTTCTAGGAGATCCAAGTACTCTACATAGGGTTTTTTTGTATTTTTCTTAATCATATTCCATGTAAAATAAATATTTTCACCTCATATGATAAATTTAAAATGATTTAAATAAGGATTTATTCATTTGGAATCTAAATAAACAGAATTGAGTTGAAGAAAAGATCATCTCTATTAATTAGTATGGACTATATTATCACATCATAATAATTTTACTCTTGGATTAAAGCTTTCATTGATTGATCTTGGTAGCTGGGATTTATATTTACATTCAATTTCATACTCAAGTGGTTAATTCAGCCTAGGAGATTGGGAGGTAGAAAACTACCAATTTCCTATTTTTAAAGATTGGAGATTCACATACATTTTCATATTCAAAATAGACAAATCAATTCTGATGCAAGTAATATTGATCTCAACCTTGTTCTTTAATTGAATTATTTTAATGAAGATCATTTTCATGTAATAGAAAACATTACATAGGAAAATATTCAATTAATTCATTGTAATACATTTTTGGTTCCTCAAAATAAAAAAATTGCAAGGTTGTATCTTCCATTATTCTTTTTGGATCACTTTCTTGTTTAGGTGTCTCCATATAAAGGACATGAGATGTATAGGAATATTTGATTAACTATTCTAATTTTCTCAAAACATTTTATCTTATATGTAGTCTATTTTAAAATATAATTTCTATCATTATGAAATTATTCTTCTTAGGTGCATACCAATGATTTTTCATTCCACATATAATATTCAAAATTGGAATACATCATGGGAAAAATATGAATTAAAAGACAAATTATTTACCAAATGTTGGAATAATATTAAGAGAATGAAAACATTAATCTCCATGAAATGAAATATGATTTTTAAAAAACATATCATAGCATGAAAAAAATATTATTTTTGTTTTTCTAGTTAAACACAATGGATGACCACGTTCATCTCTCTCAGGGATAATTTGTGTTCAATCTGAAACAACTATAATTTAGTTATAATATGTTTTAAATATTTATATGTTTTATAAAACAAATAAAAATTGGGATTTTAAAATTTGAATGAATGAAATAAAAATAAACATGAATATTTAAAGGCAGATTGAATGATATACTTGTATTGAATGGTCATTGTCTTATAGTTCATTACCCAGGTTCCTTAACTATTCATTATTGTTGTATACATTATTTATGATAGTCCATATTACGATATATTAAATAATATCTCCTATATTGAGTGTGGAGTTTAGTATTACTTGGATATGTAATCAAAAAACCAAACCAAACCTCCTATAATTTTCATGAATGGTGAACAAACCTCAATCAACAATGTAAACCCTCCAATGACCTGGCTCCATTGTAAGTAATTTAATCTATAAAATATAAAAAAAAACATCACAAAATAAAGATAATTATTATGAAAAGGGTGGTAATAGTGATTTAATATGATATATAAAATAGTTATAGACTCATACAAATTAGTGGTGGAAAACCAACACACCCGACAAGAACACACCTCCCTTTCTCATTGCTAATAGAATAACAATAGTAATAAATTTAAAAGATTGAATTGGGGAACATTGTGTATCCCTCCCTAAATAAAAAACATATCTTGGCCACTTAATATTGAAATTTTGAGAGACAAAATGATGATAGAAAAATATATAGAGGGATATATTGAAAAAATGATGAAGAAATAGAAAAAAATGAAGAATAAAATATTATAAATATAAAGAATATCAAAATAATGAAAATAAAAATAGATAAACAAAATAATTTCATTATCTACACGAACCTAAAAAACCTAATAATATTCTTCCCTCATCCATTAAAATATGAATAATTACAATTTATAGAGTGGATTAGATGAAGTTGATACAATCTCAAAAAAGTAATGTAAAAAAATAAATTCAAAATTATATTAGAGTTTTGTTCCATATAGTTGACTCGAAGACCCACTAAACCAAATAATTATAATGATTATTTAAATTTACTTATTATTTCTTCAGTATTGATTACAAATTTTATCTTAATTGGAGTTACTATCGGAGAGTTATGGCCATATCATTGAATATGGGACACGATTGATTGTTCCATTCCATTTTGTACTTGACCACATTTGATATCCCTAAAAAGATTTGATGTGAACTATTATATTAATATAAATATTATAACCCGTGATAGGTTTAATTAAGTAAATAATTATAGAATAATAAAATGAGTCAAAAAATATATGATATTAATACTCGAATGTAATTGAAATAGTAAAACAACAATTTACAAATAAATTTGAAAATTAAGCTCAAATAAAACATTATCCTTAAATAAAGTAGTAAAAAGTTTGTATTTATCAATTAATATATAATAATTATAAACAAAATAAATATTTATAAATAATAAATATTTCTAATTCAATCTAACTTTTCATTTTAATTGGAATAAATAACAATTACTATTACATAAAATGCTTTAGTGTGATTCCAATCAATAAAATTCAAGTAAAAAATGTAAACATTTACTCTATCGCACCACCAAATCCCCCCTCAAAACTAAATGAGTTTTAATTATCAAAAACCATAGAAATAAGTTATCTGTAGCGAGGGAATAAAAAATATATACGGAATAAACTCATAAAGATGAAATTAATATACATTTATAACATAGATAATTATTACACAACAAAATTTCCACATGGATACTAAAAATTTATAATACCATTAAATGTTAGTGGGGTAGAAAATTTTAAAGATGTTGGTACCTAATATTATATCCTAAATTTTTTCATTTATTTTTCATGAGTGGTGGGCCTAATAAAGTATATATATTAGATTTTTTCATTATAAAAATCACTTTTAAGATATATTAAGTGTGCTTTATGAAAAATTTTGCATCACTTGGAACATGTAGTAGTGTTTATTTAATGGTTTTTAAATAAGACATTTCTGGAAATCCAGAACAATTAGATACATGTCTTCTAGAATTACATAAATTTATTTCCATAAAGATATAATAATATAAAATGTAAATATATAATAAAAATTAACACCAACAACATGTTAGTGTTATTTTAAAATATTATTTATTTTAGACATTCTAATTATGGGATATGGTTACATCTTAAAATTCATTACAAAAAGTCTTCGATTCGATGGTTTAAAATGTATTATTTATTTGGTTTTTAGAGGTATCAATTTACCATTCGGTTCAGTTGGATTAAATAAATCACAATAAATAGGTAATTACAAAAAACAATATAAATTTAGAGTAGTGTGTAAAATCTATTTAAAAATAAAAAAGTAAATGAAAACTAATAAAAATTCTAATTGAATCCATTTTCACACTTAATCTCAAAATATTCCAATAAAATGATATTTACTCATAATATATTATTTATTACATATTAATAAATTGAGAGTAAAAAATATAATATGTCTGAAAATATGATAGTTATCATTCCCCCATTCATAAGAATTGTACTCCAGTTTAATAATCAAATATTCAAAGAAAAATCCATAGAATAAATAAACATCATAATTCATTAATGATATTTTGAAAAAATAATTACATAATGTCTAATATATGAATATATTTACCTTTCATTCTCATCACATTAATTTAAATTTTTTCAATATAAAAAATTCATCCATAACCCAATCACAACACACCTAACATGGATTCTCATGTAACAATTTACTCAATAGAAATTAAATCAGTTGTAATGAGCATGCATATAAAATTAATTTTTCACCAAATTATAATAAATTTTATAATAGATACACACCATTATACCTAAACAGGATTATGATCATGTGGTCCCTTATAAGAGTTTTTGTTGGCTAAGTGTTGATTAGTAAAAACAATTAAAACATTAAAGAATTAAAATTAGTCTGATCTCATTAATATTGATTTAATAATATTCTCATAACAAAATTAAATAAACCACACCAACATATAATTTAAAATATTTACACTACACAATATAGTTTATATATTTAAAGGACCATGAGTAATGTAGTGAATAAAATGATTGAATTCAAAATGATCCAGTTATTTTCTTTATGTTTCATTTAATAGAATTGATGGTGGTGAGGAAACAAATTAAATGAAATAAAATTTTTGTGAGTATGAGTAATGATATATTAAATATCATATATATTTTCTTACTTTTTATATTTTTTTTCTATTATTTTCATTTTTTGTGAACAAGATAATATAGATGAAGTAAAATTAATATTGACTCATGCCCATTTCCTAAATTCCATAAATAATTTAACTCAATCCTTATATACTAAATAATTGTTAATTCCAAATGAAAACAAATGAAAGTCAAATCACTAATGATACATCATGAAACATCAATGAAAAAATATAATTTTTTCTATAAGGTATGAAAAATAAATTTTGAGGTGACATAAAACTAAAATAGAATTCATGAATTCTGTGTAATAAATAATGGTAAATTTTATGATAGATATTAACTTAAAATGTATCTATCAAATGATATTCCATAGTCATATTAAATAAATCATGAAATCAGAATATTTGAATGCAAGAATTATAAGTTCTAGTTTTCCCAAAAAAATTCTATGTCACATTTAAGAAAGATTGGGTATTTGGGAGAATATGTCAAATGGTTACATAATGCCTCATTAATATTGTAATAATATAATATTAAGTTAATCATATCCATCGATTTAACAAAAGTTATACAATATAGAAAAAATTCAATATATTAAAATGTTGGGAAAATAAACAAAATTAATAATCATTTAAAATATATTTCATCAAAAACCACATAAACAAACTCAAAATAAATGCATTTGTTGAAAATTAAAAAATATATTAATTGACACTAAATGATTATAAAAAATTTAGTACAAAATGAAAAACACAAAAAAAACTATAATCATGCTGATATCCCCCATAGAAAAATTTAACCACCGCTAATTTTTTATCAATTAAAATTGAAGGGATGGGAAGATAAATCTAATAAAAAGATAGAAACTTTGTAATTTTATATATAATATTTCTATATTTTTATATTGTTCATATCTAATTTAAAAAAAATAAAAAAAAAATAAATAAAGAATATAAATGTTTTTTAAATGAAAAAGGAAAGTATTTTAAAAGGAAAAAGTGTGAAAAGTTTATAAGAATTAGTTTGGACCCCCTATAGTTGATATATTGTTACTTACCATAGTTATGAATCTATATAATTTTCCCTTTTCTTAAGGTTGCTGAGGATTATTTTCATGAATCACCACATGTAATTTCTATCTATATCTATAATCATCATCTAAAATTGGGAAACACAAAAGATAATAACAAATTCCCAATCCCCAATAGAGATGAAAAAGATAATATTTTTAAATTGAGAGTGTGTAAGAGATTTTATTAGGTATCCTTGATAATTATTATGGTTTCCTTCTCCATGTGATATTCAGTTTTGGTTATTGATTTAGTCGCATCACAATAATTAACATGTTCCATTGTTCAAATTATGAAAACCATTTCAATGATAGGGGTTCTTTTTTGCCTTAATCAATAAGTTCTTAATAAAACACTATTAAATATAAATCAATGATTTAATTAAAATATATTTCTTTTTTTAATTTTGATTCAATGAAATTTCAACAAAAAGTAACCTAAAATTGTATGTCCCTCATAAATTTTGGAATTAGACCCCCTATCCTCATGAATTTCCCTTAAGAATTAATATATTAGAGATAAAATTATATCATCCAATCATTTCGTAGAATTCTCCCTTGTTTCATCAACTATAAAAGTTAGTGGTGGTATGAAGTACTTATTAATTTTGTTTTTTTATTGTTCCCAATATAATTTATTGATTACCTCATGAGTTCTAGATATAATATCCTTTATTTTTTAATATCATTCATTAGGGAATATTTCCTACAAAACACATCCATTTAATTTTCCCCATGAAATTAATAAAAAAAATACAATATAAATCTATCTTAACCAAATCAAAATAGAAATATGATATGAAATGTGGTTTGTTTTTTTTGGTTTTGAACATTTATGATGATTTTGGTTGTTTTTAATAAAATATTATTTGTTCAAGAATATCTCCTTCACAAAGAAGAATAAAATAAAAAATGATATTTTTTTCCAATACTTATGACTATTATAAATCTATATTTTTATAGTAGTTGTAATACCCCAAGATTCCTCGGTATGTTTCCTTTCGAATAATGCAATGGCGTGCATTGTACGCAACTTCGAGATTTTAACACACCATAACCAATCAAACTAGCTGTTATGAATAGTAATACCTACTTTTTGACATTTTATAAATTCTGTCTCTCAAAATGGACTTCATTTTTGGATTCGGAATATCAAAATTAGCCTAGGGTGAAATTTTGGTACTTTTCGGATAACTTTCATATTTTGATGAATAGTGAAAATTACTAAATTTTTATTAAAAACAACTTTTTTAATCAAAATAATTAATAGTGATAAATTATGAATTTGAGTGGTTTTAAAGAATATTTAGAATATATTTTTACCATATAATACAATGTGGGTCAATGAACATAATTTCACATTTAAACTAGACAAAAACAAGTGACAATCTTTTGATAGTTATTATCTCTAAAAAACACGCTTTTTGTTTTGACAATGGGAATTAATTTTAAATTAATTTCTGCCACTTCTGTGTTTTGAATTTAGAAAAATGGATTCCATATTTGGAATCAGGATGTACAAATTGTGTAAATAGGTAACATTTACTTTTAGACATTTTGAATAATTACTGCGGTAAATATTTTATTTACCATGGTTAAAGGGTAAATCCGGTAAATAAGGGTTAAAAAATAATAATATAATAATACAAAATTACCCTGAAACGTGTCCTAGCCTTATTGGTGGACACATACCCGACCATGGGCATCCTTGGGTCGATTTGGGGACCCCTTGGAGCCACTTGTATGTGGTAGGGACACATTATATTAATAAAGTTAAAATAAAAATAAATATGGCATAAGCTTAAATCTTTTAGAAGAACAATTTTTACATAGGGTTATACATGTTGGATTTTCGATTATAAATATTAATTAGAAATATGAAAAGATTTACTACATAATGATATTTTATTTATAATTTTTAGACATCATATAATTTAAATTATTAATGACACAATAATGATGCAATGTTTACCTCATTAATAAATCATTTAAATAAATAAGATTATAATGATTAAAATATTATATAAAACCTGTCCAATTCTTATTGTTTGGTGTTATTTAGAAAATTAGTCATCTTATCTTCGATCTCAAAGATTTTTGGACCATTATAAACCGAATATAATTATATTATAAAGTAATACGTTCACTCTTTCTTAAAGAGCCCCTCCTCTCCCTTATAAAAGGAGACCACCTCTACTCATTCCTCACACCTCTCAAGCCACTTGGATCGTCCAAACCCTGCCCAAATACTCTCCCAACTTCCCTCACTACAACTTAGAGGCCTTAGTTTGATTATAAAGCCAACCTAAGGAGCCCTTTTGATCAAATCAAAAGGAAGAACCCGAAGAAGAGGTAATGTTTTCACCACCCCTTTTCAAGTTCCTTTCTTCCTCCACTTCTTCTTTATTTGTTCTTACCATTCTAAAATAATAACTCCAGTATCTCACATATACGGTGAAGTTAATATAAATATGGTTCAACCATATTCAGTATTCTATCCACCCTTTGAATAACATGTCACCATACGTGCGTACGTACGGCTTACCGTCTCCACGTCATGGTGTAATTGTTATTCAATATATTATTATTTGGATGGGTATAATAATGATGTGAAACTCATGTAAATAATACATATAACATGTTAATTATTCTTTATATATTATATAACATCCATTTATATATTATTTTAATATCAAAAGAATGATATTGCCGCTCGTGCGTATGTACGGACTACCGTCTCCACGAACGCGATGAGATTCATTGTCCATCATATCCATTCAAGTATAATTATAATTTGATGATTAAAAAAAATAGTATCTAAGGACTTGATATCATTCTATATATGAATAATATACATCCCATTAATAACAAATATGGCTCTCATAACAAAGAATATAAAGTAAAATGAACTCGTTAACACCCGAAATAACGATAATTCTAAGATATTATTAACAAATCAATGTTAAAAGATCATATATGATATCATATTAAATTAAATGATTCTTGTATTATTCAATAACAATTATTTCACCATTATACAGGAGGTAAACCTACCATCGACCAAGGATTAAGTACAAGTAAGGGATTTTCTTATCTCACTTTCAATTCCGTGAGATTTCCATTGTTTGCCACTAAATTATTGAAATTGGTGTATTGTGTACTGACATTTGATATATATTATCATGATTCTCTTTATATTCATTTTATTCTGTAAATCATTTGGTGGTTATTAACTTTTTACCATACGACTCAGTTGATTAATGTGGTAAGGGATTTTCTTATCTCACTTTCAATTCCGTGAGATTTCCATTGTTCGCCACTAAATTATTGAAAGTGGTGTATTGTGTACTGCCATTTGATATATATTATCATGATTCTCTTTATATTCATGTTATTCTGTAAATCATTTGGTGGTTATTAACTTTTGGCCATACGACTCAGTTGATTAACGTGGTAAGGGATTTTCTTATCTCACTTTCAATTCCGTGAGATTTCCATTGTTCGCCACTAAATTATTGAAAGTGGTGTATTGTGTACTGCCATTTGATATATATTATCATGATTTTATTTATATTCATGTTATTCTGTAAATCATTTGGTGGTTATTAACTTTTGTCCATACGACTCAGTTGATTAACGTGGTAAGGGGTTTCTTATCTCACTTTTAATTTCGTGAGATTTCCATCATTCACCACTTAATTATTGCATGTGGTGTATGTGTACTGCCCATGATTGTATTCATTGTGTAATATACTTTAATTTATGGGTATATACATCATCTGGGTATGATACTTCTTTCATGGGTGTATGTTTCGTAAGTTGCCTAATCGATAAGGGAATTTGAAATTTCAATTTCCACTTATTTGGCTTTACGCATATTTCATTGATTATATTACTCCAAGATTATGTGTGGAATCACTATTCATTTGATTATGTCATAATTTCCACTCCCCTTCCTGTGGATATACGTTTTATACACATAATCACTCCATTGATAATTCTCAAGTCATTGATATGAATTTGATAAGAGTAATTTTAACTCATTCTCCATTTGTTGAGTTAAACATCCAATTCGTTGGTGTTGTTTTTACAAGAATATGTGTGAATGTCCTTTGATTATTTTACACTGAATATCCAATCATATTTAGTGTATTTATATTTGTCACACATAATTATGTCGTTGATTTATCCTTAACCTAAGGATATAACCTTTATGAGAGATTTCATCTCAATTTACATTCCATTGAGACTTCTTTGATGATATACACCAAATCACTTTTATGTGGTGTATATAATGTACTTTGACATAGTATATCATGAATCCATTTATTCTCATGATATTACAAAGTTTTGATTACCACAATTATTTGTATTCAAGTGTCTATTTTGGTTAGAATCTCTAACCAAAATACCATTTTTAAATGTTTTAAAGACTTATTCATCTAAACCTTTCTCATTAATGTCCATGTTTTAAAAATGGTTTTAAGGATTTATTTATATGGACATTAAATTTTAGAAATTAAAACTCCTTTTAAAAAGTTTCAAAGTGGTATGGGACACTTTGATTCAAAAATCTACTTTTAAATGGCTTCTTAACAAATAGTGTGACTTTTAAATGTTTTCAAGAAAAGGGGGATATTTCTCTCAAATAGTTTTGATGATTATTTTCATCTATGTCAACATCCTTCATTATTCTTGATTGAGGTTAATGTGATACAATACAATCTTCCATATTGTATCGAATGAGTTATGTTTGACTGTGGATGTGCTGTTTTTATACCATTCATGGTTTGTGGTAAAAGTATTGACATTTCGTATGCTATTTTTAATACGAATGTTTATGTTATGTTTAAACATGTTCATATGAGGAATGCATTGGACTTAATAAGTGACGGGTGGAGCCCGATATAGCTCCTCGATGCATCGGTAGGTCTCATGAGACAAACTAGTGTCTTGGCACAAGGCCTTGGCAAAATCTTATTTGTAGTCTTGGCACGAGGCCTTGGCTATGTGGTTATGATAGTCTGGAATTATGCATTCCATCATTATGAAAGTGGTTATTGATATTGCATGTGATCATTCGACTAGTAGAATATCCATGTGAGTAAGTAAATGGAATTATTTCATTTTACCTTTTCCATTTTATGCTGAAGTTCAAGTTTAAAAGGATTTTGTTTTAGTTATAAATTGCCTTAAGTTTTTATGCTTATTTATGAAAGCTTCTGCTATAATGTTATCCTTACTGAGCATATGATCTCACCTCTTTCAATGTTTTATTTTTCCCATGATTATGAAGAAGTAATTTATGAATGACCTGCAGGGATAGTATGTGGGGATATGAAGACAATATGTTTTTTTATGATGTAATGTAAAACTTATGGATATATCTAGTGTTTCCAAGGCTACTAAACCAATCGGTCTTTCGAGATTTGATCTTTCTTGTGATCATGCCAATGTTATGTAATAATGCACCGACTCTGGGTAACTAGGGTCGGGGCGTTATAGTTGGTATCAAAGGATGTTTAGTAAAAACCTTGGAAGCTGGATTTAGATAAACTCTGATTACAGCACGTAGACCTAAGATGAACTTTGAGGATTATTATAGAATAACTTCCTAGAATTTTGGTATTATAGAATATTTTGTGATTTTTCCGAGCAATACATCCCTGTCTGGATACGAGCAGGTAGAGGTGGCTCTGGCACAGATGTACCTAGGGGTAAAACCCGAAAACACCGCTTTGAGCTAGACTCGAACGGGAACTGGTGCACGACAACGGGCCTTGCTGCACTCTTGGTTACAACACTCCCGGGGGATATGATTTGGTAAATTCACAAGATTAGTATAAACCATTATTAAGGGAATACAAAAAAATGACCCTATGAATATATGACGGCAAATAGATAGTGGATAACCTAGATTTAAACATAGGGTACCCCAAGTTAGGATATATTGTTCAATTACAATATTATCCTATTATATTTATTTTTTTTACATTCTTATTAGATAAGTATTCAAAAACCCTAATTGTATTTTCTTTTGTTAGTTGAAACATGGAGGGAGCAAGATCACGAAAAACTCTTCTCTCTCTTCCTAAAGAACTACTTGCAATTATTATCCAGAAGTCATGCGCAGACGATGTTGAAACTTTTTCAAATGTCCAAGTTACATGCAAACAATTTTATGAGACATCCAATACCTCTAGCATTGCACGATTATTTCAAGGATCAAGTACCGACTATGGGATAATGTTGTGCTCTCAACTTTCTTAACACGCTAAGCGTGGGAAGTACCATCAGGGTCTTTTCAAATTATTCACTTTATCTCAAAATTACGATGCACTAAATGATTTTCTAGATGCTGCAAAAGAGGGAGACCTTCGAGCAGCCTATATGTATCAAATTATATATTTATGTCTTTTGGGATATACGAAAAATGATTTACCAAAACCATATTTTGAAATATTTGAAGATGAATCAGTGAGAATTTTTCTAAAAAAACATGTTAAAGACGATGTCTCAAAATTATATATAAGAAATACCTATTTTTTTATGATGCATCAATGCTTCCATCGATATAATCCAAAATGGATTAGGAGTTTTTGGGTAAAGGAATTAGATGATTTTGAAAAATTCCTGAGGTACCATTGTGACACATGAACGCATTCTACCAAAATGCAAACCCGCCTAGTCTCTCCAGAGTTCATGTTGTGATCCACATATCTCTAGTGACAAAATACATGCCTGACCCAATGCATGTACTCACCTATGAAGAATTATAACTGGAACCCGGTCTATCATATTGTGGAGAGCCTATCAGAATTCTTCATACCAAAGATCAAGTGTTGTGAAACCGGATGACTCGTCTGGTAAAAGATCTATGGAGAAATCATAAGATGGAAGAGGCATTGTGGGAACCCAAGGAACATATGATGAAGAACCTATGTGGAAATAAATGGATGGTGAAATGTTTAAAAGTGTTAGTGCTCTTTATTGATGGGATTACTTTGGAATAATTTTCTATTGTATGTGTAAACCTGCAATTTATCATGTGAAAATGATATTTGAGGAAGAATTATCTTTTCTGTTGTAGATATAGTTATAAATAACCATTTGGTCTTACATGATCATTGGGTTTGAGGAAATTATAAGTTATTATAATTTGGGATGAAAATGCAAGGTATGAGATAAGATTTGTGGTTAAATTATGTTATGGTATTTTGAGGAATTTATCTCACTTTGGTAATATTATAAAATATAGTTTTTGAAAAAGGACAACACGTAGACCGTGTGACAACCCGTCGCGGCGGACAAAGCTGTGGGAATCGAACCCACAACCAAAGTGCGATTGGGATTTATCTCCTACCACTGGACTACGTGAAGTCCCTGGTTAGTGTGACTTTTTTTTAGTTATATGATTTTATTGATCAATAATAAGTTGATTTGGGTTCTTATGTATTATCAAATGAATACCCTTGGTATAGGAAAATGATTTGGTGATTAAGTGATAAATGTTATTTTGGAAGATGTTCGTTTTGTTAGGAACACTATATGCCCAAGGAAAATAGAATACAATGAGGTTTCATTTGTAGAGTAATGGTGGATTTTTATCTACGTTTTTATTGTTGATTTATAGTGATTTTGGTTATTTATTTAAATGATTAACCTATAATAGTGAATATGTGATGATGTTAATTACTATTATGTATGTGACTTTAAGAGTATTTGATGTCATTTGGAGATACAATGTAACATGGGAGACTACATAATCAAATTCTTATATGTTTTGGGTTTCAATATTAGTTTGGATTATATTAAAGGATTTTAAGGACAATTGGTTATTGAATGGTATCTATTTAACATTGGGGTATTGTTGGTTTAATTTTAGAAATTAAGATTAGTGCATATTTATCTCAAGGAATATCCTTTTGGGGGATCATTAGATCATTCACTAACCATTTTGGTTTTGATTAATCTTCAAAGACAATGTAAATGTATAGTTTATCCTGCATGGATCATGTGATTCTATAGAAGTTTATTCTAGCTCTTCCAGTGTGACCAAGTCTTCTTGAATACTCGTCGTTTAAAAACAAATTGAGTTAGTGGTGGAAATTTATTAAAGAATGAAACTCTACTTAAAATGTAAGTATATCTCTTAATGTTCTTAGTCAATATCATAAATGAATTCCTCGTCCTTATGTAATGTAACTTAAAAAAAATGTTGTCTGTTTACATTCCTACTAGGAGAGTAATGGTCGTTTGTCCCAACACAAGTTTGTGGTTTTCTTATTGTCAACTTTCTCCTGATCATGATTTCTATCCCTCTCCATAAAAACTTGACACTTAGTTTATCATCCATATCCATGTTTTCCTACATGGAATCCGAGTATGGGTTATCTTGGATGACCCTTATACCTCTCTTTTTTCTTTTAAAGTGATAGTTTTATTGACTTTTTTTTTTCTGATATGGGACTTTCCATTATATTCCCAAGCACAATTTTAAAAATTGCGAGGACGCAATTTATTGAAGGAGGGGATAATGTAACACCCCAAGCTTCCTCGGTATGTTTCCTTTCGAATAATGCAATGGCGTGCATTGTACGCAACTTCGAGATTTTAACACACCATAACCAATCAAACTAGCCGTTATGAATAGTAATACCTACTTTTTGAAATTTTATAAATTCTATCTCTCAAAATGGACTTCATTTTTGGATTTGGAATATCGAAATTAGCCTAGGGTGAAATTTTGGTACTTTTCGGATAACTTTCATATTTTGAAGAATAGTGAAAATTACTAAATTTTAATTAAAAACAACTTTTTTAATCAAAATAATTAATAGTGATAAATTATGAATTTGAGTGGTTTTAAAGTATATTTAGAATATATTTTTACCATATAATAAAATGTGGGTCAATGAACATAATTTCACATTTAAACTAGACAAAAACAAGTGACAATCTTTTGATAGTTATTATCTCTAAAAAACACGCTTTTTGTTTTGACAACGGGAATTAATTTTAAATTAATTTCTGACACTTCTGTGTTTTGAATTTAGAAAAATGGATTCCATATTTGGAATCAGGATGTCCAAATTGTGTAAATAGTAACTTTATTTTTAGACATTTTGAATAATTACTGCGGTAAATATTTTATTTACCATGGTTAAAGGGTAAATCCGGTAAATAAGGGTTAAAAAATAATATTATAATAATACAAAATTACCCTAAAACGTGTCCTAACCTTATTGTTGGACACATACCCGACCATGGGCATCCTTGGGTCGATTTGGGGACCCCTTGGAGCCACTTTTATGTGGTAGGGACACATTATATTAATAAAGTTAAAATAAAAATAAAAATGGCATAAGCTTACATCTTTTAGAAGAAAAATTTTTACATAGAGTTATACATGTTGGATTTTCTATTATAAATATTCATTGGAAAGCTAAAAAGATTTCATACATAATGATATTTTATTTATAATTTTTAAACATCAAATAATTTAAATTATTAATGACACAATAATGATGCAATGTTTACCTCATTAATAAATCATTTAAATAAATAAGATTATAATGATTAAAATATTATCTAAAACCTGTCCAATTCTTATTGGAGGATGTTACGTAGAAAATGAGTCATATTAACTTCTACCTCAATGATTTTTGGACCATTATAAACCGAATATAATTATATTATAAAGTAATACTTTCACTCTTTCCTAAAGAGCCCCTCCTCTCCCTTATAAAAGGAGACCACTTCTACTCATTCCTCACACCTCTCAAGCCACTTGGCTCGTCCAAACCCTGCCCAAATACTCTCCCAACTTCCCTAACTACAACCTAGAGGCCTTAGTTTGATCATAAAGCCAACCTAAGGAGCCCTTTTGATCAAATCAAAAGGAAGAACCCGAAGAAGAGGTAATGTTTTCACCACCCCTTTTCACGTTCCTTTCTTCTTCCACTTCTTCTTTATTTGTTCTTACCGTTCTAAAATAATAACTCCAGTATCTCACATATACTGTGATGTTATTATAAATATGGTACAACCATATTCAGTATTCTATCCACCCTTTTAATAACATGTCACCATACGTGCGTACGTACGGCTTACCGTCTCCACGTCGTGGTGTAATTGTTATTCAATATATTATTATTTGGATGGGTATAATAATGATGTGAAACTCATGTAAATAATAAATATAACATGTTAATTATTCTGTATATATGATATAACATCCATTTATATATTATTTTAATATCAAAATAATGATATTGTCGCTCGTGCGTATGTACGGACTACCGTCTCCACGAACGCGATGAGATTCATTGTCCATCATATCCATTCAAGTATAATTATAATTTGATGATTTAAAAAAATAGAATCTAAGGACTTGATATCATTCTGGATATGAATAATATACATCCCATTAATAACGAATATGGCTCACATAACAAAGAATATAAAGTAAAATGAACCCGTTAACACCCGAAATAACGATAATTCTAAGATATTATTAACAAATCAATGTTAAAAGATCATATATGATATCATATTAAAGTAAATGATTCTTGTATTATTCAATAACAATTATTTCACCATTATACAGGAGGTAAACCTACCATCGACCAAGGAAAAAGTACAAGTAAGGGATTTTCTTATCTCACTTTCAATTCCGTGAGATTTCCATTGTTCGCCACTAAATTATTGAAAGTGGTGTATTGTGTACTGCCATTTGATATATATTATCATGATTCTCTTTATATTCATGTTATTCTGTAAATCATTTGGTGTTTATTAACTTTTGTCCATACGACTCAGTTGATTAACATGGTAAGGGATTTTCTTATCTCACTTTCAATTCCGTGTGATTTCCATTGTTCGCCACTAAATTATTGAAAGTGGTGTATTGTGTACTACCATTTGATATATATTATCATGATTCTCTTTATATTCATGTTATTCTGTAAATCATTTGGTGGTTATTAACTTTTGGCCATACGACTCAGTTGATTAACGTGGTAAGGGATTTTATTATCTCACTTTCAATTCCGTGAGATTTCCATTGTTCGCCACTAAATTATTGAAAGTGGGGTATTGTGTACTTCCATTTGATATATATTATCATGATTCTCTTTATATTCATGTTATTCTATAAATCATTTGGTGGTTATTAACTTTTGTCCATACGACTCAGTTGATTACCGTGGTAAGGGGTTTCTTATCTCACTTTTAATTTCGTGAGATTTCCATTATTCACCACTTAATTATTGCATGTGGTGTATGTGTACTTCCCATTATTGTATTCATTGTGTAATATACTTTAATTTATGGGTATTTACATCATCTGGGTATGATACTTCTTTCATGGGTGTATGTTTCGTAAGTTTCCTAATCGATAAGGGAATTTGAAATTTCAATTTCCACTCATTTGGCTTTACGCATATTTCATTGATTATATTACTCCAAGATTATGTGTGTAATCACTATTCATTTGATTATGTCATAATTTCCACTCCTCTTCCTATGGATATACGTTTGATACACATAATCACTCCATTGATAATTCTCAAGTCATTGATATGAATTTGATAAGAGTAATTTTAACTCATTCTACATTTGTTGAGTTAAACATCCAATTCGTTGGTGTTGTTTTTACAAGAATATGTGTGAATGTCCTTTGATTGTTTTACACTGAATATCCAATCATATTTAGTGTATTTATATTTGTCACAAATAATTATGTCGTTGATTTATCCTTAACCTAAGGATACAACCTTTATGAGAGATTTCATCTCAATTTACATTCTATTGAGACTTCTTTGATGATATACACCAAATCACTTTTATGTGGTGTATATAATGTACTTTGACATAGTATATCATGAATCCCTTTATTCTTATGATATTACAAAGTTTTTATTACCTCAATTATTTGTATTCAAGTGTCTATTTTGGTTAGAATCTCTAACCAAAATACCATTTTTAAATGTTTTAAAGACTTATTCATCTAAACCTTTATCATTAATGTCCATGTTTTAAAAATGGTTTTAAGGATTTATTTATATGGACATTAATGTTTAGAAATTAAAACTCCTTTTAAAAAGTTTCAAAGTGGTATGGGATACTTTGATTCAAAAATCTAATTTTAAATGGCTTCTTTACAAATAGTGTGACTTTTAAATGTTTTCAAGAAAAGGGGGATATTTCTCTCAAATAGTTTTGATGATTATTTTCAACTATGTCAACATCCTTCATTATTCTTGATTGATGTTAATTTGATACAATACAATCTTCCATAATGTATCGAATGAGTTATGTTTGACTGTGGATGTGCTGTTTTTATACCATTCATGGTTTGTGGTAAAAGTATTGACATTTCGTATGCTATTTTTAATACGAATGTTTATGTTATGTTTAAACATGTTCATATGAGGAATGCATTGGACTTAATAAGTGACGGGTGGAGCCCTCTATAGCTCCTCGATGCATCGGTAGGTCTCATGAGACAAACTAGTGTCTTGGCACAAGGCCTTGGAAAAATCTTATTTGTAGTCTTGGCATGAGGCCTTGGCTATGTGGTTATGATAGTCTGGCATTTTGAATTCCATCATTATGAAAGTGGATATTGATATTGCATGTGATCATTCGACTAGTAGAATATCCATGTGAGTAAGTAAATGGCATTATTTCATTTTACCTTTTCCATTTTATGCTGAAGTTCAAGTTTAAAAGGCTTTTGTTTTAGTTATAAATTGCCATAAGTGTTTATGCTTATTTATGAAAGCTTCTGCAATAATGTTATCCTTACTGAGCATCTGATCTCACCCCTTTCAATGTTTTATTTTTCCCAGGATTATAAAGAAATAATTTATGAATGACCTGCAGGGATAGTATGAGGGGATATGAAGACAAGATGTTTTTTTATGATGTAATGTAAAACTTATGGATATATCTAGTGTTTCCAAGGCTACTAAACCAATCGGTCTTTCGAGATTTGATCTTTCTTGTGATCATTCCAATGTTATGTAATAATGCACCGACTCTGGGTAACTAGGGTCGGGGCGTTACAGTAGTGGTGTACTTTATGTCAGTTTCTCCAGGAGGCCACTCACACACACAACAATTTCATATTATCGTAATTTATAAGATAAAAAATATGAACCAAAAATATAGTATAGTT
Source organism: Viscum album (assembly GCA_963277665.1). Classification (NCBI taxonomy): domain Eukaryota; kingdom Viridiplantae; phylum Streptophyta; class Magnoliopsida; order Santalales; family Viscaceae; genus Viscum; species Viscum album. The sequence continues at coordinate 1,613,117,538 of OY728142.1, forward strand.
GTGAACTTATATAATTCAATTTATATATTCTAATTTAAATAATGGTAAAAAATCACATCACATGGAGAGAAACAATTAATTTTTTAATAATTATTTTTCATCGTTAGGAGATCAAAACCATGATGTCATTGTTATTTAAAATAATGTCTCCTTACTCTACCAAATTAAATTACCATGAAATTTTAAAATTGTCCTAAATATTAAATTTTTATTAATTGAATTGTATACTATTTTCATGAAGGATAATTATATCATAATCCCTCACCTCAATGACACTCTAACACATAAAAAATTCTAATTATGTGGGTGAAGAATAAATATAAACTTGTAAAAGTGCTCAATATGTGTGAAATTATGGAGGCTTCAGGACCTATTCATTTTTATTATTACTAATAATATATTTGGAACCATTTATGTTTCTCTAACTCAATTAATCACCACATTCCACTTGAACAACAATGAGAATTAGTTCTTCACAACCATGGATATAAAATAAGAGCAATGGGTGAAAAGAAAAATGGAGACAACAAGAAGTGTGAAAAAGGAAAATATATATATATATATATATGTAATATAATATAAAATATAATATAATTGAAAAACTATATCATATAAAATCGTAATAGAATAATACATTGAAAATTAATAAATAAGAGAGTGGAATATTTTCTCTTCAAAAAGATTACATATAAATTTCACGTGTGGTTGAAAAATGAAATGGATGAATCATAGAATATCACCATCTAAAAAATATTCCACTTTTCATGTGGGTGGAATGGTATTCATTATCAATACTTAGCCAAAAAAATATTCCACATGATTGGAATTAATATTTTCTTTTCCACATGATTTATCTGAAAACTAATAATTGGAATTAATAAATTTTTTAGCATATAATATATAATTAACGTACATATAAGTAATACCATTCCACCTACAGTCATAAATTAAAATAATTTTTTACCATCAAATATCCATATAAAAATCTATATAGGAAATGAAGCGAGAAAAATTTAATGGTCTTTTCCAGAATAGAAATTAAGTATATACCATACATAATAATATCTCCTATGATTTTCATCGATTAGGTTATAATTTATTTAGGATTAAAAGTCTATCAGTGACGTAATTGAAAATTACCTCACAGTGATGTTCATGTCACTCTTTACTTAAAAGACATCAAATATGGATGTATACTAATACTTGAGAAATTCATGTGTCAGCATAGGCTTGTGAAAATTACCATATATACATGACCTGATAAATACATATTTTTTAATCATGATATATTTCATAAGTGATATTTCTTCCAAATGATTTGTTTCAAAAAAAATATTTTTTAAGGCTTAAAATAGATATTGAACTCTTTAATACAATCACATGAAAATTAAATTGAAAAATAAGAATTAAATCACACTCAATTTCGCATTACACAAGTTAAGACAAACCCCATCATTATGAAATTCACTCTCTATGAATCAAATAATGAATAAAATATAAAAACGCATTCCAACAATCAATGTTATAGGGAATGTGGAGATTACCATAATGATATTCCAAATATGATGGTTACAGGTTCTCAAATCCTCATGAAAGTACTTACATAGCTGGACAACGTTTTGAATAATAACATAAATCACGTGGAACACCATCCTCTTCTAATGAAAGAACATGTAGTAAATAAATCACTCTTTTCTAAAAGAGCTATAATGTTTGTTGATATTCAGATCCCCTCATCACAAAACTGTGGATAAACTCTATTGAAAAGATATTCTCTATCCTCCAATTAGTAGAAAAAGTGAAATTCTTATTGGAGATATATAATGTTCATGGATAATTTGATCAGTGGTGGTCATTAATGAGGAATTTTAAGTCACATATTGAAATTAATTCCATGGATTGCGTAAAATTTAATAAAAAAAAATTATTAAAAAATTTCCTCTAACCCTCCATATCAAGGTGGAAGGAAAGATCCATAGACATAGGCAGAAAGAATTTGATCCCATCGGGGTCAATGAAGAAAACTTCAAGAGGATTGGAAAATAAGGCTATGTCATTTCCATGAACAATAAAATCATTGTGGGTTACTTCTTTAGTGGAATAATTCTTATTGTATAAAAATAATTTTTGATTCATGAATTCAAAAGTTATGGGGATATTTTCCATTGTACCATCATGGATGAAATTGAGATCATAGAATCTCAATGGTATTATGGGCCTGATGACAAAAAGTGTAAAATTGATTCTATTATAGGTTGTTCAGAAAATAAAACCCATGATGGAAAGACGATCAAACAAACCACAAGTTTAAATTGTGGGATGAAGCAACCTGGGAACAATCTAAAGGGAAACATGAATTGATACAAATGTTGAAATATTGGCATCTAAAAAAGAAAAATATTAGTAATATGAGTAATCCCACTAATTTATATGAATAAATTAAGGTTCAGATCAATGATAAAACTATTGTACAATGTTAAAATTGCAAGGAGCATTGGCATTAGGCCAACAATTTCCCAAATCTAGGGTTTTTTGGAGGAAATCAGCAACATCCTCTAAAGCATCAAGGAAGGTATTAGGATACCACCAATACTAAGGTGGATCTAGATAATGATGTGGTGATATGTATGCTAGTTATTCTTTCAAGAATTATAAATGTACTATTTGATTCTAGTTCTATGCATTATTTCATATCTTATTGTTTCATATAACAAGTGAAATGCCGCCCAAAAAGAGAATCTAATTCATTACAAGTGTAAGGATAAAGATGAATCTCTTTTATAATCATTGTATCAAGTGAGGATATGACAACAGTATGTGCATTAATTTCTGGCTAAAAGGATTGAGACAAAAGTGATGATACTTTTTTAAGATATGCCCAATGTGAGGGATTACATAGATATATTCCCTAAATAATTTTATGGTCTTACTACTGACAGAGAGGTTGAGTTCTCAATTAAACTTATTCATAGACACCATAATATATCAAAGACACATTATAGAATTGACACCATTAAGATGGTAGAGATTAATAAAAAATTATATGAGAATATAGAGAATGGTTTTACAATCCAATGTTCATCACCTTAGGGTGAACTAGTATCATTGTTTAAAATAATAATGGATAAAGGTTCCTCAAAATTTAATATCATGAGACTAATAAAATTAAAATAAACAACAATTATTCCCAACCTTGGTTAGATTTTATTTAGATCCATTTTTTTTACTAGGTGGACCTTTGGTCGGGATATACCCAATTAATGGCGAGGAAGGTTGATATTACAAATCATGATGTTCAAATGTGGTATTCACACTATGAGTTCATAGTGATTCCCTTAGGACATTGTAATGATCTAGAAATGTTCATGGAATAAATTAATAGAGTCGTTAGAGTTAATCTCAATAATTTTGGAGTAGTCAGTATCTTTGATATTCTGATTTACTCCAAGAGCAAGGAGAAAGATGAAGAGAATTTAAATACTGTGATGATGACATTATAAATGGGAAATATATTTTTCAATATCTAGTAAATATGAGTTATGGATGGAGTAATTCTTGTTCTTGGTGGCATGTTATCACTAACAAGGGAATATCTCTATCCCCTTTGAGGGAAATTGAAATTAAAGAGTTCCCTAGTCCAATATTTGTAATGGAGATCTATAGCATTCTGGGTCTAGCCTGGTATTATCATTGATTTACATAGAACTTTTCACAATTATCAAAACAAATGACCGAGATGACACATAAGGGAGTAATGTTTGTCTGGATAGACGAATTTGAATATTGTTTTAAAGAGTTGAAAAAGAGGCTTATCACTATGCCATCACTCACACTCTTAATAAGGGGAAAAGTTTTTGTGGTGTACTATGATGCAAAAAAGAATGGAAAGGGATATGTGCTAATGAAAAATGAAAATTTGATACCGTATTCCACAAGGAAATTTAAAATACATGATAAAAACTATTCTAATCGTGATTTAGTGTTGGCGTATTTGATCATTGCATTGAAAATATGGTGATAGTATCTCTATGGGAACAGGTGTATGATATATACTGATCACAAGTGTCTCAAGTATATATTACATAATATGAGATTAATATGTTTTAGTGAAGATGGTTATAGCTCATCAAGGATTATGACTTCTCAATCCACTTCCCTCCTGGTAAGGATAATATGGTGGAAGATACTCTAAGTAGAAAGATCATGCATCTTTATCAATGATTATAATTGAAAATTATACAATCTTTTTAGATTTATAGAGGATGGATAGGTAAAAAATTAATAGAGAAACACCATAAATACTTTGTGAAATTATTTCTCGACCACCCCTCATGGAGAAAATAAATTATGCTCAAAGAAAAGATCTAGAAATTTAGAAATGGGTGGAAGCTATTAGAATTGGTTAGTCCTCTAAGTTCAGCATTGAAAAGGATGGATTTATAATATTTGGAACATGATTATATGTAACATGTAATCCAAGGATAAATAATTAACTTTTTAATGGAGTACATAGCTCAAAATTCCCTATTCATCATGGGAGCAGAAAGATGTATCATGTACTCCGAGAGAATGTTTTGTGGGACAATATGATGAAAAAGATTTTTTAATATACATCAAAGCATCTGGTATATCAAAAAGTTAATTTTGAAAAAAAAAAATTACAAGGGGATGACGCAACCACTACCCATACCAACATAGAAGTTGGAGAAAATTACTATTGACATTATCACTGCACTTCCAAGTACATCCATAGGAAACAATTCTATAGGGGTCATTGGGGATTGTCTTTCAAAGGAAATTCACATTATCAAGATTTGAGAGGATATCACATTAGATCAAATGGAATGAATATATATCAAAGTGGTGGTAAGGCTGCATAGTGTATCAGTCTCTATTGTTTCCTATTGAGATCCAAGTTTCACCATGATGTTTTGGAAAAGTATCCAACATGTGCTATGCAATAAACTGAACTTGAGTATATCCTATAATCCTCAATATAATAAAACATTTTGGTGAATTATTTGGAAACTAGAAGACTTGTCAGAAGCATGTTACATGGAATTATAAAGTGGATGGGATGAATATCTTCCATTAGTCATATTCTACTACAAAAATGGTCTACACTCTAGCATCTGATTGGAACCATATGAAGCCCTATATAGGAAAAAGAGAAGAGCACCAAAATGATGGGATAAATTCAGTGAGTGTAAGATAGTGGGACCTGAAAAATTCTATGAAATGGTGTAGAAGGTGAAAACAATTTAATAACACATCAATGATTCTCAAAGATGAAAAAAGATATTTGATAGAAATCGTCGACGATACCTAGAGTTAATAGTTAGAGACATGGTATTCCTCAACATATCTCTATGGAAGAAGGTCATGGGATTTGGGAAGAAAGAACATATATGTCCAAGGTACATCACACCCTTCTATATTCTTGATCATGTTTGAGATAATTCCAATTGTCAAGAACTTCCATCTATAATGCATAAAGTACATGATGTCTTCCATATATCCCTCTTATGGAATTACATACCAGATCCTTTACATGTACTATCTTCAAAGGTGGTACAGTTGAAGAGTGATCTTTCTTACATGAAGTTAGTGAAGATCATGGTTCATATAAATAATGCTATACACAATAATACTACTCATTTGGTCAATGCACTATGTTGGAAAAAATGAGTATGAATAGAAAAAATGGGAACGAGAGGATTGAATGAAGGAAATATACCAACACCTATTTCTGTCATAAAATGTCAAACTAATTTTTGATGGAGAAATTTCTTATTAGGATAGGAACGTAACATCCCAATGTTTAGTCAACCGAAATTCTCTTCTAATTATTATTTCATATAGGATAATCACATGAAAATGGCAACAAAAAGGCCTAATAAGTACTATGTTTCCATTAATCATAATATTATCGGTTGTGTGATTTGAATTTAAAAAACCTGGCATACAAAATTATGATCAGTAAGATTTTTTGAGTCCAATAAGACAAAATTAATTTTTTGGTGAATAGAGACATACCCTTATGAAATGTAATGTTACCCATATGAATTGTAATATGACCTCTATGAATAGTAAATCACTTATGTGAATAACTAACCATACCAATGAATGTATAAATAAAATTTATCCACCGTATAAGTGACATTACGATATTATTATAGTGTTGGTATTTTTTTAAGTCATGTATATTTATTTATAATTTTTTGAATAATTTAATAATTTCAAATAAAATTTATTTTCATAAATGGTATTCCTAAATAAGTATTTTTATGGAATAATATTAAATGATAATCTTAAGAGACCATAATTAATTTTTCATTGATATAGACAAGTAGTTTTAATTTTAAATTCTTTTCATTTAAATTATGATTTAATTTTAAAAATTAATTTCACATATTAATAAAAATATAATCATAAAATTATGTTATTTTTGAATTCTACAAACTCAAAAATGGTTGGGGAGAAGTTTTTTTATTTTTCTGAAATACATGAAATTGTTGTAAATTGTAAAATACGGTAATTAGCTGCATATATACATTATATGTTAAATACACTATTTATTGTGTGATGGATAATGTAAAAACATTGGATTATAAATAACATGAATATATTACATATTTTTGTCACAATAATCAATATTATAGCTTGTTTGTGAAATATAATAAAATAATGAATAAAATATTGAAAATCCATCCTCTCCACCACTAAAAAAATCACCCTCACCCGCTATTCTCTTCACTAATATCAATCCTTTTACCTAGTCCAAATTCGTATCAAATACATCCCTAATACCCTCTCCCAAATCAACTCTCCCATGGTATCTTAAAAAGAACAAATATACTCCATTAATTATTTTCTTAAGGATGATATATTCAAGAGGTAAATTCATTTTTTCATTTCGTTTATTTTCCTTCAAGTTCTGAACTTTAATTTTTATTTCCTTGCATCGATTCATCCAAATTATATGATATATGAAGTAACATAAATTTATTGTACTTTTTTTTATAATTGAATAATTCATCATAATCTCTCATTTCCCCTTCTTTTATACGATTAATGAAAACACCTTTTGAGATGTGTTAATTTATCACATTCAAGGACGACGTATTTTGAATTAATTTTACCATCAATAATTCTTTTCATGAAACCATTTTTATGATTTAACCAATAACTAATATATTTATTATTTCAAATTTTTATTTCTAGAATATTTTGGAAACATTATATGGATTTATAAAAATATTGTGTTTGATGTGATAAAAAATGCAAATTAACCAATGTTGTAATCATTAATGTTTTATAAAATGATTCATCTTCACCACCAAATAACAAAATGAATTTTATTACCATTTAATCTTCATTATTTTCACTAATAAAATGAAACACCTATTCTGTACAACCATTCTCAACATACAGGTTTATTCTTACACGTATATAAGTAAACCAATCATGTAAAAAAAATGAAACAAACAGTGAAATTGAACCTGTTAACCCATAAAAAAGGTCATGAATGTACATCATAAGGTTATAGTAATAGAATTATATAATTAATAGGTTATGGAAATATGATCTAATGAATTTAATTTGGTTATCCATGAAATTATGATTATGTGAAGGACACCATCAAACATGAGGTAATGGATTCTACCCGAACCTTCGTTATTATTTTGGGTTTCTATATCATTTTTTTACCCAAATGAATTTGTTTAATTATTCAAATTTATGTATATGTGATCCAAAATTATTTATCAAGGTATATTAATCTTTACATTTTATGGATATACATGTTTTGAATTGGTTCCTGGTTCAATACTTCTTGAGAGGCAAAACCGCTTTACGGAACATCCTGAATTCTTACACAATTTTCAGTGCACTCAACCATCTATTTTAATCTCCCAATGTTTTTATAAAATCATTATTTTTATTATGAAACCCTTATTAGTTCTCTTTTGGTTTTATTAAAAATATTATAACATATTCAATTTTATATTCCCTTTATTATATTCCTTAATACCACATTAAAATATTTTAATTATGAAATATTTTAAATACTCTTCAAATATGATTTCTATTATGTTTTACATAAATTACCATGATATGTTATTACATTATATTTTTAATGTATTTTTATGTTTTAATTCCTTTCTTTCATGGACATTTGTATGATATTACCATTCATTATGCTTATTGACGTGATTTGATTCCCAATTCTTTCCATGGGTACCACTATATTTTTTTATGATTCATTATGTATGATTCATTATGTGAAAATCGTACTCATGAACATGTTTTCATGGTTACACCCAGATAGCACTCCAATTCATTAGATAATGAACTGTTTTATGAGACATTATGTGCAACGGTCTTGGCGGTAATCATTGACTCGAGCTACCGCGTGCAACGATCTTGCCGTTTAATCATGAATTTTTCATCCCTATGTGCAACGAGTATTGACTTGTGATGAAGTCTTTTTTTTTGTTTCTTACACATTACTATGATTCATTTTTATATGATTCCATTTTTATATGTTAGGATTCAATATGTTCCATGCCTTTTTATATCATTATGTTGTTCCTTCAATCCCGTATGTAAAGAAACATTCCTATTCTTATTTACTAACTCATATTTTTAGCTCATCTCATTTTTCATGTTATCCCCTGGTTATCCTTTGATGATTCATAATCACAATGGATGTTAAAAAATCCTTATGAATATTAAATAATGTAATGTTTTATTTATTTCCACGTTTTTAGTTTTATTTACCTAGTCTTCCAGGACACTAGAATTTACAATAATTGGATTGTAATATGATGCTTTACAATGATTAAAATCGTGTAATGATATATGTAAATAGATTGGGTTGCTATATCATCAATGGGGTGCTTTTAATTTTGATTAGTAGATTAAGGAATGTAAAATAATGGAAAGCCATATAATGGAATTCATCACCATAGATATTTAAAAGATTACATCCATGTAGGAGGTCACCATTATGGGAAAATAGGTCATTGGGATATTTATGGTTGGTTGTATACCATATATTTTCTTGTTTCATTTTATCCTAATGTTATGAAGGTAACTATCTAAATATTTTATATTTTGGTTTTTCCCATGTTTGAATCTGAGGTTACAAACTCTTTCATTTCACTCTCTCTAGTCCATGATTTGAGTCATGATCCACAGAGACATCTAGTAACACTATAATTTACTATTATATTTATATATTTATATATCTTTTATAATGTGTGTAGTCATTTGAAACTGATTCTTAGGGAACATAAATGATGTTTACAATTCATTTGTTTATAGATACATCCATATGGCATCCCCCCCCCCACATGGATTGTGTGTATCTAGTACATTATATTATAGATTTAATAATTATATTTACTTTATTATATTATTATTGATGTGGTACATCAATTATTATTTGTGAGATAGAACCATTTAGGGTACATTTGTATTTTCAGTATCTATCATCAGTGTTGGCTAAGATGATGTGGGTTTTATTAACTGTTTAGATTATGGTGTTTTCTCTTTTTAACTGTCTCCCATGATTCCATTCAGTAAGAGTTTGGGACTCTATACTTTTAATGACTGAACATATTTTTGATATGGTATTACATTATGTCACACCTATATTGATGTACGTGTATAACTAGTCTCATTATCAGTGTACAGTTATATGGATTTAGGTTGGTGATATTCTACGGAGAGGATTAGTTTGTCCATGTTTCTATCACTATGGTTATCATGTTCTTTTTTTCATGAAGGAATATGGAATTTAGTATCTATGTATTGATCATCACCATCCTAATATGGTGACCAATAAGAACCAATACCATCTCACATAGTTTAATTATGTATTTGATCAGTTGAAGGGTGTGATCTAGTTCTTAAATATTGATTTATGGTCAATATATCATGTGATGAAAATAGAGATAGAGGTTAAATTTATTATTTATTTAATATTTGGTTTCAGGCATTATGATTTCATTTTGAAGGTGTGTTGTGTGATGAACACTACATCTATTTTAATGGGAAATAAGGAATCAAAATTATGTGAGTTTATCGATTGATTTTTGGTGGTGATTATCGTTGAAACACTTGTTGTTAGAGTTATAAAAGGATATCATAGATAATTTGACATATTTATAGTATATATTCATCTTCATAAGCTAATTAGAATGTTTTTTTATTTTTGATTAATTAGATTTTGATGTCCATTACATTTGGAATTTGGTGTATTATTGTTATGTGTCCATTATCCTTCGATGGTTGTGGTAAATTTTTCTTCTGAATAGAATAAGAATTTTTCAAGGGTAAATATTTTCCATACTATTACAAGATAATATATGAGTTTTATTATTAAGTTTTATAATATAGTGAATCTTATTGATAGCTAAAATAGAAATGATTAAACAATATTGTGTACTTAATATTGTTAGACAACATTTTAGTTTTGATTGGAGAGTATGGTTAGTGCTCTGGTTCATTAGTTACCAGAGGATGGTGTTTCCCTTGGGTTTTTCACGATGATTCAAATATTATTATGGGTTGTTTTATGATATATTATAGGTTTCATATATCTTATTTTTCAAAAAATTTATGGCCTTTGGTATATAATTATACCACCCATTATCTTGAAAATTCTATAAATACATTTTCTTTGAAATTATAGAGACAAAACTGAATCACTGTCAATTTTTTTGTTTCTATAAATCATAACAATTGTAGGTATATATTTTCTAGTAAAAACTTAATTTCATATTATCAATATGGATTTAATTATTATTGTGTTATGATTTTGATATCTCTTAATCACAATAAAAATGTGTGTTTTGTAACTAATGTTTTGAGAGGGTAGTAATGTGATGATTTCATTCATGAGTCTGAAGTATTGTTTAATGTGATAAAGAAGTTTCCAATTATGCAACATGATATTGGATGTGATTGTGGTAATAAGGTACCTTTTTCATATAACATTGTATTCGTATTTAGTTATATTGGTGGAGGAGTCATGTCTAATGGATAACATGGTAGAGGTGTTAAGAGGTTGTGTTTTTTTGGGTTCTTTCTAAGGGATTGTCATCAAATGATTTACATTCTATTTTGATTCATGGGTGGAATTTTTTTTATTTGGTGATGAATTCTGCTGTTCTACATGGCTTTTATAGTTCTTCATTAGTGGTATATCATTGTGTGGTTGATAAGTATCATGCCTTATAAATTAATTCTTATATATATTGTTTCAAGAGGTCAATTGTAGATTATGTGTATTGGAGTTTTATATCCAACAGTGTAAAAGTTTTTCACCCCATTACTAGTGGTTTTCAATAAAAACTTGAGGTTCTGTATTGAATGTTATAGGACTTATTGAAGGACTCTCTTACTAGTATTATAATGGATTAAGAATTCAGACCTATTTCAATTCTATATTTCCTGGAGTGGAGGCTTATATGAGAGGAATTGAGGGGTTTAGAGGTTAAATGTGGATATAGAGATGACATTTCTGAAAAATAGGTTTCTATGTAATTGGATTATGGGATGTGATATAAGTGTTATTTCTATGGTGAAGAGGGGGAAACAATTATTTAGGTGTTTGGGAGGATGGTTTTGATTCCTCTTACATTTTCTACATGGTTACAGCATGGAGAGATGCTATAGTGTGGAGATGAGTTTCTATACCATCTGGCTTTAGTAAGGGGGTGATTACTAAACTTGGGAGTCTCATTTTATGTTTTTTGTTCTATTTATGAGATTGAAATATTTTAGGAATGCTCACTCACACAAATGCATGGAGTTTGGGAGGAGTGAGTTCATGGGATATATTGTTTCAAGGGTAGATACACCTTCAAGAAAGGTAGTAGTGTATATTCTTCTATAAAACATATTCCTTGTGACATGGTCCATCCCATAGAATTTTTTATCTACTCATATATTATGTTATCTACGGAATAGAGTAACCCTCAATTCTCATACACAGTTATGCCCAACTTGGAAGCATGTGGTCTCTCCCAATTGGTTTGAGTTCTCAAATTGTTTCTCAATCCTACAGCATTGTGGGGGTGGATGCAAAGTGGTCTTATATTCCCCAGATAACTTTTAAAATCGTAAACCTCCTCAATTCATTCCATTTTCCTTATTTTTTCTACAATTTCATTGAAAATGTATTTTTTCCCTAGGAGTTCCTCCCAACCCATTTTTGTGGATTTCAACCGTGTTACAATGAGATTATTTCATGGGTGTTTTGGTAAAGTACCCTTCATTCCTTCATAATATTTTCTTATAGTTCCTCTCCATGATAAGGGAATTTCCTTGGAACTATTTTATTCCTTCATAAGTTAGTAACCTAGGTTTATGTATTCTTTGATGTTAATGGTATTAATCATCATTATGGTGCTGAATATTTTTCTTCCTCTCATTCCAACCATCGATAGGTGTTTGGAAATACTTTTGTGAGGTACAAGATCCTTCAATTATCATCTAATTATATCATAAGGGAGAGGGTTATGGTCATATTTTCTTTTTATAATAAATTTTCCACATTCTTAATGATTATAAACAATTAGTTGAGTTGAAATTTATGTGAAAGGGGAATAAAATCACATGATTTTCTGCATAGATATTATAGATATTGTGATTTTATAGACTAGAATTCTTACTATAAATAATGGATGTTCTATTTTTTTCGGTGTGATTGTTGTGACTATGGAACCCATTTTTGTAGTTGTTTTTTATAAACTAAAACGAGTTGGATAAACACATAATTCCTCTTTATAACTTTATTACCATATAAATGATATCATTTGTGTGAATTTCCTTTATTAGAGAAGTTAATATGAGGAAAACACCATACTGAATCTGGAATACATAATGTTAATATGTCATGTGTGGTTGTGATGTACGGTGGTGGTTATTATTTTTTATGTGTAGTGGTGATGTGTGGTTTTTATGTGGCAGGTTGATGTTTTGATATATTGATGTGCTATATGGAATATGTGATGTGGAAGGCCATTAGATGTGGTACACGGTGGTTTTGATGTAGAATGTTTTTGTGGTTTTGAAATAGTGGAAATGTGGGGATTATTAGAAAGAAAATATTTTTTTGTTGTGTTGCGTTGTGTAGTGATAGATTCCTAGGTAGTGATGGAAAAATAAACTGATAATGAAATATTAAATTTCAAGGTATTTTTTGATTAATGGGTTGAAATGGTTAATGAATTTATTATTTAAAATAGGATTTTCTGTTTAAACATCTATTGATAAATGAATAATGTAGTGACCTAACCCCATATATCTATGTGAACATGTAGTGACCTGACCCCATATATCCTATAAAACAAGTGTTCTATATATTACATTAGCATGATTACAAGGAAATAATCCCCAAAATACTTATTAGTTTAGAGGTATTTGAAAACCAAATACATAAATGATAATTTTATTACAACTGGACACAATAATTAAAATATATTTTTCCCCAAAAAAATTAAACAAACATCAAGGATAACTCTAATATACCTATTATGTTCATATATATATTTTATAGTAAGCTTCATAGAATCATAGGGAATGAAACATAATAAGGGTTATCTGAAATTCTTTGTAAGGACAAAATATAGTAGAAATAATAATGAATCAATGGGAATATTCTATATGGGAAGTTAAATATTTGGATATATATACCAAAAAAATAAATATACTAGGAAAAATAAATATTGAAATTTATTAAACTAAATAAAATTCTTTTAATAAAAGATCCTAAATAAAATGTATCCATAGATATGTCAATGAAAAATCTCATGGATGAATAATAACTAAAACTAATATGAATGTAATTATTAATTGTTGGATACCATGTTTCTTAGGTAAATGGAATGATAACAATAAATTCCATTCCCAATAGTTTAAGTATTATGTAAAAATCCATCTATGGTGACTAGACAAATATTTCATCACGTTAGACTACTGATGCATCGAGGGGATTTCATTCACCGATCCCCAACCTGAAGGGATTTCCATAAATTTTTTCCAAACCATGTATTACAAGTCCAAATCATTCCTTATATAGAATAATAAAAAAATTAATAAACCATATAGAATATCCATATTGAATAAATAATATATAATTAACAATAATACCTAATTTTATCTAATAATTGTAAAAGTAAACATTGTATATTAAATTGTATATGGTTTAGGAAATAGTAATATCCATGATAAATTATATGGATTCTTTGGATAAATTCAATGGTAAATGATTATATGAAATTTATCATTTCAAGGGGAATTAAACAATGAATCATTAACGTTAATTTGAATATAATATTTGGAACAATCATTCATAAATATTCTAGAGGAAGAATAAATATTTTATCAACATAAATAATCTCATGTGGAGTAAAATAGAGGGTTGTTTTGTTGATGAAATAAAAGAATAATTTTTAAAAATATTATTGAGGAAAATATATTTTCCTATTGAAAAACCATTTCAAAATACCTTTCCTTGAAAATCCATTTAATAGTTATTTTAAAAATAACCCTTTTGAACATGGTAAGTATGACTCAAAGACAAGATGGTGGATAAATCCATATAGGTCGTACGAGGTAAAAAGAATCTTTTTTGGTATGGTAAAAGGGTAAAAAATGCCTAATTTTTAAAGGGAAAATCTGAATCCTTTTAAGAGATTGGTAAATGAAATTAGGGGTATTTATTATTTAAAATATTATATGGAAATGGAATAATATTACTGAAAACCCTTTCTGGGAAACATTATTTTGAATATATATCTGACCTAAGTGTAGGTAAAGTCATACTTTCTTAGAAATAAGTAATTAAATATATTATGTATAAAATAGTATAAAATGGTACCAATACATGATTATAACATTTAATAATATATTAGAAGAAAAATTATTATATTTTTTTTGATATATTTAGTATAATGTTTCATCAAATGAAGAACAAACATAAATAATATTGAAAAATCTATGAGATTGTCTCAATAAAATATTAGAACATAGAAACTAGGATCATAATATCCTTGTAATAAAGGGAAATTAAATGAATCGTATAATATCATGAAATAATTGTGATTCGTTATATATCGTGTAAAATAGAAATATATGCACACTAAAAAATAGTTATGTACATAATGAAACATGAGTTCAATGTAATAAAATTGACACAAATTTCTATACTAATTTGTTAACATATGAATCATAAAACAACTAAAATAAGGATCATAAAATGGATATTTTAAAAAACTGTAAATGGTAAGGATAATAAAATCATGATAGTATATACACATAAAAATAGGAAACAATGTCAAACATAACATGTAACTCATGAAAATGAAAAGTGATATGAAATCCCCTTAACTTGTGTTTCCATTCACGTGAACATCCATTAACATCATGTATAATAAATTTATTTAAAGTTTTTTACTTGTTTTATAACAATTTTCATATTTATAACTACTTTTATTTCACATATAACCATGTTTTGTAAACAACTTAAACAATTTGGTTTACCTCAGGTGTTTTTGACCAAATTTGAAATATGTGTCAAAACAACTATTTTTAGCCAACTATGGTAAAAGGGGATATTAAATAAATTATCTAGTATAATAGAAATGAAATAATTATCATATTTGTACATCACTTATTATTTAAATATTAATCTTTAATGATGGTTATAAAAATTATCCATCCGTACAATCAAAGAGATGGTAGGTCATACGTCTGCATGTGTAATATTCAGATTTTTAATGATTGTAGTGGAATGAAGGTAAGAAAAAAAATTCCTTACATAATTATAATTATATAATAAATATTATATTATATAATCAGATATATTTATATATATAATTACATGTTGTAAAAGGAATTGCATCATGTCGAGGAGGTGGTTGTCTACATGTCCTTGAGCGGTGTTATATATTATAAAGTGTGTGAAATGGTGATAAAGGATATGATATATACATATATAATCATTAAATAAATTTAATTATTTCATGAATATCTTATTTATATAATGTATTTCCATTATGTTTAATTATAACCATTCATTTATACATTCCATGTATCGTGTGAACGAATCACATCACTTTAATGGGGTTGTAGTCTACACTTCTTCAAACGGTGTTTTCATAAAATAGAAAGTATTAAATGTATATATTATAAACATAAATAATAATTAATACATATGAAATATAATATATAATATATATTAATAGATTTTTCATCATAATTTCCACCATGATAGGTGGTAGGGGAAAATTGAACAATCATCGTTTCATGAGGCAGTTTTCAACATATATAGAAACAATATGATTGTTTCCCATTAGGTGGGGTATTATGTAAGTATATGAATAAAACATTATATAAAAAATCATATTAAATTTATTATACTGGATTTTTTATCTAATAATATAATAATAATAGTTTACGGAGTGGAGAATGGAAATGATACTAAAAACCATGAGAGATTGGGTTACATCTTAATCAGGTAACTTCTTTTGATTTATACGAAAAGAAATAAATGGGAGGATTTCATACATAGGGGAATATTTTAGATATATGGGAGGGTTTTTTTGAATCTATATTGTATGATCATGTCCTAACATAAGTGGTTTTATTTGTGTGAGGATTGGGTAGGTGGCCTTCTATATGGAAGGAAAAGGACTCACATGGAATTTTTTATGGCAATCCAGGTGTGCACATATTATTTCCTAAAAACTAATAAAACCCCACATAAACTCATAATTAAAGGTTTAGTACTGATATGTGTCCATAAAATTTGTTTTGGAATTGTGGTTAGGTCATTTGGGAATATAAAATAATTGCTTAGTGCTTTATTAAGATTGATTTTTCTTAAATAATTTAAAATAATTTTAATCACTTTCACTAAATGTGGTAAAAAACTACATTTGTAATATTTGAAATTAAAAATTATTATAATTTAAAATATGGAATATATTTTTCTATATTATGAACTCAATAGTGGAAAAAATTGAATTAAAATTAATCCCTTATATGTGACAACTATGTGGGGTTTTAATATAAAAACGTCTGAAAGGTGAATATGATTTTATAGTAAATTTAAATGTTAAATTGAGTCCACTGGCCTAAATCGGTTAAGATAATAAAATATTATCGAATTAATCTTTGAAAAACATTATAATTATAATTTATCCTTATATATTAATTACATTAAAAAGTAGTTTTAAAATAATATTTGGTTTTTTAATGATTCGTTAAAAAGATGAAATGCCACAGGAAAATATAAAAATTTCACCGTAAAATAATTATTATGTTTCTATTTCAAATATGAAGTTTATTTTTAAAAATTAAATAAATAAATGTTACAAAATTAAAATGTTAAATGGGTTCTCTATTATATGGTGGTAAATTTCTTTTCTAAAAATGATGTTTTTTATGTGTGAATTAGAGTTTGATCATATCATATGAAAATCAAACATACTGGATTAATATAAAAAATATTATATTTAATATATAAAATATTTATTCCACTAAAATTATTAACTAATTTTAATTACATTATTTTATTAGTGTAAAACAGATTCGTGAGCATAAAATCGTTTCATATAAAAATATTATCTTTATATTCAATTTGTTCCAATATTCATTCCTAATTAATATTTATCCTATAAGTTAATATTTAATTATTATAAACCATATTTCTTTAAAATTTTATTAATATTATTCATAACTGCTACTTTATATCTTATTATAATAATATTTTAATAATATATTGTAGTTTGGTGAAACTCGTTCTTATGTATTACACAAACATCCGAGGAAGGTCATTCTTGCATGTAATGGATGATAACTCAGTGTTTCATGTATAAATAAATACAGAATAGGTTTTAAATATTTTATTATGTGTACTTTTATTACATTACTATATTTTATTGTTGTCTCCTCTCATACACGATATCAAATACAAGGTTCTGACTTCATTTTTTTAGGGTGTCACATTCTCCCCACCATATTTAAATTGTGACCCCATTATTTAAACTCGATCATGATGATATATTGTTTCACATTTTCTATGATTTAAATCCCACATCATGATAAGGGTTCAGAATTAATCCTCTATAAATTGTATAATTGGATGTATAATGGTCACATTGAATACCTTGTAACTATGTCTCTAAGTATGAGAACATCAGTGGAAATTAGATACATCTGCTTAAAGTAAAAAACTTAAATATTCATAGGAATTGAATGAGGTTATAAATAACAAACATGTGAATGAACAATGGATTTTTTAGGGCCTCAAATCCATAAATCATTGATGATTTATAATACCATTTGTTCAACATAAATTATGTTATTAGGAAGGAATTTTATTTCTATGTTATTTTAGTATTGTTGGGTAATTCAAGAATATACAAAAATATTTTTACATGATAAGTTTCAATCTCATATGATAAATACTAACATTTTTTTTCTTCGATCAAATTATAACTCATGCCTTTACGCTAAATAAATTAATTCCCAACAATGATTTTTTCTATGCCTAAATCGCGAATAGAAACATTTAAAGGATCAGAAGACCTATAAAAGAGTGAAAAGTTGAACAATTTTTAATTATCGATCTCAAAAAATAATTATAGTTATTCGATTAATCTCTAATAATCAAAAGTATCACTATCATTAATATTTATTATATAAAATTATTAACTAAAAATAATAAAAATTATAATGTATATTGCATAGGACTTTGGATGGCATGACACCCTTACCGTCATTCCGTCATGGTTTCATGGCATTGGGCCTTGCCATATTTGATTGGATTTCTCCCAACATAAAGTTTGTCCTTTTATAAAACCTTATTAATATAATTTATTAAGCATATATGATGGACATCTATGAAATTATGTTAATAACTAAATATAAGTTTAACTATGATTTTAAATACAACCTCAATACATAAAAATATTATCCACATATTTCCACATAGATCCTTCCATGGACTAGAGTTTATCCTCTCGGAGTGGGATTTTAATTGGGTAATTTATACGTTACCCATATTTAAAATAAAGAACTATAAAGTATTTCTTATGATAATCTTCTATTAATTCCATTGTACTATTCCTTTTTCTTCATCAACCCTTTTCAATATGTCCTTATTTACCTTTAATAAATCATTTACATGTTCCATTAGGATAATTTCTTGGTTGTTACCATCTTCACTTTTCACATGTGGAATTTTTAACCTTCTTTCCTAGATAGTCTCCACCACATGATCTCTTTTCATCCCATATCCTTCTCCTATTTTGTGGGATTGGGAGTTGGTAATGGTATATATTGTTAATAATATTTCGTGAAAAATGTTTTTGCATAAACATGATATCCTTTACTCTTGTCAACAAAAAATTTGGTTTCTCATTGTCACCACCTTGTCCATCATCTCTGATATTAAGTTGAATACATTGGGTTCCATCAATTGACTAAAACCAAAAATAATAGTGTGATCAATAATAGTAATACTGAGAGGAGTGTGTAATTATATATATGTTATATAAATCAGGACACCTTATTTTTTAATCTGAAACACATTATGATTATACAACATTATTCATTTTCAAAATAAATTCAAAATTTTTATAATGTTTTTAATTAAAATGTGGATTTTCCGAATGACACTCCCATGGTGTTTCAAACTAGGTGGACAGTAAGACGCAATGTCATGTATCAGGTTACACTGAGCCAGGTCAGAAACACTTTTTTAGAGTTGTTACTCCTAGGTTTATATGTTCTAAAACCACGTCCACTTGTAGTATCCAAATATATATTGATTTCTAGGAATACCCACATAATCTATACATTAACAAAATTCTAGGGTATCATCTATACTTATATTAAAATTCTATATTAGGATTATGGTCTCGTACTTAATTTCATCTAAATATAGTTCATATGGTTGATAATAAACCTCCATTAATAATTTATATAGTTACCTATCCCTAGATATCCTAGATTTAACCTCTACTATCAATTATATTGGAATTATTACCATGAATAAATCCCTGAGGGAACGATCGGTTTAATCGTCTTGGAAAAACAGACACATAATTGATAATGGCATTACAAATGAATACACTAATTACAAAATATTTGGTTTATTATAATAAAATAGACAATAATGTTGATAAATGTAATTTATAAAGTATATTCATGCATATCATTCATAGTATGGTTTATGGATTCCTGGGGAAGGAAACATAAAAAGGGTGAGCACAAATTCTCAGTAAGGGGTAGTATAGAAGAAGCAATAATGAATCAATGAAAATAGTCAATATAGAAAGGTAAATAAAAGGAAATAAATTCCATTCAATTAATTGGATATGGAAAATAAATATAGTAGTGTATGAAAATAAAACACATTCCATTTATCAATTAACTAAAATGAAATCTTTTCATAGATATGTCAATGAAAAATATCATGTATGAATAAAAAATAAATAAAATATTATTTCAATTCATAATTATTGGACACCATATTTTCAAGGTAGAATATAATAGTACCATAAAGACATTTAACTACGTAGTTTAGCTATCATGTAAAAAAATTATAGCATTTAACAAACTCTTTCATTTAATGAGACTACTGACCCATCATGGGGCTATCATTCACCAGTCCCCAACCAATAGGGGTTACCTTAAATCTTCCACAACCCATGTCTTTAATGTACAAATCATTCCACATATTGAATAATAAAATAAATAATTACCTATATCCAAGATACATATTGAATAAAGAATATGGATTTATCAATAATACCTTATTTAATCAAATAACCCTTAATGTAAAAACTTTATGTAAATTGTTATATTGTTTTTGGGATAGTTATATCCCTAATAAATGATATGGATAATTTGAAGCAATTCAATGCTCAATGATTATATGAAATTAAATATTTCAAGGGGACGATAAGAATGAATCAAGGAAGTGAATGTGAATACTATCATTTTACAACTCACTAATAATATATCCATCGGAATAATAACAATATATAAATACAACAATTCATGAGTGGAGTAAAATCGAGGGTTGTTGTTATTGATGAAATAAAATAATAACATTTAAAAATATTTTTAGGGAAAATATCCTTTTATTTAGATAATATTTTTGAAAAAACAAGTAATTGAAATTCCGTTTGAATGATATTTTATACATAAAACTTTTAAAATTTAAAAGGATGCTTCAAATAAGTGATGGGTGATAAATCTTTACATATCTTATGAGTTAACAAGTTATTCATTTTGTGAGGTAAAATTAAAGAATATAAATCATTTAGAGAGTGAATAGAATATTAATTCAAATATATTTGTAAAAGAATAAAAGGGTAAAAAAGTATTTTTACTTAATATAGGGTAATTGAATAATATTCTTCTAATCCCTTTCTGGAAAACATGATTTAGATTATATTTCTGACTGAAGAAATGGTAATGTCGAGATTTCCTAGAAATACATTCTTATATATCAAATGTACCAATGAGTAGAAAATGGTACCTATAAGTTATTATATCATGAAATATCATAAGATAAGGAAACCCATGAGTGTTCTTGAGAGATGGATCAAAAGATTTTATCAACGAAATCATATAAATAAACATTCTTAAAAAATCGATGAGATTGTCTCAAAAACACTTATAAAAATGTAACTGGGATTATACTCTCCATCTATGAAGTGGACGTTACTTGAAACATGTAATTTTGTAAAACTATTTAGGTTCATGATATATCATGTCAAATTTAAATATATTCCCCTTAAAAAAAAGAGTTTAGGTGTACATTAAAACCTGATTTAAAAGATGGAAAATTGCGACAAAACAATTTCCCGATTTGGTATCTTTTGAATCTTAAACCCATAAAAGAAGTTTCATAAAATTGGTATCAGAATACCCATAAATTAATTTTTAATATACATAGTATAAAATCACATATGTACAAACACTACACAAATGTAATGATTGGAAAACATAACATGTATTGCATAAAAATTAAATATGGGATGAAATCCCCATACCTTGTGTTTCCTTTTGGTTAAACGTCCATTAAATCAATGTATAATAAATTTATGTTAATTTAATACATTATTCCAACCTATTTCATATTTATACATTATTTTATTTCAATTATACCCTTTTGTGTAAACTACATCAACAATTAAGATTATGTAGTGTCTTTTTGACCAAATTCGGTTTATTTTTCAAAAATCCTATTATTTGTCAACTAAGTTAAAAGGGTTAATTATATAACATCTCAAAGAAAATAACCATGAAATGATTACCTTATTTTTAAATAAATTATAATTTTTAAATCATTAATCAAATTTAGTTATTGAAATGAGCCAATGTTTTAATCTTGGAGATTACAGGTCGTTCGAATGAGTAACATTTACATTTTTTAATTATCATTGTGGATAGAATGTAGGTAACACAAATATTTACCAAATGAAAATTATATATTAAATAGAAAATTATTTAATATTATATAATTATTTATATAATTCATTTATGTAAATGGAATCACATAATGTGGAGGAGGTAGAAGTCCACCCGTCCACGAATGTCGTTATCTCTTTCAAAGTGTGTGAAAGGGCAGTAAGAGAGATGATATATATATATATATATTACATTTTTAGGAAAATAATTTTTTATCTAATATATTGTGGATTATTTTTATGCCACTTATGATTAATTATAACTATTCATTTATTCATTTTATGTATCCTGTGAACAAATCACATCACTTTGAGGGGGTGGTAACCACAATTCCTCATATGATATTATCACAAAATAGAAATTATTAGAGGTATGTATTATAAATTAAATAAGACTAATGAAACATTAAATATATTATATACCATATATAGACATAGGTCTTATCATAATGGCCACCATGAGAGGTGGTAGGGGAAATTTTAACAATAATTGTTTCGTGAGGTAGTATTTCTCCGTACAAAGAAACAGTATGTTTCTGGCCCAATTGAGGGATTTGAATGTAATTTTAGGCCTAAATATTAGTATAATAAAAATATATTATATTTATTATACAGTAGTTGTTATTTAATAATATATTAATAATATTACAGGGATTGGATAATGGAAATGAAACTAAAAAAACATGAGAGAAGGTGGTACGTTTTAATTGGATAACTTCTTTTAGTGCATACCAAAATGCTTCATTGGGATGACTTATTTCTTAATGGTGGATTAATTGTATATGTTAGAATTTTTGGAAATGTATTTTTTATGATATTGGTGAAACATAAGTGGTTAGAGAGGTGTGAGGAATGGGGAGAGGTGGTGGCCTTTTATAGTGAACGAAAAGGACTCACATGGAATGTTTAGAAATAGGCTAAGAGTGAACTTGTTATTACATAAAAAATGTCATAAAAAACAACTAAAATAATTAATTTACCGTTAATATATTGTATGTGTCAAGAAAAATTTAGTTGGATAGGTGGAAAAGTCATTTTAGGACTTAAATTAATGTCTTAGTCCTTTATTAATCTTAATTTTTCCTTAATGATTGTAATTTATTTTAATAACATTCACTAATATTTTTTATGAAAAAATTGGCCTTATTATACATTATAAATTATTCTTATTACAAATATTCAATCCATTTTTTAAAATTAAAATCACATGAGTGTTATAAATTAAATTACAATTAATCCCGGAGACGAGATGATAATGCAGGTTTTTTAGAGTTAAAACATTCGAAAGTTTGATATGTTTTAACAGTCAAGTTTAGTGTAAAATTAATTCCAATGACCTAAATTGAATTAAATTAAAGAAAAATTATCTAATTAAACAATAAAATAAAATAAATTTATCATTTATAATTTTAAATAAATTATATTAAAAAGTAATTTTCAACTATAAATCAATATTTTTAACTATTTCTTAAATAAATTGAATGACTAAAAAAAATAAAAAATCCACCCTAACATAATTACAATGTTTCTATATAAAAATGAGATTTATTTTAACATATTAATTCAATTAATGTCCCAAAATAAAAATTTCAATTGGGTTCTCCATTAAAAGGTGGAAAAATTGTCATTATAAAAATATAGGTTTTTATATGTGAAATAGGGTTAGTTCAAATATTATGCACATGAAACCTAATAGATGAATATAAAATCTATTTTTTTTAATATATGAAATATAATTTATCTTTAAATAAATTTCTATGGTAATTACTTTAATTTTTTATGGTAAAACATATTCAGGAGAAAAAAATGGTTTTTTTATAAAAACTTGACACTTTTATTCAATTTGTTCCAATATTAGTTTCTAATCAATAATTAACCTATTAATTAAGATTTTATAATTAAATACCCAATATTTTCATAATCAAGTCATTAATTTTCATAACATATAATTTATATCATATTTTAATCATATTTTAATAATATAACGTTTTTTTGTTAAATTTGGTCTAGAATATAATACAAGCGTTCGAGAAAAGTCGTTCTTGCTTGTAATGCATGAAAACTCAATGGTACATTCCTTGAACTAAGTAGAATTTATTTTAAATATTTTATAAATTATACTTGTATTATATTACCATATATAATGGCTCCATTATTTCATACTCTCTATCGAATACAAGGTTCTTACATTAGTTTTTCAGGGAGTCACAAATTAATGTAAATGAAAGGTAAAATATGCTATGTTGCATGTGATTCTATTGTGTTGTGTTCTAAATTTAGTTGTGGTAGAGAATGTGGTTGAGTATTTGAGTAATGGTGGTGATGTTTTATATTGAGAAAAAATTATTTTAGTGAACACATATGTTGGGATTTTGTGTGGATGTATATATATATATATTTATATAATGTATGTTCTTTGATACTTCAATTGTCACAACACCCACGTTGAGTATCATGTTCTAAAAATATGTTTTTGGGGGTGCTTTACCCAAAATATTGATATTGAGGATGGGTAGTAAGCTCTCAAAGCTTCCCCACTATCTTTTCAAGGTGATGTTCACACACATTGGCTATGATGTCTAGAATTCAAAAAGACCATATTGGTGATTTATGATATAAAGTCTTACAGATGGGGTCATTCAGGGTTAGAGAAAGGAAAAAAAATTAGTTTCCTTCATGTTCATGGTACCCTACTATTATAGTTATTATTTTGGATTTGTTGTCACATATCATGTGTCTTTGGGTGAGATGTTATGTTATGTGAAGGATTATGGGTTTTTGGGTGAGATGTTATCTGATTTATTAGCCCACATGACTCTTGGAAGCATGTGTTGTGTTGTGATGGACCCTTCATCATTAGGTAATATGTGATGTCATTATTATGTCCTTGGTGTATTTTGGTGAGATATTGTATGAGTTGATATTATGGACTGGGTGATTCCAGGAAAAATAACTACATAAAAAAATGAAACTACCAGGACATACAATTTTAGGTTGTGAGAGAAAAAAACCAATATTAAAGCATTGAGGGGTACCCATTTTATCAATATGATTCCAATTATGTTTCCATGATTCGTCATGTTTTTCCATGGCCATGATTTGGTGGTAAGGGGAATGATTAGTTTCCCTGTTGAGGTGTTGTTTGTTTTTATATTCGCCCATATGATCATTAGTATGCTCTTTTCACATTTGTACAATAAACTATGGGTATCATCCAATTGAGTATACTTTATTGTTCACCACAAGTATATAAAAAACTCTTTTTTTAGCTTCTATGTTGTCATCATTGACTATTCTACAAATTACTAGCTCAAACCATTAGAGTTGATGTTGAGTCACTTCAATAAGTCATTTTTATTGGGTATTTAATTGTATTTTCATTTGTCGGTTTAAATTATTTATTCATTGGGGGTGAATTTTCTCATATTTTTATATTATTTCAGGGTATTTTTTGTTTTTTATTTATTTTATATCAATATACTATATTATTTAGGGTAATGAATTCAATTTATGTGTGAATTTTATTACCATGGTTCATGTTACCTACTGGGGTACTACTGGAGTTGATAGGAAGGTTTCGTTATCTGTATTCCAACATTACTGACCTATGAGGGTGCCTTTGAAAGGTGTAGCATCCCCAACCCAATTAACTACTGGAATAGTGCTATCAGGTCGTTTTCAAGTGTATATTGGCGCATTTCCTCAAATTAAAAATGTTGTTGACTAGTATAAATGGTGTTAATAGAGTAAAATGTGGAGGTTATACCCTAATGTGATTATAATATTAAAGGGTTTGAGTATGATTATATAATTAGGAAGCAGATACAATGACTTTCTTAACTCTAACTAGATCCAATAATTTAAGAATCCTAATTAGTTATAATTATTTATTAATTATAATAATAATAAACATTGGAATAAAAATAATCATCAACACAATCATACAACTTATATAAACTAAAATAAAGAATTCCTAAAATATTGGTCATACATATCAGTATTTATAAGAAGGGTCACCAATGGATGACCATAATAGATACATACATATAATATAATCCTAATGAATAGAAATGAATAAAGGGAAATCTCTTAATAGTACTGACCACATGGTCCCATGCCAACAACTCATGAAAAAAATCTATAAAATCTGGCTCTTGATAACGAACGTTTACCTGAGTGAAACAACATAAAGTCTACATTCAATCCAAAGGACCCATATTGGTTATGATTACGAATCCATTTATAAAACCATCAAAGGGTCCAGTACCAACATAATTTTTTATAAAGGTTTGAATTATGAAAAAAAATAAGCAGCAAATGCATCATGTAAATTCAACTTCCATTGTGATCAATATCCACCAGGAATTATTCTTCCACCTCTTCCATCAATGGGATATCTAAATAGGAGAAGATCCTTGTCCCATGTATCTTGGTATACAGTGATGGCATACATCCTTGGTGAACCCTTAGCATCCTCCTCAAACAAACAAACATGGATGCTCATGCTTCCTAACACCTCAACTCACAAACTGATCATGGGAGTCACTAAAGAACAGCCATGAAATATAAATGGAAACTCAGACCATTGATCAAATTCTCTATTCGGATTGATGCCTGACATACTAAGGCACAATGAAATATGTCCTTAGATAAAAATATTCTTTGCCTCATGGCGTTATTTCCATAGGAATGATGATTATCATCCACCCAATATTGTCCAATACCAACAAACTAAAAACATTGAGGATCATCCCCAAACTGATAGCCTTAATGCAATCATTTGAGGGATCCTCACCTTACCAGTGGATTTATACAACATGAACCCCTAATAAAATTCCTTAATATGTACTTCCAGGGGCCTCTACACACATGTGTTTTCAAAACCACCTCATCCCTGAGTCAACCAATGTGAACACAACTCTAATTTGTGCTTTGGCCATCATAAGCGAACAACAGTCACCAATATAGTACATAAGACACATCAAACCAGCACCTTGTTCCCATGGGACCATGACTCTCAATTATAAATTTCATTCCATTAAAAGTCATATTAAGACATTCCCTTAACCCGATTACCTCATCTTTTGAATTGAAATCCATGATTCCTAACCATTGGTCAACACCAAACAGGTAATCCAGTCCAAGACCGACCAATTGACCAATGTTGCCTCATTTTTGATGGCCATGCCACCGCAATTCCTCGGGATTATCTCATCAAAACCACATGGATCTTGATATAATATCATATTACTTATATATAAATAATTCAATTTAAATAAAGTAAACAATTAAATCTAATTGAAATACATAATTAAAATTGAACAAGAAATTGAAATTAAACATGAACACACCCCAACCTAACTACCTGAGGTGGTCAAGGGCCACTAACCTGTCCTCACACAAGTAATATGTCTATGGCATGTCAAAGGGAATCCCATTGGGATATATTTTCTATTTAATACCATAAACAAGGGACGATCTAAATTTTCCACTAAAACACTTAAAATTGAAGCACAAAAAGGACAGTAATAACATAACAAAATGTATAAACCACCTAACATATATTTATAGACATAGTAACTTCTCATATTATCCTCTAACTCAGTTAAATGTGTTGGAAATTTATAATTCCATTAAATTTCTTCGAAATATGTTAAAAGAACTCGTACTAATTTAGCACTCCACGTAGAGAGATCCCTGAGAATAAGAGGCTTGGGTGAGGAGAGACTCGTTGACATGGATCCAGTGTACTTTACTATAGAGAAGGGCATATAACCATGTGTCTTATCCCAAATTATTTTTCAAACATTGAAGTAGTAAAAAAAATTGGTGTGTTGTAAGCTGGAAGAGGATGCATAGTTTGTACTAAACTTTGTACCTAGTCCATGAACTCCAAAAGCATGCCTTTAATCCTTTAATGAAAATGAAAACATTTCAAACACTATAGGCTTTTGATAAGCACCTGAAACCATCCAAAATAAGTATATTGGAAAATAAAATTTCTCAATATAAGTTCCAATGCTCGAAAATTAAATTTCCATACCAACCAATAAAAAAATTCCAAACGGGAGAGGTTTTCGACCTGATTTAAAAACCCAAGACATTATAATATCCCCACCTTAACAAAGATACTCTCTAAACTATAAAATAATAATGAGTGTACTGATCCTACCCATTCCAATAAAAACATCCCAAACTACACAAGAATCAAGGGCATTGGTCAACTACATCAGGTGGGGATCCCCATATTAGGAGTGATCTACCCATGTCATGACACTATCATAAAATAAAATCATGAAATGGTCAACTAACCAATTATTAACCTCAAATGTCCTTCTGTGACCCATCATCAAAATTACACCTCTTCGTGCCTTTCTCTGACATAACTGACACCCATTTGAATCTTACACTGCATTGGTTCTTGCTTTGTTCACACATAACACATGGAACCAATGAGGTCATTCATTTCAAAATATACACAAATCAACCAGGTTTCTCACACCTCAATCAAGTCACACATCTAATGTTGCACAGATTCCAATACGCCATATGAAACCTGCATCTTGTTTATTCCCCGAGGAAAAATGAACTCAATAGCCCACATTTCTTTCATTCCCTGATGCCACGACTCCTCGATAATTCCAAGACCGAATGGTTCTCATGTATAAAACCATGTTCCAAAAAATTCACATATATATATATATATATCACACTTGAGTCAGTACCGAACTATTATAATTCATATGGTTTATCTATTAAATACCAAATGAACCTCATGCACCCAAAACAGAAATGTGTCAATAGTTCTTGACAATATAAAATAGATAAAACGTTTAAACATAAACTTTACCGCTGATTCTCATTACCTCACTAGTCATCTCATCCCATGGAATCTCAACAACATTCAGCTGTCCTGAACCATAATTGGTTGATGCCTAAACTTCTTGTGTTGCAGGACCAACCAACAGCTATTGAACCCACTATTTGGTCTTGTTATCTATGTCATTACTGTGCAAACAGATGATTCTTTGAAATACTCAAATAGTACTAATCCTTGAATGATCTTATCAACCAAAATATTCCTTATTCCCATATTATCAAATCTCTGAGAAGGCTTCTTATGGAACCTCCTAAGGTTCCCAACCTATCCACAAGACAGAAACTTTTTTGGATTCCCATCACATTGAGTTAAAACATGTCATAACTTCCCGGAACAAAATTAAACCATCTATGACCCACTGTAAAAAATGTAGATGATTCAACTGTTTGACTACCCTGTGGGAGGTTGTCCAATCCCACTTCTTACTATCTGAGGAATTTCAATTAAAATCACATGAATGTGCAACTCAGCTTGAGTATGACTTATCTGTCATGTTTCCCTCTACTACAAACTTTTGGTTAACCACCTCTAAGGATGATTCCTACCTAAGGATATTGAAATTCTCTAGAATAGAATACACTAAATAGTCATCAAAGCACCACACCCTTGAGGTTTCATCACTCACCATTTTATGTGATATGAGATACAAGGTAGTGAACATTGCTGCATAGTTTCAGATGGATATATCAACCTACTGAGGGTTATCTAATGCCTGAGATTCTTCCACCCTCAGCATTTTGGTGATGAATTTTTCAAAGAATGAGGACTCAAAACCATCCATGCCAGTTCCTCAGATTTTTCCTCCTGAACATTCACATCCCACCTGTTTTTAGTTGGTCCTCTAAACATAATGGTTTCCATTTTATCTCTCCAAACTAGCGGGATCTCTAACTCCTAGAAAAGTATCTTCATGGACTTTATCTAGTTCTCATCAACATGTGGAATACCCTAACCCAAAAATTTAGTGGTTTATATGATAGAAAATCAAAAGCTATATGTGTTGTAGTTGGATCTAATCCTTGATCTCCCATATCAATAACATGGATCACACACACCATGAATTATTTGAGATGTTCTTCAAGCCACATCCTAAAAATGTCAAATCTATTAAGTTCCCTACCTGCACTAGAACCTGAACCTTGGAACCTACCCATGGTAAAACCTGTGGCACATGCTCTACCTGACCATCAGGGGCCTCAAACTGATTGTGTTGTTAAAAAAAATCCATCACCAACCTGGTGCTCCATCCAATCCATCCAGGACTAACCCTCTAAATAACAATCCATGGCCAGATATACAAATAAAATACTTATATATATATATATATATATCCTAGATATAGAAAGAAGTAAAATGAATAAAATCCCAATTACCATTAACCATTCCTATCACAATAATGCCACATGGAATCCCAAACTCATTAATTGCTTACCTGCCCTCAACAGAGCCACGTATCAAAATCCACTAGGCTATTCCCACCATAATGAACTATGTTACCGTCGTCTAATGGCCTTGTCTCCCAGCATGGTTATCAAATTCACCCCATTCCATAATAACTAACTACTCTTATAATAGATAGGCCCATTTCACATTTCAAAAGATTTATATATATATATCACTCGTACTATCAAATCTTAAATTGAAATTTTATGTCATAAAAATATACATATTCAAAATAGAAACATACTATGTTTTCCATAATCAAAAGAATAAACATGGATATCAAAAATAATACACCCCCTTGACATATCAGACCAAGGCTCAAATACATCATTCATTGTTTTACTATACCAAGGTCACATGTTATTTTACTTATGAAATAACATTCCAGGAATACCACATTCAAATTAAATAAAATAAATTTAAAAATGAGGAAAATTGAACAATATTACCATCCATGGTAACATGGTCTACCCTCTTAACTAGGGCTGGATTCACCCAAGAACATGCATTAAACCTAGTTCTGGCCACTTTGAAATATCAAGTATACCATAACCAAATTAGTAAGATCAATAAAAAGAGGAAGGAAAAAAATAAACCTCGGTCTCATTAGTACCCATACTTACGAGGATAGTAAATCATGGACATGAACTACCCTGATACCACTTTTAGCATCACCGATGTGATTTGTAACATGAAAACTGCCATCAGGCCAGGTCTGACTGGCCTTAGGAACACCATCCCAAATACCAAAGTCTATTGACTAGCATTGAGTGTGTAAATAGTGTATTTTGTGGAGGCTATACCCTCATGTGATGATAATAATAAAGGGATTCATAATGATTGTATAACAAGGTAGTGGATGGAATGACTGAGCAGACTCTATCTAGACATACTAATAGAAGAAGCACAATCAACAAAAAGCATAACTGAAGCACCATAATCAACATAAATGTAAATAAATTACACAAATAAGAAATAGAAACACATTTAGAAACTAAAATAGATCATTCATACAATTCATGTGATACATGTCAACATTAATGAGATGGGTCACAAAGGGTTGAGCAAAGTAGATACATACATATAAAGGAAAAATGATGAATAGAAAAAGAAAAAATGGGAATATCCTTCTATGAATGACCTCAAGGTCCCATGCCAACATCCAATGCCAAACAATCACTATGATCCACCTCATAAGGCAAAACATTTACCAGATCTGAACAAGATAATGTCTACACGCATCCCAATGGTCCATTTTAGGGGGTGAATATGTCTGTTAGTATGATACCACCAAAGGTTACATACCCATCATAAATATTAAATAATGTGTAACATATTCAAAATAAATAACCAAAACATGAATAATGTAAACAAAGACATCACTGGTCACAACAGCAACATGGAATTCATCAACATCTTTGTTCAGCACTAGAATATATGAATAGGAGATCATTATTGGACCATGGACCATAGTTTCCCCTGATGATATAACACACATGATAACCCCCATTTTAATCCTCAAACATAGTAATTCAGTGCCTTGGGTCTAAATAAAACTACTAACTTCAAAAAGGAAGTCCCGTGAAAAAAAAATTGGTCACCCGATTTCATAATCGAAAGAACCCTTCTGTCGAAGCCTAAAGTTTGGAGGCACGTAGATATTTCGCATTAAATCAAAATCAACCTTATTTTAGAGCTCAATTCCCCATGGAACATTGATCTCTACCCTCCTAATATAGTCTAATCCTAAAACACTCAAAATGAAGATCCTCTACCCCAAACTATGGCCTTAATGTTATCACTTAAATGATCCTAGCCTTACTCGTGGTTATCAATAACTAGCCCCAAAAATAGATAATTCAAACTATAGGGGGCCTCTACCCACATAAGTGTTCTAAACCACATCATCACTATGTCAAACTATGTAAACATGACTCCAATTATTGCTTCAAACATCACAACTGAGCGATAATCATCAATATAGTACATAATCCACATCCAACTAGCACCTCGTGATCATACGAACATGTCACTCAAGTCTTCTGTACATGCCATCCAAAATGATTGTGGTTTATTTACTAAACCTGAAAACTAGACAACCTAATCTTAGGTCCATGACGCACAAATAATGGTCAACACCACCTAATTAATCTGGTCCAAGCCCAACCAGATGACCAATGCCCCCTGAATCCTTATAGCAATTCCCCCATAATTCCTCATCCAGATCCTATAATGTTCATATGGGTATCAATAGTATATCTCAAGAATTATATAAAATCAATAAATTAAAAAAATAAATAAAAATTTTAAAATAATTTATTTTTACAATTCCAATTCAAAAAACCGCTCATATTAAACAAGAACACAGCCTAGATGAACTACCCAAGGTGGTCGAGAACCAGTAACATAACCTATGACATATAATATGTCTTGGAAATTAAAAATGACTTCCCATAGGGTTATAAAACTCTATTTAACAAAAATAATTTTGTTCACTCTCAATTATCCACAGGTTCTCTTAAATAATCATCCCCAACATGACTTTGAAAGCATGAAGAAAGGTATGCACCACCTACCATGGACTTATACACAAAGTTTTATTTGATATTATTCTCTCACTCTATTATATTGGATGAAATTGATGATTCCATAAAAACCCATGAATTTAGGGTTAAACCACTCACACTAATTTAGTGCATTAGGATGTGAGTGAAAAGATAAGAAGAGAATTGGGTGAGGAGATATGCCCAAATTTGGTTCCATCACACGTTAAATCAGATGAAATTTATTTCAAATGAGGGAGATAGATAACACCATAATGGATTATGAAAGGTAGAATGTCCCTAGGTGTAAAATGACCAAGAATGAGAAAATAAGATGGAAAATAATAAAAAATTTATAGTGGACGAAAGGTTTCTTCCTATATTTATTGATTTGACATAGTTAGATATCACAGTTTTCCAACCCCTGTGGCAACTCTGTAGGAAACTATTGAAAAGTAGTACGTATATAGAACAACCCCTCTGACATGCCACATGGTTTTCCCAAACCATGTGAAAATCATGTTTCATACCTATGTAAATACTTAATATAAAGACTCATGGGTTTTCAAACAATGAGATATGACAAAAATGGGGTCCATGGTTACCGGTAAGAGGACACACTTTTTGTCCCAAACTATGCACCGTGACATGCTACTCCAAAAACATCCCTCTAAGCCTCTGAAGCTCCTAAAAGATTTAGAACACTAGAGGCATTGGATAAAACCATAAAACCTTAAAAATATATAGATATTTGATTGAGTAAACTCTCAGTTTTATGTTTTGATTCATGAAAAAAATTAGTTTTCATACCCATATATTCAAAAAAACAATAAAAGAGTGGTTTTCGACCCAATTTAAAAAACAAATATGTTGAATAGGCTGGGGGGTCGATATAGTGTGGTATTATATGTGTTTTTTAGGTATATGTTGGATTTCACATTTTGTAACAATTAGGGTTTCATAGGTTTTTTTGGGAAACATTTTTAGTTGATCCTGAATTTTGAGAAATGCATTGGAAGAACAGACAAATCACTTGATTATAGGGACACCTAGGATATAACATGACTATGAGCCTATTGAACGATTAATTTAGTTACAAACTCATATGTGGTAGATACCTAATAGCGTTGAAAACATAAAAAATGAAATGTGTTATATTTTTAATTATATGGTTTTAGGGATGTTAAAATGATTTAATTGAATCTTAGAAAATTTCCATTATATGGGAATTATGTTATCTGTATCCTGATTTGATTTACAAGTCATGTTATTAGTCCTTCTGGGGTTCATGAAGTAGAGGTTTTGTAGGCCAACTCGAATGAACATTGGATGATTGACCTAATAGAGGAGGATGAGGCATTGTATAATAGATTCCATGATTCCTAGTGGAAGAGTCTAGGGGTATACATAGGATGTGTCTCTGATCTGGATACATAGATATGGTTGTATGAACTCACCATCAGCTTCACTATATAGAAAAACATGGTGATCTTAGGTATTTTACATATATATCAGATTATATCCCCCTATAAACACATTATAGGTGGATACCCATACATACATCAAGAGTGGAAAGCTACTTCGTTTAGAGGAGAAAGTCCATAAACACTAGTAAAATAAAGATTTGTTTATTTGTGGGTAAATTAGAGGGGGGTTACACCCCACTCAGGTTTCAACATAAAATCACATGAAATCAATCGATTATGGGAAATTATAACCACCCATAATTCATAATTATATCTGGGAGAAGTTATAAATGCATAGAATTGATTCTCAATCCCTTGTTTAGGGGATTTTATCCTTTAAATACTGATAAAATTTCGTTTTTCATTGTTTTTTACCAACTATAAAAATCCCACTCCTCCGAGACACCATCCACCCTAACAACCACACATGAATAGACACCCCCACCCTAGACAACCCTAACCCCATAGAACACAAACCCCTAAAACCATGTAACCCACCAATAACCCACACAACACCCTGGATAGACACCCTAACACCCACACATCAGAAAGACACCCCAACACACCAAAAAAACCTCTCAAACACCCTAAAAACAGCCTTTGTACCTGTTTTCATTGACACCACCTCCCCCAAGATCATGCATGGTTCACCAACATTCTCCCACCTCCCCCTCACAAATGGAGATTTATTGCTTTGATCTTTTCTTCTTTTGAACTTATTGACCCATTTGGACCTTCTCTCTTCTTTTATTTTCTTAGGAATTTTTCCCTTCTCTGTAATAGGTTGCCTCTTAACTAGTTGTAAAAGAGGTTCTTTTGTTTAATAAAGAGGGCTTGACACTCAATGTTTTCTAATATATATATATATATATATATATATATATATTTATAGTATGTATATATATTTTATTTGTGTTTATCTAATATATATAAATCATTATATTTACATATATAAATTTATATATATACATATATTTAGAAATAATATATATTTATCTGTGTGTATATATATTTATGAATTTATATTGTATTTATTGATATAATATATTTCTTATATATATATATATATATATAATTGTTTCTATCTGATTATATATGTGTGTGTGTCTTTCTAACAAAAAAATTATCAAAAATTTTTATTATTTCAAGTATTTTTTAAGCTAAATAAATTTATATCAGTTTTATAAATAATATATATATTATGATATATGTTATACATATATGAAATTAAATAGATTATGTTATATATTTACTTATGTAATTATATAAATTTATATTACATCATGTATACACATATACCCACACACACAAACTAAAAATTATTTAGATAACTAAAAATATATAATATAATTGAATTATATATATTTTGTCAAAATAAATTTATAATTAATATGTTATAATACAACATATGTCAATAAAATTGTATGTATAAAAATATTTATAATATAATATATGTATTTAAAATAATTATATAATACATATTTATAATTATACATAATTTTTCCTATATTATATATATAATACAATATAAATGTATATATATACATAAATTTATATTAAAAGTGTATTTAATATAATATATTTATAATATAAATCAAAAGATAAATGTACTGTATTTAAAAACCATATATAAATATTATATATTTGAATTAATATATTTATAATTTCATTTATATTTTTTATACAAATATTTATATATGTGGATGTATTTGATAATATGTATATATTTCAATTTAAATTATTTATATAATGCATATATATATGTTTACAATGTACTCAAAAATATTTATATAATGTGTTAGCATAATATATATATACACCCACATGAACATGACCACATAATAATTATACAATTTTAATTTATGTGAGATCTATTTTAAAAAAATTAAAGGGGGTTCAAACCTCCTCGAATCAAAGGGATTAATGGTTGTTCATAAACCCTCTCAAAAATTAGAGGATGTTCAAAACCCACTATAATTTATGAAATTTTTGGGGTTCACAACCCCCTCAAATTTCATGTATTATTGGGGGTTCATGAACCCCTCTAATTTATTAAATTAAATAGGGTTTACCCCCCCCCCCCCAATATAGTGGTCATGCAGCGGTTCCTGAACCCCCACTAATTTCATAAGTTTGGGGGTTCAAAATCCCATCTCATTTAAGAGATTATTGGAAGTTGTGAACAATAAATATTTCTTTAAAAACCCATTATATTTATAGCCTCTAAAATCCATATAATCATGTGGTGCCACTTATTATTATATTAGCAGTATTTTTCATGTAACTACCTCTAAAACCCATCTAAATATTAGAAAAATAGTACTATTAATTTTACTGGGGTTTGTCCACCCCCTCAAAATTAGATGATTAGTGGGAGTTGTGAATAATCCATAATAATTAATAAAGAAACTGAACATGGAGGGGGTTGTATATTAACCCCCCTCAAATCCACCTATAATCACCATGTTTTTATGTAGTTTCTGTTTTATCTAGGCCATAGGGGAGTTCTTGGTTCCATTGGATGTTTGTAAATAGTTCATAGATATGTGTTTTGGTGGACACTGTGTCATGGTGAGAAGAAGTAGGCATGTGATTCATGGGATGAAATTAAAAGGTTGTTAAGTGAAGTTCCACTAATTGACCATAAAGGCCTTGAATATGTATGAGTTATTCTCATTATTAGCGATGCATGTATATGTTGTATCATGGGAACATGTTGAATGTAATTTTGTATTTTTTTTCTAGATTATTTTTTTAATTAGGAATCCTGAGTGGTACGTCATGATGGGGAACTTCATTATTCTATCTAGTATGTAGTTGGTCATTTTATATTTGAAACATATTTGAAACATCAAAATAATTTGGTGTTGATCATTCATACACATTTGGGAATTGTTTTACCATGATAGGGGGACAAACATGCTTCCACAAGGTGAGCAGTTTTCTATGCTAGGTACCATGAACTACGAATTTCATAGTTTTTTCTTACATGGAATCGACCTTAGAGGATCCCTTTTTGGCCTTCGAGGGCTATAGTTTTTTTTCCTTTTAGGGAACTATAAGCTATTTTTCTTCTTCAATAGTGGCATGAACATCATCAAAACTGGTCCCTCGTTGTTCTTGGATTCATTTACTATATATTTTTTCTATTTCAACAATATCATCGATAGTTTCTATCGATCATATTGTTTCTATTGTAGGTCCATCACAAATACACTCTATCAATGGGAAATATGTTTGGTAGAGTTTTACCATGGAATGTTCTTTATCATTAGGGACTTCAACCTGAGCATGAATATGGATGTGTCCTTAATTAGATAGGTGTAGGATCTAGGTGTGGATTATTTCATATTGTAGAGGATTCATTTTCATAGGGTATAAAAATTATTTTATGTATGATTAGTTTATCACATACCACATTTTCGGTATTTCGAATTTGGGAGCATCATAGCCCTTTGTTTGAACTACTCAAGACTATTTTATATTGGTATATGTATAGTGGATTCCCATTCCCTTGGTGGTTTCTACACCAATAAGAGGCCATACCATCTACTTTGATTTGTTCAAATAATGCAGACTATGGTTGGGTCCATATTAGTCATGTGGTGATATAATATTTATTATGATTTAGTTGTATTGTATCAACCATTTCATTTATCGGATGGGTTTAGTGTCAGATTATATCACAAAAATTTAGAGGAGTTTCTTTTCTAATAAGTGTATGGTTAGTGTGATGTTTTCATTGGAATGTGGGGTTTCTAGTTGGCCAGTAGAAGCATGGAGGTCCTTTATTCCATGGTGGCTATGTTTTTTTTATTTAGTAAACACTGGTATGGTTGAGTATTGCAGTGTATTTGAGGAACAATTATATGTTTTTCAACATTATGTTGTGATGATACCCCTTTAATGAAATATAATGGTTGGGATATATCAATTTTGAATCACCCAAAGATTTTATGAAATATTTCTTTTCAAAAGAATTTAATTTCTCTGGTAGCATGTGTTATATGAAACAGAAAACATTAACAAACTATGAAAAACATAGATATTATTATTTAAAAGTGAATTTCACTACCTAACTGTTAAACAGGTGGAAAGAATAGGAATATGTTTTTCAAAATATATTTGTTATGGTCTTATATAATAAAATAATGTTGATAAAAATGTACTTTTTACTAATGTATTCATATTTATTGAAAATTAAATTTTGTTCTCAATAAATGGTTTGTACTAATTTCTGAGAGGAAATACTGAAATTAATTTTCAAAAAAATTATAAAAATAATTTTAAAAATTCAATTTCAATTTTTGAGTCAATAGGTAAAAATTCTATTAGGTTTAATTTTGGTGATTTTTTCTGAAAACATTAAATTTTCATTGAATAAAGAAAATATTGGTTAGTATTCAAAACTATTTTTTTGTATAAGGAATGCATATTTTTTAATTTTGTTTTAAGTAATATTAAAAGTTAAATTTATTTGGTTATATATATTGTTAAATCCTTTGAAAATATTATCTTTAGAAAATGGAATTTTTATTTCATTTATTGTATTAATTATAAAATAATTTTTCTCACATATATAAATAGAATTTCAAAAAATGGATTCTATAATTAAGATATTCATAATTAATATTATATAATAATTTAAAAATAAATTTTTGTTATATTGAATATAAAAAACATTAAAAATAATTTAGGGTTTTTAATGTTAAAATGAGTTTACTTGGGGTTTAACTAAAAATGTAACTTGTAAAATGACATGGAAAATTTTCAATGAACTTTTTATAGATATATGAGGACATTATAATCCATTATTTATGATAATGACCTGTTTTATCTTTTTTGAATGGTTAATTACAAGTCTCATTGTTATTCTTCAAAACGATTCCATGTATATCCTCTCCCCCACATAAAAAAGTACACTCCCTATCATATCCTCCACTAACTTCACTAACCCTTTTGTGTAGCTGATTCTTTTCCATGTATAATTCATAATTTCATATCATCATCTAAGTGGACTTTATTATTTCAAAACCCTCCAAATAAATCATTTGTTATATACCAAAAGGGTTCTCTAAGGAAGAAGTAGTATTATTAGACTTTTATTATTTATTATTTATTCCTATAACCCCTAAAAATATTATTAAATTATTATAATATAATAAATAAGTATATCTAATGTTCTTATATGTTATTATTTGAATATAATATCAAATATCCTTCTCCCCATCCATCAAATTGGAAATGAATCCATCGATCCTATGTATAACAGACTACCAACACATGAATTGATGTTATTCATCTTTCATCACCATATTAGATGGCTTGATATAATGATTTATTGATTTATTATATATTATTTTAGTTTTATTATTATATCTCCTTAATTATAATATCACCACAAATTTAAAACGTTTAAAACCATTGGAAAATAATATAATCACCCATGTGTACATGAGACTACAAATTCATGAAATGATGTGATTTGTTTTTAATTTAAATTTTACAAATATAGTAACATGGATAGATTAAATATATATATATATATATATAATATTTTAAAAAAATTATAATTTTCATTCATGATACCACATATACAATCTTATATTCCATTCACTTTGGGATAGGAAAACATCATGCGTGCGTACTATACACTACAGTCTCATGACCTCATGTGATACACTTTTTAGAAATTCATTGATTGAAAAGAAATAATGGTAAATTTAATTAATATATGTAATACATATCTCATATATTTGATTCCTATAAATTTAAAATATTTTATAACTTTTTTTTAATTCATCATTTTAAAAATGAAAATGACGTTCAAGAGTACATACATGATACCGTCTCCATGATAAATGTAATTAATGTTTTATCATTATATTTAATGGATAACTCTTAGTAATTATGTAATGAATATATATTATATTTACATTAGGTATATAATTTTTATATTTTGTAACCATTATCATAATGAAATAACTAATGATACCTAACCAAAAATTATATTAAAAAGAAAATTGTTTATTACATGATAAATTATTTTAAAAATCAATTGTTAATAAAGAGGTAATAAATGGTCATAATGTGGATATTACAACTTATGATAAATATGATCCTGAATTTGAAAAATATTTATAACCAAATAGATATTTATCAGAATGGATCCTTAAATCTGTATGAAGAAAGTCGATATTTAATGTAAGGGATTTTTACACTATTTCATATATTTGATAAAAATACTATGTTATACCCCTATCTTAACATAATATGATTATATGATAACCCTATGAAATGTTATATCATAAATATTTTTTATTTAGTGGTATATATTCTTTCTTTTAATGTTATTATTTAATCAGGATTGTGATTCAAA
This sequence comes from Viscum album, assembly GCA_963277665.1. Lineage (NCBI taxonomy): Eukaryota > Viridiplantae > Streptophyta > Magnoliopsida > Santalales > Viscaceae > Viscum > Viscum album. The sequence continues at coordinate 1,613,158,751 of OY728142.1, forward strand.
AGTTACCAATGTTATAAGGGATTGATGTTAAAAATTCAATATTTATTGGGATTATTCAAGATTATGTATTTGATAATTCAATGTTATGGTAAATTTATTAATAAATTAATTAATTTTATTTTCCAATGACTATTCATTGAGAATAATAAGCTTCCAATAATATTTCTTTGTTTAATCACTTATTATTTAGAAATATTTGTTTAATAAAAACTGAATTTATTTCAATATTTTTTTTAAAATAATTTTTTCATCCATGTCTAAATTTTTCATAAAATTATTTTAATAATTTTTTAAAATTCAATAATTATGTTTTAATCTAATTTTCACCTTTTTTGAATATTTATAAAATTATTTTTCAAGGAATCAATTTTTTTTGAAACAACTCACCTTTGGATTTTAATAAAAATATTAAATGAATTATTATTTTAACATGAATGATATAAAAACAATTTACACCTTTTTGAACACTAAATGTGTTAAATATTTATTTATATGTTTCAAATATAATTTTCAAAGTGACTTATTTAGAAAATATTTTACGAATTTATATATTTATAATGTGGTATTTAAAGAAACATTAATTTCATAAGATAATTTCATAAGTGATATTTAAAAATATTTTTCAATATAAGATTAAATATATTGATGTTACTCATGTTTTAATAGGGAAATTATCCAAGGGATTGAATATTTAATCGTCCTCTAAATTTTAAATTTTTATGATTATAATCTTTTTTTGAAACACATTAATTTTTATTGGATAATAATTTGACTAAATGGTTACGAAACCAATTTCTTTTAAATGAATCATAAATGTTAAATATGTTATGATAATGTTGAAAACCTATATATTGTTTTAATTTTATGATTATTGTTAAAATATATTTTTGGATGGTGGTTATAGTATAACAGAGTATTCTGGTCATGTCATAACTAAAGAAGGTGTTGGGGTTATAATCAAGGACATCAGTCCCATTTTATCCATGGAAAGGTGGGACATATATCCCCATAAAATGCATTGGGTAATGATATATTAGGTTTAAATATCACTACATTTTCACTATTTTATGTTTTTACATTCTTTAATTTCATTTGGATTATAAGAGATACTAATTTATTGATCTAAAAAAATGTTTGAACTCTTTTATATTTATAAATGTTCATAATGTTTTATAATTATTTTTACAACAAAAATATTTGTCTTATAAATATTATATAATAACAAGGATTTTATAATATTCTTCATTTATTATTAATGTATTATAAACATCTAATATTTATTACAACAATAAATTTTATGATCTATCATATGCATTGTGTTGTTTTCAAATAATAATTGCATATTCACCTAACCTTACTCTCATGTTATTCTTACATGTTCATTGATAACTCCCATTATTAACCTTACATGGAATCTAAAATCACTAATTATTATCATCTAATACCCTAGAAATGTAGAAATTTATTTATATGAAAAGTCATGGAATAGTTCTTTTATGAATAACATAGTGGGAGAAGATGTAGTGTACCTATAGACTAGTTATTCATGATTCCAATTTTTCAAATTAACTAAACCTATATGATTTTATCATGAAACATTTCATAATTTTATTATCACTCATTAATTATTATTTGATACTTATTTATGATATGTTTATATTTTTAAAGTTTGTATTAGAGACTGATTTATTTATCCTTATGAAACAAGGATGAGAAAACATTAGTGAGAACTCATAGGACAATCCAAATTATAGGATAACAACATTAAGATTTATTATGGAAGATATAATATAGTTTACATAGATATACATCATTTTCTATATACTATAAGGGGACATGGTTTTGGAATAGATATAACTTGGCGTAATAACTCTAATAATGTTGTATTAGGATTCACTCACGCATTACAGGATACTAGATTTTTCATCTTTCTCTGTACCTGGTTTAACACTTCAAGGGGATACAATCTAGTTAATTAAAATTTTATTTATCAACCATTATAAAGGATTTGAATAGATGATAATAATAAATTACCAAGAAAAAATTGATGGTTTCACATATTGGAAATGATGTGGCCTAATTTAGACATCCTATAAATGATTTTTTATGATTATATGGTTCCAACAACGTGTTTAGTGTTTCTAACACTATAATTTTATATTTTATTCAATAGATATATCTCAAAGAAACAATGATAAAGTTGAATGTGATGGAAAAACAAGGAATTTACTCTCATGAAACAAAATTTTATGTACACTAGAATGAAATATCTCATTGTTATGGTCACAATAATTTTACAATCTATGGATCTCATTGAACTTCTAAATAATCAATGAGGGTAAAAAAAATATTGAGTCTACAATGAAGAAAAATATGACATATTTTAGAAGTTCCACTAATGCAATAGTTTTTTTTCAATGGATGGGTGCAATAAAAATGATATTATCCAATCTCCATTTTATGGGGTATGAAAATTTAATTTTTGATATTAATAAATCAAAAGGAGTGTAATATCAACAGTGGATCCTGAATAAGAAAATGAGTAAAGAAAAACTTGAATCCATGGAATGGGATGAATATAAGTAATATTTTTCCATAAGTATTTCACTCATATTAACACATAAGGATAAATAAATAATTTTTTTAAACATGTAGAGAATTATGATTAATCTATTAGTTCATGTGAAGCTAGTTTTATAGGACATGAATGGTATGTTTTTGGTTCAGTTATTATCCAAGAAATAAAAATTGATTAATTCAGTAGTGTTATAACAAAATGTCTTAGAAAGGTGATAGATACATATGATTTTTTATAAATTAATTACTTATCTTATATGAACTCAATTTATATACAGGAATGATAAATTACAACTATTCACATTGGTTTGATAAAAAAAGATGATCGACTCGGATGAGAACTCGATTAAAATAAATGATGAAATAAATTTCAGTCCCCTAAATGAAATAAATGTGGGTAGAAACACCATGGAAACCTATTGAAAGAAACAATTTAGTGTTCAAAATTAGTAAATTCAGGTCGTAGATCCCATTAATGTTGAAAGGAAATGAATAATCAAGTTAACATAGTTCAATGAAAGAATATGTCCACTAATGATGCACTAATTCTCTAATGTATCTAATTCAAGTATTCTGTTATTTATTATATAAAGTACAAAAATATAATTATTTTTTATGATTATTTATTCCAATAACTTCTAATGATGAGGGATAAAGGGGAATCTCAAGTGTCCACTATTTATATTGATAGGAATTATAATGATGTGGTTTAAGGTACACTTACAAATTATTCAAGAACTACTAATCTATAAATTTATTGTGAATATAGATTATAATTTAAATATGATAAATTTTCATAGGGTATCAAAATACCACCTCAATGAATTCATATTTAATTTTTTATAGAAAACCAAAATCGTATGATGATCATACCTAATGTGTATGATTATTCATTTGTTTATGTTTATATGAATGTGTTTCCTATAAATCATATCATTCTTCCTCTGGTCTAATTTTATGTAATCATTGGCATTGATTAAATTTCCCTATATAAATATTGCATCAATTACTAATGTAGGGATTTCACATTAACTATTCCAAAAAAACTTATGATCAAATATTAGTAATACAATAAATATTTACTTATGATGGATACTGTATACATTGTTTGGGACTTGATTCATATTCAAAATGAGTGTTTATCTGATATAATTGGGTGGAAATTCAACAATATTGATATTATGGTTGTTTGGGAGATCGAAAATGTTAGTTTGGATGTGATTTATACTCTCCCATTTAATTATATATTTTAGTTTTTAGTATAACTCATACATAATGCCACAGATATTACAAATACTCCATAAAAATAGACTTAATTTAGTTTCATGTTTTTTGGAAGAAACTCCAGGAGAACCTTGAAAATGGATGTTTTTGACACAATGTTTCATTGTTGGGTGCACTGGTTCTTTTTGTTAATAATATATATTCATAAATGTGACTAAATATTGATTTCCAACAATTTACGAAGATCACAATAAAGAAGAATTATCCCCTACTTCTTATTGGTAACTTTTCAGATAAACAACATGGAGGTTAGTTATTTTCCAAGATTGACCATCATTTTGATATCATCAATTGATGTTCATGAAGAAATATATGCCCAATAAATCATTCCATACCTGAATTTGACATAATTATTATATATATACACCATTTGGTATTACAAATTCCCCATAATTCATCACTAATTTATTAAATTGAGACTTTATATATTACCTTCATTGGTTTTTGGTAGTTGTTATTTTTTATATTCTTATATATTCAATGTGAAATCAAGGGCATGAGGATCATTTGATAATTGTGACAAAGACACTAATGAAGTAGAAAATATATGATAAATTTTCCATGTGTGAATTCTTCATACATAATGTATCATTTTATTTGGTTTAATAATCTCAAACTATGGTATACGAGCTGATCAATAAATGAATAATGTAATTGAATATTACACCAAACAACGAATGTTGACCATGATATGAATTTTTCTTATTTTAGGACAATATTTTCAAAATTCATTAGATAATTTAGATCAATACCTAATCAACTCACAAATATGACTTATAAGAGATCTATTTTCCACTAAAATGATGAATGTGTGGAAGTTTTTAATGAAATGGTGAGGTGATTAGTCATCCCACTTATGCTCAATTTAATATATAGTGGGGGTATGTTTTTTAATAATTATTGATACATCTATGAAATTTTTTAGGCATGTTATAATGCTAAATTACTTGGTTATTACTTATTCCTAACTAAAATTGAATGTTCATGAGCCAAATTACTCACCTGGATATTTTCATTTCATCTGTAGTAATATTTTCACAAAGATATAGTGTCAATATGGTTAGTATTAAAATTAATATATCTATATATACAACAATCACAAAATTTTATATTACATTTGAAAAAAAAGAGTATAATATATTCTAGATAATAAGGTGTTATATTATTAATGATTATCAAAGTTCAATACCTTATCTCCTAGAGAGAGATAATAGGGTGTCCAATGTAATGAGATAAAAGGATCATTCTATGTTATCCATGGTGAGGATCACATGATATCCAGAATTTTGTGGTTTTAAATGGAAAATTATTAAAAAAAATTATTTAAGGGGTTAATAATAATGTTTATCAAATGAATTTTCATTCATATATACAATTTAAAATCAAAAATGTTCCAAAGGATGATATATAGCTTCAGTAGAATGTGGGAAATGGTCATGAGTTTAAAAATGATTTTTATGGAACAAAGTGGTTTGAGAATAATGTTTTAGTTCCATACATATAAAATTGTATTAGAATATGTTATATGAGTCTCACATTTCTTAATTTTATATTCATCCAATAATAACAATGAACACAAAATATTCAAAAGAGTATTTTTGGTGGGATATCATGAAGGGAGATAATGCAGAGTATGTGTCTCTATGATTCATATTTTAGTATGTTATACCTAAAAGGAAAATTTATAAGGTATTTTTACTACCATTACTTATAACATAATTAATATGATAAAAAACATTATTAATTATTTAATTAGACTCGATGAAACATTTAACGGGGAAAATGATAAATGGGTTATAGTCGATGAACATTCAAAGTTAGCACACTACAACACTATCAGAGAATATTTATTCATAGATCATATTAATTGGATATATTTTTCTGAAGTGATAATGACGTGTGGAGTACCACAATATCTTTTTTATCACTAGTATCCATGTTTCTCCTCAGTGTTTTGTCGATTTTTTTAGTATTCGTATGATATCGCATTGAAATTCAGAACTACATACTATCCTTAAATGGATGGCTAGTTTGATAGAATAGCTAAAAAAAGGGAAATATTTAGATCTGGTTATATATATTTTAATGGTATTTTAGATCAACACTTTCATGTGGTTGAGTTTTCATACAATATTATCTTTCAAAATAGAATTAAGATAACCCCATATGAAGACCACTATTGAATGAAGACTAAAAATAAAATTTTCTAGGAATACATTGGAGACTGAAATATTTTTGGACATAGGATACAAGATTAAATAATAGAGTGTGTTGTATATATACAACAAAACATTAGGGAATCCAAATGTTAACACAAATGATATTCTTAAAATCACCGATGTGAATTGTAATTTAGATATTGTGAAACTGTGATTATAATAATTTCAATATTGAATAAGTGAATGGGATTTTTAATTAAGGAAAAACTATTCCCATGGTATATCAATCACTAGGAAATTCATTTTAGAATTGGGACCAATTATTATCATTATGTGCTTCCGCCACATAAATTTGAGGTTCATGATATACTCCATGTATCTCTCTTGAGTAGCTACTTACCTAATCCATCACAAGTACTGAACACATATGCGATACTAATTGAACATAATATTTCACTTCATTAAAACCCTAGGGATATTGTGGGTCTTATATATAGTGTTATGTGAATGACTACCACTCACCTAGTGATTGTTTCGAATCCATAAACATGATCAAGCTATATGAGAACATATGGATGTAATGTGATAAAAGTATAAAAATATAGTTGTTAAAATGTGATGGAATTTCAATAGTGAAAATCATTTTTTTTGGGATATAATTTAACACCCTATGAATTTATGAAATATATATTTTCAAATAATTTTAATTTAATTGATAACATTTATTAGATGCAACACTAATTTTCAACAAAGAACAACTAACAATTAATATTTTTACTCAATCACAACCATTATTACCTAGTTGTAAATATATTTGGAATTCATAGGAATAAAAAAATTAATAATTAATTATAATCATTTTATATAAATAAATAATATTGAAAAAATGTACTAAATTTTTCATAATTTCATAAATTATTTTATAAAATTCATTTTCTCTAAGAAAATTTGTTGTATTAATTTTTGTGATAGTTAATAAAATTATTTGAAATCCCTATTACAAATTTAATTTAAAAAAAATTAATTTAATTATTTATCAAGAATTCCAAAATTATATTAGGTATTATTTTCGATATTTTTATGAAAATATTATTATTTTAATGTAAAGTGAACAAATACTAGTTTTTATATTAAAATGCATTTTTTTTAATGAATTGTCAATGATAATTTTCATAAATATTTTCCAAAAGTAATATTTTATCAGTAATATTATAAATAATCCAATATAGGAAACTTGATTCAATCTCATAATGATTTTTCTTATAAAATTTATATATAATTATAAAATCTTTCTCTTTGGAATACTATATTCTCATAGTGTATGTAAGATTGTTTTTAAATTAAAAATTTCTAATTAAATAGATTAAATTTGGAAAAATGGATTCTATATATGTAATGTGAAAAATAAAAATTTAATAAAAAGTTTAAATTATTTTTTTTCAAAAAACAAAAAAAAAATTAAACAGTACTTACCTTTGTTAAGGTTAAAACCTTTTTTAGAGGTCTTTAAATAAAAAAAGATATTGGTAAATAACCTAGAAACCTGTCCAAAACTAGTTTTATGTACAAATATGGTCAATTTCACCATTAGTTTTTTTATTACCGATTTTGGGTCATTATGGTATGTGAAAAATGTGGGTACATATTATTCATTTGAAAAATTCTATGTATGTCAGCTCCCCCACTTATAAATGGCCACCCCAAATCATCTCTTATTTAGACTGTCAAATCCATTTTTTCGAACAAGACCTACAAAAATAAATTCCTTAATTCCATATACATATCTTCATGTTATTTTTATATTTGAACCCTCATAATAATACATTATGTATAAACATAATGATTTTATCTAAAATAGGGTACGATTCATAACATTAAATTTAGTATTATGTATTCCCCCACCATCATCAAATCATCTTCAATTTTTCTAATATTATTGAACTGTAAACCCAAAATTATGATATTTCATTATGTTATTGTAATAACCTATATCTATATCATATTCAATGAAACAGGAAATGATACAATTGATCGTGCGTCTGAAGGAATACCACCACAAGAAGGGGTGCCATTCATTTTCCATAACAACCTCTCATGGTTGGATATAATCATGATTCTAATGTTTATGTATGATATTGGATATTATTATTCCTTTTTAATTAAAATACTACATATTAATTCTTACATCTCATCCCATTAGAATATAATTTGACCACTCATCCGTAAGGTGGACTAAAGTATCACAAACCAACATGATGTTTTCATCATTTAAAATTTACTTCAATATTAAAAAATATAATTTAAATTAATATATATCATAATATTGGAATAATTAAGATTCCATAAATATTTTATCACATATAAAATATAAATTTCTATTTAATGGTCCATAGTATAACATTGTTCATGTGTTTGTTTGACTACCACCATGTGAAGCGATGTTATTTGTTCTTGAGTGAATATTAAAATAGAAGTTAATGAGGGAATATTTAATGTATTTATGTGAAAAATATTACATTAAAATGACTATAAAAGGTAAAATATTATTTTCCTTTTTTAATTTAATCCGTTGAGAAAAAATTGTAACAATTTTCATGCGTATGTATGACCTACCATCTTCATGAACGATGTAATTTATTTTCTATCTCTTATATTAATGGATTAAAATATATATCTGTATAATGAATATATTAAATATATATATAATTTTTATTATTATATATATTACATAACCATGATCAAAATGAGAGGACTAAATATACCAAACCATAACATAAATGAAAAAATAAAGTAGTTATTACCAACAACAAGATTCTAATAAGGAATTATTTTTGAAAATGTAATTAAAGGGAATAAGTTAATGATATATAGAATAATAAATATAATTATGGTTATGTAATACATTTATAATAAACCAATATTCATTATACCTGATTTTCAAATGTTTAAAAAGGAAGGTGACACTTATTGTAATGGATTTTGTCTGAATTTTCCTTCAACGAGACATATGGTGTGTTGTAAACTAATATTGTTTTTTGAGGAGTACATTATTACCCTATGAAATTTTATAACTCGAATAACATTATAAATATGATATTAAATTTTTCATATGACTCTATTATTTAAAATGTATTATGATTCAAAATTTACCTAAGGGGTAATGGATTGATGCATCAATCTCTTTTTTTATCAGGATTATTTATGACTACACTTTTGATTTGGAGATATTGTTATATATTTCTCATGAATGTCATGAATTTTCTCATACTATCGATATTTAATAATAATTCATGAACAACCCAAATTTTACTATCTTTATACAGTAATGAATCTAAATTAATATTTCTAATTAAAAATTATTTCATATCTCTCTTTGTTCTAAAACATTGTTTCTCCCTTTTATGTTTTTTCTAAAAATGATTTAAATAATGTTTAAATATTGTCCAAATATTTTTTAAATTATTTTTACCTATTTTTATAATTTTAAAAGTTTTTTTGTGTATAATATTCTTGTCTTTTTCCAAAAAATTCATGTTATTATTTTTCTATAAATGTGAAACGAATTATTATTATAGTGTGTATGGTATCAAACTAGTTCACTGTAATAATTAACTCTCAATGTTTTAAATTATACATTTTTTATTTCAACGTTTGTTTTCATGGAAAATTAATTAAAAGGTATTTTTGGAGTTTCTAGTTTTGATAATAGAATTTCAAATGTATTTTATTTATCATATGAAATGATTCCAAAAATCCTTCACATTAATTTTCAATAAAAGATGAAATCCTTTGATGTTACAATAATATTTCTAGTGATAATAGAAAATTATTCCATATATATTTATCCTTTTTATGGTTTATGATTATTATGAAAATATTTTTATGAATCTTATTCCATTTATAGGGGAGATACTATAATTAATTTTTTATGAAATCACTACCTTTAAAGGGTTCTAGAATGTTGAATTTTTTATGGGATTTTTGAGAAAATATTTTATGTTTTCATTATGTTTTTATGGTTTCATTATAACCATGGATAGTGGTAATGTTTTATCCAAGGAATGTGGTCAAATTATAATGAAGTTTAGTGGTTATGTTATAAAGAAGTACAGTTGTTATGTTATAATAAAGGACGTTGGTTAAGTAATAACCAAGGAAGGATGGGGCCTATATATCCTTCCAATAAATTGGGTAATGATATATTGTGAGAAAAAATGACATTATGTTCACAAATTTATATATGGAGATACATTAATTTCAATATGATTTTTCAAGGGCCCAAAATCATATATATAATGTAATTAATGAACCTATTTCAATTTATACATGTTCACAATGTTATATGTTTATGTATATACCATAAATCAATTTTATATTCTAAATATATGCTATCATGGATTATATAAATTGATTCACTTATTTTATATGTCTTCTGAACAACTAATATTTATGAATGGAATCATGTTTATGATTAATGATATGAAAGGTATAGTTTTGATATTTTATCCTCATGTTCTCATACCTATGCATTTTTTATCGTATGTGATCAATTATATCTCTGTTTTTTAACATTAATATGAATTTTAGAATAGTCTTTATTTATTTTAATTCCCAAAGTTATAATGAATGGAGTTATTTAGAATATGTCAACGAATGGATCTATATATGAAAAATGTATTAGGAGAATATATAGTGGAAATAAAAACCATTTTTTGTGTTTTAATGTTTTAAAAGGTATTAGTCGAATGTGATTTTGTCATGCACCATTAAGTTACATACTAAATATTAATCTATTATGATCTGATTTATATTTATGAGAAGATAGGTTCTTTACATATTCTTGTATTCTTATCCAAATTTTTTTATCCTTATCAGATGGAACCCTATGAGTAGATGGAGATAGGGACTTGAATATATTATATGATTTTAAAGGGTTTCATCTGGCCTAATGTATCATCATGGGGTGATCTAATGTTATTTTCCTAGACGATGGAAAGTAGTAATAGGTTATTCCTTCACTAATATAGATTGAATCAGGTGTAGATCCAAACTCTCTTCCCTATACTGAAGATTAATTGTTTTTTAAATTGTTTATATTGTCATATTAGTCTTCCATGATTGAAATGTTGTTTGACAATCACTAGATGAGGGTGAAGGAAGAGTTTGTATCATATCCTACCATCATATACAATTATTATACTATCAATTTCATGGTCAATCATTTTGATCTCATGAATTCACCAGATATGTTTATGGGGCTCATGAACACTATGTTCCCTGAATTCCTAACCCATTTCAAATTCATTTTCATCAGTGACATGTAGATATAATCCAAGAGTGATTGTCTTCATATGGTTTCATAGATAAAAATATATGTTTATTGTTTTCTAACTATATGTTATATAAATTAGAGATGAATTTCCATTGGAATGTGGTCTCCCAATAGGGTGTGGCATTGGATATTTTAATGATTAAGGCAGTTGTATCTTGGAATGAACCAAATAATCTAGTAAAGGCTCATTGATTATTTAATCTTGAAGCTATTAATGGTTGAATGTGTTTTTTCTCATAGATTTTCTGCATTGATAACAACAAGAAACAAGGAACATACTTTTATCTAGACTGATTAGTTTCATGAAATGTTTGACTACCTAAGAGAGAGTTTTATTGGTTCTCTTATGATCCAGCTTATAAATAACGGGATGACATTTTAGGTGTTCAATAATATATATCATATTGGATTTTTATGTCCCTTGATGAAGGGGAGTAATTTAATCTCTTATCTGTCTAGAAATTGGAACCACCACCTGAAAACATATTCTACACTTGATTGAAAGAAACTATTATTTATTTTTTAAATGATATTTTAGAATAATTTTTTCATTGGTGAACTCCTTCTAATCTTACCAGATCATATGATATTTAGGTATATCATATGAAATCATGACCTATGATTGTGAAAATTATGGTGGATGGATTTTATATATGATAATGAATTTTAGATATTTTACACATTGGGAATTAGTAATTTCATATCCAACGCTTGGAAGAATAAGTTGTGGAGTTATGTTGGGTTGAAATCTGGATACATTTATAGGGATATATATGAGTTATAAAAATGAAACATAGGTAAAATGGTGGTTGCAGATGGTGGTTATTTGTTTTATATGAATTTAAATCCATCTATGTTGAGTATGGTGATTGATTCTCGATAGGGATACTCCTAGGAAGAGGAGGTACATGATTATATTTTCCATTTTGATGCTATGGGGGATGGTTTTATGAAATTTTGGAACCAGATATTGTTTTTTGGGGAACATTCATTATGGTTGATATGTGAATGTTTTTTTTAGTTTCATAGATTTAATTTTGGGGTAATCATATGAGTTTTTAAGATGTACATAGTTATCATAGACTAAAATGAAAAGGGTGGTGGAAGATTTTATAGCTTGGTACATAGTTTTGAACTAGGGAAATGATTAGTAATGTGCCCCTAAAGGTTATTTGAAGCCCTTGGATATTCATAAGTGGGAATGATTAAAAACCTTTATGGACATTTTCATATGTTTACCTTGATTTTATGGTTGTTGAGATGTTATTTGGGGTATCAACGATCTTTAGGTGCTACCACTTTGGCTAGATAGGATTTGTGAAGTCTTACACAATTCATTTCTCCTTTACTATCTTCATGATGAATCCCTAATCATTACAAATGGTGAATGTATATTAATTTTGATGGGATATTTATATATGTTACAATAAAGTTCCATGATTAGTGGAATAATTTTCTAGGTGGACAAACCATTACATTGTTTCATGTGTCATGAAGGCATGGTTTCGTGAAGGAGTGTACATGGGATATCATCAAACAAATGAATTCCTCATACCCAAAGTTGGTTTTATTATATTATTTATTTCGATGAGGATTTTATTATTGTACCATGTGGGTTTATGATATATGATTTTTCTTGATTTTTATTTTTATTAATTATTCATTTATTTGAATAGGGGAAAACCAAATTCCTAATATAGACAAGTTATACTATAACATGAATTAAAATAGTAACAGTGATTCATAATTACCAAGACTAAATAATAACAGATATAGATAATGTAATTAATTGGTTATTATTCTTGGGGATGTTCTGTGTTATGGTTATGGTGAACGTTAGCTTATCCTATGTGGTGATTGAGATGGTGGTGAAGATGGTTATGTTTAAAGTGGTTACTTGAATAAGGGATAATGTTGTGATAATATGGTGGTGTGGGATGTTCCAAAAACATATTCCAAAAGGTTTTTGTGTGTTTGGTTGGTTATGGTTTTTATTTTTAAAGTGGTTATTCAGATTCATATCAATATATATTTTTTTAGATCTATTCTGACCATTTCATCTGTGATTTTTTGATTTATGAGGAAAATAATAATTTGAGTGGTATATGATGTAACAATCCAGTAAAATAAAAGAATTACATTTATATTTTTCATGATATAAAGGTGATTTTGGTGGGTATTGAGGATTTTGGAGGGTAAAATTATGACATGGAGATTATATTTTATCTATAGAGGTTTCATCAACATTGGGTGATGGGATATTCACTAAAGCTGGTTACTATGACATCGAGAGGATAAGTGTGATAAAGTGGATGGGAGGAGTTTTTTGGGTAATTTTATTTTTTTAGGTATACAAGATGGAGAGAGGGTTCGGTGTGGAGATAATTTTAATGTCTATTTGGTTTTATTATTGTATTGTTCCCTACAAATCGTCATCTCTATATGGAATTTTGTTTATACTATAAAAATTAGTATAGCTATGACATGGTCAATCATATATGGAATGGAGTTTATGAAAATTGAGTTTTGGGGGTTTTTTCTTCAAGTTATCTCTCCATAGATTTGGTATAAAATATTGATTCTTGTATTCACATGCGCTCTAGGTTGTGGTACATCCCACAATGTCATGTCCCCTTCACATGTTTCACCAGATATATGGTATAGTAATTTTCATAATTCCTAGACACAACATTGACCAACTATCCCATGGTGTGGCCTCTCACTTATGTGTTATGGTCTCCATTTTATAGAAATCATATAATGTAGTGAATATGGTTGTATCATGGTCTATTTTCATGTATAATTGTATCAATAGTGTAGACATATAATAAATTCATGGACATTCCATGGACCATCAATGCTGTCGGTTGTATCTGAACTTGATATATGGTATCATTTTTTAGAAATACTACATTATTGGCATGACCCGACCCTACCTGGGCTTGAGCCATAACTACCACATGCCCGTCTCCATAGGCCAGGGGTTGGTTACAAGCACCGAAGGCTAAATAACATGAGGAGGCCTTTTCCTGAGTACCTGTACACACACACACATCCCACTCAATGCAGAACTCCAGTGAAAAAAAAGTAAAGTACTAAATTCTATAAACAACCACAAAAGTGCATCGACCTCTAAATAGTTCAAAGTAAATTTTGAGGGTAAACTAAAAAGAAAAAGGTAACAACATGTGCCCAACCAAAAAAGTGACACAATATCGTAACAGGTAAACAAAAGTACAATAGCTGGGAGGGTCCCTCACATGGAACTCGACTACGACCACCGTACGTGGTCCTATCTCCCTAACTCCTAAGCTCCTCTAACGTCATGATCGGAATGTCTGTCATCTACAAGGGAACACCATTTGTTGTCAAAGACCAAGGATGGGTGAGTATAAAATACACAGTAGGATACCCCAAAGGCTAGAGGGAGAAATAAATGAGGTATTAAAGAGGTGATCAGTAGATCGAACAAGGAATAGTAAAGGAGAATGACATAGAGTGCAGTAAAGAGTACAGTAGAGTAACAGCTCAACCCACAAATAGAAAGAAAGTAGACTCACCCAAACACAAGGATCTAGAAATTGTGAGGAGATGAAACTTCTTGTCGAGTCTTCACTACCTATAGTAGAATAGTAGACTCGTCCAACCATGAGTAGCTAGACACAGAAACCATGTGGCATACCCCGTGCATCTTCTCCTCTCTTGGAAGGAGAGTAACCAAAACCCAAGAAGTGGGTATTGGAACAAGGTATATACATATAAATATTCTCAAACTAGAAACCCGAACAAGATCGCAATGGGATATCCATATCATAGCCCAGACCAAGAAAGTGAGTAGACAATAGTCCCAAAAGTAAACACCATCGGTGCCCAGCATCATGCACAACTGCCCCGAACTGCAAGACAAGGGGATCAAATCACCGCACCTTAACACTATCCACTTTGGGTGGAACTGACTCGCCCGAACGGTTTTAGGATGCGTATCAAGGATGTGTCTTGCTGGAGAAGGCGCCCCTAGTACTTGAGAGTTCTGGGGGAAAGTCAAACCACACATCATCACTATCCCACAGTTGAGAGGTCTTCTCAATGCCAAGTTGTCACATAACTGACCCGTAAAACCAAGGGTCCCACTTTGGTAGTCATGGAGAAAAGCCACAAACTAGAATGGTAGAAAGGAATGAGTCTAAAAAAAGTCATAGGGTAACCCACTTACAAGCCTCGCTGGAGGGTAAACCCTAAGAGGACGTCGGGTAACCCACTACTTGTCACTGCTGGAGGGTAAACCCTAAGCTGTCTTCAGGTAACCCTCTACCTAGTCTCGACTGGACGATAAACCCTAAGAGGTCATGTATCCCACTGCCCAGTCTCTGCTGGAGGGTAAACCCAAAGCAGTCATCGGGTAATCCACTTCCCAATCTTTGTTGGAGGGTAAACCCTTAGAGGTCATTGCATAACCCACATCCCAGCCTCTGCTGGAGGGTAAACCTTAAGAGGTAGTCGGGTAACCCACAACCTAGTCTCTGCTGGAGGGTAAACCCTAAGAGGTCAATGAGCAACCCACTACCCAACCCCGCTGGAGGAAAAACCTGAAAAATTTGATGTGAAACCCACTTCCCAGCCCTGCTGGAGGGTAAACCCGGATCTTCTCTAGCCATCCCTACTAGAAACAACCACCTGGATAAAAGATCGGTGCCCTGGTATTGTATTGGTCACACCGAATCCACAAAAACACTACTAGGGAACAAGAAGGGATGTGATACTGAAATCCCACATGGCTAAAGGAAAAGGGGGAACCCCAACAACTCTACCGATCAAACCGTCAAGAATTGAACCAAGGGAAACCACTCAACCCTACTGGTCTAAACCATCTTGAATTGGACCGGGGGGAAACCCACTCAACACTACTGGTCGAAACTATCGAGAATAGGATGACCCTCTACATTGTGAGAGGTAAAAGTTACGTAATGTAGAACACAACACACACATGGGGCCCACACGACGTGTGGGACCAACTCATATCCATCCAAGCGCACAAACGTTCTCAGGTAAAAACTAAAACATATACCTCCAAGCGTTCCCGTATACTCCCAGAGTATAAAACATTTCCAGCCCAAGGGCTATCGTGCACACAACACCCAATGTCAACACAAAACAGTATAAATGCAATTTCACCAACCTAATTCTTCCAGGGCCCGAGCATGGCCAACCATATATCTTCAAACATCAACTTCACTTGTACAGGAGTGAACACAATCACACGCCAAGGGTTCACTTCCAATAACAGCAAGAATAACCACCACCAGAGCACCTTTCATGTGTCCCCATTTAATGAGATACCGAATGAGACTCCACAAATCCAAACGGATCGTACCGTTGTAATCCTTGCAGAAAAACATATGAGATAGAATATTTACTCTCCTACAATGTAAATCCGACGTAAATTCCATTCAACACAACTTTACTCTCGAACGGTGTCCCGTGGTCATGAGCCTCAGTCCCGAAAATAGTCGGGTGCATCTCACAATTACGATCCCCTCGAAAAAACACATCAAACTGACAGCTCTCTTGAGTGTAATGAATATCCGGAGAAAAAGATGCATATTTCCATAATGCACACGAGTGGTCCTACGTGGGACCCACATCCCAGTCTCGAAGCACTACGAACGGATTGCACCATTGCAATCCTCTCGAAAAAGACACAAGTTTGACTAAACACTTATCCAAAATAGACACCCAGTGAAGAAGTTGGAATTCACCGTCAACTCCAAAAACAGACCTCGTGGGGATCGTGCCATCATGCGTAATTAAAGTAGGAAGATTGTTGCATTGCAATTCCCTCAAAAAAACACCCATAATTGACTACTTGCATGCCCCGAACGGATGTTTGATGAAAAATTTGTTAAAGGCTGCGTACAGCTCGAAAGACAGGCAGTGGGGCCCATGACTCAACACTAGTCTCAATGCCTAGAACCACCCTGGAATACTCCATCTCGGTGCCAGGGTCTCAACACCACCAATGATGCCCATATTGGACATCGGATGTGTCCGCGCCGCCCTAAACAAGAACCTCAGGAAAACGCTAATTCACTTAACATGGGTGTTGTGCCACCAGCCCCTTGTCTCAGGAATTAAAAATTCTCAAGACCATCTCAGCATGTTCGTATTGATCCAAGGATTGCTTCCCCACAGATTGCACATGAATCCGATTTACGGTTTGGAAATTTGGCTTGTTTTAGTTTTAAGGGACCAAAACAGGTGGGCCAGGCCGGTTCGGCTGGCCAACCTTCAACCTTGACTGGCCAGCGGTTCACCACGTGGGCTGGCCCGCTTCGCTCGGACTGGCTCAGCCGGTCTGATTCTCCTCTTCCATGGGACCCATGTGTTGTGGGTCCGTGTCTTCCGACTAGGGTCACATGACCCCGATCCTCCGCGTCGTCACCCCCAGCTCGCCCGCGTCATCACCGCCAGTTCGTTCGGCAGAGAGCCACCTCGCCCGGCCGCTCCCCCGCTGGCCGCTCGCTCTCCCTAGACCCCACCACCTCCATTAGCATGCCCTCGAGGAAGCCCTCCTACCACCACCTGAAGACTTCCACTCCACTACCGTGAAATTCCAGACCGCCGCGTGAAGCGGTCGGACCGCATGGGAGCTCGTCGGACCGCCTGCCGGGCAGCCATAAAACCTCCAAAACAACCTCGAACCTTTGCTGGAATGCTGCAGACACCTTGGGACTCAAAATTCAAATCTAAAACATGCGTCGGAAATATAAGATCATATACTATGCAAATATGGGACTCTCTTGGTTGAACAATCATAATTAGACACATATATATAGCAATTAAAAGAGGGATGATTGAAATTGAAATACGCAACAAAACATCCCTACCCTTTGGGCGCAGCCCAATGATTCTCGAGCGATCCTCCTTCACCGGATCCTCAATTGCCTTAGAGGAAGAGGGGATATTAGGGCTTGAGGTTGAGAGCTCCTTGTTTGGGAGCTCCTTCCACCAGAGGAAGAACAATATGTGGAGGGGAGGTGGTTCAGTGTTAAAATAACGAAAATTGAATAATATTTAATTATTTTTTTTAAAACCAACCAGAAGACTTGCATCTGAACCTCTCGATAGTGTTAAGGTTAAGCCTCCCCTAGTGTAAAAACCACCTCCCGAGCACAACGGCGGTCTCAGAATTTTAATTTGAGGCCCCATTTAAAAGTTCTAAAATTTAACGCCTGGATCCGCTAAATTATGAAAACGCCCCTGGTTGCATTCTGCACAGGAGGCCCACGCCCGCGAATATTACACCCCTACAAGGGTAAATGGAATGCTCTGGACTCAACAGTGCCCTCAGTTTTCCTGACCGATATACCGTTTAAGAGTTATTCTACTTAATTGGCATACCCAGTTTGAACTCACTGAAAATTTAATTTCGGCCACACCGGGGCTCAGAATCGCACGTCGTCTGAAGGTGCTGCTCTAGAATAACATCAAGAAAATTACGAAGTCTTTTTATAGAATTACCTGGGTTCTTAAAATTATAGTGACGGTGGTTGTTCTATAGTGTTATATTATACAAACTACCCGAAAAACTAAAGAACCCTCAAATCCTACCTTTTGTACATATTGTTTCTCAATCCATGGGTGACTGAAGTGTGTTCGAATAAGTTATTTTATCCCCTATGTGGTGTATTTCAACCCCAACCTTTCAGATATTTATCTTTGGTGGTTTATAAAATAGTTTTTATTTCATTCTACCAATTTTTATCTACTTCTTCACCAAATGAAGGGTGATATTAATGACTTTTAAGGTGTTTTATAGGTAAAGGGTAAACATAATTTGATGATATCTTAGATGGTAAATATTTTATCATTCTATGTTGGAACTAGGTAGTTTTCTTTTTCATTTTGCGACATTTGATATCATTTTAGATATCCATGTTTGATTTTGGGGATCCTACATTCCTCATAAATTCAGATCATGTGGTGTGCGTAGTAGTTAGGTTTTATTATTGAATGATAAGATAAATTGTTCTAATAAATATAAATAATCAAATTAATTTAATTTAAGGGTAAGGGGGAAAATGTTTCATGGTATTTTACTAAGAAAATATTGATATTGCGATTGAATGGTCATGGTGCCTTGATGAAAATCATGGTCATTGGGGGATCTGTTTATGTTATGTTTATTTAGACTAGGAAAACAATATCGTGTTATATTTAAGCCTAAAATAGTATTTTTTTAACCACTTATATATTGATATAAAATTTTTTTATCCTAGAATATTATGGATTTTTAGTTAATTAACATCAATTAAGGATCAAATGTGATAAAAATCCATTGAAAATTATGACATTGGTTATGTGAATATGTGAGGTGTCTTAGGTATGTGTGGTGTTGGAGAGGGGTTCTGATATGTGGTTGTGATGTGGGGATTAAAGTGATCATATGTGGATATGGAACAAGGAGGATATGAGGTGTATAGTTTTCAGATTAGGTACGTGGTGGATTTAATTTGTATTGTTCATATGGTTTTGAAATGGTAAAAGTGAGGGGTTTGTTTTCAAGGGTTGAATGGGTTTTTCTATTGCAGTGTGTTATTATAGATTCATGTGAAGTGTTGTATTGTGTGGTTAATAATGAAATATGAAATGATTTTATCTTTTTGGGGTAATGGATTTACATGGCTAAGGAATTATTTAATTAAAATTATAAGTGTTCTAACTCAATTATATTTTATGAAATATTTTTTAGAATAAATTTAAATTTTATTGATTGCTTCTGTAACACATAATAATGAGATTTAATCAAAGGTGAAAACCCATTAATGTTATTATTTATTGAAAAATTTTATGTCCGAGAAATTAAACATGGTTGAATTGATATTAATATTTTTTTGGGATATAATTTTTAAGGGGTTTTTATAGAGAATTCATATTGATTGAAAAAGTAATAAAATATTAGCAATGACATTATATGTTTTGAATAAATTATTTTCTCAAAAAAATATTTACGAATATTAAATTTATTTTTTGAACATTTTTTAAAATTTAATAGAAAAAATTAAAATTTTATTTTTAATTCAACATTTCAAAATTATCATTAGTTTAAATTTATTTATTTTTCTAATAATATGTTCATTCCAATGAATAATGAAAATACAATTTTTTTGTGAAAATAGATATGTTATCTTAAAATAATAAAGTAATATTTTTAATGGTGAATTAGAATTAAAATTAGTTAAATTTTATATTTATTAATATTAATTAGGTCATTTAAAAAAATTTATATTGAATTTTGATATAAAACGATTCAATATTTTGTACATTTTCTATTTGGAAAACTGTTTTATCATCACATACACTTGTTTAATTTTAAATTAACATCATTCAATTAAAAGAATTTAATTTATAAAAATTAATTCTATATATTTAACAATATTAATTCATATTATATAATAATTTCATCTTTATTTTTATGTTAATGTGAATAGTTAAAAACAAAAATAATTAATTACCAAGGTTAAGGTTTAATGAGGTATATTATATGGCTAAACTGAAATGATTAGTGGTATTATGGAATTTAAACATGTACAATTTCTTATGGAAATATATATATATATGCCATATTACTTTTAAGTCTCTAAAATAAAAAAATTTGAATATTTTTTTCATGTGAAAATCATGGCTACAATTTATTCTTTTAAAATAATGACATGTGTGTCTTCTCTCCCACGTATAAAAGGACACCACCTCTCCCCAATTCGATTCTCCTAAAAAATTTATGGAAAATAAATATTCATATATATTACCTACATCCCTTCCTACTATCTTGTTTTTATAGTGAGATCATAAATATTCTCTAAGAAGGATTTAGATTAAACATAAAGAGGTTTTCTAAAGAAGATGATATGTTTTAAACTATGAATTTTTTATTCTTCTTCAATATCTAACAAATCTTATTCAGTTTTTATAATATAAAAAAATACACTATATATTTTGAATTAATAATGTTAATTTAAAATCGTATATCCATCTCCTCTTCCATAAAATGGGAAACAAAATTAAAAGTCATATGTAAAGTGCATTGCCCCGTCATAAACCGAGGTAATTTGTTTTCCATCACCACCTGTCACAAATTAATATAATGATTAATTTAATTTTTATATATTATTTTTATGATATTATTATACCTATTTAATTTTAATAGCATGTCTTCTTTCTTATGTCCAATCCTTCCTAGAAAACAATAACACCACCCATATATAAGCGGGAGTATGACCTAAAAAACCATTATCATGTGTTTTCATTTATAATTTACATAGATGTTAATAAGGATATATTAAATGTATACATATGATATTTTTCTAATATCTATACTTATTAATTTATTTTACCACAAATACCATCTTATTTTCAATTACATGGGGGATATAATATTTTGGTTCATGTGTATAGTAGACTACTCCCTTTCAAATTGATGTGATTCATTTTTAGTTACTCATTGAAAAAAAAGGTAATTAATGTAGATTTAAAAATATATGATATATAAATTATAGAAAAATGATTTTATAAAGGTAAAATATTATTTACTATTCTTTCATTTCATCCTTCAATAATTTGGAAATAATTTACTTGTGTACATACAGTTTACCATCTTCAAGAGTAGAGAATTTATTTTTCTACCACCATGTTGTACAAATAAAATAAATACATATATATTGAATATAAATTATAATTATAAATCATAAAAAAATATAGTGATTATCTAACCAATATCCATTTTAAAGGACCATATTTATCTAATTGAAACAATGTCGGCTGAAGATTGATTATAACAAGGAATTTTAAATAAATTAGTAATAAAATGTCATAAGTAAATCATATATGGAATGTTATGTATAAATACATTTTTGAAATATTTTTTGTGACATCCTATACCCAAATACCACAAGATAGGTGCCCCGATCCAAGTGGGCCAAGTGGCCTCAAGAGAATCTCCCCAAATAAGAGAGGTTTCCGACTAGCAGTGAGGGCCTTGGGTGTGTCCATGGGGAGACTATGACCTCATTACAAAAGTGTAGCATAGTAGATAAATTTAAACATTGGAAAATAGAAGATTAAATATATGTAAACATAAGTCATAAAGGAAAATAGATACAATAGTAATAACAATAGAAACAACATGAATAAAAATCAATAACTGAGGATGATATGTCATGTCACTAGAGAAATGGAAAACAGGGATACAAGACAAGAGTAAAAAGATGGTTCAAAAAGGTATAATTAAAGTATATTACTATCCCATGTGTCCTGATCTCCGACCTGGTCATTCCCTATCAACCTCCATACATAATAAAAATCTGTCATGTTTTTTAAGTAGTATGGTTCAACTTGTCAACACTTGCACTGATGTAATCTGCTCCAAGTACCAAATGGTTCCATGAGACGGTTTGAAATAAATATCAATGGGAACCACCAATTCTGTTTTTAACATCTAGACAATGTAATGAAAATTTAACAGTGTGAATGAATTCATATATAATTTAAAGCAGTACAATGTAACTAAATACACATGTACTTCTTTCATCCCTCACCTGGTGTCTAAACATGTCAAAAATTCCTTATTTTATTATTACTAATTTGTAAATAAGTCTCATTTTAGAATTTGAAAAGGTTCCATGTTGTATCAAGGAAACTTGTAATGATATTTAATAAGAAATTTTTCCATAGTATTCACCAAGGCATTCTAGACCTAAGGGGTTACTAACTTAGTTGTAATTGGGTTTAGCTAAGTGTTAGAGTGTGATCAATTGATTATAGTCCATGGAATTCAATAATAGCATGCCAATCGAATCCAATGTGATCTACTAAGGTAAAAAGAGGCTAGGAAATAATATGGACCTATGGGATTTAACCATAACTCCTACTAGTCAATGTTTGTTGGAACGAGTGTATCCATGTCATCTTGTAATGATATTGATTTGATCCTATGGTGTCATACTGGGAATCTAAGGAATAGATATGTATCCAGATCTAGTTGGGTATTAACCTGAGAAATCCATATCCTTTAATTGGAATGGATTTCAAGAGATCTCATGGTATTCACTGATCAAAAGCATGGTGAAAATGAGTCAATCCATTCTTGTGTAATTATGATGTTGTGTAACTTTTCATTTGGTTCAAGCCCTTTAATTATTTTTATATGGTCATGTAACATGCAACCTTATAATAATGTCATTTGTTTCAACCCTTTCCTCTCATTGGTGTAAAAAGGCCATGTAGCATGAAAATATTCATTTAATTCTCTTAAATCACATTATATATTGAAGTATCATTTCTCTACATTACATTAATGTGGTAAGGGGTTCTATGGATATGAAACATGCTTTCCAATTTAATTAAATATAGGTCATAAACACATTATACATGCCAATTCACATATTTCATTTTATATTCAAATTTAATATGTTACATTATCTGGTCAAGTGGTAAGCATACATAGTACTTTACATTTTTAGAATTACTATATAAATCAAGCTATTTAATATAAAAAATCTTTCCCTTAGAAGAATCAAGCAAAGGAACACACGAATGGTGGGGAAAACGTGCCAAAACACCAAACCACATTTATGGAATAACCTTCGACATGGAAAGGATAGTTTTGAGGCTGTAATCACTAACCACTAATTATATATTATGAAATATCATAACCTTATGGTTCTAATGATTATAAACAAGGAATATAAATTCCCTAAATAAATCATGATGAAATCAGTGGTCCCCACACAACTCTTCCAAAATAAGCAAACTTGTGGGATGATTATATACCAATAGCCAGAGGCTTGTATAACTCTCCTCCTCGGGTATTGGCCCTTGGTTTGGCTCAGATGGGTGTATATCAATGAAATGGATAAAAATTCTCATACCCTGATAACAAGGTCTAGATCATGAGAAAAGAGGAATGTCTAAAAAAATCCAATACTTACCGTTGTGCATCCCACATGATGAACGAAAGCTTGAATGAATCCTAGATGAATGTGATATCTTTATTCCCATCGTATATCTGAAAAAAGAATCAAAATGGGAGGAAGTGAGGTTAATCCGTGAGTTCATGGATTAGGGATGAAGAGGTGTCTTAATAGACCATTAAAGGAAAATTTGTAAAATTACACACAAAAATACCCTATGTCTGGTTTTTCCACATGGTTTGAAAAACCATGAATAGTTACCTGGGAATAAGTGACACATTCACAGTTAGTTTTCATAGTTTTGAACCAACCATAGGAGGGGGATCTATCCAAAAAATCACCATCCGCATGGTTAATAAAACTATGTGCCCACCATGCAGCATGGCCTGTTTTCCCAAATATATTGGATTTTTCCTTCGAATATTCTTCGAAAACCCCTGAGACCTTTACAAACCCATTAAGAATCCATATTTTGTACAAAGTAAATATTTTTAATGAAATTTAAATGATATATACATGGTGAACAATTAGATTCTTACAGTTTTCCCCCTTAAAAGAATATGTCCCCATGTTCACATTATGATGGTGTAGAAAAAATATCTAGGAACAACTCTGGCCATTGGGCACATACAGTAGCTTCCCTCTTGTATGTATCATCTTGTACTTTGCATTGCTACCATATAACCCATATTAGTGGGACATACTGGCCTTGTGATCCTTGATGCTTAAGTCAATGATGTGTACATTATACTACACAATGATAACATTAACATCTATCTCAACATACTTAACATCATAGGTATGAGAAGGTTTGGAATGATATTTGTAAGGTTGTGAAACATGAAAGACTACATGCATGGAACAATAACTATGAGGTAATAGAAACTGATAGGCTATTGACCTGACTCTCTATAGAATCTCAAAAGTCCCTACACAATGAGTCATCCACTATCCCTATATTCATAACCATCAATTACCTAGCATAGGTGATACCTGAAAAAAAATATATGATCCCCAACCTTGAACACAAGAGTTCTTCTTTGGTGATCGACATAATATTTTTGTATAGACTGAAATATATTCATATGCTTTCTAATCATTTGAACCTTCTCTGAAGTCTCTGGAATGATATGAGGACCTAGTTGGTCTGCCTCCCCTACCTCTAGCCAGCACATGGTTGAATGGAATGGCCTACCATATAAGGCATCAAAATTATCTACCATATTTATCTCATGGAAGATGTTATTATATGAGAACATAATTTGATGGATATATTTCTCCCAAGAACCACCGAAGTTAAAGTCACATGATCGGAGCATGTTCTCTATGATCTATATTGTACATTCTTATTGTCCATTGACTTGAGGATAAAATTATCTTCTTTGAAGAACCTGTGTTTTCATAGCCTTTTTCAAACCCTTCCAGAATAGTGAAGTGAAACATAAATCCCAATCAAAAATTATAGTAAGAAGTACCCCATCTATTTGTATGATCTCTTAGTAAAATATTATTCCCATCTCATCAACTATGTATGACTCATGAATAGGGGTGATGTGGGATGATTTAGTTAGTTGGTAAATGGATACACATATAGCATCACTACACCTCAGTGACCTAGGTAAACCGACTACAAAATCTATGCCAACGTCTTCTCATTCCCATTCCAGGACTAGAATTGGATATAGAAATCCATAAAGTTTCTTGTATTTTACCTTTACATATTGATATGTGGAGCACCTTATGATAAAGCCTTCTATATAATGTTTCATCACAGGCCATCAATACTGGCGTCACATATCTCGATAACTCATGGAGTTGCCTAGATAAACTATTGTGCCAAACTTCAACTAACCCCTCTCTTATATCTTTAGGAACTCAGATATGTCCACATAGATGCAATATATCATCACTATCCATAGAATAATCTAGAGGCAGGTTATCTCTTGATATTCTATCATGGTGAACCAAGACTTCAGTATCTAAAATTGTCTACTCTTCACCTTCTTATGTATGAAAGAGGTAACTGTCAAGGATGGGAGGTAAGACAACCCATGACGATCTCGTAACTCTAGATTTATCTTATAAAATATGGTCATTTACATCCATTAATCACTGGAATCCCATACTTCTTGTGTTTGTGTTTTCCAACTCAGTTCATATGTTACTACATTGCTCTTCCCAGGAATATAACTAAGCTCAAAAGCAAAGGGTTGTATATACTTTACCCATCTCTACTGTCTTTGTTTAAAGTCACACGAAGAAAATATATAATTTAGGATCTTGTATTTTTTTACACAACAAATCACTCACCTAATTAAAAATGTATTGATAAACATAGGTCATAGACAACTAATACAGTCTCAAGGTCATGATTCAGGTAATTTCTCTCATCAGGACTCAACTT
This sequence comes from Viscum album, assembly GCA_963277665.1. NCBI lineage: Eukaryota > Viridiplantae > Streptophyta > Magnoliopsida > Santalales > Viscaceae > Viscum > Viscum album. Next base: position 1,613,185,472 of record OY728142.1, read on the forward strand.
ATGAGATCCATATGCAATGACTTTGTCTTCATGCATCAGCACTAATCCTAGGATGATTCTTGATGCATCACATAATATTGTAAAACCAAAACATAGCTTTGGATGATTAATAAGATGTTCTTATACAAGCATACCATTCATCTCTTGAAAGCTCTTCTCACATGATTTTGACCAAAGGAACTTGACACCATTCATTAGAAGACTGATAATAGGTGAAGTAAGTTGTGAGAATTCCTTTATGGATTGTATGTAATATCCAGTTATCCTCATGAAACTTCGTATATTGAACATGTTATTTCTTTGCTCCCATGAAACTAAAACACTAACATTTTTATGTTAAACAAAAACCCATGAATTTGATATTATATGACCCAATAAGTGAATGTTTTCGATCTAGAAGTGGAACTTAGCATGCATGGCATAAATCTGATGCTATATAAATATAACCAGAATGATCTCAAGATGTTTAGAATGGTTGCTACGACTGTGAGAGTACAACAAGATTTCATCAACAAAGGCCATGTTAGAATAATCCAAATTGGGGTGGAACAAGATATTTATCAGATCCAGGAAAATAGAATGTGTGTTTGTATGATTAAAAGGCATAATAGGGTACTCATACAGACCATAACCACTACATAAAGTTTTTTCATGTATGTCTGATGGCCTGACCCATATATAATGATAGCCTGATCTAAGGTCGATCTTAAGGAATAACATTTTCCACATATCTGGTAAAAAGATCATATATTTGGGGAAGTGGTTATTTTTTCATGATCGTAAGCTAGTTTAACCTTCTGTAATCCAAAAATATATGTAAACATACATCTTTTTCCATGGAGAAAAATTTGTAGAACCCCAAGAGGATTTACTAGGCCATATAAAACCTTTTGCCTCTAAATACTTTTACTACCACTTGAGCTCTTGAATCTCTATTAGTACCATCCTATATGGAGGAATAGAAACTATTGATAATCCTAGAAGATTCTTGATAGTAAGCACTACCTCTCTCACATGTGGTAAGATAGAAAAATAATTGAGAAATATGTACATAAAATGATCCACAACATGAGAGAAATCACCGTGATGTGAGCCATGATCCTCCAAGAAGTGATTTTTCAATCTCATGGGTCACTCCCAATATACCATGATGAGCTTGTCTATCTCTACCGGCATGGACATCCCACTCACCCTTATATAGATAACTTCATCAATATGTTTATGTAAAAGAAATGGTGGGATGACAATAGTTTACAACAACATTATGATGAACCAACCAGTCCACCCCAAGACTGATATCAAAGCCCTTCATCTCAAGAAGAAATAGGTGGTATAATAAATTGTAACTTCTTACATCATGGGTCAGTCCATACACAATCGTATTCCCTATGTTCATACCCCTAAAAAATATCTAGGGTCATTACACCATAGTAATAATGTAGCTCCAGTCCAAGACAATCCACTATAGATACTGATTCAAAATACTTCTAAGAACCTATATCTAATAAAGAAGATAGTATATTATTGGCTACGAGAATAGTAACTCATACTATAGATGGTCATGAAGACTGATCCTCGCAGAATAGATAGAGTGTTTTTAATTGTCTTTATGCACAGCCCTTGGAAATAGATGGACTACCATGATCATAACTTCTCTTTTGGAACTACTTATGATCAGGGGACTGGATACCACATCCATGATCTCCTCCTTGTCTATACCTACTAGTACTTTTCCAATTCTCTACCTGACATGATGTAAAATAACTCTCTTCAGAAGTTGGAGCTGGTGTGTATCCTATTCCACTCGATGATGGTGGAAAGGTCCTATAGAAATGATGAATATACCCCATATAGACACAATGATGAAACTTCATTGGATCTTTATCAAAATGAGGATTTAGGTGCCCCCATCATCCACACAGATGACACACTATTGAGATATCAAAACGGTAACTCTATTTCTAACTTCTGTGATGAGAAACCTCAAGGGAATGATTACTACCACTGAAAGAACTAATGGCTTACCACAACATTGATCCTCTATACCCAGTACAATTTTAGTACCTTAGTTAAGGCTTAGTTAAAGGAACCTAGATGACTATTTTAGAAAATTTAGGCATTATTAATACATTCAAATGTGTATAGATAAAGTACTATAGCACGTTCTCAAAGAATCTAACACGTGAAAGATCAACCCCATCTTGAAGCGGTGTTAAGCGATGTAACTATGTGAAACATGATGAATAATCCATATTTGAAATTGAATGATATTTGATATTCACAAACTCTCTAGATATGTTAGATCACAACATCTGAGGAAAGAATTGATCATAGAAAGTATTATAGAAATCAATCGATAACAAGGCTTGATGACAACTGGCCTAGGTAATCACATCCCACCAACACTTGGATGAATCCCAAATAATGTACAAGTCAATCATGAGCCTATTATATAGTGGCATTTCCAAATTCAAAAATATATATAGGATTAATTGTAGCCAAGACTAAGTAGCCTGTGGACCTCCATTCCATGATAATGTAGTAGGATTATACTACTGGAACTCACTGGTCAGATCAACCATCATAGGTGGAAGCCATGGATCCCAATTCAAGGAATGCATTAGACATATGAAACTAACATAAAATTGTGTATTAGTTCCCAGATTAGTTATTTTATGAGGTGAATCAAGTGTAACTCTTAGAGGTAAGAGTGGCGGCTCAGGTCCCACCACATCTTTAGTATGGTCGTCTCATCCCTCGTGGTGTATGATACAAGGATGATGTGGAAGCATTGATCTAAAATTTCCAAGAACACACCTCATAATAAGATTAATCAGAAAGATATCATCATTAAAAAAATTATAATGTTAGAAAACTCACAACCTAATGTATACTTCCCCAACTACCTTCTTAGACAGCCAGGTATCCATAAGTCCTTATGTACAATTTTCATTTTTATTTTAACATTTAATTTCCAGGATCACGATTTTTTCCTTTCATAAACATGACACGCCAGGTTAAGAATGTGCAACAAATTAATATTATATTTCATGATTTACTTTATAATGGATAGTCATTTTATGTGAATCAGTTCTCATACACGTTATCATTGAAAATGAAACCCATTTATTTATATCATAATGGACAGACTCTTTAAATTACTCATCCCAACCCATGATGGCCCAATTCCATTCATGATTTTAGATATAAAATCACTCAATATCAACCAATAGAAATATAAGTATATGCTAAATATCACAACATCACTTAGAGATAATTAGAATATCAAGAAATAAAAAACAATGAAATACCCCTATATGGCATGGAAATATGCATGATATGTGAAATCGATGTGCCCATAGTGATGTATGTAACAATTCTCCTTTCCCACATAGCATTAAATGAATGATGAAAGAATCCCTCATAAAATTTAATAACAAACAACTCCACACATAATGTGAAAAACCCAATGGTGAAATAATTCCAACTATAATAGGTAAAATAGAACAACAATTTTAATCTTGAAACATGTTTTTTCCCAAACATGGGTTCACAAAGCCCAAGAACAACTTATGATAAAGTCCAATGAATTCCTAATCACCAATATATTATCTAAAAATATTAAATCTTGAATGAAACCTACTACTGATACCACTTTGTGACATACTGAACTCGAATGCCACTTGACAGGGTCATTGAGACAAGTGGGCCAAATGGCCTCAAATGTATCTCCCCGAACACCAGAGGTTGCCGACTAGAAGCGAGGGCCTGAGGGTTGTCTATGGAGAGACTATTCCCTAATTACTAATGTGTATCATAGTAGAAAAATGTAAACATGGGTAATTTATTGATAAAATATAAGTAAACATAAGTCACAATAAAAAATATATACAAAAATCACAATAACTAAATTAAATAGAATATAATTCTCATCAACTGATCATTATATTTCATTTCACTATAGAAATAGAAAACATAAATAAAAGGCAGTTGGCATAACATGTTCTTCATAAGTATAATGAAATCAAAAGTCTATCCCATGAATATGAAGCTCTGACTTGGTCATCTATTATCAATATCCATACTAAACAAAAAATAAATCATGTTTTGGAAGTTGTATGCTTCCCTTATTTAACACTTACATTCATGTAATTTTCCCTAGTTACCAGACGGTGCCCAGAGAGGGTGGGAAAAAATCATAGTGGGCCACCACCAATGGTGTCTATAACATCTAACCAATGTAATGGAAATATAATAGTGTGAAAGCATTAATATATAAATTAAATCAATACAATGTAACTAAATACCCATGTTCCATCTTCATCCCTCATCTGGTGTTTGTACATGCCCACAATTAATTGTTTTATTGTAACCAGTTTATGAAAAAGTCACATATTAGAATTTGAAATGGATACAAGTTCTAACATCAAACCCTGTAATTATATTTAATATGAAATGGTTCTATGATATTCAACAAGGAATCCTAGACCTCATATGTCACTAACTCAGCCGAAACTGGGTCTATCTAAGAGTTAGAGTGAAATCCTAGGATCATAGTCCAAGGCATTCCACAGTAGTATTCTTTCCTAATCCATTGTGATAAACAAAGGTAAAATGGGGATATGTAGTAACTAGGCCCTATGGGCATCAACCATAGAACCAACTTATAAATGGTGGTTACAAGGATTGCATCCAATGAACCATGTAATGATATTGAAGGGATCCTGTGGTGTCATATTAGGAATCCAAAGAATATACAAGTATCAGGATTGAGGTGGGTTTCAACCTGAGAAAGACGTATCCTTTAATTATAATGGGGGTTCTGAGTTCTCATCAAATTCTATAATTAGAATGAAGGGTGATATCAACTCATACCATTCTTGTTTAAGTATGAATTCATGTAACATTTCATTTGGTTCAATCCTTTCCTTTCATTTGGGTGACACTATTATGTGGCATTAAACCTTTCTATCAAGTCATTCGGTTCTTCTTAGGCCTTTCATTATGGTGGAAAGCCCATGTAGCATTCAACCATTAATTTAATACATTTAAATCCTATTCTTTATTCAAGTATCATTCAAAAACATTCCATTAGTGTGGTATGGGGTGATACAGATATGTAACCTACTATTCATTTACATTTAAGTCTGTGTTATATAATTATTAAATATTCCATTTCACATTTCTCATTTTATTGTCAAATTGAAGAACATACCTTAGGCAGGTCAAGTTGTGAGCATACATGGTACCCCCCATTATGAAAATCACTATATAAATCAATCCATTTAATATATAAAATCTACAAATATGAAGGATCAAGAAATGGAACATGTAATAGGTGGCACAAATGTTCCAAAACACTAAACAAATATTATGGCACAACATTAATTATGTAAATGATGGAGTTTTGGGTGTAACCATTGAAAACAAATTACATATTTGTAAATATAATAACCATATGGTTCTAATGATTATAAACATGGAATATAAATTCCATAAATGGAACAACGATGAAATCTGTGGGGGCCACCTAACTAATCCAAAGTCAATGATCTTGAGGGATGAGTTATAAAGCACCCACCTTAGTATTTTACAACTCTCCTACTCTGGTATTGGCCCTTTATTTGGCTCAGATCTAAGTAGATCTACGAGAAGGAAAAAAATTCTCATACCCCAATAACAAGGTCGAGATCAATAGAGATGAGGAATTGCATAAATAGACTCAAGTACATGTCATTACACATAAAACGTGATGAACTGAAGCTCGAACGGATTCATGATGAAGGAGACCTCATGATTAATACAATAGGACATAAAAAATATCAATATTGGGAGGAAATGAGGTTAATCCCCATAGTTCTTGGAATAGGGAAGAAGTGGTGGATTAACATATCATTCCGGTACAATTTGTAAAATTACCCAAAAAATAGACTATACAAGGTTTGTCCACACGGTTTGACAAACCTTGTATAGTTACCTGGGATGAAGGTTCACTTGTAAGGTTAGGTCGCACGACTGTGTGACAAAAATTTATGGTGTATCTTTCCATAAAAACACCATCCCTTTGATTTTCAAAACCATTCTCCAACCATGCAACAAGCATGTGACATGGATAGTTTTACCCAATAGATAGGTTATGGTATTTGAACATACATGAAACACCCATGAGGCCTATACCACCCCATTAAGAATCCATATTACATCAAATTTAAATATTTGTACCACATTTTAATAGATCCATTATTGATTGAAAACAGGGTTCTTACTATTTTAATAAAATTATATCAATTATATTTGATGTTTAAACATGTACAAATAATGTTGATACTTATGATAAGGGATTTTTGTCTCTATATTTCTTCATAGAAGAATACATTATTTTATGACATTATCTTATTTTACGATTTTTATATAAATATCCATCATCATCTAATATGATGAATTTATTTATTCTAATTTTTTTTTGTTTCATTTAATTTTATTCCTTCATGGGGATTATGATTCAAATCCCTAAATATGGTAAGGGTTTTAGGATACAATATTAATGTTTATCAAGATTGATTTTTTATTCTTCTGAGGGTGAAATATTTTTAATTATCTCCTAGTAAACTCATGGATTTTATTATCCAATGGTTATTAATTTATAATAAATGTTTTATTTTCATTCTCCACTCTTTATGAACTAATTATTACAAAATATATTTTTTAAATAAAACTGAAATTATTCCACTCTTTGGACAAAATCCATTTTCCCTTCCATATTCTTGTTTTCTAAAAAACATTATAAAATGTTATTTTTTTCTTAGGGTATTTTTATAGCCATTTTTACCATTTTTTGAATCTTATAAAAACTTTTTTATAAAGAATATTTATGTTGTTTTCAAAACAAGTCCTATATAGATTTTACAAGAAATTTTAAATGAATATTTTTCAAGTCTTATATAGATTTTCTTACCATTACCACAAATTAATATTTTATTGATTCCATTATATCATTCATATATATTTTTCATTAATAGATGTTTTATAATGTTTTTGGAATTTTTAGTCTTAGAATGTGATTTTCAATGAGAGATTATTTTCATCAATAAATGATTTTATAGATTTTTGAAACTCATTTTTCATATTAGAACAAATCCATTGATGTTAAATATGATTTAATAAGGATATGATAAAATTATACCATTATATTTGTTAATCACAATTTATTTTTGATTACAAAATGTTTTTGCAACCTGTTTCTTTACCACGAGTTATGATATGATGATATGTTAATGATACTCATTTATTTTCATGAGTTTTGATATAATGTATGTTTTATGATATTGTGGCACATGAATGTATGTATTATGTGATCGTTGGGACCAATATCTACCTCTAATTGAATTGGTAATTAGTAATGTTATGTGATTTTAAAGGGTGCACATGAGGTTAACTAGAGGCGTAAAAGTGAATAAAAACGGAGGTTATCCGAAACAAAAATTGGGTACATCGGTCGTTATCCAAGGAATAACATGTTATAAATGTCTTGGGGGTAAACCGTGACACATGGATTTATATTCTAATTTTTATGTCACAATTTGATGTCCAAAGACATTGTTATGAACATATGGGTCCTATTTTTTTATTTCCATATGATTCATTTCTTATAAACCTCATATCCATGTTTGATGACTCAATATTTTGATCAATGATATATAAGTCATGATTTTTAATGTTATTTTCATGTTATCATACACATATGATCAAGTTGTGTTTAGAAATATCCATTTTTTACCCTAACTAAGAATATCATATCACAATTCTTATACTTATTTTCACCATGTTATTATGCTATTTTTTTGTGATATATTTTTCAAAATGTTTCTACTTATAATGATCTAAGTGTGATAATATATATAAATCTTATAAACTATTTGTTTATGTTTTCATGTTTTCAAATATAATATACCTTTTGGATCCACAGGTATGGGTTTATGTAATGTAATTAATATTCATCTAGAAAGATTCAAGGTCTATGTTTGAAAGTCCCAAATAACTATTGTATGGAGAAATGTATTGGATTATAAATCATTTATAATATAGGATAATAAAACCTTACTGAATCCCAAGGGATATTTATAAAGATAATCATAAAGACAATTTTATGTATATGAAAATATCATGGAATATAGGTGATGGTTAGAGTGAGTGGATTCATATAAATACATCTTTATATAGACACTATAGGTTGACGTAGTTCTAAAATTCATGTAATACGGGGTAATTAATCCAAAAAATGTCTATCATGTTTTCCTTGAGTTTAACATACTACATGACAACAATATTTATTGTGGACCTGGATTGAAGCTGTATGGGAATATTATTTGGAATGTTCCAAACACTTTTTGAATCATCATGAATTATTTAAGTAATTATCTTGAATTATATAGTTTTACCTTATGGTTCATTATATTTAAGATAGTTTTCCTTGATCTTTACATCCTATAAGTGATTTTATTGATTATTTGTTTTTCTACTATGAGTGTTGTTGCTAATAGTATGGCTTTTGGATTTAGAAAATGGATGTTTTTTAAAGAAATAATGTTAATGTGGAATAAAATGCATAATGTGATGATTTAACTCATGAGAATCCAAAATATATTAGAAAATTAATGTAAAATCATATATCTATGCTCAGAAAAAAAAATATTAATAAATGAATCATTCTTTGCTTCAGAATTATAAATGAGGGACCAGCATTATTTTGGTTCCTTCATGAGGAAATACCCACCTTCTTTCAGTGTTTCTACCAATACACTAGTTAATGAAAAATGGATCAGAACCATTGAGAAGATATTTTTTATTTTCAAGTGTTTTGATCATGAAAAAGTTAGTTCTGATATTGTTCTTTTTCAATGTGAATATGACCAATTATATACTCTTATCAGTAATATAATTCAATAATATATAATTGATTCTATCGATTTGGATGTTTTTATGATCATATTATTAACTAAATACATCTCTAGTAATCATTGTAAAAAAATAGTGAATTAATTCATTATGAAAAACTATAAGGATAGAGAATATGTTGGTCCCTGTGTTGAAAATTTATGAATACATAGGAGATATGATTTTGGTATAATCGTCTAACATAGAACAAATGTTGCTCGATTCATCAGTGTCAAAAAAACATGTTTTTGAAGGGTGTTATTCATAAGGTGATTTTCTAACTGTGTATAAACCTTTCATTGTTATATCATAGTGTGAATGGAGACTATAATGACCTATTAATTTAATGTTATTTATCGTAAAATAAATTAATAAATTCAAGGGAATCACTGAAAATCCTGTAGAGAAGAAGATAACCTTTCATTAATGCTCAAGGTCTGGAAGGAAAAGTGGCTAAAATTTTCTTATGGTGACTAATAAAAAAATTTATTTTTCGAAAGGAAGGTCATTGAGTATATGAATACCAATTTTATAAGACGAAGGTATCTATTTTTACGAATAATGATAATTACATTTATAATGAACCACCAACACATTAGTGTCTTGTGTTAAAGGTTTTTGTTTCATTATTTGATTTAATGCCCCATCAATGTGCTATTGAGTATGATAATCCAAAAACCCATAAAAGGAAGAGAAAAAAGTGGCATATTATTCAATAATAATGTATTAACATTATCATGACAATTAGTTCAAAATTATCATGAACTCCTTAGTTGTGAATTTCATGTTTTATTTTTTATTATTGATCCAAAGGATACTATTATTTTTCATCCTTTAGTGAAACATGATTTTATTCAAATCATTCATTATCTCCCTCTACATGGATTTATGAAAAATTAAATCATATTTTATATTCTACCATTAAGTATATGAACCCACGCATCTAAATGAAATTTTTTTATACAAGATGTGATCATGTTTAAGGAAAATATGGTGAATCATATTTTAGGAGTATATATATTACCATGTATGATTATCTAATATTTTATGGACACCATCATGGTTTTATGAGTATTAAGTTGAATATAAATGTCTTAAAGAGACCTTTTGATGTTTAGTGTGTAAAGACCCGCAAATTTCAAGGAAATTGTTTTATATTAATTTTCTTTGGAATTTTACAAGAGCGCAGCTTCAGACGGCACCTGATTCCGAGGCCCGGTGTGCCCGGAATCAATTTCCGAAGTTTGGCTCGGGTACGTTCAGTGAACGGACGAGAGGGTTTTTCTATCTTTTGAACCGGTGCCCGGAATCGAATTCTCAGGGCACCGATGAAATCGCAGCGCCGGTATTTGGTTAGAAACGCCTCTTCTGGAGTTGCGTTTGCTCAGACGTGGTTTTTAAATTTTGGGGCTTTAAGTCAGAAATAAAATAAAATTTGTCCGACAACTTTATTTTATTTCACTTAAGCTGCTTGGAAGCCGCTTGGAAGCCACTTGAACTGAGTTAAAGCGGATAGGGTGCTATCCGGAAATATCCTACCCCTTGTTAGGATATTTGTGCGGTGGGGCCCGCACGAGCCCCGCCGTTTCTTTCGCTAAGTAACGCACCCGCGAAAACCTGTCAAAGTAACTGAAAAGTCAACCGACGCATTTTCTTTATTTCTTAACAGACCATTTAATTGGGAGGTTTATTTCGTGAATTAAATGGGCTGTTTCGCTCGTTTAATTAATTCAACGAACTGATGGGTCGTTACATACACTTTTGCGTTTGTTGGCATGTTTATAAAATAAGACCAACCTAAAAATCCTTTGAAAGGATTTGAGAGGACCTTTGTTTCTTCATCTCCCCCCCTCGCGAAGAACGTGAAGAACGCGAAGAACGCGAAGAACGCGAAGAACGCCGGCGACCGGAATTCGACGACGCACACCGTGATCTGCGACGTCGACGAGCTCTACCCGCGACGTTCTTTGGCGACGCCTCTTCTTCCGCGGCCGATCCTCGTTCGGAAATTAAGGTGAGAAACGAATCGTTTATTTCTTCCTTTTTATTTTCAATAACAACGGATTTAATTAATTAAATCCGTTTGTTCTAGATCCGGAGATCGTCGGCGCGACGTTTTTTCCGCGGTGCGACGAACGTCCCTTCCGCGACGAGCGATTCCACGACGACCTCACGTCCGACGACGACAAGGTAGGGGTTTATTTTCCTTGATGATTCTTTCCCGTGTTTATTCTGTTGAAATAAAGAACCCGATCACGGAACAATTTTAATTTATTTAAAATTGTTGATTGGTTTTTCCTTTTCCCCCGTTGAGTTTATGACTAATGCGGAGGGTGCGGGTCTAACGAACAAGACCCGGCAACCCTCCGCCGAACTCTTATTGTGCGGATTTGGCGGACGACGACGAACCGTGCAGCAAGGGCGATCCGTTGATCCCGCAGTGAAGATCGGCCCCCGGGAGGAGCAATGGCGCAGACGGGAGGTAAAACGGGCCACCGGAGCAACTCCGGCGGCCCGCGGAAGGCGGCGGCGGCGCGGGTCGCCGGCGCGGCGGCGCCGGCGACAGGAGGCGGCGGCGCCCGGCGCGCCGCCGTGGAGGAGTTCCGCCGCGGCTGAAGCCGCGGCGGCGGCGGCCGGTTCCGCGGCCGCGCGGAACCGGGGAGGGACGCGGCGGCCCGGCCGCGTCCGCCTGACAGGCGGCCCCCCGCGGGGCCGCGTTTTCCTCCAAGCCGCGGGTCAAACCCGCGGCGGTTGCTTCGGCCGCTCGCCCGAAGCCGAGCCGGCCGGTCCGGTCGGCCGGGCCGTGCCCAGGCCGGACCGGACCCGGCCTCGTCGGGCCGACCCGGTTCGGCCGACCCAGGGGGGGTTCGTGCCGGGTCGCCCCGGGCCCAGAACCCCCGTTTCGGGTCCTCTTCGGTCTTTCGCCCATATCTTGGGCATGGGACCTCCGATTGACGAACCGTCAGCGGCTACGCGATCCTTGGATCGATACAGTCGTTTCGGTATATTATACTCAAGGTTTCGGAAGACTTTGGGTTCGGCCGGGTTGGTTCGTACACGAAACCAACCGGGCCCTCGGAGCGGAAACGCTCATAACTTGAGCTGCGGACGTCCGATCGACGTACCGTCAGCTGTGGTAGTTTCCTCTAAGTGAGACGGAACTTTTGGCATACTCCGCCCGAGGATCGGACACAGGCGGAGTACGGTCGGGCTGGTTTTTCCCTAAAAACCAACCGGGCCCCAGGGACGAAAATGCCAATAACTCTCAGACCGGGCGTCCAATTGACGCGCCGTCTGTTGCGTTGAGATCCTGTTGTCGATACGGAACTTTTGGATACATCAACTTCGGACTACGTGTCAGTTGATGTATCAGCCTCTCGCCTCGTGGAGCGGACCCTCCTAAACGAGCTCGCTGCGTGCGGGAACCCTAGCGCTGGCTGTGACTTCGACGACAGAGCAGAGATCCTCCGTGGACTGCGACGACGGCAGAGCAGAGATCCTCCGTGGACTGCGACGACGGCCGAGCAGAGATCCTCCGTGGACTGCGGCGACGGCAGAGCAGAGATCCTTCGTGGACTGCGGCGACGACTGTGCAGAGATCCTCAGTGGACTGCGTCGACTACTGCACTCAGCGATCCTACATGGATCAGTGCTACAGGTTCTGTGTGAGCCCGATCCTATGTGGGTCCTTACTACCGGTTCTGTGTGAGCCACTGCCTACAGGTTCTGTGTGAGCCCGATCCTATGTGGGTCTTTTGCGGGGGTTAGTACCTATCGATCCTTCGTGGGTCCGACGACTTAGATGGATCAGTGATCATCTTTGACGTCATCTGAAAAAGTATACCTGGTTGAGCTGAATCTTATGTTACTCTCCATTGTGGATTGTGTTGAACTATCCTATGCGGATTTACTGTTTACTCTCCTTGTGGATTTGAGTCTTGCTTTCCTTTGTGGATTGAGTTGTTCTTGAGCTCGTGAGAAGAGCTAGAATTGGGGACTTAGGTATATGTATGGGAATATACCTAAGTCGAGTCAGATGTTACTTCGTGATTGCATCTTTCTTTTGTGCTATATCCTTTGTGGATTTCGGGAGACCTTCGGGGGTCTCGGGGTCCTTACTGAGTAGTTATACTCACCCCTGCACGGGCTATGCCCGCACCTTGTTGTGTTGGATGCAGACGACGGACAGCGCTGATCACGGTTGGGGCGTGGAGCAGGACGATACCTGTAGGTGGACCGCTGGACGGGACGTGCTCGGAGCGGACGTGGGACCCGAGGAGCCTGGAGGCTATCTGTACCCACCCTTCAGGTGGGATTGCCAGTGGGCGACACGAGGCCGCCGTCTTTTCTTCAGTTGTTGTTCTTTACTTTTTAGTTGTACTTTCAGTTGGGCTTGTATTCCGGCCCCTTTTACTTTTCTTCACTTTACTTTCCGCTTGCTGACTCTGTGGTGGTTGTTACTTATAAAGGCAATGCCTTCCCTGTTTACCGGGATTTTACGCCTTGGTGCTAGTCGCCAGCCCCTGGCCTATGGAAGGCGGGCTTGGGGTAGTCACGGCACGGGCCCCGAGGTCGGGTCGTGACAAATTGGTATCAGAGGTGGTCGGTTCTACCGTAGACTCTGATCGTCTTTTCTTTCTATGTGAAGCAATAGTGTTTAGTGTATTGAGTGTGGTTATCAGTTCAGGGAGCCCAGTGTTGGTGCGGCGGCCGACGTATCCGTACACCAGGACCCTGACTCCTGATTTCCGACTTAATGCATGAAAACATTGATTGCGTGTGTGTTCCAAGTTTTCTTTGTGATTACTTGTGTCAGCTCACCGGGTATACTGATCTGCTTTATGAAAGTCTCAAGTTTTCCTTGTGATTACTTGTGCCAGCTCACCAGGTATACTGTTCTGACTGTGGTGCTCTTGTTCTCCTTTTCAGGATGGCCCCGCGACGACAGCCAGCTAGGGTTCCGAGTGTAGGGCGCGACGGCAGCCCACCGAGCGACGAGGCCTCGGTGCAGGGCCCTTTGCCAGTAGTGGCACCGGCAGTAGCTTTACCCGCCGAGCCACCAATGCTACCAGTACCAGACGCTGACGATGCACGTCGCCTCAGGGCACAGCATGAGTTTCAGAGCCAGCGACCGCCCAGGTTTCGCGGTGAGGCGGACCCCCAGGCCGCCGAGGACTGGCTAGAGGCGGTGGTACGGATATTTAGGCTAGTGAGGACACCAGCGGATCTCATGGTGATTCTCGCGGCGAGCCTCCTGCAGGAGGCGGCAGGACGATGGTGGAGCATGATGCTCCAGGTTCACGATGAGGCATCCTTGCTCTGGGCGGACTTCGAGAGCCTCTTCCGCTCTGAGTTCATCCCGGCCACCCTCCGAGCGGTGCGCATCCAGGAGCTTCTCCAGCTGCGCCAGGGCAGCATGACGGTCGCTCAGTACGCGGCGAGGTTCACTGACCTATCTCGCTACTCGACCGACATGGTACGAGACCCCTTCTTCCAGGCCCGGACCTTCGAGCAGGGCTTGCGACAGGAGATTCGGGAGTCGCTGATCTCCCTCAGCATTCCGACCCAGGCGGGAGTGCTGGAGCGAGCCCTCCTGATCGAGAGCTTCCTGGCAGAGCCTTCTTCAGCGGCGAGACCTAGCGCAGGGCGGCAGGTAGCTGAGTCTTCGGCAGCAGGTAGCCGACGGATGACTCTCGGGTCCAGGCAGACCAGACCCCCACGCAGACGGCCTCAGGACACCGGCTCAGTAGTGCGGGGCACACAGCGGAGTGCCAGCCTTCCGAGAGGCAGGCTGTGCTACTCCTGCGGCGGGCAGGGTCACATGGCTCGTGACTGCCCGACTCGCCGACCTGAGGAGCAGCAGACGGTGGAGGGGCCACCCAGGCAGAGGCAGAGGGTCGACCGTGGCGGTCTGCAGGGAGGAGGCGGACGAGGCAGAGGAGCTGGCCGAGCAGCGGGTGGTGGGCGACGCTTCCAGGCTCTACCCCCACCACCACCAGGAGGGCCACCTCGACCACAGGGAGCTGGCGGGCAGGGACAGGCCCAGCTCCAGGCAGTGGAGGCCTATGACCCCGACATGCCAGAGATGATTCGAGGTACGATCTGTGTCTATTACACCCTTGCTGTAGTACTTATAGACACAGGAGCGAGTCACTCTTTCATAGCCTCTGCCCTTGTTCGGAGCTCGGAGATTCCGACTGAGCCGTTGGCTCGATCCTTACGGCTAGAGACTCCTACGGGAGCAGACTCGACGATTACGCACTGGTGCCGGCAGTGTGAGCTTACTCTAGGAGGCGAGAACTTCGGCTGGGATCTCCTTGTAGCGGCGTCGAGGCCTTACGACATCATCTTGGGCATGGAATGGCTATCCACAGTTCATGCCCAGATCGACTGTTTTAGGCGCAAGGTGCGATGTGTTCGCACCGACGGGAGCAGGTTTACCTTCACCGGCGAGAAGGGAACCTTTGCAGCACAGGATGGACTTCCGCGGAGGAGAGTGCAGCCCATCACTCATCAGTTGGCTAGCCTCATCCTAGGAGCAGTGGACGTGCGGAGTCCAGTTTTTCCTGCAGTGGTGGACCAGTACGTGGACGTCTTTCCCGACGACGTTCCAGGGCTACCTCCTCGTAGAGAGGTAGACTTTTACATCGACTTGTACCCCGGGACAGCCCCGATATCTGCTCCAGCATATCGGATGGCCCCCGCCGAGCTTCGAGAGCTGCGGGTACAGTTGGAGGACTTGCAGAGCAAGGGGTTAATCCGACCCAGTGTTTCACCCTGGGCTTCCCCGATTTTGTTCGCCAAGAAGGCGGACGGGAGCTTGCGACTGTGTGTCGACTATCGTCGCCTGAACTAGGTGACAGTGAGGAACAAGTATCCGCTGCCACGGATTGATGACCTCTTCGATCAGCTCAAGGGAGCGCGGTGGTTCTCGAAGATAGACCTCCGGTCAGGCTATCATCAGCTCAGAGTTCGAGACGAGGACGTGCAGAAGACGGCCTTCAGGTGTCGGTATGGCCATTATGAGTTCTTGGTTATGCCGTTCGGCGTAACCAATGCTCCAGCAGTGTTCATGAGCCTCATGAACAGGATCTTCCAGCCATACCTCGACCGATTTGTCGTGGTCTTCATTGACGACATTTTGGTATACTCGACGACTGAGGAGGAGCATGCCTACCACCTGGGAGATGTTCTAGACACACTCCGAGAGTACCAGCTTTATGGCAAGCTCTCAAAATGCCAGTTCTGGTTACGTGAGGTCCATTTCTTGGGGCACGTCATTTCTGAGGCGGGAGTTGCAGTGGACCCCGCGAAGATCGAGGCAGTGCTAGCTTGGGAGCCACCCAAGAGCGTGACAGAGGTGCGGAGTTTCTTGGGATTAGCCGGATACTATCGGAGATTTGTGCCGGACTTCTCCAGAGTTGCGGCACCACTCTCAGCCTTGACAAAGAAGGGGAAACCCTTTGTGTGGTCAGACAGATGTCAGCAGAGCTTCCAGGAGCTGAGACAGAGATTGACCAGCGCACCTATCTTGAGGTTGCCTGAGGAGGGAGTTGGATACGTAGTTTACTGCGATGCATCAGGGACTGGACTCGGGTGCGTCCTGATGCAGGAGCGGGCCGTGATCGCCTACGGATCACGTCAGTTGAGGCCGCATGAGCAGAACTACGCCACTCATGACCTGGAGTTAGCAGCAGTGGTCTTCACTCTGAAGAATTGGCGGCACTATCTGATGGGCGAGCGCTTCACAGTCTTTTCTGACCACCAGAGTCTCAGGTATATCTTCTCTCAGAAGGACCTGAACCCGAGACAGCGGAGATGGCTTGAGTTCCTCCAGGACTATGACTTTGAGATAGTCTATACTCCTGGGAAGGGGAACGTGGTAGCCGATGCCATCAGCAGGAGGACGGGCATTCAGCTACTTGAGGAGGCGACAGAGCAGCTAGGCTCCTTGCAGATATCCTTCGTGGATAGAGACGGAGCAGCCTTTCTTCAGTCTCTCACAGTCTCTCCTCCACTTCTACGGCGAGTCAGAGAGGCTCAGCGTGGGGACGCTGACTGTGAGACCCGGCGTACACTGATATCCTCAGGTCAGGCGCCTGATGGCTTCTCCCTTGGAGCAGAGCACGACATCCTTTTCAGAGGACGTACCTTCGTACCAGTCGCTTTACGAGAAGAGGTGCTGAGAGAGTTTCACACTTCTCCCTTGGCGGTGTATCCCGGAGTGGCGAAGATGTACCAGGATCTCAGGCGACAACACTGGTGGCCGGGCATGAAGAAAGCTATGGCAGAGTTCGTTTCACGATGCCTCACCTGCCAGCAGGTGAAGGAAGAGCATCAGGTACCAGCAGGCTTGGTATAGCCCTTGGAGGTCCCGGAGTGGAAGTGGGACGGTATATCTATGGACTTCGTGACTGGACTTCCACGCACTTCCAGAGGTCACGACTCCATTTGGGTGATTGTCGACCGACTCACCAAGTCGGCACACTTCTTACCCATCAGAGAGCAGGGCTCAGTGGAGAGCTTGGGACGTCTTTACGTCCATGAGATCGTACGGCTTCACGGTGTGCCATCGTCTATCGTCTCCGATCGAGATGCTCGTTTCACTTCCCGGCTTTGGAAGGGGTTGCAGGAGGCGTTCGGGACGCGGCTCCATCTGAGCACAGCCTTCCACCCTCAGACGGATGGTCAGACGGAGAGGACCATACAGACACTCGAGGACATGCTCCGTGCATGTGTTCTCGACTTTGGTCGCAGCTGGGAGGACCACCTACCCTTGGTGGAGTTCGCGTACAACAAAAGCTACCACTCCACCATCGGGATGGCACCATACGAGGCGTTGTACGGCAGACCCTGCAGATCACCGTTGTGCTGGACAGACCCTGGGGAGTCAGCACTCGTGGGACCAGAGATTGTCCGAGCCACGACAGAGAAGGTCCAGATGATCCAGGAGAGGATGAGGACAGCTCAGAGCCGGAAGAAGTCATATGCTGACTGGAGGCGGAGGCCACTGGAGTTCGTGGATGGCGGCCACGTCTTTTTGCGTGTCTCACCTCGACGTGGTTTACGGAGATTTGGCCTAGGCGGCAAGTTGTCTCCACGCTTCATCGGGCCTTTCCAGGTCCTCAGCAGGATAGGAGAGGTGGCTTATCGCCTGGCTCTACCACCTCAGTTGCACCGGGTGCACGACGTCTTCCACGTGTCTCAGCTGAGGAGATACGTGCACGACCCGACGCACATCATCGACTTTGGGGAGCTGGACGTGGACGATGGGGAGACTTTTGCGGAGGTCCCAGTGGAGATCGAGGATCGACAGGAGCGGGTCCTACGTGGGCGGTCGATTCCTCTTGTGCGCGTCAGATGGCAGCACGGGAACCTCCAAGAGAGCACTTGGGAGTGGGAGGCTCAGATGCGTGCTCAGTACCCCCATTTGTTCCCCTAGTTTTTGATGTATCTTTACGGTGACGTAAAGCCCTGAGATGGGAGTAATGTAAAGACCCGCAAATTTCAAGGAAATTTTTTTTCTTAATTTTCTTTGGAATTTTACAAGAGCGCAGCTTCAGACGGCACCTGATTCTGAGGCCCGGTGTGCCCGGAATCAATTTCCGAAGTTTGGCTCGGGTACGTTCAGTGAACGGACGAGCGGGTTTTTCTATCTTTTGAACCGGTGCCCGGAATCAAATTCTGAGGGCACCGATGAAATCACAGCGCCGGTATTTTCTTAGAAACACCTCTTCCGGAGTTGCGTTTGCTCAGACGTGGTTTTTAAATTTTGGGGCTTTAAGTCAGAAATAAAATAAAATTTGTGCGACAACTTTATTTTATTTCACTTAAGCTGCTTGGAAGCCGCTTGGAAGCCACTTGAACTGAGTTAAAGCGGATAGGGTGCTATCCGGAAATATCCTACCCCTTGTTAGGATATTTGTGCGGTGGGGCCCGCACGAGCCCCGCCGTTTCTTTCGCTAAGTAACGCACCCGCGAAAACCCGTCAAAGTAACTGAAAAGTCAACCGACGCGTTTTCTTTATTTCTTAACAGACCATTTAATTGGGCGGTTTATTTCGTGAATTAAATGGGCTGTTTCGCTCGTTGAATTAATTCAACGAACTGATGGGTCGTTACTTACGCTTTTGCGTTTGTTGGCATTTTTATAAAATAAGACCAACCTAAAAATCCTTTGAAAGGATTTGAGAGGACCTTTGTTTCTTCATCTCCCCTCCTCGCGAAGAACGCGAAGAACGCGAAGAACGCGAAGAACGCGAAGAACGCCGGCGACCGGAATTCGACGACGCACACCGTGATCTGCGACGTCGACGAGCTCTACCCGCGACGTTCTTCGGCGACGCCTCTTCTTCCGCGGCCGATCCTCGTTCGGCAATTAAGGTGAGAAACGAATCGTTTATTTCTCCCTTTTTATTTTCAATAACAACGGATTTAATTAATTAAATCCGTTTGTTCTAGATCCGGAGATCGTCGGCGCGACGTTTTTCCCGCGGTGCGACGAACGTCCCTTCCGCGACGAGCGATTCCGCGACGACCTCACGTCCGACGACGACAAGGTAGGGGTTTATTTTCCTTGATGATTCTTTCCCGTGTTTATTCTGTTGAAATAAAGAACCCGATCACGGAACAATTTTAATTTATTTAAAATTGTTGATTGGTTTTTCCTTTTCCCCCGTTGAGTTTATGACTAACGCGGAGGGTGCGGGTCTAACGAACAAGACCCGGCAACCCTCCGCCGATCTCTTGTTGTGCGGATTTGGCGGATGACGACGAACCGTGCGGCAAGGGCGATCCGTTGATCCCGCAGTGAAGATCGGCCCCCGGGAGGAGCAATGGCGCAGACGGGAGGTAAAACGGGCCACCGGAGCAACTCCGGCGGCCCGCGGAAGGCGGCGGCGGCGCGGGGCGCCGGCGCGGCAGCGCCGGCGACCGGAGGCGGCGGCGCCCGGCGCGCCGCCGTGGAGGAGTTCCGCCGCGGCTGAAGCCGCGGCGGCGGCGGCCGGTTCCGCGGCCGCGCGGAACCGGGGAGGGACGCGGCGGCCCGGCCGCGTCCGCCTGACAGGCGGCCCCCCGCGGGGCCGCGTTTTCCTCCAAGCCGCGGGTCAAACCCGCGGCGGTTGCTTCGGCCGCTCGGCCGAAGCCGAGCCGGCCGGTCCGGTCGGCCGGGCCGCACCCAGGCCGGACCGGACCCGGCCTAGCCGGGTCGGGCCAGGTCGGGCCGACCCGGTTCGTGCCGACCCGGTTCGGCCGACCCAGGGGGGGTTCGGGCCGGGTTGCCCCGGGCCCAGAACCCCCGTTTCGGGCCCTCTTCGGTCTTTCGCCCATATCTTGGGCCTGGGACCTCCGATTGACGAACCGTCAGCGGCTACACGATCCTTGGATCGATACGGTCGTTTCGGTATATTATACTCAAGGTTTCGGAAGACTTTGGGTTCGGCCGGGTTGGTTCGTACACGAAACCAACCTGGCCCTCGGAGCGGAAACGCTCATAACTTGAGCTGCGGACGTCCGATCGACGTACCGTCAGCTGTGGTAGTTTCCTCTAAGTGAGACGGAACTTTTGGCATACTCCACCCGAGGATCGGACACAGGCGGAGTACGGTCGGGTTGGTTTTGCCCTAAAAACCAACCGGGCCCCTGGGACGAAAATGCCAATAACTCTCAGACCGGGCGTCCGATTGACGTGCCGTCTGTTGCGTTGAGATCCTGTTGTCGATACGGAACTTTTGGATACATAAACTTCGGACTACGTGTCAGTTGATGTATCAGCCTCTCGGCTCGTGGAGCGGACCCTCCTAAACGAGCTCGCTGCGTGCGGGAACCCTAGCGCTGGCTGTGACTTCGACGACAGAGCAGAGATCCTCCGTGGACTGCGACGACGGCAGAGCAGAGATCCTCCGTGGACTGCGACGACGGCAGAGCAGAGATCCTCCGTGGACTGCGGCGACGGCAGAGCAGAGATCCTTCGTGGACTGCGGCGACGACTGTGCAGAGATCCTCAGTGGACTGCGTCGACTACTGCACTCAGCGATCCTACGTGGATCAGTGCTACAGGTTCTGTGTGAGCCCGATCCTATGTGGGTCCTTACTACCGGTTCTGTGTGAGCCACTGCCTACAGGTTCTGTGTGAGCCCGATCCAATGTGGGTCTTTTGAGGGGGTTAGTACCTATCGATCCTTCGTGGGTCCGACGACTTAGATGGATCAGTGATCATCTTTGACGTCATCTGAAAAAGTATACCTGGTTGAGCTGAATCTTATGTTACTCTCCTTTGTGGATTGTGTTGAACTATCCTATGCGGATTTACTGTTTACTCTCCTTGTGGATTTGAGTCTTGCTTTCCTTTGTGGATTGAGTTGTTCTTGAGCTCGTGAGCAGAGATAGAATTGGGGACTTAGGTATATGTATGGGAATATACCTAAGTCGAGTCAGATGTTACTTCGTGATTGCATCTTTCTTTTGTGCTATATCCTTTGTGGATTTCGGGAGACCTTCGGGGGTCTCGGGGTCCTTACTGAGTAGTTATACTCACCCCTGCACGGGCTATGCCCGCACCTTGTTGTGTTGGATGCAGACGACGGACAGCGCTGATCACGGTTGGGGCGTGGAGCAGGACGGTACCTGGAGGTGGACCGCTGGACGGGACGTGCTCGGAGCGGACGTGGGACCCGAGGAGCCTGGAGGCTATCTGTACCCACCCTTCAGGTGGGATTGCCAGTGGACGACACGAGGCCGCCGTCTTTTCTTCAGTTGTTGTTCTTTACTTTTCAGTTGTACTTTCAGTTGGGCTTGTATTCCGGCCCCTTTTACTTTTCTGCACTTTACTTTCCGCTTGCTGACTCTGTGGTGGTTGTTACTTATAAAGGCAATGCCTTCCCTGTTTACCGGGATTTTACGCCTTGGTGCTAGTCGCCATCCCCTGGCCTATGGAAGGCGGGCTTGGGGTAGTCACGGCACGGGCCCCGAGGTCGGGTCGTGACATAGTGTGATAGTTTTTTATCATCATTAATGATATTTTGGTAGATATTCAAAAAAAATACCATTTTTGTATGCATTGAAGTGGAAAAAATATTTGAAGATGAATTCATTAATATTTTTTAACAAAATTTTTTTTTATCAATATAAATTCCCTTCTTATAAATACATCATGTGGTGTAAACACGTAGTTAACAGAATATGAGCTTTATAAATTAGAATGAATTAAATAATACGTATTTCTATAAATTATGGAACCTATTTCGATGAAATAGTAATTTTCCTTTGGAATAGTATTGCGACCCTTATAAATAGTAAATGTGAAAATTGAATAATAACCTCGCTAATTAAATTATTAATAAAATTTAACCATATTATAAGTGATAATACGGTATAATTATATCACAGTATAAGTAAATAAATATTTTAAAAATATTAAACTATGTATTGTTATTTTTGTAAGTCATAAATATTAAATTAAAATTTTATGACTAATTTAGTAATTTAAATAATTTTTTATTTTCTTAAAATTTAATTATAAATTGTTATTTTGATGTGTAATTATTATAATATAATTTTATGAGGCCATAGATTTTTTTAAATATGTTATAAATTCAGTAATAATTTTAATATCTATATTTTTAATATAAATTATGATTTTTATTAAAAATAAATTTACTTATATTTAAATAATTATTTTCTTAAATTAGAGTTAATTTTTGAATTTTACATGTTGCAAATGGTTAGGGTGAATTTTTTGATATTTATTAAACCATTGAATTTTTTGTGAGTAGTTAAATACTGTAATTTACTGTATATATACATAATTAGTTAAATACACTATTCCTTGAGTCATGGATAATGTAAACAAACATTATTCAAACTAGAAAAATCTAATTACTATATTTATTTTCAAGAAAAAAATAATTTATTATCTTGAGAAAAATAATAAACTAATAAGATTACTAATGAGAAAACCCATATCTCCTCCACTATAAATACCATCTCTCACCACCTATTCTCCCCACAACACTCATTCCTTGAGCATTGTCCATATTCTACTAAAATATCCTCCCAAGACCCTACCCCAAATCCATGAGCATTTGGTCTTAAAAATATAAAAAACTGATCCCCTATGAAGGTTTTCATGATAAATGAATTATGAGGTAAAACCCTCTTCCTTTTCCTTTAATGTCTATTAATTTTTATTAATTTTATTTTAATGTAATCACCATCCCCATGTAAAAGTGGCTTGATAAATCTAATATATTAAATATACTCAAATTTTATCATTTTGATGGAATAATTCCTCATCAAATCTCTTCTCGTCTCTCTTTTACATTTATAAAAAACAACATATATGAGGTGTTGAGCTAACACCTTCGTGGACAACATGCTTTCATCTGTCAATACTATCTTTAATTCTAGTCATAAAACCTTTTTTATTAACAAACAATATTATAATATATGTACTATATCATATTTATTGTTCTAGAATCATTTTATACCCTTCATTTTAATATATAAAACTAAATGAATTCGTTGTGAATGAAAACAACAAAAAATAAACCCAAAAAATTATCATTAACAAGATATCTAATGATTTATAACCATTTCATAAAAATTATATATTATAACAATTTAACATTTTAAAGATCAATATTAATAAATATTTTCAAATCTGGATAATTATACCCAATTTATCTGACCATTCGTACATGTAAACAAGTAAACTGATGATGAAAACCAAGGAAAACCAAGGCACCCAAACGATGAAATAGAAGATCATAACCAATTGAAAATGAAATAAATAAACCTAATGAAGTTATAATAAATAAAAAACATGAATAATTGGTTCTATAATTATTATTTAATTAATATAATTTTATTATGCAATGCGGTAAGATCTAGTGGACACATTTGAACTTAAGGTAAGGGATTCTCTCTGAACCTCCAATATTACTTAATATAATTATTTCCCTCTTCTTACCTAAATGAAATTTTCATTTATTTTATTGTAAATAAAAAAATTGTGTTTATATGTTCTGAAATCATGTATCAATATCCATTCATACTTATTTTTCATGGATTTACATTTTTAAAAAGGATCCCAACTCAATTCTTCCTGACAGGAACGTTTGATTTAAGGGAACTTCCCGAATTCTTACCCAATTTCATGTTCAATCTATTATCTATTTTTAGACATATTTATTTTTCAAAAATAACTAATTTAATGAATAAAATATTTTTTTTCTCCTCTTTTTTATATAATAGATTCTCCCCTTTTCATCTATAAATACTATTTAAAAGTTTCTATAAACAACAATAAAATGTTTTATATCGAATGTTTCATAAAAAACATTTTACATGTTATCACTTCCGTTTGATGTCAATAATCATGATCTATTCCTATTTTCATTTATTTATGTCAATATATGATTTAATTCCTTTCATTCATGGAATCTGTTATGATATTCCCCTTTATTGTTTTTATGACATGATTAGGATACCCAATTCTATCCATGGGTAAAACTTATATATATGAATGATTCCTTAAGTATGATTATTAATGTGGAACACATATTAATGAACATGTTGTTATGGGTGTTCCAAAATATTGATCCAATGATTTGGGTAATGCATAGTATCATGAGATTTTATCTTCAATGGTCATGGTTGTTAGCCTTCACTAGTCCTCCATGTGAAATGATCCTAGTGGTTAGCCCTGACTCGTGCTCCTCCATATAAAATGAGCATTGACTCGTAAATAAGTATATTTTTTATGTTGCTGCCAAATTACTATTTATTCCTTATTATATGATCCATTTATATATATTCTCAGATTCCTTACGTCTAATCTTGTTCTATGCCTTTTTATATCATTATGTTATGCCATTTTACCCATTTTTTATGAATTATTATTATTTTTACTTATTAGGATTTTTAACTCATCCATTTGTCGATGTTATCCCTAGGATATCATATGACGATGTAAGGGCACATAGGAAGTCAGGATCTCTTTATAAAGATTAAAAAAATTATGTTCTTACTTTAAAATGAAGCATTTTAATTATGTACCCAGACATTCAAGACACTATAATTTATGATACTTGGATTTTAATTTGATGTTTAATTATGAATTAAATCATTTTTTGATATGTGAAGAAGGTTAGGGTCACTAATGTTGGAATCAAAGGATGGATTAGTTTTTTATGTAGAGTGGGAATAGATCACTTTAGTAACAACCTATGGGATAATATAAAGTGAAATAAAAAAATCCCCAAATGTTGTTAACAATATAGTGAGTGGTTTATAAATAAAATAAATCCATGTTTGTATTATACATATGGGAATGGTTCCAGAACAGATGTTACTGGGATTGAAAACATCAACAAGGTGTTCTGATCATGACTCGGAGTAACATGGTACATGAAAAGAGGCCTTACTATGCACCAGGTTTGACAATCTCGTGGGATATTATCCGGTTAATTCCTAACATCATTAAAACCCATTATTAATTAAGAAAACAAAGTTACCATAAGAATATATGTTAGGAAACATATCATTAACAACCAAGATTAAAACCTAGTGAATCATGAGTTAGGATATACTTTTGTTTTATAATTTTATTCAATTGTGTTTAATGTTTCATTTTATATTTTTATTAGAAAAGTATTTTTGTCCCCTAATTGAAATTTAGTTTCAATAGATAATGACGTATAATTGAATAACATGTTCCAACAATCAATGTTATAGACAATGTAATTCTTTCCCAAATTAAATGATAAATATGATGTGAAATGGGTGCTCAAAACATTACAACAGTACTTGAATCATTGGATCTGGAAATGAATAATAAATTTAATCATATATAACTCCCTCCTTCTATAAGGAAAGAGAAATTTTTTATCTAATCTATTATACTGAAAATTCTTCTGCAATTTTGTGGATCTTATGATCCCCTTCTCATGGGTCAGTGCATTAACTCCGTTGAAAATATATTCTATTTCCCCTAGTGCTCAATATAATATATAGTTGTGGTAGAAGTCTATTGTTTTGATGGGGAAGCTGATTAGTGGTGTACAATGATCTAAATTTCAATGTCCATGGAATAAATTTATTCCATTGATTTTGAGGAATTAATGAAAAAGTATATCATTAAAAAATTTCCCCGAACCCTCCATCAAAAGATGTAAAGATAGCACCTCATTCTTATAAAGAAGAAAGATGACTGTATAGGTGCATATAAAGAAACAATTACAAGGTTTGAATGATGTACCTCGGAATTAGTCATGAACACCAAAATATCTGTGGATCACTTTTTTAGTAGAGTAATATCGAGTCTAAAAAAAGTATTCAATATATAAGACACCAATAGTTATGAAAGTATTTTCTATTATTCTCTCAAGTATGATATGGACATTGGAGACTCTCAATGGTCTCATGGGATTGATGAAAAAAATTGGAAAATGGAGTCTAAAAATGGTAGATCAGCAAGTTAACCCCATGATGGAAATAAGTCTAAATACCCCTCATGTTAAAATTGTGGGAATAATCATCCTAGGAACATTCTTAATGGTACCTAGAAATTCTTCAAATGTGGAATAAAGGGGAATTTGGTTAATAATACCAAATTGATATAAAGAATTACACTAATGTGGAAGAATAAATAAAGGTTCATATCAACACTCAATAAGTAGTGTAGTGTTTCGTCTTCAAAGAACATGAAAAATTTTAATGTCAATGCACTAAGCCCAAGGTTTTCATAGAAAATAATGATACCTCAAAAACCACAAATAGAGGCTTACGCAATCAGTACGTTAATTGTGGGTCCATATAAATATGTGATGATAAGTATGGTGATTAATTATTTAATAATATATAACAAAACTATTTGATTTTAGTTCTATACATTCTTTCATATGATCATGGTTAGTGGAACTATTCGAACACCACCTACAAAATTTGTTGTTGATTTATCTTTAAATTGGCTACTCAGGAAAATATTTAATCAAAATTACATAATTCAACCTAGGTAAATGTTTGGCGACCGAACCTCCCAATTGATCTTGTAATACTTCTTTTGGTGAATTATAATGCTATTTTGGGCATAGATCGGCCATCATTTACAAGGAAAAAATCAAATGTATGGAATGGGAGATCACTCTACACATCCTGAAGCATCTTTAAATTCATTACAAGTGTCAGGAGGAGGTTGAATCTCTTTCAAAATAATCATCACAAGTGTGGATAGTAATACATTATGAGAAACCAAATCTTATTCAAATGATTGAGACAATGGAGATGATAATGCTCAAAGACATTCCCATTTGGAAGAATTACATTAATGTATTCCCTAAAGTCTTGTCTCGACTTCCTCATAATCGGGTGTTTTAGTTCCCAATTGAAATAATTCCTGAATCTTGGGATATATCAAATAATCCTTACAGATTAGAAACCATTGAGCTATAACAACAAAAGAAGCAGTTAAAAGAGAATATTTATAAAGGTTTTATATTCCAGAGTGCTTCACCATGAGGTATTCTAGTCCTCTTAATCAAGAATAAGGATGAATCGATGTGCCTATACAATGATTATTGTGATATCACTAAAATTGCTATAAATAAGAAGTATCCTTTCCCTGAGTAGCTAACAATTCGATCAGCTACATGGGGATCATTATTTCTAAAAGGTGCATCTTTAGTCGAGATATGAAGATCTAAAGGTGAGGAAGGAAGATATTCCAAAGAATGCCTTTGGAATGAGGTGTGGAAACATTTTGTTCAGATAAAATCCCTTTGGACTCAATAATTCTACAGAAATATTATTGGAATTAATGAATAGAATCATTAGAGATTACAATGAAAAATTTTCGGTAGTCTTTATTGATTATATTATGATATACTCCAAGATAATGGGGGAACATTTGGAGCATTTAAATACTTGGTTGAAAACATTTCAAATGGAGAAACTATATGAAATGTATAGTAATTTCGTGTTATATGTGGTGGATGTATTCTTATTGGGGCATGTTATCACCCACAAAGTAATATCTATGGTCCCTTCCAAGGAAAAGGAAATTGAAGAGTGTCCCAGATGGACATATGCAATTGATATTCATAGTATCCATGTCCTAGATTGGTATTAACAAATGATTTTCGAAGAACATTTCATGACTTTCAAACCCAAAAACCAATATGACAAATAAGGGAGTGAGGTGTTTATGGACTCAATAATGTGATGAATTCTTTATGGATCTTAAAAAGTGGCTTATAATTGAGCCATAACTCACACTCCTAATAAGTAGATAACTCTTTTTGGTGTTCTAAGATTGCTTAAAATAATGTATTAGCCTTTGTGGTAATGAAATATGATAATTTGATAGCCTAAAACTCAAGGTAGTTGAAAATTCATGTGAAATACTATCTTATGGATGATCTACAGTTAGACGCTCAAGATGTTGCATTGAAAATTTGGGTGCATTATCTCAATAGTGAGAAGTGTGAGATTAATACTAACCAATATAGTATCAAATATATATTCACATAGAAGGAGCATAATTTGAACCAATTAATATGGTTATATATCATCATGTATTATGAATGCCCAATCCACTTGCATCCTGGTAAAGGCAACAGACTGGCATATTTTATAAATAGAAATAATCCCTCATCATTGTCAATGATGTGAATTGTGAAGGATATAATATTATTATATTTATAATGGATGGACATGGGAATCATTAACTAAGTAACAACATCCATCCATTCTAAAATTATTGCACAACCATCACTTATAGATAAAATAAAGGACACTCAAATAAATGATGTAGAAATTCAGAAGAAGGTGGATGCTATCAAGAGTGGGACATCCACAGAGTTCAAGATTAGTGAGGATGGATTCAAAATATTAGGTCCATGAATATGTGTACAATTAAATATAGAGATAAATAATGAGCTTCTAAATGATGAACATAGCATAACCTTCTCTATTCACCGATGGAGAAAAATGAAATATTGAGATCTCTAGGAGAAATTTTGGGGGGACAATATGAAAAAGGAAGTCACTAAATATACATAAATGTTCCAGGTATGACAACAAGTGAAGGATGAAAGGAAGAAGTATGAAGGGATGATCCAAAAATTATCCACAACAAGATGGAAGTGGGAAAACAACACCATGGGCTGTATAATTGGACCTCCAATGACATCCAAAGGAAAAAATGTTATATGGGTTATTATGGATCATCTTACAAAGATAACTCACTTTATCGTAACTTGAGAAGAATTTTCATTTGATAAACTTTCAAAGATTTATAGAAAATAAGTTATATAGATGACTCGAGTGCCACTATAGATTGTATATAATCGAGATCAGAGACACAACTACATGGTCTAAAAAAGTATCTAACATGTTATGAACCAAAAGATAAAATTATGTACAACCTTTAATACTAAAAATAATGGCCAATCTGAGGGAACTATTCCAATAGTAGAAGACATGTTTAGAGAATGTTCGATGGACGTTAAAGGAGGATTGGACCAACATCTTCCTATGGTTTAGTTTTTGTAAAATAACAATTTCCACTCAAGAATTTGAATTCTTCCATATGAATCCCTTTATGGGAAATGGTTTATAAAAATAGAATACATGGATGGTGTTGGTAAGGATAAGCCACTAGGACACAAAATAATCAAAGAAATGGTAGAGAAGGTGAAAATCATTCAGCACCACTTGATGGGAGCCCAAATTTGACAAAATAGCTATTCTGTCAGTCATCTATGAGATCATGAGTTTTAATTTGGATAAATGGGTTTCCTCTACATATCTCTATGGAATAGAATCATGAGATTTGGTAAAAAAGGGAAGCTATGTCCCTGGTACATTGGCCCCTAATATGTCCTTGATCATATCAGAGTTGTGTCCAATCGACTATCACTTCCCCCACCAATGTCTCTTGTACATAATGAATTCCACATACCACTATTAAGTATGTACATATCAAATCCTTCACATGTATTAAATTTTGAGGTGGTATAGTTGGAGAATGATCTTTCTTACAAGAATCATCTAGATAATATATAGGATCATAGGGATAATGTTCAATGCAACAAGACCACATACCTAGTCGAAGTACTATGTTATAGCCATATGTATGAATTAAGAAGAAACAAAGAAACCAGAGGAAGCGATGGAGGAAAATTACCCACATCGGTTTTCAGGTTTGAATGTAAAACAAAAATTCATGGGTGAAAATTCAAAAGGTGGGGAGAATGTAACATCCCGAAATATTATCAATGAAAGTTACCTTCTTATATGTATGTCATTTTGTATAAACACATAGAGAACAAAATAAAGGATTTTTATGTGATGAATTATTGTAAAAAAAATTTCTTGAAGTTAAATTACTTATACTGATTAAATAGTAACTTAATCGTCGGAATAGTATTGTGACCGTTTTGAATAGTAAACCAATCAATTGAATAGTATCATACCCAATTAATGTATAAATAAAATTTATCAATATTATAAATAATAGTATTATATAATTATATGATAGTATATGTAAATAATATTTTTTAAAAAATTATTTAGTATTATATATTTTTGTAAATCATAAATATTTACTAACAATATTATGAATAATATAATATTTTAAAATGAATTTACTTTTTATACATTTTATTCATAAATTATAATTTTTTTGTCTTATGATTATAATATATTTTTATCATCCCATAGTTATTTTTTCAATGTTTTATAAAATAAGAAATAATTTTAAAATCTGTATTTTTGGAGTAAATTTGGATTTTAATTAAAAATTAAATTTTACTTATTTTGAAACATATTTTCATAAAATGTTGTTTCCTTTTTAAATCTATAAACATAAATATAATTATGGTGATTTTCTGGGATTATCATGAAATACATGAATTTTTGGTGAATAGTGAAATACAGTAATTTACGATATATATACATTAAAAGATAAATATAGTGTTAATTGAGTCATGTCTGATATAAGAAAAAAAATCTAAATAAAATGATCAAATTACTCTATTTAATGTAAATATTCTACAATACTTCTTATATTGAGAAAAATAATAAACTAATGAATTAATTAATAAGAAAATACTCATCTCCCCCACAATAAATACCACCCCTCGACAACTCCTCTCCTCTAACCTCTCAATGCTTGAGAGATGTCCAAATTATTCTAAAATCTCATACAATGTCCCCCTGATGTCCAAGATATTATGGTTTTCTGAAAAATTCCAAAACCAATCCCCTAAAAAGATTCTCAAGAAGGAGGAATCTAGAGGTAAACCCCTATTCCTTTTAATTTAATTTCTTTTTATGTTCCTATTTTTATTTTTTTATCCCCACCTTACCCTTTTCCAAGTGGCAAGAAAACTCCAGTATCATACATATACTTGAATTTTATACTATTTATGGTGTAATTATTTATCAAACCTATTCTTCTCTCCCCTTTAATTTATGAATGAAATCATCTTCAGTGAGGTGTTAATCTACCGCCATCAAGGATGAGGTGCCTTCATAATTCAATTATGTATTCACAGATCATCATGACACCATTTTTATGGTTGAATGAGATTATAATTTATTTTATATATCATATTTAATGTTATTGATTCATTTTTTACTCATGAAATTAATATATAATAAAAAATGAGTTCGTTGTGATCAAAAAGCGCCAAAATAAACACAAATGATGATCATTAACTATTTATCTAATGATTCATCCTCATTAAATTAAAACTAATGATATATAATACCAATTTAAACTATTTCAGATCATTAATAACTTGTATGTTCAATTATGTATAATTAACCCACCTTTACATGTCATTTCCAACACGTGTACAAGTGAACCAATGATGAAAACCAAGGAAAACCAACACTCCCAACAGATGAAATTGAATCCCTTTACCCATTGAAAAGGCCATAAATGAAATCAATTAAGTTATAATTAACAAAATAAACGTTTAAATGGTTCCTAAAATATTAATTAGAGAAACTAATTTGATTATCTAAGACGTTAATATCAGGTGAAGAACACCTTTAGGCTTAATGTAATGGATTCTACCTGATCCTCCATTATTCATTCGTGTTATTCATTATGTTTTTTACCCAAATGAAATAATATTTTATTTTTATATACATATTATAACTTTTGATTTTATGGTCCAAAATCATGTACCAATAACCATTAATCCTTTTTTATGGATATACATGTCTTAAATGGTTCTCTATTCAATTATTTCAGATAATTTAGCCTGATTTAAGGGAACATCGTGAATTACTGCCCAATTTTAAGTTAAATATATTATTTATTTTTAGTCACCATTATTTTTATAAAATCACATATTTTATTACTAAAACATTTTTGGTTCACTTATTGTTTTATATAAATTATTATTCCCTATTATTCTTTAAATTTTATTTAATATTTTCCTTAAACCGCAATAAAAATTTTTAATTCTAAAGAATCTTTAAAAAAATTATATGTTATCACTTCAATTTGACTTCATTACTAAATAACTATGCCTGTTTTCCTTTATTAATTTTCATCTACTATTTAATTCCATTATTTCCTAGTCATTTTTATGATACACTCATTTATTATACTTTATGACATGATTATGATACCCAATTCTTTCCATGGGTAACCCTTATGTTTATATTGGATTCCATATATCTGATTCTTTATGTGGCAAACATATTCATTAACTTTTTATGATAGGTGTTCTAGAATAGTTCTCCAATTAATTGGATAATATTTAGTCTCACTATTTTTTTAGTGAAACGGCCTTGGTGATTAACCTAGATTCATGCATCATGTGAAACGATCTTGGTCATTAGCCATGACTGATGACCCTCTATGTGAAATGAGTTTTGTATTGTTCTACTGTCATTATTTATTTTCCTTGAACATTTCTATGAATTCATAATTATATGATACCATGTTATATATATTATGATTTTTTATACATAATCTTGTTTCATTACCTTTTTATATCATTTTGTAATGTCTTCTAACTTATGTTCTATGATTTATTCATATGTGTATTTCCTTACTGGGATATTAGTCTATCCTTTTCTTCATATTATCTCTAGGTTATCCTATGCTGATGTAAGGCCTCAAAAAATGTTAGGAGCTCTTTAGGAATATTTAATAAAATATTTTTATATTTTGTATGTATGATGTTTAATTTTGTACATAGTCATCCAAAATAATAGATTTTATGACCAATGGCTTGTAGTTTGATGAATAATTATTCGTAATATCATTTAATGATATGTGTAAATGGCTAGGGTCACTATAAATTTTTGGTGCTTCCACCAAACCTCTATTTGGTTCGGTATGCATTCCATGCATCTCTCTTAAGAATTTATTAACTAATCGATCATCTATAATGAACACAATTTTCATATAGTTGTACAATTATCATTTTTATGAAGAACAATCTACGGAATCCAACCATTTTATGACATTTATATTCATTTACATGGTACAAATATAGGATATGTTAAATTTTAATTTCTTGGTAAAAGTTATATAATACATGAAAGCATAAAATATTCTTTTTCTCTACTTGAAATTATTCTTAATAGTTTATACAAAGTATATTTTTTCATTTTATAACATGGGGATATACATAAAAGGAAATTGTGTGCATAAGACCCAGTAAGGGAAAATAAGAGATGCAGTTTACTCCTAATCATTTATAAATACATAAATCCGTGAGGAAGAGGAAAATCATAATAATAAGGACATGAAAAATTAATTTTAAATTAGTCTACAAAATTTAATTGGTTTATTAACTATCATATCAGTATGTTTTATCACCGAGGTGTCATAAAAATAACAATGGCATTGTAAAAACACGACATCTATATAGATTAAATTCTCTACTGAATGCAGTCGATTGATATTAGGTCACAAAATTATTTTATATTAATAAATTTTATCCTCATATATCATTATAAAAATTTCCTAAATAACCTATGGAGAACCGAAGAAATGGTTTTCATATAGAAATCACTATGTTTTAGAATGTCCTTAAAAAAAAAATCTTTTTTCATTTTAAACCCAAAAAAAGGTGGGTTTCATATTTGTTAATTCCAAAATAAAATATATTAGAATTACATCTATTTGAAAAATCCTAGATAATAAAATGTTATTTTTATTCAAAAAATAAAATAAATATTTCTTTTTGGGAGAACGAGAGAATGTTTTGAGAAGCAAATTCAACAACATAATAGGTTGAAACATGGATTTAGAAAACATAACAATTTAGCAGAAAAGGGAATTTCATTAATAAAATAGTATTAATAAATTATTGTGATAAATGTAAATGTACATAAGAACACCTTATTGAAATTTTATTTACATACCACATAAATAGGTAACTTTAATGAAATTGAGAAGTTGAGATTCCCCTTACATTGAAGAGTGACTCTATAAACTCAAATATCGAGACCATTGGGGATTATAGAATCATTTTGAGGAAACCTTGGGAGTTAATAAATTTGGATAATCCTGGAGGATGAATTTTCAATGAACATAAATGAATAATTGGGTGGGTATTTATAGAAAAAATAAGTGTATTTTTTAATAATTTTCATGGACAACTTAGTAGTGACTTTTTAAAAACCATGAGCTTCACCATGGTATATGGACATGAAATTTAACACATGGAAAACCAATTATCATATATTAATCCTAAATATTTTAATATAATTTTATATCACTCATTAAATAATTAAGAAATAGTTATGATGTCATTAAACATACCAAATAACTCAAATGTTTTTTTACTATTAAGAAAATTATGTATTTTGTAAAATTATAATTCATTATCCATACCCTAATATCAACATTATTATTTAAAAAATTATATTCATTTTATCATTATAATTATCTATATATTATACATTCAATTTCTAACTAAAATCATACTTATTTATTAAAAATAAGACAAGATATAAAATGCATAGGGAATGAAAAATAAAATTACTAACAATGGGAAAAAATTATCTTAAAAATAATAATTAAAAAGTAGTGTTTTTATAACACGATTTCAATAAAATAATCATTAATATTAATTACTTCGTGTAATATAATAATTTAAAAATATTAGAAATGTTAAAAAATTACAAAAAAATTGATTTTTTCAAATCGTGTCACAATTTTTACGAAAAAAACTTCTAAAATTATAAATGATGATATTTTTCTAGTTATAACAAAGAGATTAAATTTTAATAACTATGTCCTTGACACATAACCCCTTATAACACACACATACATCCTAAGTGTAATCTTCTCAATTGAGATAATCTCTTTGGGATACTCGGATAACATCGACCGAGTGGTAATCTCAACTAACATGAACTTCTCCAAAATGGGATTTCATTAAATCTAAAATTGTAAAGCTCAACTTCGGCCTGACCAAGAGTGAATCCCAAAGATGATTCCAACCTCCCATGTTCTAAAAAATGGTATTTGTATTGAATGAATATTCTATATGAGGCCACTGACAATTCATTTTACATTAACGAACCAATACCATTTATATTTATAATACTAATTATAACATTGAAATTATAATTCCAAGTAATGTTTCAATGGACATATTGACCCACAATCATAACTGGCCAATGGTAACATCATTTAAAAAACCCAACATTCTCATTTCATATTATACTCACTTCAATAATTAATAATTATTCTTATATTGATTACAAAATAAGAAATCACGGATTTTCATGGAAGAAAATTATCCAAAAATTTAGGTCGTAACATTCTCCCCCCATTTAGAAATTGTTTCCTGTAAATTTCAACATTTTTTTCCAGTTGAGAGGATTTGTGGGTTCTTCAAACTTATTGTTTCCTCTGAATCCTATATCTCTTCTCATATATTTGGTTCCTCTACCAAACTTTAACTATGTGGGTAGTATTTGTGCATATAACCTTCTCTTTGTGGTCCAAGATCTCCACAAAATGCTCATCATAAGAGTGGTCATGATCCATTTGTACCACCTCCAGATTCGGTACACATGAAGGGTAATGGATGTACAAACTCAAGAGATATGCATTGAAAAAATCATCAACATTAGCTATATTTGGAGGAGGTTAAATCTGATAAGACATGACATATATGTGATCAAGGATATCATATGGGCAGTGTACTTAGACAAGAGTGAACATTTCATCCCAACCCTCATGAATCTCATATAGGGTGAAATCTAAACAATGACTTTTTCGCCAACCTCAAACCCCAATTCCATTTGATGGTTGTCTTCATAGCTATAATTCCAACTCATAGTATCAATTTTGTGTTGTTGGATGGTATGAACATTTTCTGTCATCTCTTGAACAAGATCATTCCCATGAAGATTTTCCTCACTAGATTCATCCCATCTAGTAGGATTTCTACATCGCTTACCATATAGAGGTTAATAAGGTTCCATTTGAATAAATGAATTGATGTGTTTGATGGATGAGAACATATCTAATTAGAGATATTTATAACATCCAGCATTAAATTACATCGAGCATGTTCTCATCAATTACTTGAGTGTTTGAATATTCCTTTAAAAATGGCCATCAGGTTGAGGTTGGAATGTCATACTGAAATTCAATTTGGTACTCAGAGCATGTGGTTGCCTTTTGAGGAATTATTATTTTAACATTGGATCACGATTATAAATGATATAAATTGTCACTTCATGCTTCCTTAGCACTTCATTTATGTAAATATTAAAATTTTGATCATGTGACAGGTTTCCCAAAATAGAGATAAAATGGGTATTTCTCATGAGACGGTCCATTGAAACCCATATCGCATTATTTCCATTGAAATTTTATGGGAGACTAGTAAAACATGCTATAGTGATATTTCCCCACTTCCATGATGGTATGGGTAGTGGTATTAATATGCAGTTAAGAAGTTATATCTCTACCTTCACTTGATAACACACTAGGTACCTTCAAGTGTAGTCAGAAATCCCCCTTTTCATGTTATCACACTAATAATGATCACAAAGGTCCTGATAAATTTTAGTTATTCCAAGATTTATATAGAATATTGTGATATTAGATTTATTCATCAGCTCCTTATTTATTTCAATAATATATGGATCATACAGGCTAGTAGAAAATTTTTGTAGACCTTATTCATCAATATTTAACTTAAAAAACTTCACACACTTTATAGCCTCTAACTTCTTCTATGACAAAAAAATTTTCCCTTTGATTTTACTTTTTCTTCCTACGTAATGATGGTTGACAAACCCTTTTTTATAGGGTTTTTGGTTTCCCTTCCCTCAAGATTCTCAGGTCCAGTCTATTTTCACTAGGTCTTTGATCAAAGGATATCTTTGAATCCTCCTCATTTTTAGCACAATAGGATCTTTCCAACTTAATGAATGAGAATCTTTTTCTCTATTCCAAAATGATATTGAATTAAGCAATCATAGTCTTTAAGAATTTCCAACCATCTCCCCCACCATATGTTCAATTCCATCTGGGTGAAAATATACTTCCAACATCGATTGTATGTATATATATAAAATTTCTCCCTATAAAGTTAGTGCCTCTATTTTTTCATTTAATTAATAATAGCAACTAGATCCAGGACATCTGTAGGATCGTTCTTCCCATCAGGATTAAAATTTTATGATGCAAAAAAAATCACCCTATCACTTTTCATGAGGACTCACCCATGAAAATTCATATATTAATCACTAAATTAATTAATCCTCCTCTAATAGAGGGTATAAATAAAATAGGTGTGGCACCCAATATCATCTTCCACTATTACAAACATTCTTTACACTTCTTTGTCCAGATGAACATGACCCCTTTTCGAGTTAACATAGTTAGTGGATTGGAATGGAATGATACGTTTCACAAACATACTATAATATCCCCCCTAAATGAAGAAACTACGAATCATTGTTACTGTTGTAGGATTAGGACACTCCTCTAGA
The DNA here is from genome assembly GCA_963277665.1 of Viscum album. Taxonomy (NCBI): domain Eukaryota; kingdom Viridiplantae; phylum Streptophyta; class Magnoliopsida; order Santalales; family Viscaceae; genus Viscum; species Viscum album. The sequence goes on from OY728142.1 coordinate 1,613,223,397, forward strand.
ACCTGTATCTTTTTAGTGCTAACTATGATTCCTTCATTGGTTATAATTTATCACAACAAAAAAACATTTTGTAACAAAAATTCATAATTACTAAACTATCCAAATAGATAATCCATACATAGATATTTCAATATAACCCTAAGATAATCCTCATGCTCCTTGATAATTTTGAAATATCTTAGAATATTATGAATAAAAATGACAACAATTTTATCAAGGTTTTTCTAAAATAATACATTAATAAAATCAACAAAATTCCACGAGTATTATTCAAGATGAAGAGAATAAGATCCAAATCCTAATTCCCAAATCATTACTGAGAGTATTTCTTTGCAATACCATCTTTATTCACCCAAAATTGGTGATAACCAGATCAAAGGTCAATCTTGGAGAAGAATTGATCCCCATGAATATATTCAAATAAATCATGAATTCTCTGAAGTGGTTACATGTTCTTCACTATGATCATGTTATGTTATCAACAATAAATGAATATTTCCATTGATAAATCATTTTTCTTCACAATTAGAATAATTTCTCCCAAAGGACATACACATGGTCAGATAAACCCATTATCCAAAATATCTTGGAGTTATTTCTTTAATTACTCTAGCTCCATATATTTCATTTATTCTAATTTGTAACTAGGAATTTGATCAATGGCTAACACTACCAATCTATCTGGGGGATGTCTCGGTAACTCCTAAAGAACTAAATCAATACATTTATGATTTATGGGGACATTATATAATCATATACATTCATTTCTTTCTTTATCTTCACCAATAATCTCTATAAATAGGGCTATAGGGTATGCTAATAGACAAATATCATGTCTCTATATATCTCATTTGAAAAGAACATTCAATTTTCCATTTAAGGGTAATTATATTTCTTTACTTTTGTAGTTGATTTTAGTTTTATAATTTGATATACAGTACATTTATAGTATAATGTTGATTTCCATCATGGGAATGACTGTTATATTTGTGATGAGATTTTGAACACAAAAGAAAATACTTGAGTTTCAATACACATTTGGTGTTCAGATAATCCATCTAGGAGTATTGACTGATAATTATACTTATTGATTTTCCAAGATTAATTCTATATTCTTTGAAAACAAGGAAAAAATAATTGACTGGGTAGAACCGGAATCAAACTATGTACATGAATGATTTCAGATAACAATAAGAGTACCCTCCATAACATCATTCAGAGAATCAAATTTTGCTATTGTGAATAGAAAATCCCAATCTTTCTCCCTTCACTTATCCTGAGGTTGATGGCGATTCCCCTCCATTAACATAATATGTGGATATTGATTAGAAAATTTTCCAATAAATCCACACATGAATCATTGTACATCAAGCATGGCCTACACCATATTCCATTGGTCATTAGTATTGAGATGTTTTGGTTTCACCTCACTGTGATATCTCTATGAAGTATGGCCATACCTTCCACAAATGTAATATTTCCCTCTCATGAGTAGATAGATCCTCTAATAATTCTTTCCACATTTATTACTTGTGGAATGTTGCACATGATTTTCTCATCTTCCTTGATCAAAGATCCTCCTCATGTTTAGATCCAAAGATCACTTATTTTCATTCAATCTATGGGACCAAAACGTTTTTCTCTACTCAAATTCAACTTTCAAAAAACTCAACATGATCTCCTCATAGTTTTCGTAGTATTAAATGAAAATATTCTCCTATATATGAGGTATTGGTCCACCAAATAATTTACGAACCATCCTAAGTATATCCATGAAAAAACAAAATTTTATTCCCCCATCCCCATATTCTTTGAGCCAATGAATTATTTAGAATATGGGAAAAATTTCAATGAAGTCATACCCTAAAAGAATTAATCAGTATAGTAGTTTTGGGAATCTAGATACATACAGACTTTTAACATTACAACTTGAAATAAAATACATCATGGAAATTCCATTGAAAGTATCCATTACTCCTAGGTTACGCCTTTAACACATTCATTATTTACTTCTTCAAATCATGGGAAAATAAAACATAATAAATGGGTGGCCTAAGATGCTCAGTAAGGTCATGAAATATAATGGCAGATATCATAAACATAAATATTAGGCTTGTGGAATTACTAAAAACACATTCCTTTAAAAATGAACTTTAACATAATATGGAAGGAATAAGGGATAAATAAATAATTCCATAATAAAGAATAATCATGGGTCTTCAAAAAGTAGAATAAACTCGTGGAATATCAATTAATTATTTAATAATAAGGTAAATTCATAACTCCAGGAATTCTTAAATATTCTATCAAGGTATCATCAAATACATCTAAAATTAATTAAGGCCCCAACCCAAACCATATCTGAAAATAGGAAAGGCATCATCCAAGCCCATGTCTATTTTGTCTCATGAGACCAACTGATATATCGAGGGGCTATATCCGGATCCACCCATAACATTGTAATTCCAATTCATTCATCATATAAATGGGGATACACATAAAAAACATGAACATATGAAATAACATTCCACAATCTGTAAATATAAACACTAACCATTTTTGAGTAATATGGATATTTGTTTCACGATAGAACATCCACAATAAAAATAATCATATGAAATTAAATAAAATATTTTAGATTATATAATAAAATATTATCCCTAATAATATTCAACAATACTATTGAAATAGATACAGTTATAGTTATAAAATCATCAAGTATATTTTGAGTAAATACTCTTTTATATTGAAAAGAAGAGTTCATTTGGAAAAATATTTGTATAAAACCATAAATGAATAAATATAGTTTTTTCAAACTAAAGTGATTAATTTTATAAAAATAATGGTGGATAAAAATATATTATAGATTTTACATGAACATAGGTAAGAATTCGAGTTGATCCCATGAATGGGGCTAAAATATCAGGAATAGTTTTTTAAAGATCATTTTAAAGAAAATAACTCCGGATAAAATGAAGATAATTATGGTTGGTATAAATATATTGAACATTCAAACGAAATTTCTTTCATGTAAACAAGAATAAACAAAAAATTATTTGTTGTAAATAGAGTTTAAGAGTAGCCCGGATGAAAATGGAGGTTCGGGAAGAAAATCCTTACCTTCGGTTCTAATGTATTCTTCACCTGACTATAATGTCTGGGATGATAAGATTAAATACAATAATGAAATATTTCATAACATTATATACATGCATTTTAGTCTTTTAATTTTTTATTAACTTCATTTATATCCCTATTGATAAGTTATAAGATGGAATTTTATTGTTCTGGAGTGTTCGTTTCTTTGATTTCATGACCGGTTCACTCGATTATAAGTAATGGAGTTTATGTGGAATGGATATAATTATCCTTAATTAAACATATATAATATATAGGAGCTTATATAAGTGTTAATGTTTATATGAATCACTTGGTTATAGGGTATGATGAAGATTTATTTGATAGAACCATAGTGATAACCATTTAGATTATTTTGGATATCTATTGATTGTTACACACATGTTTGTCGTATTAATTAGTATTAGGTATATATACTAGTTATTGAACATTTAATAAGTTATAATACACATATTATATGTTTTTTCAACCATAAAAATTGTTTCACGACCATCAATGAAGATGTTAATAGAAATTAAAAACCAGCCGTCCTTGAGTATGATAAATTAACAAATCTATGGCGACGATTTCATTTTTTATAAAAACAAGCTAAGGAAAATATGATGATAAATTATTCAATTAGAATAAAAAAATCTAGTATATGTAAGGTATTATAGTTATTGTTCCTTTTAGATGAGGTTATGGGATTATAGGAAAAGAAAAGAAAGAAACTTTAAAAAATAATAGAAGTTAAGCTATCACTTATGAAAATTCAGCAACCTAATGACCTCAAATAAAAATTCATAAAACAAGTGGGTGAGAGGGAAATATGTATATCATCATTTTTACACAATATGGAAATAATGGGGGGTTTTAATGGCATATCCCCACATAATATAATTCAATTTAAAACGTAATAACATAAAAAGTGTGCTTGAAAAAATAAGCGTGGTAGATTCCCCAACCTTGTAGAGTAACTCCAAAATAAATACGGTTGGGGACGTTGGGGATTTAGGACACATTGGGAGGACTAATAAAGAAGTAAAAAAACAATATATTCGAGGATGATGAATATCTAATGAAATAAAATCAAGGAATGGGTGGGTATTTATAGTAAAAGAGATGGAGTTTTTTTTTAATTTATAAGGACACCCCATCAGTGGTATTTCAAATACCATGGTCATTCCCATGGTATTTTTTCATGGTATTAGACACTTGGGACCCGTCATGTAATATTTTTAAATAAAAAGGTTGAGAAGATTTTTAAATTAATTATTACAACATTATAATGTCATTAAACATACCGAAAACTCAAAACAGTATTTTTACTATTTGTGAAAAACAAAAGTATTTTATAAAATTATCATCAATTAAGTGTAACCTACTATAAATGTTATAAATTAAAATCCTAAAACCAATTTTTGAAAATAATTTTATTAATATGAATTCTTTATTTTTAAAATAAAATCCTAATTTATTCGAAAAATAACAATTTTAAAATAATAATTCATTATATATTACCTTGAAAAATTAATCAAGATTATTTTATCTTGTAAACATAAGACAATAAAATAATAATATTTTTTAATATTCATAGTGGTCAGATTACTATTCATATTACTATTTATAAGGTTCATATTACAATACATATATACTATTCATAAGGGCATTTTACTATTCTCTAAAAAAATAATCTTGACCATATCAGACTCAGAATATCTTACTGATCAAAACTATATAAGTTAGTATACCAAATTCATATCATAGAATAGTTAAACTTATATCTAATGAAAATGTAATAAATATCTCCAAATGAATATCAAATTTTTAGTTTTTCATATAATCAGTGCTGAATACATTCTATAATAAATTTATTTGTAAAACCATAGGGTGTTTCAATCTCCCCCTGAAAATCTTCATCATCAAAATTTCTAGAATGATGCCTCATAAAACTATTTGGTTATGTATTAATCATAAGTTCCCAATGATCCCACATTTCCTATTTATTTTTTTTGGATTTTTTTGGTATAAGTTTACCAAATGAGTCATCAAATTCATCGACAACTATTCTTTAGTATCCAGAATCCGGATAGGCTCTAGATAATAAGACAAGCCAGGTTCAAACTATATACCACTAGAAGTGAGGAAATTCATTGGGTATAGATTTTAGATTCTCAATAATGGTACATGGAACAAATTTTGAATATTATAAAGGAAAATAGGCATTGAAAAATGATAAGCCACAACTCCTATTGTCTCCTGAATTTCCAAAAGTCCTATTTACCGAGGGCTTAGTTTAACATTCATTCCAAATCTTATAGCACCCTTCCATGGAGATACATTCAAGAAAATGAGATCTCCCTTTTGGAATTCAAAATCCTGCCATCGATTATTAGTATATCTCTTTTGCCTACATTGAGAATCTTGGATATGGTTTGGGAGAATATTTACCATTTCTGTTGTTTTCTCCACAAGTTATTGTCCCACAAGCTTCATTTCACCAGCTTCATCCCAACATGTTAATGTACAACATCTCTTTCCTTACAATGAATCATATGATGCCATCTAAATACTAGAATGGAAACAATTATTGTCGGAAAAATACACCAAAATTAAATACAGATCCTACATACCTTTATTGTCAAGAGATAATGATATCAATAGGTATTCTAAAGGTTGAATCATCCTTTCTGTTTTCCTGTCAGTTTGCGGGTTGATAAGTCATACTCAAACAAATATCAGTGTCCAAATGTTTTTGAATACTTTTCTGAATTTCAACATAAATCATGTATCATGGCCAAACAAAATTGACATATGTGATCTATTAAGTTTCACAACTTCATTGATTTTAATTCATTCAAGGAACTCCAGAGGAAAATCATCCCTTATACAAAGGAAATGTGAAGATTTTGTAAGTTGATAAATAATTACCAAAGATTTCATCATTATTTCTAGGAGTTTGTTGTAATCCGGTGATAAATTACATGGAGGTTCCATCCCATTTCCGTCTTGGAATAGGTTTAGGTTTCAGAATAATCTTGGATGTTGTCTATCAGCTTTCACATGTTGGCATACTAAACATATTGATAGGTAATCAACAATTTCCATCTTCAGGTTATCCCACCAGAAAAGTTCCTTTAAAATTTATATATATCTCAGTGCTACTATGATATATAGAGAAATTAGAACTATTTGAATCCAACAATTACACTTTTCATTTTAGGTATAATGGGTACACAAATCCCATCCTCAAAAATAATAATTTCTCTTAAATATATAAATTCTTCCATCTTCCAATCATTCACATCATTAATTTTATTTTTAAAATTTTCATCATTAGCCAAAGAACTATTAATCCTTTTTGATAAAGATGGTTTGGAAACTAATTGAAAAAGTAATTATGTTTAACCTTCTTTGATGATTCCCATATCCATCCTCACTGGATCAATTTACATAGGATCCTTGTCAATAATATTTTTTTAAACTCTTTGATTCTTCCACATCAATGAATTAACTTCATTATTTTCTATTTCTCTAAGGTAGTGTATGGAATAATTATAATACTTAAGCATACTAAGCCATATCCCTTACATTGTGTTGAGATATTTTTGTGAAAAGATCTATTTTAAGCTATTTTGATCAGTATATATCCCATCTTTCACCAATGATATAATGTCCCTATAAATTTATATCAATGATTATAGCTGATAACTCAAAATCATGAGTTAGATAGTACTATTAATAAATTTATAACTACCTTGATGCATAGGAAATGAATCTTCCATTTTACATGGGGACACAAAAAAATATTTCTTCGATCCATCACTATAGATCACAAACCCACCATTTTCCGATGGATAATAAATATCCATGAAAACCATATCTCTCTAGTTACATTCCTTAACAAGAAATAACTTCTCTAAATAACTTATCCACTGATTTGATACTAATGGTTTTGTTGTCACATTGAAATATTGAGGTAGCTGTGGTATAAAGAAGACTCACATTTCTCCTCCTCATTGTCGATAAAGAAGCTCCATACAGGAATGGATATTGTTCATAACTAGAGTAAGGTATCCTAGTATAGTAATAATTTTCTCAACATTAGTTGTAGATCTAGATCCAACATCATGGTATTGCATATGGGTGAAATATCTACATAGGATATCTGAATTCTTGTAGTTTTCAATCCTTCCACTTGGAACCATTTCTAAATATTGGAATACACTATATTAGGTTATGAATCATAATGCATAATCAAAACTTAGAAAAATACATCGCAAAAATTGAAATATTATCCATAGATAATTTCATAATCATGGATTTTTGAGGAAAAATATTCATTTTCTTCGATAATAATGGTTTTTAATGAAAAATTGAATTATCCTAATCATATCCCACATGAGTGTCAAACTAGGTGAACAGTAAGACCCATTGTCGTATATAGGGATACCCTGGGTGAAGCCCAAAAAACATTATCGGAGTTGTTTCTTCTAGGTACATCTTTTCCAAAACCATATCCACCTGTATAATAAAGATATTATTTTATTTTCAAGAAATATCCACAAAATATATTCCTTAACAAAGTTACAGTATGTTCTTGTATGTTTATCCTCTAATTCTATCTTTGGGTTTTGTTCAGTAATTTATGTTTTCTAAATCTAGATTCACCTTTTTGTACTAAACTCCCTTTGATACAAACTATAACACAATGACATCAGCTTCTCATAGCTGGTGAATTATTAATTACATTAGCATGATTACATTGAAGTAGTATCCTAAATGAAGGAATTAGTTACCTAGTTTTGGAAAACCATATACATACAAAAGTTCAACAGTACTAAAATAAATGAAATACCACATTGAAATTATTTTTAAAATATCCTTAACTCCTAGGTTACCCATGTAGGACATTTATAATTTACTTATGCACATACTTGGAAAAAACATAGGAAACAGGTGAGTAACCTCATGGATAAATAAATAATGTCATAATAAAGCACAATCATGGGTATTCTATAAGTTGAGTAACCTCATGGATAATAAATTACTTGATTCATAATGAGGGAAATGCTTAAATTCGGACACTCTGAAATATACCATCGAGGCCCCGACCAAGTCATCTGAAAATGATTAATTCCTTGACCAAAACCATATCTAAAAATGGGCAAAGCCTCTTCCATGTCCATATATATTTTGTCTCATGACAGATACTAACGAATCCAAGGGGTATAGCGGGCCCCACCCATCACATTCTATGTCCAATGAATCCCTTGTATGAAAGGGGATAAACATAGACAACATGAACATATGAGATAATTATCTCTAATATGTACACATAAACACTAACCATTAAGAGTAATAGGGAGAATGGTTTCAATATAGCACAACCATAGTAAAAATAATCATTAACCATTCAATAAAATATTGTAGATGATGTCATAAAATATTTATCCCAATATGATCCAGCAAGAGTGTTGAAATAGATAAAATGACTCTTTTAAAATCATTGAGTAATTCTTGAGATAAATACCCTTTTACATTGAAATGAAGGGTTTTTATGTAAAAATATAAGTAAATAATTTAAATAATATATTGTTATCATAATAAAATGATTCATTTTTTAAAAATAATGGGGCTAAAAATAGATTATATATTTTACTTGAACATATGTAAGAATTCATGAAGTTCTCTTGAAATTGGCTTGTATTTCGGGATAAATTGTTGAAAGATCATCTTAAAGCATGTATTTCCCCATAAAATAAAGAAGTATCCCAGTTGGTTAAAATATATAAAACATTAAAAAAAATTTATTATTAAATAAGAATATATAATAATTTCATTGAATTATTTATAGGATAAGTGTTACCCAAATCAAAATAGAGACTTCGGTAGAAAAACCTTACCATATGTCCAAATATATTCTGCACTATACCTTAATATCCTATATAATCAAATTAAATACACCATTTAAATAATTCAGACCCCTATATACAAATATTTTATTAATTTTTAGTATTAGTATGTACATTTATTTTCTAGTAGATATGTTATACGATTGAATTCAATCATTTCGGAGTGTTTGTTTCCTTGATTTCATGATCAGTTCAATTGATTATAAATAAAAGAGTGTTTGTGGAATTTATATAATTATCCAAAATAAAACATATATATTATTTATGAACATAACTATTTTTAAATGATTATGTATATCTCTTTGTTACATTGTATGACGATTATTTTTTAGATGAAACATTTGTGATATCCATGTATATTATTTGGGTGATATCATGATTGTTGAAAACTAGATTAACATTTGAAATATTATTATTTATATATATTGGTTCTAGAGTATTTAATAGGTCATAATACACATAAAATAGTATTTTACACCATTGAAATTGTTTCCTAACCATCCATGAAAATGGTAATAGAAATTGAAAACACATCGTCCTAGAATGCGATAAATGAACGCATCTTGGACTATGTTTTTTATTTTTTTGAATATAATGAGAGGAAAGGGGAGATGATGATTATTTATTTTATTATAATAAAAATATTAAATTATATTTAATGTACTAGAGTTTTAATACATTTTGGACGATGGGATTTTAGAAGAGAATAATTAAGAAAAGGAACATGAAAGAAAAAAGATAAGTTGAGAAATCCTTTATGAAAATTCGGCAACCTAAAGACGTCACATAAAATTTAAAAAAATTAGTTGATAAGAGTAAATGGTGTATCTCATAATTTTTAGAAAATATTGGATGTAAAGGGTATATTTAATGACATATACCAACCTAATCCAATGGAAATTAAAAAAGTAATCACATTAAAAAAGAGTTCTTTAAAAAGAGAAGGGAGGTCGATTCCATTACCTGGTAGTGTAACTCATAAAACATTAAGGTTGTCACCTCTGGGGATTTAGTACACCTTGGGATGGATTAAAGAAAGGTAAAAATACCATATATTTGGAGATGATTAATTTGAAATGAATTAAAATTATGTAATGGGTGGGTATTTTTAGTAAAAGAGAGAGATTGTTTTTTAAATTTACAAGGACGCCTCATTACTGGTATTTAAAAAACCCTGGGATTTCCCATGGTACATTCTAATGATATTGGACAAATTGGACACCTCATATCATATATTATTTTACACAAGGTTACCATAAATTAATATTAATTAGTACATCATTAGGATGTCATTAAACACACCGAAAACTCAAAATATTGTTTTTTCTATTCACAAAAAACTAATGTATTTTATAAAATTCTATTAAATTTTGCTTATCCAAAAAATGAAATTCTAAATTCAAAAATGAAATCTATTTTTAAAAAATTATTTTCAAAATATGATTAATTTATGTTTAAAATAAATTCATAATTTATCCAATAAATATCAATTTTAATAAAAAAAATCATTTTATATCACCTTGAAAAATTAATCATGATCTCATTATCTTATAAAAATAAGACATTAAAATAATAATAATATATACTATTCATAAGGATCATATTACTATTCATATTTCTATTCATATTCTTATGTTTCTATACAACCAAAAATATATGTAGATCCTAGCACAATCTAAATATCTTACTGATCACAACCATGTATGTCTGTTTTTTAAAAGAATCATAGAAGAGAAAAAATTATATCTAACGGCCAGGTTATAACTATATCTGATCCACATCCAAGGGATTGTTTCACATAGACTCAATGTTGAATTCATTCTATCATAAAATTATTTTTAAATCCACATGGTGATACAATACAAGTGTGAGAGTAATGTCCTGTAAATTTATCTCATAAATTCAAGCATATTAATTTTCCTTCTAATTTAGATCTATGAATTTATTCTCTATTTTAATTCACATTTAATGAGGGAAATATTTTTTAAAAAATTATCAACATAACTCTTCCAAATGTATTAAAATAATATACTCTCCTAGATTTATGTTTTTAACTAGTGTCTACCACTAATCCGTTTCTCTCATTAGAGGTACATGTCCACATTGAGATTATCGTTTTCCAAACAATGGATTAAAAAATCTATTGATATTATCCATTATATAGAAATCAATTGGTTGAAAGATCCACTGAAAAAATGAAGTTGTTGATGCCTAAAGGACTCAAAGAAAATTATTCCCTTTTAGGTGAATTTGATATCTTAGCATGATTCAATTTCTTTCCCATATCTCGAGATAGTTTATTAATCATTCTCATGATGTTTTTCATTACGGATTCCATAAGAAGGCCATCAGTTCTTGGTTTTTTGTACTGACTATTTAAGAATTTTCGTTATTATTCCATCCATTTTCCAAAAGATGAATACATTAGTGAGAAACATGTTTTATCTAATAATTTTATAAATCTAAAATAATTTCATGTCTTAAAACATCATTCATAAATATATTATTCCTTAATAAGAATTAAATTTTCTATTAATCCATTATAATGGTTCTTATAAAGCTAATGGTTTTCCAAATATATACCCTAGGAATGTCAAACTATGAGAGATGTAAGGATCATTTTTTTCCACGAGTTCCCATTCATGTCTATTTCAATGAATTTTTTTCATGTTTTACACCAAGATACATCCTTTTTCAAGCCACATCCGTTCCGTTTTTTGTATCCATATAGTGATTTGTTTTCATAGAATCCACATAAATAATATTTTACCAAATTAAAACAATTTCCAGTATTTTAAGTTATCCCTATGGTTATTCCTAAGAATTTTAAATCCTTATTTCCAAAAACAACTATATCTTACATTCATACCAACTATGGAATCCATCTTTTTATTACATTACTTTTTATTTACGTGGGACAAATTGAGGAACTTTTCATGTTTAGTTTCCTGGAAAAACAGAAAAAATATTTGGAAACATAAAAAAATTCTATTCCACTTGATTATATTCTCCAAGGTTCATACTAGATACATTTCTTCCTCCTCATAACATTATGACATAAATCAAAGTAAAGGGTGAGAATAAGTCCTAGTAATGGAAAGAAATAGAAAAAATTTACTTATTATAACACCCCAACACTAGAATCCCTGAGTTAGTGAATTTGTTGTATTATATTGGCATGATAAAAAGGAATCAAAGCCATAAGGACCGATCTGTTTATAATTTTTGGAAATCCAAATTATATACATTATACCCATAATGTATTAGGAAAAAAATAAAACATGTTAACTAATATATTGTTATATACTGTATCCTATTATGCATATTCAATGTTACCTTCTTCATAACCTGGGTATATAATCATAATAAGGGTGAGATCAAATTATATGAAAGGGTGTGTAAAGAAGAATAAATAATTAATAAATCTGAATAAATTAACCTTGTACACAAAATAAATGATAACACATGCACTTCAAATTACTAGATAAGGTAAATTCAATATGCCAAAGTAAGAAACTACTACACATTTCATTAAATTAATGAATGGAAATAAAATTTATCCATAGCTATGTATATGAAATATATCATGGATTAATAATAAAAAAATATCTATGAATTAAATTCATAATTATTGGACCTTATTTATTATTTGCTTGATGACCTATAATATCATGATCCTTCTTTCGAACAATTTAATGCTATATATAGAATCCTATTTAATTTGACCAACTTAATCATCTCATTAGAACTTGTCAATGCATCGAGGGGTATTTAAATCCTGGGTTATACCCTGAATTTCACGTCTAATGCATTGTTCAAATTTAATATCCATGTTTATTAATATAGAAAATTCTTTATTAGATATCCATGTTTGATAAAAGATTTGGATTTATCAATAATTCTTTAGTTCATCAAGTAATATTCAAGGTAAACATAGTATTTAAAATCTTATATGGTTTATGAAAAAATAATATACATCACATAAAAAATATATAATCAAGGAAAATTACAATAAAACTGATTACAAAATGTTGTTTGATTACAAAGATGATCATTAAGAAAAGTCTTGGGGAGAATAATCTTTAAACAATCCATAGTGTCGCATAACATATTGAAACATTTTAATAATAATCAACATAATGTGTGAAAATAAATTAAACACTGAATATCATGATAAAAAGGGTATTCATGATATAACATTAGAAAGGTAGTATGTAGACCAAATACAATTGAATTGGAACACAATAACAAATAATTTTCAATGGAATGTAATTTGAGTTGAAATTCGCTTACCTTATCCATCCATTTTGTTGTGTAGTCATTATCCTCATTTATAAAGGTTTAAAATATATTAATAACTAATATTTTAAAAATAATCATGATTATAATATAGTATATTAATATCCTATAATATTTTATTACCCTTTAGTTAACACTCTGTCATTATTTTAACTATTTTGGGTATTAGTTGCCTAGTTTTCTCGATAATGTTTGGAATTGTTACATTTTGATCCAAATTATTAGATTCTTATTTCATCATATTCAGATTATAAACCATGATTTATTTATATAATATATATATTAATTTTTTATTTATAATAGTACATAATATTTGAAGGTTATAAATGAAGTACACTATTCTTGGAGATGGTAGGACGTACATAAGCATTAATACGATATTAATTTCATTGTTGTATTGAAAGAATGAAAAATAATATATATATATATATTATATGTTATCTATCTTAACTATGTTATGCAATTTTCATTATATTACTCAATGAATCATTTATACCTTCCTTGTATGGCATGAATGAATTATATCACTTTGAGTGGTGTTAGTCCACAATTACTCAAATGAAAATATCGTATTTACATAAGATGGAAAGAATAAAGTATTGTTCAAAAAAATCAGATGAATAATGTTATTATAAATATCATATATATAATATATTAATATATCTTACATCAGAATGGCCACCATGATAGGTTGTATGGCAAGAATGAACAGTCATCATTTCGTAAGGCAATAGATCAACATACACAGAAACAGTATGTTCGTTACCCATTAGATTGAGATTTGCATATGTATAGGTAGAAAAAAGTACATAACAATATCCTAGTATATTTTGGAATCAGTTTTTGTTATTTAATAATATAAAAATATTATTATAAGGAGTGTATAATAGAAATGAAACAGAAAAGATTAAGGGAATATGTTACCTATTAACCATGTAACATCTTTTGGTTTATTCCAAAATTCATTGTTGGAAGGAATTATACCAAATGGGTGGCTTCAATTTGGAGGGGAGATATGTTGGAAAGATATTTTTTTGATAGTGGCCTATCCTAAGTGGTTTTAGTGGTGTGAATAAGTGGGAGATGTGGTGGTCTTTTTTGGGGAAGGAAAAGGACTCACGTGGATTTTATGGAAACAAGTTAGGTGTACACATGTTCTTACCTAAAAAAAATTAATACCAAAAAAATCCTAATGGAAGGTTTATTTACTAGATATGTCCTCCCAATAGGGTTTTTAATAGTGTATGAGTCATGTCAGCCCTAAAGATAATGGTTCGGTCCTTTATTAAGCTCAATTTTTCTTTAATAATTATAATTAGTTCTAATTTATTTTACTAATATTTTTCGTAATAAGATAATTTAAAATTATTTAAAATTATAAATTAATTATATTCCAAAAATTGAAATCATTTTTCCTATTTCCAATCATATAAGTGGAAGAAATTAATTTATAATGCATCCCATAAGCGAGATGATAAGGTGAGCTTTTAAGGTAAAAGAATCCAAATGATTGATATGCTTTTATAGTCAATTTCAATGTGAAATTGATTATAATAACCTGAATTTGACTAATTGATAAAAATATTATCTAATTAATATTTAAATCCAATATAAAAAGTAATTTAACATTATAAATAAATCATAGTGAAAATTTGTTCTGAACCAAAATGCATTATTTGTAACTATTCTTTAAAAAATGATATGTTTTGGAAAATATCAAAAAATAACCCTAAAATAACTCATTTGTTTCTATCTCAAATATTAATTTTTTGACATATTAAATTAATTCATGTTTCTAAATTAAAATTTAAAATTGTTTCGCCAATAAAAGTTTTGAATATCCCTTTATACAAATATAGGTTTTTATTTATAAAGTAGGGTTTGTTCAAATCTTATGAATACCAAACATAATGGATGAATATAAAATATATTTTATCTAAATCATTCACTAATATTAATTAAATATTCTCATTGAGACAAATAATTCTTATTGGAATATAAATAAAAATATTTATTTTATCTAATTGGTTCTTATATTCGTTTTTCATTAGTTGGTGCCCAATTAATTCATTTTAAATTTATATAAAGAATTAATTTTTATAATTTAGTTAATAATTTACATAACCACTAACATAAAAGAATTTTTAAATCTTATTATATAAAATAGAAAAATAATAATAATACATTATGATTTGGTAAAACCCGGTTGTTTATATAACACAATCCATCAAAGAAAGTCTCCCTTGAGTATAACGCATGATAAAATTTTGTAGTTTTAATAAAAAAAATTGAAATATATAAAATCTATTAAAAATATTAATCATATTCTAATATATATTTTTATTATATCCTCTTATGTTCATGGTGTCACATGTCTTGTATGATATATAATATTAGGTTCTTATTTTATAATTTAGGGGCGTTATATTCTCCACAAGTTAATTAAATTGCATCAACATAATTTAAACCATATTTTATTAATATAGGTATTTTAAATAATGTAATTTTGAAACAATTACATCATAAAATAGTTTATATAAAAAATTATTAATAAGATATAGTGGAATGTGCAACTTTCAGGTAACTAGGTTCCATAGCATGAGAACATAGGTGGGAAATGGAAATAGGGATATGGGCAAAAAATTCTAACATTCATTTTTTGATGGACAATGCTAAAGAAAATCATAAAATGAAATTTTAGAACCACAAAACCATAAAATATAGGTTTAATAAATTTCATTGATATTATAAAAATTGATTATAATAATAAAAAAATTTTGTTCCAAAAATATTTTATTTCTTTATTTATGTATTTATTTCACCATATATGAATATAATAAAATATATATTTCTATAAAAATAATAATTTCCTTTTACTATTAATTTAACTATTTTTACTTCATTTCATATCTCATGATACATTATATGTTGAAGTAATACCTTTACCTCTAAAATCACATTCAATGAATATCATAATCGATTTTATAAATGGTTATCATTTCCAATATATTAGTATCTAATCAATTCTAAGGGAGTGTCAATAAATATAAAAAATGAAACTATCATTACCCATTAATCAATATGAAGTAGCTCTAAATTTTAACATTCTAAACATATGAATAACTTTATCATGTATCCTCATAATATATGTTAATAACTCGAATCATCGTAAAACCTCATTTGAAACATGCATTATTCCTTATGTAAGAAATTGGTTATTGGATATACTCCTTTAATAAAAAGTTATTGTAAACTCCATCAATTACATTATAGACCACTTGTTGAAAACTGATTAATGTAGTAAGAACAAATCCAAATCAACCATTTCTTCATTTTTATCTCAACATCATGAACATATTAAGGGTTTTCATCCCCTCAATAATGTTTTTTATGAAATCTTTGACATTTTACATAAAAAAATTTCTTAGTACCATTCAAAATATTATCTAAAATTCTTAATGAAAATGTAAAATAGTACAATACTTACATATTTCAAAAATCTTATAGTGAAAAAATCATAAAAAAATTATTTTACAACATATTTCCTAGGTAGAAGTATATAAGTACAATAATCATTCCCCATCATCCATGTCAAAAGTATATGATTGACCTTGATCCATTATCTTATTTAGAGTTATATTTCTTGGATGTTTTTGGAATCATTTTGTTGTAGTGCCTAATATCCTTTGAGTTGTAATGTTAAAAAATATTTTTTTAATTTCCTTTTCATTCATATATCTGGTGACCTTTTTTCCAACACATATAACAAACTCTCAATCCATTCAATAATTTACGAGGGTGATGCTTTAAATAGTTATCAAAATGTGTAAAATCCTTTTTTCCCTTCACCATATTTGAGTCATTACATTTTTCTTGGTATTCTGAAGACCTCTTCTACTCTTGGTTTCTGAAGAAGCCATAAGACAGGGATAATTCTTGCAATGTCTTGATAGAAAGTAAAACTATTTCATAAATTGAATAAATATTTTAAAACAAGTTACCTTTACTGATTTGTCTTAATAAATTCAAAGAAGTGTTTAATCATGCACTCAGTGTTAAATTTATAATTCGTAGCATAACTTGCTAACCTTGTATAGGTGGCTTCATACTCTTCAATGCATTCTTACTCAATTTTGGTTAATCATGGTAACTTCCACTTCATATACATTTATTGATCATGAGGGAAGTATTTATAAAATAACATCTCCTTAAAATTTTCCCATTCTATTATTTCAATTTCTTATTCCACCCTTTTATTCTGGATTAGATACCACCACTAATCAGCATCAACTTGGATAAAATAGACTTCAAGTGTGACCTATTCCTTTTCACTACATTCTATGGACATAAAAATATTTTCTAGATACATATTCTATTTATAAGGTACAACTATAATAGTAGTCCAACTAAATGATGGGGTATTTTGTTGCAAAATTTGATCGAGTATACGATATTCTCTCCCTGGAATAGGTTTCTCCCTTCGAGAAAGGTTATTTTTCATTCCTGGGTAAATCTTATCAAATATATCCACAACATTCTAAGTTTAAACAAAATTTCATTGAATTTATTATCAGGGAAACCACTAAATTTTCCAAGAGTACTAATATCATCCTTCCATCAAGGTTTTGTTTTTAAACAATGCCATTTTATGGATTTTCTCATGATCTTTGTATAACCCTAAATATTGAGAAACATAAATTATCAACTTTATGCATAGATAATATCATAATCATATAATGGATTATTTTATAATATTTTTACTTCTAAATAATTCATAATTGTAAGTAAAGAAAATTTGAAGTATCGCAAGAATATACCCTAGTAGTGTCAAACTAGGTGTTCAGTAAGGCCTTTGTTTTGTACCAAGTTACCCTGAGTCAGGCTCGAAACCCATTTTCGGAGTATTAATCTTATGTACTTCTAATCAGGAACCACATCCACATGTAGTATCCAGATAGGGATTCATTTCAAGGAATACCCACATAATCACTACATTACCAAAATTCTAGGATGTTCTTATATACTTATCTTAAATGTCTATCTTAGGAATTTTATCCCAAATCTATGTTTTCAAAATCAAATTTCCCTGGTTTTTTCTAAACATTATTTGATATAAAATATTAAACCTCTAACTCTGAATCCTAGAGCTCGGGAATTATTTTATTATATTATCATGATTAAAAAGAATGAAATCCGAAAGGAATGATCATTTTTAAATCTAGGAAATCTATATTATATACATTATACCCATAATACATTGGCCAAAAATAATAATAAATTCTTCCCAATGAACTGAAATAAATTGTATCCTTGAAGCCTTATTCAATGTTATCATCATCATAACCCGGTGATAAAAAAATAATAATGGTGAAGTAAAATTGTAATAATGGTTATGTAATGTAGAAATGATAATGACTAAATATGAATAAAATAATATGGGAAAGAAAATAAATAAAAACCCATTCCATTCAAATAACAAGATAAGGCTAATTTAATATGTCAAGGTATGAAACTGAAACACATTCCATTTAATCAATGAACATATATGAAATGTATCCCTAGCTATGTTGATGAAAAATACCATAGATGATTAATATCTAAAATATCTATGAATGGAGTGATTAATTATTTGATGTAATGTCTTAGGCACATGAGGACCTATATTATCATGATTCATCCTACTGACTATTTAAAAATACAGGTAGAAACCTATTTAATTTTCCAACATAATCATATCATGAGAACTTATTGATGCATCACGGAGGTATAAAATTCACAAGATCTGCCTAACATCTCAAGTAGAAATAATTCAACATATTGAATTTCCAATTATAATAATATAAAATATTCCTTTTCAAATATCCATATTTAATAAATTATAGAGATTTATCAATATTTACCTAGTTCATCAAATAAATATAAAAGTAAACGCCATATGTGAAAGGATATATGGCTTTGGAAATAATAATATAGATAGTATAAAAATATATATAATCAAGGAAAACAAAAATTCAAAATAATTACCATAGGTGGTGAGATTTCAAAGATTTTCATTAAGTGCATTCAAGAGGATAATAATCTTTAATATAAGGCCCCAGCCTTAAACCTTACTTAATCATGAGTTATTACAAGATTACACATTGAGGATCTTTTCAGGATTAGAGTTTTAGAGAATTATATAATGAAACTTGCATTACATTCCACATTTAAACAAAGTGGTTACATAAAAGATAGTATTCATTCTTCCCATCAACGGAAACATATTTAAAATAAAACACGGATTATTTATTGACACATCCTTGACACTATCATAACATCATGTACCTTTCCCTTGACCTGTGAAAAACATTTCGAAAACATGGGATGAGCATAAAAATCTCAGTAAGAGATATAAAAATATGGTAAGGAAACATGATTTCATATATACATTAGAATGAAATCATACTTTATGCATAAAACATAGTCATATCAAATCATGAATAAATCATAGAAAATCATAAGACATAAAAGGTATCTTGAGGCATTCATAACATTCTTACGTAGGGAGTAACCATCTTGGTTACGTTTGGAATACCCACCATAGTATATTCCCTAAAACTCTTCGGAGAAACCTTAACGTTTCACTCCTTCGCGTTACCCAATGCATTGGAGAGCTATATCGAGCTCACCCGCCCTTAATTTATCACGGAACCACCCGTTTTCATAACAATGCCCAAGAACCATAACATAAACGTATCACATAAAACATGCATAAAGTAAACATAACATCTCCACATTTTAATCACAATATAACATTTTAGGATATTGAAATAATGAATCCATTCAAAAAGAAACCATTTCCAAAACCATTTAAAACATTTAATAAAGATATTTTTGAATCAAAGTGTCCCATGCCACCTTGATGCTTTTAAAATTTTAAACCATTAATATCCATATAAATAAATCCTTAAAACCACTTTGAAAACATGGATATTAATAAGAACAAATAATTTAAACATTTAAAGCGATATTTTGGTTAAAGGGGTTCTACCAAAATTAAAGACACTTGAATACAATAATTGAGGAATAAAATTTAGTCAAGACTTTATAATATCATGAAAATAAATGGATTCATGATATAATATTCCAAAGGACAGTATATACATCATATAAGAGTTAATTGGTGCATAACAACAATGAAGTCTCAGTAGAAATGTAAAATGTGATGAATTCCCTTATAAATAAGGTATCCTTAAATTAAGGATAATTCAATCTGAAAATTATGTGTGAAAAATATAAATACACCCAATATAAGTGGATATTAAGTGTAAAAAAATAACAGGTCATTCACACATATTCAAAAGATGACATATTCAATAACTACATGTTGAACCCAAAGATATCGAAATTGGGTTAAAAAGTTCCCTTGGTAAAATTCGACAGCCTAACGGGATCACATCAAAATTCAGAAAATGAGTTGATGAGAGATCAAAAGGGAATCTCATCACATGTAAATAAAATTTACATCAATAAGGATATAAAAGAACATATCCCAACATAACAGTATGTGAATTAAAAGACATAACAAAAGAAGTCTTTTAAAAAGAGGAGGGTGAAAGGTCCCCTTACCGAGTTGGGTAACTTTTGAAACGTACACCCCATGGAAGAAGGTTCATAAAATGAAGATGTGAATACCCATAAATGAAATTATACTATACAAAGTGTATAATATTGGGCAGTACATACACCACTCAATGTAAATTGTGGAAAATGTAGCATAAATCGCATGGGAATAAATGTGAGATGAAAAATCCCTTACGAAAACTCGGAAGCCTAACAACGCCACTTAAAACTTCCAAAATGGATTGATGAGAGGAAATAGGGTATCTTATCATATTACCATAAAATTTATAGTTAGATGAATATAAAAGAACATCCCCCATCATAACAAAGAGGATCTTAAAAGAAGTGACATAAAGGAGAGTACGTAAAAAGAAAGAGAGAGGTTATATCTCTTACGAAAATTTGACAGCCTAACGGCGCCACTCAAAACTTCCAACATGGATTGATTAGAGGAAATAGGGTCTCTCATCATTTGAACATAAAAATTACAGTAATATTAATATAAAATGACATCCCAATAAAAAGAAAGATTAGCTTTAAAAGGAATGACATAAAAGATTGTACTTAAAAGAAAGAGATGAGTAGGATCCCTTACCTCGAGTCCGACTTGACTTGATCGTTATTTAATCTCCTGAATAATAAAATTGAGTTAATTTCTACTTCCTTAAGAACCTATTTAAAGTTCATTATTCCTTTTATATCACTTATTTCCATGTCATAAACAATATGTAATCATTTAAGTTAATAATATTTGTTTTGCCGATATTTGGTTCTTAAGTCGAAAGTGGACTTCTTACAATTACATGTTGTTCGTGTGGCCAAATGTTCATTATATCCAAAATTGTATTCATTATTTAGATATCATATATATCATATATATCCAGTATATTCATGTATTTATAATATTACATAACATTTAGAGTTAAGAAATGAAATGCACCGTTCATCGAGACGGTAAGCCGTACGTACGCATGAACGCTACTTCCATTTCTATTTCATATTTAATGGAATTAAAACATAATGATACATAATATTATTTTAATTACAGTATGGTATCATATATAATATCATTAAATATATCCTTTATACGTACCCCATATGGTATTAACGAATCAAATCACTTTGAGGGGGCGGTAGTCCGCACTTCCTTAAATGAAGATACCACGTTTATCCATAATGGAAGCCATAAAGGTATGCCATAAATGAAAAATAAAGAATCTTAAATAAAACATAAAAATATTATATATCATATATAAATATATTGTAATCTCAATGGCCACATTTGAATGTGTTAGAAGAATGTTGAACAATCATCGTTTCGGGAGGCAGAAATTTTCCATCCACGGAAACAGTATGTTCTTTAACCATTAGATGTAGGTGTGTGTAAGTGTAGCTTGTATACTTCTTATAACAACATCCTAGTATATTTAATATACTTTATTTGTTACAAAAGAATATAATAAAAAGATTTTAGGGGGTTGGAGAAGTAAAATAAAACAAAAGGACTCAAGTGGAGACATTACCTTAAAATCGGGTAACTTCCTTTGATTTGAGCTCAAAGGCTTCATTGGAAAGGATTCTGCCAAAGTGAGGCTTCAAGGAGTAATAGAGGGATGTGGAGAGACAAAATGGGCAGGGGTTGGCTGAGACAAAGGCTTTTTATGTGTGGGTAAATAGGTAGAGGTGGGGGCCTTTTATAAGAGGAGAGGAGGGGCACTCTTGGAAAGGTATAAAATGTAACATTATTTCCAAATGAGTTTCGGATTTTAATGGTCCCAAATTGATGTGTATCGAGGATAAAGTGATAAGGGTTCGAAATCCACCCATTCAACAGGTTTTGGACATGTTTAGGTCTTAGATTTTACATTATCTTTCCATTTTATTTAAATCGTTAAATAATGAGGTCATCGTTGCATCATCATGATGACATAAATAATATAATTTATTTAATGTCTAAAAATTATAAAAAAACTACTATGATGTGGGAAATCTTTTTATCTTTCAAATTAATATTTATAGTCCAAAATATAATTTATTTAGACAAAATTAAAAATATTTTACATAGGTGATACATTCTTTGTCACATTTAACATTTTTTAAAAATAAAAAGATAAAAAGTAACTTTCTCACAAAAGTGATTCCATGGGGCCCCCAAGATTGGCACAAGGCATCTCATGGTCGGAAATGAGACAACCAGTAGCCTTAGGACACATTTTGTGGTCATTTGTTATTATTATGTTATTATCTTATTATCTTTAACTACCCGATTACTCAATAATCAAAATAATTAAAGATAATTATCGTTGTTACAATTCATAATGTCCAAAAACAAAAGAGTCTTAATTACACAATTTGGACCTTCTGATTCCAAATATTTAACTCATTTTACCAAATTCCAAACACATAAATGTAAATAATTAATTTTAATAAACTTTCCTTTTTCAAAACAAATAGCGGGTTTTTTAGAAACAATCTTTATGAAAAGTTTGGCACTTGTTTATGCCTAATTACAAAGTGAAATTAATCCCAATGACCATCAATGAATTACATGGTAAAAATATATTCTAATTAAACTTTAAAAGAAATTAAAAAGATAATATAACTATATAATTAAATTATATGAAAAAGCAGGTTTGATGTAAAATGCAGTATTTTTCACTATTCATTGAAAAATTAACATTGTCATAAAAATACCAAAAATTAACCCAAGGTAAATTTCAGTGTCCCAATAATAAATAATATGTTTATTTTGAAAAATATATCTTATAAAATTTTCCAAAAGTTGATTTAAAAGGGGTTCTACATCAAATGGTGGTTAATAGACCTTTTAAAGAATATTAGAATGTTTTCGCTTAAAAAATGGATTCATTTGCATTTTTAATCCTCTAAAATTTATTGTAAAGAGTTAAAATATTTGAAAAACATATATAATTATTTTGTAGTTAGTTCTGTTCATTCCCTCCATTACAACGGCTAAGCGTTAACTACCATTTAAAATAATATTATTTTATTATTAGAGTGCAATGCATGATTCCCAAGAAACTCGTTGTTGCGTGTTGGGTACGCCATCGAGCATAGCATCCCATTTAAAGAAATATTAGTATTTTATTCACAAATATGGATAAATATAAAGATGTCATATTCTTTTTTTACCTGGGATGTTACATCCTTCCCCCCTTTTGGGAATTGCGTCCTCGCAATTTTAAATTTGGGCTTGGAAACATCTTTGAAAGTCCTACATCGAAACAAGAGTCGGTAAAACAATCACTTTAAAATAATGAAATATAAGTACAAAGGTCACCCAAGTTAACCCATACTAGGATTCCAAGTATGACAATATGGACATGGAGGAAAAAAAAAAGGGTCATGTTCTGATGGAGAGTGATAGAAAACATGTTTAGGAGAATGTTAACCACAAGAAAATCACAAACTTGGGATGGGTTAAATGGTATTCTATTCCCCAGTAGGAAAAGTTAATAGACAACATTTTTGTTTTAAGTTACTTTTTATTCAGTAATTTATTCATAAGGAAACATAATCACTTATCATGTTGAATTTCAACTCTTATTAGATTCCTTACACAAACTCATATTTTCTCCAAAAGACGAGTATTTAAGAATACTTGTTCACATTAAGAGTACTATAATCAACTTCTAGAGAATCACATAATCCACAAAAAGAGAACTATATACTTCCCATGTCTTTATACTTTAACCAAAACCAAAACCAAAATGGTTAGTACAAGATCAGATAATCCAGAAAAGCATAACCCTTTATATAAAAAAAAATATATTCTTAATCTCCATAATTTTGTCTAACAAAACCCAAAGTTCAACGAGGACCATCCGATAAACAATTTGTCCATAAAATACTTAAAAGTAAACCAAAATAAGATTCAAACCCAAATATTTGAAGGATTTAGTCACATAGTCTTCCAAGTTAAATCGTAACATTTATCTCCAAACAACATTAGTTGCTCTTAATGTCTCTTATTGAAATGTAATTAACCTAATCACATATCCTCCATGATAGGTTAATAAATTTCCATAGATAACCCAAATTCAACTTACTCTTAATTCATAAAATCATCAAACTAAAAATAATCAGTCAAACTATCCAGGGACTTCACGTAGTCCAGTGGTAGGTGATAAATATCAGTGGCACTTTGGTTGTGGGTTCGATTCCCGCAGCTTTGTCCGACGCGACGGGTTGTCACACGGTCTGCGTGTTTTCCTTTTTCCAAAACTATATAATTCTTAAAACATTCCCCAAAATGAGATAAAATCTTCAAAAATGATCATAACATATTTTAACCTCAAGTTTATCTCATTCCTTTCATTTTCCATCATAACATATAATAACCCATAATTACCTCAAAAGTAAGGATCATATAATCTCTAATAGTTACCTTTATAATTATTACCTGAACTTCCACATCGATTGGTCATCTTGTACAAGATGCATTACATATCATACCAATGTTCAAGTGGTTGATCATGACTCCTTTCTAGTTGGTTTAGAACAACCCTGAGTTTCCTCATTGAATCCCCCATTTCATCCAGTCTCTTAATAAGAGAACCACCACAGTTACCTTCAAACCTATTGTCACTTTGGTGCCTGCTAGATCCATCCATTTACAAAAACTAAAAAGGTCAGTGTGAGTATATCAACAAAACCATCATATACTAATGAGGAAGATAAACACCAAGATATACTTACTCATTCACTTTATCTAAAACTAGGACTCTTTCTGAAATCCTATCCATTATGGTAGTGTCACTTATGCTTAGAGAATACCCTAACCTCTAAAGTTATCTAAACCGACCTTTGATACCAACTATAAGGCCCCAGCCTTAAACCTTACTTAATCTTGAGTTATTACAAGATTACACATTGATGATCTTTTCAGGTCTAGAGTTTTAGATAATTAGATCATTAAACTTGCATTACATTCCACATTTAAACAAAGTGGTTACATAAAAGATAGTATTCATTCTTCCCATCAACGGAAACATATTTAAAATAAAACACGGATTCTTTCTTGACACATCCTTGACACTATCATCACATCATGTACCTTTCCCTTGACCTGTGAAAAACATTTCAAAAACTTGGGATGAGCATAAAAAGCTCAGTAAGAGTTATAAAAATATAGAAAGGAAACATGAGTTCATATATACATTAGAATGAAATCATACTTTACCCATAAAACATAGGCATATCAAATCATGAATAAATCATAGAAACTCATAAGACATAAAAGGTATCTTGAGGCATTCATAACATTATTACGTAGGGAGTAACCCTCTTGGTTACGTTTGGAATACCCACCACAGTATATTCCCTAAATCTCTTCGTAGAAACCTTAATGTTTCACTCCTTTGCGTTACCCAATTCATTGGAGAGCTATATCGGGCTCACCCGCCCTTAGTTTATCACGGAACCACCCGTTTTCATAACAATGCCCAAGAACCATAACATAAATGTATCACATAAAACATTCATAAAGTAAAAATAACATCTCCACATTTTAATCACAATATAACATTTTAGGATATTTAAATAATGAATCCATTCAAAAAGAAACCATTTCCAAAACCATTTAAAACATTTAATAAAGAGATTTTTGAATCAAACTGTCCTATACCACCTTGAAGCTTTTAAAATTTTAAACCATTAATATCCATATAAATAAATCCTTAAAAACAATTTGAAAACATGGATATTAATAATAACAAATAATTAAAACATTTAAAGAGGTATTTTGGTTAAAGGGGTTCTACCAAAATTAGAGACACTTGAATACAATAATTAAGGAATAACATTTAGTCAGAACTTTATAATATCATTAGAATAAATGGATTCATGATATAATATTCCAAAGGACAGTATATACACCATATAAGAGTGAATTGGTGCATAATAACAATGAAGTCTCAGTAGAAATGTCAAATGTGATGAATTCCCTTATAAAGAAGGTATCCTTAAATTAAGGATAATTCAATCTCAAAATTATGTGTGACAAATATAAATACACCCAATATAAGTGTATATTAATTGTAAAACAATAACAGGTCATTCAAACATATTCAAAAGATGACATATTCATTAACTACATGTTGAACCCAATGAAATCGAAATTGGGTTAAAAAGTTCCCTTGGTAAAATTCGACAGCCTAATGGCATCACTTCAAAATTCAAAAAATGAGTTGATGAGAGATCAAAAGGAAATCTAATCAATTGGAAATAAAATTTACATCAATAAGGATATAAAAGAACATATCCCAACATAATAGTATGTGAATTAAAAGACATAACAAAAGAAGTCTTTTAAAAAGAGGAGGGTGAAAGGTCCCCTTACCGAGTTGGGTAACTTTCGAAACGTACACCCCATGGAAGAAGGGTCATACAATGAAGATGTGAATACCCATAAATGAAACTATACTATACAAAGTGTATACTATTGCGCAGTACATACACCACTTAAAGGAAATTGTTGAAAATGTGGCATAATTCTCATGGGAATAAAAGTGAGATGAAAAATCCCTTATGAAAACCGGGCAGCCTAACGGCGCCACTTAAAACTTCGAAAATGGATTGATGAGAGGAAATAGGGTATCTCATCATATTACCATAAAATGTACAGAGAGAGGAATATAAAATAATATCCCCCATCATAACAAAGAGGAGCTTAAAAGAAGTGACATAAAGGAGAGTACTTAAAAAGAAAGGGCGAGGTTATATCTCTTACGAAAAGTCGGCAGCCTAACGGCGCCACTCAAAACTTCCAACATGGATTGATGAGAGGAAATAGGGTCTCTATTCATTTTAACATAAAAATTACAGTAATATTAATATAAAAAACATCCCAATAATAAGAAAGATGAGCTTTAAAAGGAATGACATAAAATATTGTACTTAAAAAGAAAGAGAGGAGTAGGATCCCTTACCTTGGGTCCGACTTGACTCGATCGTTATTTAATCTCCTGAATAATAAACTTCAGTTAATTTCTACTTCCTTAAGAACATTTTTCAAGTTCATTATTCCTTTTATATCACTTATTACCATGTCATAAACATTATGTAATCATTCAAGTTAATAATATTTGTTTTGGTGATATTTGGTTCTTAAGTCGAAAGTGGACTTCATACAATTACATGTTGTTCGTGTGGCCAAATGTTCATTATATCCAGAATTGTATTCATGATGTAGATATCATATATATCATATATATCCAGTATATTCATGCATTTATAATATTACATAACATTTAGAGTTAAGAAATGAAATGCACCGTTCATGGAGACGGTAAGCCGTACGTATGCATGAACGCTACTTCCATTTCTATTTCATATTTAATGGAATTAAAACATAATGATACATAATAGTATTTTACTTAAAGTATGGTATCATATATAATATCATTAAATATATCCTTTATACGTACCACATATGGTATTAACGAATCAAATCACTTTGAGGGGGCGGTAGTCCGCACATCCTTAAATGAAGATATCGCGTTTACCCATAATGGAAGCCATAAAGGTATGCCGTAAATGAAAAATACAGAAGCTTAAGTAAAACATAAACATATTAAATATAATATATAAATATAGTGTCATATTAATGGCCACCTTTGAAGGTGTTAGAAGAATGTTGAACTATCATCGTTTCGGGAGGCAGAAATCTGCCATCCACGGAAACAGTATGTTCTTTAACCATTAGATGTAGGTGTGTGTCAGTGTATCTCGAATACTTCTTATAAAAACATCATAGTATATTTAAGATACTATATTTGTTACAAAATAATATAATAAAACGAGTTTAGGGGTTGGAGAAGTAAAATAAAACAAAAGGACTCAAGTGAAGACATTACCTTTAAATCGGGTAACTTCTTTTGATTAGAGCTCAAAGGCTTCCTTGGAAAGGATTCTGCCCAAAGTGAGGCTTCAAGGAGTTAGAGAGGGATTTTTAGAGACAAAATGTTCAGGTGTTGGCCGAGCCAAAGGCTTTGGAAGTGTGATTAAGGAGGTAGAGGTGGGGGCCTTTTATAAGAGGAGAGGAGGGGCACTCTTGGAAAGGTATAAAATGTAACATTATTTCCAAATGAGTTTCAGATTTTAATGGTCCCACATTGATGTGTTTCGAGGATAAGGTGATAAGGGTTCGAAATACACCCATTCAATAGGTTTTGTATATGTGTAGGTCTTAGAGTTTACATTATCTTTCCATTTTATTTAAATCGTTAAATAATGAGGTCATCGCTGCATCATCATGATGTCATAAATAATTTAATTTATTTAATGTCTAAAAATTATAAAACAAATACTATGATTTAGAAAATATTTTTATCTTTCCAATGAATACATATAGTCCAAAATATAATATATGTATATAAAATTAAAAATATTTTAAATAGGTGATACATTCTTTGTCACATTTAAAAGTTTTTAAAAATAAAAAGATAAAAAGTCACTTTCTCACAAAAGTGATTCCATGGGGCGCCCAAGTTTGGCACAAGGCATCCCATGGTCTGCCATGAGACAACCAGTAGCATTAGGACACATTTTTTTGTCATTTTTTATTATTATTATATTATCTTATTATCTTTAACTACCCGATTACTCACTAATCAAAATAATTAAAGGTAATTACCGTCGTTACTATTCATAATGTCCAAAAACAAAAGAATCATAATTACATAATTTGGAAATTCTGATTCCAAATATGTAATTTATTTTACCAAATTCCAAACATATAAATTTCAATAATTAATTTAAAAAAACTTCATGTTGCCAAAAAAATAGCGGGTTTTTTAGAAACAATATTTATGAAAAGGTTGGCACTTGTTTATGCCTAATTCCAAAGTGAAATTAATCCCAATGACCATCATTGAATTAAATAGAAAAAATATAATCTAATTACACTTTAAAACAAATTAAAAAGATAATATAACCATATAATTAAATTATATGAAAAAGAAGTTTTGATGTAAAATGCAGTATTTTTCACTATTCATTGAAAAATGAACATTGCCAGAAAAATAACAAAAATTATCCCAAGGTAAATTTCTATGTCCCAATCATAAATAATATGTTTATTTTGAAAAATAGAGCTTATAAAATTTTAAAAAGTAGATTTAAAATGGGTTCGTCATCAAATGGCGGTTAATCGGCCTTTTAAAGAATATTAGAATGTTTTCGCTTAAAAACTAGATTCATTTTCATTTTTAATCCTATAAAATTTATTGTAAAGAGTAAAAATATTTGAAAAACATATATAATTATTTTTTACTTAGTTCTGTTCATTCCTGCCATTACAACGGCTAGGCGTTAACTACCATTTAATATAATATTATTTTTTTATTAGAGTGTAACGTAAGATTCCCAAGAAACTCGTTGTTGCATGTTGGGTACGCCATCGAGCATAGCATCACCTTTAAAGTAATATTAATATTATATTCAAAAATATGGATAAATATAAAGATATCATATTCTTTATTTACCTGGTGTGTTACATTTAAACCTTCCAAAGTGTCATGTACCACTTTAGGATGTTTAATTCAAAATATCCATAATTTATTATAGTAAATGAAACATTTAATATCATGAGAATACTAGGATTCATGATATTACTTGATAATAGTATTATATACACCAAATGAAACTTAGTTGGAACCTAATAACAAAACATTCTCAATGGAATGTAATTTGAGATGAAATTCCCTTAACCCTTCCTTCATTTTTTATGTGGTTTATAGAATCATTAATTATGGTTTAAAATAACTTACTAAAAAATATCATTAATATTAACATTATTATAATAACATATATTAACTTCACATATTATTTTATTGTATTTTTTTAACACTCTTTCATTATTTTAACTATTTTAGGTGTTAATTTCATAGTTGTCTGAAGTATGTTTTGACAAGTTAGTTATTGTTACTATTTATTAGATCATAATTTTATCATATAAACAATTTAATCCATGAAGTATTTTTATTCGATATTCTGTACATAATTATTAATAATATTCAATAATATTTAGATATTAGAAATGAATTTCCTCGTTCATGGATATTATAGGTTGTATGAACAAATGAACACTACAATAATTTCCTTTTTCTATTAAAAGAATAAATATTAAATTATACATATTTATATAATGATTTAAGTATCATATGTGTTATATATATATATATATATATTACATAGGTTTTTTGAAAAATCATTCATACATTCTATTTATGGCATGAATGAGTAATATCGCTTTAAAGGGGAGGTAGTCCACACAACCTCAAACACAATTATCATACTTTCACAAAATGGAAAGAAAAAAAGGAATGTTCTAGAAGATTATTTTCCGAAAAAAGGAATTATAAATATCATATATATCCTATGTAAATATATTCTCCATCATAAGGACTACAATGATAGATGTTAAGGGATGAATGAGCATTCATCATTCCATGAGGTAGTAGATCACAGTACAGAGAAAAGGTATGTTAGTTACCTATTAGATGAAGATTTGTGTAAGTATGGACAGAAAATTTAATATATGAAAATACTAGTATATTTTGGAAATATTTTTTATTTTATAATATAATAAGAAGTTTATCGAGAGTTGAGTATGGAAATTAATCTAAAAAAATTGAGAGGAGATGTTACCTCTAAATCGTGTATCTTCTTTTGGATTATGCAAAAAGACATCCTTCAAAGGATTTCATCCCAAATTAAGAGTACAAAGGTGAGGGAGGGATTTTGGAAACCGGTTTGGGTGTATTTTGGCCTATCCTAAGTGGTTTTATAGGTGTGAAGATGTGGGAGAGGTGGTGGCTATTTATAATAATGGAAAAAAGACTTCATTGAAATTTTTGGAAAAATGTTTGGTGTACATATTCTCATACCTAAAATATGTCATAAAAACAAAAAATAAAAATTAATGGAAGTTATATTCTCTATATATGTCCATCCAATAGTATTTTGTAATTTGGATAACTCATTTGGTCCCTTCTATTAATGTTTTAGTTCTTTCTTAAGATTAAATTTTCCTTAATAATTATAATTAATTTTAATTACTTTCACATTTATTTTGGTCAAAAAAATTAAATTATTAAAAGTTATATATTATTATAAATCCAAATATGGAATAAATTTTACCAAATTTTAATTATAAAAGTAGCATAAATTAATTTTAAATTCATTCCATAAGCTAGACGATAAGTCCGGTTTTTTAAGTAAAACATCCAAAAGGTTGCTATGTATTTATAGTCAATTAAAATGTGAAATTCATTATAATAAACTAAATTGGAATTATTAATAAAAATATTATATAAATAAACATTAAGAAAAATATATCAATTAAATTAACCTAATAAATAAATCAGATGAAAAAGTAGTTTTGAACTAAACTTTTGTATTTTTAATTGTTCATTAAAAAACTATATATTTAAAAAAAAACAATCAAAAATTCACCCTAACCAAATTAAAATGTATTTTTTCAAAGAATTAATTTTTTTCAACATATTAAATAATTTAAAGCATAAAAACGTTAATATAAAATGAATTCCCCATTAAAAGGTGTTAAAATTTCATTTGTGAAATTATAGGTTTTTTCGTAATATAAGGTTTGTTCTTATCTTATGCACACCGAACATAACGGATATATATCAAAATATTTTATTTAATATATTAAATATATATTTCATTAAAATTGGTCTCTAATTTTATTTAAAAATTTCCATTACGACAATACTCATTGGGATCCATATAAATAACAATATTCATTATTTTATCAAACTGGTTCTTATTTTCATTTCTCATTAGTTGGTAACCAATGAATTCATTTTATATTCATATAAACCATAAAATTTCATAAGATTGTTAATAATAATAATACAATCTATCATAAGAGCAATGTTATATAATATTGTATTAAATTATAATATTTCAATAATACATTGTTATTTTTTGAAACTTGGTCTTTCCTGTAACACATGCAATTGTAGAAGGTATCTCTTTAGTGTAACACACGTTAACATGGTGTTGTGTCAAATGAAAAATAAAAAATATGAAAAAAAATTAAAATAGTATAGTTATTTTAATGTATAATGGTTTTATACCCCCCTACACACTTGTTTTCATATGTCATGTACGGTATCAAATATTCGGATCTTTCTTTAGAATTATGGGGTGTTACACATGCGGTCTTGAAGAAAAACATGAAGGAACAACTAATAGGAATAGAATAATAATAATAATAATAATAATAATAATAATAATAATCCAAACTTGTAATTTTTTTAGAAACATTCAATTGAGTCATTCATATGAATATCACCATGTTTTATCAATATGGTGTCATAAAAAGTACTAAGGTTTTCCAAAAGATATGGTAAATCATTTCATCTCAAGATATTAAATTCTTCACCGAATTCATTGGAGCGCTATCAGGGAGAAACCCCAATATGTATTACCTGATATTATCCAAATATATCAAAAAAAGTCATAAATAATCAAAGGAGAGTAAATGAAACGGGTTTCATATCTAAATCCTAGTGTTTTAGAAAGTTCAAAAAAACAAGAGAATTTTGTCATTTTAATCCAATGAAAATGGAAGGCATGTTTCATGGTTGTAATTAACAAAATAAAATAAA
Organism: Viscum album; assembly: GCA_963277665.1. Lineage (NCBI taxonomy): Eukaryota > Viridiplantae > Streptophyta > Magnoliopsida > Santalales > Viscaceae > Viscum > Viscum album. Next base: position 1,613,256,989 of record OY728142.1, read on the forward strand.
TAATTTTGAGGTCTATGTTAATTCTCGTGGGTATTAATGATGTTTTTGTATTAAAAAAATTAAATAAAATAATTTGTTGAGGAAATAGAGAGATATTAGTTAGAAGAATCATCTACATCATAATAGGTATCAAACATTGTTTTATAATACAAAAAACAAGTGAGGGGATAAGGGCCTAATATTCTTAAAATAACTGAAATACTTTAAAGGAATAACATATAAAGGACATAATGACATATTATGTAAATTTCAAATATATACCACATAAAAAGGAAACTTGAATAAAAAATAGAAAATGAGATTCCCCTTACCTTGAAGAGTGACTCTGAAAACGTGACGATCGATACTTGATGGGATTGGGGAAACCTTGAGAGAAGTACATTGTAGGAAATAATATCATAGATTCATGTAGGAATAATTTTTAATGAATGGAATCGAATAAATAAGAGAATATATATTGAAAAAGTGACAATGTTTTTTCTTAGCTTCCTAATACACCTCAGTAGTGGTATTTGAAAAAACCATGGGCTTTCCCATTGTATTTTCTCATGGTATTTGCCAAATGGGAAAAATAATATCTTATGTTGATCCAACATAGAATACTATCATTTTATATTACTCTTTGCAACATTATGACATAGTTATGATGTCATTAATGATACTGAAAAAATAAATTGTATTTTTACTATTCATAGAAAATGAAGTATTTATAAAATATTCATAAATTCCATGTAACCTAATATAGGTATTATGATTTCAAAAATAACATTTATTTTATCATAATAAATCTCTATATATGTTAAATTAAACATTTTACTATAAAAATAATTATCTATTCAAAATAATATCATATTGAAAATGCATTGTGAATGCATATTATAATTTCTGACATTTGAAAATAATAATAATAATTTTATCATTTATAATAAAAAAGGATATTTTTTATTAAATAGTTTAATTATAATAAAAACTATTAATAACTCCTTATTTTAACATAATTATTTATATATCTCTTAAAAGTATCATTTTTTCCTGAAAAGACAATTTATCATATTCAACCTCAATTTTTAGGAAAAATTATTCACAAAATGAAAATGATGAAATAATGTTTTTTAAAATTAAAATTTATTAAATAATATGTAACTAGGTCCTTAAAACATAATCGCATATAGAATCCATATAGAACGTAACTATATGGATTACGATGGTGATATACTTTTGGGGCGACTCAGATAACCTCACATAAGTGGTAATCTCGACTAACATAAAATTATACTGTAGGTGATTTATTTTGTGCTTAAAATATTGAATCTCATCTTTGGATTAGTCTAGACCAATGCCCAAATAATCTTCCCCCCTCCCAGGCTTTAAAAATAGGGTATCATATGGAATAACTGTACTAGAAGAGTACATTGACTATTGTATCTTCATTGATTAACAATTATCATTTACATTTATAATACTAATTATAATGTTATCATTATTATTTAGATTATTTTTTATAATAGTCATATTGACCAATAAGAATAATTTAAAAAATACGATATAATGTTCAAAACATGATGGTCAAATTTCAAATTAAAATCACATAATTATTAAAATGATATATTTATGTTGAGTACAAAATAATATAACACACATTTTTGGGAAACAAATTTTATTCAAAAAGTTTGAGTCATTAAAAAACATATTTAAATTATGGATCATGTTGAGAGTGTTCTATGAACGAGTACCACATTCCTGTTCAATTTATTGTTGTAAAACCAACATCTTTAGGATGCAATATAGAAACCTAAGGATGGAATGAGTTAAATGTGTCAACAGTTTTTTCACCAATGTGGAGAATTTTTAGGGTGAACGTAATTTTAATGGGGGGTAATTTAACAATCGTTTATTTCATTAAATTTTGAATCAAACAAATTTAACTTATTCAATATCATTTGTAACACACAACACCAAGTTTTAACTATCCAACCCAAACTATTAAAAATATAATGAAAATTTACCACTATTTTATTCCCATTAATCTTTTGGTATTGATGGGGATCAAAAAAATTATGAATATTTTTATAATGGAATTATATATTGATATATTATTAATAAAAAAGTAACAATTTTTTGGAAAATAACTAATATATTTTAAAAATATTATTTTCTAAAAAAATATTTTTATAAACAAATAATAAAAGTATATTTTTATTAAATAAATAAAATTATTTTTAAAAAATAATCATATGTTTATTATTATACTAGAAATTTTTTTCTAAGTGTGGATTTTTGGGATTTTTACAAAAATGAGGATATTTAAATATATATTCAAAAAGAAAAATTTTCATTGAAAATGTATTGTTCAAATAATGAAAATATCTAATAAATATTGTTCATTTTTTAAAAGAAAAATTAGATAAATTATATAATTATTAATCCATTTTAGTTCATTTTAAATAACTTTATATTTCATTTTTATTTAAATACATTTTAAACATTTTAAAATTTTATCCATGGAAAAACAATTCTCATCACATCTACTGGTTTCATTTTATATTAAAATTTTTCAATTCTGTGAATGACATTTCGTAAAATGGAATCCATATATTGAATTTGAGTTATTTATATTACATAATAATTTCAACATAATTTTCTTCTAAAATCTATTATAATAATTATTTAAATTCATTAAAGTAGTTATGTTTTTAACAAGTTTATCAGGGGTAAACTAATTTTATAAGCTAAATGACCTATAAACCTATCTAATAACCACTATAAGTCTATAAATAGATTATATCAATTATAATGTTCTACAATGGTCCTTTCTAGATACTTTTTGCTTGTTTAAAATGTTTGTACACATTATTCATTACAAATATTAAATATATGTATTTTCCCCAAATATAAATGGCCACCACAATCCAATCATTTTCATACATCAAAAAACACTTGGTTTTCCCAATCCCTAAAAAAATATAATACTTAATTCTCTGTACACATCATATATTAATAGGTGTAATGATAAATATAATCTATAATGTCATTATGTTAATCTTGAAGACGTTTTCTGAAGAACTGGTAATGTTTCAAACTATGTATTTTGGTTTTACTTATTCTTATAAATTAATAAAATATTCTCTGCTTTTTATGATATAATATCATAATTACCTTCCACAAAAATAAATTTTAAAATTTTACATTCATTAATTATATTTATATCATCTTCAATGAAATGGGAAAGGAAACTATCGACCATCTGTACGTAGGATTATAGCCTCACGAACTGATGTCATCAGTTTCCCATCACCTCATATCTTGGATGGAAATAATGATGGATTTAATTTTTATATAAATTTAATTTATGATATTATTATAAATCTATAATTATATAAAAAAAATATACACTTTACATGACATCTCATTTGGAAAAAAATAACATCGCTCATTTGTATAACGGACTAATGCCTCACGAACTAGTGTAATGTTTTTTTATTTATATTTTTCTTAGATGTTTATATGTGAATATTAAAGTAGGATTGATATTATTTGTAACATTATTATACTTATTTAATTATTATATCACATATTACATCTATCCATTCATTCCATGGGGGATATGATAACATCAATCGTGTGTCCAATATGCTACCATCCCACAAATCGACTTGAAATTTTTTTCACCAACTGTTTTCATGAAAGGTAATTTGGGTAATTTTAATAAATATATGTGGTATATATGAAATAAAAAAATTTATGATCAGTTAATATATTATTTACCATTATTTCATTACATCTGTCATGAAAAATGAAATAGTCTTCTTGCAAACATACAGCTTATCGCCTCTATGAATGGTGTATTCCATTTTCGATCACTAAATTTAAAGGATTAATCTAAAAATATATAATTAATATATATTATATTTATATGATGGCTAAAATTTTATATATTATGGAATGATGATCATATTAAGAGGAATAAAATATCAAATCAAAATATACATGAAAAACAAAGTAGTTATTACCCAAAACATGATTTTAACATGGGATTGTTAATAAATGGGTAATAATTTATGGTTAGTAAATAACAGATATTATAATATATATAATTATTGTTAATTAATTTATGGATAATATCTTATATTAATTATATAGGAGTTTTCAATTTTTATTAAGGAATTCAAGATGTAATGTAATAGTTTTTCATCTCAATTTGTCCTCATGGGGACAAGCATTGTGTTAGGAACGTATCATATTTAATGATGTGTATGTATATCCCCATTGAACTTTCATATATTTAATTTATTAATTATAATTATATCTTCAGTTTCTTTCAATGCCATTCCTTCTTAGTTTTTATTATTCGATGTTATCAAAGTGGTCCGGGTTTTATGACACAATCTCATTGATTATCAAGATTTATTATGTTAATGATTCCATTGATGATATCATATAAACTATCTATATAAGAACTCATTAAATATTTTATATTATTTCAATTTCATGAGAATAAATGATTCAATTCATTTTAATAATATTATTTACATGTGATTTCAAAAATAAGTCTTTGATGGAAAATCCACTTTATTACTCACTTTGGTCGAAATCAATTTTTTATTTATTTTTTCTAAATTAATTTTAATTTTTTTAATATACCACTAGGACTATATAATCTCATATTTACCCTTTTATTAAATTTTAAAGGAAATTTTAAATAGAATTGATGTGTCATTTTCAAAACAAGGCTCATTTATACATTGCAGGAAATTTAAACTGAATAATTATTTTTATGTGGACAATATATCCCATCAACATGACCACTATTTTTTAATGATTCATTTAAACTTTTAACAGATTATATTCCAATAAAAAGAAATATAAAATATTTTATGAGTTCTTATTTTAAAGAACTAATTTTTAAAGAAGGTTTATTTTCCCCATGAAATGTTTATAGTATTCAAAATCAATTTCAATATATGATGTAATCCATTGATGTTAATTACCCTTTAATGGGGATGTGGTCTAATGATAGAATTATTGGTCATCATATGGATTATTTAAATTTATAATGAAAAAATGGTTTTGACTCCCCTTTTATTACCACTAGTTATTATGTGATAAATTGTTTATGAAACCTGTTTCAATTCATCGGTTCAATTATGATGAATGTGTTATGATATTTTAGGAAAAAATGTATACATATTATGTTGGTTGGAACCTATATATCCCTCAAATTCATTGGGTAAAGATTATTTTTCTATGAGATTAAAGGTTATAATTGAGGTTATCACAAGACATAAAAAAGGGAACACATGATGTCATCAAATCCCTAATGTGGGTGCATTTGTGGTTATCTGAAGCCTAACATGTTATGAATTCCATGGTGGGTATCCTTGAAATAATTTCTTCAATTCATATGTATATGAAAGTGGTATATTTCCTATGTCAAAATTATATTGTAATGTTACATATTATTTTATTTCCCCATGATTAATGTCATATTAACTACCAATCATTATTCTATAAATCCCGATATTGATATTTGATATTTAGTATTTGGTTTTCATATATTATCCCCATGTTATCATAACATTATTCTGACATTATGTATAAAAATTTACCCATTTACTCATACCAAGAATATAAGACAATATTTTCATTTGTCTCTTTAACCTAGTTTATGATGATAGGTATTAAATGTAATATATATAAGAAGGATTTTTGTTATAATTAAGTAGGTGGATGATTATATAGAAATATTATAAAAAAGTTCTCTATTTTTACATATTTCTAAATTCATTAATCCTATATGATTTATAGGTATGTGTTTTTTAAATTTAATTAATATTCTTGTAAAAATATGCAATATGTGTATATAAAAATTATGGGTTACACTTAGTATTTTGTAATAAAGCATCTTGAGATACCCTCAAACTCAGCACCTTGCCCGATCTTCCACACACTCGAAGGGCATTCTTGATCCCCACGGGCTGGCGAGAGGAACCCATGCATTGAAAAACACAAACAAGGGAATGATTTATCCCAACCCAAATAACCATATGAAATATAAATATATATAAATAAACCATAGAGGAAGAAATATAAGACATATATTCCATAATAGTAAGAAAATAGTGAAAATAGATGACTGGTAATGTAGCTAAAATCAAATACACATGTTCAACTACAAAGGAAAAATACCAGACATCTACTCCAAATGATGTTTAGAACGAACTCCAACAATTTCGCCACCAACTAACCAAACATCTAACAAGAACCATACCACCTCACTATTTCACCTTTCCTTTTCCTGCACTGGAAAACAAACAAAGGTCTATTCCCTTAAAAGGTGGATCATAGGGTGTGAGCTAACATTCTCAGTAGGACCTCACCCAAGTGTTCAATAATACGTCTCTGTATAAAAAATCCTATATACATATTTTGGAAATAATACATGGAATGATAGGAAGTAAAGAAATTTTATAGAAAACATCGTAAACATTTTCCTTTTACATAGTTCAAAACAAACACAGGTATATAAGTTTCCAAAAATATTTTCCATTCCATTTTTCACAAGAATAAACATTAATATAAAGGAAAACTCTGAAAATTAAGCAGTACAAAATATAATAAAAAGTATCACAACACTAAGAATACTACTTGTCTAGGTCGTAGAATACTTTTACCACATTAACAAAGTTAAAAAAACTGAACCTATAATAGAGGTCTAGGAATCAGAGGAAAACCCTATGAGTAAACCCCCAACCCAAATATTTCTATATCGGCCCTCTAGAAACACATGAATTGGAATCATAGAAATGTCCCATGAAAACCTCCTTGATAATAACAAAATAATTTATGATGGACTCAAACTAATCCTTCCATGAATGTATCCTTGGTAACACAAGTTCTCAATGTCACAAACCAATTTCAAATCATTTAAAACCATTCAAACTTATTTTTAAACCATTTAACAAAATACCAAGAAACCACTTTCCCATTTAAACCCCTTTTAAACACACACATCAAATAATGGGGATTTAATAAATTTGTTTATAGAGAAAAACATGTAGTTTTATCATCACAGTCTAGAGACAGAACCACCTATAACAAAGCTCAAGTCTTACATGCCCATAATTGAATCCACCAACAATGAAATCCTATGATGTCAATAAAGGCCCATGAATAGAACCCAGATAACATAGGATTGATTAAAATATAAACAAAAGAGGTTGCAGGAAGAGGGAAAACCCAAATAACTAAAATATGAATGCCCTCTTCACCACAACCAATGAAATAAAAGGCCCCCAGAACACGATCATACAACAGACCTAGAATAAACCAATAATAAAAATTCAAAATAGATCAATAAATCTTGTATCGTAATGCTTGTGTGATACAACTATCAACTGCAATGAAGAACATGAAATATCACTTACTTGGAGAGAAGATCCATAGATGAAATGAAGATCTAATGATGATTTCATTGATCCAAATGGAGTGGAGCCTCTTATAATTGACTTGAAAGAGTCTAGGGCTAGGATAAATGATGTATGGAAAGAAATTACTAAGTAAAACCGCCAAACATGTGACTTAAATCTTGGTACGGGGAGGGCCATGGTGTGTAAACCCCAGTCAGGTTTCTATGGACATGGACTATAAGTACACTAAAAATCCAATCTACATAGATGAAAAATCCATCATTTAAACCCTAAATTGATATGTAACCACCATTAACAATGTATACCAGTTCAGAGTGTGATATCTCCAATCATGACATATAGAGAGTAGCTATTAGATGATGTGTACCTCTAGTACACAATGTGTACCTACTCAGTTGCCTGCAAAAAAATAGGAAATATCTTTTAAGGAAATTGAACAAAAGGGGAAATAGGGAAATGGAAAAACATACCAGACCAATGGGAAAAGATTTTACACACTCCCGATCATAAATAAATTGCATCCCTAAGAAGTCATGTGGAAGATGAAACACATGGAAAAAGATGTGTCCACTACTCCTCCATCAACGAATCGTGTACCCAAGTCTCATGACAATATGATCCTTTTTTCATAGAAATTTGTCCAATATAATCAATTTCTAATGAAATACATTCATCTGAGTGTCAATGATCTCAATGGGTTTCTCCAAAACTGAATCATCTGGCTCTAAATCAATTTTTTCAACTCAAAATGTTAGTGGGATCAAGGTGATAATTCTTGAGCTGAGATATGTGGAAAACATCATGGATGTCATCAACTGAATTGGAAAAGTTAACCAATAACCAAAAAATAGATGTCATTCAGAGATCTCAAATGATCTGACATATCTCAAAGCCAACTCCCCTATTTTCCAATACAACGTTTACCCAACCGAGGAGAAACATTCATGAAAACATAGTCGCATATAAAAAACTCCAAAAGGAAACACCACAAATCTGCATCTAATTTCTAAATACTCTATGATATAACTTGAAGTCATCATACATCCTAAATCTTCACAGCTGTCTCCAGAACCAAATAGTGTCTAACCAATGTTATTTTTCCGACCTCTTCGCAAAAGAAATTTATTATCTACATGGGTGACCATACATAGCCTCCAAGGGATCCACTATAATCGAAGATTGATAATTGTTTTTGTAAACAAACTCAACCAATCCCAGATGGATGTCACATGATCCACTAAAATCCAAGATTTATATGTGATTCATATCCTCTATGATCTGAATTATACACTTCATATGACTTTCTATATATGTATTCTATGTTATGCCCAAAATGATAGGTGTCCCCATTTCCTTTTGATGAATTCTCTAGAACCACAAGGTATACCTAGGATCCCTCTCTGAAAAAATAATATAAGGCCTCTCCTGTAACCTCCAAACTTATGCATATATATCTTACCCAAATATTCGACTTTAGTAGTTTCTTTTATCCAAATTAAATGAGAAAACATCATCAATCGATAAAAAAATCACATGAATAGCATTTTTTTATTCAGGGTGTCCATTGAAAACTAGAAAAAGTGCATGGATACATAATCCCATTTCCATACAGGCACCAAAAGAGCCTAAATCATACTATAGGGTCTCAATTTTTGTTCCCTCATTCATTGGTAGGTGTAATAGTGGGACATATAATCTTCAATGTCACTCTTTATACCTGGCCAAAATAATTATCTTTTCTTGTCCAATTACATCTTTGTAGCACCTAGATGAATTCCTATGAAATTTAATGAGAATCATACAAGACTGAACATCTCAAAGGTTCTAGGATGACAACTCACTTACCAAACAGATGTATACAATCTAATGAAAAAGGCTAACCAGGAACAGTCTCCCTGCTATAAAGTCTTTCCCATGTCTTCTGGAACTCACAATCTTACTGTTGACACTAAAAAAATAGGCTCCAAGAGAGATGGTGATTATAGAGAACGATTCATAACCATACATGAAACATCCTCCTATGAATAAAAGTTCATTTTAGTGAAAATTAAAAAAATATTCCACTCCTCCTTGGATTAAAAAAACTTGTGATTATACCTTCTAACTAAGAGAATTTGCAGCAACATTCCCTTTCTCTGGTGTGTAAGTAATGTCAGAGTCAAATTTTTAAGGATATTTAATCCCTCATATGTATATTATATTCATTTATTTTTTAGATAAAATATATCTTGGACTCATATGATTAGAGTATACTATGAATGTCTCCTCAAGGAGATAGTTTTTCCAATATTTAAGTTCACGCATAACCACAAAAAGCTCTAAATCATGATTGTGTTTGTTCTTCCAATACAGTATTTTCAAAAGAGAGACTAATATAACACAAGTTCATCCATCATAAGCTCACATCCTAAACCAGTACCATATTCATCAAAAAACTCCACATACCCTACACTAGGATAAGTCCAAATTAGAATAGGATCCAATGATAGAATTAATTTTAGTCCACCGATAGAAGACTAAAACTTCACATATCATGGTAATTTCACCACATTCCTAGTAATAGCTCTCTAATGTGATACCAACATAGATAAATTCATAACGAACCGTAAGAATTACCCAATAAGTCCAAGTAAGAATCGAATTTAAAATACATTATACGGTTCCTTCCAAGACATAACAAACTTTACCTTCTCTGGATTAACTACTATGTCGCACTCATTAATTATGTTCTCCAAGAACATAGCTTCTAATATTTAGAAACTAAATTTTGAAATCTCTCCATACATGTAGATCTTTCTCATAATTTCTAGCATCATACTCAGATGGTTCTAATGACCATGATCAGATTTTGGATAGACATGAATATCATCAACAAACACTACTAAAAATGTGTCAAAATGTTGGTGGAATATCTAATTCATCAAGATTATGAATACAAAAAGTGTGTTTTAATAGACCCAAAGGAATCCCAAGATATTCATAATGGCTATACCTAGAGCTGAAGGTTGGATTTGGTATATCAAACTCTCTAACTCTGATCAGATGATAACCCAAAGTAAGATCAATCTTTGAGAACCCCTTCACCCCATTTACCTAATAAAAAATCATCCACAAGAGGAAAATGATATTTTTTATTAACCGTTACCCAGTTAAAATTTTGATAGTCCACACATAACTAAAGTAAACCATTCGATTTAGTTTAAAATAAATTATGTAATTTCTAAGGAAAAAAATTATGGAGAATTAAAACATTCTCCAATAGGTCATCCAATTTAATATTAAGTTCTTTCAACTTCACTGGTGCCATGTGATAAGATGGAACCAATATTGGTTTCATATATGCAACCATGTTAATCACAAACTCTACCTATCTCTCTAAAAAAATACTTGATAAATATACTGGGAAAGCATTTGGAAAGTCTTAAACAATAATAATAAAGTCATCAAAAGAAGAAACATCATCAATATCAACCGAAACAGCAACCAACAAACTTCTATGCTCTGGATGGGAAGGCCCTACACAAATAGACCTCGACTCCCACTCTCCCTAAATGTCACACAAGATCTTGTAAGCATCAACAAATGAAACATGTTGATAATACCAATCAAAATTATCTTGATAAGAGTCAATTTTATCTATACCAATGATGATGTCAAAAAGAATTGGATCATGAATGAGATGATCCCAGATTGAATATGTATCGGATATCATTAATGAACTAGATGGAAATAGAAACTCCAACTCGTTTCCCTATCCAATAGGTTTCACTAACTCCTTTTAAAAGGGAATATGTTTCATTGGAATATTAATCATGTCAACAAAGACTATAAATATAAATGAGTTTGAAGTACAAGTATCAAACAAATAAATGGCTTCTAAGGATGAAATAAGTAGAATACCTCTCACTATTTCTAGACCTACATACACATCCATTGGGCACTCAACAGTTATGTGTAAATGATTCAATCATGGTGCCTATTGATGGAGCCTTATAGTCTTTGAAGATTTTGACTATACCGTAGTAACCTATGGAGAAAAAGAATCGTTACCATAATGTGTTGTATTCATTGTCTGACTGAAACGTTGTAGATGACTAACACATCCACAACTATTTCTCATCTTCATGGGAATAGGACAAGAACATATGGTGTTCCCTCCCTTCACACAATGATACCAAGTTAGTGGCACCCTTCCAACTACAATAGAATTTATAGAGGAGGCTCGCTATTGAGACCCACCTCCACCACTAATGCATTAGTCCATCCACTTCTTCTTCTTCCCATGCATGCCACTGAAGCTATTACCAGATGGAAAAGAAGAGGTGTAAAATCCTACCTTTCCTTCTTTTTTCATCCCTTCCATCATTTCTCTTTCTACTATCGTGAAATAGGTAGAATGATTCAACACAAACACAAGTGATTTGATATCTAGTCACAAACCCTATAGGTATTTTGGAGCCTTTAGTTTGTAATTATTTATGACATCTAGAGAAAAGTGTATAAGATCAACAAACTGGGTTGTGTATGCTGACACCGAACACTCTCTCTACTGCAAGATCAGGAGCACCAAGGACTCCACCAACTTCATAGACTTCTAATAACCTACTTAAAATAGGTCTTTAAAACCCTTCCTATCCAAGCCCACATATTTGTGTTTTGGGACCATAGAATACCACCAATGCTTTCCAAAACCCTATTGCCTGAAGATTGCACATTTTACCCTCAAATTATATACCTTCTCTTAGAATTCAATGATTTTATCTATCATGTAAATTCATTACTCATAATCTTGAGGTTCAGTCATTCCCACAAAGGACTGTGGATTCTTGTGCAAGAACTCTCATGATCGATCTAACTCTCCTCCAGCTTTTGGCTATACTTCATCCACAATATTCCAGACTCGTGGAAGATCCTGAATGACATCACATACTACTCATGATATATTTTCGATAAGATTATGATCTATAGGTGGATTTATTTGTGGAGAATTAGTCATACCATCCTCAGGAACCTATGGAAGACATTTCAGAGGCATACTAATACACACCAAAACAAAACAATGACCAGAAAACATAAAAAATCTAAGTTTAAATATGAAAACCTATAGCTATAAACTAAAATTTTAAAATAAAAACCCAACAATAGAGACATGTAACCAAACATCCCTTGGTAATTTGAGACTCAATATGACAAGACCAGGCCAGACACTTATCACAATATACCTCTCAAGTACCGATAATCTTATCCCTAGTCTAAACGATGTCCCATGAAAATGATTCTTGACTAAAGTCCTCCTCTAATAACAAAATGTCAAAAACAGACCTAGGTTACCCTCAAACTTGTAACCCGACATGATCCTTCATATACTAGTAGGAAATTCCAGATCTCCATGGGTGGTTGACAAGCACACAGACAACAAACAACACAATAGATGTAATAACTTCTCCCAACCTGAACAACCACATGGAATAAATATAATTAATAAAAAAAAACCAAGGAATATGAAGAATACATACATTCCATAAATTTACTAAAATAGAAGAAATAGAAAACTGCTTATGTATCTAAAAAGAAAGAGACAAGTCCAATGACAAAGGACTAAAACCCACACAAATACTCCAAATGATGGTATGGGGAAACTCCAACCATCTCACCACCATCTACCCGACTAGATAACATAAATTGTTCTGCCTCACTACAGAACCCCGCATTTCCTTTTACTGGAATAGAAACCGTGGTGTACGCCCTTCCGAAGAGGTGTGTTCGGTGTGATCTAATAGGCTCAATAAGATCCCACCTAGGTGTTCTTCAAAATTTCACTATAAATAATAATGTATACATATTGTGAAAACAAAACATGGAATGATAAGTAGAAAATCAATTTTTATAGAAAATAGTTATACATTTCCCTTTTTCCATAGTTCTGAAAAATGAAGGTATATCAATTTCACAACATATTTTCTGTATAATTTTTCACGTGTGTAAAAAGTTATATCAAGGCTATATAATAAAGGCAAGCAGTAAAAAATAGAATCATTGGTATCAAAACAACATGGAATATAATAGTATTATTCCATATACAACTCATACCATATGAATCAAGTGCACAAAAACATATCCTAGAAAGTAGGCCGAGGATGAAGAGGAATACCCCATGAGTAAAACACCACAAAATTCCAATATCAAGCCCGTTGAACAACATTCCTAGGAAAATAGGAAATATTCAAGAAAAAAATACTTTATAATAAAAAAAATGGGTGATTTCCTCATTCTAAACCTTCCTCTTATATACCCAAGGTATCCCATGTTATCAATTTTACAAACCAATTTCAATGCATTGAAAACCAATCAAATCCATTTCATAATCCATTAATAAAAACCCAGTGAAAACCCATTTCTCTCTAAAAGATATTTTTCAACACACACAAATAATCATAATGATTTAGTAAATCAGTTTATAAAAAAACATGTAGGTTTATCATCATAGGCTTGAGATAGAACCACCAACCTCAAAGATCAGGTCACACATGCCCAGAATGGAATTCTCCAAAATTGAAATACAACAATGGAAAAAAAATTCCCCAGCTTCAAACCCATACAACATACGATTCATTCAAATAAAAAAAAGTGGTCAGTGGAAGATAGGAAACCCACATACCTCGAAGACGAATACCCGCCACACCATTACCAATGAAGGAAAAGGCCTCCCAAATGAGATATCACAATAGATCTAGAGGAAACCAATACTAAACATCAAACATAGATCAATGGATATGGTACTGAAAACCCAAGGTGCTGCAAAGATTAACCACGATAATGAACTATAAAGAACACATACCTCGAGAGATGCCACACATATACATCATGGATCCAAAGTCGATCGGATTTACCTGAAATGAGAGAAACCTCTAGAAATCACCTAGGATGAGTCTAGGGTCAAGATAAATGGAGTTTAGAAATAAAGGACTGAGGAAAAATATCGAATACATGACCTAAATCCAACGCACGGGCCGAGTAATGATATGTAACCCCTAGTCACATCATGAAGGCCGCACTAGATAAGTACACTGAAAATTTGATCGCCTCATATTAAAAATAAGTCATTTAAACCCTACATGATGCATAACCACCATTCACAATGTATACCAGTTCACACAATGATCTTCCCTTTCAGGAATTGTAAATAGCATATAGTACATGATATCTACCTCAAGTACAAAATGTGTACCTACTCTACACCTTGCAGAAAATCCAGAAAATGGATTTCATGGACCTTTAGGAAAAAGGAACACAGATAATGGGAAATACATAACTGATCACGGTAATAGGTTGTTATAAATTGTTTAAAATGATGTTGATAAATATTAAATCAATTGGATTAAATAATTAAATTCTTGGTAAATAGGAAATTTGGAAAATGGGTTACTTGAATTGAAAGGACGGATATGGTATGTTACATGGGTCTTTTCTGTGCGGTATTTTTAATTTATCTGTGAAAGTGAATGTGGTGGAGGCTGTAATGATTGTTTTTTATTTTAAAATTTTCAATATTATTCATATTGAAAACCCATATGTGGGTATTTTGAGTGGTTTTGTATATATATCTTATATATTCAATTGTATTTCATTATGTGCACCACACTTACTGAACATTATGTTCCTTAACCAAATGTTTTGGGTTCTATTTTTTTATTATCATTGATGTGAGAATAGTGGGACAGCTACCCACTCTTACATGATCTCCCTTCTGGTGGAAATTTACTTGAATGGTATATGATGGAATGAAGATAAAATATCGTAATTTTGATGCTTAATGTGATTGATTATGGTTGTGGTAATTTATTGTAGGAGGAGGGAGAGATAATGATGTTCTTCATGTAAACAATAACCTACTATTCTATTTATGGTTGAGATTGTGATGTGATGGACATGGTTTTTTGGTGGATATGTGATGTTATGTTATATTAAAAATGTATTTTGGAAATATTTGTTGTGATTTAATGATCCACATGTCATCATGCAAGATCTAAGTGATGTAATGGAGAGATGTGATGTCATGTGATGGCCCAAGTGTGTTTGGATAGTGTTATTATATATAATAGTTGAGTGTCACAATATGTATGATGTTAGTTTGTGTGTGTGTCAATCCATTGGAATTGGATAGTAGGGTACCATTTTTATCGGTGTGGTTATTATTTTTCAATGATAATATGTGATATTTGATGAGAATGACTTGATAAATATGGGATTGATTGGTGGACCTATTTAGTTTCTATTGGTTATGTTCTTCACCCATGGGAGAATTAGTATTCTCTTTTCACATGTGTTGTAAGAATTTTAGTCATGATCCTACATAGTATAATTTTATACTCACACCATATAATAACAAAATTTTTTCATGTTTTCAAGAATACATTGTGGAATATACTAGACAATAATAGCTTTATCCTTTAGTTATACTATTGAGTCACTTCTATATCACCTTTCTCTTGATAAATTATTTATGGACTCTTATATGTAATTACATTATACATGCGCTATGGAATGTGTTTTGTCTAATATTTCTATAATTTCCCTGATATTCTTGTGGTTTATTTATTCTATCTCTCAATATGATAGTATAGTGTGATATGGCGTCCATTTATGTTAGATTTTTATATGATACGTTCTTTTAACTGACCCAAGGCCTACTAGAGGTAGGACTCAAAAGACGTTATCTATTTTATATCATTTCCATCCTATGAGGGATTCATTTGTAGGGTGGAGGTCAGGAAATGTTTTCAGAAATATTAAAGAGGACATTTTATGATAAAAATTACCCTTGAAACATGATGAATTCAATTAAATTATTAGTGATATAGGAGTTAAATCTAATATAGGGTTCATCATAGACTTTTCTAGATCAGGTGTGGAGGCTTCATATGTTTTTGAAGAAGATAATCTTTATTCATGGCCTATATATCATATCTATGGTTTGTAGTGTTTCATAGGGAACTATTAGATCATATTAATCCTCAATATGTACTTTTCACCTATATATGGATAGTCCGAGAAAGATGACTATCATGACTATAGAAGACTATTTCCTTCAATGCTTTTCATATTTTTGATGTTAATTTGTGATACACCTACCATTGGTATGGTTTTTGTATAATAATAATTATTACTCCATTATTGGTAAGGATATGTTTTAATGATTCTTTTAGACAACCCTTATGATCACAGTGTTTCATAACCTTGGTAAGAGAGTAAGCTATTCGCATATCGAAATTCATGTAGATTGTGAAAGAAAATGTGTTGGAAATTCTCGAATAAATGATTCTTATATAGTATCATAAAATGTACTATGGTGATTACATGATAATAATTAATGATTTTGAAATAAGATTTTATGTATTCATTAAGGGATCTCCTCATCATGGTAATCTTTGATTTAGTTGCATATGTAATAAATCTATCTGATTTTTTATAACTTTCAATGTGTTGGCACTTGATTGAATTATGGAATATCTGTTAGCACTACCAATGTTGATGATATTAATATATAAAATCATTCATTTGTCACATCATCACCGATATGTTCATGATGATTCACACAATCATGACTATGGTAAGATTATTCATTAATATAATGTGACCATCAAGAGTGGCATGTTGAGAATTAGGATTCTATGGGTAAGGAGTTCTATGGGAAATTGTTTCCTTTGGATCTTTTCCGATATAGGATGGTTTCTTAGAGGAGAGAACTTGGGAGTCAATTTCTCCAATATAAATCTAATATGATAAGTTATTTTGTTTTTTTATCTTCATTAGATGCATTATATGACTCTTGATTATTTTATTAGATAGTTATTATTATTTTTTGTCTATGTTTTCATAGATTATGTTGTTTTTATTTTGTCTATGATAATATGGGATATTTAAAATTTATGTTGTAAAATTGTTGTTCTAAACCATTCTTCATTCCATCATAGGTATGTAATTAATTCTAGGGGATAAGGCTTGTTTGAGAGGTATCAAATGTTAGAGACCTGATATATAGATTCCTCCCATCATAGATTCCTTTGGACTAACAGTGTCAATATGATTTTTAGACGTCTTTAAATGGCTATAGGTAGGTTATACCTATCATCAAGGCTAATATACTATGTACTGTTAGTGTCAATGACCAATTTGGAGGACTCTAATAGTAATGGAAATCGGGAATCCCATTTTCGATTGTCATTATGGAGGCTGGGGATTTTATTATTTGGTGTTGCGGTGTTGGTTGCACTATAGTGAAAAAAATACAGTGTTTTCTATTACAACGGGTGATTGCCTAAGGTATTTCCACCCATGAGAAAATATCCTACTGAAGATGTCAAGGGTACCTATTTTATAGGGTGTAGTCATGTGAAAATTAGGGTATATTATGTGAGGTGTGAGTTATGTTCTCTCTATTGGAAATAAAAATGAGAAATACCCATATAAATCATAGTATCGGTCATGTGATAATGGTAATTATAAGAATTTTGAGAACAATTTGCATGAATTGGGGGGGAAATGAAGAGTGTTGTGACACCATTCATTAGTCTTCGACATGGTGAGACAAATTTGGTTGGGATAATGACAAATTTTATTTTTTCAATTTCGAGGATGAACGATAACTCACTGTTCCATATTATGAATAACGTTGTTGGTGAAGTGTTTTAATTTTTATTTTAAAGGAATGAGATCTTTGAATATTTAAACACCCATAACATATTACATTCATTGGTTGAGGGGTTAAAGGATGTGGTGGCTGATCACTGAACTATGAAAAGGTCATTCAATGATTCTACTATAGAATGACGGTCAAATTCTCCATTTTTTAGTTTTATAATAAGACTTTTGAACCCTAGACAAACTAAATTCTTCTCACTACTCTCCTTCTTATTCATTCAAATTCTATTGCTTTTTTGGCTTAATTTTTCCAAAATCAAGATACTCTCCCAATTCCCATCATCATTGATCTCCTTTCATTTTTTTCATATGACCTTTTTAATGATATTCCAATATTTTGGGAGGATTTTCATGCATGACATGATGATACCTTATTGTGTTTAGGTTCATGTGAGAATTCATTCAATTTTTGTGTTGTTTAATTTAGAGTTTTTCCTTGATTTCTGTTCTTTGATGAAGAATTTTTATCAAACTATGAAGGAAGTTGATGTTAGGTCTACTAGGTTGAATACCATGGGGGTGAAATAGGGTATGACATATTAAAACTTTCTCCTATTTGGATATTGTTTTGTTGTTAGAAAAATATCAATTCTCTCTTCATCCCATAGAAATATACAAATAGATATGAAATCATGCACATGACACAATAATTTTTACTATGTTCGCCCTCACAGGGCTATGTCTAAGGAGCATACAATGTCGATGTGCCGATTAACAAAATCCACCAATGCACACAACTAATAATGAGTAAAACGTTTTGGCTAGATCTTATATGCCCAAGCTCACTACCATTAAAATGAGTCAGGGTCTGCTCACTACATTCCCAACGGTCACTCCCTATGCATCTTTCTCTATCTCACTACCCGTGGAAAGGGTCACTGTCTTCTTCTTCATTCGTTCACTACTATTAGAAAGGTATCCAATGGAATTTTATTGACTAGTGGGTCTAGCAGAGCTTAAGGACATGTAGGTCCCTCCATTTTCATGAATTTATGCATCCTCAATAGTTGGTAGATGCTCTTTTGAAGTTCGTTTTTCACCCAAAGATGAATTTCACCTTCCAGGATACTACTTGATACTGGAAAATACTTTCCCAAAATGATTTAGTACTTTCGAAAGCTTCTTGGTGGAAATCATGAACCACCTTCCTCTCTCGCACATTGAGTACCGAGTATGGTACGTGGACTTCCATCTCCGTGTGCAGCTGCCTCTTCTGTGAACCTCCTCTGTCCACATACGGCCTCTACCTTGGTTGTCACATACCACCTCAGCATATTTCTACCTTCGTTCGGCCTTTGAAAGCTGATCTCTATCCCGGAAATGTTCTTTGTTTGCAAACTATCTTCTCTTCTGTGTACTATATATCCCCCACCCTGTACCTCTCATGGAACCCTATTTAATTTTCACCATATATTCCTCCTCTATGTACCGAGTCAACTCCTTCTACGTACTGCATTCTTTGGAGTTTTCAGTTCTCTGCTAAATCCTTTGACGAAATTTCTTCCGTACAGAACACTTTAGCCTTCATGGAATTCTTCCTTGCATGCCTCTTTCGGACATTGCCAAAATTCTGAGCCAAAAATATTTTTTCTAATTATATTAGGTCTCCACCGTAATAGGTGGGATTAGTGATTCTTATATAGTCAATGATATCTATTAAATCCGCTAACCCATGATTTACCAAATCTCCAATCCATCCTTCCCCGCTTATCGATCTTTCGGCTATTGCAAGCCACCCAGGAACCATTTTTCATGTGTGTTATGTGTGCTAATATTTATCTTACATGTTCTATTTACTCTGTTGACTTCAACCCATCAATATACCACATCACCTTCCACTCCAAACAATTTTCTTTTTTTTTGAACCGCTCCAAAGTACCATTTCTGACACTCCGCATACATTTCCCAGAACATCATACGTGGTCCATGAATCATGGTACACGGTTCTCACCCATTTCCAGTTTTCACCAACATTCATCATATTTTTCACTCTTATTAATAAATCCTTCCTTTTCCAAAAATCAAACTCATGATTTTGAGGCCCAAATATTTGGAAAACACTGGTAAATTGCGCAACCTTAAAACCCACTCATTGGAAAACACCAACCATACTCATTTTCAGTCATCTAGATTTTTCACCAAACAAAAAACACCCAAAACATTCTAACGTGACACCTTGATGGATTTTTTCCCAACAATATCCACCATTGTGTTTTTTGACAACTCTTCTCAAAAAAAGATTGCATACATTGACACCTCATTAAAACTCTTTTCACCTTCAACCATCATTCTCTTAATGTGATTAAGATAGTAATCAAGGATTTACTCAACACATACTCTAAGACCACATGATCCATGATCGGTGTGAGAAATAAGATTATAATGAAATTTTTATCGATTAATCACTTTATTTATAATCACCAATTCATGATACCATACTGATACAATAATACCAATGAATTACTTTCCTCCCGAACCTCATTCATCGTGATATCTAATCAGTTATCGATCACTTATAGCATCATAATATTTAATGCTCCCCCTATATTGTATCTCCTCTGACCAGATTCATCTCAGCATTAACTCCCCCTATCTCACTGATCTACATAAAAACTTCTCCCCATGTCTTTTCTTCCCCTGGAAATATTCACACATTCTCTCCCTTTTTCAAAAAACTTGAATGGAACTTCAAGGTTGTCTTCAATAGAGTAAATAACAATTATCAACACATTAGGGAAAGAAACATCATACCATGAGGATAGGAGATCCCAAATACACACTTCTTCCTTTGCAAGAAGTTGTCTAGACTTCTTGATCCAGTCGATTCCTTCTAAAGGCTTCTTTGGGTAAGGATTTTGTCTGAATCTTTGCAACCTATTTTTCTATAGGCACATACTCTAACTTCACAAACTCTTGCTCCACCTTCTCCTTGATAAAATGATATTTTATTTCAATGTTATTTTTTATTAATGATGGAATATATTTTTGATAATATTTATAGCAATTGAATTATCACACTGGATTTAGATTGAAGATTTCACTTCAAATACGATATAAACAAGTTATTGTGTCATCCACAATATCTACGTGCAAGATTAAGTAGCCACAATTTATTCAGCTAATACGGTGGTCAACGAAATGCAATCATATGTCTTGCTTAACCATGATATACACAACCATCCATGATAAAAGGCACCTCCTGATGTTGATTTCCAATGATCTACTAAACTGGATCAATCCAAAAATGTATATCCCAATAATTCTGACTGATATTTGTCAATATGGATTATACTAAGATCCATTGTGCCGATGATATACCAAATAATTGTTTTTAATGTAATCATTTGGATCTCCTAAAGATTTCTTTGATACCTTTATAATTGACATGTGAAAACACAATATCGGCCCTTGTTGGTGTCAGGTAAAAAACACTTCCAATGATTTTCCTATATTATATTGTATTAAATGCTTTTCCATCTTCATCCTATGATATTATCATCCAGGTAGAAACTGGAGTCTTTATACCTTTGGAATTATCTATTGATAATATTCACAAAAACTCCATGGAATCTTTATATTGAGAAACAAAAGTGTCATCCCTTACTTGAATCACATGTAATCCAATGAAAAAAGATAGCTCACCAACCATTGACATTTTGAACTCTCTTTTCATGAATTTGGAAAGCTATATCCAT
This sequence comes from Viscum album, assembly GCA_963277665.1. Taxonomy (NCBI): domain Eukaryota; kingdom Viridiplantae; phylum Streptophyta; class Magnoliopsida; order Santalales; family Viscaceae; genus Viscum; species Viscum album. The sequence goes on from OY728142.1 coordinate 1,613,278,812, forward strand.
TGTGATCCATCTGATCGACCAAATATTTTGTCATCGACTTAAACCATCACCAGCATCCTTTGACTATTTCCATTCCTGAAATACTGATTGTAATCAACTCCACCACACTTAAAATAGAGCTTCTTTAGAAACTAATGAAGCCTTGAATACCATGCCCTGGGTGATTTCTTCAAACCATATAATTCTTTCATTAGCTGAAAATCCAAGATCTCATCTTTATGGATGAGAAAAAACAATTTGGTTTCACAATGTATAATTTTTCTTTTAGAACATCGTTCAAAAATTCTAACTTGAAATCCATCTTAAAAACCATAAACTTTCATTGCACCACTATGGCCAAGAATAATCTGATTAACTCCAGCCTCTCTATAGGTGAAAGTGTCTCATCATCATCAATACCCTGTATCTGGGAGTAACCTTTGCACACCAGTCATGATTTTTTCGAATAACTTCTCCAACATTATTCATTTTGTTGTGAAAGTCCCATTTTCATTTGATGAAATTTTGGTTTTCTGGTCTTGAAACAATTTACAGTGTTTGATTCTTCTCAATTTGTTCAAGATATTCATTCATTGCATGAAACAAATTATCATCTTCAAAAGAATAATCTAATCATTTAGGCTTGATATGAGATAAGTATGAGGCTTGATATAGAGACTAAATCATCCTTGTCAAAACTGGTGTGGTCTAATCACGAATTATATTCTTCCAATCAATTTTCTGCTCTCCTCACTGGTCTATGGGCAGACACTAATTTTTTTCATCATATGAGTCCTCTTCTGAATCTTTCTCTGGAGCTGGAGTGTCTCCTGACCTTCCCCACTCTTCATCACTATCCTCATGAGTCTGAACATATATTTTATAAAGATTCGGCTAAACCTACACTATGGTAACTTTAGTACTTTCAACTATCTTTCCAACCCTCTTCTTTAAGAATTTATATTCTTTTCTCTTCTTTGAGTAGCCAAGAAATATCCCTTCATCTCCTCAGGATTCAAACTTCCTAGGTTTTTCCTTATTGAGAATTAAACATTTACTTCTGAAGACATGAAATTTCTTCAACGATATCTTCTTTATATGCCATAACTCATATGGATTCTTCTCTTCATTTGTACAAAGAAATTCTCTGTTTGAAGTGTGTACTACTTTAATTGTTGCTTCTTTCCAAAATTTCTCCAGAAGTCACTTTTCAATAAGCGTAGTTCTTTCCATATTGTTGATAATATGATTTATTCCCTCAAAAAATCCATTCTGCTATGGAGTTCATACTTCTAAAACTTGATGCTTTATCCCATGTTTTTATTGATAATCATCTAATTGGATATTTGTGAACTTTGTTCCTTTATCTATTCGAATCATCCGGATTGTCTAACCAAGCATCTTTTCACATTCCCACCGATACTTTGTAGTAAAACTAAACACTTCATATTTTTTTGGTGATTATTTAAACCCATGTCATTCTACTATAGACATCAATGAAGAGAACATAATATCACCTCCCATCAGTAGCCCTTAGAAAAATTGTCCCACACACATCAATATGCACCAACTCAAGAAATCATACTGACTTGTTATCCTTCTAATTATATGTCTTTCAAATGATATTCCCTTGTTTACATCCATCACATGTATGAGTATGATCACATGATAATATAAATATATTTATAGAAGAAAAATATGTAACCTAATATTCCTAGGAACCTTGGCTTATGTGGCCGAGATGCTTTTTCCAGAATGTGTTTTCTTCATCCTTGGACAGAAGGCCCATATCTTCTTCTCCATTCATGAGGTTTATATTCCCTTTCATACACTTTCGATGATACACAATAGCCCCATCCTTTTCTTTTATGATACATAATTTCTTGGAAAATCTTATGGAATATCATGAGCTACATAATTTATTGACACTAAGAACGTTTTGACTAATCCCTTCAATAAAAATGGCATCTTCCCATATCATGTCTTTTCCTCCAAACTTTGATTTTTCTGAACCAATAATATTCAATCCCTCAACATTACTGAATCTCTCAATACCTTTTTTATCATACCTAATTTTGGTCACTATATCCTTGTTTCCTGATATGTGGGATGTTCATTCATTGTCAATGATCCATATCACAGTGTGATCTAATGCCATGAATGCAATTAATGCAACCACCACTTTCTCAACCCTTTTCTTTTTGACTCATGAATTTGATATCATAGCCATCATGGAATGATAATCTTGATCTTAGTGAGAATATGATGGACCATCTTCTTTCCAGTAGAGCTGCTAATCGATTGTGAAGTTTCATATCTCTTTAATATTCATTGGGATGCATCTTATGAAAAAATTCAGTCTCCCTCAGTGAATTATTCTGAATTGTTGATGTGGAATATCTTTACATATGTATGAGTCCTTTACAACAAGAACAAAGACAATAAAATAATGAACATGAATTTTTAGCACTATAAGACAACCTATTTTGGTTGTGTTCTCTTTGGTACCACTTTCCTCTGGAACATACATTTAGAGAGTGTCCCATCATACCACAACAATAGCATCATATGTGAGGTACATTCCTATGTGGCATTGATGAACCACTACTCATTCATTAGGTTCTCTGAATCTTCTGATATTTCTTTGTCCCAAATCAATCTTAAATCTTATAGTGGGTTTATGAGGTCTAACATGAACAATAAATGCTTTATGTTCTAAAGGACAACTCTACTCAAAAATAAACTTCTCTATTTCGTCTATGATCTTATTTCCGAACAGTTTCTCCTAATCTTAAATTGTTCATCAAAGACTAAAAAAATATTCTTCTAGTTGTTCGATACGTTTGATTTGAACTTTTCAAATTTTAGTCAAACAACCAATTTAAATTTTTTATTATTCAATTTTGATTTTATACTCAACCAACATTTCAAAGATTTCTGGCTATAAATACCTCAACATTTCAATTTTGCGGTCAGAACATAATTTTATTCGTCTTATGGTTGCATGAAGAGTTTGTCATCATGAACAAATTAGTTAGATTTATACATTTTGGATCTCAAAATATCTACATCTTAAAGGGAATCTTGTAATTCCTCCATAAGATCAATTAATCCTTTCTATTTCTCCTTTTTCATTCACTTTATTATCTTATTAATGACTTCCTTACAACTACCACTAAAGCATCTATTTTATGATCCTTGCAGTCCTACAACTCTTTTGATCGATATTCTTTTGAACATTAATCATCTTTTGATAGAAGATTATTCTTTTGGAAGAACATTCGCCTAGTACATCTCCTCCCTTTCTCATTTTATGAATACATATTTTGGGGAATTTCATCATTTTCTTCATTTTCGACATCAAACTTATTAAGAAATGTCGCTACAAAATTCTTAATTTATGACATCGAAGGCATGAAAATGGGCATTTACCATTTAACATCCATTTTCCCCTTGGAATTTTGGAGGAGTGAAATGAAATGGCATCATCCATTTTTTCCTCCATAGGACTATCTTTAATTGAGAGATTCTTCGTGTCCTCGAATGCCAATTCCTTATATTTACCCTTTTCCAATGCATCATTATCATCATTTCTCATTTCATATGCAATAAGGGTGTTGTTTAGGTTATCAAGTGTCAACTCTTTCGTGTCTTTATCATCCAATACTAAAACTTTTGGATGGAATTGAGGTGTATGTTTCCTCAAGATGCATTTCATGATATTTATATCTCCAATGAATTATCCAAGACCATTCATGTCTACCACAGTAATATTTATCTTATTGAAAATTGTTTCAGCAGTTTCATTGGGATTCATTCTAAGATCCTCATACTTGTTCTATAGAACCATATACATTGCTTCTCATACTTTTGTGTCACCCTCTTAAATGTTCAAAAAAATTTCCCACATTTCATGTGATTTTTTACATGACATCACCTTTACATAAATTTCATTTGAAAGGGCTCACCCTATGGCATTGATCCCTTTAGTATCATCATCCAATTATTTTCATTTTCCTTTTTATAAAGCAACACTATTAATGTCAGCTGATATACCATTCTTAGCTATTGTAAAGACATACATCCCTACTGATTAGAAGTCATGTTGCATTTGATTCTTCTATAGTAGGAAATTATATCCATCAAAGATCGTAATTCATTTATGATTGACCACCTTCATTTATTCTACTAAGATACAAACACTGACTTTCAATATTTTCCTCTAATACATATGTCTAGGTTTAATAGGTTGAATACCCTGAGAGGGGGGTGAATCAGGGTATGAAAGATTAAAACATTCCCCTTTTTGGATCTTGTTTTTTTTAGAAAAACTTAATTCTATCTTCCTCTCGTATAAATATATAAATAGATATGAAATAATGAAAAAGGATTAGGGATTTTACTTAGTTCACCCTCACTGGGATACATTCAAGGATTATAAAATGGTCATGTTCTGATGTACCAAATTCACTAAGATTCACAGCCAATAATGAGTATAAAGTTTGGGCTAGATCTTATTTGCCCAGGCCCACTGCCTTTACAAGGTTTTAGGTTCTTCTCACTACATTACCAAGGGTCACTCCATTTTCCCCTCTTTGGAAACCTGCTGGTGGAAAGTATCACCATATTTCTCTTCCTTCGCTCACTGCTCATGGAAAGAAACCCACTTACATTTCAATGACTAGTAGGTCAAACACAGTTTATGGACATGTAGGTCCCTTAAATTTCATGAATTCATGAATCCTCAACTGTAGTTAGATGGTCTGTTTAATTTCATTTTTTTTTCTTGTAGATAAAATCCACCTTCCCGTATACTTGTAGGTATTGTAAAATACATTCAAAAATTGATTTGAAATTTTCACAAGCTTCCTGGTGAAAATTTTGAACCACCTTCCTCTCTCGCATACTGAGTACTAGGTATGGTATACTGACTGTATGCTACATGTATTTCTACTCCTTCTGCAAACCTCCTATGTCAGCGTACTTCTGTTACCTTCGTTGTCGCGTACAGCCTCCACTTATCGCTTCCTTCTCTCTGCCTCTGGGAACTGATATCTGTATGTGAATTGTTCTCTATTCACAAATAGTATTCTCTTCCGCATACCAAATATCCCCCTCCATGTACCACTTTTGTAACCCTATTTCTCTCATACTGTATATTCCTCCTCCATGTACCAATTAAACTTCTTCCATGTACCATGTTCTTTGTAGTTTTTTGTTCTTCGCTAAATCCTTTGATGGAATTTCTACCGCACGAACCACTTCATCCTTTTTGGAATTCTTCCTTGAAAACCTTTTTCATACATTGCCAAAATACCAATAAAAAATAGGTTTTCTTTTTTTATTCAGTCTCCATAGTAATTGGTGGGATAAGTGATTCTTTTATAGGCACAAATATCTAAAAAATCCACTAACTCAAGATTTACCAAATCTTCAATCCATCCTTCACCTCTTACCAATCCTTCTTCCACTAAGAATCGGAAGCTACCCGCGACCATTATTCATATGTGCGATATGTACCAACTTTTCTCCTACGCGACCAATCTCCTCTTCCATATTCAACCCATCCTCATACCACATCACCTTCCACCGTGAACTGTTTTCAGCTTCGTGAACCGCTCTGGCATAACATTTCTACTGCTCTGCATATTGTTCCCAGAACATGTTACACTACCCATGAATTATAGTACACGGATCTCACCTTTTTCTAGTTATCTTCAATGTTTTTATTACTATTCACTTTTATGAAGAAATAAATCCTTTTCTAACATGAAACTTCTAATTATGAGGCCCAAAAATTTAGAAAACACTGGGAAACTCACAACCATAAAAACATGTCTTCGGCAAACACCATCCATACTCAGTTATGGTCATCTGGATTTATCAACCGATACAAACACACCCAAAACATTAAGAAACCTTGAGAGATTTATTCCTATCAGTGGACTTGGTACTTATACTTTAATTTATATGTATTTGATAACATGTCATTATTTATCTCTTTATGAAATATTTGGATCATGAAAAAATAAAAATAAATCTATAATTCAAGAATTTATAAGAATATAGTTGTTTTGATAGCATGTAAGTCTTTCATGTTGATGTTTCCTCGTGATTTTAAATAAATTGAAAATATAATTGTTGTTAGATTTGTAGTTATTAGAAAGTTTGATATTATTTATAAAGAATAAAAAATTATAAATCATATGTAATGGTGTACTGATTAATAAAAAAGTAATGTAAATTTATTACTATCCTTGTCATTTTATGAATGTAGAAATAATGATAATGGAAGGTGTATTGTTGATTCATAATTATTTATTATCCATTTTTGTTTTCTTCTGATTGGCCCTGTATATAATGAATGAGCTAATTAAAAATGGTAATTATATTCTTGTTTATTAAATACAACTATTTGGGGATGACCAAACTTGTTCAGATATGATAATTTCTTTAATTCATTGTAGATATTTTCTTAGATTCACTTTGACTGTTTTATAATAAAAATTATTTTTATTCATACATATTATTACTCATATATGGTGAAATATTTATGTGATTGATGAGGAACCAGTAGGGTTTTTATATATTGAATAATAATGAATAGTATTTCATGAAGTTCTATTTGTGGATTGAAGTTGGTTGTGACGCTATTGTATTTTTAATAATTCCACATGTTTGGTTTCAATGGAAAAGTTGAATGTTTAATGTTTTCAGATTAATCCCAAATTTATATCGTGATACTTAATTATCACTATAGATGTTTTGGATATGACATTTTTGGGGAACTATTGCATATAGATTAGTTATATGGGTCTAGGTTATTTTTTTCATTCTTATGATGTGGAGTATTGGGAATGGTGTGAATGCATTGAAGGCATTACTTGGGGTGTTCATCTAATTTTGAGATCATTTAAATGTGTATGGTGGTTATGAAACAATATTATTGTAAGGTATTTGAGGATACTACATAGTAATAACAATTTTAATGTAGTTTATTTATATGGTTTGTGTGGTATTTCCATTGAACATGGCATGGATTCCACACATTATTTTGATCAACCACTCGTACATCGTGTCCATCCTCATTTTGTTGTATTCCTTTCTATTTTGGTACCCAATACAACTTATCAATATTTTTTCATTATGAATTTTTATTTTCATGTTTTGTTATAAAATATCAGTGCTCCTCATACCCTACCTGTACCAAAAATATTATCATAACTCAATGGAAACTCTTGGGGATCCTCAATAGTTCTTCTAGTTACCATATTATAATCTTGGTATCAAGCATTGGATGATCAATTATAAAAAAATTAGATTAAATCCTCTCCCATTTTACTTTTTTTCCTCTTTTAACATTGGTTTCATAACTTATATAATAAAATTACTCCATATCATTTTTAAGGATATCAAAAAAATATTTTTTGATGATTTAGGATTTGTTTTAATTGTCATTATCTAGAGGAATTGATCTTGTTAGATTATGGGTTTTTTTATTATCAATAATTAAAAATATTTATGTTGGAATCATGCATAAGTTAAAAAATTCCTTACCATATAGACCCAATTAAGGAATACATTCCCATGGTATTTGTGTGAGGGACTTGTGGACTAAACCATGGTAGTGGTGGGAAACAATGAAATTGATTCCAAGATGGACATAGATATGTGGTTTGAAGGGCTTTTGGAATTAGTCATGTTGGATATGGGGATTGTTTTCATTTTTGAATGAATTGAGATTATTTCTCCATTTGGATTCACGATGATATATGTGGAAATATCACGGCCAACCATATTCATGACATATTATCTGACCTTCATTAGTACATACATCAAAATCATATATGTTTGGGGTTTTTGGGGGATCTATTAAAGAATGATCTGTCTATAGAATATTAACTGTTGATTGATTTTAAATTCCATTATTATTGTGGGACACACCTATTATTCACATACATGTATATTAAGGACACTTTAGTGGTGTCTAACTAAGTTTATACCCATATCCTACACTAGAATTTCAACATTCATGCAGACATCTTGATCAGGGATCCAAGAAAGGTAAATGGACTAGAAGATAGTTGCTGAAAATATAGAGCATTATGTTAGTGGTAGTATAGGGTAAGAGTTTGGATTGATGTTGCAGGATCTTTATTTTTTTATATTCTGCTACTTTCTATTGGTTGATGTACAAATTTTTGGGGTATTTGATTAACCCATGTATGACTGATGTAACCACTGATTATTTCATTGTGATTATCTTTAAAATAATCTTTGTTGTTCCTACATCATATTTATATTCATTATCCAATTTAATATATGTAATATTACATGGGGTATAATATCCCCAATGTACTGTTAAGACACATTATGTTAATTGGCATCTTATTGAATACAATCATGTGGTCTAGGGGTCATGTATCCCTTGGTCTATGACTAGGTAATTTGTGTTGGGGTATTTAGAAGTGGTATTGGATGATTTTTCCTTTTCCTTTGTACATATTGATTATTTTTTAGGTTATTTATGAAGGATTTAGGAAGGGTGGAATATCTGTAATAGAGTCACATAAGTTCTTGGGTAGCTCTTGTTTGATGGAAATCTAAGTTAATGCTGATTATATTGCTATTATAGATGGGGATTTTCAGTTTCATTTTAACATTGATTTTGTTATGTTGTTAAATTTTAAGGTATTTGGGTGTGTTCAAGCATCACGACTATGCATGTAGGATCACATGTCACATATATTCATATATTTTTCAACTTTGGGTAGTTCATTTGATTAAATGTCTTAAATTTTTCTTTTTGATTCAATGATATTCTACGGTAATAATTTCATTATTTGATATTGTGGATTCTTCTTTTTATATTTATATGACTATGGACAATGTTCATATATGGAGAACTATGCTTGATTCTAGAGTAATACTAGGGGGTTTATTACTTATCAGTATGGGTAGCCTTAAATGATAGGCATCCTATATGAATCAATATTTTTTCTAAATTAATTCTAATAATTAACTGTGATTTTAATATATTTATTTCTTTGAGATGTTTTTTCGGATCGCCTGGTGAAGTATCTTAGAACACAATAGCTAGGAAGTACATAGTTCTACCACCACCATTTGTCTTTTATAATTATATATATTATAGTCCTACACATTCTATATTTATTAGGGAAATGAAACTATTACATCCCAATGTCATTTGGTTAGTGATTGTTGAGTATGAGGAGCACATAATATAATGGCTGATTATGAATGGGACATTTGTTTTTAGCATGAAGTAGCCTTCTAGGGTACTGGGAATTCTCATGATTATAAGGATTATGTAAAAATCATTGTAGGGATATTCAAACTAGTCGAGAAACTAAAGGATATATGAGTACAGCTAGTCCCAGGCATGTATCATGGAGACAACATGTGATGGTAGGGTGTAATGAACCATGATTGATGATGTGAGTGTCTTACATGGGTGACCACCAGGTAAACATTCATTAGGATTTTTTTCCGTCATACTCATAATATTGATCATACTGAAGAGTTTGTGGAGAATTATTAGAGGCAGGGATAGAATATGGGTACTCTCATTGTTCACTTTGTTGCTCCACCTCACTATTCACTTGAATAAAAATATGGTGTAAATGGATATAAAGTTCTATATTCACCATAAAATTGAACTACGGAAATTTTTTATGGATTTCACATGATGTAATAAATATGACTTATTTATAAATATGTGACAATTAATGAATTTCATTAAGAGTATAGAACTATGGTACATCTTTCATAATTTAATGGACTAATTAATGACCTTTTTATTTTTATAGAGGGTGTATCATATCATATCTAGACGAGGAAGGATGCAGAGTTTTGTCCAAGAAATGGATGTTAATCAAAGAAGATATTATTTTATTCATCCACCTCTACTAAAGAAGTTTATATGGCCCCAACCTTAAACATTAATTAATCTTGAGTTATTACAATATTACACATTGAGGATCTTTTCAGGTTTAGAGTTTTAGAGAATTAGATCATAAAACATGCATTACATTCCACATTTAACAAAGTGGTTACAAAAAAGATAGTATTCATTTTTCCCATAAATGGAAACATATTTAAAATAAAACATGGATTCTTTCTTGACACTTCCTTGACACTATCATCATATCATGTACCTTTCCCTTGACCTGTCAAAAACATTTCAAAAACATGGGATGAGCATAAAAAGCTCAGTAAGGGATATAAAAATATGTAAAGGAAACATGGGTACCTATATACATAAGAATGAAATCATACTTTACCCATAAAACTCAAGCACTTTAACATACCTCATAAAATCATGAATAAATTATAGAAATCATAATACATAAAGGTAACTTGAGGCATTCATAACATTCTTACGTAGGGAGTAACCCTCTTGGTTACGTTTGGAATACCCATCACTGTATATTCCCTAAATATCTTCGGAGAAACCTTAACATTTCACTCCTTCGCATTACCCAATGCATTGGAGAGCTATATCGGGCTCACCTTCCCTTAGTTTATCACGGAACCACCCGTCTTCATAATAATACCCAAGAACCTCAACATAATCGTATCACATAAAACATGCATAAAGGAAACATAACATTTCCACCTTTCAATCACAAGATATCAATACAACACATTGATATAAAAACATTATGAAAACCATTTTCAATGCCAAAATAAAACAAAAGTGAAACATGGTATTTATTTTTCTTTTAAAAAAAGGTATGGTTTTTAGAGGAAGCTGAAACTCAAATAATGGTCACGGCGGCGGAGAAGGCGTTGTTTCCGCATACGTACGACAAAAACATTCCCTTTTGTCATTTATTAAACTCTTCGTATAAAAAATATTCCTTTTGAATAAACGTAAAAGTCAAAGGGTTTTATACACCGTATAAATTAAGGTTGTGTATAAAACAAAATATTCCTCAATGAAAGGAGATTGAGATGAAGTCCCATACCTCGAGTCCGACTTGACTCGGTAGTTCTTTAATCTCCTAAATAATAAACTTGAGTTAATTTCTACTTGTTTAAGAACCTTTTTCAAGTTCATTATTTCTTTTATATCATTTATTGCCATGACATGAACACAATGTAGTTATTTAAGTTAATAATGGTCGTTTTACCGATCATTGGTACTTGAGTCAAAAATAAACCATTTATAATTACAAGTTGTTAATGTATACATTATATCCAAAATGGTATTCATGATGTAGATATCATATATGTCATATATATCCAGTACATTCATGCATTTAAAATATTACATAATCATTTAGAGATAAGAAATGAAATGCACCGTTCATGGAGACGGTAAGTCGTACGTACACATTAACGCTACTTTCATTTCTATTTCGTATTTTATAGAATGGAATCATAATGATATAAAGGTATATTATAATTCCAGTTTAATATCATATATAATATCATAACTCCATCCTTTATATGTCCCACATATGGTATTAACGAATCAAATCACTTTGAGGGGGCGGTAGTCCGCACTTCCTTAAATGAAGATATCGCGTTTACCCATAATGGAAACCATAAAGGTATGCCCAAAATGAAAAATACAGAAGCCTAAGGAAAACATAAACATATTATATATCATATATAAAAATAGTTTCATCTTAATGTCCACCTTTTAAGGTGTTAAAATAATGTTGAACAATCATCATTTTGGGAGGCAGAAATTCTCCATCCACGGAAATAGTATGTTCATTAACCATTAGATGTAGGTGTGTGTACGTGTAGCTCTAATACTTATTATAACAACATCCGAGTATATTGAAGATACTGGAGTTGTTACAAAATAAATAATAAAAATAGTTTAGGGGGTTGGAGAAGCAAAATAAAACAAAAGGACTCAAGTGAAGACATTACCTTAAAATCGGGTAACTTCCTTTGGTTTGAGCTCAAAGGCTTCCTTGGAAGACTTCTGCCCAAATTGAGGTTCCAAGGAGTAAAATAGGGATGTGGAGAGACAAAATGGGCAGGGTTTGTCTGAGCCAAAGGCTTTGGAAGTGTGGGTAAGGAGGTAGAGGTGGGGGCCTTTTATAAGAGGAGAGGAGGGGCACTCTTGGAAAGTAAAGAAATGTTACTTTATTTTAAAATGTGTTTCGAATTAAAAAGGACCCGCATTGATATAATTAGAGGGTAAGGTGATAAGGGTTCTAAATCCACCCATTCAATTGGTTTCGGACATGTGTAGGTCATAGAATTTACATTATCATTTCATTTTATTTAAATTCTTTATTAATGAGCTAATCGTTGCATCATCATGATGTCATAAATAATTTAATTTATTTAAAGTCTAAAAATTATAAAAAAATACTATGATGTAGGAAATCTTATTATATTTTCAATGAATATTTATAATAAAAAATCTTACTTGTATAACCCAATGTAAAAAAAATTTTAGTAAAACATCTCAGGTTTGTGTCATTTTTACTTTTACATTAAATAAAAAGTTATTTATGTCATTTCCCAGCCAAATTGTCTCCATGGGGTCCCCAAGTTGACCCATGGATTTTATTGGTAGGCCATGACACATAAAATAAGGGTAGGACATGTTTCAAGCTCATCTCATATTATTAAAACATTATTTTTACCTTAAACTACACTAATTACCTCTAATCGCGATTAAAAACATAAAAGTTACTATTCAACAAAAAATTATTTTAATCTCATTGAACCACATTTTACTTCTTAATGAAAACCATGTATGTTGGATTTTTTAAAATCAAATCACAGAAGTGGAAAAGTTTCATTTAAACAAAAAATCAGTTTCTTTAACTACCACTTAGTGGTTTTACTATTCATCAAAAATTGAAGTTTTTCAGAAAAATACCAAAACTTCACCCTAAGCTATATTTGATATTCTGAATACCAAAATGATTTCTATTTTACAAAATTCAAATCAAATAAGTTACATTAATTAATTTAATAATTAATTCCCGTTGTCATGACAAATAGCGTGTTTTTATGAAACAATAAGTATCAAAAGATTGACACCAGTTTAAGCCCAATATCAAAGTGAAATTAATTCCAATGACCACTATTGGATTAAATGGTAAAAATATATTCTAATTTCACTTTAAAACCAATTCAAAATATAATCTAATCATATAAATAAATTAGATTAAGAAGCTGTTTTGATGTAAAATGCAGTATTTTTCACTATTCATTAAAAAATGAACATTGTCATAAAAATACCATAGATTCACAAAAAGTAAATTTTGATGTCCTAATCATAACGAATAAGTTTATTTTGAAAAACAGAGCTTATAAAATTGTAAAAAGATATATTTAAAATGGTTTTCCATCAAAAGGTAGTAAAACAATCTTTTAAAAATATTAGTGTATTCCATGCTTAAGATTGGATTTATTTTCATTTTATGCCTCTAAAACACTATATAATTCATTAATAGACATAGATAAAAATATATATTATTCATTACTTACTTGGGATGTTATATCCTTCCCCCCTTTAGAGAATTTTGTCCCCGCAATTTATTCACTTATCGAATAAATGGGGGTACGTATCCCTCATTGCATTTTCAGATTCCCATGTTGCCTCTTCCATCATGTGGTTTTTCCATAAAACCATTACCTGATTTATCACCTTATTCTGTAACACTTTCTCCCGGTGGTCAAGAATCTGGACCGGTTGTTCCTTATAAGATAGGTTCTCTTCCAGCTAAACTACCTCTGGACACAAAACATGAGATGGATCTTGCATATACTTTCTCAACATCGAAACATGAAAAACATTGTGTACCTGAGATAAACTAGGAGGTAAAGCCACTCGGTAAGAAACTGTTCCAAATCTCTCCAGAATTTCATATGGTCCAATGAACCGTGGACTCAGCTTTCCTTTCTTACCAAATTGCATCACACTTTTCCTTGGTGATACTTTGAGAAAAACGTGATCACCTACCTCAAAAGGGAGATCCTTCCTCCTGTTGTCCGCATAACTCTTCTGCCTGCTTTGAGCTGTTCTCATGTGTTTTTTTATCATCTGAACTTTTTCTTCCAACTCTTCTACCAATTATGTTCCCATCAGCTTTCTTTCACCCACTTCATCCCAAAAATCTTGAGTTTGACACCGCTTCCCATATAACGCCTCAAATGGTGTCATCTGTATACTGGAATGAAAACTGTTATTATATGAAAATTCATCCAAATAAAGACGTTGGTCCCAACTTCCCTGATAATCAATAGAGCAAGAACGTAGCATATCTTCCAAAGTCCGAATTGTTCGTTCTGACTACCCATCTAATTGAGGATGAAAAGCTGTACTAAAATTTAATTCAGTACCCAATGACTTTTGAAGGCCCTTCCAAAAGTTGGAAGCAAACCTAGGATCACAGTCAGATACAATGGGGAGGGGAACTCCATGTAACCTGACTATCTTTTTAAGATACAAACGGGAAATTTGATCTAGGGAAAAAGTATCTCTTATAGCAAGGAAATCAGCATACTTGGTCAAGCGATCAACAATAACCCTGATTGCATTATTACCTTGAGGGGTCTTCGGCCATCCCACAACGAAGTCCATGGATATATTCTCCCATTTCCACTCAGGCACTGGTAAAGGCTGAAGCATCCCTTTCGGTAACTGTCGCTCTACTTTAACCTGTTGACAAGTCAAACACTTCACAGTAAAATCAGCAATATCTCTTTTCATTCCATCCCACCAGTAATACTCCTGCAGATCTCTGTACATCTTAGTACTGCCAGGATGAACAGAAAACGAAGAACTATGAGTTTCACATAACAATTCTCTCTTCAACTGTGAATCACAAGTCACATACAATCTCTTCGCAAATCTCAAAACACAATCAGTATCAATGTTGAATTCAGGAAACTTACCTTTCTGAACCAGCTCTACCTTTTTCTGCAACTCACTATCTTGCTTCTGTGCTTGCTTGATTCTGTCGGATAGAGATGATCTCACTGATACATGAAACAAAACAGAATAACTTCCTGCAGCAACAACTTCTATGCCAAAGTTCATCAAATCCTTAACCAAAGGATCACATTCCAAACGCAACATTGCTAATGAAGCATTACGTTTTCGACTCAAAGCATCAATCACTTTATTTGTTTTTCCTGGATAGTAATGAATTGTACAATCATAATCCTTGATTAATTCTAGCCATCTCCTTTTTCTCATGTTCAATTCATTCTGAGTGAATATATACTTTAAAATTTTGTGATCAGTATATATTTTACATTTTACTCTATACAAATGACGCCTCCAAATTTTTTAAGTGAAAACAACAGCAGCTAATTCCAAATCATGTGTAGGGTAATTTAACTCATGAGTTTTCAACTTTCGTGAAGAATAAGCAATTACCTGATCATTCTGCATTAGGACACAACCAAGTACTTTCAATGAAGCATCATTGTATATAACAAACTCACCATTCCTGGAAGGAAGTGCCAAAACTGGATCATTCACCAATCTTCATTTCAACTCCTGAAAAGAATCATCACATTCTTTTGTCCAGATAAACTTAACACCCTTCCGAGGTAGCTTAGTCAGTGGACTAGATAACCGTGAAAAATTTCTAACAAACCATTGGTAATAGCCTACCAAACCAAGGAAACTATGAATCTCTATTACATTTTTGGGTCTTGGCCATTCTTCAACAACCTTTGTGTTTGCAGGATCAACGGTTATCATATCTTTAGAAACAATATTACCAAGGAAAGAAATTTGTTGCAACCAAAACACACACTTACTTAATTTCCCATACAATTTCTTTTCTTTTAAGGTTTGAAAAATAACCATTAAATGTCTTTCATGCTCCTCTCTACTTTTAGAAAACACCAAAATATCATCAATGAAAACCACTACAAACTTATCCAAGAACTCATGGAAAATTCTCTTCATTAATTCCATGAATACAGCAGGTGCATTGGTTATCCCAAAAGGCATTACTACAAATTCATAATGGCCATATCTTGTACGAAACGCAGTCTTCGGAACATATGCTTCCTTTACCTTCAGCTGATGGTACCCCAATCTCAGGTCAATCTTTGAAAAATACTGAGCTCCCTGGAGCTGATCAAACAAATCATCGATATGAGGAAAAGGATATTTGTTCTTAACATTGATGTTATTCAAGGCTCTATAATCAATTCAAAGTCTCATAGAACAGTCTTTCTTTTTAACAAATAAAACAGGAGCACCCCATGGTGATGTGCTAGGTCGAATGAAACCTTTCTCTAATAAATCTTTCAATTGCTCCTTCAACTCTAAAAGTTCAATTTGAGCCATTCGATAAGGGGGTTTCGAAATTGGCTTAGCATCAGGAACTAAGTCAACAGTAAATTCAACTTCCCAATCTAGTATTATTCCAGGAAACTCATCAGGAAAAACATCAGGATACCCATTTACCACCGACACATCATTAATTTGAATAGTTCCTTTATTTTCAACAATATGTGCAAGGTAACATTCATTTCTATATTTTACAAGTTTCTTGGCCTCTTGATATGTTATCAACAATAAGGGTTCATTCTTGTACACAAACTGAAAGTCTTTCTGAAAAGAAACTTCTTTAGATCTACAGTCAATCTTAGCATGGTAAATAGAGATCCAATCCATACCCAGGATAACATCAAACTCTACTAGAGGTTGAACAATAAGGTTTGCAAGTAGGTTCTTTCCACGGATAAGGATAAGAAGATTATTATAAATTCTTTTTGCCTCAACATTTCCCCCAAGTGGTTTTACCAGAAGTTCAGGAGTAATTCCTTGAGATGGTATTCCCATTTTACTAGAAATGTTTTCAGAGATGAAAGCATGTGTAGACCCCGAATCAGACAACACACTGGCATAATCTGAAAAAACAAACAAAGTACCAGATACAACTTAATTTGATGGCCCGACATCTGCTGAAGTAGTTGCAAAGGATTTCACCACCCCTTTCTGCATGTAGTCTAACTGCTTCACATCACTCAAGCTCTTTGTTGGACACTTGTTTGCATAGTGACCCATCTCATTGCACTTAAAACATTTCACTAACTGTAAATCAAATTTGAACTTACCATCACCTTGATCTTTTTCAGTGCAATAATGATCCTTATGTACCATATTACCACATTTGTAGCACTTTCCAGAATTCATAAGACATTCCCCAGCATGACTTTTACCACATTTAACACAAACTGGAAACTTAGTTTTCTTACCATCAGACTTTTTTGAAGAATTATTTCCTTTCTCCTTCCACCTCGGTCTCTTCTTTTGTTGGTTTTTATAGAACACTTGATCCTCGGGAAACGCCATTTCCACCTTCTCAGCACATCGAACAAGCTTTTTATAACTTTTGAACTCACGAGAAGCTAAATCCCTTCGATATTTTGGCTTTAACCCTGAGTAAAAATGATTGATTTTACTATCAAGGTCTCAGATAAAATTTGGAGCATACCTTGCCAATCGAGTGAACCTATCTTCATATGCAGCCAATGAGTCTTCATCTTGCCTCAATTCCAAGAATTTCTTTTCCTTCCTAAGTCGAACATCCTTAGGAAAATACTTCTCAAGAAACATACCTTTAAATTCATCTCAGTCGAGAGCATCATTCTCATCAGCATCCCTGATATTTTTATCCATCGACCACCACTAATCTGCTTCACCCTCCAAACGGTAAATAGAAAGACTAACCTTTTGATTGTCTCAACACCCCATTACATCGAAAATCTTCTCCAGTGCTTTAATCCACCCTTCAGCTAGCACAGGGTCAGAAGATCCTCTGAATGATGGGGGATGTTGTCTCATTAAATGTTCCACCACTGACATGTTCCTATGTGGTTGATCTAGCTGATATCGTGCATGGATACCACCGCCATTTATCGCTTGAGTCAACTACGCCATTACTGCAATAAACTGTTCAGTTCCAATTCCGTCTATCTCAAGATGTTGATTCGAAAGGTTATTTCCTTCTGTATGCCTTCCTAGCACTGTTTCCCTATTTCCTCTATGGAAAACCATTCTGAACAAACATATCTTAGATGAATCAACATGGTAATCTTCAAATGCTATATCATTTCAAAAAAAAATACTTTTGGATAATCATTTTATAGAATTCTAACTCCTAAAGATATCTAAACCGACCATTGATACCAACTATAAGTCCCCAGCCTTAAACATTACTTAATCTTGACTTATTAAAATATTACACCTTAGGGATCTTTTCAGGTTTAGAGTTTTAAAGAATTAGATTCTAAAACATGAATTACATTCCAAATTTAACAAAGTGGTTATATAAAAGATAGTATTCATTTTCCCCATCAATGGAAACATATTTAAAATAAAACATGGATTCTTTCTTGACACTTCCTCGACACTATCATCATATCATGTACCTTTCCCTTGACCTGTGAAAAACATTTCAAAAACATGGGATGAGCATAAAAAGCTCAGTAAGGGATATAAAAATATGGAAAGGAAACATGGGTACATATATACATAAGAATGAAATCATATATTACCCATAAAACATAAGCACTTTTACATACCTCATAAAATCATGAATAAATCATATAAATCATAAGACATAAAGGTAACTTGGGTCATTCATAACATTCTTACGTAGGGAGTAACCCTCTTGGTTACGTTTGGAATACCCATTATAGTATATTCCCTAAATCTCTTCGGAGAAACCTTAACGTTTCACTCCTTCACATTACCCAATGCATTGGAGAGCTATATCGGGATCACCCGCCCTTAGTTTATCATGGAACCACCCTTCTTAATAATAATTCCCAAGAACCTCAACATAATCGTATCACATAAAACATGCTTAAAGGAAACATAACATTTCCACCTTTCAATCACAAGATATCAATACAACACATTGATATAAAAACATTATGAAAACCATTTTCAATACCAAAAAAAAAGAAAAGTAAAACATGGTATTTATTTTTCTTTTAAAAAAAAGGTATGGCTTATAGAGGAAGCCGAAACTCAAATAATGGTCACGGAGAAGGAGAAGTCGTTGTCACTGTATAAGTACGACAAAAACATTCCCTTTTGTCATTTAGTAAACGCTTCATATAAAAAATATTCCTTTTGAATAAATGTAAAAGTAAAAGGGGTTTATACACCATATAAAAGAAGGTTGTGTATAAAACAAAATATGCCTCAATGGAAGGAGATTGAGACGAAGTCCCATACCTCGGGTCCGACTTGACTCGGTCGTTCTTTAATCTCCTGAATAATAAACTTGAGTTAATTTATACTTGTTTGAGAACCTTTTTTCTAGTTCATTATTCCTTTTATATCACTTATTTACATTTCATGAACACTATGTATTTATTTAAGTTAATAATGGTCGTTTTAACGATCATTGGTACTTGAGTAAAAAATAAACCCTTTATAATTACAAGTTGTTCATGTATCCATTATATCTAGAATAGTATTCATGATGTATATATCATATATTTCATATATATCTAGTACATGCATGCATTTATAATATTACATAATCATTTAGAGGTAACAAATGAAATGCACCGTTCATGGAGACGGTAAGTCATACGTACGCATGAACGCTACTTTCATTTCTATTTCGTATTTTATAGAATGGAATCATAATTATATAATGGTATATTATAATTCTAGTGTACTATCATATATAATATCATAACTCCATCCTTTATACGTCCCACATATGGTATTAACGAATCAAATCACTTTGAGGGGGTGGTAGTCCGCACTTCCTTAAATGAAGATATCACATTTACCCATAATGGAAACCATAAAGGTATGACCAAAATGAAAAATACAGAAGATTAAGGAAAACATAAACATATTATATATCATATATAAATATAGTGTCATCTTAATGGCCACCTTTTAAGGTGTTAAAAGAATTTTGAACAATCATCATTTCGGGAGGCAGAAATTCGCCATCCACGGAAACAGTATGTTCTTTAACCATTAGATGTAGGTGTGTGTAAGTGTAGCTCGAATATTTCTTGTAAATTAATCCTAGTATATAGAATATACTGGAGTTGTTACAAAATAAATGAATGAAAAGATTTTAGGGGGTTGTAGAAGCAAAATAAAACAAAAGGACTCAAGTGAAGACATTACCTTAAAATCGGGTAACTTTCTTTGGTTTGAGCTCGAAGGATTCCTTGGGAAGACTTCTGCCCATAGTGAGGCTTCAAAGAGTAAGAAAGGGATGTGGAGAGACAAAATGGGAAGGGTTTGGCCGAGCCAAAGGCTTTGTATGTGTGGATAATGAGGTAGAGGTGGGGGCCTTTTATAAGAGGAGAGGAGGGGCACTCTTGGAATATAAAGAAATGTTACTTTATTTTAAAATGAGTTTCGGATTCAAAAGGTCCCACATTGATATAATTCGAGGGTAAGGTGATAGGTGTTCTAAATCCACCCATCCAATAGGTTCTGGACATGTGTAGGTCATATATTTTACATTATCATTTCATTTTATTTAAATCCTTTATTAATGAGGTAATCGCTGCATCATCATGATGTCATAAATAAATTAATTTATTTAAAGTCTAAAAATTATAAAACAAATAATATGATGTATTAAATCTTTTTAGATTTCCAATTACTATTTATAATCAAAAATCCTACTTGTATAACCCCATGTAAAAATTGTTTTAGTAAAACATCTCATGTTTGTGTCATTTTTACTTTTACATTAAATAAAAAGTTATTTATGTCATTTCCCAACCAAACTAGCTCCATGGGGTCCCCAAGTTGACCCATGGATTTTCTTGGTAGTCCATAACACATCCAATAAGAGTAGGACATGTGTCAAGCTCATCTCATATTATTAAAACATTTTTTTTACCCTAAACTACACTAATTATCTCTAATCGCGATTAAAAACATAAAAGTTACTATTCACCAAAAAATTATTTTAATCTCATTGAACCACATTTTACTTCTTAATGACAACCATTTATGTAGGATTTTTGAAAATCAAATCACAAAAGTGGCAAAGTTTCATTTAAACAAAAAATCGGTTTCTTTAACTACCACTTAGTGGTTTCACTATTAATCAAAAATTGAAGTTTTTCAGAAAAATACCAATACTTCACCCTAAGCTATATTTGATATTCTGAATTCAAAAATGATGTCTATTTTAAAAATTTCAAATCATATAAGTTACATCAATTAATTTAATAATTAATTCCCGCTGTCATGATAAATAGCGTGTTTTTATGAAACAATAAGTATCAAAAGATTGACACCAGATTAAGTCCAATTTCAAAGTGAAATTAATTTCAATGACCAATATTGGATTAAATGGTAAAAATATATTCTACTTTCACTTTAAAACCAATTCAAAAGATAATCTAATCATATAAATAAATTAGATTAAAAAGCAGTTTTGATGTAAAATGCAGTATTTTTCACTATTCATTAAAAAATGAACATTGTCAGAAAAATACCAAAAATTCACACAATGTAAATTTCGATGTCCTAATCATAACGAATAAGTTTATTTTGAAAAAAAATATCTTATAAAATTGTAAAAAGATATATTTAAAAATGGTTTTCCATCAAAAGGCAGTAAAACAATCTTTTAAAAATATTAGTGTATTTCATGCTTAAGATTGGATTTATTTTCATTTTAATCCTCTAAAACACTATATAATTCATTAATAGACATAGATAAAAATATCTATTATTCATTAATTACTTGGTATGTTACAAAGGTGGTCCCCAATGTTTAAACTATGGGTAGAATAGAGCTTATAACTAATTTTTATAGGCACCTAAGATCAATTATCATAAGTTTGAAAATATTGTTTATCCTCAATAACTCAGATAAAAAAACAGATGGATAGGTCATCATATAATCCCAGTGAATATTTAAACCGTGACATATAGATATAGTAGGGGTTCTCAACAAGTAACTTTGACACCATATAAATTATTGGCCCTAGAGAGTTACACATTTCAAGTGTAAGCCCATGAAATTATGGTTGATAAAATTTATCTAGTGGACCATGTTCCAATTGATGTTGGTGAGGTACCATCAAATATTTGAGGAACATTCTTGATCATATCTATTATATCTCCATCCTTTTCTGATAAATTATATTCCTTTTCATTTATATTTCAACAATATATTTCTAGGATTCAATTCCAAAGATGGTTATATTTTGAGTTGTTTTCTCTTCAATCGCCCTTAGGGAAGAAATTTTGTATCTATATATATTTTAATAATGTAACATTGATGTTAATAGATATCTATATATATGTAATTTCAGTGTTTCAAATATTACTATTTTAGGATTTATTTTTGACATAGATTAGTTGACTAATTATCAAGTTCACATCAACTTATATTAGAGAAAAATATCATTTTCTATGAATAAGGGATGTAGATTTTTTACCAGGGACTGAGATGATGGATAAATTAGAAATACTATGATCCTAGGTCACTATAGAGATATTAAATCATATAATGTGGACATGGTTCATATAGAATATCATATATTAGATTATTTTTTCACATGGATCTGAATCATTATTAGAATGTCATTATAGAAAATTTTATAGAATTGCATTGGGATAGTGTTTTGACATTGAACTTGAAATAAATCTAAGGGAAAACATATATTTATTCCATCATATCATATTCTGAAATATATTTTTATGGTAGTTAAGGTGTAAATGAATTTTTTGGATTTTATGGGTTTTATCACACTGAGCATATAATAAAGGGCTAGACTAGTGTTGTTAATAAATATGGAAGATGGTAGTAATTATTTATTTGTAGACTAAAGGATTAAAAATGATGTGACTATGGAGAATATATTATCATTTATAATGTTATATGAGCTATTTGATTAGTTGTGTGAATCTCAATGGTTCTATAATATTTACAAATATCTAAGATAACATCATCTATGGGTCATAGAGGAGGATAATCCAAAGATAATGTTTAGGAGACGTTACCGACCATATGAGTATCTTTTCATTCCTTTAATGTTGATAATGCACAATCCGTGTTCATGAATATCATGAATTAGATCATCTTCCCATATCATGACACATACATTGTGGATTCTTCTATTGGCATATTCATATAATGAATTTCCATAGATATGTGTGATGGAAAACTAGATAATGTGTTGATTATACTTCAAGGATACCATCTATATGTTATCATCTCACTATTTCACTTCTTTGTCTCTGATGTATGCTTACATGGTCATGTGATATCTATTGAGTTGATTTATATAGACCCATAAATGCATGATTCCATGATGTATTGGATATGACCAATCACTTTGTTCGAGATCAAGAGTTTCAATGACTTATTATGATACTACTAATGGTTCATTTCAGACTTAATTTATTTGGAAGAACCTATTAATGGGATTAGAAATAATGGAGTGGTGTTTTCATGGATAGATCTAAGTGAAATTTATATTCTAGTGATAAAGATATGATTGATGATATATCTATTACTGAAATTCAATATCATGGTATTGGATATGTAGTTTACTATAAATCAAACTCTAGGGATTTATTAGCAGTGATAATATAGAAGTATTAGGAAATAGATTACGTTTCAATCCGATATATCCCCTTGAGTGGAACTATTTGATACATGTCATGGATTTGAGAGTTATGTTCCATGGTCAAATTTTTTGGTATAATTATCTCTTCATTGAGACATTTATCACATACACATACAAATAGTGCTCATGCTACAACTTCTATAAATAGGGAATGAATAACAAAATGTGGTGTTGGGTGGAATATATATAGACCTCTTATTTTGAGATGGATTATTATCATTGTAAAGGAAATTTAATTTCATATACTCTTATTCAAGAAACCCTATGATATTGGAGAGAGACCTACAAAGAAGGAATATTAGATGATGATCTTATTTGAATAATGATTGGGGGATGCATCTTAGAACTAATAAGTGAAGATTTATTCTCCATTTGTTATCACATTGACATTTATGGTCTAGATAATGATCAACTAGTATTTAGTTCTAAAATTCATATTATTATGTTATAAATGGAATGAAGTTACCCAATTCATGATAGTCAATCTATAGTGATTCTATGATCAATATTTATAGGAGATTTTTGGTTTTTTCTTCTTTGAGGGAAGAGTTGATTGAGAACTCCCATTCATCGTAGTGGGAAGTCCAAAAAGGTTATATGAATACGTATTGGGATATTTTTTGACAACCCTATTGGACATGAGAGAGGTTAGAATTCATGGTGTTCTAACCTCATTTTCTGAGATATCATAGGTCAAAGGCATAAAATCAAAGACCATTAGATTTACTTCATCCAATTAAAATGATTTTTATGATGTGGGATGGAGTGATGATGGAATCTGGAAGCCATTACCTAGGTCACTAATAATGTGAGATTATGATTAAGAGATAGTTGATTAGTAGATTAATGTAGAACTTTTCATTGTGATATGAGAGACTCAATATGTATATGAGTTGGGGAAGTTTCATTTAGGGAGATTGTACAAATCCATGGAGTTCCCTCTATTATCATATCAGATATGGATACACACTTTACATCACTATTTTTTAGGGATTATATATGGTTTTATTGAATAATTTAGAACATAGTACAATGTATCAACCATATACCAATTGATAGTAGTAGAGGATGATAAAAATATATGGGGATACGATTTAGGAATACATTCAAGACATTAGTATACCATTGGATGACCATCTATGCTTGGAGGAGTTTTAATATAATAACTCTTTCCAATAATTGATTTTGATGAAACCATTTGGAATTACTTATGGTTTTTTATGTTGATCATGGATGTGTTTTCATGAGGTAAAAGGGGAAGATGTTATTAGGTGGAGAATTATATGAGATACATATGAGATCATATGGTTGATCCTTAAATGATTTTTTACTAGTTAGAGTATAAAATTATCATACTCCGCATAAAATAGAAGATTATTGGAGTTATTTATGGGTGATTGGGTTCTCTTGTGGGTGTCACCTCATATGGGAAATCATCATTTAAAAAATCAAGGTAAAATAGTGTTGTGAATTATGGTATATATTTAGGTTTCTGAATATATTTGAGTAGTTAAATATAGAGTATACTTTTATCAATGATATCAATGTATGCATAACACATTCCATGAATTATAATATCAAATGTATGAGCCTGAACCTATGTGTGTCTTAAAATATGGGGATATTTAGTGGTAAAAAGATTAATTGATTTTGGTAAATACTTATTTAAATTATATAAAAATAAAATACAGTGTTGAGGGGGAATATGGTACCACTTTTTTGAGTTTTTCGACTTTATATAAAAATCTATGAGGATTAATGGGAGTTGTAGAATAATTTTCTAGTTCAAAACCCCATTTTTTATATAAAATTGTGATAGAGAACAGTTTTTAGTATCAAAAGTAATTTTATGGTGAGAATTGTGACACTATTGGATATTACAGAACAGAATATGGTTAGTTTTAGATATAGAGAGGGGAATTTGAAGTATTGTTTCTAGATTGTACATGATTCTATAGTGTTTTGTATATGTTTATTTAATGATTGTTTGGTTTTTGTGTAGTTGGGATACTTAATTTAGTGAGTATTTCTTATAGTTATCTCTATTTAGGCATAATTTATATGTTTAGATTTAGCTATAGTGTGAAGGTATGGATAGTGATGTTTAGGTAGTTATACAAAATATGGAATCCTTAAACGATGAAGTGTGGTTATTTTGTAATGTTCTTACGAGGGATTAGTGGTAATGGTGTGGTGATTTCCCATTAACTATAGTAAATTCCAATACTTTTACTATATATATCCACTGATAGTAGCATGGAATCTTGACCCACCTTCCACCAGGTTTCACTACAGTGTGGCCATCTCTTTTATTCCATAGTCCATTATGATTTGGGAAACATTGTCGCATAACACTATGTGATGTGGAATAATTCGTATTTTTCTAGATTACATATAAATTTTGTTGGTGCATGAAGCCTTAAATTTCATATCTTTTTCCCTAGAAACATTTTAAAATAAATGGAATCATTGAAATTTATTCTAGCACCCAAAATCATGGAATAATTCTTGGCATAATATGATCCACACATAGAAATTTAAGATGATTTATTCTCTCATAATACATGGTTTTCCTATATTTTATTCAGATTAATCCTATATATGATCTTATGTATCTATATAATTCTAGAATATTTATCTACATTTTTTTTGTACCAATTTGGAAATGGTTATAATGATTCCTAGCATGTGGGATTGATCTTATTGGTTTGGGGGATTATTTTGGGTATCATGTCTTGGAAAATATTACTGACTGGCATTAAACATGAGGTTCGAGGATCCTTACCATATATATTATATGTATAATGTTTATTCCTTGATATGGATCTTATGTTTGTGTGTCCATCCCATGATATCCATGTTTTATTTTGATCAAATGATTGTCTATATGATGCTAATGATACCCATAAATGATTTTAATCATATGTAACTAAAAGTATTTCTTCAGATAATAATGAATTGTTTTTTATTTCATTCCTATATTTTTTATTCTCTATTATTTGTGAATATATGTCCTCTAGTTATTTGTTTCTCATAGAAAATTATATTTGGGTAATCAAGGATTTGTTATTGTTTAGAGGTGGAGAATGTGTGAGATCAAATAATGAAAAAAATGAACCACGTAGAATGTTGGGTTGAGAAGGCCCTAAGTCATGTCCATTTGTAGTTATGGCATTTTAAAACCTTGAATCGTTAACCAACATAGATTTGAGTTCTGATATCCTTATCTCATGTCATGCGATTGAGATGGGGATCAATGATTTTGTTTCAAAACTGAGACATGTTCACCCTTTGTGTCATCCAAGATATATGTAGTGGATTCAAGACTGACTATGTTCTTCAATTATGTTAGGAACTTATTTCAAGAATTAATCCAAAACATGTGTGGTTGGGGTTCCTGGATACTTTTATTGTATTTGGTCCCTCAGAACAATATTTATTATTTATTGATCTCATATTCCCATATTCATGATATACACCTATTACAGAGGGGAAGATATACTACTGATGCATTGGTGGAATCCTAATAGATTTATACTGACACTATTTATAAGACATTCAATTCATGTAATTAAATCAAGATCAAGGATTCAAAATAAATAGAAACAATCCAACTGTGTGTAACTACGGAGAGGAAGTATAATCTTAGAAGAAATACTAGTATAGACTCTAGGAGGATGTTACCATATTTTATTTACCACAATTCTAGTACGTTATCTTAGTTTACCTACCACATTTAGGAATCACAGATAAATATAAGAATGTATGGTGTGCCTTTTGTTATTATACTATAATTATATTTACATTACATTTTTTGTTAAGGACTGGTATTTATATTGGTTATGTGGAATGATGCATGGCATGCTACATAGTTTGTATTCTTCCAACAACACTCCTAGAACACCCACTACTAGTTAGCAACCACTTTCATATGAGGAGCCACACATGATTTCATGTATCTCTCTATCCCAGATATAGTTATATAATTTATAGGGTTACAATGGTGATGGATGGATGTTTTGTGATGTACACAATGGTTTCAATGATTACACCATGGTTATTGGGTTTAGTTGATAGATTTGATTATCATAAGTTATTGAATGATTTTTTTCTAAAGGATTGAATTAGTTGTTGTTATTTTTTTTCAACATCATTAATTTGATGATTCAACGCATAACATGTGCCTGATTATATGTTGGAATCTCAAGAATAGTAATAAATAATCTAATTTTTTTAAAATTATTTTTGGTATAACAATGAACCAAATAAATGGGATTTTTTATAGATGTAATGATAAATTATTCTTATATTAATGGAAACAATATGACGGGTAAATTATATTCTCAATATGTATGGAAATGGAATTTAAAAAATTGAATTCATTTGAAAATCAAGTTTTCATTAGGTGAAATGAATGGATTTCAAAATAAAATGAAATGGGGATTGATGAATGGAATGGTTGAACGCAATTTTATTGGGGGATGATTAAACATGAATATATTTATAGATTATTAAATTAATTAAAAGTAATTACTAGATTATATGAAAAGATGATTGATGGGGTTGATCATGAATCTTTTTTTGAATCAAGTTCCTAGACCTTTGCAGTGTCATCTAAGTGGATCAAGATATGATAGATGTAGTTGAGTATAAGGATATGTAATTTTCCAAGGTGTGGTTATTTGTTATATATCACTAGTTTTTATAATTCTACACACTCCAATAGTAATTTATATAGTTAAAATGATTCCCAAATGCTTTGAAATGTTTTTCCCCGAAAAAATTATTATCGAGGGAAGAAATATATAATTTCTCTATCTCCCAAGATCTCTTATCAACTATAGTATATTATATAGAAATGTTTTTGGTTGTGAAATAATAATGTATATGTTATATAATAACATGTTTATTTATAGTTTTTAGTATTAATTTAAATATTTTCATGGTATATAATTGTAGAAGGTTATAGAACATACTTGTATCCAGTTGTGGTGGTTGTGGCATCCCAAAAGAGTACATTCATGGTATATTGATTCTTATGTTATAATGCAAGTAAAATGGACTGTTATTTCTTCTAAACATTTAATAGGTTATGATAGGATATTATGATGTAGTTATTAGGAGCTTCATGGGATGCAATATTGTTTTATTATGATTTCCCAACATGGGGAAGGTTGACATAAGAAACAGATATGCATAAGAAATTAGTTTTTTTTTGTGAGATTGATTCATTAGTTGGGATGTTAAATAATTTTACCACAAATTCATATATATAAATATATATGGATAGATTATATTAAGGGTCACATAGAGAGATATTTAGGGTGAGGATGATATATAGTTCTATCTCATTCAGTGACGAATTATTTTAATTGTTTATTCGCTGCGATTTATTATTATGCCTTCTAATTAATCATTATATGGGAGGATCATATTAGTTGTACTTTTATAGTAAAATTAAATACTTATATATATAAATAGTTCTTCTGGATAGTGGGTGTTCATTTGTGACTGAGATGGTCATTACTATCTCAGAGTGTTGTCCAAGAGTTTTTAGAGTTTAGGTTCCCTCCCTAGGATTATTTTTACCCATATTTTATGTATATTTTATTATGTGTGAAATTATATTAATGTATTTGGATTGATTCATTATTTATTCGTGGTGTTGATATTTGGTATCTCATATATTATCTTATTACTAAATTTTACTGATTGAATGCAATGACTATTATTATATGTATTATATATCCATGGTGCTAGTGTCCAAACCATGAACCATTTGGTGGAATGATTCCTTGGTCATAAAAAAACCTTTTTATTTTAATTATAATTATCCTACCCCAAGACATCTGTATGTGAGAAAAATATCCCCTACCATATCACTATGATTACACTCCATAGTATTCATCATTTTAGTGATGAAGTATATAAATATGTATTAAGCTGAATAATAATTCAATAATAGAGTATTTTTTTCGAGAACACACTATTATCAATTTAAGGTCTATCCAAATTACATGAATAAATTAAAAGGAAAAATTTTACTTCATCAAAAATAAAACATCACCACTCCACAAACCCCATGAAAAAATTACAATGGTTTATATTCAAATAAAATATAGTCAAGAGATGTCTTGTGGAGGAAACATGAAATTTTGAAATAAGGAGTAGATAAAGAGTAAACATAAACACACACAAAAATATATTTATAAGGAAAAAAACCTCTCATATCCTTTCCATACATTAGAAACCCATTATTTTTTTATATAACACAACAAATATGTTATTTTATTCCCTCCCCTCTTCCTATAATCCTTGGTTCCATTATAAATCCATCCTTGAATGTATTTTGGTTGAAACCTAAATAAGATTATCAATAATGAGTTAACATCCTTAACTAAGCATTATATTTTTTTTTATTCAAACACCATCAAATAATTTTAAATTAAGATGATAATTACTTTTTTTAAGATGATGACCTATAACCATCTCTTCATCCCTAAAATGGGAAATGAAATCATTTGTTATTTGTAATACAGACTACCACCTCTTGAACCAATGTGAATTTTATTCCTTGAGAGCCTATCGTGGTTGGATATATAAAATTATTTAATATTTATAAATGATATATTTTATATATTTATACATTATTAATTATAATATCATGGAAAAATTATTACTTCCCATTACATATAGAATACCATAATGTCACCCCTGTCTATGGTGGACTACAACCATGAGAAGCGGTGTGATTCTTTTTTCACCTATGCATTATATAGAAGGTAATTAGGATTAATAAAATGTTTATATATGATAATAATGACATATTATGGATTTTTAAATGTAATATATCGTATAATTTCTTAATTTACTTTTCAAATAATACAAAAATATCATTCGTGTGTATGTCAGACTATAACCTCATGAAGCGATGTTATACATTTTTTAAGACTGAACCACAAGGATGGAATATGTATGGGTATATAAATAAATTATATGATATTTATGATAATTGTTTAATTATTTAAATATATAATATCTCTTAGTCTCCTTCCATAATGATTATTGATTATTGAATCATTTCTAATGCTTAAATATTTCCTACCATCTTCATGATTTTAAGGTAGTTCATTTTTCAAAACCATCCATAATTAATTGTTTAAAAATTGTAATTTATTTATAGAAATTATAATTATTTTATTATTTTAATTTTGGTAATTATTAATTAAAATTCACTTTATTACGTCATCAAACAAATATGATTTTTGAAATATGAGTCTAGAATCTTAAAAATGTATAACTTGAACATAAATGATTGTTTAATCAAACTTATTATGTTAATAAATAAAATTACATTAATAATAATAATGAAAATTTTTATTATAATATAAAACAATTAACATAATTTTATTATTCAATAAGATAAGGGACACACGTGATAATTCGGTATTGAGGTTAGGGTTTTATCTCAAAACATCTTTCATTAAGACACACTTTCTTCTATAAAAAAAAATTATTTTTAGTGGTGTATATAATAATCCTTTATTTAAGACATCAAAAATTATTCCAAATTCATTATATTTTAATCTACAATTAATCTAATATGTTCATGGGATTTTGTGATTCAAAAGTTACCAAAGTGTTAGGGATATATGTTTTAATCCCATTTTAATC
Organism: Viscum album; assembly: GCA_963277665.1. Taxonomy (NCBI): domain Eukaryota; kingdom Viridiplantae; phylum Streptophyta; class Magnoliopsida; order Santalales; family Viscaceae; genus Viscum; species Viscum album. The sequence continues at coordinate 1,613,310,084 of OY728142.1, forward strand.
AAAATTATTTATGATTTAATTTCCATTGTTGGATATTTTTTGAAAATTACATAATAAAACCCTTTAATAATATTTCAATTTGGTTATTCATGATATTACAAAGTAAAAGTAAAATTTTCTACTCTTTTTTACTAAATAGTGTAGTGTTTGTATCGAAATATAAACTTTATTTCTCTCTTCAAACAAAAACCCATTATCTTCTATTTACATATTTTCTATAATGGGTTTTGAAAAATGATTTTAATATTCAAAGATTATTATTTAATGAAATTTTAACCCTTAATTTATCTTTAGAATATTATTTAACAGGAATCCTCTTATCAAGTTTCAAACAATGTACATTTCAATTATCATAAAATAATGTTAATGGAATGTTTGTTTTAATGTACTAAGCATGTACAAAATTACCAAAAATTGAAACCCCTTAAATAATTTAAGAATCCATTATAGAGACCCGAAGCTTTAAGTACATGGACATTACATTATTTTTGAGGAATACTTAATACATAACAAAAACTAACAACAAAGGACCGTAATAGTTTAGTGCCTTTGGAAACTTGGAACATAATATTCTAATCTTGGTGAAAGATCCTCAACATCTCCTAGAAAGATCTTCCCTTTTTTCTTACCTAAAAACCTTTCCTTATATCCTGGGGAAAAGAAAAAATAAAATGGGTGAGCTCAAATGCTCAGTAAGGGCAAACATAGTGAACATAAAACAATCCATAAACATTTGAAAACAAAAACATGAACATAAAATTTAAACATCAAAATCTTGAGCAAAGACATAAATCGTGGAAGTAAGTCATATATCATAATGGAACATCAATCATGATAAAATATATTGGGAATAAAACATGTAATTGTGGAAACCATTCAGCACATGCTATGATTTCTATAGTAGCCAAGGCATTGCTACCAAGACCATCTTATTGGACAAAGTCCCTTTTTGAATCGAGTTCACTCCTCGTTTCAGTCCTTTAACACTGAACCGGATTGACGTACCGTTCCATACATGTCTATCTCATGAGATATAAATCTTTAACCAATACATTGGAGGGAGATATAGGTCCCACCCATCTCATATTGAAATCAATCTTTCATGTCCCACAATATAAACATAAATCATTCATCATAACCCAAGAATAAAATGTGTTTCATAAAAATCATTCCATCATAACGTAATCCATACAAAAAAATTGGATATCATTTCATCATTAGAAAAGTGAAACCATGTAAATCTTAGAGACATGCGACTTGAAACATACACATGTTAAATAATGTCATCTTAGATGAAAATGGTTTTGATAAAACACTTGAAATGAATTCTTAAGAAAAATATCCTTTTTTCATCAAAATCATTTTCTTTTCAAAAAATGTCATGCAATTTTAAAAGAAAAGGTTTTTTTGAAAATAGTCATGAAATATTTTGGATTAATATTCATGAAAATAAGGATTTATAAAACCATAAAAATCCTTTCATACCGTATACGTTAAAAAACATTCTTCTTGTAATTTTTTCGGAAAAGTCAAAAAGTACCTTGTATGGTAAATAAAAGAAATATTCCTTCCATACCATGGGGTAAAAGTCAAAATGGGTAAAAAGGACTTTGAACATGCATGAATAAACATTTATAAAACATGGACATGGATGATATCAATAACCCCAGTAAATACTTACGAATAAGAAATCTCGGATAAAAATGAGATTTGCAAAATTATCCCTTACCTTAGGTCTGATATGATTCGTACATATCTGAACATCCTCTTCTTTGAAGCGCCTCTTTGAGACCTCCTCTTAGGGCACTAAAATTGGTCTTTGAAGAAGACTATAACCTCTAGGATGTTTCTATGGAAGTGTAGAAGAGAATTCAGCAGGGGTTGGCCAAGCATGAAGGCTCAAAGTGGTGTGAGGAAGAGAGGGAGGAGGTTCCCTTTTATAAGAGAGGAGAGGGGCACCTTTGGAAAAACTAAAAATATTATTTTATTATAAAGTCATATTAGCTTTTTAATAGATCCAAATTGATTTATTTCTAAGATAATGTAGGGATGGCTCTAAATCCTCTCATCTAATATAATTTAGACAGGTTTAGGTTTCTATTTTAACCTTATCATTTAGATTTAACCTAAAGTTAAATAATTTTACTTTTACTGTGTCTTCTTGTTTTCTTACACTATAAGGTTAATAAACTTACTATAACAAGACAAAATAACCCCAAGTTGTTTATTATTAATATATATAACCTTATCTAAGTCATTTTTCTGAACCATAGATTTTTAGAAATAAAATAACAATTAATAATATAATATTTGTTTTAAAAACTATTTTATGTCAATTTTGACACTATTTGGGAATTTATTTTTGTGAAAATCATAACCGAGTGATTAGTTCAAAAAAAGTTAATTAAATCTAAACTAACATTTCATATTAAACTATAAAATTAGTGAAATCCCTAAAAAGTCTCAAATTACATTTATTTGGGTATTTATAACATCAATTATGTCAATATTTCATTAGTATGATAATTACTGCATCATCTTTGTGTCATAAATGAATTAAATTATTTAATGTCTAAAAATTATATACCATTATGTAGGAAATAGTTTTAGCTTTCTAATGAATATTTATAGTCTAATGTATCTTATGTATAACCCTATATTAAAAATGATTTACTTATTAAACTTTGATTTTAACTATTTTAACCCTTCTTTAAATAAATTAATAATAAATGTCCTAATCTAATCCAAGTGGGCCTAAATGGTCATATTTTATTCCTAAGGTTGTTCTTGGTCGAATTATACTTATCCAATAGAATTAGGACATGTGTTAGGGTAATATTAATATCATTTGTACCCTTAATTACCCTATTTACCTTTAACCGTGGTAAATAAAAGTAAAAAGTTACTATTCACCAAAAATTATATTCATCTCATTAAACCACATTTTAGTCCTTTTTATTAACCATGTCTCTCGGATTTTTGAAATTCTATTCAAAGAAGTGGTAAATTTTCATTTAAATGAAAAATTCAGTTTTTTAACTACCACTAAGTGGTTTCACTATTCATCAAAAATTGAAGTTTTTCAGCAAAATACCAAAAATTCAGCCGAAGCATTATTTGATATTCTGAATTAAAAATTGATGTCTATTTTTCCAAATTCAAAACATAGATGTGGCATTAATTAATTTTAAAATTAATTCCCGTTATCAAAACAAATAGCGTGTTTTTAAGAAATAATAACTATGAAAAGATTGATACTTGTTTATGTCCAATTTCAAAGTGAAATTAATTCCAATGACCAAAATTGGATTAAATGGTAAAAATATACTCTAATTAAACTTTAAAACTAATTAAAAAGATAATCTATCCAAATAAATTATTGCGATGAAAAAATTTTGTTTTTAATTAAAATAAGCGTGTTTTTACTATTCATTAAAACATGAAAGTTATCAGAATAATGTGAAAATTTTATCCAAAGTAAATTTTTATATCCTGATTCCATATAATAATTTTATTTTGTCAAATTGAATATATAAACATTTCAAAACAACATTTAAAGTGGGTGCGCCATCAAAAGGTTGGAAACCTGTATTTTTTGAAAAATACATATTTTACTCAAAAAATTGATTTTGTTCTCATACCATGTTCTAGAAAATGTGTAAGAAGATTAATAATGTTATAAAATTAAAAATTTAGTTGACACTATTCATAACGGGTAGTTCATATAACATATTGTTGTTTAGTGAAACTCAGTAATGCGTACAACACATGCTATCGTGGAAGGTCGTGATTGTGTGTAATGCAAGCCAAGTCAGGGATGTGTTTTGTGCAAGCTTCTTTGGGTGTAGCGTACAATACAAGACATTAATTAAATTAAAAGAATATTTTTCATAAAATCTCGAAGTGTTACATTCTACCCCCCTTAAAATGAATTTCACCCTCAAAATTTGTCTGGGTTATAAATCGTTTACTATTTATTGAAACCCACATCGTAAAAAAGAATACTAAAAATTAATTTTAAAAACTAAAGTATGAAATGTAATGATTACCCAAAGAAACTCATCACTGGGTTTCCATATAGGAGAACATAGGTGGAAATATGGATATGGAAGAAAAATATAACCATGAAGTTCTGATAGAGAGTGGTAGAGAACATGGCTATGAAAAATCCATCAATCACAAAGACATCGATTTGTGATGATATAAGGTACCATCTGATTCATCGGATATAAGGGCACTAGGACAACATTTTTGGTTTTCAAGATCATTTCCCTAAAGTTGATGAAATTATAATTAGAAGAAATACTTTCGTGATTTTGGTACAGTCTCACCATTGGTCATTCTTTGGAAAAATTTTACTTCATCTCTTAATGAAATGAAGTTGAATTTGGCATTCGCGAAGTGTTAACAGATTATGTGATAGAATGATGGGTTATTCCATCTGTCTCAAACAAAAGGTTAGAAAATTTATCAATAATACATAAGTCCATCTATAGTGATATTGGTCATATATGGTTCCTAAAATGGACTTATACTTCATATATCATATTGTTTAATGTAATAAAACTAGTTTCTACTAAACAGAGAATTTTTGTAGGCCAGTGGTAGGTGATAAAGGCCAGTCGCACATCGGTTGTGGGTTCGATTCCCACATCCTTGTCCGACGCGATGGGTTGCGGCCCATCCTGCAGGTTGTCTTTTTTCTAAAACTATATTACTATAACATCCCATCAATAATATCGAAAAAAGTTCAATCCTTAAACAATACGAACTTATGTCCAACATAATCCACTCCAATCTTCATCTAAAATACTTCGGTCCAAACTGATAGTATAAAGAAAATGATTACTTGAAATGTCATCAACCAAGCATGTGAATACCATCATTTATACCCCATATATCTTTTTGGTCGCATTCCAATCATGTGAATACCTTAATCATGTATTCTCTTGAAAAATGAATACCCATTAAACCTTAGAGAATACATGAATGCTGTCAAAAGTCAACTCTTTCCACATACCAAAATCCAAAAATTCTATATACTCAAACCATGATATAATCTCCTTTTTATATCATTCATGAGCTCATGAATACTATAAAACATTTAATTTTCTCCTTATCCCTTCATTATGCACATATAATCTACTTTCCAAAAATATATGAATAACCTTTCATGGTTACTGGTACCATTCATCATAGACTTTCAAAACTTAAGGAAAGAAAACAGTGTAACAATACATTGATGTCTCTTTATTCCATAGTACCATGAGATTACTTATACAACATTACACTTGATAAACATGTAATTATTCCACTACCTTCTTAAACCCTTGACCGAGCTTCAACAATTCTTTCATCTCACATTTCATTTGTAGTCTCTTCATCATCACCAACATAAATACTACCCATACGACCATACTGATTCTCTTCATGAGACTTTCCCTTAGGGAATTGGTTTTCATAATTCACGTACATTCCACATTTAAAACATTTAACCATAGTTGATGTCATAGCAATACCATTATCCTTATCCATGGTGTCAATTGAACCTTTTCCTTTGCACTTACTGGCTTTGTGTCCTTATTTTTCACACCCAAAGAATCTTCCAGTTCTTTTGAAACATTCTCCTTGATGCCTCTTCCCATATGATTTGCATAGGGGAAATTGAACTTTCTTTCCTCTATGATCATCATGAAACTCCATCTTTCTCTTATTAGCCGAGTCATGGAACTTAACAAATTTGAGTTTATTGATCATATTATGAGATTGCTGATTTGGCATAATAATGATGTTTGGACTACAAAATCCCGTTTCATTTGGTTGCTCATGAAAAATATCATTACATTGTCCATCATATCCTCCATTATCGTGAATCTTCCTATTTTCATCCATTTTCTAAAACCCAAAAAGAATAGTGTGAGAGGCAAAAATCATGCTCAGGAAAAAAATATAATAAAGGGGGAGTACTGTCAATATCACAAATCTTTGGTAAAATTCTATGATCGTCACCATAGTTCTAGGACTATATCCTATACGTATACTTATCCTTAAGGAAATCCCTAGACATACCATAGAAATATCTCTCAGGATCTCACTAACGTTTTTGCATCCTAGTTTCCAAAGGTTAACTAAACCTTTCCTCTGATACCAACTGTAGAGACTCGAAGCTTGACGTACGTGGACATTACATTATGTTTGCGGAATACTTAATACATAACAAAAACTGACACCAAAGGACTGTAATAGTTTAGTGCCTTTGGAAACTTGGAACATAATCTTCTAATCTTGGTGAAAGATCCTCAACATCTCCCATAAAGATCTTACCTTTTTTTCTTACCTAAAAACTTTTCCTTATATCTTGGGGAAAATGAAACATAAAAAGGGTGAGCACAAATGCTCAGTAAGGGCAAACATATTGAATATAAAACAATCCATAAACATTTGAAAACAAAAACTTGAGCATGAAATTTAAACATCAAAATCTTCCGCAAAGAAATAAATCATGGAAGTAAGTAAGGCATATATCATAATGGAACATCAATCATGATAAAATATAATGGGAATAAAACATGTAATTGTGGAAACCATTCAGCACATGTTATGATTTCCATAGAAGCCAAGGCATTGCTGCCAATACCATCTTAGTGGACAAAGTCACTTTCTAGATCGAGCTCACTCCTCGTTTCAGTCTTGTAACACTGAACCAGATTAACTTACCATTCCAGCCATGTCTATCTCATGAGATATAAATCTTTACCCAATTAAATGGACGAATATCTAGGTCTCATCCATATCATATTGAAATAAATCTTTCGTGTGCCACAATATAAACATAAATCATTCATCATAACCCAAGAATAAAATGGGTTTCATAAACATCATTCCATCATAACGTAATCCATACAAAAAAATTGGATATCATTTCATCATTAGAAAAGTGAAACCATGTAAATCATAGAGACATGATACTTGAAACATACACATGTGAAATAATGTCATCTTAGATGAAAATGATTTTGATAAAACACATGAAATGAATTCTTGCGGAAAATGTCATTTTTTCTTCAAAATCATTTTCTTTTCACAAAATGTCATGAAATTTTAAAAAAAAAAGTTTTTGTTGAAAATAGTCATGATATATTTGGGAGGAAGATTCATGAAAATAATGATTTATAAAACCTTAAAAATCCTTTCATGTCGTATACATTAAAAAACATTCTTCTCGTACTTTTTTCAGAAAATTCAAAAGGTACCTTGTAGGGTAAAAAAAATAAAGATTCCCTCCATACCATGGGGTAAAAGTAAAAATGGGTAGAAAGAACTTTAAACATACATGAATACAATTTTATAAAACATGGACATGGATGACATAAATAACCCCGGTAAATACTTACGAATAATCAATCTCGGATAAAAATGATATTTTCAAAATTATCCCTTACCTTAGGTCTGATATGATTTGTATGTATCCGAACCTCCTCTTCTTCGAAGCGCCTCTTTGAGACCTCCTCTTAGGGCACTAAAATTGGTCTTTGAAGAATACTACAACCTCTAGGATGTTTATATTGAAGTGGAGAAGATAATTTGGAAGGGTTTGGCCGAGCTTGAAGGCACAATGTGGTGTTAGGAAGAGAGGGAGGAGGTGCCCTTTTATATGGGAGGAGAGGGGCACCTTTGGAAAAACTAAAAATATTATTTTATTATAAAGCCATATTCGGTTTTTAATATCTCCAAATTGATTTATTTATAATCTAATATAGGGATGGGTCGAAATCCTATCATCCAATAGAATTTAGACAAGTTTAGGTTTCTATTTTAACCTTATCATTTAGATTTATCTTTAAGTTAAATAATTTTACTTTTACCGTGTCTTCTTGTTTTCTTACACTATAAGGTTAGTAAACTTACTATAACAAGCCAAACTAACCCCAAGTTGTATATTATTAATATATATAACCTTAGAAAAGTCATTTGGCTGAGACTTAGATTTTTAGGAATAAAATTACAATTATTAATATAAATGTTTTTTAAAAACTATTTTATGTCAATTTTGACACTATTTGGTAATTGATTTTTGTGAAAATCATAACCAAATGATTAGTTCGAAAAAAGTTAATTAAATCAAAACTAACATGTCATATTAACCTATAAAATTATTGAAATTCATAAAAAGTCTCATATTACAATTACTTGGGTATTTATAACGTCAATTATGTCAATATTTCATTCATAAGATAATTACTGCATCATCTTTGTGTCATAAATAAATTAAATTTTTTAATGTATAAAAATTATAAATAAAATACCATTATGTATGAAATCTTTTTAAATTTCTAATTAATGTTTATAGTCTAATTTATCTTATGTATAAACATATATTAAAAATGATTTACTTATTAAACTTTGATTTTAACTATTTTAACCCTTCTTTAAATAAATTAATAATAAATGTCCTAATCTAATCCAAGTGGGCCTAAATGGTCATATTTTATTCCTAAGGTTGTTTTTGGTAGAATTATACTTATCCAATATAATTGAGACATGTTTTAGGGTAATATTAATATCATTTGTACCCTTAATTACCCTATTTACTTTTAACCGTGGTAAATAAAATTAAAAAGTTACTATTCACCAAAAATTATTTTCATCTCATTGAACCAAATTTTAGTCCTTGATATTAACTGTGTCTCTAGGATTTTCAAAATTCAATTCACAGAAGTGTTAAAATTTCATTTAAATGAAAAAGTCATTTTTTTAACTACCACTAAATGGTTTCACTATTCATCTAAAATTGACGTTTTTCTGAAAAATACCAAAAATTTAGCCTCAGCATTATTTGATATTCTAAATTCAAAATTGATGTCTATTTTTCCAAATTCAAAACATATAAGTGGCATTAATTAATTTTATAATTAATTCCGGTATAAAACAAATAGCGTGTTTTTAAGAAACAATAACTATCAAAAGATTGATACTAGTTTATGTCCAATTTCAAAGTGAAATTAATTACAATGACCAAAATTGGATTAAATGGTAAAAATATATTCTAATTATACTTTAAAACCAATTAAAAAGATAATCTATCCAAATAAATTATTGCGATGAAAAAAAGTTGTTTTTAATAAAAATATAGCGTGTTTTTACTATTCATTAAAATATGAAAGTTATCAGAATAATATGAAAATTTTATCCAAAGTAAATTTTTTTATCCTGATTCCAAAGAATAATTTTATTTCGTCAATTTGAACTTATATACATGTCAAAAACACGATTTAAAGTGGGTGCGCCATCAAAAGGCGGGAAAACTGTATTTTTTTAAAAATACTTATTTTACTCGAAAAATTGATTTTGTTCTCATAACATGTTCTATAAAATGTTTAAGATGAATAATAATGTTATAAAATTTAAAATGTAGTTGATAATATTCATAATGGGTAGTTCATATAACATATCGTTGTTTAGCGAAACTCATGATTTTCGTACAACACACGCTATCATGGAAGGTCGTGATTGCGTGTAATGCAAGCCAAGTCAGGGATGCATGTTGTGAAAGCTCTTTTTGGTGTAGCATACAACACAAGACATTAATGAAATTAAAAGAATATTTTTTATAAATTCTCGTTGTGTTACATCCATTATATTTTAATATGATTAGTTTAATATAAAAAATTTTCTATATATTTTTTGAATTTTATTTTTTAATTGTAATTTAAAATGTGTAATAGTTAATTTCATTAATAATTTTTTTAATAATTTTTAATATAATTTCAATTTATCTATTATAATAACATAGAATGTTATTGAATGATAATAATATCCGTATATATATATATATATATATCATTAATACATACATTTATAAATATACCTTACTTTTATTGGGTGGTACATTACTTATGTTTCTTTATCTATTTAATTCACTAAAAACCTCTTATGATTATGTTAGGAGACATGATTAAAAAAAATATCATTCCAAGTGTAATTACTATGTTATGCCATGTGATTTATTTAAATATATGGCTCACATATGTATGTATATTAAATTAATGTGATGGATGGGACTAGAATTATATATCACTCGGATTCATTGGATAATGTTTTAGTCTCAGGATATGTCATTAATGGGATTTGGGATTTAACATAACCCATTATAGGTCTCTATTTACCAAGGGATGTTTTTATGGAAGTTATCCTTAACTAATGTTTCTATCATATAATATATTTCTTTAACATTTCATTTGATATCATGATCTTAAAATTCTATGTTCTTTATTTAATGACTCTATGTGATTACACATGTGTTTTCTCTTTTATTATATCATGTTATATCTTTGACTCACATGTAATACATCCATGTTATATTTATTTCCTTACAATCCTTTTAGATCACACTTTTTTTCATGTACTCATAGGTTAAACAATACATATTTAGGAGTTAACATTTATTTTAGGAGGTCAATAAAGAATGTAAAATAAGTATGGCATGTTTTAGTTTCAATTCATGGATTATGAACCTAATCTTCCAAAGTAACCAGACCTTTACGATTAATGTGTTGTAATAATGAATATTTTACTTTAAGAATATTTTATTGATATGTGTAAAATTAATTGATCACTATAATGAATATGAATATTTTACATTGAAAAAATACATGTTGAAGAATAATTAACATCAAAGGACGTCATATTATAAGGAACATTAATTTGAAAGAAAACCCTACTAGAACATTTATCCAAGAAATTATATAATGACACATAATTTTCTATGAATTTAATTCATAAATTAATTGGGAAATTTCTGAGGCAACGCATTTAGATGAAAAGACATTTTGATGCATGGTTCTCGCATAATAAATCATTGAATAAATTCTACTTGTTAATAAAAAATTCTCAGAGAACTAACATCGAACATAAATAACATCGAAATGGTTTCCCCAATAAAAAAATTGAGGCCACTGTTATGTTTAGAACAAAAACTCTACATTAGGTGGGACCTGGCCTTGACCGACTCATGTTAAGGATAAATATTATTTTTGAATGTTTTAATGAAAAATAAAACAAACATAAAGATGTTAGTTATTTTTGAACCTCTCGCATTGATTTAGAGTCGATGTGATGCAATGAAAAGTCGGCCCATTTAATTTAATAAGTGAAAGAGTGTTGTGATTCTGAAATGATGAAATGATTTTCTTCCATTTAATGGATAAACAGTGATATGAGGATAGATTCATAACCCTAAAAGACTCTAAAGAGGGCAGTTTTTTTGAAACTGCTTATTGGATGGTGATGACGAACGTCGGGGGATCGACTATTGGATTTGATGAAGGAATTGAAGAATTGATGAAAAAATAAAATATGACTAATTCTTCATTAGTTATCGATCCAAACCTAATTGTTTCGGTTTCATTCATATGTGATTTTAATTTCCCCATTCTTTGTTTCTAAATTATGAACAGGGATCTTCCAACTAATAGGTTGATCTGCTGGTCGATTTTCCATATGGGATGGGAGTTATCTGTTAGGGATTAAGTGTGAATTAGATCATTATGATTATTATTTCCATTATTCATGGTCCAACTAACAAGAAGGAACTAATGCAGTCATGAACAAAATCCTGGATCGTTTTTTTTGGTGTTATTGTGCTTCTCCTTTTTCCCAGTACTTCTCATTCTTCATGGTCTTAAGTGAGACTAGTTGTTGTGCCTTCGATTCATGGTGAAATGACCTAAAACCAAAAATTCAACGCTCAATCGATTTTTTAGAGGTGTGATGAAAAATGTGACAAGAGACGATGCCAACTTCCATGTGACCGGTAAAAAAAACACCACGGGCCCTGTGGTGGAGGTGGTACAGGTCTGACGGCATAGCAGGGCTAGGAGGATGACATCTGAAATGGAAGCTAATAGCGACGACGACCACCAGTCCAACAAGAATGTCGTAGCAGAATCCTGCAGGAGATGACAAGATCCCTGACATGTGTAGGCCATTGAAGAGAGAGGAATCATCCATCTAGTACATGGTATCATAGACTGGATGCGAGAGGAGCGACCAATGTGTAGGCTGACCACATTAGTGATGCTGGATGAGGCATCTTCCATGTCTGGGTGGATTGAACAGGCCAACATAGGTCTGGATGGGCTGGAGCCTGTGGGATGGGCCCAATCGAGGCGGGATATGTCTAGCAGTATGTGGAATCCCAGTTTTTTGGGTTGGACATGAAGGGTCGGGTCGGACCCAGTGGGTCGACTCGAAGGACCACTGGTTAGGTCGGGACAGGTTAGACCAAACTCAGGCCCAACTAGAACATGTTTACTAAAATGACCATAACATTAAAATTGTGTGTTTGTTTGACGATCTGTTATGGAATTATGACCGTCATGATGAGGATTTCCTTTTGAGATATTCAATTTAGGGTTTTGTGGAAATTGAATTACAACTGTTTTATTGAAGAGAAGGTTCTCTCGAATCAAGTGCACTAAGAGCAGAATCATGTGGCTAGCTGTCATGCGGAGACTATGAGACTTGAATACTATTTTTTCTTGAGGCTATGTGACTCATCAGAACTATGTGTCTCATCAAGACTAAGTGTCTCATTGTGAAAATTTGTCTCATCGATACTGATTTTTTTTGGACTTCATCTAATAATATTTCTTTTAGTGTCATAGATTTATACCAGTTTCATAGGAAAATACTTTTGTTATATATTTTTTTATGGTCCTTCCTTTATGGTTTTAGGGCATCCAACTGAGTACTATTTTCCAAAACTCTATATGGGCCTTTCTAGTAAGTATCATGTCATGTGTATATTACTAAGGTTTTGATATAGACATTGATGGTCCAAGACTAGGTGGTTCCTAGTTATATCAATTGACGAGGCATACTCCTACGGATTCTGGAAGCTATCGTTCACTTACCCTTCAGGTACCGTTTTCAACCAATGAGTTTCCAATGACTTGTATACTATTTTTTAGATATTTTCTTCTATTGGGCTTGTATATTTTCTCTCTTTTCATTCAGTTCTTCATTTTTACTCTCAGTGGTGTCTTAGTGAATGCATGGTTTACATATTGTTTAACATTTCATCATTTGTGGTCTTAGAGATGTGTGTGGGCATATAGGTACACATAAAATGCCTCTCATGTTAGTGATATGCCTTGTTGTAGCTAATCACCAGTCCTTGGCCTATTCTAGGAGGGCTTGGGGAGTCAAATCACTGAACCCTCTAGGACAGTTTGTGACATAGTGGTATCAGAGTGGTTTGGTCCCTCATTGGGAACAAGAGTCTGTGAGATTCAATTGGGGAAACAGTGTTATGTTTTTTAAGTTCAACATTCAAGACATGGAATCCAGTTTTGGTGCGAAGACTGGCGTATTCGTACACCAAGACTCTAGACCCCAAATTTCTAACTCAGTACATGAAATCATGGGTTGTAGGTAAATAAATGGTACTTGCATTATATAGTATTTTTGACTGTCTCCTCATGTCATTTTTATGTTAGCTCAACAGATATATTCTATTAGTCATGGTTCATATTTTTATATCTCAATATTCCTCCCCCCATATATCCATCCATGATTACATTGTGTTACCATGATGATTGTAAGCTGAGTGATAAGGCATTGATATAGGGACCAGTATAGAAAATAGCCCCATCGTGTGGTGTTCTAGTGATACCACCACTCGTCGATCAGCAGTTGCTACTAGCGCTACCTATAGAAGATACTTGAAAGCATTGTGCATTACATGAGATCTAGAGGTAGATGAATCCCAGGTTTATGGGTTAGACTGACCCCTAGATTGTGGAGGATTTGATGGAGGTATTCACACGCCTCTTCTACCTTGTGAGGACACCACCTGAACAGATGGAAGTCCAAGCTGTGAGCTGTCTTGTGGTCCCAGTGGGATGGTGGTGGAGCTTAGTGATCTAGAAGCATGATGATATTACCTACTCTTTGTAATACACTAAGAGTCTCTTTAGGGAGGATTTATTCCCACATATGTTACACTCATTACGTATACATGAACTCTATCATATGTAGCAGGGCAGCCAAATGATAGTAATGTACTCGGTGATATTCACAGACATATCTTGCTACTCCACAAACATGGTACAAGATCAGTTCATCAAGGATCAGACCTTTAAGAAGGGTCTGAACAGGATATTGGGACATCGATAATATCCCATAGCATAGGAACTTATGTCGAGGTACAAGAGTGAGATCTGCTCGTGGGGAGATTTCAAGCGGATTAGGTGCTCATGGTGGGAGCTACAAGCAGACAACGGATAGCCGAATCATTAGATGTGGGTAGAAGACAGTAGATGCATGGATCCAAGAAGTTCAACCTCTCCAGACGATGACTCCATGACATTGGTTTTTCATTTTGAGGCTCCCAAGTCCAAGGGATTTAGCAGAAGGACATGTCGTGCTACTCGTACTACTTTAAGGGACACATGGATCAGGACTACACAACTCACCACATGGACGGTCAAAAGACAGTCAATGGACCACCAAGGGAGAGGTAGAGGTTCAAGAAGGGTTGTCCTAAGGGTGGTAGATGCGGAAAGGGGGAGGGCATAGCGGCAGGTTGTTGGTGGAGGTTTGAGGTACTACCACCACCACTCGTAGGTGGTCCATCATTGGCTCTGGGAGCTGATGGATAGGGGCATCCTATCTTTAAGAGATAGTTTTGTAATCCATATGATCCAATAATGATTATAGGTACAATATATTTCTTCTCCACCCTAGCTATATTTCTTATAGTAACATGTTTTAGTAACGTTTTTTGTTCTGCAAATCTTTTTCAGATATTAGAAATTCTGGTGGAGTCATTGGCACAATCCTTATGTTTAGAGACTTCTATGGGAGGGTATTTGACAATCAAACACTATTGTTTGCAGTTTGAGATTACTCTTGGAGGTGATATCTTTAGTTGGGATCTCCTAGTAGTAGTGTTTTGTCCTTACAAAGTAATTCATGGTATGGAATAGTTTTCTACAGCCCATGCTAATACTGACTATTTTAGGCAAAGAGTGCAGTGAGTCCTCTGAGATGGGGCCATGTTTTCATTTATTGGAAAAAATGAAACACATGAAACATAGGATGGAATTTATCTGAGGAGGGTGAAGTTGATTACTCACAGGTTGGATAGTCTTACCCTCGTTGTGGTGGATAAGAGGAGTCTGGAATTTCTTGCAGTGGTGGATGAGTGGAAGGACATATTCCATGAGGATGTTCCAAGATTAACAACTCTCAATGAGGTTGACATCTACATTGATCTATACCCCAGTAAGGAATAGATATCCATTCCATCATATTAGATGGATCTGACACATCATCATGAGTTGAGGATATAGTTAGAGGACTTGTAGAGGAATGGTATTGTGAGGCCTAGTGTTACACCCCGGGTGGACCCGGTATTGTTTTCCATGAAAGAAGATGAGAACTTGAAGCTGTGCGTAGACCACTATTGCCTGAATCAGGTGACCATGGAGAAAAAATACAAGTTGTTGATAATTGAAGGCCTCTTCGGTCAGTTTAAGGGAGCAAGGTGGTTCTCGAAGATAGACCTTAGGTCTGGCTATCATTAGCTTCATGTGTGGGATGAGGATGTACAAAAAATAGCATTTATTGGCTAATATGTACGCTATGAGTACTTTGTCATTCCATTCAGAATGACCAACACCCCAGTATTATTCATCAAATCCATGAATAGAATCTTCCATCCACACCTTGAAAGGTTCATCATGGACATCATTGATGACATGCTGGTGTCCTCAGCATCTAAGGGGGAGCATGTGACACACCTACTGACTATTCTGGATACAATTTGAGAGAACTATCTTTATTGGAAATTCTCAAAGTGTAGGTACTAAATTTAGGAGATCAACATTCTAGTACATGTTATTTCAGGGGTCTAGTGTTGTGTAGGATCGAACAAAGATTGTTGGGGTCCTTTCTTAGGATCTACCCAGGAGCGTGACTAAGGTGTCGAGTTTCTTGGGTTTGGAAGGATACTATTAGGGGTTTGTGCCTAATGTTTACAGGGTAATATCACCCTTATCGTCTATAAAGTGAAAGGGAAATCTTTTTATATGGACGGAGAAGTGACAATAGAGTTTCAGAAATTTGACATGGATGTGGATAATTGCCCCCATCTTGAGGCTACCAGAAAAGGGCTTGGGTATGCAGTGTTCGATGATGCATCAGGGACTGGGTTTGGTTGTGTCGTGATTCCAGGAAAGTAAGGATTGCCTATGATTAAATGTATTCAAGGTAACATGAGAATAACTACATGACCCATGATCTTGATCCAGTAGCAATGTTTTTCAAAATTGAATGTGTGGTGGCATTACATGATGAGTGAGTGGTTTAACGTCTACTTCAACCATAAAAGTCCTATGTATATCTTCTTTTAAAAGGACCTTAACAATAGAAAGATGTGGTTACTATAGTTCCCCATGGATTATGACTTTGAGAGTTTATATAATCCTATGAAACGGAACACGGTGGCTGATGCGCTCATCCAGATATCTGGCTTGTGCATGTGGAGTGAGGCATCGTATTAGTTAGTCGCGATAAAGATATCCATAATATATGGTGATGGAGAACATTACCTATAGTTTATGGTTGTCACTTTTCCACTTTTATAGTGAGTTATGGAGGAACAATATGGGAATGTTGACTATGAGACCTTACATGCTCAGTTATCCATAGGGAAACTAGAAAATGGATATTGGACTGGTGGGGACAACCTATTCTCTTTCAGAGGGATCACCGTTGTTCCACCAGCCTTGTAAGAGGAGGTTTTTGGGGAGATTCACAAATCCCCTTTGATGGAACATCTTGGGGTGGAGAAGAAGTACCAGGACAACTAGCATCAGTTATGGAGGTCAGGGATGAAGAATTTAGTAGCAAAGCTCATTTATCGGTGTCCCACTTGTCATTAAGTGAAGGAATAGAATTAGGTTCCAAGAGGATTGACCTAGCCTCTAAATGATCTAGAGTAGAATTCGGGTGTAAATCAATGTATTTTGTGATGAGTTTACGACATATATCTAGGGGACATGATACCATCTCAGTGATAGTGAATTACTCACCATGTCATCCAACTTCCTAAACATATAAGAGAAATGTTCAGTATAGGGCTTGGGATGCCTCTAATATTAGCAGACAATTTTACTTCATGGGGTGCCTTCAAGGTTCTTTTGAGACCATAATGCTCACTTCAAATCCTAGCCATATAGGGGATTTCAAAAAAAATCAAGACTCAGTTGCACTTGAGCACAGGGTTTCATCCCCAGAAGGATGTCCAGACCGAGAGGAACATTCTTGCTCTAGGGGACATCCTAAATGCTTGCATCCTAGACATTGGTCATAATTGGGAAGATCACCTACCATTGGTAGAGTTTATGTACAACAACCTTTAACACTCCACTATTGGTATGGAAACATTTTAGGCCATTTATGGGAAACTATATAGGTCACCATTATGATAGATAGACCTAGGGGAGTCAGCACTCATTTTTTCTTGAGTTTGTACAGGCTACCACTAAGAAGCTGCAGATTATCCAGGAGTGGATGAGGACTTTATGAAGTAGGGAAAAATCATATGTCGATAGGATAAATAGGCCATTGGAGTTAGATAAGGGAGACTATTTGTACCTTCGGGTATCACCACGATGTGGATTGAATATATTTCGGTGGGGCAAAAAGATATATTTGATATTCATTGGACAATTTCATATTTTGATAAGAGTTGGGGAGGTGATGTACTCTCTATCTCTACCCCCCATGATTCATTAGTTCATTATTTATTTCATATGACATAGATGGGGAGGTACATGCATGATCCATCACATGTCATCAATTGTGGTGGGCTGGAAATTGAAAATGGGGAGACATTTGTAAAGTTTCTGGAGAGATAGTGGATCGATAGGAGATGATCCTTCATGGGCGATCGATTAATCTGGTGCACATTCTATGGTATCATGAGAATCTATTGGATAGAACTTTGGAGCAAGAGGATCAGATTCATTGCTAGTACCCATGCCTTTTTTTAGTATCCCTTGTTTTGGATTTAGGGGAAGTAAAGCTCTATGATGGGAAGAATGTAATAACTCCGATTTTCCATAAATTGTTTTGTAAATTAATTTGGAAAATTCTGAGACAAGGTGATGAGATGACATTAGATTCTAAGGCTATGTCAGCCTAAAATAAGTCATTGAATAAAGTATACTTTTTAATTAAAAATTCATGTGCCGTTTACTTGGAACTTCAACAACCACTAAACAGATAACCATATCAATAATACGAATGCATCATTGAGTTCAGAACTACAACATTAACATAGGGGGCCTAACCTCAACTAATTTTGGTCAAGGGAAAATGTTTATTTTTGGACATTTTAATGAAAAATAAAATAAACAAGAATATTTTCATTTTATTTCTTTTTGAACATCTCGTAGTGGCACAGCGATGTTTTGACACAACAATGAGTCTGGTAGTTTTCTATCATAAAAGAAATAGCATGTCAATGCTGAAATTCTGAAATGATTTTTATCTAATTAATGGATTAATAGGGATACATTCTCACATTCATAACCCTAGTTAAAATTCCCTAGAAGACTATGAAGAGGGATGACTTTTTTGAAACCAATTATTGGCGAGCGACGATGAAGGAAGCTGAATCAATGATCAGATTTACAGCTTTCATTGGTGGATTGATAAATGTAGATTTCATGGATAAATATTCATTAGTGATTGATCAAATAATCATGGTTGGGGATTCATTTCTATGTTATTTGTCATTCTCTGTTTCTATTTCAAAATGATGAATGCATATCATCACCCTTATAGGTTGATATGTGTGGCGATCATCCATGTTGGATGATAGTTATCTTGGAGGGATTAAATGGGAATTATATCCTTGTCATTTTTATTTTTGTTCTTCATGATCCTGCTAACAAGAAAAAACTAAGGATGACACTAATAAATCCCTTTATCATTCTTCATGTGTTCTTGTGCTTCTACATTTCACCTTTTATTCATATTATTTATCATCTTGAAATAGAGGAGTTGTTTCCCTTTTGATTCCAGGTACTAAACCCTAAAACCAATAATTTCATACCCTAAAGATTACCTCAAGGATTGATGATAGGAATAATGTGAGATGAGGCCACCAACAGAGCAACTATTGATGGAAGCGACACCAGCACAATGGTGCGGCTAGGCTGAGGGGATGGACACCTACATGGTAGCTAGTGGCAGTGGCGACCAGCTGTATGGGGGCTACCGGTGGTGGATATGGAGTTCGCAGGCTAGACGGATGGCGGAGGCCATGGTGGGCCACAGATGTGTGGACTGGTGATGTGGTAGGGTGTTGCATCATCCTAGTGGCACACAGTCCAACATACCATATACCGGAGGATCAAATATCTCATCGATTAACTATATTTATGTGGTAAGATGGAACATAATCCATATATAGGTAGACCTAATTGGCCCGTATCAGGTGAGATGGACTAGAGTAGGCGGGTTGGGCCAGGAGAATAGGCCAGGACCAGTCGATGTGGGTTGGGCCCATTAGTTTGGGTCGGGCCCTGTGGGTGGGTTTCAACCTAGTGGGTTGGGTGGGACCCAGCGGGTGGGGTCGGACCGTACTGGTGGGGTTATACCCAGAGGGTCAAGTCATCAGACACCTGGTCGTGTCATGCATGGATGACTGGGCAGACTGAACATGGACCTAACTAACCCCTTTTTAATAAAATTTCCATAACAACCAAATCATATGTCTATTTTGAAGAGACGTTTGTGGTATTGGGACTCTCTAGATGAGGTGGTCCTTTTGAAATAATCTACATGTTTTTATGTAGAGATTGAGTTGTGACTATTGGCATGAGGTGTTGATTTTCATAGATCAAGTGTGCTGAGAGAGGAATTTTTGGTTGGTTGTGATGTGAAAACTATGTGACTTGAATATTATGTGACATGAAGAATACAGGAACTATAGGCTATATCACTCACTAAGAGTAAGTGACTCATCAGGACTGACTGTCTCATTAGGACTAAGTGTCTCATCGATGTTGGGTGTTTTGAGGACTACTTATGATAATATTTCTTTTATTGTCCTTGATTTATACCTATGTGAGCAGAAAATACACCATGTGTACTTTCCATTTGGTTTATTCCTTTTTTGTTTTAGGGAATCCTAGTGAGTATTGTTTTTGTCACCTTTACATTGTATTTTCCTTCTCATGTCTTGTCTTTCATAGATGACTAATGGTTTTACAGATATGTAGGTGGTCCAGAACTAGGTGGGGCCTAGTGAGATCAGATAGAAGAGGCATAATCATACAGCTTCAGGTAGCTTCCCTTAACCTACCCTTTTATATGGGTTTTCGGCCAATTAGGTTCTTCAGACTTGTGTGCTTTATTATATATATTTTATCTTTTTTTTATACTCATATACTGGCCCACTTTGAATTCAGTTTTGAATTATTACTCTTAGTTGTAGTGTTTGTGTCATGCATGGTTTATATAGTGTTTTACATTTCGGTATTTGTGGGCATAGAGATGTGTGCATGCATAAAGGTACATTGGAAATTCATCCTAAATTAGTTATCTTCCATTTTGATGCTATTCATCAGCCTTTATCCTATTATATGTGGTCTTGGGGAGTCAGAAAATAGACCCCTCTATGATGGGTTATGACAAAATAATATCTCATTGAAAAAACTTTTTTTTTAGCTACAAATTCAAAAGGTTGAATTGATATAATTTTCATTAAATATAATATTTTAAAAAATAAATTACTCATTGAAACATTGGGTGGTCATGATGTTGGGAATCACTATCCGTGGTTTATATGTTAAAAATGGATACCTTTCACAATTAATGTAAATGGAAAATGTTATTTGATTAGAAAATCAGATGAATAATCCTTTTAAAATATTTTGTAAAAAATATATCACCGGTAAAAATATTCTAAAAATATTATTGTAATATTAAAACAATCATTAAATCATTTATAGAAAACATGGATATGAATGAAAACGGGTTTTTGACTGAAGGCAGATTCAAATAATATTTTTATTAAAAAAATTATTTGGGTCACCATAATTCTCTAAGATATGAAAATTTAAAGAGAAAATTTGTTCTCTAATAATAACTATTGAGAAATAAAAAACCTAATTTTCTTTAGAGGTATATAATTAGTTTACATAATATTAATCATAATCATAAACAATCATAATAAATGATGTTATTATATCATAAAACCCTTAACACTCTTGTAACATTGAATTGTAAGAATAATGATATAATAAAATTAAATGAAACATAAAATATAATGAAAACAAGTAATATCGTGATATTATATGTAAATTATGAAATATATATCGCCCATAAAAGAAGTTAAATTCATAACATAATTTATGTCCAAAAGAAGACAATTTGAGATAGAAATCACATTCCACCTTGGAAACATTTGAATTATAAGACCCATTAACGAATAACATGAAATTAAACATTGAATAAAATGAAAAAAATTAATACTCATGATATAACGTGATAAAGGAATAATATACATTCCACACAAAATAAATGAGTGTTTTATATGGCATATATCTCCCAAAAACAAATGGAAGACTAGAAATCCCATTCTTTAAGTCTCAACATCAATCAAACATGTTCAAACATCGTGTATAATGAATAAATATTTATTATACATTTATTTAGACCCAAATATATATATATATATATATATTAAATATAATAAATTATTTACTTAGGTCCAATTATTAACATTTTTTTAAAAAATCTTATTTCTGGTAATATTAACTTTTTTTTTCATGGATGCTTTGATTTTTAATTTTTGGTCATTTGATATTAATTATGTCACATAATATCTAGAATTATAACAATGTTATTAATATCATATATATTTATTATATATGTATGTAGTTTAATACATAATCTTTATAGATTGGAAATGAAATGCACAGTTCATGGAGACGGTAGGTTGTACATATGCATGAACACAAAATCGATTTTCTTGAAAGATTGAATTTAACTATGATAAAAATTAATCCCATTTTAAGAGATTTTTTTATTTAATATATATAACATATAGTGATTATATTTATCATTTTTACATTTTATTTAACATTTAATTAAAAAAATATACCACATTGCTTTGTAAGGTGGTAGTACATTGTACATACAAGCGACATTATGATATCTCCATAAAATATAATGTAAAAATAAATTTGGGATATAATGAATCGAGAATCATATAGAGGTTTAAAATATATTATATATAATATATATCCATCTATATAATAATCTTTTATATGTTTCGATGGAAAAATTTACATTTTTCAGGAGGTTGTAGTACGCTATACACACGAATGATGGTTTAATTTCCCATTTGAGGTAATTCGATATTGGTGTATGTACTAAAATTATCATACTATAAAATAACTATAAGTAAGATCATAAATTGTTATATTTTCATCATTTAAAAGTATTTCATGAAGTGGAAGATGAAATAAAATAGAAATTCTTATTTTAAAATTTTACCTCTTGTTCTGAGAGACTCTTTACGTTTATAAATAAAGTATTCATTGGAAGGTTTTATAATAGTGATTATGCCTACTAGAAATGGTGGGTGGTGGAAGTGAGGATATATTTTTGTAGTTAGTGGATGAACCAATGGGTTTTTTATGTGTGGTGAGGATAGGATATGAGAGGTCCTTTTCTAAATTCATAATGGAACCCACTTAGAAACTACATAGAAAATTCCCAAAATAATCCAATATGATAATTTCATTCATAAGAAAAATGATTAAATATTATAGTACGTTTGAACATGGGAAGTATAATATTCATATATTTCTATAAAATAGGATTTATATATGTTTTTAATGAAATTATACCCTTCTCATTTTAGCTTGACTCTCGATAAACCAGTTTTAACCATAACTGTAGTAATTAATTTTAATTTTTTG
Organism: Viscum album; assembly: GCA_963277665.1. Lineage (NCBI taxonomy): Eukaryota > Viridiplantae > Streptophyta > Magnoliopsida > Santalales > Viscaceae > Viscum > Viscum album. The sequence goes on from OY728142.1 coordinate 1,613,333,093, forward strand.
TACTATTAATTTTTTCAAAAAAATAATTTGAAAATATTTTTCTAATGTTAATTATTTTTATTTCAAATATGTAATCCATTTTCCAAAGTTCCATATAAATAATTTTAAAATTTTAGTTAAAAATTTAACACCTAGATGTGATATATGATTTCTAAAGAGAAACTTTTCAAAATATTGAAATGATTTATATGAAAATTCCATAATAAATTGATTAAAAGAAGAGAAATTGGATTCATATAAATATAATTAAATTATAGTTACTTTTTAAACGATATTAATGAAATATTTACCATATAAATTATTTTAATGAAAATGTAGTTGTTTTAAATAAAATTTAATATTTCTCACTATACACTAAAAAATATATTATTTCCAAAATACTATAAATTTCCCTCCAACATAATTATAATATTCTAATTTTCAAAAAATAAATTCATATTTTCAAATAAATTTTCTAGAAGTTCAAGGAAAATTAATATTAAAATAATTTTTAAAAAAAGGAAAAACTCTTTTTAAAAAAAATAGATTTAATTATCATAAAATCAGAATTATTAATATCTATTTTTTAAAAAAAGAGATAAGATTAATGTTAAAGATATTAATGATTATATAATATATACCATTAATTAAAATATCTAACTGAATGTTATTTATTTATTTTATTTATATAAAACGCCTCTGTGCAGATAAAAATAGTTTAAAAACTAATTTCATTTTTATTCAAAGTGTTTCTAATATTCATTTATAATTAATTTTTCATAAAAATTCATTTCATATACATTTTTAAACAATATATTTTTATGATTTAGCTAATTATATTTATACTTTATATTCCAATATCTTGGATATAACTATTATATTAATTAATAATATTATAGTAGTACCATGTGTTTTGTTAAAACATAGTGTTCCATGAATTGAATGCTATAAATGAAATTAAATTAATATAAAAAGAAAATATTTGATTAAATATCAAGGTGATATAGTCAAGAAAAAATTTACACAAAATAAATTAATTATGGAATAATTCAACTAACTAAAAAATGTTTTTTGCAATCATCATCCTATGAAAATTCAAAAATCATCACATTGTGAGTCATGTAAATGATTTTAATCATGACACATTTCGTGGGATAATTTGGAGGCTTCATGCTTATTGGTAACAATCATTTGAAATCTTAAGATTAAAATATGAGGATAAAATCTTATATAAAATCACATGAATAGTTATGTTAGAATTTAAAAAAATAATCCACGCACATTTCCCATTGAAATTTGTATATCATAAACCCTTTTTCTTAATTCTGTGGTCTAATAGTCACACAATAAGTCCAATAAATAAATTTTTCCAAATCAACTAATTTTTTAAAAATTTATTTTTTTCATATTTTTCTAATATAAAACGAGATAGGGAAGAAATATAATGGTTGAGAGAAAATTCTTATATGTAATAATACTGATGTATTCAATCTCATCCCCATTTTTTGTTTTATTATTTTTCTAAATGTTCTCAGTTTTTATAGATGAATTTGATATGAATGGTGTACATTGAATAAAGAATCGTTACTATATTTTAATTCCCTCAAATAATCATAAACACACCTCACACACCCATCTATGTTTTTCTTGTAATGGATTCACATTATACATGCATTAATTAACAATAATATCATGTAATTTATATTTTAAATTTTCAATAATTCCAATTTTTAATTGATCTATCGTATAATTTAGTAAATAATATTTAAATTCATATTTTGGAAAAATAATAAGAATTTTTTTTATTAAATTTCCTTAGTTTAATTAATAATTATGTTTAATCGTTAAGTTGGATAAAAAATGGTATTTATGAAGTTTGTTAAAAAAACCATCCAAAATTCATCATCCTAACAAGCCATCCATATAGAGAGTTGGACGCATGAGAAATAGGTAGATCATATGTTACATATGCAAATGTAATAGAGTGAGGTAGTGCATGGTCTTCAAATCCTGATGGCGGTGAGAGGATAGTCTCACTGGAGCAAGTTGGCACAAGAGTCTATATACATCCTTTGAAATAAAACTGTCATGATTATCATTTTTGGGACACACATAGATATTATATAGTGGTTATATAATTTTATTATAAATGTGGGATATTTGTGTGATGATAAAAATCATAACATATAGAAATTCCCCCATTTTTGAAATCTCCCACACTCCCACTATTTTGACATTTCCTATCGCCCTTACTTTCCGTTCAAATGCCTGGTCACCAATATATGACAATAATAACACATTTAGTTTTCTTGAAATACAGTAAAGGATTACCATAAATAATATATGGAATCTTAGGGGTTATTATATAAATAATTACCACTAATATTTAATCATGGCTAAGCTGTATATTGAATAGAGATGCACAAACTAATAAAGGGCCATGCACCGTGGTTTGTCAATAGCACAGTGGAGCCTTGTTTAATTTGAATAGAGATGATGAATTTGTCTCATATTTTGACCCGTTTTCTCATGAACTAAGTTGAATGAATTGAGATTATGCTGTTGTATAATGCTACTACACAATGGTCTACAATGAATATTAGAACGTACAAAGGCTCCATGTTATTGGGTTTTTTATTGTAATGTGGAGGGTTCGGGTATGGAAGAACCAAAAAATTATGATGATAATTGATATGACCTTGGGATGTGGGATACACTATAGGACATTCATGGTCATGAATATGTTTGAAGGGTGTTGATGCAATGGTTTTGACCACATCACATTCTATTTTTACATAATTTTTCATATGCAAGATATCATTTGATAGAACACATGATACATTTAGATCTTCTAGAAGAATTGAATAAAAATACCAGAGGATGTATCACTTGTTAATGTGGGGTTACTATACACCATGCAAAAAATGAAGACAATGATAACAATAATTTATTTGAGTATAATCATTATGTGGAATCTCACATGTTCAAATAATGAATAATAAATACTAGGAAATTGTATTAAATAGTTTTACAAAAACTATTCTTAGGTGGTACAGCCTAAAAATAAAACCTTGAGGATATTGTGCATGTTATATTAGTTCTAGCTCCTCGATGGATGACCGAAGAATTGATTTTACTAGGGTGCTATTATATTTGGTATTTTTTATTTTCTAATCCCACTCATGACTAGAATGAGGGGTTAACACTTTTATATCAATATATGAAATGTAAGGGGAGTGTGCATTATTTAGGTAATTATATAGGATTGAAATTTTTATGAGTTGATGAATTTAAAACATTCATCTTAATTCTCAATATTCCCTCTCATTAATAACTTGTTCTAGGAGATAAGTGATTGTATCCTCAATGTATCAATTATCTCCCCTTCCACATGGTACATCCAATGCCTAATTTTTTTGTATCAATTTATAAACATGATATGAAACACCAATAAATAAATCAATATAACAATTTATAGGGGGAATGGGTTTTAAAAAATATTGTGTCTTCCATAAGAGTCTTGGTCACTAGAGTTTGGTTTTGACACAAATTAAATTAAAAATGACAAGACTTTTTCCTAAGTTAGTTCAAAATCCAAAACCAAGAGAATTGTGGAAAACTCATCTTATATTTTCTTAAAAGTGAACAAAATTCAACCTATAAGTTTTAATTATGGTTTCAAAAATTATTATATGTCATTTATATATCATATAAATTATTAACATCAACTTATAGTGAACAGTTTTTTAAAATATGTACGTTTTTGTTATATTACATATTTTTTTAATTTATTTCCTGGACATATTTAATGATTCATTTCCAGTATCTCAAAACTGGTTTCATTTTTGGGGATACCCAATGATAACTGAGGGTGATAGTCCTTGACATAGTAGAATTTTTCTATTTTAAACCCATTTAATAGTGGAAGTCATTGGATTTTCATCATCTATAATTTTAGTATAGGATAGAATTTATTTGACTCATTTTTATTTTCATTATGTAATTGTTTTTATTATAAGTTTATTGTTTTTATTCAATTCATGCAACTGATTATAATTTAGATAATAAATTATATTTTATATTAACTTTTTTATTATTTTTAATATAATTCATTCCGTGTGGATATAATGTTGGTGGGGGGCTAGTTTTGTGTAGTAGGGTAGACTTGATAATGATGACAAGTAATAATATTTTCACTCTAATAATATTTTGAACTATTCCAATTAAATTATACGACATTGAGGAAAATCATAACCACATCCCTAATTATATAGTAAATTTTATAGTAATTATAGATAGATAAAAAATGTTATTAATTAAAGTTGAATAAGAATGTTAAATTATATTTTATGGAATTTAATTATATATAATTTACCAAAAGCATTTATAGAAAAAACATGAGAATTGGGATAGTTGAAATTTTTTTTCGAACTGATGTCAATATTCTAGGATAGGTACTCCAAGAAGTCATGAAACTTTTAATCAAAATTTTTATCAGATGTCAGTATTTTTTATAATTATGATCAATGTCACACATGGATTTCTAAAACAATTTTTATTTTATAATTTTTTTTCTTTTACAAAACATTGTCGATATTCAAGCCAAGCTAGATTGAAAATTTACATTCTGCTGATAAATGAATATTTTGGGCTTTGAGGCATCTGAAGCCTGGGCGTGGGATGGTTGAAGTCGTCAGACCTTGCCCGGGTCACCGCATAACCTCACCCAGTTTCCCCGTACGGCCTACCTGATATTCAGAACAAATAATAGAAGTAATATTAATTAAATGAGTTGAAGTAAGATAAGAGGTAAATGAATAAATAAATAAGCGATGTTTAAATTAATTTTTTTATTACAATAAAAGAGGAATGTTTTTGGTAATTCTAATTATTAATAATAATATTATTATTATTATTAAGTGTAAACTTGTTTGTTGTCATATTTACTATTGAAATTCTTATGGGTCATGTGGGGTAACCATGTGATTGTCGGACTCTTTAATGTATGTAAATAAAATGAAATGATGTGTGAACAACACATTGAAATATTACAATAAAAATGTTTTAACCCCAATAATAATATCGATAATAAATAATTTGAAGGTTAATATATTTTTTATCATTTTTTTATTATTTTGATTTTCAAATATATTAATAAAGGGTTTATTATTATTGAACATGTTATTAACATTTAATGATTTATTATTATTATTGGTTATAGTATTATTAATAGGCTATGTATATTTATTTATTTATTTCCCTTATTTTGGGCTACGCCCCCCCCCCTCCTATCTCATTCTTGTCACGGCCTTCTCTCCCTCATGGATAGCAACTCATCTCCCTTCCCTCAATCCCATCGTGCTACCAGCTGCCACCTCACAGACCCGTCACGTCGCACCCTACCTCTTCCCCAAACACCCTGATCAGGATGCACCCACCCTCTATCAGCCAACCACCGGACCACCCAAGACCTCATCGACAAGCCATCAGAACATCAAACCTAACAGCCTCTTTTCAATGGTGGGATGTGCCTACCACCTCCCCTAGCCTCCCCTTGTGTGAACTGGCTAGCTCCCTAGCGACTGCAACCCCCTAGTGGATTCCCATTTCCTTTTTTCTTTTAATTTTGTATGTCCAGTGGGTAATGGTTTTCATTTATTGTTTGATCTTAAATTTTTTGGTTTTAATTCTTGTTTAGGGTATACCATTGGCTCGCTTGATATTCACATTAGTTGTTATTGTTGATTCACACAATATTTTGGAAATTCTTCACCTTAGGTAGGTGATTCCATGCCTCAGAACCTATTGATATTTTAATTTTTTTGTTAAATTAATTTTTTCATCTTCTATACATTGATTTTGTGATGTGAATTGTGTTTTGAAAGAGGTTAGTATGCCTTTGTGTTAGAAATAGTTGTTAGTAAAGAAATTTGTTATAATTTTTTGTGTTCCCTATTGTGTTTCCTTTTCAAAAGTGTTTTATGCCTTGTTTGGAAAGTACGGATTGTGTTTTTAGAAAATATTCAATGTGTTCTTGTATTAAAAAGAGAATTTCAAAATAAAATGGGTTATGTCCCATGTGTGTGTTTTATAGGTTCCACTTTCTTTCATGCCTATTATTTGATAAAATTTTTAGAATTTGTGAAACATATATATTTTAATTTGTGCAAGTAGTGTGAGTCATGTTTTAGAAAATTCATAAGATACAAATGTGTTAGAGATAATTCCTTTTCTAATTGTGTTTACTTGGCATGTTAATCTTGTTTTACACCCCCGAAACAGAATTTAAAATTATTTTAAAAATGGAAATCATGTTTTGATATGCATATGTCATAATTTTGGTTTTAAAGTGGAATTTTTATATGAAATTGGTTGTGTCTTTCTTGTGTAAACCATTGTTGTTTAATTTTAAGTGTTCCATAAATTGTTTAACTGTATTTATTACATTATATGTGGAGATCAGGAGTTGTATTTGATAGGATTACATGTGTGTTAAGTTTTTAAAGGAACTCTTAGATGTGAAACTACATATTTTTCATGTGAAAACCCTTATTGTGCTATTCAGAAATGTTCATTAAATTGTTAAATAATTTATCAGGTCATGAAAGTGGTGGGAATTATGGTGAGAAATTGTTTTGGTGTGCATGTTTTTCTAAATGGTGTATGGGTATGAAAGTAGTGTATTTTGTGTGTAATGACTTTTTTGGATTTTGATTTGTGAAAGTGATATATTGTGTGAATTTGGAACCTGATTAAGGCAAATGGAAACCCCCGGGTACATAGGTGGGAAGATTAGGTCTAGTACGCTAGATGACACATAAGTGGTTCATCTTGGTTTCATCTAGAATGATTGAAGTCACAAAACGAACTAAACTATTTTGATAATTGGAGACCACTAGGTTATGGATGTGTTTCACTACTAGTGGCTTGTGGATGAGAAAGTAGATTATTGTTGCTCATATGCCACATTTACACTCAGGTATGATGTCTCTAGCGTCCCACGCATACCAGCTACCTTAGGGGATTTACCCACAGTGCTCTCTTATTCAGGATGTGGTGCCTTTCGTTAGTATACAAAATACCACTTCAGTATGTGTGTGTTCATTGTGTATTTTCTCATCCAGTTTAATTTAGTAATTGTGACATGGGTTTTCTTCAAACATTATTTTTCCTTTTTTACTTTCATCTTGAAATTGTTTTCCTTAATAGTATTTTTTTAATAATTTTTTTGAATAATCATATGAAATTTTCTCTTTGACATTGTGTCATGGAGGATTTTTATTGGGTGGTATCCTACTGGAGTCTTGGATCATAGCCTACATACACTATTGGGTTAATGTAGACCGTGTTCTTTGTGTATCCTAGGATGAGGCATTGTGCTCAGCAATGGTGGTTCGGGTTGCTTGTGGTCTTCTCGTGCAGGTTGGTGTTGGTGGCCTGCTGATGTGGCCTCTCTTATTACATAGATAATTGAGTTTGATTTTTGGTTTTCCTTGTTGTCATTTATTTTTGGATGTTGGTTCAATTTATATACCCTTAAATCTAAAATGTGTTAAGGTCCTGTTAGTTTGTCTATTTTTAGTTTTAGTTTATTTATCTTGTATGTTGTTTTGTGTTTACTATTTTTGTAAACCATTCCCATGTTTTACTTTTTATTCTTGGGAACTTTTTCCAGCCCATGTGGATCAGGAACGCACATCAGGCCTAGTCGCAAATAGGGTTGGGCAACGGGTCGGATAACAACCCCACCAGGTTCGTGAAAAATGTTATCAGAGCATGTTTTCCCTTTTGGGTCGTGTTCCTTTAGGAAGAATCACAATATACTAGAGTTAAGGTTTTTGGGACTCAGTGTCCTTGCTATGATTAAGGTTCTTTGACATTAGACCTCATGTAAGAACTCGATTTTATAAGTTAAGTTGAGGATTCTCTGAGTCTTTGATCCTTGTGGTTAATCTTTCCTAGGGGAAATGAAAATGTATTGGGGTCAGGGGTCCCAGTTAACCTGCAGGGTATGGAAATCCATGTGGAGTCGTGTATTCTATCCTAGAATAATCTCTATGAGAGTGGCATGATTGGCTTATGGCTACCAACCATATGTCCTAGTCACCTGCTGACCCTAGTTTCCTTTTGTGTCATTCCTCGTCTCTTTGTTTTTGATTCGTGGAAATATAGTTCTTAAGTAAAAATGATTTGGTCTTGAAAAATATATTGGAATGAAGCGCATTAAAAAAATGATGTGTATGGTTTGAAAAGTGTGGGTTGAATATTTTGTTTTTTAGAAATGGAAGGTTTTAGTTTTGATCCTTGGCGCTCACATGGTGAACCACTTGTATGGGTATATATAGAAAGTGAAATGGTTAATTTTACAGGAGATGAGTGCCTAGATGGACATTAGGTGGGTGTTGGTGTGGCATGGGAACATGCATGTCTTAGGCCCATGGGACACCATTTGTGTTTCTACAACACTCTAGCTTCATTTATTTTCAAAAGAAATTATTTAAATGAAAATTTGTTGTCTTTATAATTGGTGATTGTATGGTGTGTCCATGTGTTTTGAAAATTTTGGTTGTAAGTCATTTTGAGCTGAGAATACTTTTGGGATGATTTTTTTCCTGAGTTTGAATTATTATTGGAAGGTTTGTGTGAAAGTGTGTGGTTAGGGTTTTCATTTGAAAAGTACTTCCCTAAGCCCTTGAAGTTGTTCCAACTACATGTTCAGTGCTAGCATACAGTATATCTTGGCCATTGGACAAATTTTATAGGGTGAATGGTTCTATTTCATGACTAGTGCACAAGCTCATAAATCAATAACATTTGATTGAATTGTAGGAACATGTAATTATCCATTGGCCAACCCTCTAGTTGATTAAAGCAAGGACTCTTCCTTTTGATTGATAGTGCTATGTCTATACCATTTCATTTTTGGTTAAGCAGATCCTCTCACAGCGGGATGACAGATACAAGGGGGGTTGAAGGGATTTTTTGTCTCTGTGAGTTTTCTGAGTCATTGGGTATGATGTCTAGCACATCGCGTCTGAGGGTTCTCCCTAGAAGAAGTGAAAGTAATTCCATATGGGAAGGGTGGAAGTGGATTGGAATTATCGGTGATGGTCGATGTTTTAAAAGGCTTCTAGTGCTTCCATCGAACTCAATGGTCATGTTTGGTGATGTCTTCAAGTGTGAGTTCTATTTGAAGCACTATGGTAGATTTCATAGAACCCTACAAGAATCCATCTCTTCATAATAGTGTGTCCTCATAGAGAGTTCTAGTTTTTCTGTTCAAAGGGGAGTGTTTTTTGTGTGTCTTTCCATCTTATGTTTCTTGGTTAAGGTGAAGAGGTTATTCATGTGGATCATCTAAACAGTTGTTTTTTGGATGTTTTGCAAGATTATAGTCATATTTCAAGGTGTTTTGTGTCAATTTGAGTTAAGTAGTGGTGTGGTTTCTAGTGGAACAAGGAAAAGAAGTCTCATTTTGGGGTTTCTACAGCCTGACTGTGAGGTCGAAGATGCTACAAACATCAGGGCTCCAACCATAAGCCTTGGAGAGATGCGGGCACGTGGTCTGGAACCCCAGGAGTGTGTGGGCCATGAAATTACTTCTATCATTAGTGTTAAAGATAAATGTTTTTTAGATAATTTCTTGTAGATTTCCTATTTCGAATGTCCAGTTTGGGTACATGGGGTTTCCCGTTGCTATAAGGAAGTGTGGTCGTCTCATTACCTTAAATTTATAGGCATTTCATTCAACTAATTATAATCTATTTTATTATTCTTTATGAGGTCTTCTTGGTAAATCATTCTCAAATTTGAATAGTGATCATCCATGAATGTGAATTATTTGGTTGTTTGCGAACATGGTTTTCACACCTTGGTAGTTGGGCCTTTCCCTCCCCCCCCCTTGTGGTGGGGTGTTTGGTCATTATAAATTTTCAAAGTTTCAATATCTTCCATCACTTCTAATGGTGGGGAGACCCACAGTGGATCTCACTAAAATGTCTCTGGAATGAATAAGTGTTGGACTTCTTCATAATGGTGGGGAGTCCGCTCAGGCATCCTTATATCAGTTTCCAGTCTACTATCAGGTGTTAGTAGGTTTCTAATTTGGGGGAGCCCTTTAGGTTTCTCCCTTTTGGAATTTTAGTTCTATTCCTAGAGATGACACGGTGGTAGGTGATCAGAGTGTCCATTGGACATTCTTCATTACATTTTTTCATTCCAGTCAAACTGTGTGGTTTCATTTCAGGTTTCTTGAGGTATTTTGACTTGTGAAGTTAGATTCCATTGCTACGACCATTACTTTCCTAAATCAATCAACTGGAGGTGTTTGAACTCTATGGGTTGGTTGACAAATATCTTATTATTCTTTTATGAGATTCTTGAGGTTTTTATCAAGTCGTTTTTATGATAACAGTGTGTTTTCCACTTTTTACTTGTTTTTAATAAGGATCCTTCTTGAACCCCATTAGGGTATTGGGTTCTACTTTCGGGTTCATCCTTATTTGTGGATTTATAAGGATGGAAAGCACAATGGTGGGGAGAAATGTCGCACTGTGATTTATAAAACAATTTTTATTTCAATATTTTTATTAATTGTATTTTCTTTTTCAAATCTTTATCGAAGTGCAGGCTTAGCCCAATTGAAATTTTACATTCTGCTGATAATTTAATATTTTGGACTTGGTGGTGTCTGACGCAATGATGGTCGATGCCATTCCACCTTTCCCAGGTCACCAAGCAACCTCACCCGATTTTCTGCATGGCCTGCCTGATGTTCAAAACAAATAAACGAAGTAAAATTCAATAAACGAGGACGATGTAAGATTGGAGATAAACGAATAAAAAAAATAAAAAAAAATAAATTATGATTAAATAATTATTTTAATAATAATATAATTGGTAATTTTTATTATTATAATTCTTATTTCTATTATTTTTTTTGTTGTTAAGAGTGAAATATTTGTTATCATATTGACTATTAAAATTCTTTTGGGTTGCGTGGGGTAACCACCCGATTACCTAACTCTATAAAGTAAATAAATAAAATGAAATTATGTGTGACCAGAACATTAAAATATTATAAAGTTAATGTTTTAACCTAAATAATAATATCACTAATAAATGAGTTGAATGTCAATATTTTTTATCATTTTCTTATTATTATTATGATTTTTAAATATATTAATAAAGGGTTTTTTATTATTAAACTTGTTATTAACATTTTAGGAATTATTTTTATTATTATTGGTGTTAGTATTACAATTAGTATATGTTTTTTATATATTTATTTAGTTTTTAATTGTTTTTTAATCTTTTTGGAAAGGGTTCAGACACCCACCCTCCCCTTTTCCTCTCCAATTCCCGTCACAGACTTCTCTCCCCCACGGAGAGCCACTCATATCCTTTACCTAAATAATGATGCGCTACTTGCTACTGTCTCCCGGCCTCATCATGTCATGCCACACCTCTTCCTCGAACACTCCCTATCAAATTGCACCCCCTCTCTCTCAGCAACCTACTGGACCACCCACACCCTCCTCATCCTGCCGCTGGAACCTCAAACCCATCGGCCTCCTTCCTTTTGTGCGGCACATTAACCACCTCCCCTAGCCACCCCTTGTGTGAACCGGCTGGCTCTCTAATGATTTCAACCCCATAGTGGAGTCTCTTTTCTTATTTTCCCTTGAATATTGGTTGTCCAGTCAGTAATTGGTTGAATTATGGGTTTGATCTTATATTTATTTTGTTGGAATTCTTGTTCAGGTTTCACCATTGGCTCTCTTGTGGTGTGAATAAGGTGTGATTGGTGATTTGAACAAGATTTTGGAAATTATTCACCCAAGGTAGGTGATTCCATGCGTTATCACCTATTGATAATTTTATTTATTTGTTAAATTAAATTTTTTATGTTTCATACTATGATTGCGTGATTCGAATTGTGTTTTTGAGGTTGTTTGTATTCCATTGTGTTCGAAATTCATTTTAGTAATGAAATTGGTTATATTTGTTTTGTTTTATATTGTTTTTCTTTTTGGAATGAGTTTTAATTCTTGTTTGGGAATTGAAAATTGTGCTTTTAAAAAATATTAAAAGTGTTCATGTATTGAAAATTGAATTTATATAGAAAATGGGTTATGTATTATGTGTGTATTTTACATGTGCCTCTTTGTTTCATGCCTAGTGATTGATAAAATGTGTAGAAGCTGTGAAGCATATATTTTTAATTTGTGCAGGCAATGCAAGTCAAATTTTAAAAAATTCATAAGATGTGAATGTGTTAGAAATAAGGTCTTTTTTAAGAAATTGTTTTTCCTTGGAATATTAAGAATTTTATACACACATGAAACTGAATTTATAATTATTAGAACAATGTAAAGCATGTTTCGATATGAAATGTTATAATTCAAGTATTAAAGTGGAAATTTTATTTGAAATTAGGATTTTCTTGCATGTGTAATTCATTATTGGCTAATTTTATGTGTTTTATAAATTGTTTAACTGTATTTATTAAATTATATGTGTATTGAAGGAGTTTGTTTTATACGATTACATGGGTGTTATGTTTTTAAAGGAACTCTTAGATGTGAATCTGGGAATTTTACATGTGAAAATCCTTATTGTGCTCTTTAGACAATGTGATTTATGTTTTTTAAATAATTTACCAGGTCAAGCAAGTGGTGAGAATTATGGTGTGAAATAGTTTCTGTGTGCCTGTGTTTTTTATAAATAGTGTTTCAGTATGCATGTAGTGGCTTTTGGGTGTAATGTATTTTTTGGGTTGTGATATATGAAAGTGATATATTATGTGAATATTGAACCAGATTGAGTACAAGGTATAACCTCATGTACTTAGGTGAGTGGATTAGGACTAGTACGTTAGATAAAATTTTAGTGGTTCATCCTAGTTTTTTCAAGTAAGATTGATGTTACAACACTAACTAAACTATTTTGATGATCGGTGAGCACTATGTTATGTATGTGTTTCCCTATAAGTGGCTAGTGCATGAGAATGTAGATTATTGTGGTTTCTATGCCATGTTTACACTGAGGTACAATGTCTCTAGCATCCCACGCATACTAGCTACATTAGGGGATTTACCCACAGTTCTTTCCTATTCATAACGGGGTGCCTTCCGTTGGCATATGGTGGACCACTTGAGTATGTGAAGGTTCTTTATGTACTTCCTCATCCATTTTAATGTAGTATTTGTAAATTGTTTTTTCTTAGAAAAATATTTTTCTTTATACATTCAACTTGTAAATTTTTTCCAAAATAGTATTTTTTTAAATCATGTTTTTGAATAAGCATATTAAATTATCTCTTAGATGTTTGGGAACAGAAAATTTTAATTGGGTGGTATCCTACTAGTCTCTTGGATTACACCCTACAACCACCTTTGGGTGTATGTAAACCTTGTTCATTGTGTTTCCCAGGTTGAGGCATTATGCTTAGCATTGGTGGTTCGGGTTGTTGGTGGTCTTCTCATGCAGGTTGGTATCGATGTCCTGGGGATTTGGGCACTCTTATTGCTTGGAGGTTTGTGTTGGTGTTTTAGTTTTTCTTTGTTAGGTTATTTTTGGATTTTGGTTCAAATTATAGACCTTTAAATATAAAATGTGTTAAGGTCATGTCTAGTTTCCTATTTTTAATTTTAGTTTATTTATCTTATCAGTTTTTTTGTGTTTACTATTTCAGGTAAATAATTACCACATTTTATTTTTTATTCTTAGGAACTTGCACCAGCCCGTGGGGGTCAAGAATGCGCCTCGTGCCATTTTACTGACCAGGTTGGGCGCTGGGTCAGATACCGACCTGACCTAGTTATTGGTAATCACTATTAATTGATATCAAAAATATTTCATTCATCGTATTTCTCATCATTATGGCTTTCCAAAAAACCCCTCTGTTATATTAGTCAAATAAATTTCATTAAACTGGGAAAAATATAAACACATTCCATTAGTGGTTGAATAAAATCTTATGTGTCCCATTATTGAGAATATTGCAGAATAAATTTTTCCAATATATCTTTGTATATTTCTTATCATAACATGGGAAATGTTACCAACTAGGTCATAAATTTTTATATTGTAAAAATGGTGATAAAAAATAATCACATTAAATATGATTTAGGAATTTTATTTAAGTATCCACTATCCTTGAAACCTAACCAACATTGGTCCTACTTTTCTCTCATAGATAAAATGAATGTCCTTTGATAAGAACAAGCCAAATTCCATGCCAAATTATCTCTCCTTACCCATACTCTAATAGTTACTTGATTTTTAATATTTATATGTGGGGAAATAGAATTCCTGGAAAAGTTAATGTGTCCGAATTGTTGGAAATATTTATAGTATTTCATTGGATTTCTAGGAAGGTTTATGTTAATGTTCAATGTATTTATTATCGACACCTTTATAAAGAAATTTATTTGGGTTATGGTGTGTCAAAAATTACAATAATCTGAATAAATATTTTTATTCATTGGGTATGGGTGATGGTTTTCCAAATTGTGAAAGAAATGTTTCACATAATTTACAAACATTGAATAAAAATAAAAAATAATGATGAAATATCTATTTGGGTATCAATAGAAATTTTTTGGTTATGAATTCGGCATTAAGATAAATGCATATAGAAAACTGTAAGATCACATGTGATTCCTCAGAAACATGTAACATAAAAACTAGATTCTGCATCACCAGTTGGAAGTCTTCGATTCTATATTTTCATCGATCTAGAGAGAATGACATGGAAGGTTGTTTAATGACCATGATTCATCCATCCAAACTAGAATAGTTTCTATTCGTAATGTGTTCCCTGCTTCTACAATGGTACAAGTTGGATTAATTCACTATAGAATGAATGAAATAAAAATTATACGACTTCTGGGAGTGTAGGAAGGGTGAAAAATCTACTAATTCTCAAATATGTTAGGTAGATTCTTCCAATTAGTTTGTGGAGAAAAGAAAATTTTGATGGTGTTGCCGCAAACATTATAGGGCCTTCAGGTTGTAGTGGTATTTTGTAAACCCATCTTGGATTTTTGAATGGTTTCTTTAATCATTATTTTTGAATTTGAACATCATATAACATTTAATTTTGGGATATGATTTATGGTATCAAACATGTTGTCCAATAGAACTGGACTGCAGTATGGATTGACTCTGATTATGAAACAGTTTTCATGGCTCTAAGGGATGGAACAATGAATAACCCCTGGATACTCCTTCCCCATTAGATTAATTTCATGTATCATGTTATTAGAATCAATTATATTATATCAAATGCATATAAAGATTCCAACAATGTGTTGGAATATTTGTTAAAGAGGACAATAATGGTTGAAAGTGCTATGTGGTTAGTTAGTTATCTGGAATATTGCACCACAAAGGACAGTGATGACAAGCGAGGGGTGGTTCACTCTCATCATTGTAAACTCACTTGAAATGCCTAATCCTGTATTTTTACTTTTTTATTAAGAAATTTTTCATGATGAAATGTTCTATATCCTAGATTTTCATATTATATATTATCCTTTATCCTTCAAATGATTTGATCTTAAATCAAAAATTCATCAAAATGTTTACTGGTTTTTTTCGCTACTATGGGGATAAAGTATATGATATTCATGTTTTGATGTTTGGTTTATGTAAAATAGGTGTGAAGAAAACACCACATTTATATTTTACCATGTGAAATGATAGGGTAACATCATTTTTCAGGAATATCTAGATTAAAATGTTAATAAAGATAAGATATGAATATTTAATTAAATAGAGGAGATGATCCATCATTTTTCGTTTGGGAAAATAATTTACATTTTGATTGGTGAAGAGTATGATTCATTTTCATATGTGACACTATATAAGTTCTCTCTCTGATTGAAAATTGTTTAGTTAATCCATTTTTAATTTTTAACATTGCTTGCATCATGTATTCCTTTGTAATTCATAGTATATATTTATTCTTGTGTATAAAAATTATTTTTTGTGTGGGGGATTTGATGAGTTCACATTATAAATACATCTATTACATTAATTTTATATCAATTAATATTTATTTAAATAATAATGAACATTTCAAATTAATGTATATTATAACAGGGGGATTAAATTTTTATATTCTATTTTAGAAAATTATTAGAATGATATTTCATAAAATTTAATAATTTTAAATAATTTTTTTTGTGATTTGTAGGATCAATATTTTTAAGTGAGTTTAGATATTTGATGAAAAAGTGGTTGACGTGGGCTATCCATGAACTAAGGGATGAAAACCAAATAGTAGTTCAATATGGTATACTTGAAGATACACCCATATAGAGTTGTAGGCACGTATATAAAAAAGGTAGGAGAAACATAAAATATGTACAGCGGTAGGAGCGCATGGGGACCAGAATCATGTTGTTATGTGTTCTCAAAACACGGTATGAAATGGTCATCAATATGAATACTTTCATAGTAATATATCCTCATCAATGGGTTATGGGATTCTCTTAATTAATAAATTTAGGTACTACCAGTGCATTTTCTATTTTTGATGTGGTTAAAATGTGTATTTTTTACTAGATATAGAATTGGATCCAATTCAGTTTCGACATAGACTACCTCTACAGAGACCAGTCCCATATCTCGCCCACAATACCCCAATACATGACCCTCATTACAACATAACTGGAGGCTACTAGTTACCCCAAGATATTCCATAAAGTTCCCATGGACAATTTAAAGGAATCTTAGTAACCACTATATAATTAAATTCCACAACTCTGTAACCAAGGATATGTTTAAAATCAATAGAGAAGCCTGAAACGATAAAGATAAATATAGCCTAGAATTTTAATTACACCATGGAAACTTTTACCTAAATAATAGATAAAGAGAATTTGTGACCTTTTTTATACTATTTTTTATTGTTGGATTTGAATCAAATGATGTTGTGGAATAATTAATCACAACCATACCATGTCCAAATTTGACCAAAATGACATATGAATACTGTTCAATTTATTGTTTTCACAATGTTGTAGGGTGTTTTATATGGTAAAACCAAGAATGTGAGGAATGTTAGGGGTATGTTCATTGGTAGTACAATACCTCGTAATCCATATGTGGTCGTACAACTTTTTAAGGGGATATTATATTAGGGTTTTATCCTTGTCTTAGTAGGTTTTCACTGAATTTTTTAGAATATTGATTTATTCAAGATGCACATGAGGTGTAGAAATATATTTTAAAACTAATTGAAGAAAAAAATATGTGGGAGGATATCCTACTAGTTAAGGGTTAATTAATCAAATAATCATGAATGTCATAACAAAAAATCAATTATTTGATGAGAATCACTATAAATATGCTAATGGGTTCAGGTGTAGAAAAATATTCGACATAGAGAGATGGTTTTAATTTAACAAGAAGTAGAAGAATTTTTTAATGTATCAATACCTATAAATTAAACATCGAGGATACTATGAAAGGGAATATTAACTATATCCCTTGAGGAATACTAGATAATTGAGGAAAACTTGGTGCAAATACTACCATTTAGTGATGATGCATTAGGTCCATTTTCTAATCTTTATCCCCTCAAGACTAGACAATAAGTGTAATTATTCTATACCAACATCGGTAATGTTTCATTATTGAATATAATGTAAGGATATACATTGGATTTATATTTTAATTGGTTGTTTCATTTAATCCCTTAATATTAATTATACAATTCTTTCTCAAGCATGAAATTTTCGGTGAGAGAAGAGGTTTTCTACTAAACATATCAAACAGATACCCTTTATCATGGAAGAACAAATGATTTTTATAGGGTTAATATGTTTACACATGATTCCAAACACATATCTATAAACTAAAAAATGAATAGATTGGGGATAAGGAGGAATATAAAATATATGGTGATAACTTTTAATAAGAGGATCATAATACATCAATTTTAACAATAATTAAATTAAAAACACAACACATATCCCTGACTAAGATAAAAAACATAAACATAAAACAGAATTTGACACTAATCTCACCTATCTAAAAACAAAACCAAATTCATCCTTATTTTATAACAAAAGTCTTCATAAAATATTCTATGTCAGTTTAACACCATTCTATGTGGACTAACCATGAATTCCACTAAACTATATTTTAAATAAATTAATTTTTTAAAAATAGAAATGTTGTAATTTTTTTCCCATGTAGTTTTAATTAGACCATACAAGTAACATAAAAAAGTTTCATTTTTACCGTGGAGTTATTTAATGTATTGTTTACTTTTTTTTAGGAATTCTCAATTTGGATTTTCCTTTATTTCACAATTTTACTCTTTTTCTATCATGATATTATTTCATTAACAATTTTAGTGAATGAGTATTCCAATATGGTAATAGTGGATAACTCATATAATAATCCATGATGAATAAGAAAATTGGGGAAATAGAAAAAAATGAAAACCCCATTGTTGGAAGATGACCATGCCAAGAAGATATATAAAATGTATGAAATGGACTCCAATGGACGAACCTAGGGATGAAATTCTTAATCAAAAATGTATGGCCCATATATATGGGGATCAATATAATAATAATAGTTTATGTAGTTTCCTCCAAGGAATTTGAGGTCACATTTGTGATCATTCGGGCCATTAAAAACTCTATTCAGTTCACTAGCTACATCATGAAGACCCTAATTATCACATTTGGAGTTACAATGAATTATGTGACACATTTTATTTCTAAAATTTCACACATTATGTAGAATTATTACTCCTCGTTAGATTTTACCTTATGTGAAAAATATTTGTTTGGATCCCAAGTTTACCACTTCAATTAATCACAATATAGTAATATCTGGTAAGAAATGTCATGATATAACATTTTTGTATATCCAAATCTATTTATATATGTTTTATCATTATTAATAATGGTAAATTAAATGAAGGCTCATTATATAGTTCATGTTAATTTTCTAATAGACCAATTTAATTAAATCCCTTACATGACATCAATAAATGATTTGTAATTCAATGATATTATAATCGAATATTATATGGTAAAAATTCATTTGTAGATGGTTCCTTATGAGGTTAACTAATAAAAAATTCTCTATAAGAGAGATACATGTTGTTGGATGAAATGTTAAATGATAGTTTTTAGTGGCATCCTAATGTAATAAATTTTCATGGAGTGTATGTGGACGACAAAATCTTGGATACCACAAATATCAATGTAATGTTAAGGAAATTTGATGTCATTATGGACATTTTACATCCCCATGGGATATACTATGAATATTTGAGTTATTTAGATAATTATTTGTAACATTATACATGAGGATTATGATCACTACATACACTACATAATAATCATAGATAAAGATATGAATTTATTCTAATTTCACAATGTTTTCAGCCTATGCATGAATTTCAATCAGATACAAATTAATAAAATTCACTGGAGGATCCCCTGGAAGGTGTTATGAAATCCACATGGGATATAATTATAGAGTTGACATCATAATGAAAATAATATGATGTAACCGTCTGGAAATTGAAATATTTGTCAAAAAACAATTGAATGATAAAGAGGAAACTACAATCCATGTAGTTAAAATTTAAAACTATCTAAATGAGAGGGAAATGTGACTTGTTTTAGGTGACATTAAATTCTAAATACATAATGAGAAAGAATCCATTACAATATGTATTGTAAAGTAACCTGATCAAATTATGCACTTTGTTGGATGATATATTCGTGAATATGAATGATAAAGGATGTTAAGTACTAAAATAATGATATTAAAATTGAAATGAAGATATGATGTTTTTTTAGAGGATGTGTCACCACTCTTCCAACAACCACTAATATTTCATGAGAGAGAAAGATACGTATGATTTTCTAGAAAAGGGGAACAGTTTCTTAGAAATGTTTTAAAATGTATATATCAACATAACATTTTCTAATGAAATTGTAAACATACCCATATATGAGATGTTTATGAATGAATTAGTGTCAAATAAAAGAATAATAGAAGAACCCAAAACCATACCACTAACAGGGGTAGTGTTAAATTGAGGTTTTGAGAATCCTCCCATTGAATAAAATTGACCTAGTTAGCTTATCTACCCCTACTGATGATGGTTCTAATGGGTTTAGTGGTGACTTTTGTAATTTAGGTATAAGTTACAATATAATTTAATAATTAATAATAAAAAGAATGATGTTGAGATATATTAAACCAGCTGATGTCATTCCAAAAATTCATAACACATTAGTGAGACTTTAATGATGAGTACTTAAAGATTTTGTAATCAGCGTAGAGAATTTAAAATGGCTATATGTTTTTTTATTATGATAGAAATGTATGAAGAAAAATCCCAAAAAATATTGGGAAGACCATTTTTTATTATGGGAAAGGAAAATATTGATATCTAATGTAGAAATATTTGTTAAAGAGTTTTTGGATAACTTCTGATGTAAAATATATATAGGTTTATGATTAATATGGATAAAATTATTGCAATTTTGAGAGTGGGTATCATGAAAGGAACTGAGGACACTACATTAGTAGGAAAATTAGATGATATAGATACTGTTGAAAAATATGAAGTTGAAAAATATATGAATAATGACATGGGTGAGGTGGAAAATGTTGATTAAATTAGTGGGGCCACTTAATAAAAATAGTTAAGGAAAGGTAAATAGGTTTAAGAAGGAAGGGATATTCACTTTTATTATATAATACTAGATAAAAACTGATGCATTGGCCCCCTGTAAGTTTATAATTTTTTTCATAGATAAAGATTGCAGTTTTTTAAAAAATGAAGTAGGCCCATCTACATGGAGAAATAATATATTAATCCATCTGATGATTTGTATCAAGTAACCTCCTTCCTACCCTAACTCTCTTATATTCAAGTGGTAAGGTTGAGTATAATGACCATAGGAAAATCCATTTCATCAGGAAACCCATTTTATTATATATGGAATTTGGGATTTAATTTAATTTGAATTATATTTAATAACTATTTTGTGGGAGTATTTACTTTTTCAACCTTATTAACAATCTCCATGATCATTCAATATTTTTATTTTTTATTACATGAATATTGAGGTCACAATGAACTTATTAAACAAAAAAGATGATGATATTAAAATTTAGTTGGTATATGGACTTAATTTTTCAGTAATTATATTCATTCCCATATTTAAATATATTTTTGTTTAAATTAAATAATTAATTACCATAATATGACTATGGATTAAACTATAATTGATTAAAAAATTATTTTTTTGGACACCACGATTACATGATTTAATATTCCTGTTAATGGAATTGAATAAGTATGACGGTGGAATATGATTATCAAAATTTAACATAGATATTTGAATTTAGTCAACCATGTTTTTTATTTTTAGTGACATGTAATTTATTTTTTCCCTTCAATAATTCATGATTTTTGTTTCATGTGATCAGCTAGATTAGTTGTTCTTTTCTACACATTCCATGGGATATTGGAATAAATGATAAGAATTTCACTCCTTATAGGTTTATAAATTAAATTTATTCAATATATATTAATATATTTCATGACATAACATGTTACAAGATTCCTACAAGGATTTGAATTTTTTCTGGTCTCAATGATGACTGGTCAAATACACCTTAAATATGATTGAGGCCTTTTATTTAAGTTTGATCTATCCTTGAGACCTACCCTCCATTGGTCCAACTTTTATCCTTTTGAGACCACGAATTTCCTTTTATAGAAAATAGCCACATACCAATCCAAATCTTCTATTTTTATAGATAATACAATTTTTCCGAATTTTGAATTTTTAAATTATTTGTGAAAATGATTCTTTGAAAAAAGGAATTTTTTTATTGAAAAGATTTTTTTTGTGAATTTTATTAGATTCTATATAAGGTTTATGAAATTATTATATTTATTTATGATTTAAACCTCTATGAAAATATATTGTTGGGTTATAGAGGCTCAAAAACCAACATCGCTTGACTAATATGTTTTATGATTCCTTGTTGGGTGATGGTTGTGAGGCTTGTATTAGTTCAATTTCCTATAAAATTTAAAATTTTACAGAAAATAAAATTTATAAAAAAAATTAAATGGCTAAATATTAAAATTTTATTTCATTATTCATGTCCTATACATTCTGAGTTGCGGTGTATTGGAGATTTAGTCTCTAAAATGTTAATGTAATTTTTTTTATTTGATTATCATAAAATACACTTTGAGATTAACAATATTTTTTAACCTAATTATTTTATTTAGAATTTACGTACCATCCATTATCTGTAGAATCATTTAACAATAATTTGAAATGTTCTTATGAATTTTATTATTTTTAAATCTTTATATATGAGAAAGTGTGTCATATTCATGTTTATAAGATTAGTACATGTCACCAATGTATGAGTAAAACATCACATTAATATTTTCAAATTATTAATGGTAGATGATATTAATTGGTTAGTTAAGAAAAATATTTTAGTGTTTATAATGATATATTAAGAATTTTGAATGAATATTAGGAGAAGAACTATAATTATTCTTTGGGGAAAGTCATTTACATTTTTTCTATTAATGATTTGGATTATATTTTCAAATAAGACACTTAAAAATTCTATCACCAAATAGAAATTGTTTAGTCTATAAGATTTATATTTTTAATATAGATAACATGGGGGTTTTAATTTTAATTCTTAGTACAAGTTTATTATTGATGAATAACAATATTTATGTGGGTGGTATTTGATGAGTTCATGTTATAGAGTAATTATTTTACATTAATTTAAGGTAATTTATAATTTAACTGATTAATAGATCCCATTTTTTATTAAAGTCTCATAAAATTGTGTGATTAACATTTGATTTTTGGTTTTTTTAAAATATTTAGTAAAATATTTAATTGATTTTCATTTGTTTCCTGAATATTTATGTGTGATTTTTAGGATGGATATGGATATGAGAGTTATGGAAATATTTTTATAAAAGGTGGAAAACATGGGAATACCCTCAAATTTTGGAAGTAAGCCACATAGTATACCAAGAAGCTCACATTATAAGGTACCTACCATGTGACAATTCCATATGAGGCAGATTTAGATAAAAATATAAAATGCTAGAGGAATATGAGTGCATTAGTTCCATGGAGTCATATTGATGTAGTGATGGGAAGATATACTCACCAGTGTAGTGATGCACTAATTGGGGTAGGTATCCTTTAACACATGTATGAGTTCATTCGTCGGATAAACATAGAATTAACTTATGTTGAATAGGTAGTCCATCAACATTTTTTTTTGGGATATTAGTGATGGAAGTACTATTCAATACTTAGATAAACACAACACTTTCAATAGTAGAAAATTATCTATACACTCAAACATTTCTCAGCACCCATGGTTCCCATTATGATGCTTGACCACCAATTCAAAACCATAGAAACCTTACATTTCAACCATGAAACACTAATTATTCATAATGGTCTATGAGGATAAAGCTTAACAATCACTATATAATTGAATTCCACTATGTTGCTTCCATTTTAATGTGGTGTAGTCAATATAGAATCTTGAATAAATTAATTATGGTTCATTATTGTCTATCTAGAGTAATATTGAGCCTTGCAATAAATGAATGGAGAATATAAAGGGTATATATATTTTAACCTAACACCACATCACCAAAGATGAATGAAATAACCCTAAAGTGTAGTAGATCGCCACTAAACAATGTTCATGTTTGATTAATATGATGTGTGAAGGAACTACGGTGTAGGGTTTTTACAATGCAGAGGAGAATTTGATTTTTTAAGAACTAAGAAAATAAGAAAGATTAGGGTTACACCCATTGAAAGTAGGTTATGTTGTATGTAATTCATGGTCAGTAATATTTTCCAATGGCTATGCCATATGGGTTTGAACAACATTATAATAATTGTTTAACATTATTTTTAAAAATAAAATAATCTACCATGTACATAAATGCTACATGAATATCTCAAATAATAATTGTTGGAAAAAAAATTCTTTCCTCTCATATTAATGTTTGGTAATAATACTTCATTGAATATTAAAAACCCATGAAACAGCTAGTTTTATGAGTATAATCACCCTGTGGATGTAGAAGGTTTGAAATATCCAAAAAAAATAGAAGAAGGAAGTGTATTTTAAAAATCTATGAAGGAATAGATTTTTCTCTTCCTCTTATAAATTTATCATTTACCCTATTATGCAAGGTGGCTTGGTACATACCCTAGAAGGAATACCGAATACTATAAAAGAAACTGATGTAGATTCTTATTTGGACTACTTCTTCATTAGTTTGTTTTTAAATTTTCTATAACCTTTTATGAATTGCATATGTGGTAATCCTTTTGAACCTCACTATGTAATTTATGAAAGGTTCACAAAGTGTATGAGACCATGTTGTATTATATTTTTAATTGGTTGCTTCATTTTTACCATTTCATATTACTGCATACCCTTCTCTATTAAATATTCTCATAATGGAGGGAGAAGATCCAATAAACTAATTCTATTAACTATCTACCCTTTATAATGGGAAAAATACATTTGATTTGGGTAACTACATTCAAACATGGTTTGAAACATAAATATATGATATTAAATATGAATTGATATGATAAAAGGGGGTTTATATTACAATTGTTAGTACTATGAGATAAGGATCATTATAATTTAGTTCCAATCCATTTATATTACAAATCCAAAATATTGTACCTATTGGTACATGAATCTCAAAAATTATTCTTAAAGTGGCTTAAATTTTCTCAAAACCCAAAAAAAATCATCCTTAAATAATTAAGTTTTCTAAAATAATCAATTTAAATTGTACACCGTTATATATGGATAACCCTTGACTTATACTAAACTAAATTTTAAAACTAGTCAGTGTATGCTATAATAACTATTTTGTAATTCTATTTCAATGAGATATATAACAAAACCTTTTGTGAATTTTATCTTTATAAATAAAAAAATTGAGTACTAATTCACTAATATTAAAACATCAAAACATTTTGAAAACAACATTAATAGTGAAGGCTTGTAAAGAAAAATTGGAAGGTAATGTGGCTTAATGTAATAAAATAATTTTGGCATTTTAAGGAACAAACAGGTGTATATTTCATGGTGAATCTCAATTTAAAATACTTATATCCAATTAAGAACCACATTAATATTTAAATTATTTCATTAACACTGAATTATTGAAGTTGAAAAATAAAAATGTATAGTTTTCATACAAAATATCGGTTTATCTAAATAAAGAGTTTATATTTGGGTTAGTTAATTGAGTCATAAATACAAAAGAAGACTTGAAAATACTATTTATTCAATGTTTTCAGGGAATGGATTTTCAAATTTCTTTATATTAATGAAAATTATTGATTATAAGATTCAAATACTAAATTTGACTTATCAATAATAATTTAAAATTCATTTTATCAAAAATCAATATATTTACCTCAAAATATATTCATGAGTAAAAAATAATAAAATATATTAATTTAATCTCAATGATTTGTAAAAAATAACGGACAAAATAAATTATAAGGTGGTAGATAGTTGTCCCAAAAAATTAATTGAACAACCCCCATTTCTATAAAAACAAAAATAAATGATTAGGCATATAAAAATTGAAAAGGAGATACATAAAAATTTATTATTTTAAATAGAAAAAACATCGAGTTATCATTTGAGATAATTACACATAAATTTCATTTAAAATAACATAAATACTAAAATGATCTTTTTAGAGGAAAAATGAAAATAATTAAAATTTAAATGTATTGAAAAGGATATGTTTTTTATAGACATATAGGTGGATTCTAGGTTTTAAATTTCCATGATAATATACTTTAATTATATTATCCAATATTCAAAGTTTGATGTGATTTTTGTGGAATAAAACATATAGATTTTATTTCTATGGATATCCACGAGGGGATACTAAGACTAATAACAATAAATGAAAAAATATATTCAATCCCATGAGAGGGAATATATAAAATTTGAGGTCTAGTGGGGGTAGAGGAGGTCGAGGGGATCCATGTAGATATTCATCTAGTAATACACTATGTGATATTAAGTATGATTTGTGGGGGTAGTCATATCTCCTTGGGATCCACAACCAATTAATAAAATCATAACTCCATAAACTCATTGATCGTGTATTTATTATCATTTTCATCACCACATCCTTTATAAATCATTTTTATATGTAAATATGAAAATTAATTATAAAATATTTCTATTTTAAAATAATAATTAATAAATTTTTTTGAAGAAATGCCCAAAATATGTATCTACCCCATAAACATGAGCTTCAAATACATTATACTCAAGAAAACCCTGTTGGGATTTACTTTTGATAATGGGAAAATCATCCAAGAATTATTTACCAACCTTGATAATATCTTCAACATGAGTTGTTGGGGTTATAAGAATTACTTCTTTTGTATATTTATATTTTATTTTTTCACCCAATAATTCATCGACTTACATTATTATTGTTGATGAAAATATATTTTTATCTAATCCCCTCATAAAAAACTCAGAAAAATTGTCATACCCAATTCCTCAATTATAGTTTTTTAACATATTAATAATCTTATTATAAATATAGAAATAAAATAAAAATTCATTATCAATTTACATTTAAACTAAATATATAAAAAAAAATTTGAAATGAATATAATTTTTTAAAAATTAGTTTGATGTTTGGTTTTCTAGTAAAAATTTCTTTGAATGAATTATATAACACTAAATTAATTTTGAATATATTGATATTAAATTTTTTTTCTTCTTTTAAATCAAAATTTACACACAACACATAATATAAATGAACAATTATATAATATTATAACATTATTATTTAGACATGATTAGTACAACCAAGCCTTTAAATTAGATGGTATATACTAAATTAACTAATTATTTAATTATTTTTATACATAAAAATTATTTTTTTACATATTAATATAAATAAGAACTCAAATTTAATAAATATATCTTAATCTAGAAACATGTTTCCTTAAAAAATAAATTATATTACTTTTGAAAGAAAATATTAAAATTTCATTTTGGATCTTTAAGAAATGTATTTTATAAAATATTCATAATTTTTCGAATAATCATAAAAAATTTAACCTATGGTCATATTTTTTTTTGATTTTTAAAAAATATGTATTTTTTAGTTAATAGGAAAAAATATCAATTTTTTAAAAATTTATTTCCTTTTAATAAATTTTGTAATTTAGAAGTCCCAATGTGATTGAAATTTTTTTATTTGTTAAGAAAAAAATTATTCATATATATTTAATCAAAATAATTTCATTTAAATCTACCTTATATAGTATTTTAATATAATGTTATATTTTTGGCTTTAAAGAACACTTTTATGATAATTATTTTATAATTTATAAGGTTTCTACATTATAACTAATTACTATTATCCCTAAATAATAATTATTTAAATGGAATTTATAAATTATACATTTATAAATAAGAATTTAAATTCATGTAATTATTTTTTTCTTATCCTATTGTTATTATAAGATCATCCCATTCATGAAAAATGAATTTCATGAAAAACAATTTTTTAACACCCTTGTGGGTTTATTTTGAATTAAATAATTCCACTTCTATGAACATAGTATTATAAAGTTTATTGAATTTATAGAGTAAAAAAATTATATTATATAATAATTCCACCATAATTTTTGTTCATAATGAATATTAAAAATAGACAAATTAAAACCAAGGTTATAAAAATAAGTGGGTAAATCTGAGTAACCAAAGAGGTAAGGAGGATAAAATTTTTAAAACATGTTTATTTTAAATGGTATGGGTGTTTCTTGGCCTTATCTCTCCCCAAAGCAATTTTAAAAATGTTTTTGCCACCTGGAGGAAGAGTAAAATTCTATTATTTAATAGTTTTGTTATTTAAAAGAATGCCACTCTACCTCAATTATAAAAGGGAACCCCTCCTGCACATATTCACACCACTCAAGTTATTTGGATCAACCTGAAAATTTCAAATACCTCCCCAAAATACTAATCTACATTATATAAGTTTTGTTCTTTACAAAAGGATGTCTTTAGTGGCAGAAATATGATATCCAAAGGCAGATCTTATAAGTAATGGTAATCATTTTCACCAGGATCCTTCTTTCTTCATCTTCCTTTTCCAATATATATTTTCTATAAAAATTTTCAATTTAATAAAACCATTATATAATATATATATATATACATAGATTTTATTATGTTAATGTCATAATATTCAACAGTCTTCCCTATATCAAGTGGGAAATGAAACCATCATTAATGTGTGCATCGGACAACAACGTAACGAATCGATGTAATGTTTTATATCATCAACCCTAATTTTTTTATGAAATTGGATATAATATTAATAGATGATACAAATGAATAATAATAATTCTACCATTGTAAAATATCAATAACTGTCATACTATATCATCAATTAGAAAATGACAACATTAATCAAATGTATGACAAATAACTACCTCATAAAGAGATGCCATTCATTTTTTACGATGAGATAAGATTAGTCTTATAGTTAAGTTTATTTAAAGAAAAAATTAATATATTTATTTTATAAAAATCTTTATATAATATTAAAATAACAGCTCTATTCTTTTTATAAATTTCATTGAAAAATTGAAATGTTATGCATGCATATGTCTGGATTACTATCTTCATGACTGGTAGAAAGGTCATTTTCCATATCAATAATTCATTTCTATTTTTAGAAATTATAATTTTAGAATAAAAATGATAATTATGAAATTATTATTATTCTATAGATGAAATATTAATGTACCCTTTGACCATGGGAAGCACAGAGATGCCTTTTTGAAATTATTAACTGAGCATCCACAAAACCCCATGTGTGCACTTAACTGAATAATTACTTAAATATATAATTTAAATAAATAATTTAAATTATTTAGGAAAATGGGGCTGAACCTATATTA
The DNA here is from genome assembly GCA_963277665.1 of Viscum album. NCBI lineage: Eukaryota > Viridiplantae > Streptophyta > Magnoliopsida > Santalales > Viscaceae > Viscum > Viscum album. The sequence goes on from OY728142.1 coordinate 1,613,362,132, forward strand.
GCTAATTAATAAAACCAATAACCAAATTAATTTTATTATACATCAAATAAAATACACACTGGATAATACTTGTCTGGAGGTAAGTGTTTTCTTCTAAAAACATCATTCATTGAGACACATGTTCTTTTATACAAAAAAAATTATTTTATTGGTCTGATGTACTACTCCTTTACTTATTATGTTATAAATTAATCAAAATTAATTGTATTTTCAATGATTATTAAATTACGTCATTCATGGGGGTTATGATTCAAATTATACCAATGTGGTAAGGGTTTTTGTTTCAATTTCATTTCAATTAGGATTTACTATCATAAATGTATATTGTAGGAAAATATTTGATGACTAAATAAAAATACATTTAGTTTTATTATCCTATGTTTATTCATTAATTTTTTATCCAATAGTCTAATTTCTCTAATATTAGTACTTAAAATGATTGAGAAAGTGTTTTTAAGGAGAACTGACTTCATTTATCCATCATGTCAAAACTTGTTTTCCTTTCAAATCTATGTTATATAAAAATATATAATTATTTATTATATCATAAAAATATTAATTAGATAAAATATTTCTGATGATTAAATTGCAAAAAAAATAATTAAATGGAGTCTTCATGTTATTTTCCAAAAAAGTTAATTTTAACCATTCATACAAAAATTTGAAGGGGGGCTTTATTTTTACATACTCTACATGTAAGAAATTACCCACTATCGTTAATGATAAACTTGTGAATTTATTCTTTATATGTCCATAGAGTTATATTTAGGTAAAATTATGTATATAATTTTTTTGGAAATCATTAGTTTTCCAATATCAATTTGCAATGTAAAAATTTTATTTTCCTCAAGATTGTTTTTAATCATTTTAAATTAAATCCTATTTATCTATTAAAATTTCCATTAGTGATATGGGATGAATTTAAAATCACTATATATTTTCGTACATATATATATATTTGGTACCTTGTCTTCCTTTTATGGGGTAATACATTCCCAAGGGAATTTCTCAAATTCCTTCATTATGAAATTTCCTTTTAGTTTTAAATGAGGAAATATTATTGAACCCATTTTATTTCCATGGTTAATTTTTATGTTTTTGAATTTTGATTGGTTTCATCATGTGGGACACATATTAGTGTACATAATATGAATGTAAAGGGTGAGATAAGAATTATAAAAACCTCCAATGGATTGGTTAGTTTTTTATTCAAATGATACGTCGTGTATATGATTCGGGTGTGAACCCAATAAATTATGGGACATTGTACACCCTGTTTTTTAAACGGTTATCCTTAACTAATTTTCATGTTATGATTTAGGTTAATACCACATTTTTTATGTTTCCATGATCATATGTTATAATGTTAATTAGTTATTCTCCCATGTGACTATACATCTTTCATTTCTTTTATGATATTATTTTACTACTTTGACTAACATATTATGTTTATTTATCATGTTATTCTTTTACAATGATTTTTTCTCACCCCTTTTGTTTATATATTCCCTAGGTAATCCCGTGTAGTTTTATTAGCTCAGAATAATTTATGATCTCATGTTAGAGAAAAAATAATGATTTTTCATTTTTATCCCAACATGATGTATTAGGATCATAATAATCCAAATACATAGGGAATCACAAATTTTTATAGTAATTAAATGTTTTTTATGTTATGAATCGTGTAATTGTATGGGTAAAATGCCCAGTTTACTAAATTTGGTATTATAGAAATGGATTCATTGAAATTTGAAAACTATGATGAGGAAACATTAGTGAGATATCTAGGGATAATTCCAATTATAATTATATGTATACGAAAATATCAGGGAATTTTGGGTATTGATTGTGTGATTGGTTTCTTATAAATTACATACCTTTCAAAGTAAAGAATCTAGATGTGTCTCTTACACAATTTTACAAAGTGTTTATTCCTCTAATAAGTGTATAATGAAACAGACTCAATCATCACCTAGTGCAAGAAAATATATATTATTGCACATATGGTTTAACATTGTTGTGGTATATTATTTTAAAAATCACAAAATATTTTTGAATCATTATGAAGGACATGAATCCAAGATAATCATTGATGACCTAAGATAAACATAAAATGTCTTGTGTTAATACATTTATACATGATCCTATGTTAAAATTAAAAATTTTTGCTTTTTTGGTTTTATGTTATGGAAGTCTAAAATGGTTAATATTATTTTAAAGTACATTTGTTGTAATAAAATTATTCGGATTAGTAAGGGTTTTAGAAAAAAAAATATTTTAGGAAGAATGCATTATATATTATGAACTTAAGTGTATTGGTAACCTTTAAGGATTATCCTATAATTGTTGATTATGTCACAATAATCAATAAGAATTATTTTATGTTTTGGGAGAAAATGTGTTTTATATAAACCCATAGTTGCTCGAAGCTAATTGGATGATTAATTTTATTTTTAAGATGTTCTTTGTATTTTTGGAAATATTATAGAGACAATAGTTATAAAAAATGGAAATCCCTCAAGATTGGTGATAACTGACCACACTAAAAAATGATGAGATGCATGAACCACTAAATAATGTGAAATAATAGAGAATTTCCCAACACTAAACTATATTATGACCTTGATTTTATTAAATTATTTTCTATAAAAATGTATGGGTGTATAAGTATTATGTTTATATTGGAAAATTTATCTTAGGATTGAATCTTTTTAATTTTTTTGTTTTTTAAGGTGATTAATTGTATTTTGAGATATGAATTTTTTGGTTAGTATATATATAACCCATAGTTTTAATGTAATATATAATTTGGGAACAATTATATTATATTTATTGATGTTTAACATGAAGGATTTGAGATAATGTTTTATGATAAAACATTCATTTTTGTTTAGGAATATTTGGATATTATGTTACTTGTTTTTGTAATGATTTATCTTTAACATTTGGTTACGTAAAAAATTAGGTTGATGTAAATATTGGTGATTTTTTATATAAAATAATTATCTTTCATGATTATTGAAAAATACATATTTTTTTAAACAATAATTTATTATAAAAAAATAAGCATATAAATATGAACATTATTCTTTTAATTTTACTTCAAAGTAATATATTTATTTTTTATTTATTTTTAATTCAATTAATTAAATTTAAATCATCATTATACTATATTTGGTTAGATGTTTATTTTTTGGCTTTAAAACACAATCTTTTGAAAATTGTTTTATAGAACATAATGATTTCCATATTTCTCTAATTAAGATAACCCCTCAAGGGGGATTTATTTAAATTTAATTTATATATGATGTTTATATGATTATAAATTTATATTCACTAAATTATTTTTATTTCATATATAGTAATTATTATATCTTCTTATAATTGAAAAATGCATTTCCCAAAAACACATTTTTTTGACATGTCTATAGGTTTAATTTGAAATTAAATTATTCAACGTATATAAACCAAATATGAAAAAATGGGTTAAATAATTGTAATAAATATAATTTATATTATATAATATTGTATACTTATTTTTTGGTCACAAATAAATGTGAATACAGTAAAAACAATAGTTACTATGGTAAAAAGATAAAACATTAACATAATAGGTAAATAGGATAAAATATTTTTAAAAAAATATATTTAATGGTATTTAAGTATGATTTCAATTTAAAACCTACCATAATTTTTTTCCAATTTTTTATTCATAGGTAATGAGTGGGACATTACATTATTGAATAGTTTTTTGTGTTTAAAATAATTCCACTACGTCTCAATTATATAGGGTACCCCTCCATTCACTTATTCACATATCTTAAGCCATTTTCCTAGAAAAAGGTGATGTAAAATTATCTACCCCCAAATCCGCATATATATTTTTTATCTTTCTATCTTCCAAAAATACCTACCTTATGGTCCTTAGTAAGATATCCAAATGTGGTTCTTCTTAGAAATGGTAAATATCTAGATCGTGCTCCTTTTTTTCTTCTTCCATTTCCACCTTCTATTATGTTTTAAAAATTCCAATATAATAACTCTAGTATCTCATATATACTTAGATTTTTTTATATATATAGATTAATATTCATCCATAAAAACTTCCATCACATTTGAAATGAAATCATAATTCGTGTGTACAGTGGACTACAGCCTCACGAAACGATGCTACTAGTTTTCCATCATCACCAATCATGTTTTTTCATGATTATTAATATAATGTTTATATATTAAATCAATAAAAAATTATTATATATTTAATATTAACATATCATATATCTTTTTACCTTAATATACATTTTAAAATGATTATATTATTCATGTTTACATCGAAATATCACCTAACAAAATGATGTGATTTATTTTTTGTTAATACATCACATTAATGGTATATGTAAGTGTATTTAATGAAATAATATGATATATATGATATAATGATAATTATTAATTGATAATGTTACAATTATAAGATTTACATCATAATTAATGTAAAATGGGAATGTTACTCATCTGTCTATACGACTTATCATCTCCACGATTGTAATGTAGTTCAATTTTCATAATCATAACTCAGGTTTTTTTTCACTATACTTTTTTTATTTAAATTATGGTTATTACATGACTATTATTTGGAATATTATATATAAATTAACCCTTTTACAAAATTCAATCCATTGATGTCATTTTTAATTTATTAACTGGGAATACATTATACACAAAACATGGTCAAAACTGACTACACAACTAAATAAGTAATTAAAATAAATAAATTAAACTATTTAAGAATATGTAATTAAAACTATAGATTTTCTATAAGAAAATAATAAATTATAAAAAATAATTATGATGGAGAAAAATGAAATACATGACATGCCTGTACCCGAGGAATGGTTTTTCATCGAAAAGAAAATCCTTCTTAGAAACAATTGTTCTTTTATAGACCTAAATTTTTTATATGGTTTATATACTTCCCAATTACATATTATATTAGTAATACTATATAATTCATCTTATTTTATGATTCTGTTAACTTGCTTCATTCAAGGGGGTTATGATACAAATTTATCAAATTTATAATCTTTAATTCTCTAATCTCATTTATTTGGTATTATCCATGCTTCAACTTATATTGTAGGAAATTAATATATTAGTTTCTAACAAACCCCTCATAATTTAAAAAATAATGAACTTTTAATTTTTGTACAAAAATATGTAATAATTTTTTTATGTGATATTCATTTTTGGAATTACACTATGGCATCACCTAAAAAATCTTTGTAGCTTCCATCGTATGTTTCTAGGGTTCAATAAAAATAAAATGTTTTCTATAATATTTTTTTGAAATATTTTGTTTTATGAATTTAATTTTACAAGTTTATAGTTTACCATAATCGATCATTATTATAATATTTCTAAAAATTTTCAATTCATAAACGAAAATAAGCTTCAATGCTATGAAATCATTTTGAAATATTTATATATGTATATTCCATATATAACATTCACACATTCCGTTTCATTGATGGGTTAATAAAAAATATATGACCATTTCTAAAATAAATTCATTAAGTATTTTATTTTTATTATGTTATAATTAAATATTATCTAACCCATTTTCTATCTAGGATTAATTATTATTTTTATGTCTTAGGGTTTATTTCCTTCTATTTAATTCACATTCATATACATAATATAAATGATTTATAGGTTATTATAATTATATATCCCTCAAATGAATTATATAATTTTATAGTCCACTGAGAAATCATGTATAGGAGTATAAATTGAACCTAATCTATTATGGGATATTTTTTAACATATGTTGTTGTCTTGATAATTTTCAAAGATTTAACTTCATATCACATTTTATGTTTCATGAAAATTTCCTATGATTCTAGGGTATTATTACTCTATGTTATTTATATTTTTAATACATGTTATTACCTAGGTTCTTTATGTTTTAAAATATAACATTATATATTTTACGGACATATTCTGTTTCCTTATCATGATTATAAACATACAATGATTTTGAGATGACCCATTCTATATATTTATTGTATTTCATATCCCAGAGAGTATTACCAATGGTAAAGGATCTTGGAACTGAATATGGAGTATAAAATAATGATGTTTTATTTTAGTATTTCCATGATTTATTATGATCCCATATTTCCATAAATTAAAGGCCTCATGATATTTGGGTTCTAAATAATGGATATTTATTTTTAAATTGATGTAATGTTGACATTTAAAGTATTGAGTATTAATAATATTCATGTTTTCCTATTGATAATAATTTTTGTCAGATACCTGTTAAAATTATTAAGCTAGAAACACACCACATTAGTGTACTCTGGTTTTGTCTCTTGAGGTGGATAGTCATATGAAACACTTGTCAATAGTAACACTTTATAAACTAAATAACCTAATAGTACATAAAAACTAATAAATTTGTTGGTTTTATAAACTTTATATGATATATATACATAAATTAAAATAAAAATATAAAACAAAAAAAAAATATATACTTGATAATGATTCTATGAATGAATAATTTTATAATCCTCAAGAGTCCCAAATGTTTTTTATTATTATTAATTGAAATATAACATCATCATCACACTCAATATAGTATTTATGTAGTACCCCTAGTTTAAATTAAGTTACCCTTTTAGTATGCTTTTTAAGTATGTAATGTGTTTGGATGACGTTTTGGGAGGGTTTGTAATAATTTTTCAATGATTTGGGATTATTATAAAGGTACATGGTTTGAGCATAGTTTTTGGAAATTTTGATTCTCCTCTAATAATCGCTGTAAGGGGAAACATATGATTTTATTTAGGAAAATGGTTTTTCTAGATTGTGCAGTCACCCAGGAGAAATTGTGAAAAGTGGTGGATAGGGATTCTACACAGTTAGTGCAAGTGATTTATAACCATGAAGTCCAACCATGTGAGATTCTCCGAGATAAAGAGGCTAGTGAACGGGTAGCACACAAAATTCTTAACCATGTGACTAACTATGCATCATTTAAAATTAAGATCTTATATATTTCACTCATTTTCATCTCTAAGAATCTCTTTTTAACCAATTTCTAACCAATGATTATTTATATTCCTAACAATGTATTTGGATTCTTCTCATCGAATAAGTAGAAACCTGATGGCTATTAGTGCTACATTCTAGCCAAGTTCCATTGGTAATTCATTTTTTATGGTAGTTTTTCATAGATCTACATTATTCCCCTCTGTAAAAATCAGATAAATGTGATGATGTTGATATATCTATGATGGTTGATTCTAATGATGATTAAATATGGAACTTTTTATGTATGCTAAATATATATAAGGAGGGTTTTAGAGATTCAACCAATATTTTTTAATAATTCATTTTTTTCTACATTTTAATGATTATTCATGAGGTTTGTAGATTCACACTGGACTCAACATATTATAACTGGAAGGGTTAATTTCAAATTTATTGTTTTGAAAAATCTGACTGTGAAATTGTTGTATAATGATTGATGGAAACCGTCTTGGGTGATTATTTTTCGTATTATTAGAATTAGGTGTCTTTTATAACAAGTATAATTGGAAACATGATTTTAAAAGGATTATTTTAAAATGGTTTCCTATTTTGGATGCATAGAAAATTTGTTTCAAATAAAAAATTTATTTTATTGAAATGGTTTGGAACCATTTAGTTTTTCATGGTTGTTGTTTTAAAAATTTTAGCACAGGTTGAATGGGATGGATATTGGCCATGATGTACCACAATCATAGTGATAGTTTATAGATTTGAAGTTACAAAATCAATGGTATCACGATGTTTTCATTGTTGAAAGAGTGCATGTGTGGTTTCATGAAATGGAATGGGTTATGCCAATATGGAGATTGGAAAATTGTTCAATTAATTGTTCATTTTTTATCCTTACAATTATGTTTCTTATAAAACTACTTCATGATGGAATTTTTTTTATATTTTAATATAAACAGATTCATTTTATTTTATATAAATTATTTTATAAAAATGTTCTAAAATGATCTACCATAGTGTTGTCAGTAGAGAATTCAATTTGGGAAAACCTACTGAGTTTTATTATTCACCCATTCTTTGGAACTTGGGTGCTTTGCAGATATTGTTTATTGGGACACAAGGAAATGTAATATATCTTATTTCCATAGTGGTGATACATTTTAAAATGGGTTTATTTTTAATTTTTATCGTGGATCATATTGGGATCTATAGAGTAGTGTCTTGGTGTCTTTGAGTATGTTGGTTTTTTCTTCCATATTGTTATTTTAATAATAGTTGTCATACTATATTCTACATCTTTCATAGTTGGGTTTTATTTTAATTTTTCTTACATTGAGTTGTACAAACATTGGGTATGCATCATATATTTTTTATTTCTTTTAAGGTGTGATTTGTTGGATTGGTTTATTTTATTAAAATTTAAATTTGTACGCCAATTTTATTAAAGATCATTTTATTTATTTACAGACATTATCGTGTTGGGGATGTGTCTAATGTCCATGTAATATTCCACCAACTTATCATGATAATGGGGAGGGGTGGTATGTTACAATTGTTATTGGTTTCTTATATCATTATCATAAAATTGTAATAGTTCTTGGTCAGTGATAATATCTTTCAGGAAAAATGGTAAATGTTTTTCAATACTCAGATTGAAAATATATATAGATAGTCCTTAGGTTGGGATGTTATAAACTTGTAGGATTATTGGGACATTAAATATAGAAAATAAAAATATGTAGCTAGAATTTTCATGATGAACTTAAATTTACAAGGGATTATGGTGCATAAATGTTTTAGATACAATTATAGGATTTTGAATATAATTTTCATGTTTTTAGCCAATGATTTGTGCATGACATGTATTCATATAAATGACTTCCCACTAGGAGTCCATATATAATTTTATGTTATGTTATATGATTTGGTGAAAAATTAATTATTTTTGAAAATTTTTAAAATAAATTTCAAATGTCAAATTTTGAAAAAGAATGGGACTAGTATTTTGAATGTTTTTTGAGTTTCAAAAGTAGGGTGAAATTTTCAAATAGGCATTAAAATTTAATGTTTGGAATTTTTAAAGCCATTTTTTTATAGTTATATTGTTATATACATTGAAAATTTTAAGACATTAATTTATAGAGAGTGATACTTATGAATTTATTGTGTTTTTAGAAATTGGCACCTAGTCGGCATTAAAGGAACCAACCGGAGGAAGCTACTGAGAATGTAGTTGCACCTGAGCCAAAGTTGAACAAATAGACGGTTTAGTGTATAGTCCAATATTTTTAGGCTATGGTATTAGGGAATAAGGGGGATGAAGTTTGGAATTTTTATTATTCCATCCAATTCCGGAACGATAATCCACCCATCTTATAGGGTGATTCAGGACCATAGAAGAGGGATGTGTAGCTGAACATGAGGAACAAAATATTTTATTTCCTTGGGAAATCATCATATAAGAATGTAATATGGTATTTTTATATGCTGGTGTATATTTTTCACCAAGTGTGGTTTTTATAAGTTTAGGATAAACATGGGAAATGCATCATTTGTGAGGGTATTGAATAATGTTTTCAAAAAAATACATCCCCGCATGTTTAGGAGTGTAAGGATGGTATTTTTTTAGTACGGTGAAAAAACCCACTTTGTGACAGATGATGTGGAAACATTTATAAATTTATTCTTTTTTGTGAAAGAATATTTTTCTACTACATCCTTGAAGGTACTCGTTTTTTAATAGGGTTGAGTCATGAAATTCACTAAAAAATTGTTGTTGTTATAAAACATATTATTTGGAGATATTTAAGAGAGACATAGTTGAATAAAGGGAAATCACAAGTGATATGGGTAGAGGTACATGTTCATACCTATGGAAAACTATTGGAACTCTAATGTTGAGAGAAAGAATAATAGGGACACCTATTTTAATGGTTTGGGGATGGCTCAGAATCATACAGCTGGATTGGTAAATCATGATCCAATACCTAAGAGAAATCCATGATGTTTCCAATGTGGTTATCTGGACCATATTATGTGAAATTTAATGAAACCACCTATATAGTGCCTCTATTGAAACTATATGAGGCATCATCAGTTCTATTGTCACATTGCTCTGAGGTCATTTGTTAAGGACACATCTCACATGTCTCATACGTCATACGTATTGAGAGTATGAGAGCAAAAAATCTATTTTCTTTAGTAGAATAAATCTATATAATGGGATTATTGGAATACCATGAATCCTCAACTATGTGAATCACAATAAGAAAATAAGGAAGAAAGTGAAAAATATAAGTTGTTTTATGGAGCGGAGCTATTGATTGAGGAAGATAAATATAGACCATCGTTTGGATAGGTGCAATTATTTTTAATTCTACCATTATGAAACATTTTTTTGATATGGGTGAGTGTAATTAATTTATTTCTTCTAATTATTTTAATTTGATGGGTGTGAATGTTTTGATGATGCCTTTTGTGTTGAAAAACCAAACTCCTCTTAGTCAAAGCACTACAGAAAAATTTGTATTTTGCGGCAGTTTTTATTTTCGTTTAGCGGTGGTTTAAACCAATGTTAAATCATTCTATGGTGGTTTTGGAAAACCGCGGCTGAATCATGTGTCAGGAAATAATTAGCGATGGTTTTTAAAAGCATCGTAGAACCATTTAGTGGCAGTTTTTTAGCGGATGTTTAAACCTTTTCTAAATTGTCTTTAATTTTTATTTAACTTTTATTTTTTTCGTTATTTGTTTATTTATTTATTTATTTATTTTATTTATTTATTATTTATTTATTTTATTTATTTATTATTTATTTATTTAATTTTTATAAATATTTTTATAATTTATTTATTTATTTACTTATTTATTTATTTATTATTACCATGCTCATAACCATATCCGTGTATAAGTCTATGTCCATGCATATGTCCTTGAAATATATAGAAATTCTGCGTTGGGTGAGATTTGAACCCCTTACCTCATGCTTATTCTCCAAAGACTTTACCCCTCCAGCAGGCTTATCATGTGGTCAATAAATCAAATTTAATGTACTTATACACATGAATATTAATTGTAAAAACAAGAAATACATAAAAGATAGATACACACTAAATAATTATTAATCAATGATTATTAATCAATATTTTCTAACCAATAATCAATCATTAATAATTAACAATTAATAATAAATAGTATATAATATATAATATATAATATATAATATATAACATAAAATATATAATACATAATATAGAATACATAATATATAATAAATAATACATAATATATAATATATTATATATTATATATTATATATTATATATTATATATATTTTATATTTTATATTTTATATTGCATAATATATAATATATATTCGGTAATATATAACAAATAATATATAATATAATATATATAATATATAATATATAACATATAATATATAACATATAATATAAAAGTAATGTATAAATAATAAATTAATTAAAAATTAATTGAATATATGATAAATAAATAACAAATTAATAATAAATTAATAAATAATAGATAAATAAAGAAATAGTAAATAAATAACAAAGAAATGATAAATCATAAATCATAAATCATAAATCATAAATCATAAATCATAAATCATAAATCATAAATCATAAATCATAAATTATAAATAATTAATAATTAATAATTAATAATAAATAGTAAATAATTAATAACTAATAATTAACAATTAATAATAACTAATAATTAAAAATATATCATTAATAATTAATATTTATTATTTATTATTTATTATTTATTATTTAATATTTAAAAATTTATAAATTATTAATAAATTATTAATAAAAATTTTCTAAATCCACCTACATGGAATTATATAATTGTGAATTTTTTTCACAATGTGAATCCTTTTCCAGTATGATGCCATGAAATAGTACAAAGAATGAAACTTTTAAATGATGTGGATATCATTCACATCATGAAAAGGATTATCGATGTTTTTTATCATAGAGATCCATTTTCTGGAGTATATGAATTTTGTGGTTTTCACATTGTTCAAGTGGGATTCACATCATGAAATGTACAAAACCTATAGGTTTTATGTTATGCATGCCTGATTCATTTTAATATTATGTGCAGTATCATCTATCAAATACTAGGGGATCTGCCAGGAAATTTAAGGGATCTATCTCATTATGGACAATTTAGATTTATGGTTAATCTTGACTATGGATTTTCTAAGTATCTTTAGGAAACTGATATTTTTACTTCGTCATTGTAATTATTCATAGTATTTTCACTGTGGTTTATTTTCATATCCATGAGACTTGTGGTGGTGATTCATATTGTTCCATTCCTGATCTATTTTGTAATCTTCCTTTGGAGGTTGAACATTTTGTTTATTGTGGTGCAGCATATGAGTTCTTTGTGGTCAGTTTGGTTTTATATTCAACACCACCTAATTTCCTAATTTAATTTATTCTTATATGTAAGGATTTCTTTCATGGACTCCATTGTTTTTTATGAAATTTTATATTTTTAATGATATCATTACAAGTGTGTGTGACCTGAGTTTTAGGTAGGTGGATCTACCACTAGTCTATGCTTGATGCACCTTGAATTCTCTCATTTTTATAAAAAAAATAGAAATAAATTTGATGGATTTATTTATTTTTGTGTGTAGAAAATGAATTTTTTGAATATATGGTTTTCCCCATGTTTTGGAAAAAGGAAAACCTATTTTCAAACCACTTTGAAATGCCTTTATTAAATGGTATTCAATGCATTGTATTGGTGAAATTGATTATGAAATGTAACACATGGGATGCCCTAGTTTAATATATTCTAGGTGTAGTAATTGGCCGCGCCAATGGAAATCATTGGGGGTTCACACTTGGGGTATTCTTATACACCCCAAGACTACAGTTTTAGGATCTTATTAGACCTATTTGGATGTTCTATTACTAGGGTGTCTCTTTGTTCTCATGATTCGATGCATATATCTAGAGACTTCATGCATTTTATTGTCAATTTTGGATATATATGTTTTCAAGCTATAATTACCTATAGTGATTCTTGGTGGGATTAATTTTCCCTTTGGATTATACTACGTGGGATTTTGTATGATATGTGATACATGACTTGACTAGATTAATATATCGGATATCATTTGGAACTAATTTTGTTGGATTATTTGGAAATGTGGAAAAGGGGACTCATTTACCGTTATAATGATATAAAGACTCTTATTATCCTGAATTATTTTCTATAATGTGGTGAAATATTCATATTTTTTATAGTAATTTATTATTGAACACCAGGTTCGGATCCTACTAATCCTATTTAGTTAACACCCAACATACCCCTTTTATGGTGCATAGACCTTTTCATATCATTTGTTATGAGGAGATTCATGGTGCCATATTGAGGAAGTGATGTATCTATTACCTATATTGGCATCTCAAGAGGTGATATGGTGAGATATTTTACAATATATCCAATGTATTTTTTGTTTCGGTTTTAGTTATCCTCTAATGTTGGACTTGTTCCTTGGAAATTGATTCATTAACACAAATTTTTATAGCTTTAGTTGTTTCCTTTCTTTTTATATAACATATTTCTTGTATTACCCTTATCTTTTCCTTTTATTCATTTATAAATTTATATGTCATGTTATATAATGTATGTTTTTAAAAATTGGTCCCCATGGTTTTTGTAGATTCCAAGGATCTAGTCTCCAGACCATGGTGATCGGTAATTCCCTTTGGGTATGTGATAACTCAAAAAAGGTACATGGTTTGGGGGTATTCATGTCAGTTCACCACTATTTAGAATCGATGGATGGTTGTTCATAGTTTAGGGATATTGGTAGACTAATGATACAATTATTTGGACTTAAGAGTTTTGTTGTGGTGAGTTCCTTTCCATCTCTTTCTTCCATGAACCAACTTGGGGAAACTACAAACCGATAATCTGATCTACTCCACGACAAGGCCCAAGAGATGTTCTCAGTCTTCTTAAGATGAAAACATGTGTCAGTAATTAAAGGTAATGTAATTGTTAATGATTTATCCCTTAACAAATAGATATAAATTATGTGTGATTGAGTACACATCACTAAAATGAGAACACATAAATCAATGAATGAAATAAATACATAAAAATATCCAAATACAATTGTAGAGGAAAAAAAACAAAAAACACTAAAAAAATGAAACCAACTCAAAATAAAATGATCACCCCATGCCCACTTGGTCACCATAATCCGTTAGACTAGCCTGCTTCATAGTGAGACCTATAAAAAAGATTAACCTTCAATATAACCAAGCTTTACCATTATCGAGTAGCCCAAGTAGGTTACTAGAATAAAATAACACAGTATACAAGAAACAATGAACTCATACACGTCCTTCCTGAAAATAGAACATAATCTCTAGTTCAAAATAAATTTAATGTTAATAAGGCTTTATCATTTAATGGTATAAACATATTCTTCTATTCAAAAATAAGATTTTGAGATCCAAATGATTTGTATGAATTGCAACCCAATAATTCATAAAATAATGGAATATGTGAACTATATATAAGTATTAGGATATCTGAAAAAATGTATTAAATAAGTAAATAACATGAATATATGTAGAAAAATACTCATGAAACAATTATACAATGTTATGAAAAATAAAAATATATATATATGTATAATCATGGGTGTTCCCTAAACACCATAATAAGTAATCCTTGGAAAAACTCATTTTGGACCCATCGTCCAACGTATGGTGCACCTCCATGAATAACCAACAAGGATACTATAAACTAGCATCAAAAATGGAAAATCAAACCCGACATATATTATTTAAATATTTTTAAATATATCTCATATGAAGTTGAAAACATCCTTCACTAGTCAAGTATTTTCTCATTATTATCCAAGATTTCATTGACATAATCATCGGGATTGATTGACATATCTCTTATTATTATGGTTTGATTGTTATCATCGTTATGTCTGGTTCTGTATGGAATATGGGAGATGTTGGATATCTCAGGGAGAGGGGGATATGAGGTCTCATCACACCAAACATTCCCACCTAGACCTGATAATATTATTATCAACTAATGCAGTTGAGTGTGAAGATTTTTATTTTGTGTATAATCCTCAATTGGTTTTTAGGGATTTTTCATATCTTTTAATATATGATATCATTGGCATTTAACCCAAGATTTAGGTAGAGTTCATGATTGATTTGGATTCACATACATATTATATCTCAATAACCACATACTTTATGGTTCCATCATTGAAAAATGTTCTTGTGATTTCGTTGGATTATCTGATGATGTAATCTTTTTTACATAGAAGTGTATCTCCATGGGCAGTTGTAGTGATGTTTCTAAAAAATCTGATAATTATCATCATTTTTGTATAGACTATTGAATTTTTAACTTATTAATAGTTAAGAATAATTATCATTTTCCCCAGGTGGATGATTTGTTTGACTAGTTAAATGAGGTAATGTAGTTTTCAAACATTGATCTTTTTTTATCTTATCATCAGCTCAGAGTTCAAAAGTATGATATATTAATGATGGAATTCATCAGTAGGTATGTACATTTTTATTATATTATGATTCATATTGGTTAGATTAATTACATTCAAATTTTTATTTATTTGACGAATTTTATTTTACTTGAATATGTCAACACTTTTATAAAAGTGTTCACAGATTACATTTCGGGTTATTTGATATTTGAGTGTAAGCATGAGAACAAATTTTTCGTGGTTAAATTAATATATTAGAGTCTTCTTATGTATATAATCTATTAAAAATGAAATTTATAGATTCTATAATTGAAATTTTAAGGGAAACTTATTTTAAAATGTTTCTAATAAGATCATTATGAGAATATGAAGGTTATCCTTTTATCAGAGGAGCCACTGAAAGTCTTTTGGATTCATCAAATCCTTGGTTTTCATGATAAATTTGACATTTAGTCAAGGTGTTCTCAAATTTGGAATCACTTTTTAATTCTATTACTATATATGGGGTGAAATTATTTGGGGATGAAAATTTTCTGACTACTTTTGAGGAATTTAAATTACTTCTATCATTAGCTCATATCTACCACTTACCTAATCCTAGTAAGTGGTATTTGGGTTCCTAAAATTCATTTGGTGATAATTTTTTTGCCCGATTATACAAGATTGTCATTTGGTGGCTTAAAAATCTCTCCAACATTGACCACATGAGAAGAATTACACTACTCTTAATTTGGGGAATTCAACCATTATGAATTGGCTTAAATGTTGGAAATGATTTTATTTTTATCACATGTTGATAAAAAATTTAAAACATAAGCATTATTAGCTATATATTTTTCTCAAAAACAATTTAATCACTAACAGATGAGTGTGGTCGGATACCATTGGAAATTTTACTTCAACATCATCTGAATCCATAAAAAGGGTAATGTTATTGTACATTCTATTTTCAAGAATGTATCGATGTTTGATACTCTGTAATTGACGGAGGAGTGGAAGCTTATAGGGTTATTTCATATGTTTTATTCAGATTATTAAGAGGGTGTTTCTGATATGACTCTTACCATTATTATGTTTTAATCATCTCTCCAAGAGCATATTCTGTAGGATAAGTAAGTTGATTAAAAAATCAAAAAAATTCAAGATAGTATATATATTGGGAGGACTATTTCAGTTTGGTATATCTATTCAGATGGAATTATCTATTTCGGGTCATTTTTTTATCCAGGAATCCATGATGTGTTTAGTTTTGTTTTAATTTAATATTTATTTATGGAATATTCCTCATGTAACTACGAATATGTATTAGGAAATGAGGCAGTGATTCTGTTGGCTAGGAATGAATCAGGACATTACTTATTATGAGACCCACTACTACAAATTCTAATAGAAAAATGGAAAGAATTTGGAACATGTTTTTACTCTAGCCTCTTCCAATGCTATTTAGTAAATGGAATATGGTTTCAATGGAATTTAATATTTTATTATAGTTGACTACCATTGACAGAATTTATATTTTGGTGGTGATTGATCTGTTGAAAAAGATAGACCAATTTGTTTCAATCTGGGAAGCCTCTAAAGTTGAAGATCTATGTATGTTGTATCTGTAGGAGGTATTGAGGGTACATTGAATTCCATATGAAATTATTTTTTACATGGATCATAGTTTTACATCACAATTATAGAAGTGTATCTAGAAGGGGGTTTGTACTTGGTTCAGGCTAACTATAGATTAAAACCAATAGAGAGATGCTCAAATTTATAATTATATTAAGATCCTATAGTTTATTCTCCATGAATTCATCTTGGATTTTTTTTATATAATTCAACATCCATCTACGGATAAATATGTTTTTTATAACAACAGTTTCATTCATTGGTCAGAATGGCTCCCATTGAGGTTTTGTGTTCTCTCCCATGTAGGTTGCCTCCTTTTTTAAAGGTGGTTTGGTGTTTTTTTAGATCAAGTATCATTCCAAAAATATCAAATATAAATTAATATATTTTTAGGTGTTTATTAATAGATCAGAGTCAGAAGAATATGAATAAAAATAATAGTAAGAAGCATTTCTAGTTTTCATTTACTGATAAGGTTTTCAAAAAAATTTATCATTGGATGGGTAACCATCATCATGGAGTATAAGGGATGTTTCTATAAGATATGTTGGACCTTTTTAGGTCACTGAGTTAATAGGTAGGGTTGATTATTGATTTTCAATACCAACTGGACTAATGTGTATTCATGATGTTTTCTAAAAATCTCAACACAGGAAGTACTATGTTAATAACTATAATATTATGAGTTAGGATTAAATCAATTAGTAGCTATACATTCATGTTTTTTATCAAATAGTTTATATCTTTGAATCTTTGGTGAATGAATTTTTTTGGATGATGATTTCGTTGTAGGAGTCTTATGGTGACTCAAAACAGATTCAAATGAGCCTTTGAGCATGATTCCTCCAAGAGGGAGTAGTAGCTTCACCTATTTTTAGACACCAATCATCCACATGACTTCCCATAGATGTAATATCTTATTATATAGATTATTTAACATCCCATTACATTATTTTAGTTATTTCTAATATCTATTTTCATTTATCGATTTTTTTGGTGTGTTTTGGGCCTTTTGTGGAAAGAGATTTTTTGTTTTGGAAATTAACCTAATGTTTTGAGGTGTATATTTTTTTTTAAAGTAATGGATCTTATAATTAAATTTTAAAAGGTATTATGATAATTTATAATTGTGTTAGGGTTTACATGGGGGTTAATTTAATGTTTTCAACCGAATATGCCTTATAATAATTTCAAATTTTGAAATGGATACATGATGTGAATCATATTCTTGGTAGATTCAAAATACATGTACAAAACTAAACAATTTTACACTTTTTGTAGTTTTCTAACATTAAGAAAAAAATTGTCAATGATTTTTTAAAATTAGGGTGATTTCCCTTTCATCATATATGAATTATTTGGATTTAATGTTGGAAACATAGTATTCACATTATAATCTATGTATAACTTGTATCCTTTTATTAATTTATCAAATTATTGATTTTCTTTTGAAATACATTATCCTATATCAATCCATATGAGATCTCCCATGTGATGTTGGGTAAATGTGATCCTTTTATATCATTTTTTTCAGTGATTGATCTTTATTCTAGTTTCAGTTCCTCTCCCTATGTATGTGATCATATTACATTTTTATTTCCATTTGTTGAAAATAAAAATTACGGTATGTTTTCAAATCCATTGGCATTATAGTAATACTTATTGATGATTCTTTCTACATCCTTTATGAGATCTTCCATCGGTGTCTGGCCATATAGTTTCTTGTGTATTGGCATGCGATTTTCATGGGGTACATGCTTTTTTATCTTCTTCACTAACTATTTTTATTTTTTAATTTATTTTGATATATATGTAAGGATTTTCAAGCCTTTTTTATTTTCATTATATTCATTAGTGTTTTTGGATCCTATTATGGGATTGTGCCATAGGATTATTAGGTTGGTGGTTCCTTCTATAGCATGTGTTGGTTCAAATTGAAATATATTGTTTTTATAAATTATTTTTGAAATTATTTGGAATGATTTATGGATTTGTGTTTATAGAAAAGTTTTTTTTCTAAAAAGGTGGTTTTAACCATTGGAGGAAAAATAAAAACATTTTTTCGATTAACTTTGAAATGGAATCATGAAATGGTTTTTAGAGAATGTAATTGATGATATATTTTGGGAAATTTATCGCATTTGAATCCTTGGTTACTTAGGTGGATGTTGAAGTAATAGGTTTTCCATTGAAACTATTTAGGTGATCAATATTGGTGTTTTTATATACTCCCTATACAAATTTCTCTATTGAAATGATAGAATATTTGGGATGTTTACTTACTGGGATTTTCATCTTCTCTATAGATTCTAATAATACATCTAGATTCCTGAGTTTCATGACTGAATATGTTAATGTAATGAATGTTATAACTACTTTGACCTATAATGATCATGGGAATGATTTAACTATAATTTTTTTTATTCATATTTGGATATTATATGATATATGATATATAATTTGAATTCTTATATATATTTGATATTCTTTGAAAATGTTTTACCTAGATTATTTGGAACAATATGGAAATGGTGATTTATTTACAATGATTTTATATTAAAAAAATTTAACTGATTATTATTAATTATTATTATAAGTATGTGATATGTTTTTAATATTAAAAAAATTATTATTTATCAACCGTGTGGGATCCTAATAATATTATTTACCTCATACTATTCACACACCTTTTGTGGTTCATAGAACATATTATGTATTTTTTGGAAGGAAATATAAATTTTCCAAAGTGACAAGATGAGATTTTTTTTCAGTTTATTCTAGGAGGTTGGTTGTGACATAGTGGGAAATTTTACACTCTATCACATAGAGTTACTATTCCAATTTTAGTTATCCTTTGTTTTTCAACTTATTTATTAGGATTTTTAGCTTCCTTTTAGTTTTATCACTTCGGGTGTACCCTTTTTCTATGTCATAAATTTCATTTTTTATTCTCATATTTGGGCCATGTGTATAAATATGTTTCATTTTCACTTATTCATATTATGTGAAATAATTCCATATAGTTGTTTTTTATTATCAGGTTGTTGTCTCCACACTATAGTGAATGGGAATTCCATTCAAGTATGTGACCGGCCTTGTTGGGTACTGATTTTTGAGTGTATCTTAGTCGTTTCATTATATTCCTACTCTTACTCAATGGATGAGGAAAGAAACGACTTCCCTCAACTTTATACTCTATTTTCGAAGGAGGAAAATATAAATATAACAAACTAAAATATAAATTTATATATTTACACAAAATTCTGAATCCAAATATTTTTTCAAATAAATATACTCGTGTGAATGTTTGTTTTAATTGATTTTAAAATTTTAAAATGGGGAGAAACAATTTCAATAGTTGGTAATTAATTTTTAATGATGGATGAATATATTATAAAAACATAACTGAAACTAGTAATGTGCTATAAGTTCATTCTATTTTTTAAAATTTCATGTAATGGGTCATATTATTTTATTATCATTTTGTTGTTATGCTAACGAATATTGGTTCAAAAAATATTATCTCTACTATTTTTAATGAGAAATTAAATAGACTAGAGAGTTTAAATATATTTTGAATTAATGATAAAATAAAAAAATGAGACTATAAAACAAATATAAATTTATAAAAGTATAATAATGAATATTAAAAGACACATTGGTTTATTTTTATTTTTATTTATTTTATAAATGTGTGATGATGCGTTCAATGATTGTGAAAATAATGAGGCAATTGAAATAATGGTTTTTTCTCACTTTAAAATATTAATATATGCATTGAATTATAATAATGATTTTTATATTTCTATATTATGATTCATTGGATAATTTAACAGATAAATTCAATTATATATGATGATGTTTTATTTATGAATCACATTTATGATAAATTACATTTTTGAAGTGTTATAAGTTTTATACATATTTTTTAGATATTTTTAGGAAAATGTTGAAATTTATTACAGAAAAATTGACCATGAAAGGTGATATTGTAGATGATTAAGAAAACATGTACCTCGTTTTAATATATTTTAAAGAAGTTTATGTGGTATAATATTTATATGATATTTCAATAGAACGGTTATGATATATTAAATAAGGTCAAATTACCATATAATTCACATAATGTAACTGTGGTTTTTTATTTGTTATAAATTGATATATATCATCGGATATGATATAAGAGTACAAAAATTATTCTATGGTACATTATTTTATCATTATTTCACATTCCACAATGATTACATGAATATTTTAACTCATATATTTAATTTGAAAATTTTGAACTAATTATTGAGATTTTTATCAATATTTGATGGTTTCAAATTGATAAATATATATATATATATGATATTGACATGGCTATATTAAGTGTATTTCATTGAGATTACCAAAACATGTATTTTGAATCATTTATTACAACATATTTTTATGAAATCTAAATACATATTTAAATACATGACATTAAAAAATATTATTTGAATATTATAATGCGAATACCGTGTTTAAATTGTAAATAGATGATGATATAATTATTCTTCCATGAATTTAATTTATTGTAAAATTAGATTCAAATCCATGTTTCATGAAATTTTATTGATATAATAAGTAAATATACCGACAGACTAATAATGAATATAATTCAATTAATTAAAAAAATGGGATTCACTAATATTCATTTCAAAATTATATAATTTAGATAAAATGGTAATATCACAATGATACTAACAATAATTTTTCTCACATAACATGACCTAATTATAGAAAAACAAGTCCTAAGTGTTTTTTAGGATTGAGATAACTTTATTCGAAAAAATATTAAAATGCTTACTTAATAATAATTTTTTTTGTCATCACTCCATAGAGAAAATCTATAACCATTGTTTTGAAATCGTAATCCTAAAATAATATTCTTTTTATTCAGTTCTTGGAAATTTTAAATATATCATATGAATTATTTTATTTTCATTTAGAATCATTGACAATTAGTTAATTCTGATAGCTTCTCATAAATATATTAACAATATTAAATAAGGTAATCATATGTGTGTCAGTTTTTATATATCACTACATTGACATAGTCTCACACTTTAGAGGTTTCCCTTTGAAAAAATTATGTGTTCTCAGTATGTCTACTTTTTCACTATATACACACAAGGGTGATATTATTTGAAGATTTAAATAAAATTCTTAAATGGATCGAGGTTTTGCACAAAATATAATTCATAAATAGAGCAAAATATTAATTCATCTTCCCTTCATAGTGTTCAGTCTGAAAATATTCTTGGTCTCCAGAAGTAGTTTTAGAGTTATTTAGGTTATCTATTGTTATATTTTTTTAATTGAAAACTTTTTTACGCTATTAATGATTGGATAATATTATTTAGTAAAAAATAAAGGAGTACCTACCATTATTGAAAACATATATTATAATTATATTTTAGTGATGAAGCACTATATATTTTATTTTGTATGTAATGTTCTTAATATTGTTTTTATTAATTTTAATCATGTTAAAAAAGATAAATTTCAAACTCATATTTGTATAAATAACATATATATTGATGGAATAAATATATTTTATTTTATCTTGATTACTAGTTAACACCATAACTATAGTGATATGATAAATATCTATAAAATTTATTAGGTTAATTTAGAGAAAATATATAAAGGTAATTAGAAGGATAATGAAGACATGATTTTCATTTATCTTTTATTATTTTAACATTGCATGATAATAAATGAATAATCTTTGTTGGAGTTATTTATAAAAATTATTTTGTTATGAAAAGCATGAATTGTTATTTTTAAAAACATAAATATTAAAATTTTCACAAATTTATTATGTGAGTGTTGAAAATATATTTGATGAGAATATATTATACCTTGAATATAATGATAAAAATTATTTATCTATAAATAATTTTCCTAAAATTTTAATTGTGTATATACTGAGAATTTTGAGGATTTAAAGATGATTACTAAAGAAAAATCTGACACAACATATATAGCTCGTAAAAATATAATGTTTGTGGAATGGTAAAATGAGGTATTACAAAATAACATTGAAAAAAAATTCATAGAATAAGATCATGAAAAAAATATGTGTTTTGTATAAAATATTTTTAGAAGAGTAAGTGGAAAATATAATGTTAATTCAATATTAATATGATTTAACAAAGGGGTGTAGTTTTCTCTCCATTGTCCAAAAAATAAGGAAAGTGTTGAAATATAACATTCTAAATTAGTGTATATTGTACCAGTGAATATATATTAATAAAATTAAATTCTAAATTTTTAATAAAAAGTATGATGAGATGAAATTATTATTAGAAATAAAAACAGGCATTTAGTAGGTAATAGGGATACTAAATATTTATTGAAGGAGGTGGTTATGAAAATAATGAAATTATAAAAATAATATTAATATAATCAAACATTTTTAGAAAGATTATATGTCATTTAGTAGGAAAGAGAATGGTAAAGAGTAATATATAGAACATATACTGATGGGTGTCATAGAATCATGTATTAATATAAATATAGAGGTCATTAAAGAAATTATGATATTGATAATGGATTTTGAAAAAAGAGGTATTATGAATTTTTTAATAAATATAAATATACTAGAAAATAAGAATTCGCAATGATGAAGTGTATTATAAATATTAAATTTTAAAAGATAATAATGTCAAGGTTTCTATGAATTAAGATAGTTAAAAGGATGAAAAAAAATAATATATTTTCTAAAACCACCCTGAATTTAATTAATGAATGTATGATGAGGAGATAAAGGTAAAATCTATACCATCATGGACTATTAAAAATATTATTATAGAATAATGAATCATGGAATATATTTAAATCAACAAATGAAAAATAATTCTAGGAGGCCATATATCTAAGAATATTTTTAATGTTTTAGTTTCAAATTTATTCATATAAATATTATTAATGTTCATATTGGATATTGTACACATTTTGTTCATTTATTCTATGATAAAACACTTGAATCATGAATATATTCCATATGGTGTGAATTCAAACATCATTTTCCTGATTTCAAAGAATGATAATTCTCTATGTATTATAGAATTTAAACCTATTTCTATTGGTATCTCAATTCCATAATTGACTAGAAAGAAAATTGCTATTATATTTTGAGATATTGGCTTGGGATTTAATACTTACAACTTGTTTTGATTTTTCACTTTAACGAACATTCTAAATTTTCTTTACATTGTATAATAATTTGTTAAAATCCTGAGGAAAATGGTGAATTATTGTAATCAAGTTTATAAAATTGATATAACCAAAGAATTTGATATAATAAAATGGAACTTCATTTTTAAAATTTTGATAACGTGTGGGTTTTTTATAACATCATATATATATG
Source organism: Viscum album (assembly GCA_963277665.1). Taxonomy (NCBI): domain Eukaryota; kingdom Viridiplantae; phylum Streptophyta; class Magnoliopsida; order Santalales; family Viscaceae; genus Viscum; species Viscum album. Next base: position 1,613,386,726 of record OY728142.1, read on the forward strand.
TTTTAGGAACCTCACAAGTACCTTTCTCTTTATTCAATTCAATCACCCCTTGTGGATTTCATTAAATTTTATAGGGGGTCAGGAAAGGGTATCCAATATCTGGAATTTTTTGTGGATTAAACAAATTTGAGTAGTTGTATATATGATATTTTATATGATTGACATCACTAGAAAATTATTTTTGTAATTTTTCTCTTTTCCCTCTTATATGTTCTTTTTTCATATGACATTCTTCTATTTGGGAAATCTAATAGAACTACCATATCTTACATTAAAATATTATTTGGTAAATATGATTAAGTAAATGGCTATATTTTCCCACCCATAATTACTCTTTTACTGTTTTCCATCAATGATTTGAGAAGTTTGAGTACCTTGAAAAACATTGAAGTAATTTTCATAAAGATCATGGAAATATAATATATGAAGCATTGGGATTGATTTAAGGGGGATAGTTTGGGGCCTTATTTCACTGGTCTTCGAATTTCGATCTATGTTAATTCACACTTTCCATTTCCAAAAAAATCATTAATTCCATAAGCTATCTTGACCCAGGATCAGCCATAGACACATAGGGGATAGGAGTTGAAGATAAAGTAGAAAATAAAGAGAGGTACTTTGTGAAAATTACCTCTAGCATATCCCCTCATTGAGAGACACTTGAGGAAATTTGATTTGGACTTTTGGTTGGAGAATAATTACATGGACATGGGGAGAGGTAGGAGGAGGTGTTTGGGAATATATATCAGAAGCTATAAGGATTTTTGGGTCAAAATGGTTAGGAGAGGGTTGGTATTTGAACTTGAGTTGTGGTGGGTTCACATGATTAAATTAAAAATTATTTTATTTTTTAAGCTAGAAACATTGATGAGGAAATAATATCTATAGACTAGAACATAAATTAATTTTTTTAGGTTTTTTATGGTTGATTCAAACCTCACTATTACTTTAAATGTTTTATTTTTTAGTTATTTTAAGACTTTACTCTTTTACCTTTAACATGTTTCATTTTTTTCCTATACCGCGGTAAATAATTTTTCTTACAACGGTAAATTTTTTATACAAAAATAATTTATTGACCTTTAAAACTAATTTGGAACTTATTTTTCTAAAAATTTAATCAAGGTTACCTGAATAAATTCATATAATTTTAATAATTATATTCCAAATTAATTAAATTGACAAAATAGAAAAGTGGGTTTTTATAGTAAAACGGTCAATAGTTTGAAATGATTATATATATATATATATTGAATGTTAAATTGATTCCAAAGAACAAAATAAGATTATGTAATAAATATTTAGGTTATTTATACCCAAAAAACAATCAAAAGTACAATATAACTATATCTAAAATTTGGTGAAAAAAAAGTTTTGTATTAAAATATATTACATTTAACTATTCATTATAAAATGATAATTATCCTAAAAATACAAAAAAAATCTTCATATTAAAAGTATATGTCCCATATAAAAATAATATTTTTATTTTTTAAAATGTAACATATAATTGTGTAAAAAGAATATTTAAAATGGATTCCCCATCAAAAGGGAAAAAATATTTTTAAAAAAATAATTCTTTTATTTGTAAAATTGAATTTTTTATTATATACTATCTAGAAAAAAATAAAATGAATTATTAACATTACATTGATTATATAATATATATATTTAATTAAAATAATTAAAAAATAGTTATTTATTGTTTTATATTCATAGTTATTCACGTTTACAAAGTTTTTTAGAAAAACAAATCTTTTATATTAAATTGGTTTTTATTTCTTTTTTTAACTAATTTGGTGACCAATGGATCATTATATAAACATGTGTAACCCTTAAAAAATAATTTAATTAATAATTTTCATTCACCTTATTCCAACAGATATTTTATAATGGTAATATTTAAATCATAGTATTTAGTTGCTCGTTTATGCTCCATGTGGTGTATCATGAACGATATCAAACATAGTGTTTCTTTCTAAAAAATTGGGATATGACATACATGTTGTGAAGCAGATCCTGAGTCAAATTATGCCAATGGATAATATACAATACTTCAATGTAATATTAAAAAACATAGTCTATCCTAACAAAACAAGACCTCGATTATCTAGACTATGGATAGGAAAATTGTTTGATAGAACTTCCAATGATAATGAATTCTAATGAGGTAGGTTCAAGAGGCCATTACAACCATTTCCCCTACGATCAATGTCACGGGGATAGAATATAGATCTTATTTTTATTTATATATTGTTTGGAGGTATAGTTATCTATAGTCTTTATAATGATTAAATTTCCCAAAACTCATTCAATATGCATGAGGGTTATCCAAACTCAATTGGAAGATCCTCCCTCCTAATAGGTTATTACCTTATTCCATACAAAAAGTGTTAAACTACATGGATGATATCCTTACTTCATAATGTCATACTAGATAACTGATGTCCTTACCAGAAGACATTAAACTTCACAACCACCTTCGTTACCACAAGAGTATAAACTACTTGGATCATGTCCATATATCATGATGTTAAAATGAATGACTGATGTACTTGCCACATGACATTAAACTGCACAGGTCTTCTATAACTATGTATGTCTTGATTATCATCAAAATGAGATATATATGAATTCATGTATTCTATATCATGGACCAACCATCTATATTCTTATCCTCACCACATGAAGATAAACTACACAGAATATGTCCCAGACACCAAACCATAAACTCTGAAAAATAGTAATATCTAGGCGACGTTTTCAACAGCAGTTGGAAATTGATGATTCCAAAAGCACCACTTATATAGTAAAATATCAATCCCATATATATATAAAATTTAAAATATCATGTAGTCACCTATTAAGGGTGTTCTATAATAGGTCTCCTCAATAAACACTTATATTTTGGCTTCATGGTCACCATATCAATATGTGTAATGCTACATATTAAAGAAAGCAAGATCATATCCATACTAACAAAGAGAAATTATATAGATATATTCCTGGAACATACATGGGGGAGATTCTTATCACTAAGAATGTGAATGATTTCCATTATCATATTCTAATGGAACAAGAATAACTTGACTTGGTGTATATCCACACTTCAACATAAGGCATTAACCAACATATTCTAGCAGATGAGAGAATAAAAGTATATATTCATGTACATACCTAATCAAAGTGCCAATGCTTTGTGAAAGAAATTGATGATCTCTGACAGTATATTCTGATTATGATGTAAGGCGACACATATATTATTATTCCCATATCTTGGGTGCCTCAATAGAATCATCATTTGTGAGAAATTGGTTTCTCTATAGTAATCATATATTCTTTCTCATTTACGGGAGGATTATAATCATATACCATTAGAGGAAGAGGTATAGGAACATGCTTATATTGAAATTATTTTGGTTCTCACATAATTACATTGGCATATTCCATAATATGGGTTCATATCCCTATTGTTAAAAGTCTAGTGGAATATTCCAAAGGACTAGGATTGTGCTTATTTCCCTATCCAATCCGGGGATAATCATGTGAGAGAGGAACAATACTGAGGACTTGGTAATATTCATATCAGTAAATATTCCTAGAATATTCTAACTTATCATGAAATCTATGTGCATATTCCTACTTCACTAAACGAATTACTATATCAGCGTCCTTGTAACATCCTGACCCTAGTTACCTAGAGTCGGTTCATTATTACATAATATTGGTATGATCACAAGAGATCACATCTCGAAAGACCAATTAGTTTAGTAGCCTTGGAAATACTATATACATAAGTAAGTTTTACATTACATCATAAAATAAAAAAACAACAACATTTTGTCCCCTTTGAACACAGTCATATCCCATAGCCTATCCCTGCAAGTCAATCAAAATATACTTATTCACATCCTTGTAAAAAGAAAACATAATAAATGGGTGAGCTCAAATTATTAGTAAAGATAACAATATATCCGAAACTTTCATAAATAAGAATAAAAATTTAAGGCAATGTATAAGACTAAAACAAAATAATTTTAAACATAAACATCAGTATAATATTCAAATATAATTCAAATAATTCCATTTAATTATTTACATGGATATTCTACTAGTTTAATAATCACATGTAGTATCAATAAAAAATTTATAATGATGGAATTTATACTGACGGGAATCATAACCACATATTCAAGGCCTCATTCCAAGAGTACAAATAAGATTTTCTCAATTGCTAATGCCAAGACACTTTTTTGTCTAATAAGACCTACCAATGCGTTGAGAAGCTATAGTAGGATCCACTCATCACTTACTAAGTCTAGTGCATTCTTCATGTAAAAAGGTTGAAACATAATATAAAAATTTGTATTGAAACTATAATAAAAAATGTTAATACTTCAACCATAAACAATGAATAGTATAAAAATAGTACATCAACAGTCAAACATATCACAAAACCTTCAATACAAAATGGAAGATAGTTTCATAATAAATCATCTTCAAACAATAGTAAAATCCAACAAAGGATGTTGACATAGATGAAATCAATCCAAAAACTATTTGAGAGAAATATATATTTCTACTTTGAAATCATTTAAGAGTTTCATAAAAATAAAAGATTTATTGTGGAAATATTTATATAATATTGTAAGGGAAGCTTTGAAGGTGTTTTAATGGTGGAAAATAGATGCACCTGCCTTATAAGTTAAAAAACATTTTTTTCTTAATTTTTTGAAAAGGTCACAAAGTAGCTTGTTTGGAAAAAAAGGAAAGATTACTATCAATATATTTTATAAAAATTAAAATATGATTATAAGAAACTTTAACCTATTGTCTGTAAAATAGAAAAAAAAAATTCAAAATACATTTTTAAGAAACACGGATGTGGATGATAATGTAGTCGAAGTAGATATGTATAAACAACTTCAGATAATAAGGGGATTGTAAAATTAACCCTTACATAGTAATTTTCCTTAGTTGAGGGTATGTTAACCACCTTTATAATAGTTAATTCATTGTTATAAAATTATACAGGAACCACATGCATAAATATGATATCATATATAATTGTCTAATATTGATTTACTAATAATATTTCAGTAGTATCATTGTTTCGGGTGTTAACTGAATCGTTTTCATTTATATGTTTTGTTACATAAGTTGTGTTTTTTATGTATGGGATGTATTTTAATCATATACATAATGATATTATGTTCTTAAAATTTATTTTAAATCATAAAATTAAAATTATTCTTGAATGGTTACAATGGTCATTGAATCTCATCGCGTTCCTGGAGACGATAATATGTACGTATGCACGAGTGAAAATATCAGTCTATTGATGGTGAAATCATTTGTAATTGGATGGTATAACATATATAAATAATTATTAAAATGTTATATTGATTATTTACATCAATTATAGTCATTAATATACACATATAAATAATGAATTGTGGAATAACAAACAACTCCACGACGTGGAGACGGTAAGTTGTATGTCCACACATATGGTGACTTTTTCATTCATATGATTGATAGAATAATTAATATGGTTATACCATATTTATAATTACATAACAATATATAGAAGGTACATTAGTAATTATTCTAGTATAGAAACAACATTGAAAGGGGAAGTGAAATAAGGAAAGAACTTTGGAAGAGGTGATAAAATTATTACCTCTTCTTCAGGTTCTTCCTTTTAATTTGATCAAAAAGGCTCTATAGGTTGGCTTTATGATCAAATTCAGGAATCTAGGTTGAATTTAGGGTAGTTATTACGATATTTCAGCAGGGTTTGTTCTATCCAAATGTCTTTGGAGGTATGAAATTAAGAGAAGGGGAAGTACCCTTTTATAAGAGAGGTGAGGGTCACTTTATCAAAACTATGAAATATTATTTATTATAAAATCATTTTTGGTTTATAATGGCTCCAAAAGGATTTATTTCATCGATAATGTGGGTATGGGTCTAAATCCTCTCCACCAATAGGTTTTAGAAATGTTTAGGTCACCATATTAACCTTATCTTTTATACTTAACTCTTAGTTAAATAGTTTATCTTTTAAAATATCTTCTTGTATTTTTATATTAAATGGAAAAATAAACTTACTATAAAATACCAATAGAACCTATGGTGGTTCATTAATGAAAAATATATTATTATATAATTTCTTTTTCCAAACCTTATATTTTTAGGAATAATATATCATTTAATAATACCATATTTTTATTAAAAACTCATTTTTGTAAATTTTGACCATATTTAGTATTTTCTTTTTGTGAATGTCAGAAAAACATGATTAATTCAAAAAAACATGAAATAAACCCTAAAATTTCATATTAGCCTAAAAAATTCGTGGAATTTGTCAAAAGTTTCACTTTATGTTTATTTTTTTATTTGTAATAACAATTATTTTAATCTTTTATTAATAAGATAATTACTCCATCATCATTGTGTCATAAATAAATTTGATTATTTAATGTATAAAAATTATAAATAAAATACCATTGTCTAGTAATTCTTTTTTTCCTTATATTTAATATTTATAGTCAAATTTATCTTATGTATAACACTATATTAAAAATGGTTTAGTTATTAAAATTTGAATTTTACACTTTTAACTATTCTTTAAATAAAATAATAATATATGTATTTATCTCTTAAAAGTGGATAAAAAAGGATAATATTTTATTTATAAGGATTACTTTGGTCTAAATACACTTATCCAATAGATTTAGTACATTTTTAGGGTAATTATAATATCATTTTACCTTTAATTTCCCTATTTACTTTTAACAGTGATAAATAAAATTCAAAAGTTACTATTAACCAAAAATTATTTTCATCCTACTGAACCACATTTCACCAAATGATTTCAACCATGTCTCTCAGATTTTTGAAATTTGATTCACAGAAGTGGAAACATTACGTTTAATGCAAATTTTCCAATGTGCCTCGAAGGTGGGTAGAAGGCGTTAAATAGTTCAATAAATGTTTATATATCTACTCTCATTATAAAATGACTCAAATGAATTTCATTGGACTAATATATAAATTATGTATCTATTTTTACATTAAAATAAATTTAAATAATAATTTTTATTTAAATAAAAGAAGGTTTTAAACAATAAACCTAGTCTTTTCACTATTTATCAAAAATTGAAATTTTTCCAAAAAATACCAAAAATTCGCCCTAAGATAATTTTGATATTCCAAATTCAAAAAAAAATTCTATTTTACCAATTTCAAAACATATTATTTTTATTAATTAATTTTAAATTTATTACCATTGGAAAAACCAGAAAGCAGGTTTTAGGGAAGTAAAAACTACTAAAAGATTGATATGTGTTTATGTCAAATTTAAATGTGAAATTAGTTCCAATGACCAATATTGGATTAAATGAAAAAATATATATAATATAGTTATACTTAAAAACCATTCATATGAATAATTGATCACTATAAATTATTCTGATTAAAAAAATTATTTTCAATTAAAATTTAGTATCTTTCATTATTCATCAAAATATGAGAGTTATCACAAAAAACCAAAAACCTATCCAAACTAAATTTTTATTTCCTACATCAAAACGAGAAGTTTATTTTGTCAAATTGAATATATAAAAGTTCCAAATATTAGATTTAAAAATGGTATGCTATTAAAAGGTGTTAAATTTTCATTTTTGAAAAAATACTAATTTTATCTAAAAATTTGAATTTGTTCTTATATTAATTTTAAGAAACACATAATATGGATGTTAAAATTATATAGAGTATATAAAATTAAAAATCAAGTTAATACTATTCATAAATTCGTTTTGAAGAGCTATTTTGGAAGTTGTGGTGCATTCGAACTTACTGTTGTGTGCAGCGCAAGTGATTGAATTACATTAAAGAGATAACGTACTATAAAGTCTTGGGGTGTAAAATTCTCCCCTACATCAATAAATTGAGTCCTCTCAATTTTAAATTTTTCTTGGAAAATAAAATACAAAAACCTTTTTTGGAAAACGAACATCAAAAATAGGGTTAAAAAATTTAGTCTTGATAAGAGGGAAAGGGAAATGAAAATGTCACCACCAACTTAAGATTTCGAATAGGAGAACATTGGTGGAAATTTGAGTCATAGAGTTGGAGGGAAAATGTAAATATTTATAGGGAGTGATTGTGGCCATCAGTCACAAACAAGTAAAAAATAAATAAAAATTTTAAGGCCTCAAAGAAATAAATATATGATGACTGAAAAATATTATTAGTACATCAAAACATAAGTTATTTGGCCAACACATTTTTGGTTTTTAGAGAATTTCCCTAACATTTAGGAATTAATTATTTCATAGAATATGAGAAAAATACTTGACAAGTAGAGTTTCATCCATTAACTGATTTCTACCAGAAACTCGTCTTTCATTCCAAATGATAATAGAACTAAAAAATATTCTACTTATCCTAATCATATAGGGTTTCAAAAAAATGAATTTATAATTCATCTATCAGATCATTTAAAAAAAAATATTATACAAACCAGGATATCATGTAGGCCCGTGGTAGGTGATTCACCAACGTCGCCCTTCAGTTGTTCATTATAGTCTTGTGGCCTTTCCGGACACGATGGGTTGTCACCTAACCTTCAGGTTGTCCTTTTTGTAAAAAAAATCCAAAAATAATATTAAGAAATTTTTTAACCTAAAACCATAGTGTACAATGTCCAAATTAATCCATTCCAACCTTTAGAATTATTCAAAATACTTTTTTCCAAACTCAAAGTCCAAAAATTTATAAGGAAGGTCAACATAACATAATGATGATCTCTTTTTTCCATATAATAACATGTGAGCACCTTCATTATTTATTCTCTTAAAACATGGTAACACACAGAATTAACATAAACCCTTATTGATTAGATTCATTCTCCCTTATTTTTATAGAATACCTGATATATTCCCTATATCAAAAAATTATGAATACTCCAACAATGATGGAATAGAAAACCCATTAATCAGATTCAAGGTTGTCAAGAATATCAAATATAATTTATCCAAATCAACCATCTCTTTTTCCAAAATCACTACCTCAATATCAAGACCATATTTAGGTTTATCTTTCCTTCAACAATGTATTTTCTAAAAAATGTATCATGTTGTGGAGTCACTTTTCTAAGTACCATATAATCTCAAATCCTTAATGAAATAGTAGTGTAGTACAATCCTTGTTTATTTTCATAATTAATATAACCAACACATCATTGATACAACACTCAAATGACATAATTCAATAATAAAAAAATAGGTAAACTAATTATTCCTCTTCGTCTGCGGTGGTATCATAACATGATTATTATCCAATTGCATCATTTGGGGTATACTTTGATGATTGGGACATTGAATCGCGTAATTTCTCAACTCCTTTCAGATGAAGCATTATACATTTGAAACCTTTTTCTTTCCCTTGCAATCATATACTTAGTTTCATTTTTCTCCACACTTATAACAAACTCACATTCCCTTCATTCATCTACTAAGGTGATTTTTTCCCTAGTTATCACATATGGGAAAATCCTTCTTTCCCTTCTTCTCTTTACCCATCTTTCTCTCTACTATACTTTTCTTCTCTGGCTTCCCTTCAAAGCCATAGGACTCATATAATTATTTACTTATCTTATTAAAAAATGATACTATTCCTCTATATGATGAGATACGTGGGAGACTATTTACCTTCAAAAATTTTTCTTAAGACCATGAAAGATATGATCCTTCTTACTCTTTGCATCATGCGTATTGTTGGGGTTCTTATTCCTTCTACTATCCACTATGTATAAACAATGTCATACACAAGGTTAGTTTAGGAATGGAAATACATAATTACAAACTAGTAAAATACCTAACGTAAATTGAAAAGATTATACATATAATCTGTAATCCCAAAAATATTTTCATTGAGAAAGTATTTACTCATGAATCATTTATAATTATTTATGGATAAAATGTGAATTATCTTAAGCATATCCCCTGGGAGTGTCAATAGCAAGAGTGAAGCAAGACCCATTTTCAAGTACCAAGATACCCCAAGTCAAGCCCAAAACACCTTTTCACGGTTTTCTCTCCTAGGTACATATGTGCTAGAGCCACCTCTACCTGTTTATATCAATATAGTGATGTATATTCTTGGAAAACTAACATAATATTTACACTACCAAATTTTTTTTCTTCTATACTAATCCTCAAAGTCTTTATTAGGGTAATGTTATCTAATCAGTGTTTATCAAAATCTAGTTTCCAAGGTTTGTACTAAACTTCCTCTGATACCAACTATAACACCCCAACCCTAGTTACCCAGAGTTGGTGCATTATTACATAACATTTTCATGATCACAAGATATCAAGTATCGAAAGACCGATTAGTTTAGTAGCCTTCTATGTGCTAGATAGATACATGAGTTTTACATTACATTATAAAATAAAAAAACAACATTTTTCCCCCTTGAAAACACTCATATCCATTAGCCTATCCCTTCAGGTTAATCAAAATATACTTCTTCACATCCTAGTAAAAAGAAAACATAAGAAAGGGGTGAGATCAAATGCTCAGTAAGGATAACAATATAGTGAAATGTTTCATAAATAATAATAAACATTTATGGCAATTTATAAGACTAAAACACAATACTTTTAAACCTAAACATCAATATAATATAGAAAATATAAATCAAATAATTCCATTTAATTATTCACATGGATATTCTACTAGTCGAATAATCACATGTAATATCAATATTTGATTTTATATTGATGGAATGCAAAATTTCGGAGATCATAACCACATATTCAAGGCCTCATGCCAAGACTACAAATAAGATTTGGTCAATGCCTTGTTCCAAGACATTGTTTTGTCTCATGAGACCTACTGATGCATCAAGGAGCTATAGAAAGATCCACCAATCACTTACAAAGTACAATGCATTCCTTATATGAAAATGTTGAAACAAAACATAAACATTTTTATTAAAACTATCATACAAAATGTTAATTCTTTAACCATAAACCATGAATGATATAAAAATAGCACATCCATCGTCAAACATTTAACAAGACCTTATATAAAATATGGGAAATAGTTTCATAATAAATAATCTACAAACAAGCATAAAATCCAACAAATTATGTTGACATAGATGAAATTAATCCAAAAAATATTTAAGAGAAATATCTCTGTCTACGTTGAAATAATTTAAGAGTATCATAATAATTATTCACTTATTTTGAAAATATTTATATTATCTTTTAAGGGAAGATTTTAAGGTTTTATAATGGTTGAAAATAGTTGTACCCACTGTATAAGTTAAAAAACATTCTTTCCATAATTTTTAAGAAAGTTCATAAAGTACCTTGTTTGGAAAATGACGAAAAGATTACATTCAAACTATTTTAAATAAAGTCAAATAGCGGTATAAATGACTTTAACCCATAATCTAAAACATAGTAAAACTGTTTTGAAATGCATTTTTAAGAAACATGTATGTGGATTATAATTTAGTCCCTTTAGAAACATATAAACAACCTCATATAGTAAAGAGATTGCAAAATTAACCCTTACCTTGTACTTTTCCTTGGCTGAGGGTACGATAACCTACTATACTTCGGCATATTTCTCTTTATTTTATCAAAAATCCAACCAAAGGAGCCATTATGATCAAATTAAAAGGATGAACCCGAAGAATAGAAGGTTAACATACCCTCAACTAGGGAAAAGTACAAGGTAAGGGTTAATTTTAAAATCTCTTTATTATCCGAGGTTGTTTATACTTATCTAATGGGACTTCTTTATCATCCACATCCGTGTTTCCTAAAAATGTATTTCAAAGTAATTTAAATATTTTCTAGACTACGTGTTAAAGTCATTTATACAATTTTTGAACTTTTTATAAAAATATTTGGAAGGAATCATTCCATCATTTTTCTAACAAGGTACTTTTTGAATTTTTTGACTAATTAAGAAAAGAATTTTTTTCAACTTATACAGTGGATGCAGCTACTTTCCCTCATTATAACACCTTAAAAACTTCCCTTACATGCTTATATAAATATTTCCAAAAATAAATGTTTTATTTTTATGAAAATCATAAATAATTTCAATTTATAATGAGATATTTCTCTCAAATAGTTTTTGGATTGATTTCATCTATGTCAAAATCCTTGGTTTGATTTTACGCTTGTTTGAAGATGATTTTTTATTAAACTATATTATTTATGGTATTGAAGGTTTTGTGATATATTTGACTGTGGATGTTCTATTTTTATACCATTCATGTTTTATGGTTAAATTAATACCAATTCGTAATCTATTTTTAATATGAATTTTTATGTTAGGTTTAAACCTTTTCATATGAGGAATGCATTGGATGTAGTAAGTGATGGGTGGAGCCTATTATAACTCCTCGATGAATCGGTACGTCTCATGATACAAACTAGTGTCTTAGAACAAGGCCTTGACAAAATCTTATTTGTAGTTTTGGAAAGAGGCATTGACTATGTGGTTATGATGTTCAGAATTATGTATTCCATCATTATGAAATTTGCTTCTGATATTACATGTGATTATTTGACTAGTACAATTTCTATGTGAATAATTAAATGGATTTATTTGATTTATATTATCCATATTATACTGAAGTGAAACATTAAATGGATTGTGGTTTAGTCTTATACATTTCATTAAGTGTTTATGCTAATTTGTTAAATTTTCCGCTATATTGTTATCATTGCTGAGCATTTGAGATCAACACTTTCTTAAGTGTTCTTTTTACAAGGATTTGAATAAGTATATTTTGACTGGCCTATATTGATAGGATAAGGTATATGAGTGTGTAAAAATGGGATATAATGTTGTTCTTTTTTTATTTTATGATGTAATGTCTAACATATGTATGTATCTAGTACATCCAACAATACTAAACCAATTGGTCTTTCAAGACATGATCTATTGTGATCAAGTCAATGTTATGTAAAAATTCAATAACTCTAGGTAACTAGGGTTTGGGTGTTACATTCCTTCAATTCCAATTTATGAGGTAGCATGTATCCCTTCTCCCATTCCAAAGATTCATCATCATATTTTGATGGGTAATTCATATCTGGAATGTTCTTATATTACCTCTCCAACCAGGGATTTCCATGTGGGAGTCAAAAATCCCTTAGGTAAAAATCATACTCTTATTTAAAAAGCCAATAACCATATTCAAAATGAATAGGATTGTGGTTATACCCGGTTCTTGAAGATGCCATCAATAAAGAGTGAAATACACCTCAGGAAGGGGTCATACTATAGTAGAAGAAGCATATTCGCATAATACAATGTATTCATAGTATTGGGATCATATTATTGTGGAAATAGTTTTTTATAAATGGTTTTTAGAATCCTTTATAGAGACATATTATACCCCTTCTCAAACCCAGAAATTAGGATAAAATATTTCGACCATGATGAAAAGTGAGGCTCATACCCCAAACCTGCACAATGTCAGGAGTCCATGAGGTTTTTCTCAACACATTATCATCCCCAAAATGGTCCATCAGCTCTTGAAGTGAAGTAGATGGTGATCATTGTTGTGATAGTCCTCCTCGTTTTAGTGTAGAGTTGGATCGTAGGGACTATACACCTTACATGTTCTGTGGTCAACCTCCAAATGGAGAAATCTCCCATGGACATGGAAATCAAACCCTTACCTAGAAACAGTAATATAAAGGGGGTCCCAAAAATATCGGAATACTTTATATAGAGGGGTTCTATAAATTATCAGGCGCCATCATATAGAAATAATATCACAATACATGGGTCAACCATATATAGTTCCCCATAAACCATCAGCAGCACTTGACCATGGTTAGATAATAACCAAGATAGGATACCTCTATTGTATGGCCCATGTAAATATATATATCTCTGATGAATAAGGTATTGACATGGATATATGTGGAGTGTTATCTATAAGATTCCTCCAAAACATGCCAATAGCCATTTCCCCATCCATTTAGTAGATCCCAAGTAGGTCAAAAAGGGAGTTACAAAGTCATTATTAATAACATGACATTAGACAGTATAGATTTTATGTTAAATACATGATGTGAAATTGTGTAGATTTTTTCTTAAACATAGGGAGTTAAACTATAAAGAATTTATCTAAACCACATTATGTTAAAATATGTAATGTTTGTATTAACCATATGATGTTAAACTGTATGGAGTTCATACTAACCACATGAAATTTAACAATATTGACTTCTTATTAACCACTTTCTGTTAAAATGTATGGATTTTATCTTATATAGATGAAATTTAACTATATGGAGTCCATATTAACCAGATGACGCTAAACTATACATAGTTATTTTAAACAAATTGAGTTAAACTATACCAATTTCTTTATAACCACGTGATGTTAAACTATATGGATTTCATCTTCTCCATATGAAATTAAAATGTATGGAGTTCGTCCTAAACTCATGAATTTAAATAATATTTAGTTCATTTAAATTACTAGAAATTAATATGTATGGAGTTCACTTAACAAAATGATGTTAAAATATTCACATTTTGTCTTAACCACATGACCTTAATCTATATGGTGTTCTTCATAACCAAAGGACATCAAACTGTATGCAGATAATCTTAACCATATAATATTAAATTGTTTGGGGTTCAAGTTAACCACATGATTCTAAATGATATAGAGTTCTTATTAACCACATGACTCTAAACTCTGTGGATTTAATCTTGACCATATGATAGTAAACTATATATATATTATCTTGACTACATGTTGATAAACTATAGAAACATTTTAAAGACCATATTTTGATAAACTATATGGAGGTTTCACTATCCTTGTGAAATTAAACTACATTGTTCACTAAGAACTATGTACGAGTTGAATACTTTCATCACAAGATACATAGTGACACCTGAACATCTAGTTTGGGGCATAGCCCCAACATACCCCTTCCCTCACATTGAGGGATCCATGCCCTCACCACATGATGTTAAACTACATAGATAATTGTCTTTCATATTGACACTAAAATGAATGAGTTTTCTAGAACTACTTTTGGTTTGATTCTAATTATTAATTTGATATGTAGGGATTCCAAGATCTTGTATCTAAGACTATCCCCCAAAAGATGAAAAATAACCCATTCTAATCCTAAACTTCCTCTACATAGTGAGGGGACAACTTATCATTCCTATTCTCTCAAACTAATCATATCTCACATGGGATTAGTAATTCTATTATAGAACTTCCTGTAAAAAAAAATTTACATGTCTGCGACATGTTAATCATGGTCTTTGATTAAATACCATTAATGGAGTATCATAAGCCCTTGTAGAATGATGATAAACTGTATTTTTAGTTTCCCCTTAATAATATAAAACTATAAATTCTTATACCCATATCATGAGAGGACCACCATTTTTGGTATTAGTCTCCCACCATACCTACATTAAAGAACTATATGTGAATTGATTACTTAAATCATAAGATATATAGTGATGTCTGATTCATCATTTCAGGTTCCAGTCACAAAAAATAAAAAAAGATACCCTCTATTAGAATAGTCCATACATTCATATGGATTTCATTCATCAATAACAATGTGTGGCTTGATTTTCATTGTCATTAGATTCGTAGTGACACATGAACATCACTCTCAGGTCTAGCCGCTACATTCCCATCCTTTCTTTAATATTCATCTTTTTCAACATCGCAGGATGTTAAATTACATAGAATTTAAAGAAATATGTGTTGAATGATTCACTAAATCACCTGAGACATAGCGGCATATAAATCACCAATATTGGTCTCACATGTAGTAATAAAAAGAATAAATTCCGACCTCTACATAAGGGCAAGAACTATAGGGTTTTTCTAATTTAAGAATAATGAATGTCTTGATTTCTATCATCCGAGGATATATAGTGAATCCCAGAGTATCATCCCTAGGTATAGTGGCAAGAACATAAAATAATATTTATAGAAAATTCATATGGATTTAGTCACACAATCTCATTTTTCTTGCGTATAAGTCAAATCTATAAATTGATTTCTTATGTACACAATATATCATCCTAAATTTCTATACAATAGTTCCCTCGTCCTTTCCACATGAATATAAATTACATTAAAAGAGAAATGGTCACATTAAATTTGGATTTCACAAAAAAATTAATCCTTACCAAATGACATTAATCTGCACATCAGATATATTTACCTCATTATGTTAAACTACACAAAATCTAGTACTTCCCCATTACATAATGTTAAAATTTGTAGGATATCTCCCATTATCATCCTCTATCAACGTACCATAAGGCCCTTACCCATGTCAACCAGTGTATGGTTACCTTCCTCGATAATTTAAATCACTTCAATTTATAGGTTCCTTTTCCCAAAATCTATGTTCAATTCAAGAATTCATATACATTCAAATTTCATGAAATTCATACCCCGTGCTGATGAAATTTACTATCTCATATTTATAAATGCATTCATGGATAGAAATATGCTATGTATAACATTTTAAATTTCATCATTTAACACTCTAGACAAATCCACTCATGGAGATCAGTGTCATTAATCATCAAATAATTTGAGATGTTGAAAAGGGATCTAAGTTTACCTTTATTAATTTTATTTATTTTAAACAAATAAGATTCTATGAGAGGGAGTAAATTTATTAGAACCCATAATTTTGATGTATCACTTTGTTGTTAAGGGTTTGGGAAGTGTGATGTCATGGAAAAAACATTGAGTTTATTTAGGTAAGTAAGTTTTAAATAGAATACAACAAGTTATAGGCTTGATTTAAGGGAATATAAATTAGGACCCTTTTGAATTCATCTTAGAACTTCATTCTAAATAGCTTCAAAAATTCATTTCCCTAAAAACAATTCCAAGCCACTGATTAACCATGTCATGGACCGGCCACATGTAGCATTGTGACGTGAGTCTACCATGCCTAGTGGGAGCTTGCATCAACCTGCTAGTGGACAATAAGACGCATTGAAGCCACATAAAGTGATATGGATCAGGTATATATCCAATAGTGTGTCAGGTTACAGAAGCTCATATCTTTTGAAGAATTACATCATGCAAAAAACATGGATGAATGTGTTTTCAGGTGGTACGGGTACCTAACCCCATTGATGGATCGATGGACTGACAACCACTATATGGATTATTAAGAGGAGGGAAATCATAGTGATATATAGATGTGGTATGAATAAATTTTATATTACTAGCCTTGAGAATAAAACACAACATCCTGATCATGCCTCCTTATGATCATAGTTTTCTACTTTAATCTCTCATGTTGAATGTTTGAATTTATTTGGTCTCACATTTTGAAAATACAAATTAAGTAAAATAATGAATGAACTCCATCGGTAACCAAAATATATCACACCATTTTCTAACACCACAGGTTTTTCATTGAAAGACATCACTAGCATGATCACTCTGTTATCACCATGATCGTCATCTTAAATCCTTCAATGATAATTGAGTGAGTCTGAGATAAACAACATGGGCCCCCATGAGATCCAATCACGATCAATGATTCCATGCCACATGTGATCCCACTAATGCACTATACCATCACATGATCATCCATTGATCATAAGATTTAATAGGAGATATTCACTAGATTTAATGTAATTATTTTATAACCACAAGCCCTTTCTCCTCTTGAATGTGTTTTCATACGAATTAAATTGGATTTTTCAAAGGTCATCACAAGTCATCATGAAAGGGAATTAGAGAACATAATGATAACATAAAATGATAATGAAATTAATAACGGTTTATTTCTCTAGTGTACGTGGATTCCACCCCATAAAAAAAGGAACCACCCTTGGGCCACCCCTGACTATAAATACCCAACTCCTATTAAGAAAAATAGAGACATGAGTGAGTAAAGGGTGCAACAGAGAAAACAACAGAAAGATAGGGGATGACCAACGCCATCATGATATCATTTCTAGGTATATTAGGGGCACATCCTATGATAATATTCAATTATATGTTTTCATAAGAACCCTTCATGTGATCTCTAGATGATCAAATAATCACATGATATGATTATGTCATGTGATTCCCTTATACCCAATACATTATTGAGTAGTCAACTGTGAAAATCTAAAGTTTTGATATAGCCTAAAGTGCATGTGATCATGTGGCCTTAAATCCATGATTGTAAAGGGGTGGTTCCCTCATGTTTGAATGGCTTTTTTGTACACACACCTCATATAAAGGAGGTACTTAGTCTCATGATGCACCTTGCTTGATGTTGTTGTTCTCCCTTGCTCAGCCACGTAGTGTGGGATTTAGGACGTGCACCACATATGACCTGAACTCATATTCCCCATGAAATTTGAATCATCACAAACCCTCCACACCAGATCAAAAACCCCACTTCCTGATCCAATCCATGTCCATGTGATCATAGTGTTATATGAAGACCCTATGAGCCATCTTATAGAAGGGGAATAATGAAAGCCTTTGGGAGTACGAGATACCCATGGTGGTGGTGCTAACCCTTGGTCTCATGATTCCTTGAGTCCCATGTATAAATTATTCGTTCATGCAACCTCAGCCCTCACAACCATAACATGTGGCACACTCTCAAATCCTTTATTTGGTTGTAGTCTCACTTACAAAACCCTATATGAAGGGTGTGTGAACGAAAATAGTAAGAAAGCCTCATGTAGATGCTCTGTAGAGTGAATATCATTGTAAACCTATAATCATATGGGATACCACCCCTAAATTTTATAGAAAATATAGATTTCCCCAATTCATTCCATCAGTAATGAATGATAAGTCTTTATATCTCACGATGTCCACACGTAGCCATGCTTGTGGCCACCTCTACATGGAATATCCTCTCTGAAAAAATTGTCTCATAAGGAAAATGATAGAGATCCCATCTCATGACAAAGTTAAGATAATGTGAATTTCATTAAAGATGGTAATTCATGTAACTCATATATACATAAATTCCCCCAACCTCTATATGGCCTTCACCCACTACATATTTCATGATTTGAACTTTCCATATCCATGCATCCCTTTTCCCAAGATAATTATTTTCCAGAGATACTTAGGGAATGATTCAATTTGATGTGTAAATTTGAAAGTCAAGAAAATGGAAGACCCTAAACCACATCTGTGAGACCCAGCATTGTGAGTCATTTAAGGAACTGTGATCATAATACCCTTCATGGATCACTCAATGTCCTTTAGAAACCATGGAGTAGTCATGTTGCCCATAAGAGAATCCATTGAAAATTTATTCATACCTCGTGAGAGCTGATTGACCATTCACTATTATCATATGGTAATATAAAGATATGCCATGTTGATCAGGTGATATCCCCTTGAAATGTATTAATTTTCATAGGAATGACTTTGGGTTGGTCAGGAAAAAAACATAGAAATGTATTTAAATGATCAAATGACTATATGGATTCTTATTAACATGACAGCATTGTCATATAAATTTCTGAAGGCATGTCTAGTCAATTAGGAAACAACACATTGTCATGGCTACTTCAGAAATGAACAAGACCCCATGAAGGTCCATTTTGATTATGTGATTAAATATGATATGAATATTTGTATCATGTGAAATCCCCAAGTAATTTTAACATTGGTAATATGAAAGAAAATAGGCATGTCAACTCAGGTTATGTGAGGCATCATGACATTTTCAGGTAGACACCCTTGGACTTGTTTTCCTTATAATGTTGATTCCCAAACATATTAGGAATTTAATTTGGACATTCCCATAAAGCAACAAAAACATGTCATCAATATCCCATACGACATGTCATCCTCGTCCAAAAGATCCAACTGCACTCATGTCATGTAGTCCCAAGTCATGAACCTGCAATCGCATACCCCTTTTTATAGGAAGTTTCATAGCACCCCTATCTTGAGTTATGTAGACTTTTATGATTTTTTATGTGGTTAAGGTGCATTGGATGATCTTGGAAGATTTTGGGAGAGAATGGATCGGATTTATAAGGTTTTGGAGGCCTTTTAGGGATGCACTATTTGAGCTTGGTTAGTAGAAACCATACAGAATTCCAAGGAAACCATGTAACTCAAGGTATTAGGGTTCTTCATGGATTGCACATAGTTTTTATAACCATGTGAGGAGGACATAGGAGATTCATTCTAGGAATTAGCATCTGCATTATTAGTGCACGGTTTGACTAACCGAGTGAGCTAACTATGCAGCCCGTTAAAAATGGGTTTTTTAATATAGGGTTAGTCTTGATTAACCCTAACACACCCATTTCTTATCCCACTTGAACCCTACATTGTATTTCGTCTTCTCAGGGAAAGGGTTTCTCCCTCACTTGATTCGGAAGGGATCTGAATTGGTTTTAAGGTTGTTTGAAGGTGGTTTCTCCTGGGTAAGTCTCTCCTATTATGCTTCTTATTTGATATTTTGTAGATATACTCCTCTCCCTTTCTTTTATTTCTGTATCTGTATCCATTACATGTAGATATAGGTTATTTGTAGAAAAATGTGATGATTTTAATGATTTTGATGATATTTAAGAGGATATAGAGTGGTTTTGGTGGTGCGTTCTATAGATTTGTGGTGTTGATGCTTGTGGGTTGATTTTTCGAGAACCCTAAAGGTTGGTTTCTTCTTTCTCAACTCCACATGATTAGACCTAGTGCATTTGGTTTGATAAAATTTTATTTCTTGAAATTAATTTTTAATATGAGGTTAGAATCTTGGTTGAAACCCATATTTGATGATTTGGAGTTTTTTGGTTAACATGGGGTACTGTTGAATGAGGGGTATTATTTTGAGATTTTAAAATGTAGAATTTAAAATTTTTTTCTTGGTCTGAATTATAAAAATGGTTTTAGAAAATGGTTTTCAATAAAAAAAATTGGTTTTATTGAAATGTAAGATGGAATGAAAAATGGTAGAAGGGTGACTTCAATAAATGGGTGATTTTTAGAAGTCGGTTCACATGTGAGGGAAATGGTTGTGTGGTTTTCATGTGGAATTGGTGCATTATGCTCGTTTGTTGATCAAGTTTTATGGATTTTGTTTATTATGTGGATGGTTTCTAGAATCCTTGCTATAAATGGTGCTGGATAGTGGATGTAGGGATCACCATTTTGGATAGTGGTTGGGAAGCACCACTAGTTAGAACTGTAGTGAACGGGTTGGATGGAAGATCTACTATTTTGGGTGCCTTATTGTGTGTTGCATTACCAGATTGAATTGGTTGGGATAACGTGTGATGGTGCTATGGATTATGGAATAGATATGGTTTTCACTTATTTGACAAGGATTGGTAAGGGTGTGTTTGGATTGTTGTAATGGTTTCACAATTTAATGTTTTATATAAATTTTTTATTTAATTGTATAAATAGTTCCTTCCTAGTGCAGTGTATAGCGAAGTCATTTGGGGAAATCCCATTGTGTATTAGTACTCACCCCCTACTTTAGAACATTGGTGCTTTGTAGATGTTGATTTTTTTAGAAAAAGGTACGTGTAAATCATCTAATTTTTCTAGTGGTTCGATAGAATGCTTTGGTGATGTTGTGGGGCTTGGAGCATGGATCTTGGTGTGGAGCTTTGGCTAGTATCCTAGTTATTTGATTTTTTTTGTGTATTCATCCACTTAATACTCTGATATTTGGTTTGGTTTTATTGGAATTCAGGAATTATTATGGAATAGTTTGTTGTTTTTTGGTAATTTATGGGTTGGGTTTCTTTGTTACCATTCAATATGTAGTTTGTTGAAAATGTATTGTTTGGTTGATTGATTTTATATTAAGGGAATATCATTCACCACTAATTCTTGAATACCATGGCATTTATTTCCAGCATTTGGCACCATAGGAACATTGTTTAAGGCCTACTAGGACCTGACCACTTTTTCAAGCCATTGAGGTAGGGGTAGGATGTCACATGTAGTATCAGTTTGTTCAGTACTCGGATTTCAAGTGAGAGAAGTTGTTCATTCCTTTGGTGTTGGTCATCGGCCTTGGTGCTGACATTAGTTCATAGATTATTCCTTGATTCGGGATGGTATCAAGACAGAGGATTTTCAGAACTTGTAATGTATATCATAAAAGGATCTATCTAAACCTTTTATGTTGAACATCATGTTACCAGGGAGTTGGGTACATAAATGTTTTGGAGACACTTATAGGAAATGGAAATATCATTATTATGGTGTATCCAATAAGATGAGGATGAAATGAATGGTAGAAATGAATTCCCATTAGTGTGCATATTTCATTAGGGTATAATGATTTTTGGTGTGATATGAATTTTGGGATTTTGAAAAATATGAATTGGGGTTCAAAACAGAAGGATTCGAAAATGGAAAATGGGGTATTTTGGAAATATAAACTTGAGGAATTCTTGGTTTTGATAGTTTCGATGTATTTTATTTGAAAATTTTCTGCCTTTTCATGTTATGGGAGTGGGACATATGGTTGTTTTTGTATTGATAGACATGGTACTTGGTTGGGGTCATAGAGACCCATCAGAGGAAGCTGTTGAAAATGTGGTTGCACCAGAGCCTCAGGTGATCTAGTGGCTACTGAAGAGTATAGTGGAAACCTTCTAGGTTATGTAAATTTAGAATAAAGTAGATGAACCAAAGAATCTGGATCATGCGGTTTAGTTTCAAAAGTAGAATCCACCCATATATAGGGGTGATTTGGAGCTGGAAAGGGTGGAATCAAGGATGAAGCAAATGAATAGGATATTTGAATTCTTTAGAACACTGGAAGAGTTTAAGTAATGTTATCCATGTAAATGTTCTGAGATCTTTCCCATCAGTGGTTGGAATAGGTATCCCAAGATGGGATGGACCCTGGTGTAACATGAGGGGTTTTGTGGAAGTTTAATAAACAATTATACCCTCATACATTTAGAATTTAGCGTACAATAGATTTCATCCATATGAAGCTAGGAAACATGTTGGTAATGGAATATTCAGCTATGATTATGAAATAATTTTGGTTATCACCTGAGTTGGAAGGTAGAACATCATTGAAGGCCTGAATTTTTGAAGCTGGGTGAAAGTAGATAATTTAGTCCAAGATAATGGTGATGTGTATATATGATTACATGAAAATGGTGAATAGATCTACTGTGGATGAGCTAGATATTTTGGGGGATACAGGCAGGGGAATCATGTTGATACCCAAGGGATATATTGGGAACTCAGATAATGGATTGAAACAGAAGAGGGGCACTTATTTCTAGGGTGGGAGTATGTCTCATCATTTGATGGCGGGAATGGAAAATCTTCCATGGAAGCCTCAGAATAAGTCCGGATGTTTTTATTGTCGCTCTTGGGGACATGTCAAGTGGGATAGTACGACACAACCTTGAGAATGTCATAAATGTAAGTATATGGGGCATCTTCATAGGTATTTTTGTAATCATTTGAGGTCATGTTTTTATGACACTCCTCAGGGGTTGCAGGAGTCCTATGTGTTGATGGGATGGGGGAAGCAGCATTCCCCACGTCACCTGAGAAAAGTGGGTTGTGGTGATTCTGGAAATACCATGACACCATAACAGGGTAATAAAGAGCATTATGTAGAAATCAAGTAGTTTTTTGGAGTTGAACCGGTTGTGATGGATGATCATTCAGGACAGTCCATGGTGTGAGGTATGGTTTTTTGAATTCCACATTGATGTATGCTTTGTTTTATATGATTTATTCCCATTATTTACTTTCCTCTCTTGTTTTTAGTTTGATGGGATTAACTGACGAAATGATGAATTCATTTTTAACACATCAAACACATTAGGGTCAAAGAGAGTTTTGATCTTTCCTATGTAGATCATTTTGCTTATTTGTGGAAGACATTGACTTTATGTGGGATTTCATAGTGATTGAGAAGTATTCTTATGATATAATTCTAGGAATTTATTAGATGGTGATGTTTAATGACCACATCAAATTCTATGTGCAAATGGTTAGTTTTATGATGGTAGATTCCGTTGAACACCTCTTTAGAGGGAAGAAGAAGGAAAATATAGGTGCAACAGATTTGTTGGTTCTAGTTATTGGAACGATCTCGCATTAGTTAGCGGTTTTGTTGTAGAAATCAGTGGAAGGCGTTGAAAATATTATTCTTACAGAAAGTGTGGATCAATATATGGATGTATTTCCTGATGAATTCTTATAGTTTCCACAATTGAGAGAAGTGGAGTTTACGATTGATCTCATATGGGGACCTGTTCTATCTTAAATCTATCTTACTGTATGGCACCAGTAGAATTGATGGAATTAAAAGTGATGTTGGAAGATTTAAAGAACAAATGGTTCATCTAACCCATCACATATCTATGGGAATCATCAATATTGTTTGTTAAAAATAAGGACAGAACTCTGTGGCTCTATGATGATTATATTTGACTTAATCAGATTACAATAATGAATCGATTTCCACTTCCAAACATAGAGGATTTTGTTGACCAGTTGATAGGGCTCATTGGTTCTCCAATATTGATTTGAGGTCAAGATATCATCAATTGAGGGTATTGAAGGACAATATTCACAAAACAGCTTGCAAAAGTAGATATATCCTTTACAAGTATGTTGTAATTCCATTTGGTCCAACGACATCACCATTAGTGTTCATGGTATTTATGAATAAGATATTTTAGAAACATCTCTATTATTGTGTAGTGGTATGTGTTGATGATATACTAGTGAATTCAAGAACTAGGTTGGATCATGAGAATTACATGGATATAGTGTGGGGGTTTTGATGAATCATCAGTTTTATGTCAAATTGACAAAGTGTGACTTTTGGATACAGGAGGTTCATTTTATTAGACATGTTATTTTTGAGAATGTTGTTTCCGTTGATCTAGAATGTATAGAGGTTGTTATCTCTTGGAATCTGCCAAAGAACATTTTTAGATATAGTGCATCCTTGGTCTTTCTGGCTATTATTAATGTTGTGTTCCTGATTTCTCATGATTTCCCTCACAAATGAAAACATTGAAAAAGAGGAATATCTCATTTTAATGTGATGATAATTGTAAAAAATGTTTTGAAGAGGAAATTGGCCACCTTAAATCAGCACCAATATTGATTTTTTCTATAACCGGGGAATGGGTACATTGTGTACTGTGATGCATTAGGATCTGGGTTGGACTGTGTTCTCGTACAAGGGGATCATGTGGTTTCATATGTATCATAGAATTTGAAGATTCATGAGAAGAACTAATTAACACTTGAAATGAATTTAGAGTAATTGGTTCTTGCATTAAAAACGTGGAATCATTATCTCTTTGATGAGATATACACGTTGTTTCCCGATCATAAGAAGGTAAAAAATATTTTATCACAAAGAGATTTGAGATTTAGGTAAAGGAGATGGATGGAATACCTCCCAATGTTTGATTTTGACTTATTTTAAACATGAGGTATGGTAAATTCAGTGTCAGATGCATTAATTAGAAAATAATATGCTCAAGTGGTGAAACATGCATCAGATCAGGGGAAGTAAATGTTTGTCATAGCAGACATGCGGTTAGAATGGGAAGACTGGGGTGACATAGTGGTATTCATTCCAGTTTTTTTCCTAATGTGGTTGGTTTAATTAAAGAGGTGTAGGAATCTAACTTAGAGTTTTTGGCGATGAGGTCAAAACTCAATGGTGGGGATACCATTGAGGGATGGGAGTTGAATGGAAATTTAGTTTTGTGTCTTCTGAATTTGATGGTAGTACAAACTAATTGTAAAGGGGAACATCTCAATTCATATCATTTTTCTAGGTGGGATGTCCATCATAGAACTCAAAATATGTAAATTGAATTGAAATTAAATTTTTGGTGGGATGGTATGAGAAGGAAAGTTGTCAAGTTTGTTTCGAGATGCTTGACTTGTCGGCAAGTTAAGGCAGATCATCAACGGCCAGCACGAATGTAGAAATCATTGCCTATTCTAGTGTGGAAGTGGGAATAAAAATTGATTGACATTGTGGCAGGAATATTGAGAATGGAAAAGAAACATGATTCCATATGGTTGATTTTGGATCAGTTAAGAAAGTCATCCCATTTCATCTTAATTTGTGAATCACATACAGTGGAGGATAGGTATAAAACATATATCCAGGAAGTGCTAACGCAACATGGTGTTTTAGTTTTGATTGTATCTCATAGATATTCAAGGTTCACATCTATTTTTGGGAAATCCTTGCAGCAAGATCTTGGGATATAGTCTATGATGATAATGACGTATCATCCTTAAACTAATGACCAATCCAATAGGATGATATATACTTTGGATGATATGCTAAGAGACTATGTGACGGATTTTGGTGGTTCATGGGTGGGGAACATTCCATTGGTGGAGTTATACTATAATAATTTTTATCAGGCTTTAATATATATGGATCTGTATAAGGAATTGGTTGCGCATCTGTGTCAATCTCAGTTATTGGGTGGACATAGGTGAGACATTCATTATTGGACTGATCCATGTCTAAGAGACTATGGAGAAGATCATGTTGATCTGGAATATGATATAGATGGATCAATGTCATCATAAATCGCATGTCGACCATCGTCGATGATAGTTGTCATTCGAGGTGGGTGATCATGTGTTTTTTGAGGATCTCTCATAGGATGGTACATTGTTAGTTTGGAAAGCAGGTTAACTTATCTTGAAGGTATATTGGGACTTTTGATATACTTGGGAATCTTGGAGAAGTGGATTATCCATTGGATTTTCCACTAAGGTTTCATACAGTGTACAATGTGTTTCATGTGTCTTAGTTGAAAGAGTATGACCCAGATCGTGACCATGTGATATTTTGGGATCATGGTGAGATAGAATTGGATGCTTTTTTGGTTCATGTGCCGGTGAAGATTTTGTATAGGAAAGAGAAAGTACTGTGTGGTAAAATAATCAGTTTAGTTCAGGTTTTGTGGATAAATGTTCATGTTTAATAGGATTCTTGAGAGTGGCAGAAAGAGATGGTCAAGGATTGGCCTGAGCTCTTTCAGAAAAGAGATGGTTCTATACTTTCTGAGGATGGAATGTCCAATTTTGGGGAGAATTTTTCACCCCTAATATGAGGTATGTAGACTTTTTATGAATTTTTATGTGTTTAAATTGCTTGGGATGAATTTGGAAGAGTTTGGGAGAGCTTGGAATGGAATTTCAATGTTTTTGAGACCTCTTTAGGGCTTCATAGTTGGATCACAGTTAGCGGAAACCATGCATAATTCCCAAAAAACCGTGCAACTCGAGGATTTTGGGTTCCGCATAGTTTACACATGATTTTTCAAAATAGGAGAGGAGGTTGTGTGAGATTCCATCGATGTATTAACATCTGCACAGTTAGAGCATATTCTGACAAACTATGCAAGATAATCGTACGACCCATTAAAAATAGTTTTTTAAATATGGGGTTAATCAAGATTAATAATAACTCACCGATTTTTTCTCCCACCTGAACCCTACATGGTATTCCATCTTTTAAAGGGATAGGAGTTCTCTCTCACTCAATTTGGAATGCATTTGAAGGGGTTTGAAGGTGTTTTTAAGGTGGTTTCTCCCAGTTAATTCTCTCTTATTGGATTTTTCTTTGATTCTCTCTAGATCCACTCTTCTCCCTTTCTTGTTTTGATAGATAAATATATGTTTCATGTAGATATATGGGTTTTGTAGCCAAATGTGATGATTTTAGGAATTTTTTATGATAAGGAGTTTGATCTAGAGTGGTTTTAGTGGTGCATTCTCTGGATTTGATGTGTGGTTGCTTGTGTATGGATTCCACCAGAACCATAATAGTTGGTGGCTTCTCTCTCGACACCACATGGTTTGAACTAGTGGATTTTGTTGTAATTAATTTTTTTTCTTGAAATTGATTTTGAATATGATGTTTGAATCTTGGTTTAAACCCATTGGGTGATGATTTGTGGATTTGTTGGGTGAAATAGGGTATTGTTGAAAGTGGGGTTTTGTTTTGTGATTTTAAAAGGTAGACCTTAAAAAAATTGGTTTGGATTATGAAAATTGTTTAAGTAAATGGTTTTAAATAAAAATTTGGTTTTACTGAAATGTGGTTGTAACATCTCGACCCGGCTCACAACTAAACTGGTGGCTGGGCCGGTCGCCACATGACCTCAAGTGCGCCTCCCTGTACGCCAAAGGATGCCGACTAGCTGTGAGGGTCAAAGGATAGTCAATGGGGAGACTATACCATTGTTTTTGTGTTCAAAAATAGACAAAGGAAATAAATAGCAGAAATGGTATAATAAATGAATAAGCAGCGGAAAGAAGAATTTATAAATCTTGTAACAAACAAATGGCCAAAGCCAAATTATACAAAAAATGCATGCATGACTTGATAATGATACAAAAGTAGAAAACAGTGAACAAAATAGCATGATTTACATTTATATTCATAAATAAATAATCACTCAAATCCCCAAGGGCGATCTCCTCAAGCATCCCAAGCCTCCACTCAGTCATGTGCTCCTAACTCCCAAGTAAATGCAAACAGTATAGTCTTGCAACCAAATAGAATCTACTCGGGTACCCAGTGCAATGGCGGCCTGAGTAGTGTGTGAGATATAAATATCAGTAGGCTGGGACCACCGGTGTCTACCCCAAACCAGACATTTAATCAATTACTTATAACATGTGAAGTCATGCATAAATTAAGTAAATGGTACAATGTAACTATATACCCAAGTACCTGCTTCAGTCCTCAACTGGTGTCTGAACCTGCATTTTACATTTTTCATACTTACACAATATTCATTACATAATCATTCATCATTTATTAGTTATTCCAATCTTAATAAATTATGATGGACTTGATATTCGACCTATGCCCAACATCTTCCGTAATAGTCACTCACCATAGATGTCTCTATAGGCCATCGAAGTAATCAAAGTAAAGACAAATTCTAAGCTTTTGCTTGGGCTTGGATAATGCGTCATAAGTTATTCAATTCAACCTTTCATATACTAAGTCTGATCATGTCCACTAAAAGTGGTTCATGCAATTCAAAAGGCTGAACCCTTTCTCATAATCAATTCACAAATCATCATGTCACAACAGCCTTCATTAACCATTAAACTCATTTCATGCATGAACAATTGGACCCACAGTACAATTTTAATTAATGGTTGTAGAGCATCATGTCTAGCACCCTCATGAGTATTCAGAGCATCCGTCCATGTCTCACAACCCAAGGGTATTTGGAGCATCAGTCCCTATCCCATAAAAGAATATTTTCTTGCAAGCTAGGTGTAGAGCTTATTTTCTATCACCCTGTGAGTATTTGGAGCATCAGTCCCTATCTCACAACCCGTTTATCAATAATACATATATATTTATCATTGGTGTAGAACGCCAGGTCTAACACCCCACAACCATCCACTAATTATTTCATAAATTAATTAATCCAATCCGTTAATTAATTAAAAAACAAATTAACAACATAAATCGCCCGTTAAAATTCAAACATTAATTAACCATTTAACATCTCAATAATAAATAATTAATTAAAAATTAATTATTCTTAGTAATCCAAATAAATAAATATCTCAACATTTAATTATCCAAATTATTTGACAAGTCTAAACCTGTCCACTCAAACAGTGATTCGTCGAGGACTTTATCAATTTACATTCACGTCATAATCTACAAAAAACATTCTGTACAAAACCCAGATATTTAGAAACGATCTCACGCATCATCTCAAAATATAAAAAAACTCCATTTAAGAAAACGTAATGAATAGAAATCAAACATGCATCAAAAAAGGACCCTTGGATAACAGTCGTAACAAAATATCAATTCATAATCTTAATTTTAATGCATGCAAATTAAATACTTCAAAAATTAATTAATTAAATCTTATCTCTTTAACCAATCATAAATTAATTAACCATTTAACATTTTAACATGTAATAATTAATCCATCCATTAATTATTACCAATTTTCAATTTAAATTTTTGAACATGTCAAACATTCAATATTCCCAATCATCAATAAAAGCCATAATTTTATTCCAACTCATCACTTGATAATTAATTATACAATTAATTACCCTATTTCAAATTCTTCCCATTCAAATCAGTTAACTATTTAATAATATCACTTTAACAAAATTAGCAAAACATGCTTAAAATGAACACAAGATCAAGCCCTCATTTATCTTATTTGGGAGGCATCATTTAATAACTTCAAAAGTCATGTATCAACATAATATATATCACATTTATAAATTTAATAAATCTTACTAAATTCACATTTAGATTAAATACAATATACATACATCACTGCACAAATTAAATATCCACAAAACTGCAGCAAGGATTTTATTAATGTATTTACTAAAAGTTGAACACAATGGAAGGGACCCTACCTCGGGGTGGCACCATTTTAAAATCCAAAAACCTTTAATGTACTTGGCGAAAACCAGTCCAGAACTGGTATGTAATCTCACACGCTCAAACCTTTATATATATATATATATATATATATATATCTGCGTGTGTTGCCTACATTGATCAATGAAAATTCAATATATTAAACTGGTAAATAGAATCAAATTTGTAATTAACAATGCAACCCAAACTTGGTACCAGGAACTCATAAAAAATTTAATAGGCCTTAATATACCCTGTGAAAAACCAAACAATAGGTTTAGAAACCTACCTGAACCAACGGTGGCAGCACAATTTGAAACCATCCACCTCGCCCTTGGCGGCGGATGCCAGATTACGGACAAATGGGTCCCAATTCAACATTCTCATATCCTTGACGAGTCGAACAAGATTCATGACGATTATGAGGGAAATAATCACACGCAAGGTGGAGTCCGGGAGAGGGGTGGTACGCCTCTAGGTTTTACCCAGAGGGGGGTCGCGCCACGTAAGTCGCACATTGCAGGAGCTCTGCCCGGGTGTCATGCTGCTCCAGGGAGGGTCGCTCAGGGGTTCGCGTGCCTCTTGGTCGCACCGAGGGAAGGATCTCACGCCGAGGAGGGATCTCGAAGGAGGGAAGAAGGGGCTGCATCATGGGGTGTGCTGCTGCATGCCTGCAGCACCTTGTGCGTAGGGAGGACGAACAGAAGAATTTAATTCCCATTATTATCTTTTTCAAACCCATAAATTAATTTCCATTAATAATAGTTATTATTAAACTCTTAAAACCCCATAATAATACTACCATTAATGTGATAATAATAATAATAAAATATAATAATAATACTCATTTTATTATTATTATTATACACATTAAACACTTATATAAAAATTGAAAAACTCCCCAATTCACTAATATTGTTATTTATAATAATAATGCCCATAATTATCAATAAGTATGACACTCATAAAATCAAAATAATAAAAATATAATTGTTATTACTAAAACCATTTATATAACCCATCACCTCTATTAAATAACATCACACCTTCATTAAATTTGAAACTGCTTATTTTATTAAGCGTTTCTTTGAGATACCCAACAACATCATTAAATTCACATAAGTATTACAACCAATTAAATAAAAGCATAACTTTGATAAACCCCATAATTTAAATGTATTAAAAGAAAGAAAAAACACTCATTTTGATTATGTCAAACCTCCCCATTTAAATCCACAGTAATTTTCTAATTCATTTTTAACCTTCATTTATTATTCTCATAATGAATGTTTCGTAATTAATTATAAAACTCCCTATTAATCATTAAATTCATTTAACATTTATTTTACAAAATAACCACAAAAATAATAATCAAATCATTATTATTAATATTCAAACTTTAATTTATTTAATAACCAAAACCCCTAATTTATTACAATATCATTAATATGATAAAAATCCAACCCATGACCCCTCGTTTAATTAAATGTTTCTTTGAGAAGTTCAAAATATACATTTAATTCTCATAAATGATACGCTTCTTTAACATGAAATTAAAATCTCAATGTATCAAAATAATTTGTGACACTATAATAATTACATTAACATTGTTATTATTAGCACATTCCTCCATTTAATAATAAATGGTCCTTTAATAATTCTGAAACTCTTTATTTAAATAAAATGGTTGTTTGATAAACCCAAATACCATGTCAATACATTCACGTGTAATTTAATTGATTCGTTAACATTCAATAAATTTAACAACCACAATAATATTAATAATAACTTCATTATTATTATTATTAAAACTTTATTTTATTTAATCGAAATCTATCATATAATCCCATTTAATTAAAAAATAAAAATAATATATTATATAAGATAAACTGCATAGGTTGGACCGAAACCATGTGCTACCCATGCAGATCCATTAAAGTGGATTTCACCGGATCTGGTGCAACTGAGACTCATCGGGGCACCCGCTAAAATTTATCGGGTAATTTCGCAAGTCTAGAAATGACACCATTAGGTGTTCGAACACTCGAAATAAAATTCCAGATCTCGATTCAGAAAAAAATGAACCATTGATAAATCAAAAAAAAAATCGAAAACATTCATATTTTAACCTGGTTAAAAAACCTGGGACTTTACAATATACCCACCTTAAAAACTTCTCAACCTCTAGAAGCCATCAAGAACCACTACTAAAACAACCAACCTGCTAAGTTCATTAAGAAGATCAGTCAAACTATTACTGGATGACTATGTTCTAAAATCTCGACATCACCTACTGACACGTTAACTGAAAACAATGCAACAATACCCATATTAGTATTTTCCGTGATGTTGCAAAAAAATATCAGCCGCTCACCGGTGTGTTATTTCAGAACACCTTAACACATTCATGTGACATTCCTTGAACCACGATCACCACATCAAACATTGATCATAAAAGCTATAATATAAACTAATCGGTGTGCCAAGATAGCGGAGTACCAAGAAGTCCTCTCGAGCAGTGGGACGAACGTACTTTCATTTCCAAGAACATTCTATAGGTACTACCTACCACGGGTTAGCCCCTTACTATCAATAACATCGAACCTCTCTCTTGGTCACAGAAAACCAAAAATGCAATATTAAAAAGACCCTTTTTAATTTTATCCATTTTAATTAATTCATTTCAACCCTTCATGATTTGAATGAATTTCAAAAAAACACACAAGTACTTTTTCAAAACAAGACACTTGGTTTTCAAAACAATGCCCTACGGAAAAATAGGGATGATATCACAAACATCCTATTTAAACTTTTAACATTCAGTGTTATTCAAATATAAACAGGAAATTTGGTATCTAAATTCCTTTTACCAAAAATGAGACGTCCAATTGTCCCATTTATTTAATCCGAGTTCTTCAAAAGCAACCCCACAATGGTTCATTATAATCAAAACTCAGCAGTTTTACATTTATAACCATTTTCAAACATACTATGGTTATATAAGTTTCAAACACAAGGGTGGCCATCTACCAAGCGATAAGGCACCCATACACATTACCCCTAGCATTTGTCTCCCATTTATAACAATCAACATTTATTTAACATTTTAACATTATCAGCACTTTCATATATCAAAAAATAAATAGCATGTTAGCATAAGCAGTGACACAACAACTTTCTATAACATAGAAAATTTTCACAACAACAAAACATGATAATAACTAAGGAACTATAGAATATATTCACTCAAGCATGTTAAATATATCCCTGAAACATGTTATCTAGAGAGGCATGATAAAGCAGATCAAAACATGGCATTTCACCCAAGGAAAAAAATCCAAATTTGCAGGCATCCTACTAATGCAACTACATGGCATGTTATATGCATGACATGTGAATCTCTAAGTTCCTAAGATGATGCATGTGTGAAACTTCCTTGCCATATCAAGGCCAAGACAATTATTTTTAAAAAAAAATTCTCAAAATAAATAAACAAGGGAAAATACACTAGTCACTCATGGTGAAATCATATCAACTGTAAACTCTAATAGTTAAAACATCAATTCCCTTCCCTGACCACTTGGTCATTTCCCGTACATGAGGTGATCAGTCCCAAGCATGGCTATTAACCCAAGCGCTGACACATTCCTAGTCTCTTGTATACCAACCCCAAAACAGTAAGACAACGGAAAAGAAAGATACCTAAACCTCTGATACCACTTTGTAACATCCCGACCCGGCTCACCACTAAACCGGTGGCCGGACGGGTCGCCACATGAACTCAAGCTCGCCTCCCCATATGCTAGAGGCTACCAAATAGCAGTGAGGGTCTAAGGATAGTCATTGGGGAGACTATACCCTCATTTTAGTGTTCAAAAATAGACAAAGGAAATAAGTAGTAGAAGCAGTATAATAAATGAATAAGCAGCAAAAAGCAGATTTTATAAATCTTGTAAAAAACAAATGGCCAACAACAGATTATATAACAGATTCATGCATGACATGATAATGATACAAAAGTAGAAAATATTGAACAAAACGACATGTTTTACATTTAAATGCATAAATAAATAAATAAATACTGACACAAAGCCACAAGGGAAATATCCTCGAGCATCCCGAGCCTCTGCTCGGTCCTGTGCCCCTAACTCCCAAGTAAATGCAAACAGCATAGTCCTGCAACCAAATTGAGTCTACTTGGGTAACCAGTGCAACAACGGCCCGAGTAGGGTGTGAGATATAAATATCAGTAGGTTGGGACCACCAGTGTCTACCCCAAACCATACATTTAATAAATAACTTATAACATGTGAAGGCATGCATAAATTAAGTAAACGGTACAATGTTACAATATACCCAAGTACCTATTTCAGCCCTCAGCTGGAGTATGAACCTGTATTATACATTTTTCATACAACTCAATACTCATTACATAATCATTCATCATTTATTAATTATTCCAATATTAATAAATTATGATGGTCTTGAGATTTGGCCTACGCCCAACATCTCCCGTAATAATCACTCACCATAGATGTCTCTAAAGACCATCAAAGTAATCAAAGTAAAGACCAATTAAAAGCTTGTCCTTTGGCTTGGATAACGCATCATAATTTATTCAATTCAACCTCTCATATACTATGTATGAGCCCGTCCACTAAAAGTGGTTCCCCCAATTCATAAAAAGACTGAACTCTTTCTCATAATCAATTCACAAATCATCATGTCACAACAGCCTTCATTAACCATTAAACTCATTTCATGCACAAACAATTGGT
Organism: Viscum album; assembly: GCA_963277665.1. Taxonomy (NCBI): domain Eukaryota; kingdom Viridiplantae; phylum Streptophyta; class Magnoliopsida; order Santalales; family Viscaceae; genus Viscum; species Viscum album. The sequence continues at coordinate 1,613,421,974 of OY728142.1, forward strand.
CCCACAGTCCAATGTAAATTAATGGGTATATAACATCATGTCTAGAACCCTCATGATTATTTGGAGCATCCATCCAAGTCTCACAACCAATGGGTATTTGGAGCATCAGTACCTATCCCATAAAAGAATACTTGCTTGCAAGCTGGGTGTAGAACTTCATGTCTAGCACCCATTGAGTATTTGGAGCATCAGTCCCTATATCACAACCCATTTATCAATAATACATATATATTTATCATTGGTGTAGAACGCCATTTCTATCACCCCACAACCATCCATTAATTATTTCATAAATTAATTAATCCAATCTGTTAATTAATTAAACAACAAATTAACAACATAAATAACCCGTCAAAAGTCAACCATTAGTTAACAATTCAACATCCCAATAGTAAATAATTAATTAACAATTAATTATTCTTAGAAAGACAAATAAATAATTAACTCAACACTTAATTATCCAAATTGTTTAACAAGTCTGAACCCGTCCACTCAAACAGTGATTCGTCCAGAACTTTAAAAATTTACATACAAGTCATAATCTACACAAAACGTACTATACAAAACCCATATATTTAGAAACCATCTCATGCATCATCTCATAATATAAAACAACTCCATTCTAGAAAACTTAATGCATATAAATCAAACATGCATCAAAAAGGACCCTTGGATAACATTCGTAACAAACAATCAATTCACAATCTTAATTTTAATGCATGAAAATTAATATATCATAAATTAATTAATTAAATCATATCTCTTTAAAAAATCATAAATTAATTAACCATTTAACAGTTTAACATGTAATAATTAATTCATCCATTAATTATTACCAATTTTTAATTTATATTTTTGAACATGTCAAACATTCAATATTCCCAATCATCAATAAAATCCACAATTTTATTCCAACTCATGACTTGATAATTAATTATACAATTAATTACCCTATTTCAAATTCTGCCCATTCAAATCATTTAACAGTTTAATCATATCACTTTAACCAAATTAGAAAAACATGCATAAAATCAACACAAGTTCAAGCCCTCATTTATCTCATTTGGGAGGCATCATTTAATAACTTCAAAAGTCTTGTATTAACGTAATATATATCACATTTAAAAATTTAATCAAACTTTCTAAATTCACATTTAGATGAAATAAAATATAAATACTTCACTGCACAAATTAAATATCCACAAAAATGGTGTAAGGATTTTATTAATGTATTTATTAATATTGAACACATGGGAAGGGACCCTACCTCAGGATGGCACCATTTTAAAATCCAAAACACTTTAATGTACTCGGCGGAAACTAGTCCACAACCGGTCCGTAATCGCACGCACCCAAACCTTTAAATATATATATACGCATGTTCCCTACATTGATCAATGACAATTCAATATATTAAAAAGGTAACCAGAAGAAAAGTTGTAATGAACAACGTATCCCTAACATGGTACCAGGAACTCATAAAAAAATTATAGGCCATAATATACCCTGGCCAAAACCAAACAACAAGTTTAGAAACCTACCCGAACAAAAAGTGGCAAGACAATTCGAAACCATCCAACTCGCCTTTGGCGGTAGATGCTATATTACGGACCAATGGGTCACTAGTTAGGCGGACAAGATTCGTGAAGAGTCTAAGGGTAATCGTCGCACGCAAGGTGGAGTCCGAGAGAGGTGGTGGTGTGCCTCCTGGTATTACCCAGAGGGAGGTCGCGCCATGGATGTAGAGTGTTGTAAGAGCTCCGCCCGGGTGTCACGCTGCTCCAGGGAGGGTCGCTCGAGGGTTCACATGCCTCTTGGTCACACCGAGGGAAGGAGGTCACCCCGAGGAGGGATCTTGAAGGAGGGAGGAAGGGGCCGCATCATGGGGGTGATGCTGCGTGCATGCAGCACCTTGTGCATAGGGAGGAAAAAGTGAAGAATTTGATTCCCTTTATTGTCTTTTTTAAACCCCTAAATTAATTTCCATTAATAATAGTTATTATTAAACTCTTAAAAACCCATAATAATACTACCATTAATGTGATAATAATAATAATAACATATAATAATAATACTCATTTTGTTATTATTATTATACACATTAAAAATTATTCTAAAAAGTGAAAAACTCCCCAATTTTCTACTACTATTATTTATAATAATAATATCCATAATTATCAATAATTATGACACTCATAAAACCAAAATAATAAAAATATCATTATTATTACTCAAACCCTTGATATAACCCAACACCTCTATTAGATAACATCACTCCTTCATTAAATTCGAAGCGGGTTATTTTATTAAGCGTTTCTTTGAGATAACCAACAAAGTCATTAAATTCACATATGTATTACACCCAATTAAATAAAAACACAACTTTGATAAACCCCATAATTAAATTGTATTAAAATAAAGAATAAAACGTTCATTTTGATTATTTCCAACCTCCCCATTTATATCCACATTAATTATTTAATTTATTTTTAACATTAATTTATTATTCTCATAATAAATGTTTCGTAATTAATTACAAAACTCCCTATTTATCATTAAACTCTTCTAACATTTATTTTAAAAAATAACCACAAAATTAATAATAACATCGTTATTATTAATATTAAAACTTAAATTTATTTAATAACCCAGACCCCTAATTTATTACAAAATCATTAATACGATAAAAAAATCCAACTCATAACCCCTCATTTAATTAAATTTTTCTTTGAGAAGATCAAAAGACACATTTAATTATCATAAATGATACGCTTCTTTAACATGAAATTAAAATCTCAAAGTATCAAAATAATTTGTGATCTATAATAATAACAATGACATTGTTATTATAAGCACATTCCTCCATTTAATAATAAATGGTCATTTAATAATTTTGAAACTCATTATTTAAATAAAATGGTTCTTTGATAATCCAAAAAACCATGTCAATACATTCAACTACTATTTAATTAATTCTTTAACATTCAATAAATTTATCAACCACAATAATATTAATAATAACTTTATTATTATTATTATTATTAAAATTTTATTTTATTTAATCCAAATCTATCATATATTCATATTTAATTAAAAAATAATAATATTTTATTAAATAAGATAAACTAAACAGGTTGGACTACAACCAAGTGATGCCCATGCAGATCCATTAAAGTGGGTTTTTCTGGATCCGGTGCACCTGAGACTCATCGGGGCACCCACTAAAATTTATCGGGTAATTACGCAAGTCCTGAAATGACACCATTAGGTGTTCGAACACTCAAAATAAAATTTCAGAGCTGAGTTAAAAAAAACCATTGATAAATAAAAAAAAATCGAAAACATTCGGATTTTATCCCAGTTCAAAAATATGGGACTTTACAGTGGTTTTTCCTGAAAAAATGGTAGAAGGGTGGCTTCAATAAATAGGTAATTTATGAAAGTGAATTAACAATTGTTGGAAAGGGTTGTGTGATTATTATGTGGCCTTGGAGGTTTATACTCATTTTTTGATTAATTTTTATGGATTATGTTGAATGTGAGGATTTGGGTGTGAAGACTCACTATAAAAGTTGATGGATAGTGGACGGAAGGACCACAGTTATGGATAGTAGTCAGGAAGCACCACTATTTGGAACTATAGTGAATGGTTTGGATAGAAGTTCAACTATTTGTGATACTTTGTTGTATCTTTATTTTCATGATGGAATTGGTTGGGCTAATGTGTGATGGTTCAATAGAATATGTAATAGTTTTGGTTTTCCTTTTTTTGACATGTCAAGGTAAGTTTGTGTTTGTCTTGTGGTAATTTTATCACTATTTAATGTTTTATATAAATAAATTTATTTAAATCTGTTAATGGTTCCTTCCTAGTGTAATGTGTAGGGAAGTTATTTGGGGAAGTATTACTGAGTATTAGTACTCACCACCTGCTTCAGTACTTTGGTACTTTTGGAGATGTTGTGTTTTGGGACACATGTAAGAGTAAACATTCACATTTTCCTAGAAGTTTGACATGTTGCTTTGGTGGTGATGTGGTGCTTGTAGCATGGAGCTTGGTGTGGATATTTGGATGGTGTACTAGTTATTTGGGGTATTTTTGTGTATTCTTATTCTTGGTACTCTGATATTTGGTTTTTTTTATTGTCATATGGTAATTATTATGGAAAAGTTTGTTGTCTTATGATAATGTATGGGTTTGGTTACTTTGTTAACATGCATCATGTAGTTTGTTGATAATGGATTGTTTGGTTGGATGATTTTATCTTAAGGGAAAGTCATTCACCAATGATTCTTGATGCCCTTGGAATTTTTTTCCAGCATTTGGAGCCCTAGGAACATCGCTTATGGCCCAGTATCACCTCACTACCTTCTCAACCAAATGTGGTAGCGACGGGATGCTACAGTGTACATAATAAGTCAGGGTTACACACTCAAATGACCATATTGGTGTCATTATCTCAGACACATTTTTTTCATCACCTCTATTTATCTATTATAAGATAAAGAATATTTATATGATCTGGAAGCCATAGTGTGAAAGCCTCGATCAACAACGTAGCCTCAGTGTGTAAGCCCCTATTAATATGGAATCAGCATTGTGAATTCCCCAAACATTGAACTATGAAAAAAGATGATTCCTTCCCTAACCAGGATATGTAGGATTCATTTCTAATTTCCAAACTCAAATAACCATCCAATTCGGTGTAAGTGTAATGACCCAAAAATTCATTAATGAAAAATCATCTTGGTCTATTCAAATGTCTTCTAATTGTTATGTAAAATGTATGCACTTATTCGGTTCTATGTTTTGGATTTTAAAATACCATTAATAATTTTGGCCATTTCTAATATAGTCATTGGACAATGACAACAAGATTAGTATAAATATAAGTCTTTAAAAATCCAATTTACTAAGAAAAATAAAGGGAAGACCTCATCTAGTAGACTTTCAGCATACGAATCCGAGTTGTTAGAGCTCGGAAATGAGTTGGTGTCATTGGGATTCTCTCTTGACCAAGCCCAAGTCGAGCCTGAATATGTTAAGATCGAGCAGAACTGCCAACGAGAGAAGTGGAAGTTGATAGAGACTACCACTCGAGCAATACTATATTAGCCCCCCCAAGAGTCTTTCACCATCGCACACCATACCCTAAGGTCTTTTGTGGGTGTTTTAAGGGGTTATGTAATAAGACCCTAGTACTACGATTATGTACATTATTCTTGTATAGAGAATATATATTCTTTGTATTATTTTTACTTTGTCAATAGTTTTTAAAGCACAAATAGTATTTTTAGTTTATTTTCAACTAAGAAATATATTTTTAAGAATTAATGGAATTTTGAATTCATTATTATTATTATTATTATTATTAAATTACATGTTATTAAATTTAAATGATCGTAAAATTTTATGAATGAAATTGTAATATTTATTAAGGTTTGAAAGTTGTTTTTGTCAAAACCCGTGAATTTTTTATAAATGTCTGTTTTTATTTTAAAAGTAAAAATTCACATATTTAGAAGAAAAAAATTAGATAAAATGAATATTATTTTTTGAATCAGGACGTCAAAATTATCAAATAGTGAATTTTTCATAATTTTTTGAGACAACTGAATTTTTGGGTAAAAATTAAATATCGTTTAAATATATAATGTGTTTTATAAAATCATAATGACCCAATAGTGATGTAATAAAATACTATAATCATTATTTTAGAACAATATATTTTTTACCATTAGAATAATGTAATTTTTGGTTTGTTTGATTTATTTTACAAAGCTTTAGTGGACCCTTCAAGGCGTATAAAATATTTGGTCTTTTTGAATTCTTTTCCTTGGGAGTGTGACTCACCTACACATAACCAGCCCTAATATTTTATGAATTTCGGCCATTTTCCATATAAAATATTGTTTTTTACTCCCCTTTGGTAAAAACTATGGTAAAAAACCATGGTCTGGTTTGTGGTTTGAATTAGTTTAATGTGTGGTGTCCCAAACCTAAATAATAAATAATTCCCTCTCCTTTCTTATATAAACCCACCCAATCTCTCACTACCTATTCACTAAAAGCCTTTGAAGTCCATCCATCCTCTTACCTCCTCTCTCTATAATCCTCCCAAGTCTCCCCAAGCTCTCAAGATTCCTCTCTCAAGCATCTCCCAATCCTTTGGGATCACACTTTCAAGTAAGGGGTTCCTTTTTTTCTCTTTTTATCCATGTTTCTTAATAGTGTTATGACCTTTAATTTTCAATTATAAATGTTGGGGTAGGATTTCGCACCACCCCTATACTGTCCTCTTTATTTTTGAATGATGGGTTACAATTTTATCTCTCATTGATGCCTCCCATGTACACTCGTTACCATGCCGAAATTCTGTAAGGAATTTCTCACTCCTCATTTACATTCAAGCAATTCTTTTGTATTATGAATCTAAATTCCATTAAATATATTTGTAAATGTATCTATATGATCCCCTTACTATCGATTTTATGTACATATGATTAGATGACCCTTTCAATCCCATCAACCATTTTTATGAATTCTTATGTCACGCCGTTACGCTGCTGAAATGGAACTGATTTTCTAAGCCAATGTGATTGTGTAGTGAATACAATGCTCATTTCTCAATCTAGGGTATTCACCATTATAAACATTTTATTATTGATTATAAGGCCTCATGTATATATTCTGCATCCCATTATAATGGAATAGATGATGATGACTTATTCCATGTTGAATGATCCATGTGACAAACTTATGAATGAAATGAAATGATTAAGAAGGGTACACCCTAACCTCCAATGGCCCCAAGGGTGTCATTTTTTATAGATTTTGATAATACACCTTTCAAGGGGTGAGGTGGAACCCTTACAAGGCCTGAAGTTGTAAGTATTACATGGACCTTAGGCCTTAGAGAAATTCATTGCCCGTAGGCATTAAACATTACATAAAACCGAGACTAACAACTTGAAACTACTCCTCCTCAACATCTTCATCGGGAAATCAGCTCTCCACCATCACATGTCTTTTCGGCTAAGCATTCCCATGCATGCACAAGCTTGTCCCGATGGAAGGTGTCATAACCTCTCATTCTTGCAATGTATTTAGCTTCTGTTATGGTGAATGCTCCCAGGTCCTCCTCCTTCTGAAGTTTTTTCCTCGTAGGATGTCTAGTTTTCATCTACACATAAAGTAGCTCAGAGGCCTTAAGGTGGCCTGAAGGCCATACTGACCCGAAGGCCTGGGTGGCCCGAACACCTTAATGGACTCGAGGACCAAATCAATGGCCTGAATCCCAAACGGGGGAATATTCTCAAATGCTATAGTGCCAAATAGTGCATGTTATAGTTACCGCTACAGTACCTGCTACAGTACTGCTACAGTACCAAAAAATTAGCCTCCACCAAGATTTGATCTTGGGTCTCCTAGATGCACATAGGGAGTCCACACCAACTAGGTTGAGGCTCATGTGTGTGCACCCTGATAGTGCTCCAATGCATTGGGTAAAGTATGGTATCAAGATATGTCCTGTGAAATTGGGGTTTACTCATGCTAATTCAAATGGAAAGAGTGTTTACTCATGCTTCATGTGCAATGAGGGTTTACTCATGATCTATGTACAATGATCCTTGGCTCGTTCTAATTCCACTTTATGTGTTGTTTCCATATTTCCATGTTATGATTATAATTCTTTATCATGCCTATATATTCATGTTTCTCTTGTGCTCCATTGATATACCTATTGACTAACTTGTATTTTATTCCTCAGGTTATTCCATGTTTATTCCAATATAGGGCTTCATAGCTCACCTTTTTCTTATGCATGTCCTCAGGTTATCCCATGCAATGCTAAGTATGTGGGAATGTAGTGGTCATGTAAATGAAGTTTTCAATAAAGATGTTGTGTGTTTTACATTCAAAGTTGTTTTTTAATTATCCTATGCCCCATAGACACTAGTCCTCTTGATATTCTATATTTTATCAAGTGAATTTTACGAAATAAATTAGGTTTAAGTGTGTAATAAAGTGCAGGGGTGTCATAGTTGGTATCATATGTAGGTTTATATATTTTTGGGATTAGGATTTGAAAACCCTATTGAATCCTTAGATACAAGACTAAGTATAATAAAAACATCCCTGAGTTTTGTTAGGTATTGAGTAAGTTTTTTATCAAGAAAATACATCCATGTCTGGATAAGAGTATGTAGAGGCTGCTCTGGAACAGATGTATCTAGGGGTGAAAACACTGACAACGAGTTTCAGGCTTGATCCAAGGTATCCTTGTACATAAAAATGGGCCTTGATTCACTCTTGGTTACGACACTCCTAGGGGATATGCATTGGAAAGTTCACAAGCATAGTATGAACCATTATTAAGGAAATTAAAAAATACCCTATGAATATATGTTCAAAATTAGATCATGGATAACATAGATTGAATCCTATAGATTCATAAGTTAAGTAAATAAAAGCTATTTTTAAGTAATCTATTGTTTTCCTTTGATTATGCTTTATAAGTCTAATATATTTAAAAAATATATATTCCCTATGTCTTTTTGGATAAATTAAATGAGTATAACCATAATCAAAAAGTAGAAGGTAGGGTTATCATCCATAGATCTATGCAATATTTTATATCCTAAAAGTTTAGTAAAACAATCCCAACACCACCACAAATCATGGAAATAAAGATGTCAGTGGGTATGAAAAATATAGCGACCCAACCTTTTCGTATTTTAATATTACATTATTTCAAAGATAAACAACCAAATAGTATTAAACATAGAGTATCCAAAGGTTTAGTGTCTTTGGAAAACTAGGACCACTCAAAACAAATACAACATCAAGAATAAACATTTTTTTAATTTCTTCTTCTCTAGCTTCTTATTGGAAATTGTCCTCTCCTTAGTACATGTTGCGACCTGAGGATATACATCAAAAGGGGTGAGCTAGAAGCCTTGTAAGAGAATATACAAGAACAATATAGCATGGGGTGATCTTAATCATGACATCAGAAGAAGATCATGAACATGATAGGAAGCATAAACATAAGACTTTAAATGTGGCAATCCATAAAAATAAAACATGGTGTCTTAGTGGTTAACTACCATGCATACTTGTGAACCAAGAAAGCATCTTGTTCAGATATCATTTCACTTTATCTCATGAGATTCATCACTTTAACCAATGCATTGAAAAACTGTATAATTCTGGGTACACCTGTCACATTCAAACATTCATGTCAAGCTATATAATTCCAGGTGCACTTGTCACATCATAACATTATCATTCACATGCAATCCACATAGAACATATATCAATAATGAACAGAACTAACCCATGGAAAGGAATGGGTTTCATCTCATAAGAACACATTCATAAACATTGGGTTCCCAAAACAAAGAGGGAATAACATACTTGACACAAGAACTATCAACATTGAATGAGAAGTAAAAGGTGAGTTCTTAAAAGAATAGTTCTTTTGGAAAACAGTTGGTTTGTCATAAATACCAGTGAAAAACATGTATATCCCATAAAAGGAAATAAAATAAATAAAAAATGATCTTTATGGAGTAACCATATCAAAAATTGAGGGAAAGAGGGAGAACCCGAAGGATGAAAGTTGGGTTTGAGAATTTCCCCTTACCTTGTATCTGAATGCATCCTTCTCTTTAATGTCCTCTTAAATATTCCTCTTGAGATCCTCCTTAAGGAAGCTAGGCTTGGTCTATTTATGAGACCAGCAGCTCTTGAACGTGGGATAGGGGATAGGGAGGATGTTTGGGCAGAGTTTAGATAAGTCTTGGAGCTTGAGAGGTGTGAGGAACTGAGGGTGTGAAGGGTGGTTTTTACAGTGGAGGGGAGAGGGGTTTCCTTAATATAAAATTCATTAGTTTATTAATTTCCTCGAAGACAAGTAATAGTAAGTCTTTATTGACAAATAATTGTAATTTTATCATATGATCCCAAACCAAGTGGTCTTACAATAGCATAACATCACACATGACTCGATAATTAGCTTATTTAGCTTATTTTTGTAAATTACGGTATTTCACTATTCATTAAAAATTCAAGTATTTCAGAAAAATCCAAAAAATTTACCCATACCATTTTTTAATGTTTAGAATCCAAAAATGTAGTCCATTTTTTAAAACTAATTTTCTAAATATTATTAATTTAATATTTAATTATAGTCATAATTTACATAAAAACAGTTTTTAAAATTAAAACTAATTTTATAATGCTTTCAAAAATTATGTAGGGTCTTATAAAATTATCTAAAATCAATAAAACATTGATTTTATAATTAATGAACACATTTTAAGCTAATAAAATTTCTTTTAAATTAATTAATTAGTTATAATTAATTATTAAAGACTTATAAAATACCAAAACGTTTACTAAGGTCAAATTGTCACTTTCTAAGATGTCTAAATTTTATTTAATTATTCATGGGTAAGGTTACTCTTAGGTTGGATGATTTAATATTCATAAAGGGCATATTACTATTCATAATGGTATGTTACTATTCATAAGTGTAGGTCACTATTCAGAAAAAAATTATTTTTGTTTTACTGGACTCCAAAAATCATCTTGAACACAACCGTGTATGTTAGATTCTCAAAATTCCCAATACAAAAGTGACAAACTTATTTTTAGAGGTCACTTAGCACATAGTAGTTTATTATCCTGTGTTTTCAAGTGATTTTATGATATAAATAAAATAATGGAATTTCCATGGAAAAACTTTGGGTCGTTACATTCTTCCCCCTTAAGAAATTTCACCCCCGAAATTTCACTTTACACAAATAGGTGGGGGTACTTCTCCTTCATTGCCTCTTCTGGTTCCCATGTTGCTTCCTCAAACTTATGGTTCCTCCACAACACTTTAACAATACCGGTTTTCTTGTTGCGTAGAACCTTATTTCTTTGATCTATAATCAATACTGGCTGCTCCACATAAGAGATATCATCTTCCAACTACACCACATATGAGTTTAGTACATGTGAGGGGTCTGGTATGTACTTCCTTAGTAGTGATACATGAAACACATCATGAAGAGGATCCATATTCGGTGGAAGTGCAAGACGATAGTCCACGTCTCCTATGCGATCAAGGATCTCAAAGGGGCCAATGTACCTTGGGCTGAACTTCCCTTTCTTACCAAATCGCATGACTCTCTTCCATGGTAATATTCATAGGAAGACTTTATCTCCAACGTCGAACTCCAAGTCCCTTCAATGGTTGTCATCATAGCTCTTTTTCCGACTTTTATCAGCCTTGATGTGTTTCTAAATGACTTGAACCTTCTATGTCATCTCTTACACAAGATCGGGTCCATGTAGCTTTCTTTCTCACACTCCATCCCAACCGGTTGGAGTTCTACATCGCTTTCCATATAGAGATTCATATAGAGCCATCTGAATACTCGGGTGGAAGCTATTGTTGTATGTGAACTCAACTAATGGGATATGATGATCCCATCCACCTTTTAATTCTAGAGATCAGGCGCTTAGCATATCTTTAAGCGTCTGAATATTCCTTTTATACTGACCATCAGTTTGATGGTGATAGGCCGTGTTGAAATTTAATTCATTACTCAAAGCATTTTGAAGGCTCCTCCAAAATTTAGATGTGAACCTTGGATCATGGTTAGAGAGAATAGAGAGTGGAACACCGTGCAGTCTCACCACATCCTTCACATATATCTTTTCAAGTTGTTCAAGTGATAGATCTTCCCAAATAGTGATAAAATGGGAAGTCTTGGTGAGTTGATCAACCACAACCCATATCGCATTATTTCCCTTTGAGGTCTTCGGGAGACTCGTGACAAAGTCCATAGTAACATTTTCACATTTCCACAGGGTTATAGGCAATGGCTGCATCATACCTTTGGACTTTTGTCGCTCAGCTTTAACTTGCTGACATACCAAGCACCTTGATATATATTCTGCAATCAGCTTCTTCATGTTATCCCACCAGAAGTTTTCTTGGAGATCATGGTACATCTTGGCACTCCCAAGACGGATAGAGAAAGTTGAGCTATGTGCATTATGCAATAGCTCCTTCTTTATCCCGGTTGATGAAGGCACACAAAGCCGCATTCCAAACCGAATCACACCATCATCGTCGATATGAAAATCTTGAATCTCCCCTTCCTTTACTATATTCACCCACTTTTGTATCTCCCCACCATCCCTTTGTGCTTCCTTAATCTTCTCCTAGATGGATGGTTCCGCAATCATTTGGGAAAGGTAGGATGTATCCCCTACCCTAATGATTTCCATATCGATCCTTTTCATATCTAAGAAGATAGGGTCTTTCTCAATCCGTAACATGGATAGAGTAGTGGGTTATTTTCTGCTTAGAGAATCATCTACCTTGTTTGCCTTTCCAGGATGATAGTGAATAGAGCAATTATAATACTTTATTATCTCTAACCATGTCCTTTGACGTATATTGAGATCCTTTTGTGTGAATATATACTTTAGGATCTTGTGGTTGATCTATATGTCACACTTCTCACCATAAAGGTAGTGCCACCAGATTTTCAAGGAAAAAATCACGGCTTCCAACTCTAGATCATGCGTCGAGTAGTTTTGTTCATGGATCATCAACTATTGTGAGGCGTAGGCTATCAAATTATCATTTTTCATGAGTACACAACCCAAGCCTTTCTTTAAAGCATCATTGTAAATCACTAAACATTCTCCACTTTTCAGTAGTGTGAGTACAGGTGTAGTGATCAACCTTCTCTTTAGCTCCTTGAAGCTTCCCTCACATTCTTCTGTCCATATATAATTTACCCATTTTTTTGTTAACTTAGTTATTGGGCTTGAAAATCATGAGAAATGTCTCACAAAACGTCGCTAGTACCCATCTAATCCAAGAAAAATACGGATTTCTGTGACACTAGAGGTCATGGACCATTCCACAATCGCCTTTGCCTTAGAAGGATATATAGAAATTCCCTCACTTGTGATCACATTTCCCAAGAACGTGACTTGATTCATCAAAAAGTCACACTTGCTGAACATGGAATACAACTTCTCCTTTCTTTATATCGCCAAAAAAAGTCTTAGATGTTCTTCATGTTTCTCCTTTCTATTGGTGTAGATGAGAATATCATCAATAATCACTACCACAAATTTGTTGAGGTAGTGTCTAAAGACTATATTCATCAAATCCATGAATATTACAGGGGCATTAGTAAGTCCAAAGGGCATCACCAAAAACTCATAGTGCTCATACCTTGTTCGGAAGGAAGTCTTCTGAATATCTTCTCTCATCACCTTTACCTGATGATATCCATAATGAAGATCCAACATTGAGAAGTATTTATCTCCTCTTAACTAGTGGAAAAGTAATCAATCCTTGGGAGAGGATACTTGTTCTTTATGGTGATCTTGTTGAGTTCCCGATAGTCGATACTCAGACACATTGTTCAATCCTTCTTCTTCACAAAGAGCACTGGTGCACCCCAAGGTGATGCACTAGGGTGTATGAACCCTTTTCCCATATGATGTTGTAGTTGCTTCTTTAGCTCCTCCAGTTTGATAGGATTCATCCTATAGGGACACTTTGAGATAGGAGTAGCTCCGGGTATGAGTTCAATTGAGTTCTCTACCTCCCGATCCAGGGCAATTCCGGGTAACTCTTCGGGCAATAAATCAATGCATTCCCTCACACTGGGAATCTTCTCAAGGTGGTAACTTTTCTCGACTCAACCATTTTGGTGAGGTATGCTTCTTTATAGGGAATCAACACCCACACCGTTGAAGGATTTTTCAAAGGAGATTCATGATCTTTCTTTCATTTTTAGAGTATCTTGGGATTGTTCGGAATATGAAAAGATATTTCCATTTCCCGACAGTTGATATGTGCTCTATATAACTAGAACCAATCCATTCCTATTATAGCGTCTAATTCTACCAAGGGAAGTATTATGAGATTTGCTGGAAGAATCTTCCCACATATGCCAACAGGTGAAGAGTTAAACACTTGGGTTGCGATGATTCCACCACTTGGTGTTTTTACAGACATCTATACTTCAAGGTTTCAGGGAATCAATTTGATAGTTCTAGCAGACTTTAAAGATATAAAGGAATGCGTAGAACCAGAATCAAATAAGAATTCTTCCATTCTTGAGTGAATAGGAAGTGTACCTTATATGACTTCATTATCATGATCCACCTCTGCAGTAGTGATGGCATAAGACTTCCCTTGTTCCTTTGGATTTGGTGGCTGTTGATGCTGATTACCCTTAAGATCTCGAGGTTTAGTGCACTGGTTTTCATAGGGCCCTAGCTCCCTATAGTTGTATAATTGAACCATGAGTGGTTATATCCTTTCATCAGCTACATTATCCTTCAATTTTGTGTCTTTTTGACACTCTTGAGCATGATGTCCTTCTTTCCCATACTTAATTCACTTCTCCATCCCTTTGAGGCAGTTCCCATGGTGAAACATTCTTCATTTTTGGGATGTGGGTTGTTGAGTTTTCTTCCCACCTTTATCATTAGATCCACCGGCTTGAAACTCTATCGTTCGTTTTGTATCCCCATATCCAAGGGACCATTCTCTAAATTCCATCTCCACTTTGAGGGCACATCAAACAACATCTTCAAAAATCCCAAAGTCTAGAATTTCAAGAGCCTTTCGAAGGTGTAGGTTTAATCAACTAACGAATATATCAATTTTGCTATCATTATTGATAACAAAACCCGAAGCGAACCTTGCAAGCCTTGGGAAATTCGCTTCGTAGGTTGTAAAATATTCTACTTTTTTTTATTGGGCTCTATGAATTCTATCTCCATCTTTATATGAAGTGTTCGTGGGAAATACATATTATGAAACATTATCTTAACATCTTCCCATTTTACCTCTTCAATTTCCTCCCTTGTCTTGGTGTTCTTAATCAAATCCCACCATTGATCGGCTTCTCCATATAGGCGATAAACAGCTAGAGTCACCTTCTCCATCTCAGAACTGTGAAGCGTAGAAAATATCTTCTCCATGGAGTTGACCCACTATTCTGCAACTAGTGGATCGGAAGATCCACAAAATGTCTATGGTCATTGCCGCATAAAATATTTGATAACCAGTTGCTCCCTCTTTGGTGAAGGAGGACGGTCCCCATTATTATGGTTATTGTTCATAACCTGAGATAATTGGGTAAGCATCGCCATGATGTTTTGAACTTCACCTACCAAATCATTGGGGATGTCGTTCGGGAAATCATTACAATGGCCTTGGCATGAGTTTTTGGCTTTATTTCTCCTGGTTCCCACTATTTTCTAAAATAGAAAAGGTTAGAACAAAACATAAGTAAAAAAGTCATGAATAACATATTCATTTAAACAAATTATACCAAAAATATAACATATGTTATCCTTAGGTAAATATTCTTGTGTGAATATTTGTACTTAGTCTCATGCTATAGGTTTCCTCTAGGGTTCACTAATCCTAATTCCCAAATTAACTAAACCTCCATTTGATACCAACTATAGAGACCCGACATTTTCTTACTTTACTATTACATTATTTCTAAGATAAACAACATAATAGTATTACACATATATTATACAAAGGTTTAGTGTCTTGGGAAAACTAGGACCACTCTAGACAAATACAACATCAAGCATAAACATTTATTTAATTTCTTCTTCTCTAGATTTTTATTGGAACTTGTCCTCTCCTTAGTACATGTAGCCACCTGAGGATATACATCAAAAGGGGTGATCTAGAAGCCTAGTAAGAGAATAGATAAGAACAATATAGCATGGGGTGATCATAATCATGACATGGTAAAAAGATCATGAACATGACAGGAATCGTAAAAATAAGACTTTAAATGTGGAAATGCATAGAAATGAAACATCATGTCTTAGTGGTTAACTACCACACATACTTGTGAACCAAGCTAGAGTCTTGTTCAGACATCATTTCAAATTTACTCATGAGATTCATAACTTTACCCAAATCATTGGAGAGTTGTATAATTCTGGGTGCACCCATCACATTCAAACATTCATACCGCACTATATAATTCCGGGTGCACCTGTCACATCATAACATTATAATTAACATGCATGCCACATAGAACATATATCAATAATGAACATAAATAACCCATGTAAAGGAAAGGGTTTCATCCCATAAGAAAACATTCATAAACATTGGGTTCCCAAAACAATGAGGTAATTAACATACTTGATACAAGAACCATCAACTTTGAATGATAAGTAAAAAAAGGTGAGTTCTTAAAAGAAGAGTTCTTTTAGAAAACATTTGGCTTGTCATAAATACCAGTGACCAACATGTATATCCTATAAAAGGAATGAAAATAAAAAAAATGATATTTAAGGAGTAACCATATAAAAAATTGAGTGAAAGAGGTAGAACCCGAAGGATGAAAGTTGTGATTGAGAATTTCCCCTTACCTTGTATCTGAATGCTTCATTCTCTTTAATGTCCTCTTAAATCTTCCTCTTGAGATCCTCCTTAAGGAAGCTAGGCTTGGTCTTTTTATGAGAACAGCAGCTCTTGAATGTGGGAGAGGGGCTAGGGAAGATGTTTGGGTAGATTTTAGAGAAGTCTTGTAGCTTGAGATGTGTGAGGAATTGAGGGTGTGAAGGGTGGTTTTTATAGTGGAGGGGAGAGTGGTTCACTTTATATAAAATTCATTAGTTTATTAATTTTACCTAAGAAAAGGAATAGTGAGTATTGAGTGACCAGGAATAGTAATTTTATCTTTTGATCCCGAACCAAGTGGGATTACATTAGCAAAACATCACATGTTACTCTATAATTAGCTTGTTTAGCTTATTTTTGTAAATTACTGTATTTCACTATTCATCAAAAATTCATGTATTTCCGAAAAATACCCAAAATTTAACCCTACCATTTCTGGACATGTAGAATGCAAAAATGAAGTCCATTTGGGAACGTAATTTTCTAAATATTATTAATTTAATATTTAATTATAATCATAATTTACTTAAAAACAGGTTTTAAAATTAAAAATGATTTTATAATGCTTTCAAAAATTATGTAGGGTCTTATAAAATTATCTAAAAACATTAAATCATTGATTTGATAATTAATGAACACATTTTAAGCAAATAAATTTTCTATTAAATTAATTAATTAATTATAATTATTTATTTATGACTTACAAAATACCAAAACATTTACTACGGTCAAATGGTCACTTTCTATGATGTCTAAAATTTATTTAATTATTCATGGGTAAGGTTAATCCTTTTTTTATGATTTACTATTCATAAGGTTCATATTACAATTCATAAGGGTATGTTACTATTCATAAGGGTAGGTCACTATTCACCAAAAATTATTTTTGTTTTATTAGACTCCAAAAATCCTCTTGAACACAACCCTGTATGTCAGATTCTCAAAATTTCCAATACAGAAGTGAAAAACTTATGTTTAGAGGTCATTTAGCACTTAGTAGTTCATTATCTTATGTTTTAATGTGCTTTTATTACATATATATAAGAAGGTAATTTCCATTGAAAAACATTGGGTCGTTACAGCAATTGGGGAAATTATTGAATACCATGAATATAACTCCTCCCATGTCATAATTGGTGGATTGAACATCCCAGAGAACCACATCATACTCCCTCTAGTGGAATTTGATGCAATTCATGGCATAGATTGGCTTTCTCAATATAAATCCAAATTAAATTGTCTTGAGAGGGAAATCACTCTACATGTGGAGAATCGACCCCTGATTCTGTACAAGTGAAAAGAGGAAGATGATTCCTCTTTAGCTCCATCACCTCAAGCATGGATGTTACTTCCTTATGAGAAAGTATATCTGATCAGATTATTGAGTCTAAGGAAGCAACCATCCTTGAAGGCATGCCCATTTTGATGGAATTCACTAAAGTGGTTCCCGAGGAATTGCTTGGTCTTCCTCCTAGAATAGATGTTGAATTCTCAATTGATCTTATACCTGGGGAATTTCCAATATCAAAGACTCCATATAGAATGGATATTTTGGATCATGAGGAGATGAATAAAAAATTATAGGAGAATATGTATAAAGGGTTTATATGCCCAAGTGCTTCACCATAGGGTGCATCAGTCCTCTTCTTCAAGAAAAATGATGGGTCAATGCGCCTTTGCATCGATTATCGTGAGCTTAACAAAATCACGATGAAGAAAAAGTATCCACTCCCACGAATTTATTACTTGTTTGATCATCTACGTGGAGAACAATACTTATCTAAGGTAGATTTGCGGTAAGGATATTATCAAGTAAGGGTGAAGAAGGAATATATCCCCAAGACTACTTTTCATACAAGATACGAAAACTATGAATTCATAGTGATGCCTTTTGGACTCACTAATCCTCTAGAAATCATTATAGACTTAATGAATAGATTATTTAGAGATTACCTTGACATATTTGGGGTAGTATTTATAGATTATATTCTATTATACTCCAAAACCAAGGAGGATCATTAAAAGTATCTAATAACAGTACTGGAGACCTTGTGAAAGGAGAAGCTCTATGAAAAGTACATCCCGTGTGAGTTATGGTTAAAGGAGCTCTCATTCTTGTGTTATATCATCACAAGAAATGGGATAGCAGTAGATCCCTCCAAGATAGCTACAAATGAGGGATGGACAAGTCCAAAATTAGTAACCAATATTCGTAGATTCTTGGGTGTTAGCTGGATATTATAACCGATTTGTGAGAAATTTATCATGGTTGTCCAACCGTTTTACCAATCTAACTAGGAATGGAGTATTGTTTTCTTGGAGTGATAAATGTGAAGAAAACTTCAAGGAGTTAAAAAGGAGGCTTATCACTACACCCTCACTCACTTTACCAACAAGTGGAGAACTTTTTGTGGTATTAATTGATGCTTCAGAGAAGGTCTTCGGTTGTGTGTTGATACAAAATGACAAATTCATTTCCTATTCTTCAATGCAATTGAAATTTCTTTAGTAGAATTATCCATCATTTGATCTAGAGTTGGCTTCGGTGATCATCGCTTTAAAAATTTTGTTGAATTATCTCTTTGGGAGAAGTTTGAAATATATATGGACCACAAACCCCTCAATTATATATTCACACAGAAAGAGTTGAACATGTGCTAACGAATATGGTTAGAGCTGATCAAAGACTATGACTGCTCAATCTATTACCACCCTAGGAAAAGGGAACAAGGTGGATAATTCTCTAAGTAGAAAGGACCTAGGGATTCTATCATTGATGAGAATTGAAAAGGATCCACTCTTCATAGATTTGATGAAGATGGACATGGGAATCATGAAGAAGGGAATATCATCAATCCTTTAACAAATGATTACTCAACCGTCTGTTTTAGAAAAGATAAAGGATGCTCAAAAGGATGATGTGGGAATTCAGAAGAAAGTGGAAGATATCAGAAAAGGTAAATCCTCAGAGTTCAATGATAATAAAGAAGGAATTATGAGATTTGGGAAAAGACTATGTGTTCCATAAAGTTCGGAGCTGAAGAAGGAAATTTAGGATGATGCACATAGTTCAAATTTCTCTATTCTCTAAGGAAACACAAAGATGTATCGAGATATACGAGATCATTATTGGAGGGATAATAAGAAGAAGGAGATTGTTGAATATACAACAATGTGATTGGTATGTCAGCAAGTGAAGGCATAGAGGCAGAAGTCTAAGGGGATGAGGAAACCATTGCCCTTACCCACATGGAAATGGGAGAACATCACCATAGACTTTATCACCAGACATCCGAAGACATTTAAAGGAAACAATGAAATCTGGTATGTTGTGTATTGTCTTAAAAGGTCTACACAATTCATTGAAATTCGGGTGGATTTCTCATTGGATTAACTGGAACGGATATATATCAGTGAAGTGGTAATGATGTATGGAGTACCACTATGTATTATTTCTGATCGAGATCCAAGATTCACCACTATGTTTTGGAAGATTCTTCAAAATGATCTGAATACTGAAATGGACTTCAGTACGGCCTATCATCCTCAAACTAATGTCCAATCTGAGCAAACTATTCAAAAATAGGAAGATATGTCAAGATCATATTCAATAGAATTTAAAGGAGAGTGGGATCAACATCTACCTCTAGTTGAATTATCCTATAATAACATTTTCCACTTCAGAATATGAATGTTACCTTATGAAGACCTATATGGGAAGATGTGCATAACACCGGCATGTTGGGATAAAGTCGGTGAGCATAAGCTGCTAGGACCAGAAATGGTTGATGAAATGGTAGAGAAGGTGAAAACCTTTATGCAGCATATCAAGGAATCCCAGAATCGATAGAAGAGTAATATAGATAACTGTCGAAAATACATTGAGTTTAAAGATAGATACATGGTATTATTAATCATATCTCCATGGGAAAAAGGTCATGAGGTTTAGAAAGAAGGGGATGTTAATTCCTAGGTACATCGGCCCCTTCGAGATTCTTGATCGTGTCGGGTTGTGGCTTATCGACTAGAACTTCCACCTACCATGGCCAAAGTACATGATGTCATTCATGTATCCCTCTTGAAGAACTACATACTAAACCTTTCGCATGTACTCTCTTCAGAGGCAGTACAGCTATAGGATTATGTTTTTTGTGAGGAGAAACCAGTGAAGAGCATAGATCATAGAGAAAACGTTCTGTGAAATAAGACAATACCCCTCATCAAGGTGTTGTGAAAACACCACATGTTTGAAGAGGCAACATAAGAATCAAAAGAAGTGATCAAGTTGAGTTACTCACATCTGGTTTAGTGTGGGAAAAGTAAATTTCTAGGGAGAAATTTGTTAATGGGGGAAGATTTTAACGACCCAAAAATTCATTAATGAAAATTCTTCTTAGTCTATTTAAATGTCTTCTTATGGTTATGTAAAACGTATACACTTATTTTGTTCTATGTTTTGGATTCTAAAATACCATTAAAAATTGTGATCGTTTCTAATATATCCATTGGACAGTGATCACATGATTAGTATAAATATAGGGCGTTAAAAAATCCAATTTACTCAGACAAAGGAAGTGATGGCCTCATCCAGTAGACTTGCCCCATATGAATCCCATTTGTCATAGCTCAGAAAGGAGGTGGCGTCATTGGTATTCACTCTTGACTAATCCCAATCTGAGTTTGAATACGTTAAGCTTGAGTGAAACCTCCTACGAGAGAAGTGGAAGTTGATAAAGATTACCACTTGACCAATGCTATCTGAGCCACGCCAAGAGTCTGTCACCATTGTGCACCATACACTAAAGACTTATGTGGGTGTTTTAAGGGGTTATTTAACAATACCTTAGTACTATGATTATATACATTATTCTAGTATATAGAATATACATTCTTTTTATTATTTTTACTTTGTAAATAGTTTTAGAAGCACAAATAGTATTTTTAGTTAATATTCAACTAGGAAATTTATTTTAATGAATTAATGTATTTTTTAATAAAATAATATTTTAATAAATTATTATTATTATTATTATTTTATTTTTTATTAAATATAAATTATTGTATAATTTTATGAATGCAATTTCAAATTTTATTATGTTTTGAAAGCTGTTTTTGTCAAAACCCATAAATTTTCTATAAATGTCAGTTTTTGGTTTTAAAAGTAAAAATTCTGATATTTAGAAAATTATTTAGATAAAATGAATATGATTTTTTTAATCAGGTCATTGAAATTATCCAATGTTGAATTTTTCATGATTTTCTGAGACGGTTGAATATTTGGTTAAAAATTAAATACCCTTTAAATATATAATGTGTTTTATTACATCATAATGGACTAATATTGATGTAATAAAATACTATAAACATTATTTTTGGCCAATTTATGTTTTACCATTAAAATAATTTGATTTTGGGTTTGTTTTATTTATTTTACAAAGCTTTAGTGGACCCTTCAAGGATTCTAAAACATTGTTTCTTTTTAAATTTGTTTCCTTGAGTTTTTGACTCACCTCCACATAAGAAACCCTATTATTTTTTAAAAGTTCGTCCAATTTCCTTACAAAATATTGTCTTGCAGTCCACTTTTCCAAAAACCATGGGAGAAACCATGGTCTGGTTTGTGGTTTTATTAGTATAATGTGTGGTGTCCTAAACCAAAATAATAATAAAAATTCCCTCTCATTTCCTATATAAACCCACCCAAGATCCCAGTTCCTCTTCACTAAAATCCTTGTGAGCTTTTCCAACCTCTTCCCTCCTCTCTCTAAAATATTCCCATGGTGCCCCAACCTCCCAAGAATCCTCTCTCATGCCTCTCCCAATCCTTTGGGATCACACTTTCAAGTAAGGGATTCTTTCCTTTCTGTTTTTATCCATGTTTCTAAATATTGTTATGCCCTTTAATTTTTAATTATAAATGTTTTGGTATGATTTCACACCTCCCATATACTATCCTCTTTATTTTTTAATGATGGAGACCCTTTTCTCTCTCATCTATTCTTCCCTTGTACACCCATTACCATGACAAAATTGTGTAAGAAATTTCCCTCTTCTCATTTACATTTAAGCAATTATTTTTTATTATGAATCTAAATTATATTATATATGTGGGGACATGTATCTATATAACCCTCTTACTTTCCATTTCATTTAAATATGATGAGACACCCCTCTATCTCTCATTAACCATGTTTATGAATTCTTATGTCATGTCGTTACGCTCAAGAAATGGGACCGATTTTCCAAGCCAATGTCATTGTGTATTGAATACCATGACCATTTCTCTATCAATGGTATTCACATTTATTAATGTTTTCATATTGATTATAAAGCATAATGTATATATTCCACATCAATTTATCATGGAATAAATGATTATTATTTATTCCTTGTTGTATGATCCATGTGGCACAATTATGCATGAAATGAAATGATTAAGTAGGGTGAACCCTGATAGTTCTCCAATTCATTGGGTAAAGTATAGTATCATGATATGTCAGGTGAAATGGGTGTTTACTCATGATAATTCAAGTGCAATGAGTGTTTAATCATTCTTCATGTTCAATGAGGGTTTACCCGTGCTCCATGTGCAATGACCCTTGGCTCATGCTAATTCCATGTTAAGTGTTGTTGCCACATTTTCATTTATGATTATCATTCATTATCATGCCTTTATGTTCATGCTTTTCTTGTGATTCATTGATATTCCAATTTAATGACATGTATTATATTCCTCATGTTATTCCATGTTTATTCCCTTATTGAGCTTTATAGCTCACCCTTTTCTTATGCATGTCCTCAAGTTATCCCATGTAATGCTATGTACGAGGGAATTTAGTGGTCAAGTAAAGAATGTTTTTAATAAATATGTTGTCTATTTTATATTCTAAGTTGTTATGTAATGTTCCTAAGCCCCAAATACACTAGACCTATTGATCTTCTTTGTTGTATCAAGTTAATTTTATGTAATAAATCTGTTTTAAGTGTGTAATAATGAGGAGGGTTGTCATAGTAAGTCCCCTCATGACCCCAACATCTCAACCATTAGAACCTAATCACTCCCATGGGATAACTATTCTACCTCATCCACCATTGGACTAAGAAACAAAATTTAATATTAAAACACAAAATTTCTCTATAAATGGGATACATAGGACGTCACCCCAAGACTCGGTTTATTATACCTTGTGCCTTAGAGCACTAATATATGTCCCTTTCATACGATGTTAAAATGCATAGTTTTGACAAACTATGTCAGTTTTGATTCCTATAATAATTAGGATACATAGGATGGATCATAATGTCTCAATCCCCTCATAAGTATATTAACCACCTCCCTATGTGGAAATAATTTCAAAATCCCCTAGGTACATGGAATCAGCAATTAGGCAGTAGTTATTTTCTGAGTAATAGGTGAAGAACCTCAGATAAACCTGTATAGAATCACAAATGTTATCCCCATATTCTGCATAACTAGAGAATTAACACATATTCGTTTTCTTAGGTTGTCTCATCCAAAATCGAGGTTAGAAAGTGATATATGAGCATGTCCCAAATCATTAAGAGAATCGCTGAGTATGAAATAGTTCCCCCAAAAAGTTTGTGATTATCCCGACCTCTCGTCCTCTTCAAAAATGTGATTGGTTACGTATCGTTGGGTATGAAACCCCAATGGGCCACCTACCTTTTGAAAATAGGTTTCTATAAATTTATGGTTGAGGGAAACATTTTAATTTTTTGTTAAGAAACTAAATGGTGACAGGGTGTTCTTGATAGTGCAGGAAATGCCCCCCCCCCCCCAGCATAACCAGCCTACGGGTCAATCCAAACACACCTACTGTCTATCCATCTTTTCATTAAAAACACCAGTTTACTAGTTGGTATAATCCCACTATGATATATGGATATATACTATTTATTTATAAAAAAAATAATGTCTAGGGATGGTGGTGTTACGAGAGGAACTCTACCCTTCACAAATATTGGGGTACCCATTTAGGGTAATGTTAGAAGGTGTTTCACGGATAAAATTTAATATAAAATTACAAATCGAATGGAATAATGGAAGAGTACATCTATGTATCAAATAGGGAGGATTGTTTAGGTCAAATATGTGATAAAAACTATTGTTTATGATTTATTGTTAAATAGATGTCTTATTTTTCTCATTAGAGATCCAAGAATTTTTATTCATAATTTCATCTGCACTGGAACAATTCATGATAGAAATATTATTAATGTAGAATGTAAATATTATTCTAAACTATTTTATGTGGGCGGGATGGCTATAAAGTACTTCATTATGTTCCAGGATCTACTTCATAAATTATTTAATTGGAACTGTATTACCTTCCATGGATCCTTAAAGGAATTCATTGCCAACATATTTATCACAAAAATTATGAATGGTTATTATATGTGCATACCATCATCTATATTGCATCTATTATGAAATATTATCATTATATAACGTAATGATCAATTTTAATGGTATGTATAAAGTCTTATTTAAACTCTTTAAGTACTTCATGGATTTCAAAGACAATTAATGAAGATGTGGATATTCCTTAATATATGAATGTGCCTCTATTGATGATATGTAGTGTAATACCAATTCATATGAGCTTCTACAATATCAAATCAGTACAAATATTAATATATATGAATATACCGATATGGACACTATCATTTGGACCCCAATTCTAAATGGTAATTTCAATACCAAGGAATGTTAAATGCATAATTATAATGGTTCTACAATAATTCTCTTAGGGTTTGTGGTGCTAAATAATACATTCCTTTCACCTTATTTTATGATTCTTCTTTTGATGCTTTTATGGCAGAGCCTACCACAACATAAGATAATTCAACATATAGGGATAGCCCATTATCCAGCCATCCATTTTGTCCTGGATGTGGAGGAAAAAATTAACAAACGGTTTTTATTTCCATTTTATATTTTTGTTGTGGATTTATATATAGAATGTTTTTGTACGCAAGTATTTTCATAACAATTTTGAGTAGCTGATGATTTCCTTCAAAGTGGATGGGAAAATTTTATAGGTCTAGGAATTTCAAATCACCACTTTTGTAACTATCATTTCATATACATTAAAGATAAGAATTGGGTCAGATTTTTAGAATCAGTTTCCCTCAATACATCCTCAAATTGGTGAAATACATTGGGAAAGAATAATTTTAACCAAAATAAAAACTGGTTTAGTGAATAATTATTTTTATAACCACATTATCTTGAGTAATTTTTGTTTTAATTCTAGGGACATAAAACCATTGGTGTCAATGTCTATTATATGGATCCCTCTAATCCTCAAATGGATGAATTATATTTTGGATGGGGTGGATTTAGGTTCACCGGTACCATCAAGTTGTGGTGGTGTCTTCCCCACTCATAGGGGATTCGTTAATGTATTATTTTATCACTTATTTTGGAATAGGAATGCAATTGAAACTGAATTGTGGGATATGATCAGAGTGGTCAGGTATACTATATTTCTTTTCTTTCTATCTTTATATATGGAATATGATGAAATTATGGATGTGGATATTCATATATAATGTTTTTGGAATGTTTCATAGAGAATTCTACCTTCCTGGATCAAATACCTTTTTCTTGTGGGTCGTATATTTCAAGATTTTTTACATCTTTATAGGAAAAATAATCAGGATTATTATTCTCTCTCTAAGAGACAAATTGAGATGGTGAGCTCAAGATGGTCCTTTATGATCCTAGAATTTTTTTAGTATTAACTAATGAAGATACACCTAGTTATTTTCATACCCACCTTTATAGAACCACTTAAGATATTCTTCTTCCTAATTTTAAACTTTTTCTTAAATTTTTTGGAGTAATCCTACATGATTCATGATCCATCTAATTAAGTATATATAGGAATAAGAATTCCTAGAAAAATTATAATATTAAACTATTTTTCTCAAAAACGTACATTGAATTTTTTTTTTATGACATGTTAATGGGTGGAAAAATAATTTTTTTTTAAATTTTTTTATGATATGGAATTTATTGGATAATGTTTATGTACTGAAGTAAAATATATTTTTTCCTAAAATGAATGGGGCTAATCAACCTATAAATATTATCAATATTTTTGTAATGAAGAACATTGTAATGGTTTAAATTTTATAATATATATATGAGAAATATATATGAATACATGGAAGGAACATTTTTTAGATTTGATCAAATTCTTTAAAAAGTTGAGTAATATTAGAGAATTGTTGTATCAAAATTGAAAAATGATATTAATTAAATCATAGAAAAATCATTATGTTACTTGAGAAGTAAAATATCATGTAAGTGAAATTGAAGGTAATAAAAAAATTAAATCAATAAATAATATACATTTAATATTCATATAACATGATTTGTGGAATGAATAATATATATATTATTCAAATATAAATATTATTTTTTATGAAATTAAGAAATAATAGTGACTAAAATAAAAACATTATACGTACAAGTGGTATCGTTTCATAAAAGCCTAAATTTATAGAAATACCATGTTTTGATTGATACAATCATAATATATCATATATTATCAAATTATTTAATCATTAAAATGTAATTATATTCAAAAAATAAAAATATATTCAATAGTATATATGATAGATTTTTTTAGTAAGAAATAATGAACTAAGGATAATTTATTTTATATTTAAAACTCTCAAAATTCATGTTATTTTAGTTTTAATGAGGATAAAAATTATTATTTTAAGATTGTTTTCCCTTGAAAAAAATATAAGAAATATTTAAACATACTATATTATGAGTTATCTTCCCAAATTTTGGATAGTAAGGTATTTTAATTTCGAAATTTTATTTATTGGGGAAATTCTAATGTAATGTTATAGATGAGTAAAGATAAAACTTATAAGCCATCATAGGTGATTTTTATCTTATATGGAATTATTATATTTTTTTGTACCAAAGTGGATTTTATTTCATTAAATTTATTAATGAATTAATAAAGACAAAAAATATACCTTTTATGAATAAAAAGTGTGTGAAAATTAAAAGATTCCTGATATTTAGAAGAGATATTGAAATAGAGTTGGCTTTGTCTATCCAGAAGAAAAATATAGACAATATAAAATAATACACTTATAATTATTGTATATATTATACCAAAAATAATGTTATAAAACATGAGTACAACATTACATAAAAACACTATAATAATGGTTTTTTAAAATAAAAACAAATTCAATATTGAGGTAAGTTGAACTATTCATTCTTAATTATTAATTTCAAAATTCTTTTATTGATATTACAAAAATCACTATTCAAATAATAAATGGTTACTGAATAGAATAAAATCTATCAATATTACTTATGAAATATAGTATACAATAAAGCAATATGTGATTTTTTTTTAAATTTTTAATATTCAAAATTTTTATCATGTTAATATTGTAGAATATGAATTATTTTAATAGGAAAAAAATAATGAATATTTATTGGTAACATATTGATTTATGGATGGAAAACCTAATTGAATTAGAAAATACCAAATATGGTATACTATTATGATGTTAATGTGATTAAAACTAATCCCATAATAAGTTATTTTTCTGATGAATATCTTGAAAATTATGAATAAAATTGTAATAATATTTCTAAAAATATTTATGAAGAAGAATTTAAAAATGATCTAAACAATAGAGATCTAAAGTTAGAATATTTCTACTTTGAGAAGTTATCTTTATAAGAAAAAAAATTGTATTTGTATAAAAATAGACAAATAAAGAAAATTCATTAGAGATGATGATTCTTCTAAATATACTAATGGAATGAAAAAATTCTTCACTGAAACAACATTCACATAATAAGCTAAACGAAAATCTAAAGATGAATCAATTTAACTCATTGATTTGGAAATATCCTTGAATGAAAAGCTATATTAGACTGTATCGAATGAAACATAGGATTCAGTCCCAATAATTAATCGAATGAGCATGTTCAAAAAAATGTATATTCCAAAATAAACCCGATGAAATATGCAAGGCTCTAGGAAATAAAAATAAATTTCTATATTAGGGGTTTCCTCTAGTGGAATTATTTTATTTTTAAGATATGATTTATTTTATTTTAATCATTAAGTATAATATTTTTTTATATTAACAGTGAATAAAATACAATATAACACAAATGGATATAAAATATTGATTCTAAAATATTTATATAATAGAATATTTATTCATTGGGAAATATGATGGATTCCAAAGAGGTATTGATGGTGTAAAAGTGTTTATGTTGAAGAATAAAGTATAAGAGTTCAAAGAGGAGTTGACTTCTCGGTATAAATATTTTATTATTTCATAAGTGATGTGAATTTCATTAATAGAAATGTTCATTTCTAATATATTCTCTATTATCATGTAATAATGTAATAAAAATTAAAAAAATACAATGTACACTAATAATAACAATGGGTGCATTTGTATTGATAAAAAAATTTGGGATACCCCCAACTAATTTGAAAATAATTATATTGTTGGATGTCCAACTACCGTGGAGTAATTCATATTTGGATTTCACAGACCCTATGAAACATAATTGACCTAAAAAATAAAATCAATAATTAATTAATGATTATTAAAGATAATATTCGTTTATTACATTTTAATAAAGAAATAAAAATATATTTGGATCCAAATAACTCAATAATGTAACGAGGATAAGTGGTGATTGATTTGGGAGAGATGAAATTGATGTTCTTTGAATGAAAATATTTCTAGTATTTTATCATTATTCCTCATGCATTTAAAACCAAAAAAAATTATAAATTTCAGTATTTAGTCTATCTACATCATGTAGAATCAATTCATATTGACAGTTAAGATAGATCCACAATTAGATATGGATAAATAAAAATTTAAATAATGATAATTGATTAAATTAAAATTATTTCACAGTTAATCATTATTAGTTCTATAAGTTATTATAAAAATTCAACATTTGATACCTATTATAATAAATTAAACTGTATCCTATATTTGAAATATATGATTCAATTTTTTCTAATACTAGTTCATTAATGAAATCATAAATGTAGGTTATCCCCTATAAAATAATGTTCATGTAGAATATTATTTAAAAGTTTAATTAATAATGATATAATGGTAGAAATATATTTATTATAAAAAAAATCTCATTATCCATTTTATATGTATCCGACAATCATAATATAAATATGATATGGATGAATTTTTTAATTCGTTCATCTTCATGTTGTCCATCTCTCATGAATCTCATCAAATTAACTCCAATATGATTGAAATTTTATTCAATATGTATTCTAGAATAATTAAACTATGTATAATATTATAAAAATATTCACTAAAGGTGGTTCATCTGTTTATATGTTTAAATTGAAAGATTCAATAATCACTTTAATCATCTTAGATTTATTATCCTGGATTTAAATGTACTTTTTATATTACAACAATGATGTTTTTTTATATTACTAATTTCATCAATTAATCTTCCTTTAATTATATTAAATATTAGTATTGTTTTATATATCTCATGGTAAAATATTATACATTGATAAAAAAAATATCTTACATTAATCTACCATAGGATCATGACATGGGTCTTTAAGATATAAGTTTCTTGATTGAATTTCATGAAAGTTGGTTTTTAAATAGCCCCAATAATGTTAGGAGATTCAAAATCACATTAGATTAATCTAAAATAATCTTATGTGTTTTAAGGTTGAATTTACACATCTCCCTAGTTTACTATTGGATGATCATGATTGACTCTAATAAGGATAGAGTTGAATTTATACATCTTCATAATCAATTCTAGTGGGTCCACTATCACCTCTATCACTTTTACACATTCTTCACATACCTTCTATATTATTGTCCATTCATTATGAAAATTAATATAAAACAATATTCATTCATATAAAATATAACAATATATGATTTTAAGTAAAAAAATATTCAAAATCCACAAACTTTAATTAAAATTATCAATTTACACATAATTCACATGAGATAGAGAAGGGAGGCTTATTATTGGTGATTTTTCAACTTAGTAAAAAAGAGATGATATTGAATTTAATAAAAAAAACTTTCACTATCTTCTTCCCATACACT
Organism: Viscum album; assembly: GCA_963277665.1. Lineage (NCBI taxonomy): Eukaryota > Viridiplantae > Streptophyta > Magnoliopsida > Santalales > Viscaceae > Viscum > Viscum album. Next base: position 1,613,452,603 of record OY728142.1, read on the forward strand.
GAAGCTTTTAGTTTTTACTCAAATGAAATCTTCTACAATCATCATGAAATATTTCCCAAAGAACATGTATGATTGTAGATTCAATAAAACAAAATAATACATGTGTTTAACTAAATTATATAACAACTTAGTATGCCACTTAACTATTTAGTCATCTTCATGTAGATAAGAAAATTGTACGACCTATATTTAATAAAATATCCACCAATTTGTATTAATATAATATCAATCATTTCTTATTTTTTATATTTAGGTCCATTTTCTCTCTAACTTTAATAATTTCCCATATTCTCTCAACATTTTCATATAATATGGTATTTCAATGATTATATGTTTATTTTATTTTATTTTAATATTCAGTCTATGTTATTAAACATTGATATTGCCCAAATTTCCTATAATAAATTTTCCCCCACACACTATTTTTCATATTCAAAGAATAATTTGATGGTGGGGGTATATTTATGTTTATCCATTAAATAAAGATATTCAGTTTTTAAATACAAAATATCACCACAAAAATCACCCTATATAAATTTTTTTTTCAAGGAATAAAACAAACTTGATTTTTTAGCTATTATTTCAGATTTATCCATTTTTTATTTAAAAAAGATTAATTATGCTAAAAAAATTGAATATTTTGAAATAAGTTTCCTTTCACACAAACTGCTCGAAAATAAATTTTCTTATTAGTCATTTTTATGGTGAATTTTAAAAGATTCTTTTTAAATTTCATCAAAATAATTATGTTAGTACTTATTTATCCCATTGTTCATATCCTAATATAATAAACTATGAACACAATATTTAATTATTATAAAAAATTAAGATACTCAAAAAAGTTTCAGTTAACTTCTAACTAAGCACGTATATTTGAATAATATGGATAGAAAAACTCTTAGAGTTGGAGATAACATGAACCCTCACACACTAATATTAAATTTTCTATATTGTTCATTTTAAATTATTTATTTCATAATATATAAATGTATAAGTGAAATTATTATAGATAATGAGTAGTAGGATGTAAAAAATACCACCTAAAATATTGTAATTATCAATATAGATGATACATAGTAACCTTATATTTCATGTTCCAAAAATATATCCATATAAAGATGATATAACTAGATTAAAAATGAAACAAACTATCATTTTAAAAATATAATTGAATAAAAATGAACTATAAAACTCTCGGGACCACGAGTTAGCTCTCATGTAATTTCAAGCGTAGCTCCCTTAGCTAAAATTTCATTCCATAAATATGATTGTATAATATGATACCCAACCCTTTGTCTATACTTATATGTATAGATTAATTTTTAAAAAAAATATAGAATATTTTCTTATCCCAATCATTCAATAATTTTACTAGTGAAAATACTACAAATTATAAATGATACAAAACTTTTTTTCATAATATTCTAAGAAAAAATTTAATTCCAGAGTAAAATAATATATTTTTAATTAATAATGAAATCTTATTTTGGAAATATAAAATCATTGAAAAATCATCATTTATTTATAAAATTGAGAATTTGATATATTTCATTTGTTATTTCACTAAACTCATTTACCTATAGTATTATACATTAATTAACACTCTCCAAATTTGAATTCAATGATTTGGTTGATAAATAAGTCTTCATAATAGTCTATACGGTTAGGATTTATGGTTTCTCATATTTAATATTATTAGGATATATTTTCTATGGGTGTTTTAAATGTTTTATGGTGTACCATAATCTCCATGTATATATTTTTTTAATATTATTTCTTGGAATTGTAATTATTTTTTACCAAAAGGTTTTTTGTTTTCTTATTTGAGATCGTAAATCATCCACTAAATAGGTGATGATATATGATGCTGGTTTTTCTAGGTGGACAAGGATTTACATAATATCTATAAATTAATACACTACAAAATAATTATCTTTTTCCAACAAGGGTGTATCTATTGGTAAAAGTGCATTTTTTGTTGGTAAAACTTTTTACCAACAAAAATTTTTCTTTCGCTAAATTGTTGGTAAAAACTCTGTCGGTAAATGTTATTGCGACAGATAAAATAGTTCTGCTACAATTATAATAATACCAACATATAATATATATGTTTGTTAAAATTTTAAGCAACAGATTCATACGAAAGATTTATCTGTTGATATTATTATTACGAATATTTATAATCAATAATAACAATTAATAGCTGTTTGTAAATTATATTTTAAATAAAATATTATGCGTGAATATTTAAATATTTATATATAAAATTTTATATTATATTTATTAACATAATTATATATAATATATTTATTATATAATAATTATAGAATTATCTGATATGAAACTCCAAAAATAACATAAATCTCCATGAAAAATCATTTATAAACTCTATTTTTCTTCATTATTAAATGAAGTCACACTTACAAACCAGATACAACCAAAACAATGGTGCATTGTTAGTTATCAAAAAATGAAGGATCATTGGAATGAAAATCAGTCATCCTCCCAATACACAAATCGGCCACTTGCTGAGCAAGTGAGTTCTCCGTTAAAAGTATCCTCACAATCCTTGACAGCAAAGTTGATCTGAACCTAAGCCTGCCCATTCATCTTCCGCATTTCGCTATAAGGGAATTGACGAGCTGGCTTATCCTCATTGAAAACTACATCGAAGAGACCAAATCATTTCATTATTGGTGGGGGATATCCACATAGGTGGTGTATCGTCTTGGATAGCTTCAGCCACCAGCTTGGATCTGAGAAGCCCTGGCTTTCAGTTTCACATCCAGTTCGCCAATGTGATGACAAAAATTTGAGAATCCTGCAGTGAGGGGAACCCATCACCACCTTCCCCTATGGTGGAATATGAGGTTCCTGCATAGTTTAAGTAGAAATCAACCTTATTTAAAATGGTATATTTCTATTTTCAACCTCCATCATCCACTGAAACCTACGGGGAACATAAAAGGTCATAAAGAATAGAAGAAGCTCGCCCAAATTATAGGAAATGCAAATTATACCAATCAAAGTTATAGAAGAAGGTTCAAAAATTACCATCATGCATACATGTATACCAATCGATGTTTCATAAGAATCTTTCCAAATTACATAAAATTGAAATTATAATAGTTATATTGTTCGATGTATTATTACAGAAAATGAAGGAAAACCTGACGATTGCCTTGGATCATTCTGCTCAGGTCAACATGTCAATCTCTTACAACTTGAACACCTGCATAAAACTCAATCATGGCATAGGGGTGAGGGTTCAAACTATTGATAACTCAAAAGTGATGATGTCTCCTCATCATTTATGACTGGGGAATGGCCAATAAACACATGTATATAGAGCAAAAGTATAATCAAATATTTTATCATGAAGAAAACATTTCTCTAAGGAAACTCACAAAGCAAACTCAAATACATTGAAAGTAATAATTCCAGCCAAATTTAAAAGAAAATAAATAGGCTAAAAGTGATCACATGAGACCAAACCTATTGAAAATATCCTTCCATAAGATAAATCAAAAATGCAATTAAATAATATGTTGGAAAATTACCTCGGCATCTTTGTCTTGAAATATTTTTCACGTATACATAGACCATGCTTCCACCATTGTCACAACTATTTTAATAAAGAAATTTTTTAGAGAAATAAGAGAAACATGTTCTTTTGGAAGGAAATGAATACTTTTTTTTACTACTCAAAAAAGAAAATTAAGTCACATGGATAAATCAATTGAAAGTAATAAATTTATTTGTGCATATGTACACACTGAATGATAAGTAAACAGCAACAAAGAATTGCAATTCCATTATATACAATATCAAAATAAATATATATAAATGCATGACAATTGAAAAAATATGTAATGCAAGGGAAATACAAAAAAATAAGTTATATGATACATACACAATAGTGAAAACATTGAAGTTCAATGGCCGAATTCCTATGTGGTCTCATCCATTCGCCGGATTGGAGGACATTAAAGGGGAGTGGTTGTGGTTCGTCTTCTTCCTCTGGAGTCTGAGCTCTGTTTGTCTTTAACAGATCTTCCGCACGGCCCCCTCATTGTGTCCTCATGCCCTATTGGTTAGGTTGGTTATTCAGAAGACATGAGCAAGGAGAAGTTAGTGAAGATCTAGACATGTGTTCTCAAAGTGAACATTCTACAAATGTAAGCAAAATGGTAAAGAAAACCTAGCAGAAGATTGATGGAGATTATAAAATGGTCATATATGTGGAGCATGGGAAGGTGATGGTTTCAGGGAACGTAGATTCCACCATGCATGTAAAGAAGCATGTGAAATCCGAGAAGTACATTGTACTATGTGCCTCCCCGAATGCCCCGAACAAAAAAAACCCAACAATTATTTGAAGAATATGCAGCTTGATAATGGAAACGACAAAAAAAACAAAAAAACAATGGTCAACCTCAGATGGGTGGAAACAATCAGAAACAGCTCCAGCAGCCACAGGCAAAGGCTGGGATGCCTACCCCAAAGCAGCTCATCCCACAGTAGCTGTAGTATATCACCCCACAGTAGATCCATCAGCTGTAACAACTGATGAATAATATGCAGGGTCAGGGTAAATTGCCCCTGATGAAATTTCCCTACGACAGGGCTGAGAAACTCGAAATTTCGGACGACGATGAAGGGAGAAGAGATTTAGATGACGAGTTTGATGAAGACAATGACATTTAAGATTAATTTGAAGATATTCCCATTAGTAAGGTCCGTAATAATGGAATGATTCCCAGCAAAAATCCTCAGATGATGAATGCCATGGCGGCGAGGAAGGGGCTTCGGCTTCCGTGTCCTGGCGCTGTGAACGGCAGCTCCAATGCTGGTGGAAATAAGAAAGGAGCTGTTTCAATCTATGTTCAGATGAATAGAAATGGTGAGGGTAAACGAGGTGGAGGAAATCAGAACACATGTGGTCAAAATAATGGTGCCAAAAACGGTTTTGGGCCTTCCGGAGATGGAAAAATTAAAAACGGCGCTGGCGGCGGCAATGACAGTTGGAATGGAAGGATCAAGGGTATGCCGACACAGAATGGATTCCCGAACATGGGATCTTCCCCCAGTGGCATGGGGAATGGATCCATTGGAGGTCATATGGGAGGAATTCCCATAAGACAGATGGGGGGAGGCACCGACGGCAGCATGCCCATGGCTCATATGAACATGCCAACCATTCAAGGTCTTTCCGCCGGTGGCGGCGGATACAATGGAGTAGGTCCAGATATGATTTATGGAAACCCTTACCAACACCACCCGTGACTGACACAATAAAAGAAGATGCCACACCAACACCAAAAGTAGATCATGGCGGCGATGGAAAAACAAAAACGTGTGAATGGGAATAGGAACAGGAACTAGAACACAAACTTCCAGCACATGATGTACACCTGACCACCGCTGGCCCCTAATAACCTAGCCTCGTAGCCTTATCCCAACCCCTACGGATATCCCTACGGCTACCCACCACTGCCACCCCCGAATGATGGGTACAATAACTTATTAAGCAACGAGACCATGGGGAGCTGCAGCATCATGTGAACAAAGTGGCTACAAAAACGATTTGGTTGAATTTTCTGCTATTTCGGGTTATCATTCATTAAGATATTCTGTTGTGATAGTATTTATAGATCATGTATAGGTTCACTTTTTTTCTTAGAGAGGGGAGGGGGGGATCTGTGATGTAAATGAGAAGTGATGATTTGTTACTGTTTACATGTTGGCGACTTGAGGAGGATGAATGAATATGGTGAGAAAATGCTCCCTTTTCTTCTCATGACCTTCCCCTATTCAAATTATTGCACCCATACTCATCCCGCATGAAATTAACCTTCAAATCCATATGATTCATGCACAACACTTGATTCCATGAACTTGTGTTAAATGTAACATAAAAACCATACATACTCTAAAATGAAACATTATCAAATTCTAGGATAAATGCCACCAGCTTCTACGGCAGGATAATTTTACCACCAATGTTTTTCTGTGAGAATATTTTGCATTCATTGCATGACTTGTATCATCACACACATCAATGTATGTTATCATAACAAAAACATATAACATGTTAGGAGGGGTCTAACACATTAAATAATTATAATCATTGCCTCCCATTGGTGTGTGTGGCAGATTAAATCACATTTCACTTCTTTATTAGTTAAAATGATCCTACAACATGAATAAACATATCCATATCTACAAAGGAACTGGAAAGTGTGAATATTTATAAAAAATCAGAAACTGGGATGATAAAAATTTTCTTATGAAAATATGATGATAAATAAAAAGGTACAAATAAGAAATCAGGCCTAGAAATGAGTCAACTACACACCTAACCTGGAAATCAAAGAATTGGGATGGAATTCTTGAATGCAGCCCCTTCCAGGAATAGCCTAAAAAAAGGGAGATGACAAGAGGGGAGTTCCAACCCGGTGGTTTGAGTGAGCTCAATAAGAACCAAACCTGTTCAGCCATGTCTGAACCCCTCATAACTCCCTAGAATTCATAAAACAAAGAAAAATGTGGTCTTTATTATTCTAGATAATGAGTTGACATTATAAACATTAAAACTACAGAGAATGGTAATCTAATTATAAATTGTTATCACCATAATTCTATGATAGATGTTGTTCTGAGGATGATTGGGTATATATGGAGTGCATCCTTGATTAAACTAATTTCTTTTAAAAAATATTTATAGAAAGATAAAGGGAATGAAATAGATATTGTTGCTACCAATAAGCGGGCTACTGCAAGAGTATTTATTGAAGATTAATTATACCAGCTTGTCCTGAGAAAAAATCTACTGTTTTTTCTTGCAGTTATTGAGGAAGTTTTTGTTGACAAAGAAAGAGATCAAAAATATGTAATTGAATAATAAAATAAAGATATTATTTTGAATATTGAAACTGAAACTATTAATGGAAATAAGACTAAAGATGCTAATGAAGAAGTGAATACTAGTATGGCCATAGAGATATAAAAGAAGCAGTGGAGGCTGGAATGGATGTAGAAAAGGCTACTAAGGGAAATGAAAATATTTTAGTGGATACTAATGTGGAGGCTGAATTAGTAGGGAAAAATACTCAACAAATAAAAAATAGATGAATGGGGCTATTGAATAAACACATATGCAAGTGGGAGAAGGAGTTTAAGAAGAAAATGATAAGGGTGATCAGAATGAAGACTTAGAGGATGATGTTGGTGCTAAAAATGTACAAGTTACAACTAAACAAAGATAAAAAGTGGTAATAGAGAATGAAATTCCATCACCAAGTACTGAACATGAAGATCATGATTTTGATGAAAATTTAAAACACTTTTCCACAACAATATTTTCTTATTTCCAGCATTTACAAAGAACAACTACATACATGAAAGGCAGTTTGAATTATTTAAATGAAGAGATGAATAAGTGGAATGAAACTTTAGTTTCCAAAGAAGAAATTAAAGAGCATAAATCATAAATGGATTCAAAGTCGACTTTGACGAGTTGAAAAAATTGATGATAGTTGAAGTGGAATTTCAAAATGGTTCTAAACATATGATACAGGTATGAATGAAGCATTTAAAATGAGCTTAAAGTTATTCTAAAACATCAATTAGATTTACTAAAAGGAAAATAACCAGTTATCATTGGTGTTGTTGAATCTGTTATGGTGTAGATGAAGTCAATTATGGATTAGTTAGCTGATTTAAATTCAAATTAAGTTCTATCAATAGTAAAATAAATAATATATAAATTACAATACGATACTACAACCTTTTATAGATTTCAAGAGTTAAAAAAGGAATTGATTGCTGAATCCATAAAATTATAGACATAGGAACTCAGTTATGACAATTTTATAAATATTCTGGAATGTATAGTAGATTGGATGAAGTTCTAGTATGATGTCAATAAGAAACATGAGCAGCATGCAAGTGATTTAAAAAATCTTAGTGAAAATTTAGGAAAACTTCAACATGATGTTGTATCTAAAAAATATTCTAATGATGGAGATGTTAAAAATATAGATGCAAATATTGAGGGTATTAGGAAATAGTGTTATGCTGGCCATGAGTTGTTACTTCACTATCATGATGTTTTTCATGGAGTGTGTAAGATTCTTAAAAATATTCAAAATTATTTCAAGGAGCAAGATAAAACTTCATCCAAGACATTTGAAAATGATAATGAAGATGTTAAATGAATGGATATTGTGGGTTACCAAGATCCAACATTGTCTAAAACGATGCACATGGCTAAGTTATTTCATAATGTATTTTGGGAATATCCAAAAAGGTGGTGGAAGATATTGAATGTTCTTATAGGTTGATGGAGGAATGTAAGAACAGCCAGAAAAATACAAGTAGTGTATTTAGTATTACCCACATAATGATTTCATATACTTAGAAACATTGGGATGAGCTATCAAATAAAATCTCAACCAAATGGGAATACAAAATGGACTGGTTCTATGAAAATTATATTTGTAGAAATAATATGAATAAAATGTAAAAAGAATATAGTTACATTCTAAGTCAAGGATATGAGGTATTTTTTGTGTACAATAAAGATGAAATCATTTCAATATAGCACATCTTTGGCAAGCATTGTATGTGATCAAAGGAAAGTAGAGCCTTTGTACAGTTCCAACAAATAAGCTTCCCATTTCTAGAGCCCAATAACATAACATATTGGGTCCAGTTAAATATTTTTATGAGTGATTCATGTAAGATCCAAATTATCAAAAGAGAAGGGATGTGTCAATAGCCAAGTAGCCTCCATAAAATTCTTTTGATAAATTTCCTGTAATGAATCTAGTCTAATCTAAAGCTTTATTGAGACCCTCTAAACCATCTAACATTGATAATAAAATTTTTTCTGATGTGAAGTATACACCAGAAAAAATGTAGGATGGTTGACTGAGAAATTATGAATACATGAATACTATTAGAAGACTTGTAGATAAAATTCTGGTTATTGGAGTTTTAGGCGAAAAACAGTGAGTGGATACTATTGGATGCCTGAAAAAACATTCAATTCATCGAAGAATTCATCCTCATCATCCTTTACACATGAAAATAAAATAATAAAAATGAGAAATATTATGATAAAGAAGGAAGCGAAAAACATTTACGATGAAGGAACAAAATATGAAAATATGGGACTCTTAACAAATCTAGATCACCTTTGATTATTTTACAGAATTAGGCCTAATTGATTAACTAAAATTTGACCACTTGTAAGAAAAAATTTAGAACATGAAAGATGTTGAAAAAACTTGAATTATATTTCCAAAAATAAAACCTTATTCTCAAATAACATGAATTAGAATTAAAAAACATGGATGATATCATACGGAAATAATTAAATTATTATTCCACGTATCTATAAAATCCAACATATATCAGCTCAATAACTCAATTTAACATTCATTTGAGTAAACATCCCAAAAATTAACTAGAAAATATTCCATATATAAACTCAATAACTCAAGTTAACATTAATTTGAGAGCGCAACACAAAAGTTAACCAAAAAGTGTACCTTTACTACTACTATTTTGATCAATCACATAGAGTTCTAGGTATATCATGTCACCATAAAGACAGTGCACATTATCATTGTCCAGATTAACTTCAGTTCCTCCATAATTAGGAAACAGAACAATTTCCCCTTATTTAAACTAACAGGGATCAACTTTCCTACCTTGCCATTATGGCCAATACTAACATAAACAACTCTTCTAGGATTCATCTTAGGAGTTTTTTAAGGGGGAATAATTCTAGAAGGGGTATTGGAAGTTGGAAGAATCTTATCCATAGGAACGTAATTCAATGTTGGGATAAAATTATTTTCCATAGAGAAGTATGTAATTAGAATTCTAAAATCTCCCAACAAAACAAGAACAAGAATGAAAAGGATTGTTTCATCAGGACATCATTGAAACCTTAACTGGAATTCAATTTAAACACCAGATACACATGATTTTATGTGATAAAAACGTCAATAGTATAAGTGCATACCTGATAAGAGGCCAAAACATTGACTAATTGAATGTGAAATGGGTTTTTGTCCATGCCCCTCCCTACACCTCATCTGTATAGTTGAAAGAGGGAAAATGCAATCTTACTTTAGTAGATGAAGTTGTGAGCAATAGTAGATAGTCAAGGGTGCAGATATGGGTGCGGTCAATGGTGATGAACTAGGACTGTCGGAGCAGGTAGAGATTTCCATTGTATATGCGATGAAGATCAGGACTGGCAAATAGTGGAGGCGGGGAGAAAGCGCATGAGTGTTCAGAAATTGTTTTCATTTTTATTTTTATTTTTATTTGTCACATTTTATTTAAACGACTGATTGTTAGATGTTAATCATCATGTTTATTTTCAGTTTTTGGGAATGGTTTTAAAAATATCATATAATAATTTCTTTCAAATACAAATATTTAAATATAATCTTCAGGTTTTGTTGATATAAATATAACTTATTTTTAGTTTTTGTTAATATCAATAATTTTTTTTAGTAAACTGTTAAATGATACTGATAAGAAAATCATTAATTATTTGTGTACAGTGAATAAATACTAGTAATGGATTTGTATATTGAAAAAAATCTATTGATAATAATAATTATAACAATAGATTCATTTGTTGGTAAAACAAATGTCGGTATTAATATGATAATGCAACTAATTCAATTATTGTTAAATCATATGTTGGTACTAAACAATTAATAACAAGACATATATATGTCGGTAAAAATAAATGTTGGTACTTGAATTTAATAACAAAAAAACTCAATATCTGTTGGAATTTCTTGTTTATACCAACAGATAAATTGTTTGTTTCTAAATTTCGGTTGGTATAAGTTAAATATTTTGTAGTGATAGTTCCTAAAATATAAATTATTTTAAATTTTAGTGGCCTCTGACACTAAAAACCCAGAAAATATATTAATCTTTATGAATATCATAAAACTGAATCCCTGATTATATGGCTGCACATCTTATTCAAAGAAATTAGAAACATAATTAATAACCACGAAAATATAGTCAATTCAAAATTATTGTAAAAATTATATCATAATGTTTAATTCCTATTCAAAATATATTTATCATCTCGAATACTCTCCTAGGGAATCTTTCACATTTACCATATTATCCATTGTAATTCAAATATAAAAATATTCCACAAAGATCATAATATCAATTAAGAATTTATACAGTTAAATCCAAATGGAACATTGTTTTGGTGATTATTTTCCACCATGATTTCCCAATTACGGGGAAGAATTAAAACATTCATAAATTATCATAATTTCCTAAAAATGCACACAAATTCTTATGATTTCATCACAACATATTTTCAATTGAATGTTATCATCCCATTAGTAATGATTAAAACTAGGAGAGGATTTTTTTTATAATTCAATGTAACCTCAACGGTTATAGAACATGATATCTAGTAGTTCACAGGATTATTAAACCAAGGATTATGAATTGGGGTGACATATATAGTTCCATGTAACGGATTGACCACTAAGAGGGGGTGTGATTTAGTGAATTAGTTTTCACAAAATCATTATTTTTAATTCACCCTCTTGAACATGTTATGGTTCTTGGTCCAATTAGTGGTATCTAATAATATCATTTTAATTGAAAAATAATAAGACAGTGCATAACACATGATATTTACAAGGGTCGGTGATAAGGAAAACTCTTTTACATGTTGGTTATTCCCTTAAACATGGATTCTCCACTGCATAGAAATATGAAAACAAGTAATATGTAAAAAAGCTGGTTATACAGCCTAATAGTTGATCTTCTAGTTGATCCCAATTCTATACCCCATTAACCAAATATTCTTCCTCAGTGGGTCGGACAACCCCATCCACCTTTTCTCCTGCTTCTTATAGAATCTTCAGACACTCCATCCTCAAGTCACATTAGCAAGAGGTTAGACACCCTATTCACAAGATCCTTCCTCTTCTCAATGTTTTTTATGAAAACAATGGTAACATATCTTTTCTCTTTGTGGTGGATTTTGAAACAGTTGAAATGGTTCTTCCACCATGAGTATAATGGATCTTCTTCACTCATGTAAACTAGCATGATTGTCAATATATTCATGAAGTAATCTTGTTGTCATAAAAACTCATTTACAACAGATCATGAATGATATGTTTCTTCATATATAATTGAATGATCAGACCAAATTGTCTTCTCTAGTAGGTAATTTGTAGATTTAGATTCTTTAATATCAAATATTTACCGAAGGATATGATCTTCCTCAATCAAATGATGTGGAAATGTTTTTCCACAATTTAATGAAGTGAAATCCACAATTTAATGCATCATTTGGGGTAAAACCCACCAAGAATTTTAATTTAAAATTCATATCTCTCATAATATAATATTTGACTTCCTTATTGAATTATAAATCACTGAGAATGAAAATATAAGCACTTATGATATTCAACTCGATGTCACAAAAATATTAAATATAATTAATTCATGGGTTTCATGACAAATAAAACCTTATAAAATTCAGTTATGAAGTTTAATATTACGTTCTTATCAATTATGTTTCCTGTATTTTATTTTCTAAAGTAATTATGTATGTTTTAGTGTGCTCATACACTATCTACCATTATGATTCGGTGTCTTGTTCATAAAAATGAATTGGTATTCACTTGTCCTTCTATTTTATTCATGTACATCATGCAATGTAATTCATGAATTACATTAAATATTTATCTTCCTCCCTTATTCACTGTACCATGTAATGTGATAAATCTATCCAAGTTTATTTGATCATCTGATTTCCTTGACATAACCTATGTGTGCCTCATGGATTCTCTTACTTCCAGCACATAAAGCTATAATGTGATGTCAAATGTTATTCATGATTATCCTTCACCTGATAAAGTTGTTTTACGTTATTTCACCTTGAGAAAGGATATATGTCCATGGGTTATTCTTAATTTCTGTTACATAATAAAGTGATTTCCTATGAGTTCCTTAAAATGATATAGTTTTGTGTCTATGGATTTATATTTCAATCACATCACCTGACATTGAGATATCATATGATACATTATCTACAAATAGGTTGTTTCTAAGGGTTTATAGTTAAATAGTCTTATGATAAAGGATGATATGTACCTAGTGTATCATTAATTGCTTCATATAACTAATAAGGCAACATGGGAGGTCCTTCTCATGACATTGGGTGTTTTTATAGAATCCTTAAAAAATTACCTAATGAGATCATATGACTCTCATGATTACCATTCACATGATATAATCACATCATAATAAAGTAAATTTTCATTAAGAGATCATATATATTCTCTATTATTGATAAGATATATATCTCTATAGTTATCTTTATGTTTTATTCCATATATTAAACAACCTTGCCTTGTATTATATTGGTATGTTGACACTTCCTATCTCTGATCATTATGGTGTGTCTTAGACTCCATCAAACACTATAATATCCCTTGATCATTATTCCAAAAATCTTGACTACTTTGAGCATTGGTGAAATGATCACATGATTCCTGGGGTAGTTTCGGATAATGAATTAATTGATCATTTGTTGGATTACTGGTATTCTTGCCATGCAATTTCATATCTTTCCATTAATTCTTGAACAACCCCATATGATAATTCCTCTAAAAGATGAATAAATATAATATAAAATGATCTCCATATGAGGGATTTAGAGAATATCTTCATTGAAAAAATCATTGTTTCTTATTCACAATTGGTTTTCATATTACTATTTTGTGATACATCAATTATCACCTGATTAAATTTTGTTTTGTTATTAATTTCTATGATGTACTCATGTATTGCTTCTTATTTTGGCATGGATTCATAAGAATATTTCCTAAAATTTGCAATAATTATAGACATTGATAACATTCATGTCCTATGTGAAATGAATTTATTCTCAAGATTATATGGTGTTTGTTTGTTTGTTTGAGATCCTAAAAAAGTACCTTATCAAGAGGTAGGATATTTTGATCTTTTTTTAATATGGACAGATTATTTTGAATATAAGATATTTGGTAGATCGAACAACTAATATTGACCATTAATGATAATTTATAAAAATTACATTTTATAAATTTCTTCACTTGTTCCCTATTAAATAGTTAGTGATGATTTAATAACATTGGATCATTAGTTCTCCCCCTCAAGGGACGCATGCATCTCTTTCAATTCCCTTAATTTTGTTAAAAAGAATTTATATATAAATAAATAAAGAGTAAACTACATGTTCTGAGGAGTAAAATTCAAGATGATATCAATCACTCAACCATATCCATTATATTATCAAAATATCTATTTTTACTTTGTGTGATTTATCATTTTCAATTATGGCCTTTTTAGAATAGGAGGTCTCTGATGCATTAATTTTAATTCTGAACATCTCATAGGGATTCAAGAGAATATCTAAAATAATGTGTGGAGCATGTATAGATTTAAAAAACCTTACACATAGGTTTCCATCATTGTGTGGAATTAAAAATTTCTTTTAAAGTTCCATATAAAATTTTCAACCTTTGGATTTGAGAGTTTTTCATCCGCCATGATTTCATTATCAAATTTTAATTGATTTAGCCAGAAAACATGGAACTCTTTCCGGACATTATCTATCTTTTCATAATCTATAGATGACTTTTTTATGTTTTTTTATTGGAGAATATTTTCTTTCTCATCCTATAGAAAAAATCTTGGAAGTTTTTTCATCAATTTATCAACATTTATATCCTACTATTTACATCTTCAACACAATTATTTTTCAAAATCATATATATTTTTTCATGGATTCTTGGATGAATTTATAGTCACATCATTATTTATCTATCTCTCTATTTTCAATTGATTGCCCTAACTTCTAGTTAATTCATTATTGTTTTCTAAAAATTTAATGTTATCCCTACCATAGTATGATTTTTTCCCATATGGTTCATGAAACCAAGAAAAATCATTGAAAATAGACATTATAAATTTATATATATTGTTTAAAAAATATTATTATTTTTGTACTTCTTCATAATGAGTCTTATTTTTTCAAGGATGTATAGATTCCTTTGACTCATTTGTATCTAGTTCTTATATAGAGGATGATATCTAATTATTAATAATGGTGATATTTGGATAAACAGTCTTCTTGTTTTTTTACATCTTATAACTAACTTGTGACCCTCTATTATTTCCTACCTCCCATTTATTTAGAATACAATTTAAATCATCATATGAATTTTTCAATATAGTTAAATTCTATCACTTATCATAAAAATTACCACATATATTTAAGCACTCATAGAAATAATAATATATTTTAAATATGTTTATTATAGACATATTTATTTTTTGTGGCATTTTCTTATCTCATACATGATTTATAATTTCTTCATATTTTCTCCCACAAAATAAAGGGTCTCTATTATTTTTAGGAGTTTGAATGTTATTTAAACATTCAAATGAATCATTTACAAACATCTAGAAACATTATCAATAGCCAATGAACCTTGTTATTTCCTTATAATGTGTAATCTGTTATGATTTCATAGATTTTAAAGCTTTCTAATATTGAGTAGTACTATCACTCTTTATGACAATTTCTATGGAATAAGTATTGATGCTTATTTTTACATTCATTTTCTTTTATGGTTAACTTATGAATAATTTTCACAATTTATACTTTACCAGAGTTTTGTTCAAAAAATATACTATCACGTAAAACATTATTAGTGTATAAAATTATATCTATGATATGAGATACCTTCTTTATATGGGATTATTTTATTTTAATAAAGTATGATATCATATTTTTTATGGAATCACAAACCTCAAAAAGATCATGACTGGAAAAATCTCTTATGATAGTTATTTAGGATGTTATATCTTGTGTTGATTCTTCATTTTTATGTCTCACCAACATCAATAAGAACTTTATTCTGAGCGAGTTCTTATCATCTTCAACTGATTTCATATTAGCTTCCCAATTCCCCTTTAACGTATTCATTTTTTCCTTCATGTATGTTTCTTGATTTATGAAAATAATTCTCATGCACCTTTATCCTATATTCCCTATCATCAAGTTGAGGACTTTTGACAACCAATGAAAATTTGTATATTTTTTTATAAATTCACGGAAGACTTTTATAAATAAAATATTAAGGAATTATTTCTTAAAGAAACATCCTTACAATGATTCGTAGTTTCAACATATATTTCATTCCTTATTGAAATTTTTTAATCTATTTCTTTTAAATGTTTTATGAGAGTGTTGGATATCCATACCCTATTAGCCACTACTTTATCCATAGAATTATTTTCTTCTCCTAGATGTAATTATTCATCCTAAAGAACCTGGACACCTTCCACAACATTCACCCCAACCTCTTTGGTAACAATATTTAAAATATTTTTGTATTCATGGAGTAGATCCCATGGTGATCATTCATCATCATATATTTATATAGCTACATTATAAGAATAATTATAAACTAATTACTCTGAATAATACCATTTTCATTACCTTTCAATATAGGTATCTTTTATGTACTACAAGATTCTTCTTCGTCCTTCTTGCCTATTTGTTCTTTTAAAACATTTGAATCATGGTATAAATTTCTATATTAGTATCCTCAAGAGTGAATTAATTTTTCTCAAATTGATGTATCTCTCTCATTTCACAAAAACTACACATAATTCAAACACCCTTAGGTCTATATTTAGGAACTACTCTATGATATCGATTATAGTAACCCAGTATGGATTGACCACTAAGAGTGAGAATTAGTTGCTTGATTTTTACTAGTTCTTTTTTTTTGAATTAAGTCTCTTGAAAATTAAATGTGTCCCGATCCACTTACCGATATCTCATAATCTCAATTTATAAAAAGAAATAACAAGATAGAGAACAACACAAAATAGTTACTTGGTTTCATATAAAGTATTTCCATTTTCCTTGTTGGACACTTCTCCCAATACATATTCTCATATATATATATATATTGATGTGATTATTGTATATATAGAAGTAACTAGAAAAACACCATATATTTAAACAACATAGATAATCCCACTAATACACCCAATTAACTATCTCTCATTCCTCAACTGGTTGGACACCCCAAAAGTTTTGTTTTCTCCTTATACTAGACTAGTTAGACAGCCGAGTTTGGAGCCTCTTCAATAACTGGTTAGAAAACCCAATTTGAAGTTACTTCTTCCTCTATGTGTTTTTAATCCAAAAATTGTATGATATTTATTTCTTCTTGTGGATTATATAAAAATAGAATGAGGTATTTCTCAAAGAGTTTACTATATTTTTTTCACTAATTTACAACATAATTATTATAAAAATACTCTTGGTGTAATCATGTTGGTCTTGAAATGCATTCATATAATTTCTATAATGAATCTGTTTTTATAAGATTACTAAATTTTCAAAAATGGGTGTCTTCTACAATGTGTATATTCTTGCATGAGTCTATTTAATATGTGATATTTAGTGAATGATATGATCTTCCAAGATCAAAATCTCAAGAAATAATTATTCCTTATTATTATTAAGTGTTTACTTTAATTTGATGCGTGAAACTATTGTGCACAAATTCTTAATGAATATATATATGAATCAATTATCTTTCACAATAGATGCTCAGTCATCCATCTTAAATTCTCAAACATTATAAACATTGCTATAAGATCTTCTGATATTCTACCAATCTTCAGTATCCAATTAAACAAACTTCATGGATGGATTTCATGGCATACAAAACCTTATCACATTCATTTTAGAAATTTATTATTATGTTCATATCAATTATAATTTGGGTATATGAATATCTATAGAAATTATATACATGTGATTGTGATAATTCTCTATCCACCATTAAGTTTCAGTTTATTATTCACTAATAAAAATGTGTATTTTCATGTCCTTCTCTTTTATTCACCTAGTTTATATAATAAATTTAATGAAGTACATGAAATAAATTTCTTCCTCACTTTATTAGTGTATCATATGAAGTGAAATAAGTAAAAAATATTATGTGATCTTCTCACCATCTTCGCATGATTCATGTGTGGCTCATATATTATCCTCATTACTTCGCATGAAGTTATCATGTGATGGAAGTATTTTCTTTTTATATTCTTTTCATGATCAAGATATTTTCCCTATTTTTCCTATTTATTAAGGAGGCATGTCCACAGGTTCTTCTTAATTTTCATCATCTAAGAAATATCTTATTTGAATGTTCCTTCACGTGACAAGGTTGTGTGTCTTTATATTACTATTTCAAAAACATTGAAATACCTTTATCTCTTATTAGTTTCTTTAATTATACAAAATATGTTTTCATGGTTGTATCCTCAAAAAAATTTGTGATATAAGTGGTACTGGTTGTGGTGTATCCTCATTTTCATAACATAATCAAGCATGCTATATGAGAGTTCCATCACAAGACACTAGGTGTGTCAGTGAATTCCTTATCAAAATCCATCATGATATTAGGGTACATGAATAATTTTGTTTTAGGTGATTTAATTCCAAGGAAAAAACATTCCATCTTGGGAAGTGATCCGATGGATGAACTATTATTGATGGTTGGACTCTCTCTATCAGTATCTCAATGTATTAGTGTATCTCATCATTTCCCCTTCCTCATATTATATTTAAGACATGACACTGCTTGTATCCAATAATTATATAATGTCTAGGACTTCATCAAACAGCAAATGATCTCATGATATTTAATGTCGAAACTCTAAGCTTCTTCAAGACTTACTGGAATGATCACACAATTCCTGAGGTAGCATTGAATGATCACTTCATTGATCTTGTTATGGATTTGGTTTCTTCATGATATGTTGTGTCATTTATTTTATATAATTTTGAATAAATCCAAATGTAAATACCTAAAAAACAATGAATCTTATTGTTGTCTATGATCCTCAAGTGATGGATTCGGTGAATGTCTACATGAGATCAATAGAAATAAATTTTTCTCCATTGGTTGTCACTTTACAATCATGTGATCCATCAATGATCATGTGATGAAAATGAGGTTTGTTATTCGTTCATAAAAATTACTCATTTTATGGTTCTCATTATCACAATAGCATCATGTGATAGATTCATGTTAATTGTATAAATCAATTGAATTTCATTCATGTTATTGGTGGAATCAGGTTAGTCTTGATCTCCTGTGTGACTGGTTGTCACAGGCTCATGTGGAATGTAAATCATAGAGAGGCAAGATATGATGAATTATTTTTAATACACGCCACTTATTTTGAATATGAGAGTTATGGGAGATTAAATGACAGAGTTCACTCATACAAAAAAACATATATCATATTTTAATTTTGTGAAATGGTTCCACAATCCTTCACATTGACCATCCAACATTGAAAAATCCATTTGACTTTGCAAGGATTAATTAGATAATTTCCACAACATATATCTTGATCTAGATACCTAATATTGGTACCAATTATATATAGGAAAAAATAGGCATCATCTCTATCATTATTTGTCCAAAAAAAGTGTTCCTCGCGATGTGGGCACTGTGGGAATTACACATGGCTCCACCCATGCATAATAGGTTTTATCTCTTTTTCTGCCCTGATGTCAGTATAGGGATATTTCTTTGGGTATTATATACCACTACGGCCCTTAAAGACAACATAGTGATCTTTCACGGCTACCATGTTGGTTAGCATGATTTTTAATATAATCCTCTTAAAAAATTTAGAAATAAAACACATAACATATATATGTAATATAAATTATTCAAGCAAGAAAACTATCTTCTTCATATGATAATCCAAATCAACCAACCATATTGAATTAAAATTCATGAAATATATATATATAAATATATTGTTTTATAGACACTATAAAAATTTAATCAATAAATCATCAAGAAAATTAATACTTATATGGTCTTCATCAAAAATTCTCATTCATTTGGAATTTTCTTTACATATTATTTTTTGAAGTATTCATACAATAACATGAGTATTACATCCCCTTTCTGAAAATACATTCTTTTGGATAATATGTATTTCGAAGTACTTGACCCAATTATAATCTACTCATGATATAATGTTTATATTTAATGTCCTTCACTTCTTTCTTAAAATTTTTTAGGAATGTGAAATATTCAAACATCACATATATATAGTTCAGGAGATAAAAATAGTTCACCAATTTTCTGAATTTACTAAGGAGAATTTTCCATGTATGATATCAAATACCTTTATATGAATTCATAAAAATTATCTATGAATCACAACTTTATCCAAAAAAACACTATGACTTATTAACAACAAATGAGAAAATTATTAAAAATGAAAGAAAATTTGTCATATATATTATCATTGTCAGTCTTCATTAACTCACTTTCCTTAGCATATGTTTTCTTTGAGAGATGACATATATAAATAAAATTATTTCCTTTTTTCCCTTAATCTAAATTTCAATATATTCGAATAGATTGACTCATTGGATTAAACATTATTTGAAATATTTTTATAAATAATGATAATAAATGATAAAAATATAAAGTATATTATAATTTTAGATCCCAAATAACAATAATATAAATTTTATAAAAAATGGTTAAAATATATTTTCACTATTTTGGTGTAGTTATATTATGCATTTATCTATACATTTATGACATAATAAATGGACAAAATCCTTTGATTGTTTTTTAGGGACCTCCATACCTATATTACCTCTTTCATCACACATGACTTGACATCTAAATTTATAATTACATCTACGAATAATATTTTTATAGATCATTTAAATTTAAATGATTTAATCTACCAAAAATAATTTCAACCAATAGAAATTTATTTTTGCTTATAAATAACAGGAATAGTGTATCCATGATATTTAGAAATTATTTTATAAAACATATCTTAAGTCAATAATTCCTCTATGAAATAGTTTAAATCAATAAATAAATCCAATATAAGTTAGTTTTGAATAACCATACTATTTTATTTTTCCTCTTCAATCCCCTTTATCAAAATAATATTTCCACATAAAATACTAATATTTTCCATAAATTTAAATTTTTCCCATTTTAACAAATGGTCATAAAACATCACATATTTTTATTAATTATTTTTAATTTTCAATTTTGTCTTGTAATGGATATTCCATAATAGATAATTCATCCATTGAAATATCAATTATTCATTCCAACATGTTTGAGATGCTATACATTAAGCATCGTTGAGATGTGGTTATTTACCTACAAAATTTTAATGACATTCATCGATAACAAATTGTTGTAATGTGTCATGTAAATTTCATATGTAAATTCAATATTATTATGTCTACTTTGAGATTATTATAATTTTTAATGCTCTCATTTTTATAAATTTTTGAATTTATATTATTTTGTTATTCTCTATAGAAACAATAAGAACACCACTATATTTAAGTATCGATTATATATGGACTACCCATGAACAATCTGATATCAAGTAAATGATGTGTTTATTGAATAAATTAAAAAAATCACCACAAATATCTTTTTTATGTTCTTATTTGTAACACCCCATAATGATAAAGGGTTAAATGACTAAATGATACAACTCATTTCAACAGGTTGCACCTTTTTTCAAGAGCCTACCTGATTAGAACTCTACAGTTAAGTGTACTAGGAATTGAGTAGTGATCAGGATAGGTGACCTTCTGGGAGGTTTCCCAAGGTGTGTGTAAGGGAGGACAAAGCACACTGAAAAGGACATGTGTTGGCCTGTGGGGGCTGTTATTAGTCAGATGACCCGTTTGGGCACATGGGTGGGCCCCAGGGTGGGGACCATGTGTCTGTAGGGAAACGGGTGGTACTTAGCGGGCCAGGACCCAATGGCCATGTTAAGGTATGGTGTATGTGCTATCACTGAGACCCAGGTGTCACATTTTGGCATCTGAGGTGGTACCTAGCCTTAAGTGTAGTGCACTGCTTGGGTTGAGTTGTAGGGCCCACAACAAGGTCATTGTTCTTTAAAGGGGGGGTGATTGTAACACCCCAGAATGATAAAGGGTTAAATGACTAAATGATATGACTCATTTAAACTGGGAGAACCTTCCTTTTCAGGAGTCTACCATATTAGAACTCCACATTTAAGTGTGCATGGCCTGGAGTAGTGATCAGGATGGGTGACCTTCTAGGAGGTTTCCCTAGGTGTGTGTGAGGGAGGACAAAGCACACTGGAAAGTGCATGTGTTGGCCTGTAAGGAATGTCATTAGTCAGATGACCCGTTCGGGAATGTGGGTGGGCCCTAGGGTGGGGACAACTTGTCTTAAGGGAAATTGGTGGTACCTGGCGGTCCAGGACCCAACAACCATGTTAAGGCAAGGTGTATGTGCTGTCACTGGGACCCAATTGTCACATTTTGGTATCAGTGGTGGTACCTAGCCGTAAGTGTAGTGCACTTCTAGGGTTGAGTTGTAGGGCCCACAAGAAGGACATTGTACTCTAAATGGGGGTGATTTTAACACCCCATAATGATAAAGGGTTAAATGACTAAATTATATGACTTATGTTAACAGGGTGCACCTTCCTTTTTAGGAGGATACCTTATTAGAACTCCCCATTTGAGTTTGCATGGCATGGGGTAGTGATCAGGATGGGTTACCTTCTAGGAAGTTTCCTAAGGTGTGTGGGAGTGAAGACAAAGCACACTGAAAAGTACATGTGTTGGCCTGTGGGGACATTCATTAGTTAGATGACCCATTCAGGCAAGTGGGTGGGCCCCAAGGTGGGGACCACATGTCTGTAGGGAAACTCGTGGTTACTGGTGGGCCAGGACCCAACGGCCATGTTAAGGAGGGGTGTATGTGCTGTCACCGGGACACAGTTGTCACAATATATATGCTCATATATAATTTAACTATTGGTTTACGGTTTCCCGTACACATATTTGCTTCATGGAATATGTAAGCATCATTCAAATACTATTCTGGATTTACTATTCAATGGTATTCTTTTATGTTATCAAAATTTACATGAATAATTCCTCGTAATTTTAATCTGTATTAAATGTCATTACAAATATACACATTTTATAATTTTATAGATATATATAAATCAGGATTTTTGGTAATTTATTTAGTTTCACTAAATTTGATTCCTGTGAAATAGGGAAGTTATTTAGTTTTTCCTTATTATATTCTACTATAGGTAACATATAAAAATAATTTATCATATAAATTTTCATATCTAAAATGTAAAATTTATATTTTTTTATTGAGTAAATAAGTCCATAGTAAATAAATATTATAATCAAATACATTCTCTTTAATTTTTTTTATTCTTTATAAATATTCAGCTAATGTAATATCCTTTAGTTTCATAAACAAATTATATTCCTCTTTTCATTAAAACATTAAAATGTAAATTTCACATATTAACCTATATTTTAGTTTAACTAGTAGAAAATAGTTGATACAGTAGGATAAATAATACATCTTTATCACACAAAATTTCTATAAAAATGAAATGAACATATAAATATATTATGCCAATACTAACAAGAAATACATATACTCATCTCATAGGATATTTTATTGATTATTTTTCAAAATAAAGTGACACTACTATTTTATTATTCTATTTTTTCACAAAAACTAAAATAGTTTTTTTGAATCATATAGATATAATCACTATATTCATATAGGAATATATGTTCCATTTTTATCTTAAACCTTCATAAAATAAGAAATATTTATAGAAAATATAGAAGTGGTTGAATTTTAATCTATATAATTATCCTATACACCTCAGTAAAAGAATCACTGCAAAAATCCTACATTATTATATGATTATTATTTTAATGAATATTTAATTCCTAATTTTATAGAATTTATGTGATAGAATTTATGAATAAAATATTATGTTTTAACATCTTAAAAATTTGAATAAAATTAAAAAAATTCTAATTATGCTAATATTTTAGTCTATGTAAGAGATAATGTGTGTGAGACAATTATTTATCTCAATAATAGAGTTATCAATCTCTTTAAGATCCAATTTCTTTTCAATTTGTTTATTACATTTGATATGCTTACTGCATTAAGTATTAGTTTAAAAAAATATTCCTTAGTTCACTGTTCCGTTTTTATAGCATTTTATATTCATGGATTTATTCCATCTCTTGTATGGATTTTAATATTGTTTCAACTTAATCATTTTGATTTTTACTACTGTATGCTTCTCATGTGTTTTGTACACTCAAGCATGTAATATTAAAAATTATATCTCTTCATTCTACCATAGTTGTACATAGAATTTTCCCTTTGTCTATATCATTTAATTTTTATTCCATATATTGTAGTTAAATCCCTATATTTTGGATATTAAAATTATTTTTTATATCCAATTCATTAATTTATAAATTTATCTTACTATATAACTGTCACATCACCTATTCAAATTTTCCCCCTAAATATGATGAACATGATACATTTCTTTATTTTTGTTATGTTTTGTTATAAAAACTATATTATTAATGTTTTCTATTTTTTGATTTATCCCAAGTAGAAGTGGATGTTTTCCTTTTCCTAGACTCTCTTTGATCAATAATTGGAGAGAATTTCTTTATTAGTCAAAATTCACTATTCTATTTGAATTCTATATTGGAAACAATTGAATATAAACATGATTAAATTAGGAATAATCATAGAAATAATGACACAAAAATCACAAATTCCAAAAAAATAATGATTATTTTAAAGAAAACTATTATTATAATTTTGATTTATAACGTTTTTAGTAATTTTTAATAAAAATAATCCAAAATCATGTATTCTATCCAAAATTAATAACACTTTTATAAACCCTACTTATTTTCATAGATTTTTATTGTTAATTTAATATTATTCTATTTTAAATTACCATAATTTTCCTAAATGATTTTTTTCAAATTGTTTTCATCACCAGTATTAGTAGTTTATTTTTGACATTATGGAGTTAAAATTTATTTAATAAATCCATTAATATGGTAGAACACATATTATAATATGGATATTGACTTTTTAACTTCATATACCTATGACATTTTCAAAAAATATGTATCTGTAATTTTTTTGTGAAACGTGTTATTTTACTTATGGTAATCTTTTAAATATGATTTGGTAACATTTTACAAATAAACATCTAGATTTTACCATGTATACAATATATTTAATCCAATTTATAAAAACAAGTTTCGAGTTTTTCCTAATAAAATTAGAAAATAATATCATCTATAGTTTAACCTAAATAATTTTCTTGTAGAGGAATCTATTGCACATTAATATAGAACTCTCTAATTAAGGTGGGAAAATTCATTCTTATCATTTTTTTAAATAAAGAAAACAATGAAAGATATTATTATTTAATATTACAATGGATAGATATTTTAGATAACATAATACAATAAGGGTTTGATGAGAATACATGAGTTTTTGTTTTTAATTACTTTGATCATTTTGGATTCTAATTCAACAAATTTTGGAATCCATGTTGTATATTCATTTATTATTATTTTTACATTATTTCACATACTTTTAGATAATTTTTTTAAAATTTAGTATTTTTTAAAAACATTTTCCACTTCGATTTCATTCAAAAGTGTGAATAAATGGTGTGTTTTCATCATTAGAAATAATTATATTGTGTCAAAAATATGAAAAATGATTAAAAATTCCAATAATAACTACAATTTATAAAAATTTGAAAATATAATTAATATTAAAAATATTTAATTGGTAGTGATGCGAAATTATAATTTAGGCATATAATCAGGCATCTAAAATGAAAATTTATAAACAGATTCACAATACTGAGAAGTATAGGGGTGGTGTTTCGAACTACCAAGTATTAACAAATGTTCTTGGAGTTTAAAACACTTCAATAAAAATAAGTGATGTAATAAACAAAATAAATTATTTATCATGGTTTACAAAAGACAGTATTATTGTAATAGAGTTAAAAAAATGCTTTAAATAACATTTGGTTGATACCAAACTGAGAGATTGTTATGGATGGATGATAAATGAATAGTGGCATTCAAGATTTATTGCATATGATAATAAAAATTTTGATCCATATAAAGCTAAACATAATGAATTACTAAACTAGTGAAAAAATTTAAAATATATTTACTGACTCTAACTTCATTTAATTGAATAAATTATCAAGATATATTATGATATGTAATCAATTTAGTAGAGATAAATGAAAAATGAAATGAAATATAATTATAAAAATAATCAATTCTCAATTTTATGGGTTTTTTTAATATTATAATAAAATATCTATATTTTTATTTTATGAAATAATCTCAAATATAAATTTTTTTGGTTTGTAGATGAGTATAATTTACCTTTTGATAAAAGTTATTAAAATTTTAGATATTTTTTATTGAAAATCATGGAAACGTATAAAAAAATAATTCATAAAAAATTATAAATGATGATATGGTAAGAATATCTATAAAAAATTAGACATTATCTCATTTTTATAGTTAATAAAAAACATTAATATGATATTAGAACTACTCATCCATTAAATCTTCTCATTTTTTCTCATTAAATTGATTGTACACTATAAAATCATTTATCATAAAACTTTTTCAATTCCAATTCTATACACCTAAAATTATAAATAATATTATAGAAACCTTCCCTCTAAATATTTCATTGGTCTATACCTATAAGTTAAATCCTTCCAAAATGACATTCATTATAATATATAATTCAATAATAATTTTGATGTATATTTTATATAAAAATTATTTGATACTATAGTGCTATTTATACACATAACAAAAATCCATGTTAATTTAGATAAAATAATACTATTTTATAACATGTCACATGATAAATATATTCTCCATGAGTGAACAAAATGATTTCCCCTTATCCTCTCCATTGTATCATGACACATGTCCCTAGGTTTTAACATTAGTGTATGACTTTCACATGATGGGGTTTGTAAATATTCAAGATAACATGAGGTGAGTAAAAATTACTTTATGCTGTAAAAGTTAATTGTCATGTTTTATTGATGGTTAACTCTAAATTTCTTGTCAATTGACATAGGTGGAATCACGTTAAAATATATTATATTTTTATTTTATTTAGATTATTAAATTTTAATACATTGATTTATGAATATTGAAAAATGGATAACATCATTAAAAAAATTAAATATATCACATAGTTATGTTTTAATTATTTATATTATTTTTTATTTAATTAAAAACCAAATTAATCCAAAAATAATAATGTACCCTTAATTCTACTAAGATAAAGAATAAAACATAATTTCAGGTTAATCTTATACTTAATAATAATTACAAACATTTTATATGGTACTGAATAAATATTAATCAAACTACTAAAAAACATATCAATTTGAAAAGAAATAGTTCATTTACTATTTGTATAGTTATTTATGTTGATGGAATTATTTTTAAATGAGTAAAATACTACATATTTAGAAAATATTTAGAATATATGGACAATTTTTTTTGAAATATCAATGTTTTTAGAGAAAAGTTTCATTTTGGTATTAAAAAAATACATGATAAGAATATTATCCTTTGACCCCAAGAATAACATTTTAGGAATTGGTAAACTATTTATAACGGGTGAATCCAAGTTTCTTTTTGTATCCATGAATGTGGGAGAAAAATTTATTAATGGTGATACAATAAAAATTATTAATCAATGAAAGTATAATAATCATATTTTAATACTACTTATTATTAATAACATCTTGACCTACCATAGTATATAGAGTAATTTTTTTGATTACATTCAATGTGATCATAACGAAACACACTTAAATGATGCTAAATTGAATCTATGATATGCTAAAAGAACTTTGATGTATCTTATGTTCTACTAAAGAAATGAGAATCATGATATATTTTGATTAAATAATATATATTTTTTAGACAATATTGATTAAATTAAATCTACAAGTGAAAAAACATTCATTCATTTATTTAAATTTGTGAGTTAGAATCGTGGAATAAAAAATATACTTATAATAATTAAAACTAAAAATGATTTTTTTACTATGTCTAAATCAAAAATAAAAATTATTTGGATAAAGGAGCACTATATTATTTAATGGTGAATTTTGAGAATAAAATGTGAATTTTATTTGTCTAATGAATATTAAAACATTCATTTAGCAATCCTCAACAATAATAGATTTTAGATAATATTATTACCAAATATCATTTTATAACTCTTCATCATCAGAATTAAATCTTATTTAAGCAAAATTACAAGGCAATAAGAGGAATCAAGGGAAATAAAAGACCAAATCCTGCCCCTCCCAAGGGAGGCCTAAAATAGTGAAGGCTGATGGAATCCCCTTGTATTTAATTTACCCATTCTGGTTTTAGGAATGTAATGATAGGTAAAAAATTGAAAATTTAACCATGTTCTACCAATTAATCGTGGTGGTCTGTAACCATATTCCCCTGCTACAATGTGTGGGTGACCTGGATTCTCCTGCTGAGTAAGGTATAACATTTCATTATGGTATATGATACCAACCATGGGATGGATCCTCTTCCATATAGGGAATCATGTGAAATCATAGAGTCAGTTTTTACTTGAGTAAGTACCATGTTCATATGGTTGTGATGATTGAGGCTAGTATGAACTGTATTCGACTCCTCCTGAAGCAATGTTTTACTGTCATAATGTGCTATAAAATCTAAGAGAAAACTTCCCCTGGTATCTTGTACCACCACTCCTCAATGTGTGTCAATCAAAATACAGGATCCATAAGTATTCATCTTGGGTTAATTTGTAGGGGATAAATATAATCCAATGTTCCTGAATCCTAGGAGTAGAATACAGGGCCATGGATGAGTTGCATTGAATAGGATGCATGTAAGGGCCTCCTGCTAGTTCCCAATAAGAGTAACAATGTCAACCAAAAGGCCCTATACTCTCATAATAATGGACTGACATATGGAGAGGGACTCCTCATATCTGGACTAGTTTCTCTCTTACCATAGATAATAAAAACCAATGCTCAGGATAACAGATTGTGTCAGTCTTTCCAAAATATGAATCATTATCCCAAAATACAATTTATTCAATAATGAATCATCATGATGTAAAGTAGACAAAAGATTTGTGAATGTAATGAAGAAACTACATACATATTGGGCCCATTATCCATTAAATATATAGTGATTCATGATTTATTCCCACTTGTATTTACAGTAGTGAAAACAGGATGTGAGACTAACCCCTACTTTTTATGGTTTCCATTAGTTGGTACTACATGTTATCGTATCCTCCATATGAGAAAAATATATTTGGATGGAATCTTTTTTCACCGCACAATATTTTTCAATCTATCTGGAGGGTGTGGGGTGAGGATAGCCTTTGATTATAAATTGGAAAAAAGATCCTAGATTTAGTTGGGGTGAACACACATCATTATATATCCACATTAATAGTAATATATTGAAATATTTCTTGTTCACTCTTGTCCATCACTTCCGTATTGATGTATTTATTAATGATCCCCACCTTGAATGTGATTCATGGGCCAAGACACCCTAGATAACCAATCAAAGATCCTACCTAGTTCTGAAACCAGAAGTGAATTTTACCATCACCCACAATCCAATGATCATGTTGTTATAGATTCATAATGAGGGGGAAAATCCTAGAAAATAGGGGGAACCCTATATTCTAGAATAA
This sequence comes from Viscum album, assembly GCA_963277665.1. Taxonomy (NCBI): domain Eukaryota; kingdom Viridiplantae; phylum Streptophyta; class Magnoliopsida; order Santalales; family Viscaceae; genus Viscum; species Viscum album. Next base: position 1,613,482,401 of record OY728142.1, read on the forward strand.
TCTTTATTGTTTTCGTAGTAATGGGATATAGTTCTCTCCCGTAATGATCAATTCTCAATCACTTCCCATGCTAGTTTCAGGTGAATACATTTAATGGTGTTCCTCATGCTTTACATTTCATTCCCACAATCATGAATGGGTTGGGCCATCCTCTACCATGATACCCAAGTCCTCTTTCCATCGGAAAGTTTATCCCAAATAAAACCAATCAATAGCTTTGATCAAACCTTTCATACCCGGTGTGGTAGCCAATGTGTGCACCAGAATTATAGAAAGAATATTGTTCACCATATATATATTCCCCCTAATGGATAAAAAGTGATTTTTCCAGTTGATAACTCTCCATGTGATATTACTCACAACATGGTTTAAATTTTGAATGTGCATATGGCCAGATGATATGGTAGGGTCGAGCTACACTAATGGGAAAATACCTCGCTGCATGTCCAATCTACTGCACAAGTGGTTATCCTAGTTTGGAGAACAATTATTCAATATATGCAGGTTTTTGTTCAAATTATTGATTAACTACCCACTCTAGAAGCGGTACTCCGACAAGATCCACCTGGTTCCACATGCAAACCGCTTACCGACATCTGAGAAGGTAATTTGGCCATCTATAAACATCAAGTGAGAGATAGAAGGCATACTCTGTTTCCTCTTATAAAGAATTATTCTCCCACTCGTGATCCTGTTTTTAATTTGGTGGATGAGTCTATATTTAATTATTAGGAAAATACTATGGTAGATATCATCTCCTTCTCATAGTTTTCATTCTTCCCTAAAGAAGTTGTGTGTTCTCCCCATGAAGGTGATCACCATCTACGAAGAGAAAAAAAATTAAAGATAATATCCAGAGCCTTTGGATATATTCCCATGTTGGTTAGGAATCTATTAATGTACCACTATTTAACCCTTTTGTACACCTTATTCAAGTCTAACTTCATTTCTAGGTTAGATTCATGGGTCTTACCGTTGATATCTCTTAGTAGTTCCATCACTAGTGCAATAGCTTTGTTGATGGATCGCCCCCTCGCAAATCCATGTTTCTCTATAGATATCCATCAGAGCAGGCACATGGACACCCTCATGTTCATTGATATTGAAAAGATATTATAGTGTAAATTGAAAATATCGAGAGGTATGTAATGATAGAGAGAGAGAGTATGGGTCTTTAACCTTTGGAATGAGAACAAGGGTCATGGAACTCACAACCAATGGTAGGGAACACCAGTGAAAGAAGTCCTAGATTGCAGAAATGATGTCAGCCTTAACCACCTCCCACGAAACTCTGTAGAATGAACTAGTGAAGAAGTCGGTCCCTGGTACACTCACTGAATTAAGGTTAAGAATCTCCGAATTAATCTCATCTTCTTCAAGGATAGCATCCATAATATCATTGTCCAATAAGGATACATAGTTAGGAATAACTTCCCAAATCACAGATCTCCCATTGGGGTACCCATTGAACATCCTTGCATTTGGGCCGTCTAGAAGGTCTTTAAAGAAAGATAGTGTGAAGCCTCCAACTTCACCTCTATCATCTATTTAGGATCCATCCTCATGCTTGATATTGGGTTTAATGGGTTATCTTTTATCCTTGATACATGCATGGAAGTAATCTGTGTTTTTATCCCCCTCATGCCTCCATTTGATCATTAAAATATTTGGGGATTCTGTTATTGTTCAAGGATCCTTTTCTTAATCCTTTTAATATTTTCTACAATTCCATTGAACCTCGTTTCATTCCAAATGTCCTCCAAGATACCTTACATGCACTCAATATAATATTTATGGGTATCTATATTCTGGTCAATTTGAGGGATATCTATTTTCCATGTCTGGAGACCATACTTCAGTCTCATACAACTGTAATAGTTAGCCACCCAGGTTTTCCCCTAGAACGGTTCCCCCTATGAAAAGAGAACTAGTTAGATATAGTCTGGTTGAAAGTCCAATGGGAATGAAAGTTGAATCTTTCATGCGACTCCTACATGGTAGAAATATGGACCAATAAAGGAGAGTGGTTAGAAAAGACATGAACGAGATGATTTACCTTTGAATTTGGAAACATGGGGATGGAGTGAATGTTAGCTATCCATCGATCACACTACCTCTAATAGCATCTATTTCCATTTTGGTTATTACACTAGGTGAAGCGGTCCACCTTGCACCCCAAACCCAAAAGTCCCTTTATTTCCATGAACTCAAAAAAATACATGCCTTCCCTTTGAGAGATCATTCCTCTACCTTTATTCTCTTTCGTTTCAACCACGATGTAGAAGTACCCACCAATTATCCATGACAACTCTCATGGGTCAAACATGCTAAGATCCTACAACAATGATTCCCTCCTTTGGTTATCTCATATACCATAAAAAATTCCACATAAAAGGTACTTGTACAAATCCTAATACTCATGGAGATGACCTAGTTGCCTCCATGGATCATATCCACTGATATATCCCCTCCCCAAAAGATTTAGAAATGTCTATTGGCTAGGTCAGCATGCATGGATGCATGCATCCTTATTTTATAGGTGAACTGATTGAGTTTAGTAAGGGCCTCCTAATGGTCTAGGATAGTAGTAATATAAGCCTTGTTATTCATTATTTCCAAATCTAGGAAATCTATTTTAACTCATTCTTTGAGGCCATGATAATTCTGTATGACAATAGGAAACATTATTCAAGGTAATGATTGAATTTGACCCATGGCTCCCTGGTCTCCTTCTAGAGGGAGAAAGAGACCTCCCAATTCCAATGTATCTTTTTCTTGGATTTCAAATGTGTACGAACACCCAAGATCTGGTATAGGGGATCAGAAGTTGGAAAGGATAAGCGAGAGTAAACTTTTCTCATTTTTTATTGGAAGTCTCTAGGAGGAGACAAGAACATTGAAGGATGGCCCTACACCTTGGGAAAGGAAGGAACAAGTTCACCACACCAGACAACCTCCCTCATTGCCTTGATGGAAACTCTTTCTATTGGGGGAAGGATGAATGTCCTTCTCATCACCCTCGAGCATCTCAGTAGCTATTGGAATCAGCTATACACTGGGGAAGGATAAATCTAGGATATACTTATAAGGGAATCTCAGGAAGATTTCTACCACGCATCCTTCTGATAATATATGGTGGGGGTAGGGGATCGGGAGAACACAACCGACATACATGGTGGGGGGGGAACCCACGGGCCACTTGGAACCACCGCCATTGCCAGATTAGAAGATTCACCACTAGACTTAGGGGGAGCTAGGCTGGGATCGCATGCATAAGTAAGAAAATCAGGATGGATGGGGCCTTCCAAAGGAACTGCAAACTCTCTTGATGATGCTTCACCTGCACTCGCAAGGGGTGAAGCAGCACTTCCCATGGAACCTATGAATGACTGTTGATGTACACCAATGGTATGTTTCCTATACACCTACATGGAATATCCCTATAGAATATATTTGGTGAAAACCTGGGGAAAAGATGGTCTAAAATATTCTAGGACCATTCGACTAAACCCTGCACCTTTAAGAGGATCCGATCCCGGGGAGGAGAGGATGGTTTGAGCTCACACTAATCCGGGCCACAGAAATATCCTCACCCTTTCAAGTATGGTCTTCCCCACAAAGAAAGATTAAAAGGAATTCCCAAATAGCAATTATTAGAGAAAAATTTTGGAAGGGGAGAGGAATACATGGGAGGTAGATCCACACTGCCACTTTGGGGATTTCCTTTACTTTGTGCACATCCGATGACCAGCTCGTCAGGTTGATGAACCATAAACCTCTTAATTTACTGAAGAGAAAGTTCCACAAATCCAAAGAGAGCCATGAGGGTCCATTTTATGCTATAAATGGCCTTATATAAGGATGTTGTTGTGCCATTCAAGGACAGGTTGGAACCTTACGTCGACACTCGTGGAGCCACCAAAGAAGTTGTATGGAAACAGGGTTGCTGGGGACCTCAAAATTGGAGAGGAGTTTTTGGGATCCAAAGTGATCCATGAGGGCCCATATTAGGCCAGAAATCTCCTCGTCGAAGGCTGCCACTGGTACCTCCAGGGATCGGCTAGAACCATCCCTTGACACTTGTAGAGCCACCAAAGAAGCTGCTGGGAAATTGGGTTGTAAGGTACCTCACATTGACTCATCATTTTCTTCTTCAATTATGTATGATGATTAAAATGAATTTCCTATGCTGTACATTTCACTATAATATTATTCATGAATAATTGACCTAAATATCATGTTCCTATACTCTTAGAAGTATATTATTTTTTTTAAAATGAAAATTTATTTATTGAAAATAAATGTAGTGAAAGGGTTATTTTAATTGTGGTTTAATGTCTAAAAAATGGAGAAACTATTTCATTTGACAGAAATTAATTTATATTATGGGACATATATCTCTCCAAAACATTAATAAAACTAATGATGTGGTGAATATTATTTCACTTTGAGAAAAGTTGATGATATCATTTATTCCATGTATTATAACATTTTATTGGAATGTGAATCAAAATTATATTAAATAGTATATCTCCTTAGGGATGTTTTGTATAATATAACAAAAAAAGTAAAATTAATGAATTAATGAATTGATAAATACTCTAAAGAGAGATATTTTAAAACCAAAGTACGTGGAATGATAAATCATTACAGGGGATGAAAACCAAATAGAGATTTTGTATTTTAAAGAACTATACTCTATTGAAGAATGGGGTAATGATAAATTTAAACTTTAAGTATTAAAATATAAAGATTAAATTCTATATTTAGAAGAAGAATATATTGATCTTTATCTATGTATGGGACATAGTGGTGTAATGAAAATTTCTAGAGGGTGTGGACAGTGTTTTAAAAATTTTACGAAAGTAAATATATAAAAGATAAAAAAATTATATGGTGTATGTATAATGTTGATAATATTTCTATATAATAAAATGTAAAAATTGGTATGTAGTTGATTTGAAAATGAAATCATTGAAAAAAATTATAATTATTCAATTCTGTGTGGACCTATTTATATTATTTATTCTCCTATCCACCTTGAGATGATTTTCTCCTACTATGGAAGATATTACATTATAATGGAATAAATACCCTTTATGGAACAAAATACCATAAGATAGACCAATGAAAAAAGAATTTGTTATGGGAATGTATTTTTATAAGAGTTTCATAAATCAAGAAAAACATAACTTTAATTTTTTCATTAAAAAAATTTAAACATTCTATTGTAGGGAAAATCATAAACTATGGAATTAATCATAAAAATTTATAAAAAGAATATAATGATGAATATAGAAAACCCAAACTATGAAAAGTATAAGTTTGATTATTTTGAAGTGGCCTTGAATATATATGATCATTTTATCCAATAGAACAATGTTAATTAACATATGAATGGTAAACATATAAAAAAACATTGATTTTAGTAGAATACCATTTCTACACCATATATCTTATGAATCATCATCACATTACTTCTTCATATTTTTATAAATGTAACTCTAGTGGTTATCCCATGACCCCCCTTGATTTTCATAAAATAGATTTTTCTTAAAATTCATCATAGCCTACATTTGTTAAAATATATTAAAATAATACCCTAACTTGTAAAATGAAGATATCACACTACTTATGAAAATTATTTCCTATAACTATTAATGAAATAAAAAACATTGAAACAACTATATATAGATACATTATTATTTAAAATAAATTATTTATGAAACAAAAAACCTCGAATTAATCAAAAACGAAATAGTAAAATCAGAATATGAAATATTGTTTAAACTAGATTATCAGAACAAACTCCAATATTATTTATCAATGGGTTCTTCCTTATGACATGTAATTAGTTTTTTATTATAATGACCTTACCAACTTGGAACTTCTTGGCTAATAATAGATTGCGCCACTAAAACCCTAAGCATGCCTCTATACGCCAGGGGATCGAAACAGGTGACAAGATGGAATAACAAAAAATGTATGTATTTTTCAAAAGTACCTAGACACAGAAAAACACCCAAACATATCTATGAATAACTGCTGAGGAATAAAAATAAAAGAAAGAAAATTTAGAGTAAAAAACATTCATGTAATAACCTATATTTAATTAAAAATACAATGTAAATGTAATCTTAAATGTAGTAGGGAAAAATAAACACCCTACCAAATAAGAAGTTCAAACCTTATAGTAATTGGAAATAAAAGAAAACTAAGAGATTTAAAATCAACTTCTCCATCCCAGAACACCGTACAGTTTACAATACAACCATGTACCACTATGATTTTCCAATTACACCATTAACATATTCATCATCTATATAAGACATGACACATGTGGTAAAAACCCATGATGAGGTGAGTATATACATTCCCAGCATGACACAACCAAAATTGAAGAGGGAGAAATATAAGAAAAGATAAAAGTATAATACTAAATCCATATAAAGAGGTAAATAAAACCCAAAAACAAATTTATATTCTTATATAAAAATTAAAATGAGAAATAAAGGGGATATAAACATAAAATCACATCCTAGGATGATGTGTTTGACTATATATCCAATGGTTAACCATCAATGCCCAACATATTGCATTTCTAATTGAGGAAGTTATTAGAAGGGAATGTACCTCGGCACTAACCCATAGCATGAAGGATTGTAATCTCCAAAATATAGAGTACCCACAATAATGTTTGATAGGGAATATTCCACTAAATATATAGAGGAACCAAGACCATGAAATGGAGTATTATATCAATACTGTTTAATTGAATAAGGAGGATTAATGCATTGGTGTTATAGGGGAGAAATGTCTCTTTCTACATGATGAAATTGGAGGACCTAAACCCTAGTGTGATAGGGTAGTACCATATCTAAGGATAGAGGGATAGAACTACTTTAGGGGAGTAACAAATATTTTAGTAAAAATAGTATTGGGTACCCACTCTCTTGTGTGATAGGTGAGTACCATTTGAATGGATAGATGAACCACACCAAGGTATGATATGGGAGTACCACTTATTCCTAGAATCTATTCATTGGTCCTTCTGAATCACTACTTATATCAACCATCACTATAAGAAGAGTTATTCTTGGAACATATCACATCATACCTCAAAATACACTCTCAAGTACACCCTCATTTTGTAAATGGAGAAAATAATAATGATAGGATACTCATTGGCATAAATTTGTTTCCAAACAAAGGAGATATGAGAGAAATATTTTTATCAACAAGTGAATAGATGATGTTTAAAGGACACACATGATGTGTGGTCACACTTTGATGCCAAGATGTGATCTTTTATTGAAATTAATCTGTGGACATGTCTCCGTACATGACATGTATAATGACCAGAGAATGTGACGTAGCCTATCGGGGTTGCTCATGTGCTCCTAGACGGGAAAGTGTCCATCAGGTCATGCCAATTTACCTAGATATTTTTGTGTTTTAGGCTTTAATCATGCCTATTTTATCCTAATGTACATGTCGGGCCACCATCACTCAGAAACATGGCATGAATGGGGCCACATGGTATGTGATAAGTTTCCGTACATGAAAACCCTATCCTCTATAACAGTGGAACTGTACAACATGTGTTCTTTGTGACTGAACACCATGTTGTTGGGATTTTTATAGAATGATATGTTCTTAAACATATTCACAAAATCCATGGTATCTATCAAGATTTCCAATTATTGGTGTAACAACCCAAAGTTTCATTATTGGAAATCCCTCTTGATATAATTAAATGTCTCTTTATGTTTATATAAAATTTCAACTTCATTGGTTCTATGTTAAGTATTTTGACCATTTCTAATATAGTCGTTGAACAATGATCACATGATTAGTATAAATATAGGGCTTTAACAAATCAAATTTACTCAGAAAAAAGAAGTGATGGCCTCATCAAGTAGAATTGTTTCATACGAAGCCTATTTGTCGGATCTCGAAAAAGAGGTGGCATCCTTGGGCTTCGCTCTTAACCAAGCCTAAGCTGAGCTTCATCATGTCAAGCTCGAACAGGACCATCTATGGGAAAAGTGGAAGTTGATAGTGATTACCACTTGAGCAATGTTATCCGAGCCACCCCAAGAGTCTGTTACCATCGCACACCTTACCCTTAGGTCTTATGCGGCTGTTTTAAGGGGTTATGTAACAAATCGCTAGTACTATGTTCATGTATATTATTTTTTTATATAATAATGAATATACCTCCTTGTCTTTTTTGATACATTGTAAATAGTTTTAAAGTACAAATAGTGTTTTTAGTTATTATTTAATTAAGAATTCTATTTTATTAAATTAAGGGATTTTTGAATTAAATAATATTTTAATAAAATATTATTATTATTAATATTAAATTATTTTTATTATATATAAATGATCATATAATTGTATGAATGCAATTATAATTTTTATTAAGGTTTGAAAGACATTTTTTTCAAAACCCATAAATTTTCGATAAATTTCTGTTTTAAAAGTGCAAATTAATATATATAGAAAATTATTAAGATAAAATAAATGTTATTTCTAGAATCAGGACATCGAGATTATCCAATGGTGAATTTTTCATAATTTTCTGAGACAGTCAAATTTATGGGTAAAAATTAAATACCGTTCAAATATATAATGTGTTTTATGACATCATAATGACCCAATAGTGATTTAATAAAATACTATAAGCTTTATGTTCGGCCAATATATGGTTTACCATTAAAATAATGTGATTTTGGGTTTGTTTGACTTACTTTTCAAAGCATTATAGACCCCTCAAGACTTATTAAACACCCTGTCTTTTTAAATTAATTTCCATAGGAGTGTGACTCACCTCCACATAAGCAACCTCATTATTTTAAGAAGTTATTTATAGCATCCCACCTTTTTATAACATAAAAATTCATTACATTACACAAAATTTAGGATCTTTAAGGTTTAGTGTCTTGGAAACCAGGAACATAATACATGAAAACAACATAAAAAATTCTTCTTGAACACTTGAAAGACTTCTCCTTAAGTTCGTCCTAGGTTCATTACTGCATCTCATAACCTGAGGACATACATCAAAAGAAAGGGTGAGCAGAAGGCCTAGTAGGGGAAACAAGAGAAACATTTAACATGTGAACTTGAGAGACATCAACTATGTCATGAAAAAGAACTTTAAGGCATGAGAATGAAATCATGTGGCATATCATAATAAAAATAAAATTTTTCATAACTTTAAGATGTGGCTACATAATTTAACATAGAAAATCATGAACATATCACCAAGGTCCATTCCCAAGGTGTCATTTGAAAATTACCAAGGTTATTCACCAAGATATCGTGAAAATTGTAATCTCTAGTGGTTACATCATTACACAATGCATTGGAGCGCTATCAGGGAACACCCTTAAATTTTCCTTTATTATCATGTGAGACACATATATCATCATCAAAAATTTCCTAAATAACCTATATAGCATAAAATAAATGGTTTTCATTTCATAATCATAACGTTTTAAAAACTGCTTTAAAGACATGATCTTTACGTCACTTTAAAACCCACGGAAGGGGAGAGCGGGTCTCATGTATGTAAATCCCAGAATTTAAAATAGAACATTTTGATATATATGTGAATACACCGGTAGAAATAAGAGCTTTGAGTTTTCAATTTATAACATAAATTAATTTTGAGAAAAGAGAGAGGCATTTTGAGACAAAAATTCTGCAGCATAACGACTATGTTTCGGGGTTTTAGAAAACATTGAAAAGAGAGGGGACATGGGTCAAACAATCATAAATGACCCATAAAACAGTAGAGTGACATAATATAAAGGAATTTAGAACATGGTAATGAAATTTGAAATATATACCATATGAAATGAATAACATTAAAGGAAGACAAAAATAAGATTTCTCTTATGAAAATTCGGCAGCCCAACGACGTCACTTAAACTTCAACAAAAATTAATTGATGAGATAAAATAGGGTCTCTCATCATATGAACATAAAAGATCATTATGATAGAAATATAGATCATACCCAAACATAATACAAAAGGAACTCGAAATACTTGACAAGAAAGTAGATCTTTGAAAAAAATGAGAAGAGTGAAAGAATCCCCTTAAAAATTCGGCAGCCTAACGGCGTCACTTGGAACTTTAAAATACTGAATTGAAGAGATCGAATGGGGTCTCTCATAATATGATCATAAAATATCAGTATTATAGATATATAGATCATACCGCAACATAATAAAAAGGAACTTGAAAGACTTGACAAGAAAATAAAACTTGAAAATGAGAATCGTGAAAGAATCTGTTACAAAAATTTCGGCAGCATAACGGCGCCACTTAAACTTTCATTAAATTAAATGATGAGAGTAAGAGACAATCTCTCATAATATGAACATAAAAAGGACAGTATAATGAATATAAAAGAACATCCTCCAACATAAGAACATGGATCATAAAATAAATGACATAAAAGAGATCATTTGAAAAGAAAGAGAGGGGTCGGATCCCTTACCTTAAAACGTAACTCTTAAAACTCAATGGTTGGGACCTTGAGAGGCTTGGTGTTTATTGGGAAAGTGAGGGGACAAGGCATTAATGGCCAAGGGACACCTCATAAGTGGGTTTCTCAAAACCATGTGCTCTCCCATGATATTTCCCATGAAGTTATGCCAAATGGGTCCCCCCATAGAATAATTCATCACCTTTGGTCTTCCAACCCATAAAATATCTCATGACATCATCATGACACAGTTATGATGTCATTAAACATACCGAAACCCTAAAACTGTATTTTTACTATTCACTGAAAAGTCAACTTTCTCAGAAAAATCCCAAAATTTCTCCTTAACCAAATATCAATGCACTGATTTCAAAAATGAACTCCATTTTATAAAAAAAATTTCTTAATATTTTTAATTTATTTTTTAAATAAATACACTATTAACCAAAAATTCATTTTTTTTAGAAAAATCCCCAAAAATTAACTTAACATAATATCGATGCTCTAAGTTCAAAAATGAAATCCATTTTATAAAAATAATTTTCTAAATATTTTCAATTTATTTTTTAATTAAAAAACACTATTCACCCCAAAAAACTAATACTTGAATAATAATTTATGAAACCGTTATTTAATCATTTTATTGAATCACGTTACTTAATCAAGGTGACTAGATTATATTAATACTTTCTTTAAGTGAGATTAATAATCCATTTGGTCACATTACTAATCCTAAGAAAAAAATCACTATTCATAATTTACTATTCATCAAGAATTAAGTTGATCTTATTAGACTCTAAATTTCGTAATGAACATAATTATAGAAGACCATTTTTTAAAAATCATTACACATTTTTAATTATTTAAGGTTTATATAAACATTTTTTAAAATATCCTTTCTCTGAAATTCACCAAAAATATGCATACTATATTTATCCGGACATTTGAAAAGTCATAAACATCATCATAATAAGAAATCCCAATTTTTATTTAAAACAAAGGATTACACAAGGCAGTTACAGTCTCCTTACATAGCCCCTTATCACACCAGTATAGGACCTAAGTGTAAGGTGTGCTAAGGTGGGAGAATCTGAGGGAGTCTTTTCCAACATCTCACGAGTAGTAATTTCTATCGGTTTGAACTTCTCGCGAAGGTGATCCCGTTCTAGCTTCACACAATGAAGTTCAGGTTGGGTTTGGTCCAGAGCAAAGCCCAGTGGTGCTACATCCTTTCCAAGTTCTGTTAGATGGGCTTTGATCGGTCCAAGACTACTGGGTGAGGCCATCAAATCTTCTTTCTATATTAATTAACCAAGATTACTCGTATTTAGAGATAATAATCAAAACGTTTAGTTTCCAGCAGTCATATTGACCAATGGTCATATAACAGTCAAAATCCAACGGTCTCATTTTAATTATACTCATGTTATCAAATGAAACATTTTTGTTGAGTATAAAAATAAAATAAAATAACACATAAAATTAGGAAACAAGATTTATTCAAAATTTCAGGTCATTACAATATTCCCCCCTTAAGAAATTGCATCCTCGCAATTTTTAAAATTGGGTTTTTAAATTTCATTAAAAGTCCCACATTGGAAAAGGAGTCAGTAAAACTATTACTTTAAAAGAAAGAAAGGGAAGTACAAAGGTCACCCGAGTTAAACCACACTAGGATTCCATGTAGGTAAACATGGAAATGGAGGAGAAAACAAAGGGTCATGTTCTGAGGGAGAGTGATAGAAAACATGATTAGGAGAATGTTAACTATAAGAAAATCCCAAACTTATGATGTTTGTAAACGGTCTTTGATTACCTAGTAGGAAACGTAAACCAAAAATGTTTTTTTTTTACATTCCTTTTCATAATTTTGGGGAATTCATTTACTACATAGAACAGAAACATAAGAAAATATACCTACCTTCAAGTAGAGTATCATCCTTTAATAAGTCTCTACTAAAACTAATCTTTTCTCCAAATGATGAGAATTCAAAAACACTTGGTCACATCAAAATCACAAGAATCATCTTCTAGAGAATCACATAATCCACCAAAGATTAACTATCTATTTCTTCTATTATCCCAAAAATAGAATGGGTATGATAAAACAACTCTTCAAAAAGAAAAAATCCCATAGGAAGAGAAACTTATTTAAATCTTCAAAATTCCACGGTACTACCCAAAGTTCATCATAGACCATTCCATAAATAACTTTCCTTAAAATTCCTCAAAATAAACCAAACTAAGATTGAAACCCAAGTATAAGAAGGATTTGATAAAATAGTCTTCCAAAATAAACTTCATCGTTCATCTCCAAACAACATAAACCACTCCTAACATCTTATAACAAAAGTAACTAACCTAAACATATTTTCCCCAAGATAGGTTAATCATTTCAATAAGTAACCTATATTACTATAAGTTCACCTTAAATTCATCGATTCTTCAAAATATAATTCAACCTTAATCCTCAATTAAAATACCGTAGTAATATATTTACCTCGATCATATTAGGTCCCCAAAATAGTGAACGTCTTCCAAAATAATAATCATCTTTTAATCCACTAATCATCTCTGTCATATTAATATGGAAATCATTTCATTTCCTATCACATTGGTTGTTAGGACATGTTCTTCCATTTTCCACCATTAACTAAGAAGAGAAAGTATAATTAGGGGCTTGAATACTTAGCCAATAATCATGAAAAGGAACTTAAAGCATATAAGGATAACTTGTAGAAGAAAATTATACCCTAACTTGTGATCCCCTAGGTTTCAAAATAGGTTATCCATGATCATATATTCTTATGTTAATCATTATTTTATTTTATCTTTGTTCTTTTAATAATGGTTCATAATAAGCTTATGAATTTACCAAAGCATATCCCCTGGGAGTGTCGTAACCAAGAGTGCAGAAAGGCCTATTGTTGTGTACCATTTCCCGTTCGAGTCTAGCTCAAAGCGGTGTTTTTGGATTTTACCCCTATTTACATCTGTGCCAGAGCCACCTCTACCTGTTCGTATCCAGACAGGGATATATTTGCTTTGAAACCCCTTACTCAATACTCACCAAAATACCAGGAAGATTTCCTATATTTAAACTTTTCTATATGGTTCTTCTTACAGTTCTCATATCCTAATTTCCACAAATAACTAAACCATTCTTTGATACCAACTATAGCATCCCGCCTTTTTATAACATAAGCTTTCATTACATTACACAAAACTGAGGATCTTTAAGGTTTAGTGTCTTGGAAACTAGGAACATAATACATGAAAACAACATAAAACATTTTTCTTAAACACATGAAAGGCTTCTCCTTAAGTTTATCCTAGGTTCATTACTGCATCTCATAACCTGGGGACATACATCAAAAGAAAGGGTGACCAGAAGGCCCAGTAAGGGAAACAAGAGAAACATTTAACATGTGAACTTGATATACAACAACTATGTCATGAAAAAGAACTTTAAGGCATGAGAAATAAATCATGTGGCATATCATAATAAAAATAACATTTTTCATAACTTTAAGATGTGGCTACATAATTTAACATAGAAAATCATGAACATATCACCAAGGTCCATCCCCAAGGTGTCATTTGAAAATTACCAAGTTTATTCACCAAGATATCGTGAAAATTGTAATCTCTAGTGGTTACATCATTACCCAATGAATTAGAGAACTATCAGGGTGAACCCTTAAATTTTCATTTATTATCATGTGATCCAAATATATCATCATAAAACATTTCATAAATAACCCATATATCATGATCTTTACGTCACTTTAAAACCCACAGAAGGGGAGAGCGGGTCTCATGTATGTAAATCCCATAATTTAAAATAGAAAATTTTGATATATATGTGAATACCCCAGTATAAATAAGATCTTTGAGTATTCACTTTATAACATAAAATAATTTTGAGAAAAGAGAGGGGCATTTTGAGACAAAAATTCTGCAGCATCACGACTATGTTTCGGGGTTTTAGAAAACATTGAAAAGAGAGGGGACATGGTTCAAACAATCATAAATGACCCATAAAATAGTAGAGGGACAGAATATAAAGGATTTTAGAACATGGTAATGAAATTTTAAAGATACACCATATGAAATGAAGAACATGAAAGGAAGACAAAAATAAGATTTCTCTTATGAAAATTCAGCAGCCCAACGGCGTCACTTAAACTTCAACAAAAATGAATTGACGAGATCAAATAGGTTCTCTCATCATATAAACATAAAAGATAAGTATGATAGATATAGATATAATACACCAAAATAATACCAAAGTAACTTGAAATACTTGACATGAAAGTAGATATTTGAAAAAAATGAGAAGAGTGAAAGAATCCCCTTAAAAATTTGGCAACCTAACAGCGTCACTTAGAACTTCAAAATACTGAATTGAAGAGATTGAATGGGGTATATCATAATATTATCATAAAAGATCAGTATTATAGATATAGATATCATACCCCAACATAATAAAAAGGAACATGAAAGACTTGACAAGAAAATAGAACTTGAAAATTAGAAGGGTGAAAGAATCCGTAACAAATATTTTGGCAGCCTAACGACGCCACTTAAACATTCATAACATGAAATGATGAGAGTAAGAGTGGGTATCTCGTCATATGAACATAAAAAGGACAGTATAATTAATATAAAATAACATCCTCCAACATAATAACATGGATCATAAAATAAATGACATAAAAGAGATCACTTGAAAAGAAATAGAGGGGTCAGATCCTTTACCTTAAAACGTAACTCTTAAAAATCAAAGGTTGGGATTTTGAGAGGCTTGAGGGCACATTGGGAGGACTCCTTGTGAGATAAGGAGACCAGAACTTCGTTGAGAATGATTTTGGAGTCCAAAGTATGAGTGAATGGCTTGGTATTTATAGGGAAAGTGAGGGGACAAGGCATTAATGGCCAAGGGACACCTCATAAGTGGGTTTCTCAAAACCATTTGCTCTCCAATGATATTTCCCATGATGTTAGGCCACGTGGGGCCCCCATACAATAATTAATCACCTTTGGTCATCCAACCCATAAAATATCTCCTGAAATCATCATGACATAGTTATGATGTCATTAAACATACTGAAACCCTAAAATTGTATTTTTACTATTCACTGAAAATTCAACTTTCTCAGAAAAGTCACAAAATTTCACCTTAACCAAATATCAATGCACTGATTTCAAAAATGAATTCCATTTTATAAAAATAATTTTCTAAATATTTTTAATTTATTTTTTTAAATAAATACACTCTTCACCGAAAATTCATTTTTTTTAGAAAAATCCCCAAAAATTACCTTAACATAATATCAATGCTCTGAGTTCAAAAATGAAATCCATTTTATAAAAATAATTTTCTAAATATTTTGAATTTAATTTTTAATTAAAAAAACACTATTCACTTGAAAAAACTAATACTTGAATAATAATTTATGAAACTGTTATTTAACCATTTTATTGAATCACATTACTTAATCAAGGTGCCTAGATTATATTAATACTTTCTTTCAGTGAGATTACTAATCCATTTGGTCACATTACTAATCCTAAGCAAAAAATCACTATTCATAATTTACTATTCATCAAGAATTATGTTGATCTTATTAGACTCTAAATTTCATACTGAACATAATTGTAGAAGACCATTTTTTAAAAAACATTACACATTTTTAATTATTTAAGGTTTACATAAACATTTTTTAAAATATCCCTTCTCTAAAATTCACCAAAAATATGCATACTATATATATCCAGACATTTGGAAAGTCATAAACATCATCATAAGAAGAAATACCAATTTTTATTTAAAATAAAGGATTACACAAGGCAGTTACGGTCTCCTTACATAGCCCCTTATCACACCAGCATAGGACCTAAGAGTAAGGTGTGCTAAGGTGAGAGAATTCGAGGGAGGCTCGGACAACATCGAACGAGTAGTAATTTTTTATCGGTTAGAACTTCTCACGAAGGTGATCCCGTTCTAGCTTTACACGATGAAGTTCGGCTTGGGTTTGGTCCAGAGCAAAGCCCAGTGGTGCTACCTCCTTCCCAAGTTCTGTTAGATGGGCTTCGATCGGTCCAAGACTACTGGGTGAGGCCATCGAATCTTCTTTCTATATTAATTAACCAAGATTACTTGTATTTAGAGACAATAATCAAAATGTTTAGTTTCCAGCGGTCATATTGACCAATGGTCATATAACTGTCAAAATCCAACGGTCTCATTTTAATTATACTCATGTTATCAAATGAAACATTTTTGTTGAGTATAAAAATAAAATAAAATAACACATAAAATTAGGAAAAAATATTTATTCAAAATTTCTGGTCGTTACATTAGGACTTTGTCTTTATAAAATGTTTCTTTCCTCTTCCCTTTTCCACAAACCATTGGCAAAAACCATGAGATGGTTTGTGGTTTGGATTAATTTAATATAAGGGGACCCAAACCTAAATAATAAAGAATTCCCTCACCTTTCCTATATAAACCCACGCAATCTCCCACTTCCTCCTCACACAAAGCCTTTGGATTTCGTCAAAACCTATGCCCTAATCTCTCTAGAATCCTCCCAAGGTTCCCCAATCTCCCAAAAAGCCTCTCACATGCCTCTCTCTAGCCTTTGGAAGCACACTTCCAAGTAAGGGTTTTTTCTTCTTTTCTCATTTTTGTCCGATTTTCATTAAGTTGTTTTTCCCTTTTAATTTCAATTATAAATGTTGGGGTATGGTTTAGCACCTCCCTCATACTACCCACTTTATGTTTGAATGATGGTAGACCCTTTCTCTCTCATTAAATGCCTCCCATGTACACCTGTTGCTATACCAAAATTCTGAAAGGAACTTCTCTCTCCTCTTTTACATTCAAGAAATACTTTTTTATAATGAATCGAAATTACATTGCAAATGTAGGGTCATTTATATATATGACCTCATTACTATCCATTACATGTAAATATTATGAGGAACCCCTTTCTCTCTCATCAACCATTATTATGAATTCTTATGTCACGCCGTTACGCTGCCGAAATCGCACTGATTTTCTAAGACAATGTCATTGTGTAGTGAATGCCATGCCCATTTCTCCATCAAGGGTATTCACCATTATGCACATTTACTTATTGATTATAAAGTTTCATGTATGAATTACACATTCCTTTATCATGTAATAAATTATTATGTTTTATGAATCCTTGTTTTATGATCCATGTGGCACACTTATGCATGAAATGAAATGTTTAAGAAGGGTGCGCCCTTATAGCTCTCCAATGTATTGGGTAAAGAATATTATCATGATACATCATGTGAAATGAGTGTTAACTCATTCTAATTCAAGTTAAACGAGGGTTTACTCGTGCTTCATGTGCAATGAGGATTTACTCATGCTCTATGTGCAATGGGCCATGGCTCATGCTAATTCCATGTTAAGTGTTGTTTCCACATTTCCATGTTATGATTATCATGATTTATCATTCCTTTATGTTCATGTTTCTCTTATGCTCTATTGATATTCCTATTTCCTAACATGTACTATACTCCTCATGTTATTCCATGTGTACTCCCTTACTAAGCTTTATAGCTCACCCTTTTCTTGTGCATGTCCTCAGGTTATCCCATGCAATGACAAGTATGAGGGAATGTAGTGGTCATGTGAAGGATGTTTTCAATAAAGATGTTGTATTTCATCTTTTAAGTTTTTATGTAATGATCCTAATCCACAAAGACACTAAACCTATCGATATTCTTTGTTGTATCAAGTGACGTTTTATGTAATAAATCATGATAAATTTTGTAATAAAATCTGGGTTGTCATAGTTGGTATCAGAGGATAGGTTTAGTTATTTTTGGGATTAGGATTAGAAAACCTTAGTAAATCCTTAGAGACAAGACTAAGTATAATAAAAACATCACTAAGTTTTGGTATGTACTGAGTAAGTGGTTTATCAAAAAAAAACTTCCCTATCTGGATACGATCAGGTAGAGGCGGATCTAGCACAGACGTATCCTAGGGGTAAAACCCAAAAACACTGCTTTGAGCTAGAATCGAACGAGAACTGGTGCACGACAATGGGCCTTCCTACACTCTTGATTACGACACTCCCGGGGGATATGTTTTGATAAATTCAAAAGCTTAGTATGAACCCTTATTAAGGGAATTAAAAAAAGCCCCTAAGAATATATGATGGAAGGTAGATCATGAAAAGTCTAGATTAAAGCCTATAGACTCATGAGTTAAGGAAATAAAAGTTTATTTATAAGTCATTAACTTTTTTCTTTGGATTACCCTTTATGTGTTACCACTAACTTTCCTTTTATTCCAGCCAATGTCCAGTAATAGGAGGACTTTGGCTAACAACCGTTGTGAAGATCAGTGTGATGAATGTACTAATGAGATGCCCAATCCAATGGGAGCGGGAATCGTGAACTTAGCCACGCTTCTCTCTCAGCTAACTCAAGTTTTGAATAGAATCATGGGTCAAGAGGAATGTTCAACCCCCCCTAATAAAGAAAAAGTCTCTATCGAGAGAGTCATGAGACAAAGGTCTCCTACTTTTAGTGGATCATATGATCCCACAATCGCTGAACAATGGATCAACTCCATTGAAAAGATATTCTCCATCCTTCAATGTTCTGAACAAGAGAAGGTTCTCCTGGCTGCTTATCGTATGGAGGTTGAATCTAATCAATGGTGGAAGTTGATCAAAAATACAAAGCCTGAGGAGGAGATCTAGGCATTGGAATGGAAGGATTTCTAGAAGATGTTTTCTGATAAATATTTTCTGCGCACTCTCCAGCTTAATATGGAATGGGACTTCCTTTACCTCAAGAAAAAAGATGAAGAATCTATTGGAGCGTATTAGGAAAACTTCACAAGGCTTGCACGATACGCTTCCATCTTTATCGTTACCCCCTAAATGCAAAGTTGATCGCTTCTTTTGTGGGACGAAGCCTAGCCTGTGGAAAGCATTGACGATCCGTGACTTCGACAGCTATGAGGAAATTGTCCGATGTGCCCTCAAGGTCGAAATAGAGATCATGGAATCATAGGGGTATCATGGGGACAAGAAGAAAAAGGTGGACTTCAATGATGGTGGTCCGATGGATAAATCCAATGGTTCTAAGAAGATCCATCACCCCACTTTCCAAAAGTGCGGAAAGAAGCACCCTGGAAATTGCCTTAAGGGGATGAGAAAATGCTTCAGGTGTGGAAGAGAAGGGCACCTAGCTGTTAACTGTCGGCAAGAAAGACCCGCGGCTGCGACAGAGGATAGGAATGCTCTATTCGAACCTCAACGCATTGTTCAATGCTACAACTGCAAAGAACCGGGTCATTTTTCAAATCAGTGCCCTAATACAAGGGTTTTCATAGGCAACCAACAACCTCCAGGGCAGCAAAGAAGATCTTTTTCCATCACTTCTGCCGAAGTGAACCCCGGCAACTAAGTGGTGATAGGTATGCCAGTTATTCATTCAAGAATAGTTAACATACTTTTTTATTCAGGTTTTATGCATTCTTTTATATCTCGAAAATTTAATAGAAAATCCCAGCACCACCAAAAAGCATGGAAGTGAAGATGTTGGTGAGTACGAAAAATGGGGAAATAATTGCATCCCATGAATATAAGTCCTCCCCTATTATAATATGTGGATTTAATTTCCCTGCGAACCTTTCCATACTCCCTCTGGTGGAATTTGATGCAATTCTTGGCATAGATTGTCTTTCCTTATATAGAGCCAACATAAATTTTCAGGAGAGGGAAATCACACTCTGTATGGAGAATCGACCCCCGATTATTTACAAGTGTAAGGAGGAAGATGAATCTCCTTTGGATCCATCATCTAAATCATGGATATTACTACCTTATGAGCATGTGTATCTAGCTCAGATGATTGAGTCCAAGGAAGAAACCATCCTTGAAGAAATACATATTGTGAGGGAATTCGCTGAAGTGTTTCCTGAGGAACTGCCTGATCTTCCTCCTAGAAGAGATGTTTAATTCTCAATTGAACTTATACCCAAGGTTTTACCAATATCCTAGAATCCATATAGAATGGTTGTTATAGAGCTTGAAGAGATGAAGAAACAACTACAGGAGAATCTGGATAAAGGGTTTATACGCTCAAGTGCTTCACCATGGGGTGCACCAGTCCTCTTCGTCAAGAAGAAGGATGGGTCAATGCCGCTTTTCATCGATTATCGTGAACTTAACAAAATCACGATAAATAACAAGTATCCTCTCGCAAGAATTGATGACTTTTTCGATCATATGTGTGGAGAACAATACTTCTCCAAGGTGGACTTGCGGTCGGGATATTATCAAGTAAGGTTGAAGAAGGAAGATATCCCCAAGACTGCTTTTCGCACAAGATACGGGCACTATGAATTCCTAGTAATGCCTTTCGGACTCACTAATTCTCCATAAATAATCATGGAATTAATGAATAGAGTCTTTAGAGATTACCTAGACAAATTTTTGGTAGTCTTTATAGATGATATTATAATATACTCCAAAACCAAGGAGGATCATGAGGAGCATTTATGAACTGTACTGGAAAATTTGCGTAAGGATAAGCACTATGCAAAGTATAGAAAGTGTGAGTTATAGTTGAAGGAAGTCTCATTATTGGGCCATATCATCACAAGCAATGGGATATCTATGGATCCCTCCAAAACAGATGAAATTGAGGGATGGTCGAGGCCAACATCGGTAACAGATATCTGTAGCTTCTTGGGGTTAGCTGGATATTATCAACGATTTGTGAGAAATTTCTCACACTTTTCCAACCCTCTTACCAAGATAACTCGAAAGGGAGTAAAGTTAAAATGGAGTGATGAATGCGAAGAAAGCTTCAAGGAGTTGAAAAGTAGGCTTATCACTGCGCCCGTTCTCACTTTACCCACAAGTGGGGATCTTTTTGTGGTATTCAGTGGGGCTTCAAAGAAGGGCTTAGGTTGTGTGCTGATGCAGAATGATAAAGTGATATCTTATGCCTCGAGGCAGTTGAAAATCCAGGAGTGAAACTATCCAACACATGATCTAGAGTTGGCGGTTATGATATTTTCCTTGAAAATCTGGAGGCATTATCTCTATGGAGAGAAATGTGAGAAATATACTGACCACAAGAGTCTTAAATATATATTCACATAGAAAGAGATTAATATGTGCCAGAGAATATGGATAGAGCTCATCAAGGATTATGATTGTTCAATACATTACCACCCTGGGAAAGAGAACAAGGTGGAAGATGCCCGAAGTATAAAGGACCGAGCGATTCTATCAATGATGATAATTAAGAAGGATCCAATCTTCTTAGACTTGATGAATATGGACATGGGAATCATAAATAAAGGAAAATCATCAATCCTTTCAAAAAAATTTACTCAACCGTCTCTTTTGGAAAGGTTAAAGGATGCTCAAAAGGATGATGTGTGAATTCAGGAAAAGGTGGAAGCTATCGAAAAATGGAAATACTCAGAGATTAATGTTAATAAAGAATGAATTGTTCGGTTTGGGAAAATACTATGTGTTCCTTCATGTATGGAGCTGAGGAAGGATCTTTTGGATGACGCACATAGTTCTAATTTCTCTATTCACCCAGGGAGCACAAAGATATATCGAGATCTCCGAGAAAACTTTTGGTGGGATAATATGAAGAAGGAGATCGCTAAATATACATCAAAGTTCCTGGTGTGCCAGCAAGTGAAGGTAGAGAGGCAGAAGTCTAAGGGGATGATGCAACAATTTCCCATATCAGAATGGAAATGGGATAACATCACCATGGACTTTTTCACCGGACTTCTGAGGACATACAAAGGAAACAATGCAATCTGGGTTGTTGTGGATCATCTTACAAAGACTGCACACTTCATTGATATTTGGAAGGATTTCTCATTGGATCAACTAAAACAGATATATATCAGGGAAGTGGTAAGGTTGCATGGTGTACCACTATCTATTATGTCTGACCGAGAACCGAGATTCACCTCTATGTTTTGTAAGAGTCTTCAACATGCTCTGAATACTGAACTGGACTTCAGTACGGCATATCATCCTCAAACTGATGGACAATCCAAGAGGACTTTCCAAACACTTGAGGATATATTGAGAGTGTGCTCAATGGACTTTAAAGGAGGATGGGATCAACATCTTCCTCTGTTTGAGTTCTCTTATAAGAACAGTTTCCACTCGAGCATCCAAATGGCACCATATGAAGCCCTGTATGAAAAAAGGTTTAGAACAACGGCATGTTGCGATGAGGTCAGTGAACGTAATCTACTTGGACCAGAAATGGTTGAGGAAATGGTGGAGAAGGTGAAAACCATTCAGTAGCACATCAAGGAAGCCTAGAGTCGACAGAAGAGTTATGTAGATAATCACCGATGAGACCTTGAGTTTAAAGTTGGAGACATGTTTTTTCTACTCATATCTCTGTGGAAGAAGTTCATGATGTTTGTAAAGAAAGGGAAGTTAAGTCCAAGGTACATCGGCTCCTTCAATATTATTGATCTTGTTGGGGTTGTGGCCTATCGACTAGCACTTCCACCTACTATGGCCAAAGTACATGATGTATTTCATGTATCCCTCTTAATGAAGTACATATTGGACCCTTCACATGTACTCTTTTCTGAGGTGGTAAAATTGAAAGATGATCTCTCTTATGAGGAGAAACCAGTGAAGATCTTAGATCATAGAGAAAAAGTTCTACGAAATAAGACAATTCCCCTCGTCAAGGTGTTGTGGAGAAACCACAAGTTTGAAGAAGCGACTTGGGAATCGGAGAAAATGATGAATCTGAGTTACCCACATCTATTTTAGTGTGGGAAAAGGAAAATTTTGTGGGCGAAATTTCTTAAGGGGGGAATATTGTAACGACCCAAAGTTTCATTAATGGAAATCCCTCTTGATATAATTAAATGTATCTTTGTGTTTATATAAAATGTCAACTTCTTTCATTCTATGTTAAGAATTTTGACCGTTGCTAATATATCCATTGAACAGTGATCACATGATTAGTATAAATATAGGGCTTTAATAAATCCAATTTACTCAGACAAAAGAAGCGATGGCCTCATCCAGTAGAATTGCTCCCTACGAAGCCCATTTGTCGGAGCTCGGAAAAGAGATGGCATCCTTGGTCTTCTCTCTTGACAAAGCCCAAGATGAGCTTCATCATTTCAAGTTCGAACGGGACCATATACGGGAAAAGTGGAAGTTGATAGAGATTACCAATCGAGCAATGTTATCCGAGCCACCCCAGGATTCTGTCACCATCACACACCTTACCCTTAGGTCTTATATGACTATTTTAAGGGGTTATGTAAAAAATTTCTAGTACTATGTTCATGTATATTATTTTGGTATATAATAATGAATATACCTCCTTGTCTTTTTTGATACATTGTAAATAGTTTTAAAGTACAAATAGTGTTTTTAGTTATTATTTAATTAATAATTATATTTTATTAAATTAAGGGATTTTTGAATTAAATAATATTTTAATAAAATATTATTATTATTATTATTAATTTATTTTTATTATATATAAATGATCATATAATTGTATGAATGCAATTATAATTTTTATTAAGGATTGAAAGCCATTTTTATTAAAACCCGTGAATTTTCGATAAATTCCGGTTTTAAAAGTGAAAATTAACATATTTAAATAATTATTTAGATAAAATAAATTTTATTTCTGGATTCAGGATGTCGAGATTATCCAACGGTGAATTTTTCATAATTTTATGAGACAGTCAAATTTTTGGGTAAAAATTAAATACCGTTTAAATATATAATGTGTTTTATGACATCATAATGACCTAATAGTGATGTTATAAAATACTATAAGCTTTATGATCTGCCAATATATGTTTCACCATTAAAATAATGTGATTTTGGGTTTGTTTGACTTACTTTTCAAAGCATTAATGGACCCCTCAAGACTTATTAAACACCTTGTCTTTTTAAATTAATTTCCATCGGAGTGTGACTCAGCTCCACATAAGAAACCTCATTATTTTAAGAAGTTCGGACTTTGGCCTTATAAAATGTTGTTTTCTTCTTCCCTTTTCCAAAAACCATGGGCAAAAGCCATGATATGGTTTGTGTTTTTGATTAATTCAATGTAAGGGGACCCAAACCCAAAAAATAAAGAATTCTCCCACCTTTCCTATATAAACCCACCCAAGCTCCCACTTCATCCTCACTCAAAGCCTTTGGAGTTCGTCCAACCTCTTCCCTACTCTCTCTAGAATCCTCCCAAGGTGCCCTAAGCTCCCAATAAGCCTCTCACAAGCCTCTCTCTAGCCTTTTGAAGCACACTTCCAATTAAGGGTTTTTTCTTCTTTTCTCATTTTTGTCCAATTTTCTTTAAGTTGTTTTTCCCTTTTAATTTCAATTATGAATGTTGGGGTTTGGTTTCACACCTCCCTCATACTTTCCTCTTTATGTTTGAATGATGGGAGACCATTTCTCTCTCATTAAATGCCTCCCATATACACCTGTTACTATGCTGAAATTCCGAAAGGAACTTCTCTCTCCTCTTTTACATTCTAGCAATAATTTTTTATCATGAATCTAAATTCCATTAAAATTGTTGGGGAATGTATATATATGAACTATTTACTATCCATTACATTTAAATATGATGATGAACCCCTTTCTCTCTCATCAACCATATTTATGAATTCTTATGTCACGTCGTTACGCTGCTGAAATCGCACCGATTTTCTAGGACAATGTCATTGTGTAGTGAATATCATGCCCATTTCTCCATCATGGGTATTCACCTTTATGAACATTTACTTATTGATTATTAAGTTTCATGTATTAATTCCACGTTTCTTTATCATGGAATAAATTATTATGTTTTATGAATCCATGTTTTATGATCCATGTGGCACACTTATGCATGAAATGAAATGTTTAATAAGGGTGCGCCCTTATAGCGCTCCAATGCATTGGGTAAAGTATAATATCATGATACATCATGTTCAATGAGTGTTTACACATTCTAATTCAAGTGAAATGAGGGTTTACTCATGCTTCATGTGAAATGACAATTTACCCGTGCTCTGTGTGCAATGGGCCATGGCTCATGCTAATTCCATGTTAAGTGTTATTGCCACATTTCCATGTTATGATTATCATGCTTTATCATGCCTTTATGTTCATGTTTCTCTTATTCCCTATTGATATTCCTATTTCCTAACATGCATTGTACTCCTCATGTTATTCCATGTGTACTCACTTACTCTGCTTTATAGCTCACCCTTTTCTTGTGCCTGTCCTCAGGTTATCCCATGAAATGCTATGTACGAGGGAATATAGTGGTCATGTAAAGGAAGTTTTCAATAAATATGTTGTATTTCATGTTTTAAGTTTTTATGTAATGATCCTAAGCCCCAAATACACTAAACCTCTCGATATTCTTTGTTGTACCAAGTTAAGTTTTATGTAATAAATCATGTTTAAGTTTGTAATAAAATATGGGTTGTCATAACTGGCCACCTTAAATTGGTGTTATTCATCTCAATCCATCTATTTTGTCCCTCTAGTTTCCAAAAATTGGATTCCCTTGATATTCATGATGCTCGTACGTCACCTAATACACCTCAAAAAATATCTTCTCAGTTTCCCATCATATATCCATGGGATGATTCACTCAAAACTCATGATCCATATTGATCCCTCCTAAAATTGATAATCCATTCCCCACAAATTAATATTCCTAAATTCCAAGGGATTTATCTCCCATGAACTCACCTACAAAAGTCAAACCATAACCTCATAGGCCAACAATGAATTACATGAAGAAAGTTGGGGGGAAACCACCATAACAACTATGAAAACATCAATGAACAATAATTCTTGGAAAATGATCAAAAAGTGGTGAATTCAAGGTGATATCTTGTAATATGAAAATATAATAAATTGATTAATCAATTCAACATGACCATAGGGGACATGGTAAAGAATATAATTTTCCAATAAGTCATAAGTAGATCAAATTCAAGCTTTATAAGTTTGATCATTAAGGATGAAACCATAATTTATGTGTATTACATTGATTATGGATCTATTATTATTGATGAATTATTTTTCTAGTGATGGAGATGTTCCAATGCATTTTCAATCTATGTGTCCATCTCGATCTAGTATTAGGTTGTCGTCTAATATTAAACTTTCATTGATGAATGGTGAAACCTATTAGGGGCCCCATGGTTATGTTTCTATCCATGATAATTTCCCATAACATTATATTTGTAGAGGTAAATTTGTTTTGGACACTAAATATATTAATAAATTTAATTAATTAATTAATTAATATAATCTAACCACAATCAGATGTGTCATTTGAACATCCATCAAAAAAATTAGGTGACACCTAAGTTAAACCACATTATTCAGATTAATCCATTTTTTAAAATATCTAATATAAGACATCAATCAAGTTCTATTTCATTATTTGAGAAAAACTATGCATGTGTGATAAAAATATAAAATAATAATTTTATAACCAATTTTCACTCTCACCTGGCCTCATAATATCACATCAACATAGCCCTTGGATCCAACCATATTTCATAAAATATTTTAACCTACTATAAGAGAAAAGAGTGTCTCTACACTACTCCATCATTTAAAAAAAATTACCAGAAAAATGCACAAACAAAGATAAAAGGTAGGGAAACTGATCTCGCATATGGAACTCCCACTCTCAGGTGCTCTCTTTAATTCTTTCATACTGCCAAAGCACCCAATGAAAGTAATAGTTTCATCCTTGATGGATCCTCAATTTTCAATCCATGATCACCAAAAGGTACTTGGTGAAGGTTTCTATATCCTCGATGTATATCTATCTGAAGTCAATGACATGAAACGAATCACACATGCCTCTCCTATCACATTTGTGGTATTATAATGATTTTTTTTATATTTTATGTTGGTATATTATCATTAATTGAATGATTTGATGATTTCTACGAGAAAAATGGTATTTTTTCAGTAGAGTAGAAGGTGGTTCATGGCCAGCGCATGTTTAGAAGAAATCATAAAAATCCCATTGAAATATGTGTTCCATAGATTGTTTCACTATCCTGGATGCATGACCTATAACATGGGTGTGTGACCCTATAACAAATCTATACATCCTCTTCTTATCTTGGATAAAGGTGCCACATGGTTGGATAATGGACCAATAGATCGTGATGCCACACCATGCGGCCTACAAAATTTATAAAAAAATAATGAGATTATAGTGTCTCCCTCTACCTTTTAACAAAAAATAACCCATTTTTTCCAAATTTCTCCCACCTAGGCCTAGGTGTACCTACTAATACTTAGCCTCCTCCTTTGGCTCTAAATCATGGGTTTTTTGGCATTGATAATCAAGAAAACTAATCATGTTGTCTAATCTTATCTTCTATTTTCCCTTCTCATTAGTTCCCCATTCTTTTATGTTTATTAATATATACTCTATTTAAGAGGTATATATAAAGTGTTTTAAATCCTATTCTAGTGGGGTATATCTTGATGGTTCTGGGGTTTCATTTTTTGTATAGGGTCTCACATTACTATTTTTATGGTTTCCACCAATATTTGTGATGTTTCCATATAAATGGTAGGTGGTTACATGAATTAGAATTATTTTATTATTTTATAAAGATTTATTATTTTTTGAAAAGAATTATATAAATTGTGTGGGTGTGGAAAATGGTGTTTTCTATGGGATTTTGAGTGAGTTAAATGTTTGATGATGTTTTTTTTCTTTTGTAAGTTAATTATTGTCATGTGTGATTTTGATCATTTAAATTATGATTGTATAAGATAAGGTACTCATGTTATTCTTAAATAATGGGATTGAAATATAAAACATGGTATTATTAGGTATTTATGTGGGAATAATAGGTCGACTGTGATAGGTGAGTCAGCAGTGTCAAGGCCTAGTCTCCCTAAAATGATTATGTAACAATACTAACTAATCATTTATGTGATGGGGATTGGTTTATCCAATGGGACCTTTGGGTCTAGAAGATATGATCATAGTGAGTATGATCAACCTAGGACCCCAATAACCCAAGTACCTTGGTTATTTCCCATGTTTCTCATGTTATAAATACTATTTATCTTGTAGATTCATTTGTCTCCCCTTTAATTTCAATTAATTTTTTAATTATAATTTTATTTTTATAAAAATATCATGTTAATTTATCATGTAATGTAATTTTTTGGAGACTATTTTTGTGTAACCTTGTTTGGAATGTTGTTTCACACCCTCCATACACACACAGGTGCGTGTAAAACATTTTATGTTTGACATATGTAAAAGTAATGTTTTGGTGGTTGAGATAGTTATTCCAGGTGGTATTATTCTTCCCCCTTTGCATGTGTTCATGGTGGTGGAATATGGAAAACATCCCTTATGTTTCATGGTGTCTTGTGTTCTAGTTGGTCCCCTTTTGGTTTCTTTTTGTAGTGGATATAAATGACAAATTTTTAACTTTCCCATGGTTTTTTTACATTATCTATAGTTTTATGGATATTGGTTATTATGTGATGTAAGTATTGGTTATTATTAGTTTACTATTTCAAGGGATAAAATGTTACCAAAGTTTTACTTGATTCCCATGCACAAGATTCCAGCCAATGGGGATTGGGAACCCCATTCGGGCCACACCATAAGCCCAGACAGGTGTCAGGGTGGAGGAAATCTCATCCTAGTTCATGATAATATGGTATTAGTTCCATGTTTTTTCTCATTATTTGGGAGACTCCAGATAGTCTATAAGTACGACTATCGAGGATTGAGGTTCTTACTATGAGTGAGTATTCTGGACAACTCACCTCAAGATAATCCTTGGTTTACCATGGGATGCAAAGGATTTGGTTCAACTCCTTCTTTATGTGTGATGCACAGGATGGAGACTTCACAGAGACACTAAGTTTTGATAGAGTGGTTTAATTAATTATTGTGTTTTTCAAGGTTTTGTTTTGAAATATTTTAACCCTTGAAAGTTTTCATTACAAAACATTTATCAAGATGATGTGTTAATGGATTATTTGGTCATTTGTGTAAATTTAGGATTATTTCTACCCAAAAAAGTCACATACAAATATGAGAAGTGGCTAGAGATATTTTCCCCTAACTAGTTGATCAATGAGTAGTGAGGTACGTTGTTTGGGATATCTAATATATTGATTCCAAAGTGGGATCAATCCATGATCAGGTGATGGAAGATGAACCAATTCAAGAAAATTTAAAAAAGTTGAGTTCATAAAAATTATTTTTTTGGGATCATGGATCCTTTTGAAGCTGGGGTGTGGGTTGAAAAGTATGAGAGGATTATTAGTTCACTTGGACACATTGGGCTATTAAAGTAAATTTAATTTAATTTTTTCTATTATTTAATAACTGTAGGTGGTAGGAATTAGTGGTTTAGGCCTAGAGGAAAGATCAAATGTGTTTGAACAATATTAATGCTTTTTTAATGAGTAGTATTTCCTTGAGTTATTTTACCTCACTAAGACCTAATAGTTTTTAGACATCTATTTGGTAGATCATATCATGTTGAAGTTTTACAAAAAAAATTACATTTTGTCTATTTAAAAGATAAAGTTGATTCAAATGTGATGCTAAAGGATCAATAGTTTGATATGGGATTGTGGTAGGATACTTGATCCCGAGTCTTACTATTTATTTTAAACATGTATGATGAAGTGGTTGATCAATACCTAATGGGGGAAATTGAACATGTTGGTTGGTTAGTATTTTTTGAGATATAACCACCTATGCGATTGGGAATAAGTGGTTCATCTAAAAAGGAGAGGATGATTTATGAGAAATAGAAGAATGGAGGTGGTATCTCGAGCTATCAACCCAAACCACAATCATATATAACCATTTTTGGTGGGTCTCTTTTGTGCTACCAGTGAAGGAGACCAGGGAATGTGTGGCAAGAGTGTTCATTTCCACCTTTACACTTCCATTAGTGTGGGAGATTAATTCACTTGTAGAGGTTCATTAACTATGGAATATTGAATCATAACAGTTAGGTGTATCAATGGATGTGGGATATCATACAGCTGGTAGAGGTGGAATGGATGATTATTCTTATAGATAGATTGAGGTAAGGGAATATACACAAGTCCATAGTAAACCATAGGTATTGGATCATTGTTATGGATTGAGCGCTAGAGTAATCTAATACAAGGCATGTAACTATTTAGGGTACATCATTTAATCAATTTTCCATAACAGTTGTTTTATTTGAAATATATTCATTTCATTCCTTTATTTCTACCCATATTCTATAAAATTTGAAATTCAAAACTAGTCATATTTTTTATTCCATGGAGTTGGTTATTACAATTTAAAAGAATTAGGAACAAGTTTTCCTATGTTTGTACTTTTCAATCTGTTTTCTGGTTTTGAACTAGATAGGGTATTAATTGTTCTAAAAATGGACCTATTATACATCATAAATGGTATGGACTAGATTGTATTTTTTGGGGTGCACATCAATTATTATTTTCTGTGAGTTACTTTTATGTAACCCCATGGGAGTAATTAGGTGATTCAAGGTGAATGGGTTGCGTAGTCAGAGAGATCTAGACCTCCATATATGGAATTGGGACAAATATTTTTTTAGGACTCTTCTGTTATGACATATGATTATTATAGAGGTTCTGAAAATGGATTTCCACTTATCATGGAAGATTTTCCATAGGTATTTTAGCACCATTTATTAGGCACATCCATAGTGTGATGTGTATTTTTTCATTTAAGTGGAACCTGGAACAAAATAGATATATCTTCCCTCATATCATATGTCCCCCACATAGTTGAGGGAATTAAATTTACAACTACATGACTTGGAATTTAAAATATTCATTTATCTGTGGTTCTCACCTAGTGCCACAACAATTTGGTTTTCTAAAAAGCATGGTGGATCCATTTGGCTATTTATAAATTACCAAAATTTAAATATGGCCACCATCAATAATAAATATATGTTCCCCACATTAATTCAAACATTGATAAGATAAAGGGGAAAAGGTGGTGCTATAACAGTGACCTACACTCTAGGTATTACTCGGTAATGATCAAAGAAGAATAAATTACCAAGATATCCTTTCGATGTAGGTACATTCAAATTGGGTATTTGTTCATTCCATTTTGGTTGAAAAATTATCCAACAGTTTTTTGGCTCTTATGAACTAGGTGTTCCATTTGTATCATGACTCGATTTTCATAGTGTTTGTTAATAAAATCTTGTTCTATTCTAGGATATATAAATATCATGGTCTACACTAAATTATTATGTTATACAATATTGGGATCACCACCTTTATGTAATTCTCTCCATGTGTACATTCTGGATCCCTAAAGTCTTATTTCTTGGAAAGATGATCCTAAAGCATTGGGTTCTAGTAGACCCCAATAAAATTGGGGTAGTTATGTCATTGGGGAAACTGAAAAAAATCTTTAAGATCATGAGATTCATAGGTTAGGTGGGGTACAATAGATGGTTCATAAAAGATTTTTCTCATCTCTCTTCACACATGATTACACATTCCTAGAAAGTGATCTATATTGAATGGATCTTAAAATTTCCAAAATCATGTAGGGATCTCAATTTCTTATTTACCATTTTCCTTTTTTGTTCTTACTAGAACTTGGGTATGGATATGTGGTCTAATTTTATTCTTTAGGTATAATTCCTAGGTGTGTGTTGATCCAAGATAACTATCTCGTGGTGTATGGATATCACTAACTCAGACAACATGGATAGTACTATAAAACCCAAGACCTAAAAATTGAAGAAGTGATGCATGTTGAGATGACTTTGTGCCACTATATCATTGGTATTAAATTCATAGTTTACATATATCATAAGAGTTTAGAATACATTTTTTCACTAAAGGATCTATATCTAATGAATCACTGATGGGATGATAACGTTCAAGGGGTTGACATTGACATTTAATGTACCCAATTAAAAGGGAATGTTATTGTTGATGCTATATGCCTGAAAATGCTAGTTCTCTATTTAAAGGAGTTGAGTGGTGAGTGTAACATGAGGTGATTTTTTCTAGATTCACCAAAAAGATACAGATCATAATGGAAGAATGTTATTGACTAGTATACCATTGACTCCCTCTCTTATAGAGTATATTCAAGAAGAGTATCCTAATGATGAGTTGTTTCAGCATTCTATGAGTCTTTTTAATTGTGGAGAATTTAATAAAAACTATTCCTTGTCATTTGAAAGAATTGATTAATTCAATGGTTGTTTCATGGTTCGGGTTTCCTCATGGTGGTTGGTTATATAGGATATCGATAAGTCTTAGTGGGCCATTCATACCATGACCACCATGGTATTTTAATGCATACAACAAAATTTTTGGTTTCCTGGTATAAGGAATAATATAGGTGACACTGTATCTTGGTGTTATACGTGTTATTAGGTTAAATCCATACACTATAGTCTATAAGGATTTCTCCAGCCACTTTCATTTTCTACATGGAAGTGGGATGAGGTATCCATGGATTTCACCATTGCATTACCTCATATACCCAATAGAATGAATGAAATTTTGGTAGTTGTTTCCAATCTAACCAAGTATACTAATTATATTTTGATCAGAGGATTCAACCATGGTGGAAGAGTTGGGTGTGTTGTTTGTTTAGGAGATTGTGAGGGTCCACAGTGTTTAGTCAGCCATATTATCTGACAGGGGACCCAATTTTACCTCTCATCTTGGTGAAGGCATTCAAAAGGCAGTGGTATAAAAGGTCAAACATAGTGTGGACTATCATCATAAAATGGATGGCTACACCATGTAGGAACATTAAATTTGGGAATAAATTCTATATGAAAGTCTTTGGGATTTTTTTGGATTGTGGGGGAATCATTTTGTATTAGTATAATGTATTAAATATTTTTAGAAATTATTTATTGAAATAGATCTCTTTGAGGAACATTGTGGTCTACAATGTCTATATCTCCTCTGTTGTACTGAAGTTGGGGAGAAATTCCTACTCGGACCAAGCCTTGTGCAAGATAAAAATGAAAAATTCTAGTTGACCATAAAATAAATTTTGATAGAAAAAATCGATTATAAGTATTACACTAATAAGAAGAGTCATTCCTTGGAATCCTCAATGGGTAACTTATTGTTTTTAAAAGTGACACCATGCCTTGGTCATCGTCATCTTAGTATCCAGCTAAAATTGATGCAAATATATGTGAGACATTGTTTTTTAAGGTTGGGGTCTATGGCTCATTTAATTATTTAAAGAAAAGACCTCTTTAGAATGGGTTGAGGGAGACCCATTACATAGCACGAATCCCCAAGTCCAAGTGGACTGAATACTAGGATTGAATGTCCATTTTTTTCCCAAAGGCCCCCTCGGTGAATAATACTGCTACAGTACCTGGGCTGCTATAGTACCACCACTGCTACAGTACATGCTCCAGTGCCTCTGCCACTACAATGTCGCCACCGCTATAGTTCTTCCACTGCTAGAGTACTGCTACAGTGCCATGCTAAAATGCTACAACAGTAACTCGGAAATTTGTCCCTACGCGGATTTGATCCTGGGTCTTTTGAATGCTAAGTAAGAGCCAATTCCACTAGAGTACAAGCTTGTAGGCTATGCGAGACATTATGTGAATATATAATGTTTTGAAAAATTTTCAATATAATTAGAATTACTATCCCTACAGACATCAATTTGTGATGTGTTCAATGTCTCACAATTAATGATATATAACCTGAATCCATCTCATGTGATGAATTGGGAAAATATAGAGATGGAATATGATTTCTCTATGTTTGATCCATGTGATAGTGATTCGAGGGAAATATATTCTATTGGTTCGAGTTCATTAGTAGAACAAAAGTGAAATGGATGATTCATGTTAGTGTAAATCTTGTGTG
Organism: Viscum album; assembly: GCA_963277665.1. Taxonomy (NCBI): domain Eukaryota; kingdom Viridiplantae; phylum Streptophyta; class Magnoliopsida; order Santalales; family Viscaceae; genus Viscum; species Viscum album. Next base: position 1,613,516,876 of record OY728142.1, read on the forward strand.
GAGGTCCAGTATCCTCATTAATTTTTTGATTATACATTGGATTTAATTTATGATGCTGAAATGTTTTCATTATGGGGAGAATTGTCACATCCTTATTGTCATTTTGAGGTATTTTTTTCTTTTATATTTGGTTTTGTCATAATTTCATGGCATTCCCAAGGGTTTTTTAAATGTTGGTTTTCATGTTAGATAGAAGGAGGACCATGGTTGGCACATAGTTACTAGGCTCCAGAAACTAGACCAGTGCAAACAATTCCTTTGAGGTAGTGCAACTGTCCAGCAAACACGACCTAGAAGAAGTATTTTCATCCCTCCTAGGATCAACCTTGTAACTAAAAAGTTTTATTATCATTCCTATATGGATAGGTGCATGGGCATGCACAACCTCCCAAAAAACTAAATGCCCTATATTACTCTGGGATAGAAGGGCCACATAGTTGCCACATAGTTTGGTAGATCATGCTTCAAAACCATTTTACCAACCAAATATATAAAAAAACAGGAAATTCTAGCTTCCACTACACAATTTTATCACTAACACTTCCATTTTTTATCCCATTCTGACACCCCTTCCACAAAAATGCCTTACACACCTTCCACTCTACATTTGACTCCAAATCATAGTTAATTTTTAATTGTATCTTAATGGAATAATCATATAAGATCCTTTTATATTCACTATCCCCTTTTTCATGGTTCCCTTATTATTATTTCTTTATTTATCTCTTATCTAATAGGATAATATGACATAATTTGGGATCAGTCTTTTTTCCCTAGGTTGTATCTGAATTGTTTTGGTGTGTTCTTACTTTTATTGGGTTTCCACTTGATGCATTTGTGGTTTCAACCATGATCTATGATGGTTCCAAGAAATTGGTAGGTGGTTACCTTATTTTTCATTATTTTCTGATTTTATTATTGTATATTTTGTTTCCAAAAGGGATTCATAAATTTTTTAGTTGGTGAAAAAAGGATTTTTCCATGGGTTTCAATGTGAGTTAAACAAGATATTATGTTTTTTCAATTGTATGTAGTTCCCTGTCATGTATGATTTGGACCATTGAAATTGTGATTGTGTAAGATTTGGTACTCATGTAATGGTTATAAATAGAAATTAGAATACAGAACATGAGAATCATTGGTATCAATGTGGTAAGAATAAGTCTAGTATGATCATAATGTTATGAGGGATGAGGTCCAGTATCTTTAATATGATTACATAACAAAACTAAGTAAACATTTATGTGATGGGGGTTGGTTCATTAAGTGAGACCTTCTAATATAAGATATTCGATCATTGTGTCTATAGGGATACTAGGTCGACTCTAACAATATAAACATAGGGATTTTCCACGGTTCTCATGTTATGATTATTGTTTATATTATTGATATGATAATTTCATCTTTTATTTCAAGTCATGTTTTATTTAAATTATATTTTTCATCTCATAATAAATTGCATGTTAATTTTTAATTTAATAAGACTACATGAAATATATTTTTGGGGAAACATATTGGGAATTATGGCTCACACCATATATAAAAACTCATGTGTATGTAGACCTTGCTATGTTTTACCCAGCTAAAAGTAAGGCCATCCTTGTTTGAGATGGTGGTGTTATGTGCTAGTGGTCTTCAGCATTAGACTGTGTTGATGGTGGTGGAATAAGGTAGTCTTCCCTCATGTTTTAGGGTGGAATGTTCTATAGTCAGTTCCCTTTATAACAATTCTATTTTTTGTTATAAATTTTTAATATTTAACTTTTCTTATGGTTTTTACATGATCTTTCCTGTTATAGATATTGTTTATGATTTGATGTAACTAATAGTTATTTTTTGTGTGTTTTTTAGGGTATAACCCATTCCAAAAGGTTTAATTCATTCTCATTAATAATTTTCTTGACCATGGAGATTAGAAACATCTTTTGGGTCATGCCAGTGGTCGGATCGAGTGTCGAGTTGGATGGAATCCCAATCCAATTTGTGACACCTCCTCACCTGAGACACCTGGATGATATCATGAAATCACTCCAATTGTGGGGGTAGTTATAAGAGATAAGGAATCCTATTCAACCCTCTTTGGATCTTAAATAGCCTGATAATGCTCTGGGATAGCTTGTCTCCATTGTTAAATCTCTAAAAATACTCATCATTAAGAAATTATCAAGAGAAGTAATACTCCCTTCCCAAATTCCAAATTTGTAAATTGCCAATATATATAAGATGTATTCTTAATATTGACAAAACCCATACAGTTGAAGATCACATGGACCTTCTCCTCTATCAGTTGCACCATCTCTAACAAAAAAAGAGATACCTCACCAATCTTGTTATTGCATACGAGTTACTTGATGGGTCTTCTATACTGATCCTTAAATAGTTCCATAATGATAGTAAAATGATAGATATTACTAAATTAAAATCTAGAAAAATTATGTGATCCTCACTTCTTTGGACATAGTCTATCACACAATACCTTAGTATATCCTCTAACACCTAGATAGTGCACTCAGTCATCCCATCAATCTAGTGGTTAAAATATGTAATCATACTCAATTGGTTCTATAATTCATCCTATAGGCCTCTCCAAAACTATGAATGAACTGTTAATAATTGTTAAGGATAATCATCATGGGAACACCATTGAGGTGTATTATCTCCCACACATTAAACTGCCCCAAACTCCCCACTGAACTCTACTCCTTGATTTCATCGATGTGAACAAATGTGGTAAGTCAAAAAATGATCAACATGATGGAATATTAGAATACCACTATCCAAGGATTACCTATCATATATTCAATGTATATATCATCCCATTTCCACTATAGGATCTGAAAATGCGTCCAAAATCCCACTAGAACATGGTTCTCAACCATCACTTCTTGTCATGTGAGACAATGAGAGAATTAATTTTCAATGCATTGCCTCATGTCAGCCAACCGTAACTGTTATTAAAGGTACCTATACATAATACATATACCTAGATATACCACCAAAGGAGAAGTGTGATACTTCTTCATCATGTCCCCACACATCATGGCCTAAACCACAATCCTTCCCTGGAAAAGTATGATGTGATTCCCTATTTTAAAGAATAATTCTGGTTAATCATCAGAGGGTATACTATCATAGATATTCTCATTATTGATTTCTCTCAATGGGGACTAACTAACATGCTAGAGAATAATAGGAGGAAACACTATTAACTGTACATAATATTATATCATTGCATCTACCAAAGTTAGTAGCAAAGAAGCTAATGGCTTGGATGCCCCCCACCAAATGAGGATGGGACATCCTGCCAATGGAATCATCCATCCCAATCCCTTACTTGTTTTATATATGATCTAAATGTCATATTCATTAAAAAACACCAACCATCGCCTCTATCTCTATTTCATATCTCATTATTTAATGGCATACCTGAGTCTATAATGATCTGATATAATAAAAAACACTCTCTCAGAATCTAGTACATCAACATCCTCATAGAGAATACTTAAATTTTTAACACCAGGTAATCAGTCATGTAGTTATTATCATGGGGTCTCAATTTCTCTAACTATTATGTAATAACTTTCTTCCTCTACATAAACACACAACTAATCCCTATTGTAGAGGATTTAAATATACTATGTACTCAATGAACTCCTCTTATAGTCTCAAAACATGATTACTAGTCGGCCTTTGACTCATCTCTTGAAATGATCTAAGAAAATTATTATTCTAGGTAAATAGATACCCTTTGCACATCAGTGTTTTCATAGGGGTCTCAATCACGGAAAGGTATTCCCTGAAACTTATATGGTAGCATGTTAATCTAAGAAAACACCACACCTATAAAAAAACATGGGTTTCACCCAAAAAAGAACTATATAATTAATTTTCTGGTCCATAACTTATCCAATATATGAAATGGAATTCCATTGAAATTGAATTTAATGGATCTATAACCATCACTTCAAAGGCATACTATAAAGCTTCTGCTAGTAAAGAATTTCTAGGACTACCCTCAATGTCTCTACATTATTCTACATTGATACACAGTAAGTAAAAAAGTAATTAATGATGAAAAAATAAATAGGCTGATATATTCCTAGAATATCTTGTTCATCAGTGACATAATCATGGTAGGTATATTCATAGAACCAAATGTAATCACCATGAACTCATAGTGTCCATAGCAGCGTTATAATTTCAGCATTGGAATATCAGCCTCACATGCCCTCAACTAGTGTTAGCCTGAAATGATACTGATATTCAAGAACCATATTGTTCATAGTAACTGATTATAGTGGTCATAAATATTTTCCAAGGGGTACATATTCTTTAACATGGAATTCATTAGGATATGGTAATCCAAAAAAATACACAAGACACCATTAACCATTTTTAATAAAAAACTATAGCTACCTGGGTGACACATTGGGTCTGATTAAAACCTTATCTCTACGGTCCTATAACTATAACCTAAACTCCATGTGCTCGGTAAGGGCCATAAGTTAAAAGTAGATGAGAAATCTCGTAATACATCCATAAAGGTAGTCATATAACTTATTTAGGGAAGATTTCCATATAATATCCACAACATAATGAACCCAAACACTGGAAGATACTTCTTTTTCATTGGATGTACATGACAATATATGGGTGATAGGTTTTATACCCCTGGAAAGACACACATTCTCCTCTAGGAGATCTCCCTCACCAATAATGGAGAATCATTTACCATCTATCTAAATGCATCATACTAATTTTTGGTGACATACAATATGTGTTTGTGCCATGGAAAACTATTCCAAAACCAAGATGATGTCGTATTTTCTCACCATGATGACTATGTGGTCACATGTGAAACTATCTACCCCAAGAGTGCCCAAAATTAAAGTGGGTAAGAGATATAGCAAGAGAATTTCCTTTTAGGAATGTAAATCCAATGATACTGGGATAAATACACTACTAAGAGGTCCAAAATTTTCACAAAGAGTACATAATTTAATGATTAATTGAAACTATTTCTACTAGTATGGATTCAAATGTAGAATAAAAAATGATCATACCTATAATCATATCGCACGCTACCAAGTCATAAGACTCTAAAGCATTCACCAACCCATGGCCCTGACTGCTATCTCCATGCTGTTGATGCTGGCTTCCTGGTGGTGGTGGTGGAAGTACATCATAACATCATCCACCACCATATACACCAATAACATGAGATATTTCAGATTCTCTTCTACCACCTCATCACTAGGGTCCTCCATTGACACACCTATGAGAATACTTATTAAGGTGTTTCCTCTACAATGATGGTCCATCCGTTTTCTACCAACACACCATTTTATAATATGTTAGGAAATAACATGTCATATTTCATCACCCATTACATGAAAATCATCTCCCCTATCTAGGAATCCATAGTCCACGATAATGTACCTCAATCGTATGACCACATGTCTGAGTTTGATTATGGGTATTCCTATCGTTCTTCAACTCATGTCATCTTCGATCCACTATTGATAGCTCATCCATAGGTTGACTACTAATGAAACCATATCTATGTCATACCTTATATTCTATGCTCTCAGTAACATGTTTTGACATCCGCACTCAAATATAAGTGGGAATGAATAGTGGTACCAAATTTTCATAGATTTCTTTATAGATACCCAAATCAAAAAAGTTATCTTAAAGTAACCATATTGAATATTATATATGGAGTATGACATAAGTTCAATAACATTCAAAACATACTAAAAAATTATGGTCTCACCCTATTATAGATGCAGAATCTCTTATATCTGATCTGATTGTAAGCATGATGGGTAGTACTCCTCACGTAATAGTTGATTGATTTTTGTACATAAGAGTTACAAATAATCATGTGTCAACATGACTAAAATCACCCAACATTTACCTTGTACATAGAAAATATTGAATGATCATGAGACAATCAAATTAGTCTTGGTCCACAGATGACTGAATACATGGGAAACTAAATGAATACAATCCTCCACTGTTTGAGGATAATGCTCACCATGGATCCTCAACTGACTCTAGTGATGAAAATCGTGGATCTTGTTAATCCTATGATCTTCTTCAGCATATTCTAATGGTATAATGTACTACTTGTTAGGAGGTGTTCTTCTAATTTCACACCTGGAAGAATGAACATGCAAGATGGTGGTTGAACTAAGGACTAATCAAAAAAATTATGTTCATCCCAATAATGATTCATTAATCTATGTAGTGGTATTCATATAGCATCATGAAAGTATTAAAGACAAAACACAATTAGATGACCATATATATATATGGATATTATTAAAGAAGGAAAGTCAAAGGTCTCAATATTTTATGATGCATTATTAATGTTCCCTATAACCAATGTCTAATAATAATGATTTTGAAAATAAGTAGTCAATGTCATGGTGAATGGATGTGTCTGCTTTCATAGAATCACTAGGTTTCCCATCCAAAAAAACTTACTTGATAAACATTGACACCATTTCCATAAATTCCCAAAAAACCATATATGTGGAAAATCTCAAAACACTATCGTAATTTTGTACCTCCTTATGATACAAATCTTTGATGACCTGACCCACCAAGGCCCAAAAGGCCGGTAGATGAATGGGATGACAAAAAACAAATCCAACCTTAATAATCCAATGGTTAGAGACAATAATATATAATTAATTAATAAAATAGAAGGCCTTTCCATAAATTACCTATACACACACACACCCAACCATCACTATGCATATGTTCTGATGAAAACAAAAAAACATAATAACATTAAGGAAAAAGAATGCATGTCATAACCTATAGGAAAAATTAAATAGTATGAAAGTGTAATCTGAAATGTAAAAATTAAAAGTACAGGAAAAACTATAAAATATTTCTCAAACTAAAAATAACTATAAAATAAATATATCTTAGAGTTTCAGGCTCCGTATATCCAGTCGCAACAACTATACGTGGTCATATGAGTGGTTGTATACTAATGGTTTTCAAATGCGTCCCGAAACCATTATTTCATCTAGACAAGACAATGAACATTTAGGTAAATCCTGTGTAAGGGTGAGTATATAAATACCTGGTATGACTCCATGAAAATAGAAGAGGTATAAATATATTAAATTTTGTATATATTATGAAAAATATAATGTACGAGTGAATGAAACCAAAAAAAGATTTATGTTCATATATGATACCTAGAAGTGAGAGAAAGTGGATCTCTATCTCACATCTTAGCCCAAGAAGAAGAGTCTACCCACAATTCAAATAGTTCATCATCCCATGTGTCTGCCTGAAGAGGTCATGATAAGGGCCTGTACTATGCTTTCGGTCCAAAGTATAGGGGATTATAATAAATAAAATATAGAGAACCTAATCCATGGTAAAACTAAGAGTATTCTACTCATTAGATTGGGTGATCATCCCTATGTAGGGTATTGAAATCACTGTAATTTATTTTTAAAAAAGTAAAACCATATTATTTTGTAATTTTTTTGAATTAATTTATACTTTTTGATATTTTTCATTTCATGAAATACTAAATTTATCATATGTTATCTGAAAACACCTATTAATTATTTCATTTTAAGCAAAAAAAAATTATCGAGCAGTAAATTTAATACATGTTATGTCTTTATTGACAAAAAACACTATTACTAGAATGTGTTACACACTATAATGAGTCTATTCGATAACTTTTGTTACATGAAATAACGAGTTTTACTGAACACCAATATACTTTTATTAAAACATTTTTATAATTATCACATAAACATTATAATGGATGATATGAATGAGATTGACTAAACTATGAATTTATTCTTTACAAAAGTATATAAAATGAATCATTTGGTTATCAATAAGATATAAATGAATGTACTAACTATTTTAGAATCAATAAATTCATTTCCTAAAAAAATAATTTTTATGTACAAAAGACATTTTATCTCAATAAATTAATCAAACCTCTATTGATTATTTTTTTAATAAAAAATATATATTATATATATTTAAAAAACTTTTTTACAATCATCCTATAGGATTTAACTGTATAAGATATGATTGAATATTTTTTTTGAAAAATAATATGAATTTTTTCTACAAGGTAATTTTACCCCATTTAATAGAGAGCCTTAAATAGATATAATTATTTACAATTTGAAAAAATAAACTTTAATATTGAAAGATGGATATCAAAATTTTCTTTTTGGGGATTTTCCATTATTTTTCAAAGAAGATTCATATTTTGATGAATTGAAAAAATAATGAATTTTAATTCAAAACAAAATATTATTCTAATTTATTTATATATTTAGATTATAAATTAATTTTTTTCAATGTGTAATTAGGTCAATTGTACATAAATTTACCCAATTTATGTCATTAGAAGAAATTTCAAATTTAAATTGGATATAAAATCATTACAACCTATTAAACATTTTCACTTAAAAACCCTGATCTCATGACACGTTTATGAGATTAATTTAAAAATAAAATATTTCGGTTCTAGGATCAGAATGTGGAAAAATTGATTAAATGTTTTTAATTAGAATAATTTATAAATTGTAATATGTTTTCCTTGGTTTTTTAGAAACATATTTATGATGGAAATTAAAATTAATTAAAGTGATTAAGTAAAAAATGTGTGTAGTAAAAGGATAAAAATTAATATTAACATTCCAAATTTCCTAATCACATGTAAAAATTAATTTTTCATGAAACATTTATAAAAATTCTCCTTTTTTTCTCTAAATTTTGACAATTATTGGATTCCCAAGATGTATGGGAACCTTTAAATAGTGTTTACCTTTTTATATTCACAAGAATTCAACTCCTCTTCCACTATAAAATCACAATCAGAACCCTTCACTTATTCACACCTATAATAACCTAATTTAGGGAAATTTACAACCCAAATATCCTCTATAATCATCCCTTTTGTAAAAAATCCATCCTAATAATCCCTTTGCTAAAAACCAAATGCAGTTACCAAAGGAAGGGCAAACATCCTTCCTAATGTTATTTTGATTTATTTTCATTATCCACACACTTTAATATTATAGTTACATTAGTATATAGTAACCTAATTATCCTAAATATATTATATTTTATATTCTAAGTTTTTTACCTTCACCTACACTCTTTCATCAAATTGTTAATGATCTTACCATTCTTATGTGCTGCAAACTACCACACCACGAAATGATGTTGTTAATTTATCATTTAGTACCTATAATGGTTGATAATTCTGATGGGAACTATATTTATATATTATATATAACATATTTATGAAGAATTTTTTTTTGAATTATTATATTACAAATACCTTCATTCTTTCTATTTTGTGTATACATGATAACTTAATTTGTGGAAGTTTGGACTACCACATCCTAAAAGCGATGTGATTCAATCACACATTACGTAGAATTTATTATGTTACATTTTATTCAAATTATATGATATATATATATATATATTAATATTTCTACTAGAATAATATAAATAAATAAATAATTTTTTTTACTTTATTTCATTCAATACAATAATAAAATAGAAACAGTGATCATGAGTACATATGGCCTACCTTCTCCGTGAGGAATGTATTAAATTTCATTGTATTATCAATTATGGAATTTTATAAATGATTTTTTACCAAATATATATGATATATAAATAATTTTTTACACTATGTATTCATTAAATCAGGATCTGGGTAAGGGGATCATGAAATACAAGTAAAAACATATAAGTAAAACAAATTAGATATTCACCAAAATGTATAATTGACATTAAATTGATATTAGGTGAGTAATATAAATTCAAAAGTAAATAAAATAAGGTATGATATAGGAAAATGTATTAGTTTGTTATATGTAAAATAAACTTATACTTATTATATATGAGGTTTTAACATGAATGAAATTGTTAAGACTTAAGGTATGGGTTTTCTCTGGTCACATTAATTTCCATGAGACTTATGCATTATTAATATCAATTTTATTTTTTTTAGTGTATATAATAAGAAACATTGAATGATATAATTATTATACATTGATTTATTGGTATTTACATATCCATTTTACGATCTATCTTTCATGGGATTTATGGTTCAAAAGTTATCAAATCGATAAATAATTGAGTCCTAGTTTACCATCTTCGAGACACATTCAATGTTATACAGTAATACTTTGTATATGAAGTGTATATAATTACGTGTGACATGTTATATCATGAATAAAATTCATTTTATGATATTTTAACCTTATTTTTATTTTATTCTTTCTATATAATTATGATTCAAAGTTACCAAATTTTTTATAGTTTATTCCTACAATATCATCATTTATTGAGATTTTTTATGATTATGAATCCATTGAATAAATATTATGATAATATACCGATAACTATAATTATTTTTCTTATCCAATGGTTATAGAAGATATCTACATGTATATGTGGAATTTTCCATTCTTTGGTACTTAAGAGAATGATGAAATTTTTATTTATAAAAATCTGACATTATTTCCCATCTTAGTCAGAAATCAAGTGTTCTTTTAAAACAGTGTTTTTTAAAAATGGTTTAATTTTTTTTACTATGATAATATGATATAAAAATGAAATTTTTACCAATTTTTTTACTTTTTACCAAATGGTTTTTAAAACGAATCTTCATATCATTTTCCAATAAAAGAACTTTTCTTAACATTCTATAGAGAAAAATAAATGTTCAACATATACTAACTTACCCAAAATCATGACTGTCATTTCCTATAATAATTACTTATAATATTACACATTTATTTAAAAAAAATTCCTAAAATTAATAAAAAAATTAATTTTTTTTCAATGAAATTAGTTTTAAAAAAATTATTTTTACAAAATGTTTTAAATGATTTTCAATGATTCCTTTATAAGTTTTCTAATATATTTCAAATGAAAATTTTTTGAAGAAATTTTTTCTATTTAAAATGTGTTTTTAATTATTTTTAGGATTCCATTTTAGGTTTTCATGTAATTTTTTTTCAAAATTATTTCAAGATTCATTTATAAGTTTTCAATGAAAAATGTTTTCAAAATGTAATCAACATTATTTCCATAGAAACTTATTTTCAAATTGTTGTGTGATAGAAAAAATACAAGGAAGAAAGCTAATTATCTTGATGAAATGATTTAAATGATATTAATTTTTCTCAATTATGTAATATATTTTGAGTATGTTCAATGTTTTAAAAAGTGAATTTCAATGAATTTTAATTTCCCCTAATGAAATTATCCAGGTGATATTTCAAAATAATTCTCCATATATGATAATATTAATTGATATAAATTATTATTTCTTGAAGAAATGATATAATAAAACCATTCATATTTTTTCAGACTAGTTTATGTTTTTCTAGTTTCATTTTTATCACACATGTTTCTCATCCACAGGTTATGGTCTTATAAAAACCGCTTCTTTTGACAGGTTTTTCATTGTTGAAATGATTATAAAACCTGTATCTTTTACATAGGTTATGATATAATGACATATTTCTAATACCAATTATATGTCAATGGTTTGATATGATATTTATGAATCCCATGTATTTTTATGGGTCAAGATACAAATATTGTTTATGATCTTGTGCCATATGTGTGTATGAGTTTGTTATGTGGTGGTTGGGACCTACATCTCTCTCTAATTAATTGTGTGATGATTAATATGTAACAAGATAGTAATGGGATTAAGTTATATGTGATGGACCAACAATGTAATAAAAGAAACCTTGATCTACTATGGGAATATGGGGAAACCTGGTCCACTATTGGAAGATAGGGAATCCTGATCCACAATAGAAAGATGGGAAAATGTGATACCTTATATTGAAAGGAATGAAACTATAGATGTTGGTTTTCCTCACCTAGTAGGTGTAATACCCATTATAATCCTTTCTATGTTTTGTAAATGAGCCTTTACTTATAAGGAATGGGTTTTTATGCTTATGTGAATTCCTAAAATCAATATCTTATTAAAACATGATGTAATCAAGAATCATGTTATTTTATTCCCATATGATTGGTGTCCTATGAACTGAAAGTATTTGTGAAGTGAATTAGGTATATTATCTTTGATATGATTAAGATATATTCCAATGTTTTTCACATGTTTTCATACCCTTAGGTTCATAATTCTTCATACGTATCGCCCATGTTTACCCTTACTAAGCATCTGAGATTACACCTTTTTATGCTTCCATTCCCGAGGTTATGATGATATATATTATGTATGACGTTTCTATGATGGTTTTATTCACCAAGTACCTTGTGAGAGAGAATATAGCTCACTTATAGACCATTGTTCATGTTTAAATGTTTCAAATGGAACTACACCAATATTGTATTTCGGCATATGTGTGTGTAATGTATTATATATTCCTAAAAAATGATGTAATGTCGATATAATTTAATATTGGTTAACTGTAGTTAGTATCAGAGAAAATGTTTTTGGTAAATTTTGGAAACTCTGATGAGAGAACATTAGTGATATTTGTGGGTATATTTCTAAGGAAATTCCAAGTGATGTCTCTAAGGATATGTCTAAGGATAAGTTAAGGTATAGGAAAATGTCGTTGAATTTTGGTAATGGATTGACAGAGTGTTTTACAAGAAATTAAGACCCTGTATGAATACTATAACTGGATGTGGATCTATCAAAGATGTATATTGGGGTAACTACCCTAAAAACACCATACTAAAGTACACTCTATCGAGAACTAGTGAATGACAATGGTCCTGGATGAAGACCTAGTTTGATACTTCGAGGGGATATTATTTGGAAATTAACCAACTCATTCTAAACTATAATGAATGAATTAAATAAATTATGACTATAAATAATCTATGATAAACTCAATATGTCCTAGTATAATGATGGTGTCCTGATTTAGACATCATATAAGTAATTTTTCATGATTATGTTGTGTATCACCATGATAAGTGTTTCTCACACTATGATTTTTTGTTATGTCAATGGAATGGACTTTATGTAAATGAGATAACAATTAATGTTTTATATGTGGAAAGTATGGTCTATATAAACTCAGACTTCTCAGGTTGAAATATAATGAACAGAACAAGGAATATGGTACGATTAGATTGAGTTTGATGATCCTTATGACATGTTTTATATTTCATATTCCTAGAAAGAGGTATTAAAGAATAAAATGATGATGCCCGTGTAATGGTTTCAGAATAATATTATGTGAATGAAGTGAATATGTTTTGGAATTAAAATATTATGCTATAGGAATCATGAAGTATATAAGAATTTTTTGTATAATATTTCCCATATGTATTTTTATGAATGCGGTAAATGATACTGATGGCCTAGAATTTTTATTTGATGTCAAGGTTATATTATGGTAAGGTATTGCTTAACATGATCCTAAGGATAATAAAAATGATAATTTTTAAAGAAAAATTTATTTTGGTATAGATAAAGTAAATTTGATAGTATTTATAAAATCAGAACTGATAAAGGATTTTTTTGACAAAGTTGGTTATATTTTCATGGATTAAGTTTACGATGTCTTGGATTTGAAGAATATATCCAACAATCATTGGATTAATAAAAAGTATATGTTTTCCAAAAAGTTTTTTTATTTAGTTTATTATAATGTTTAAATAGAATACATGATGAAGGTATTCAAATGATTGCAATGTGACAACTAAGATAAACAATATGATATATGGGGGATCAATGATAAGATGATTTAGTGACTTCATTCTAAGTAATTTTATTTTCATCTTTGGGATTTGTTAGAAGATTACAACATTCAAGGAATGGTTTATGTTAAATTTTAGATGTGGTTTTAAAGATTAATGTATTGTCTCACCACATGATGATTTATGCATATTGGATTACATGTTATAACGAGTTTTCTATGTTTATACCTAAAGACATACATAATTTATTATCATTTTATTTATAGATCTCATGATTTTTTAGTTCTTCAAGAATGAAAAATAAACCTTCATTACATGGAGTGAGAGACAAAGTGGGAATTGATCATTGCATTACTAAAGGATGAAATTTTTCATTAGTATTAGAATAAAATCAATTTAGTATATCTTATTTTTAAAAAGTGTCTTGAAATAATATGTTATCCTATTATCATCATTTTTTATGATATTAATGAACTATTTCATGATTCTTTAGTTTAGTGTTTTGTCACTGTTAATATTCTTTGGATCACCAACCTTCATGTGATTAATGATCTATATCAATCCCTATAATTATTAAAAAAAATCAACACATGTTCATGTCTTCACATATCACCTATGTTAACCTATATATTAGTTATTTGGGTAATCAATATTGTTCCCACTCTCTCATTCTATAGTATATTTTTTATTCATTACCAAAATGTGTTTTTTTATGAATGGAAGATTGATGTATTAAACCTTTGATTTACGAGATTAATTTCATGGGAGAAATTCATTTTATGGTGGTATAATGTAACAAATTCATATTTTGTGAATGCTTTTTAATCAATTTTAACATTTGATTATTTTTCATTTCAAGAAGCACTAAATTTATCTTTTCTTATAAGAAATCAACATGTAATTCAACCTTTTTATGAAGCACCAAGATTTGAGTTCACTAAACATAAGACATAGAGTGACATATGGTACATGAAACATTGGGCTTATCTTATGTTATAAAAGATACGGATTCCATTCGACTTCTTGTTTTACACACAGGAATAGGTTTTCATAAACTACAATATACTATTATTAAAATATTATTATGATTTTCACCTAGACATAAGAATTGAATATATGAGTAATAATGTCTAAAATATGACACAATTGTTTATATGTGTATATAAAATTAATTATTTGGTTATCATTTAGTTGGAAGGGACAGTAATAACTATTTTATAATGAAAAAATTCCTTTTCTAAGAAATTTATTGTTTCTATGTACAAATAATATTTTATCATATAAAAATTATAAACCCATCATTGATGAATTTTTTTAATAAAATTTATATATTTATTTATTAAATAAAATTTACAACCCTAATTAAATAGATTTTATAGGCATTATATAAGAATAAATACATTTTTATGAATAAAAAATTCATTTTTCTAAAAGATTATTTCATGGAATTTTAGTGGGGGACAGATTTTAAAAAAATTATTTAAATTATATAATTTCAATATGAAAAAAATAAGTTTAATTTTTTAAATTAGTGTATCAATAATTACATTGGGTGAACTGTTTGTATTTTACAGAAGTTTAATATATTTATGAATAATGAAAGATAATGAATTTAAATTAAAATTTGATTTTTCATCTACTTTATTTATATAGTTATATTATATTTTAATTATGGTTTAAATATTAATTATTCTAATTGTTAATAAATTAAATCAATTTAATTCATTCAAAAAAAATACATTGAAATTTGAATCAAAATCATTTCAATCATTTTTACATTTCTGCCTAAATATTCTGTATGTCACGACACATTTATGGGATTAATTTTAAATTATCATCATCCACTTATATGTTTAGAAATTGGAAAAATGTATTAAACTATTGTAATATTAATAATTTATATAATATATTGATTTGAAATTAGTTTTTGAATAATGAAATTAGTGAATGTTATTAAAATTAATAATATTGGTTAAGGAAAAAACATGTTTACTTTTAATGGTCAAACTTTAATCATAATGTCTCATAAGACCTAGAAACATGCCCCAAATCTATTAAATAGAAATATTTCAACAAAAAATTATAATTTTGGACAAATATTTTATTTCCATGATGAAACGGTGATCTCAGAATATTTTTTACATTTATATATTTACAAAACATACACTCCTCATCCACAATAAAAGGGAAGTCACTCCCCACAATTTTTCACACCTCTTTGACTATTGGATCAATAAACCCTAACCAAATATCTTAAAAAAATACTTACCTTCATCATATAAGTTTTTATTTTGGTATAAATTCATCCAAGGAATCGCATTCGTGAAAAAAAAACAATTTACCCAAAGAGGACGTAACATTCTTCTTCAGGCCCTTCTATTTTATTTTAATTATCCAGATCCATAACTCTTCTTATTAAATTATTAAATAATAGAAGTAGTGGAAAAATAATAATTATATTCTTTTAAGGGTTCTAAAAACATATACACACACTACCATCCTAACATTATATAGAATTCATTACGGATGGTTTTAGTAAAACTATTTGAAATATGTGAAAAATCATTTATAATTGAATTATTTTATATATATATATTGAAATTACATTATTTCATTAAATATGATATAAAATCGAATCGTTGTCTATACATATGTACAACCTACCTTCTCCATGAATAGTGTATTCCATTTCATATTCCTATCCCTTAAGTATTTTTATAAATCTTTATATATGAAATATATATGTTATATACATGATTTTTTACATTAATAAAATAACTAAATCAGGATCAATGTAATAGGATCTGAAATAGCAAATTGAAAACATATATTAAAAATAGAGAGATTCACTAAAATGTTACATAAACATCAAATTGTTATTAAATTGGTAATATAAAGATATAATAATACTATATATTTAATTATATAAAAAAATGGTTCTTTTTAGGCTTATAATAACCTTATAAATATTATATAATAGGGATTAACGTGTGTGAAGAAATATAAGACTTATGGTAGGGGGTTTGTCATCCTAATTTTTATTCTGTAAGACTTGTGCCTTATTCATGAATAATATAATTTGTGTGGTGTATACAATGAATATTGATGACTTATTTGATTCTCATATGTAAATTTATATTTATTTACATATAAATTTTATGATATATATTTCTTGTGGTTTATGGTTCAAAAGATACAAAGGCAGTGATGTAAATTTGTCTCAAATTACCTTCTTTGAGACACATGCCAAGTTATGCACAAATATTATCTCAATGAGGTTTATATATTTGAATTATAAATTTTATATAATGAATATCATAATTTTAATTACATTTAAATATTCATGTAATTTTAATCATTTCATATCATTATTATTCAATGATACCAAAAAGGTGATCATTTATTTTTAAAATCTCATGATTTATCGAGATTATTTATGATTATGCTTCAATTGAATAAATATTTTGATCTGTATCTTAATAAATTTTATTAAATTTATTATCATATGTATATACATGATATTTAAATCTATTGGTATAAATTCTTAAATATTTTTAATTTAATATAATTAAGTGATTTTGTCTATAAATATATATTATTTTCTACTTTCTATTAGAAATTGTAGTTCTTTGAAAACCATGTTTTCTAAAAATATTTTCAAAAATGATTTACAATTATCCAATTATGGTCGATAAATACATTTCATGTATATATATTATGATATTTCAATGTACTGGTTTTTTTATTTAATTGACTAGCCCTTTGAATTTCGGACCATATTGACATGTTTTCAAATTATTGGTAGAAAACAACTGAATTGTAAAAATGGAAATAAAAGGGATTAAAATTTGAGAAAAAATATTGTTCATATCAAAAACATAATAATGTGGTGCGACAATGTTTTTTTGGAGAAGCATTAAACATTAAATTATGGAGAAAAAGGATTACATGTCACGTAATCAAGTTATACATCATTATTTTTTCAAAAGGATTTATCATTTTCGGAAAAGTATTATATTGATTGCATTCTTTGAATGAATATTACATGTCATGAAAACACATTAAATGATGTAATTTTTTTGGGATATGTTTTTGGAGTAGAAATGCACCAATATTTGTGGGATATGAGGATTTAATGGTTACATGTTGTGAGTCCTAATTACACATCATGAAAGAATTCAATTTTCCAAGTCTTGATTGAGATTTAGACAAGGTTTGAGTAAATCATAAAATCATGGAGGAAATATTGGATTAATATTACCTGACTTGTAACCACATTAAAAATCATTAATTTGTTTAGACAAATCCCATAAAAAACTTATCATTTTAAGAGATTCATGTTGTTGTGGGGGGAATTTGGATTCAGAGACACAGTCTTCGAGCATGAAGCTACATTGCGTAGGGCCCTCCATGTGTTATTTCTTTCTTTTCATTATGGTTTATTTTATACTCTTTAACTCTAAACATCACATATCTAGGATGAGGGGGTAATGTATCTATGTTCGAGGATGTTTTAAATAGAAGGGGGGAGGTGTGTGGGATTTTTTTCATTCATCTATTTGATTTTTCATAATTTTATATTCAACTTTAAATCCCTTTATTATAATTTTATCCAGACTATTAATAATTTAAATAAAATGGAATATTAAAATTTTTCAACTAAAAACACTAATAAAGGCATGGACATTGTTAAATTAATGTGAATTATTGTTTAGAAATGGTATCGTGATAAACCTAATTTGGAACAACCCCATATTACTAGACTAATAGACTTTGAAAATTATTGCATTATGGAAGAGATACCATGATAATGGGATCTTTCTCAACTCAACTCTGAAACCAATCCTGAATTAACCAAAATATTTTCTAAAATCCAATTACACTGAATTTACAAAACCCTAGAACAATTTTAAAATCTATATTCTAACAAATAAATCAATCTTATTTGTTTTCATTATACCTCCATCGTGTAATCCCAACCCAATATTTTCTCACCATATTCATAAAATTAATAAAATTAAATCTTTTAAAAATCAATTCAAACTAATAGTACATCTCTAGGGATCGACATTGACCTACAACTTTACTAAATTTTAACATATTGAGTATAATAGTTCATTTTTTATAAATATTGTTTTTGCATTGACTCATAGAGAAATAATTATTTCCCACTCAGCTATAAATGATTAAAAGAATATTTTACCCATGTATAACCTTTTAAAAAATTTATTCAATATGAAACTTCATTTCTCTTAAAGATCAAGGCACTTTTCTAACCATTTTAAGGTGAAAAAATAATGGTTTACATGTACATGATTATCCACCATAATTAATCCCGTTTCTATAAATCTTCCATTGAAATATGACAATAAATATTTTGATGATTTTTTTTCCTAATATTATATTTTTTGGTTTTCTAGTGGTTTTTAGTGAAAAATGTTTTCGAAACATTTATTTGTTTTAAAAGTATTTTAATGTATTTTCACAGCATACATTATTTTTTATCAATGTTATTCCATAGGAAAATGATTTCAAAAATTATTTTTGATTGAATACTATTTTAAATGACATTTGATCATCTTTTGTAGGTTTCATGGGAAATTGTTTTCAAAATATTTTCATAAATCCTTCAATTTTTTTCAAAGAAAAAGGTTCTTCAAATGCCTTCAAGATTGTATTTAATTAAAATGGGATTGAAAAGGATTTATGTTTCAGAATCATTTTATTCAAAGAAGAAATGATATTCTCTTCATAAAATTTTATAAATTAATTTAAAGTATTTAATTTGAGAAAAATATTATTAGTATGTTCTATGTTTTAAAATGTAAATATCAATGAAATGTTATCTTCCATTAATAATTTATCTATTGATCAATTAAAATCATAATCCATATAAGAGGAAATGATTTTATATTGTTTAAGATTTATTATAGATGTGATCAAATAATGGAATTCATATCACTTCATGAATGATTTTTGTTTTGATTGTCTGATGTTTATGACCCTTTTTTCTCATCCACGGGTTATGTGCTTATAAAACCCACTTCTTTTTAGGGGTTATACATTGAGTAAATGATTACAAAACCTATCACTCTCCAAATATTTATGATTAGATGAAATATTTATTATTCACATTTTATTTCATGGATTTTGATAAGATGTTTATGAAACCCATATTTTTCATGAGTAAAGATATGATGATTGATTCTGATATTTTGGGACATATGGGTATAATTTTATTATATAATGGGTGGGATCGATATATCCATCCAACGAATTGGGTAATGATTTATATCTCATGATATAATGATAGGAACCAATTCAACGTGCTTTATCAACTTTGTAATATGTGGAAACCTTGTCAATTATGGGAATGTGGGGAAACCCTAGCCATTATGGGATGATGAGGAACAAGATCAACTTTGGGAAGATGTAGAAACCTGATACATTATTTGAAGATGTAGAAACTTGATCCCTTATAAGTAAAGGACTATTACTATGGATGGTGGTGTGTCCCTCCTCGTAGGTGTAGTCTCCACAATGTTCCATGATATGTTTTTGAAATGGAAATTGTCTAAGAGTGAGTGTTTATATATGCTTATGTGAATATCAAAAATTTATGTCTTGTTCCAACTTCATGATATCATGAATCTTGGTCAGTTATTCCCTTATGATTTGTGTAATGTGAAATGAAAATATTTATACCATGAATCATATATATGATCTTTTATATGAAGGGTATAATCATCTAATGTAATACGAGAGTTATCAAAACCCTTGTGTTCACGATTATGCATATTTATCACCCTTTTTTACCCATACTAATCATCTATGCTCACCCATTTTTATGTTTACTTTCTAAGGATACGAAGATATGTTTTATTATGATGTAACTAATAAGGGTTAAACTCACGATGAACCTAGTGGGAGTTAATATATCTCCCTTATGTACCAGTGTTTACATTTACATGTTTCCAAAGAGAGTAAAATAGTATAGTGTATGGGAATATATTTCTGTAATGTATTATGTATTCACAAAAATGATGTAATTTGATTATATATTTTTCTTCAGTCGTTATATATAATATGGAAGACTTGTGCCCTGGTGTGGTGGGGGATTATCATTTCCAGGGATAAAGGACTAGTGACCCTAATTAGGGAGTACTAACTCCCTATTTTTATAATGATTATTGAGGTCTCATGCCTAGTTGTGACAATAGAGTAACATCTCTAGGGATAGTGGATTTGTTCCCTAATGTGATAGGGGAGTAATTTTTCTATATGTAAATTGAGTATGGGGGAACCAAATCTTGGTGTGATAGGGCAATACCATCTCCTTGGAAAGAGAACCCATGCCTTCATAGGGGAGTACTATCTCAACATGTAAAAATAGATGGTAGTAATCATTCCCTCATGCGATATGGGTGTATCATCCCCATGGAATGGGGAAAAATACCTTGGTATCACTACGGAGTACCACAACTACCTAGAATCTCCTTGATGGTCCTTCCTTATCACTATAATTATTTAGCATCATTTTATGAAATTTCATTCTTTGAACATCACCCATTGTTCTCAAACCATACCATGGAGGATATAATCATGTTCTATGAGGTAAAAAGTTCAGGATAGGCTACTGATCGGTCAAAATCATAGATATATGAGGAAAAGAAGTTTCTCAACAAGAGAACACACTTCATTTAAGTGTCCCATATGGTGTGTGGTCCCATTTTTTATCATATATTTATTCCCATTTGGACATGTATTACTGTCCATGTCACAAAACACAATGTATATGGGGACCAGAAGACATGTCTAGGCCTCTATGGGTTGATCAATGTGTTATTAGTTGTACCCATGTCTATAAAGTTGTTCCCATGTACGTCGATGTGTTTCTGTGCCTAACCACATCTATTCCAATGTACTCCCATATTATACACCCATATAATAGGTCTAGGTGACATGGAAAGTGGTTACCCTTCATTGAATGTGATATTTATCTCCACACAAAAACACAAGTTTCTTCATTAATTAGGACAAATCATCTTGTGTTCTTCAAGACTACATGTTGTGTAGTAGGGTTCTTCTCGATGGTTATGTTCTTTCAACTATTTAAAAAACATGTGGATATTTCCAAGATTTATGCATATTGACTAATCAAAATTGGTTTTAGTAAACTCTAACAAATAATTGAGGCCCTCCAGTGGCCCGAAACTGGATTTTGCTGATCCAAATAAAGCATGCACATCCCCTGATATTCCCCCATCACAATTGATCAATCCAAAATATTATATACATGTGACTCATAAAATGGATACTATTATACATTGTGATTTTTTCTCAAATCACTAATCTGTTCATTTTTTGTGAATCTTCAATGAATTCATCTTTTCGATTTGGATTGAACCTATATGAAAAAGTCAAATTGTGACCTTGTACGACAATAGAGAAGAATGTGAAAAAATATAGGCAAACTCCATAACAAGGGTAATAAATATGATTGGCCAAAAATTATAGGAAATTTATTTAAAATCAATCTATATTGTGTGATATCATGCTATAATAAATTTCTATAAATTGAGTATACTATTCAATTCAACAAAGGGATTCATCTGAAAAAAAAACTGTAATTTCTAACATAAGATAAGAAAATAAAAATTATGATTTAAAATTTAAATAAAGATGGTGGAAACCATATATTATGATTCCAAACTCAATTTTAGGTATATTTGTGTTGAAGAAAATGTTTTCCTACAATGGGGAAGATCTGTTTTATTCACTCCTTTTTAATCCACCTCGATTTGGTAGTCGTTCATTGTTAAATCTCAACTCGCAAATGAATAATAGTGACACAACCCCTCTTTGATCATAAGGTTATACAGAAATCCTATAATTTTCTGTAATAATCTATTTATATATGTAATTTTTTTCATATAATGGATGAATTGATGAAAATAATTAATTAATCTACCCGACATACCTACCAACATCTACCTCATCCGAATTTTTAGTGCCGAGTAAATTTTGGTCACATCTAGGGTAAACCATGTGTTCTGTATTCAACTATCATCACAAATTTCTAATCCAACACATCATTCATGATATATTTTATTATTTTAAAAATGGTTCATTAATTATATAAACTATATTTAATATTTTTATAAAATTAATTCCAGGATCATCGTGCCTCGAAACCGCACATCGTATCAATGGCTGGCTTCAAAAATATTTCTTTATATATTTCAGTTTTTTATATGTAAAAAAATTATTCTATAAATTTATCTTCATTTTTTACCCACCACAGTTAAAGGGTAAAAACTACAACACATAAATTGATTGATACCTAATTTCGGTCATCCATGACATAAAAAATACCACATCACATATGGATTCTTGTATACAGCATATTATTGAAACGTGAGTGTAAGGAATTGAGTAGAGATAATATATAAGGATGAAAGCCACATATTTCACTCTACATAATAGTATACTTGAGTGTTTATGTTCACTGATAGAACAGTTCCAAAAAACCTTTAACATGACATGGGATTTAAAGTAAAGTTATAACGGAACTCATCTTCAAGACAAGTACTCTTCTATGAAACACATTCCTATAAACATATAGTGAGTCTTATATAAATTTTATACTAAAAATTCATATAGCAATATTTTATTACCCATATGAATATATCACCATATACAATAGATAATAAAAAAATTTTAATTCACACTAAATATATGAGGTGAGGGATGTTTTATAAATGTGTAAGTCTTTATTTAGTTTTATAACAATCTTCAATTTCATATTACTTTTAAACTAGACATTATTATAAATTAGTAACATGTTTTAAATCTTTAAAATAAACTATTAGACATTGATATAAAATATTACATCTTTAAAATGCATATTCATATGTTAAAAAAATATCAATAAAAATTTCTTTAAGTCAATAAAATTAAGTATGACATAAACAATTTTTAGAAAAATATTATATGTATATATAAAAAGACTATTTAAAATATATATTTATGAAAAATTATTATATGAATGATTAAATGTGACGTAAGTTAATGAGAAAAAATATTAAAAAATTAATTCAAAATATCAATATTCAAATAGTAACCATATCCCAATATGTAAATTATTTAACCAAACATTTATAAATAATTAAAAAAATTTAAAATTACTTAAAAAATCCATCATTTCTAAATTTCTAAATTTCTCTCCACATTTCATAAATTTATCGAAAAATTCGATATATTTTCAACAAATTCAAATAAAGATTACAAATTTACTCTCCTACCTAATTAATGTAACCTGTAACCAATAGTTACTGTCTTTTAATCATATAAAACTTTATTATTTAAGAAATGAATATTGAGAAAATAGTAAAAAAATCAAGAGAGAATTATGCTTAAGAAGACTTATTCTCAGTTATATTTTGAAAAAATAATAAGTGAGTTAAATATCCATAGAAAAAATGTATACACAATTGGATATAAATATTATCAATATAAAAGCTATTATAATTAGTATAAAATAACATAATTACCTCATTTTTTTAAATATGTTGCATATTTTCAAAAATCAAAAAAAAATTAATGATTATATATTTCGAATATATGGAAATAGTCATTTGTAAATTAATATTAAGGAATATAGATGTGAAAAATAAATCTTAACATGAAGATGAACACTTTATTAATATTCTATTTTTCATAACCAGCACAAAAACAGTATATAAAACCCAAAAATATATATTTGAATATTATGTAATAAAAAATCAGAAAAATTTCATTACACATCCAACATACCATTTTCAATCAATATATTCCCAAATTTTAAATCAACGAATTGTTTAAAAAATATATCATCCATTTTATTATATATATATATATATATATTAAAATTTTATATTGTTTAAAAACAATATCCCAAATGAGATGATGCCTGGAAATTATATTTTTTATCCTAGAATGTTATAAATAATTTTTAAAAATGGAATAAAAGAGTGATTATCAAACTAAATAATTTTATTTTATCAATAAAAAAATCAAAATGATGCAATGATAACATAACCTCTATATATTTATAATAAAAACTAGTAGTTACAATTTTCTCTCCTTCCACCATGCATTATAAAACATATAATTATTTCACATAAATTAATGAAATAAAGAAATTTCTAAGAAAAACCACATTATTGATGGTATTTTTCTATCAATACTATAATATCCATAATATGAATCTTGGAAGACAAATAAATAAAAATGCTATTTCTAGTGATAAAATAACCATGAACTAAAAAACCATTATTATATCTTATTATAATTTTATCATATTTTATAATATTCTATTTTGGATTATCATTAAAATTATCATATAATTGTGCACTAAACCATATATCAAGTATAAAATGAGTTTATTTTAGAATAATATTTATCCAAAATTTAAATAATTTTATTACAATAGGTTTTCTATGTTAATAAATATTAAATGTTGAATATGTATTCATGGGGATTATCACACTAATATAAGAATCCAAACATAACCACTTACCTATATCTTTATCATATTTAGACAGATTATGAAGTATCCCTTATTTCATTTTCCATTTTTAATGACTGATAAAAAATTTCAATGTACCCATTAAACTCATACAAAACACATTAGTTATAATAATATAAATTACATACAATAAAGGTCATATTTTCAAAAGATCACTCGTATTGTAAGAACCATGTTCATGGAGTGAGATAATATGAAAAAAAGATAAAGATATTCATATGTTTATCTACCTATGAGAAAGAGTTCCATTATAATAATTAAGGTAAATGGATTATTAAAGAATAAATTTTACTAGAAAAGACCAGATTTGATGAATATTATGTTTTTTTGTCTGTGAAATATACTCTTCATTAATGAACATAAATATTCTTCCATTAGTAGGGGTAATTTATTTTACAAATTTACTCTGCGTTTTTTAAAAAAATATTATAAACCATTATAAAAATAGAATTTTTTTTATGAAAACCCCTGATTCAAAGTAGTATGGTAAATGAATTTAAATAAATTTATCTCTTAACATTTACTTAATAAAATTAATAATATTCTTTTAAAAGAGTAATTTTTTTCAAAATCTATGATATTTTTTAGTGATAAAATGTATCATTTTTGTTTGAAAGTGATCTATTATTTCCATAAAGGTCATATATTTTCAATTATGTGGGAAAAAATAATGATTCATGAAATTTAATTCATGTTTGTACAAGAAATTCAGAATTTCCATTATTCATGTATAGGGATTATCTATAATGTGAATTTTTTATATTATTTATTTCTAAAAATTATATTAATGAATAAGGTTTATATAAAGTAATTTTTTAAAATTATGTATGTGATATAAATTTATTTTATCTTGAAAATAATTTATATATTATTCTAAAGGATGTTTCATTAAAAAACAAGAAAATAAAACACTGGAAAAAATTATATAAAATGTGGAACATAAGAATCAAATATGATGTTGATGAATATAGAGTGAACACATAAACGAAATAGGGTAATTGTCTAAAAAGTGATACTGTTAGTGGCATGATATATTCCATAAGGGTTTTTCATGTATCATTTATTTCCAAAAAAGATATTATTTTCAATGAAATATTTTATAACTTAAAGGAGAAATCTTATCACATACTTCAAATTTAAAGCAATTTTGAAATAAGATGGGGTTTCTAAGAGATATGTATTTTTTTAAGGTTCCTCGATGTATTTTTTATAGATA
Source organism: Viscum album (assembly GCA_963277665.1). Classification (NCBI taxonomy): domain Eukaryota; kingdom Viridiplantae; phylum Streptophyta; class Magnoliopsida; order Santalales; family Viscaceae; genus Viscum; species Viscum album. The sequence goes on from OY728142.1 coordinate 1,613,543,389, forward strand.
TATCTTTGAAACCTTAATTTTATTATTCTTAGAAAATTATTCATTATATAAAATGTTTTTTATTTGATATATAGAGAAATTATTTCCAATGAAATATTCAAAGTATTTTTAAAATTATATTATCCCTAATTTAAATAAAATAATGATAAATTATATGCTAAATATATGTTTTAAAATTATTTTCATAAGATTGGTATAAAATCCAAATGGGTTTGGTTTTTTAGAAAAATCTCAAGTAAAGATAATTAGTTGTTCATAAATTTTTGGAAAACTCTAATATGATGTATGGTTTTTAATATTTCCAAAACGAAAACACAAAAAATTGTTACTTATATAATGGTATAAATATTTTTCAATTACATTTTATAAAAAAATATAAAGCATTTTATTAGCACTAAATTCAGGAGTCCTAGTATTGGTCTACCTCATTTGATATTAGAGGAATGATTTAGAAAAATATAAATATTATAAGATCTACATTTGATGAAAATATAATAGTTAGAGGCTTTATTGTTTGGTTTTAGGAAATGAGATCCCACGTGACTCTTAAAAATAATTTTTTTAATGTAGTTTTCTTAAATTCTAAGAAGTATGATCTTGAATTTATTATACACATTGAAAGAATTACAAGGTTGCAATTCTAGAAAGGGGAAAGAATTTAACCTCCCAATAATTATTGAATATTATACTTTTCAATAAATATTTATTAAATGACAAAAAATATAATTTAAATTAAGACATGTTTTTTGAAAAAAAAATATTCGTTAATGAATATTTTTGTTGGATATAAGTCTCTATTAAAATTATAATAATATTATTTTGAATTATTTTACTAGAAATAATATTATTTATAAATATTTTTTTATATTTTAATTAATACATGATAAAAGATATTTTCATTCAATATTTAGAATGATGTGATTCTCTAAGACAAGTATACATTATTATTTATATGAAAAAATAATTCCTTTTGAAATTATTTACATATGAAATTAAAGTTATTATTAATTATTTAAAATTGATTTTATTATGAAAATTATTTTAATTGTTTTTAGTGTATTATGTTTATAGTAATTATATTTTTTAATAAATAATTACCTTGAATTTGAATAATTATATTCATTGGTTAATTTTTTGAAATAATTTTACATTAAAGAGTTTTAAAATATTTATTTCTGTTAAATTTAATAGCATAACATAATTTATATAATTAAAATTTTCATTTTTATTATAAATTAATTTTAAATTATGATTAAATAATAATAATTGTATGATAATTATTCAACTAGGGACCCACCTCCACAAAAAAATATGGGACTAGAGGTTGACAAAGTTGGAGTCAAGTCAACCAATAAGGCCACATAGTGGAAGTGTTGTGAGAGCACTTGCACATGGGTAGACTTGTGGGTGAATATATCTTGCATGGTCCATGATTGGTAGTTTATTGGTATAGAATCCATATATTTTTTGTGAGTGATTGAGGTTATGTGATGATACCATGATACCTTTACATAAACTATAAACAGAAGTAGCTATTAACTATACAAGAGATCAACTTAGTTGATCTTCGATGTGAGATCATGCAATATAAGAACTAGTCACCCATTAAATATCCTATAATTATATCTTCGTCGCTCGACCCATGTTATTTTAAGTCTATGAACAATATAAATTGCATATTCTTCCCCTCACGTAAATCATTCCTTCTTCAAATCATGTATTCACCATTATCATGATAACATTTATATATTGTTGTGAATAGATAAATATGATTCTATGATATTGAAATTTAAAGAATGTATCAACCCAATGATTCTGTTGGAATCAAAAAAGTGGTCATAACACTAGAAACCTCTTCTCTGCATTATTCAGTATGGATTTCCTATCAATATTTACATATAAATTAAAACAAATGTACATATATATATATATATAATCTGTCAATATATATATATCAAATCACTCAGCTAACCTTCAATGAAATCAAATGACATTTTTTTTCTCATTATATAATAATAAAATTTAAGTCGCTTTAAATAGTCAAATATATATATATAGTTATTTTTTCTTTCTCGGTAAGACAAAAGGATCATGAATTTTTTGTTTGGGTTTTTGTGGGATGTTAAATATATGAAACAGGAATAAAAAAATGGAAATAATATTTAAAATAATGTTATTATAAATGAGTTTCTATTGACTAACTTAAAAATTATTATTTTTTATATTCAAAAACATATGATAAATTGTGAAGAATATCACCAATAAGAACCCCAAAACCATATTTCTCTATATAATATAGAAAAACAATTATAATCATGTTTCATTCTATTAGAAGAATTATCCCTATATAATTTCTATTTAATACCATTGACATTTGTATCTAGGTCTTCATTGGTCATGTTTTTGAACAAATAAGCGATATTATACCATTTTTGAATGAACTCCTTCACATTAACCTTCCATTCACTAAATCATATTTTCGAATTATGGTCTTTTTTTAATATCCAATCACATTTACCGTTATTTGTGCAACACCATGAGGTTTTAAAAGTAAATTTAAATACATGAAACATTGTTTCAAGTAGATAGTTATAATTAGCACTAAAAATATTTTTTCCACTTTTTTGTTTTGAATTTAAAAGAATGGACATACATGGTTACAATCAGTATGTTATTATAGTCTGATAGGACCAACTTAATTTTTGGTGAATAGTAACATACCCAAATGAATAGTAATATTCCCCTTATGAATAATAACATACCCTTATGAATGGTATCATCACCAAATGATAGTATATAAATAATATTTCATTAAATATATGACATACCAGTATCTTGGAAAAAGTAAATAAATGTTTTAAAATTGTTGTTTTGGAATAAAATATTATTTTCAATAAAAATTAATTAATCATATTTAGAAAATTATTTTCAAAAAATTGAGTTTGTTTTTTAATTCTATATATTGAAAAATGTTTAGGGTTATTTTTGGGATTTTTCTGTAATACTTGAATTTTTATGAATGCTGAAATATAGTAAAATACAGTATATATATAAGTTATCAGTTAAATACACTATTTCATGCCTCATAGCTGATGTATGAAACCATTAATTTGACTCACATGAACTTATTTCTATTTTTGGCCTTGGAATCAAAACTATTTCTTGTCTTGAGGAAAAATAATTAAATAATGTAAAATTTCTCCTCCCATCCCCTATAAATACCACCCACTCTCCCCTCTTCCTCCCACACCTCTCAAATCTTGGGACTTTGAAAATTTTTGCCAAATTCTCTTCACAAGAACCTTCCCTAGGTTCAATAACTACAGTTCTCACCAAAATACCTAAAGAAATTCCTTCAGAATGATCTAAAGGACAATATATCTAGAGGTAAACATCCTATTTTGTTTTCTTTCATTCCATTCATTTTATTTTATATTCTTCTTCTTTCCTCACCTTCCCTTATCCAAAACTCATGAATGAATCAACCTCTTACATATTATATATTTCATCATTTTCATTTATTATTCACCATTATATTTCTTCTCCTTTCCCACTTATTCAAGAAATTAAAACACCATCTCTGGTGTGTCGATTTACTGACATCGTGGATGATGTGATTTAAATTTATTGGGATTCCTTAAAATCTGGTCATAAAACCATTTTTATGGTCTAAAAAGATTATAATTTTTGTATTGTATCTTATTTAATATTATTTAATCATTTTTTACACATGTCATTAACTTATAAAACAAAATGATTTCATTCTAATCGAAGAATCTCGGAAATGACCTAAAAAAGAATCAATAATGTTTTAACTTATGAATCATCCTCATGATAGGATTAAAAATGATAAATGGTATAATTTATGGTTATATAAATATGAAAATATCATTCCATTAAAATTCTGGAGTTTCACTTCCAATCCACAAGAATATACAATATGAACCAATCATGGAAACTAATTCAAGAACGCTCCCAAAAACAATGGAATTAACAAAATATTGTTAATGAATGGGTGGAATGATGTAAAAAATATTCATTAAAGGTGTTATAAACATGAATATGTTTCATTAAAACATTAATAACACTATTTTAACCTTCATACAAGAGTTTGATACATGTTTTAAGGAAGTTTAACCTGAGGTAAGGGATTCTCTCTTTCTCAATTTTATTCAAGAATTTCCTCTATGTTGTGATCTTTTATTAATTCCTAAAGATTAAGTATATTTTCTCCCCTCCACCATACTTCTATTATGTTGTATTATTGAATATATACCCCTTTATTTATCATTAATCCCTCCCATGTACACCCGATAACATGCCAAAATTTCATAAGTGAATTTTAAACCAAATTTCCATTCTTTAGGTTAACCTTCATCTTCAAGGTTTTTTATCATTATAAAATGACTTGTGAAATGTAATTTGATAATATTATATTGTATTACGTGTATTTATAATATATATACATATTCCCTTCATTTAATCAATTCTCTTTTCAATGTTATGGAACTTTTAAAGGAATTTCCTCTTAAAATCCTTCTAAATGGATATTTTATAAAATCAAAAGAGATTGTTCCTTTTTTATGAAACACGTGTACAATTATGATTCCATGATGTTCTATTAACATAATTTATCCATTTTATTTTTTGAATTTGTTTTTGAATAACATGTTTCCATTATTTTCTGTGTATAGTGTCTATGTTCTAAGAGTGATTTTTACGAAAAAGGGTATTTCGAAATGTGAATGTGTTTTTCTCAATGGTGTAAATGAGTTATGAAGTGTTTTATTCATGATATGTTCCTTGGAAATTAATTATGTTGGTTTTATCCATTATATATCAAGATATTATGGGTGATCCTCATTATAGATCATGATATGTTGGGGTGAGCCCATTATTGATAATGATATGTTGGGTTCAGCCAATTATAGCTCCATATATGAAGGGTGATCCCCATTATAGATCTCTAGTGAATTGGGTACTATGAAGATGGAACTTGACTAAAAGGTTATTCCATATGTAATTGTGAATTTAAGAATGATATGGTAAATATTTCCCAAGTAAACTATAAGATGTTTCTATGAATATGAGTTTTTATGATAATGGGTTTTATTGGTTTCTATGTCATCAATTAATTAATGATTTATTTATTTATATCCCTTATGATGTTTTATACTCATCCCAATATGTAAAAATGTTTTTTCATAGAATATATATATCTATAAGATAAAGAAGGTAGTTGTGATGAATGATATAGAGTGTTGTCAAGGAAATCATGTTTTAAGTTATAATGTTTTTTATTTAGAAAAAATGGATACTGTTTTCAGTTGTATCCTCTTTGTATGAATGTGGTGTGTTATATATGTAAGATGTCTTAATTATATAAAAATATAAACTTGAAAGGATCCTCAATGTGTAATAATGTATGCTCTTGACTAAAATTCCAGATTAAGTGATGTTTTAAGGGTGGGTCCTTGTAATTTGTGTCTATTAGAATCAATCTCTCAAACATATGGTCTAAAACCTCTTTAGGGGCCTTACCAATAGGAGTCAACCAATATTCCCCCCTTGTAATTTTTAATAATAAACCATGTTTCCCCCATAAATTCAACCTTTGTAGCCACCTCTTGATGCTAATCATTGTTGGAATGATCATCCACCACATAGTCACACTATATCAAGTTTGGGTCCTCCGTCACTCCCCATACAATTTTTTATACCATAGAAACTCCATATTTTTGTGCCTTATAAATAGAGGTGATGAAAAATTCATTATCTTGGTGCCTCAAATTAAATTAAAATCTTATCTCTGTGTGTTTGGGAAGGTCAGAATAATCCCTCCACCATTTTTATTTCTTCCCCTTGATCATAATGAAACTCCTTGATTCACTAATTCCCTTTTGCACCATCTTCCTCCTTGGTCTATGAATCCAAATGATATTGAATCACTCATCACTATCCATATAATATTTTATAGAGTACTAATCACTTTAATCTACTTCTAATAGTCATTTCACATTCTTGAAGTTATCTTCCCATTAAGGGTCACATGGGACAAGAAACATCTATTTTGTTCCCACTCCATCAATATGGTTAGTGTGGTTTAAAAAAGACAATATTCTTCTTATACTGGACTTGTTCACAACCGTAATACAACCTTCTATACCATTCATAGATTTCTCTAAACCCTTACAGTGCATTTAACATCTCTTTATTGATGCTTGTATCACCACATTTGGATTATTTCCAATAACAGATCACATGACCCCGACATAGGTGCTAGAATTAAAAATGTTGGGGTTAGGTTCCAAGAAAACAACAACATTCACCTCCTCATAACCCACTAACTTTTTTGGATATTTGAATATTGAATTGGGTTCAACCATATCATTCCTCCAATGGTTGATGATGTTTGTAACTTTCAGATAATTATTCCTTGTTCTTGAATCTTTCTAAATAGAACAGTCTATAATTAAAATATTATTATCCACCTTTTCCACTATTAAGGCATTTACCTTCTAACTTCTAGTCAAATATAGATTCATTGAGTCCAAATACACAATTCCCACTTTACAACCTCAAGGAAAAGTAAAATGAAATTGACCCACATGCTTATACAATAAACAATAATTCATCAAATATTAAAAAAATTAGATTGTTTGAAAAAAATCATCCTCCATAATAATAAAAATCTACACCACCAAGGGCTTAGAGATATCAACTTCAAAATATACATTGGGTAAATCAGATGAAAAATTGTGTTCCATCTACTATCCAAATAAAGAAACTAAGCAACAAAATTACCATGAAATGATTAATGGATGGATTTTAAAGGGTTAAAAATTAGAAGGGAAATGTACCTACTATTCTATAATATGAGTATCCTATATTATAGGTAATTTATATGAATGAACAATATAATTATATATATATTTAAATATCCAACATTTATAAGCTCACTCACTATGTAGAAACCAATCTTGGGGTGTGGGGGAATAGAAGAGATAAAGATAGAGATAAGTTGGATCATAAAAATAACTTGGATTTATATATATATAAGAGGGGGTGTGAATTTATGTTTAACCATATTAAACTAATCAAGAAACAATACTTATTCTAGTAAATAATTGGACACAATAATCATCTAACGATATGAGTGAATGAATCGTAATCACGATTTAACCGATTAAATCATAGTATATTATTACCATATTTATAGTTACACTGATAAAACTGTCAATGAAAAAAGATATGTATGAAGAATTAAATTCTATTACACATATAGAGGAATAGGTAAATATAAAAACATATGATAAAAAACTAGTAATGTAAGAAAGAAATACAAGCTATATTTAAAATAAAACACTCTTTAAACCTTATTAGTAATGGTAGATAGTATCCTTGAAAAAAATATCTATATTTTTATACTTTATGTAATGTAATTATTTTCTTACCAATAAATCCATCATTACAATGATCAGAATAATACATGTCTTATGATCCTTAGATTCCCTTGATCATGAAGATGATCAAAATTGTTTATCATAGCCCTGGATGCCACTGATCGGATGGATAAGATTTAGTATCTTCCAATACCCAGAGGGTGTAACGCCCCGACCCCAGTTGCCCAGAGTCGGTGCATTATTACATAACATTGGCATGATCATAAGAAAGATCAAATCTCGAAAGACCGATTGGTTTAGTAGCCTTGGAAAATGCCAGATATATTCATAAGTTTTACATTACATTATAAAATTAAAAACTACTACAACAACATAAAGTCTCAATAGACCACACTATTATCCCCTCATAAAATCCCTGCAGGTCATTCATAACTTACTTCTTCACATCCTGGAAAAAATAAAACATAGAAAAGGGGTGAGCTCAAATGCCCAGTAAGGATAACAATATAGCGGAAACATTTAAGGCAATGTATAACTAAAACAAAAGCCTTTTAAATATGAACTTTCAACATGGTATGGCATAAATAAAATGAAATAATGTCATTTAATTATTCACATGGATATTCTACTAATCGAATAATCACATGCAAAAATCAATAACCACTTTCATAATGTTGGAATGCATAATGCCAGACTATCATAACCACATAGCCAAGGCCTCGTGCCAAGACTACAAATAAGATTTTGTCAAGGCCTTGTGCCAAGACACTAGTTTGTCTCATGAGACCTACCGATGCATCGAGGAGCTATAGCGGGCTCCACCCGTCACTTATTAAGTCCAATGCATTCCCATATGAAAAGGTTTAAACATAACATAAACATTCGTATTAAAACTAGCATACGAAATGTCAATAATTTCACCATAAACTATGAATGGTATAAAAATAGCACATCCACAGTCAAACATATCACAAAACCTTCAATACAATATAAAAGTTTTGTATCATAATAAATCAACTTCAAATAATCTTAAAATCCATCAAAGGATGTTGACATAGATGAAATCAAAATTATTTTTAAAGAAGTATCTCCTTTTATTTTGAAATCATTTAAGATCCGTATAAAATAAAACATTTTCTTTGAAAATATTCTTATAAGCTTGTATGGAAAGCTTCGACGATTTTATAACGGCGTAAAATAACCGCACCCGCCGTATAAGTTAAAAAAAACATTCTTACCTCAATTCTGTCGAAAAGGTTAAAAAGGACCTTGTTTTGAAAACGACGGAAAGATTCCTTTATAAACCTCTTATAAAAAGTCAAACAAGGGTATAAATGACTTAAACCCATATTCTTGTAAATAGTAAAAATGTTTTGAAATACATTTTTAAGAAACATGGATGTGGATGATAAAGAGATCCCAGTAGATTATTACGTATAAACAACCTCGGATAATGAAGAGATTGTGAAATAACCCTTACCTTGTACTTTTCCTTGGTTGGGGTAGGTTAACCTCCTGTATAATAGTGAAATAATTGTTACTAAATTATACAAGAACCATATACATTAATATGATATCATATATGATCTTTTAATATTGATTTGATAATAATATCTTAGTATTATCGCTGTTTCGGGTGTGAACTTACTTGTTTGCTTTTGTATGTTTTGTTACGTAAGACATGTTTGTAAAGGATAAGTTGTATATTATTCAAATCCATAATGGTATCAAGTCCTTAAACATCATTTTTAAATCATCAAATGATAATTATACTTGAATGGATACGATGGAAAATGAATCTCATCGCGTTCGTGGAGACGGTAGTCCGTACATACGCACGAACGCTACTTCCATTTAATTTTTATTTTAAAAGAATCAAATACAAATGATACATAGGTATATTACTATTCCAGTATAATATAATATTTTATATATGTTACTTAAGTTCATTAACACCATCCTTTATACATTCCATGTGTGGTATGAACGAGTCATATCATTTTAAGGGGGCGGTAGTCCGCACTTCCTCAAATGAAATTATCGTATGTATATACAACATGAAACGAATAATGGTATGAAATAAAATGGAATTACAGAAGCTTATATATAAAATATATATCATTAACATCATATTTAATTACAGTGCCATCATAATGGCCACCATGAGAGGCGGTAAGATGTATTTGAACAATCATCGTTTCGTGAGGCGTTAGTTTGCCATCCACAGAAACATTATGTTCATCATCCATTAGATGGAGTTGTGTGTATGTGTAGTTTGAATCCTTCTTATAACAACATCCTAGTATATTGAGGATACTGGTGTTGTTACAAAAGAAAGGAAATAAAAAGAGTTTGGGGGTTGAAGAAGCAAAATAAATGAAAATAATTTAAGAGAAATCGTTACCTTTAATTTAGGTAACTCACTTTGGTTGGAACCAAAGGACTTGTTGAAATGCTTTCTGCCTAAGGGGAAGCTTCAAGGAGGAGGATAGGGATGTGGGGAGCTTAGTTGGGCAGAGTTTGGACGAGCCAAGTGGCTTGAGAGGTGTGAGGAATGAGTAGAAGTGGTCTCCTTTTATAAGGGGGAGGAGGGGCTCTTTAGGAAAGAGTGAAAGTATTACTTTATAATATAATTATATTCGGTTTATAATGGTCCAAAAATCATTGAGGTCGAAGATAAGATGACTCATATTCTAAATAACATCAACCAATAAGAATTGTACAGGTTTTAGATAATATTTTAATCATTATAATCTTATTTATTTAAATGATTTATTAATGAGGTAAACATTGCATCATTATTGTGTCATTAATAATTTAAATTATTTGATGTCTAAAAATTATAAATAAAATATCATTATGTAGGAAATCTTTTTATCTTTCTAATGAATATTTATAATCGAAAATTCAACATGTATAACCCTATGTAAAAATTGTTCTTCTAAAATATGTAAGCTTATGCCATTTTTATTTTTATTTTAACTTTATTAATATAATGTGTCCCTACCACATACAAGTGGATCAAAGGGGTCCCCAAATTGACCCAAGGATGCCTATGGTCGGGTATGTGTCCACCAATAAGGTTAGGACACGTTTTAGGGTAATTTTTTATTATTATAATATTATTTTTTTAACCCTTATTTACCGGATTTACCCTTTAACCATGGTAAATAAAATATTTACCACAGTAACTATTCAAAATGTCTAAAAATAAAAGTTACCTATTTACACAATTTGAACATCCTGATTCCAAATATGGAATCCATTTTCCTAAATTCAAAACACAGAAGTGGCAGAAATTAATTTAAAATTAATTCCCGCTGTCAAAACAAAAAGCGTGTTTTTAAGAGGTAATAACTATCAAAAGATTGACACTTGTTTATGTTCGGTTTAATTGTAAAATTATGTCCAATGACCAACATTATATTAAATGGTAAAAATATATTCTAAATATACTTTAAAACCACTCAAATTCACAATTTATCACTATTAATTATTTTGATTAAAAAAGTTGTTTTTAATTAAAATTTAGTAATTTTCACTATTCATCAAAATATAAAAGTTATCCGAAAAGTACCAAAATTTCACCCTAGGCTAATTTTGATATTCCGAATCTAAAAATGAATTCCATTTTGAAATATAAAATATATATGATTTCAAAAAGTAGGTATTACTATTCAAAACGGCTAGTTTAATTAGTTGTGGTGTGTGTTAGAACTCGAGGTTGCGTACAACACACGCTATCGCATTATTCGAAGGGAAACGTACCGTAGAAGCTTGGGGTGTTACATTCTCCCCTCCTTCAAATAATTGCGTCCTCGCAATTTCTAGGGTATTACTCCATAAAAAGACTCGGGTGGTTTTTCATCATAAGTTCCTCGGGTTCCCACGTTGCCTCTTCCATCTTATGATTTCTCCACAAAACTTTTACCAGACGCGTCGTCCGGTTTCTCAGTACTTGTTCTCTCGTATCAAGAATCTTGACGGGCTCTTCGCAATAAGACAGATCGGGTTCCAGTTCTAATTCCTCATAGGTGAGTACATGCGTTGGGTCAGGCATGTATTTTCTCAACAGAGATACGTGGAACACATCGTGAACTTTGGAGAGACTTGGCGGCATTGCCAATCGGTAAGCTACAGCCCCAATTCGTTCTAGAATTTCGAAAGGTCCGATGTACCTGGGACTCAATTTACCTTTCTTACCAAAACGTATGACTCCCTTCCATGGAGATACCTTTAGGAAAACATGATCACCGACTTGAAATTCCAAATCCTTCCTTCGATTATCGGCATAGCTCTTCTGCCTACTTTGAGCTGCTTTGATGTGATTTTGGATTACTTTCACCTTTTCCACCGTTTCCTCCACCAGTTCTGGGCCTACAAGTTTTCTTTCACCAACGTCATCCCAACAGGTTGGTGTACGACATCTCTTTCCGTATAACGCTTCATATGGTGCCATCTGAATACTCGAATGGAAGCTATTGTTATAAGAAAATTCTACCAGAGGTAAATATTGATCCCACATACCCTGAAAGTCAAGTGAGCAAGATCTCAACATGTCTTCTAAGGTTTGAATAGTCCGTTCTGATTGTCCGTCTGTCTGAGGGTGGTAAGCAGTGCTCAAATGAAGTTCAGTATCCAGGGATTTCTGAAGATTTTTCCAAAATCTTGAAGTAAAACGGGGGTCACGATCAGAAACAATCGATAGGGGTACTCCATGAAGTCTCACAACTTCATTAATATATAGTCTTGCTAGACGTTCTAGGGGTAGATCTTCTCTTATAGCAAGAAAATGTGCTGACTTGGTAAGACGATCAACAATCACCCATATTGCATCATTCCTTCTAGGAGTCTTTGGTATCCCCATGACAAAGTCCATCGTAACATTGTCCCATTTCCACTCTGGTATGGGAAGAGGTTGCATTACTCCTCCAGGCTGTTGCCTTCCAGCTTTCACTTGTTGACAAACCATACATATTGACACAAAATCAGCAATCTCCCTCTTCATGTTGTCCCACCAAAAATGTTCCTTCAAATCTCTATACATTTTGGTGCTCCCAGGGTGTATAGAGAAATTGGAACTATGAGCATCATCCAGCAATTCCCTTTTTAGATCAGGTATATTGGGAACACAAAGTCTCTTCCCGAATTTCAAAATTCCACCTTCATACGCAAAGTCTCTCAATCTCCCATCATTCACAGCTTTAATCTTCTTTTGGAATTCTTCATCATCAGTCTGAGAACTCTTAATCCTTTCTAGTAAAGATGGTTTGGCAACCATTTGAAAAAGCATTGATGTTTCACCTTCCCTGGTTATTCCCATGTCCATCTTCACTAGCTCCATGAAAATTGGATCCCTTTCAATTCTCATATTGTTCAAAACTCCATGGTCTTTTCTACTCAAAGCATCTGCAACCTTGTTTGCCTTCCCTGTGTGGTAGTGTATCGTACAATCATAATCCTTGAGTAATTCAAGCCATCTCCTTTGCCTCATGTTGAGTTCTTTTTGTGAGAAAATATACTTCAAACTCTTGTGATCAGTATAAATCTCACATTTTTCACCATAGAGGTAGTGCCTCCATATCTTCAAAGCAAAGATCACTGCTGCTAACTCGAGATCATGAGTAGGATAGTTTTGTTCATGAATTTTCAACTGTCGTGATGCATAGGCAATAACTCTATCATTTTGCATAAGGACACAGCCAAGTCCTTTCTTCGATGCATCACTATAAATAACGAACCCATCATTCCCCGATGGTAAAGTCAATATAGGAGCATTGACTAATCTTCTATTCAGTTCTTCGAAACATTCTTCACACTCTTTTGTCCAAACAAATTTAACCCCTTTACGTGTGAGCTTCGTTAATGGGTTAGCCAATCGGGCAAAATTCTGGACGAAACGTCGATAATAACCTGCCAAACCAATAAAACTGCGTACCTCAGTTATACTCGTAGGTGCTGGCCATTCTTGGATTGCTTTGGTCTTAGAAGGATCAACAGAGATTCCATCTTTAGAGACAATATGGCCAAGAAAAGAAATCTCCTGAAGCCAGAATTCGCACTTGCTAAACTTCCCATATAATTCATGCCTCCTCAGAGTCTTCAAGATAATGCGCAAGTGATTTTCATGATCTTCGTAGGTTTTGGAGTATACCAAGATATCATCAATAAATACCACCACAAATTCATCGAGATACTCCTTGAAAACTCTATTCATCAGATCCATGAACACAGAGGGTGCATTAGTCAATCCAAACGGCATTACAGTAAACTCGTAATGCCCGTACCTGGTTCGAAATGCTGTCTTCGGAATGTCTTCCTTCTTCACACACAACTGATGGTATCCAGATCGAAGTTCAATCTTTGAAAAGTATTGAGCTCCATGCAGTTGGTCAAATAAATCATCAATACGAGGTAGGGGATACTTGTTCTTTATTGTTATAGCATTGATCTCCCTGTATTCGATACATAACCTCATAGATCCATCTTTCTTTTTAACAAAAAGAACAGGGGCTCCCCATGGAGAAACACTAGGGCGAATAAATCCCTTATTACTCAATTCCTCTAGTTGTTTCTTTAGTTCGACTAACTCTATAGTGGCCATTCTATAAGGGGTCTTCGATATAGGCCTTGATCCAGGAATCAAATCAATAGAAAACTCAACTTCTCGTTCTGGAGGATATCCAGGTAAATCTTCCGGAAATACATCTACAAATTCTTTCACAACAGGTACATCCTCTATTTGAACATTCCTTTCCTCACCGACAGTTATTTCATTCTCTTCCTCCCCAATAATTGAATTAAGTTGAGTTGTTGGGGGTGGATCTAAATAAGAATTAGGTGGTGACGATTCTGCTCTAAAAATAAGGTGCTCCTTATCATTATCATCAAGAATTGTAACCTCTTTCTTCTTACAATAAATCTTCGCATCATAGTCCGAAAGCCAGTCCATACAGAGGATTATATCAAACTCAATCATAGGTATGACGATGAAATCAGCAGATAAAGAAAATTTATGTGCTCTAATGGGGACTGATTCACAAAACTTTTTTGCAACGATACTTCCCTTAGGAGTTTTAACAGACAACTCCCTTATTAAATCAAATTGGAAATATCTAATTTTCTTAGCAAACTGGGAAGATATGAAACAATGCGATGATCCAGAATCAAATAATGAATTTTCTAAACTTGAGGAAACCATTAAATTACCTGCCACCACGTCTTTCGGAGCTTCTACATCAGCAGTAGTGATAGCATAAGCCTGGCCTTGATCCCTTGGCCTTTTCTGAGGTAAGTTCTCCTGACGCTTAGGGCATGCATTTGCATAATGCCCCATCTCCCTGCAATTGTAGCACTGAACGTTGGTAGCTTCCTTCTTCCCCTTGCAATCATGAGCTTGGTGGCCTTTTTCACCACACTTGTAACAGACTCCCATTCCCTTCAAGCAAGTACCAGGATGTTTCTTCCCGCATTTACCACAAGATGGATATTCAACCTTTCCCTTCTTCCCCTTATTTCCATTCCCAGATTGATCAGCAGGTCTCTTCTTCTCTTGCTTTGCTTTAAAGTCATAAGACTTAGAGAATTCCTTTTCGGTCTTGATAGCACATGAGACAATGTCTTCGTACGATGAAAAGGATTGTGAGACTAATGCTCGACAGAGAAATGGTTTTAACCCATCAAAGAAACGATCAATCTTACTTCTTGGGTTGCGAATATAATCTCCAGCATACCTCGCTAACCTTGTAAAGTTAGCCTCATACTTTGTGACATTATCATCCTCCTTTTGTCTCAGACTCAGAAATTGCCTTTCCATATCTGCTCGATGGTCGCAAGGAAAGTATTTTTCTAAAAACAGATCTTTGAACTCCCTCCATTCCATGTTTGATACTTCATCATCTTCATTCATGTTTTGAATCAATGACCACCATTGATCAGCATCTCCAGTGAGGCGGTAAACTGCCATGGTAACTTTTTCCCTTTCACTACTCCCCAAAGCCTGAAATATTTTCTCTAGGGAAAATATCCATTGCTCAGCTACTAAGGGATTTGTACTCCCATTGAACGTTGGTGGTTGTTGTCTCATGAATCGATCTAACATTGATCCTCCACGCTGCGGATCAGGGTGCTCCATACGGGTAAGGTTATTATTCATAACCTGAGTAAGTTGTCCCAGTACGGTGATTAGCTGATCAGCACCAGTTGCATCACCAGCCCCACTATAATTATCTTGAGCAGGAGGGCAATCCCTACATGGAGTGCGTGCATTGATACGGTTTCCATTTCTTCCACTAGGCTCCATTTCTAAACAATGGCATAAATTAGATCAGTTTATGAATCAAAATACATAATCCCATACTTATAAAACACTAAACATAAATTGAACTATCTATGGATATAATCCATAATCATAAATATGTTTTCTTTGAGGAAGTATATACTCATAAACCCTTCATAATGATTTGTAAAGAAAGTGAGAGTTATCCTAAGCATATCCCCCGGGAGTGTCGTAACCAAGAGTGCAGCAAGGCCCGTTGTCGTGCACCAGTTCCCGTTCGAGTCTAGCTCAAAGCGGTGTTTTCGGGTTTTACCCCTAGGTACATCTGTGCCAGAGCCGCCTCTACCTGCTCATATCCAGACAGGGATGTATTGCTCGGAAAACTCACAAAGTCTCTACAATACCAAAATTCTAGGAAGTTCTTCTATACTAATCCTCAAAGTTCATCTTAGGTCTATGTGCTCTAATCAGAGTTTATCTAAATCTAGCTTCCAAGGTTTGTACTAAACTTCCTCTGATACCAACTGTAATGCCCCGACCCCAGTTGCCCAGAGTCGGTGCATTATTACATAACATTGGCATGATCATAAGAAAGATCAAATCTCGAAAGACCGATTGGTTTAGTAGCCTTGGAAAATGCCAGATATATTCATAAGTTTTACATTACATTATAAAATGAAAAACTACTACAACAACATAAAGTCTCAATAGACCACACTATTATCCCCTCATAAAATCCCTGCAAGTCATTCATAACTTACTTCTTCACATCCTGGAAAAAATAAAACATAGAAAAGGGGTGAGCTCAAATGCCCAGTAAGGATAACAATATAGCGGAAACATTTAAGGCAATGTATAACTAAAACAAAAGCCTTTTAAATATGAACTTTCAACATGGTATGGCATAAATAAAATGAAATAATGTCATTTAATTATTCACATGGATATTCTACTAATCGAATAATCACATGCAAAAATCAATAACCACTTTCATAATGTTGGAATGCATAATGCCAGACTATCATAACCACATAGCCAAGGCCTCGTGCCAAGACTACAAATAAGATTTTGTCAAGGCCTTGTGCCAAGACACTAGTTTGTCTCATGAGACCTACCGATGCATCGAGGAGCTATAGCGGGCTCCACCCGTCACTTATTAAGTCCAATGCATTCCCATATGAAAAGGTTTAAACATAACATAAACATTCGTATTAAAACTAGTATACGAAATGTCAATAATTTCACCATAAACTATGAATGGTATAAAAATAGAACATCCATAGTCAAACATATCACAAAACCTTCAATACAATATAGAAGTTTTGTATCATAATAAATCAACTTCAAATAATCTTAAAATCCATCAAAGGATGTTGACATAGATGAAATCAAAATTATTTTTAAAGAAGTATCTCCTTTTATTTTGAAATCATTTAAGATCCATATAAAATAAAACATTTTCTTTGAAAATATTCTTATAAGCTTGTATGGAAAGCTTCGACGATTTTATAACGGCGGAAAATAACCGCACCCGCCGTATAAGTTAAAAAAAACATTCTTACCTCAATTCTGTCGAAAAGGTTAAAAAGGACCTTGTTTTGAAAACGACGGAAAGATTCCTTTATAAACCTCTTATAAAAAGTCAAACAAGGGTATAA
Source organism: Viscum album (assembly GCA_963277665.1). Classification (NCBI taxonomy): domain Eukaryota; kingdom Viridiplantae; phylum Streptophyta; class Magnoliopsida; order Santalales; family Viscaceae; genus Viscum; species Viscum album. The sequence continues at coordinate 1,613,560,728 of OY728142.1, forward strand.
ATGACTTAAACCCATATTCTTGTAAATAGTAAAAATGTTTTGAAATACATTTTTAAGAAACATGGATGTGGATGATAAAGAGATCCCAGTAGATTATTACGTATAAACAACCTCGGATAATGAAGAGATTGTGAAATAACCCTTACCTTGTACTTTTCCTTGGTTGGGGTAGGTTAACCTCCTGTATAATTGTGAAATAATTGTTACTAAATTATACAATAACCATATACATTAATATGATATCATATATGATCTTTTAATATTGATTTGATAATAATATCTTAGTATTATCGCTGTTTCGGGTGTGAACTTACTTGTTTGCTTTTGTATGTTTTGTTACGTAAGACATGTTTGTAAAGGATAAGTTGTATATTATTCAAATCCAGAATGGTATAAATTCCTTAAACATCATTTTTAAATCATCAAATGATAATTATACTTGAATGGATACGATGGAAAATGAATCTCATCGCGTTCGTGGAGACGGTAGTCCGTACGTACGCACGAACGCTACTTCCATTTAATTTTTATTTTAAAAGAATCGAATACAAATGATACATAGGTATATTACTATTCCAGTATAATATAATATTTTATATATGTTACTTAAGTTCATTAACACCATCCTTTATACGTTCCATGTGTGGTATGAACGAGTCATATCATTTTAAGGGGGCGGTAGTCCGCACTTCCTCAAATGAAATTATCGTATGTATATACAACATGAAACGAATAATGGTATGAAATAAAATGGAATTACAGAAGCTTATATATAAAATATATATCATTAACATCATATTTAATTACAGTGCCATCATAATGTCCACCATGAGAGGCGGTAAGATGTATTTGAACAATCATCGTTTCGTGAGGTGTTAGTTTGCCATCCACAGAAACATTATGTTCATCATCTATTAGATGGAGTTGTGTGTATGTGTAGTTTGAATCCTTCTTATAACAACATCCTAGTATATTGAGGATACTGTTGTTGTTACAAAAGAAAGGAAATAAAAAGAGTTTGGGGGTTGAAGAAGCAAAATAAATGAAAATAATTTAAGAGAAATCGTTACCTTTAATTTAGGTAACTCACTTTGGTTGGAACCAAAGGACTTGTTGAAATGCTTTCTGCCTAAGGGGAAGCTTCAAGGAGGAGGAGAGGGATGTGGGGAGCTTAGTTGGGCAGAGTTTGGACGAGCCAAGTGGCTTGAGAGGTGTGAGGAATGAGTAGAAGTGGTCTCCTTTTATAAGGGGGAGGAGGGGCTCTTTAGGAAAGAGTGAAAGTATTACTTTATAATATAATTATATTCGGTTTATAATGGTCCAAAAATCATTGAGGTCGAAGATAAGATGACTCATATTCTAAATAACATCAACCAATAAGAATTGGACAGGTTTTAGATAATATTTTAATCATTATAAACTTATTTATTTAAATGATTTATTAATGAGGTAAACATTGCATCATTATTGTGTCATTAATAATTTAAATTATTTGATGTCTAAAAATTATAAATAAAATATCATTATGTAGTAAATCTTTTTATCTTTCTAATGAATATTTATAATCGAAAATTCAACATGTATAACCCTATGTAAAAATTGTTCTTCTAAAAGATGTAAGCTTATGCCATTTTTATTTTTATTTTAACTTTATTAATATAATGTGTCCCTACCACATACAAGTGGATCCAAGGGGTCCCCAAATTGACCCAAGGATGCCTATGGTCGTGTATGTGTCCACCAATAAGGTTAGGACACGTTTTAGGATAATTTTGTATTATTATAATATTATTTTTTTAACCCTTATTTACCGGATTTACCCTTTAACCATGGTAAATAAAATATTTACCACAGTAACTATTCAAAATGTCTAAAAATAAAAGTTACCTATTTACACAATTTGAACATCCTGATTCCAAATATGGAATCCATTTTCCTAAATTCAAAACACAGAAGTGGCAGAAATTAATTTAAAATTAATTCCCGCTGTCAAAACAAAAAGCGTGTTTTTAAGAGGTAATAACTATCAAAAGATTGACACTTGTTTATGTTCGGTTTAATTGTAAAATTATGTCCAATGACCAACATTATATTAAATGGTAAAAATATATTCTAAATATACTTTAAAACCACTCAAATTCACAATTTATCACTATTAATTATTTTTATTAAAAAAGTTGTTTTTAATTAAAATTTAGTAATTTTCACTATTCATCAAAATATAAAAGTTATCCGAAAAGTACCAAAATTTCACCCTAGGCTAATTTTGATATTCCGAATCTAAAAATGAAGTCCATTTTGAAATATAAAAAATATATGATTTCAAAAAGTAGGTATTACTATTCACAACGGCTAGTTTAATTAGTTATGGTGTGTGTTAGAACTCGAGGTTGCGTACAACACACGCTATCGCATTATTCGAAGGGAAACATACCGTAGAAGCTTGGGGTGTTACAGAGGGCCTCGATCGTATCAATGATCAATCATAGAATTCCAATGAAATTTTTATTAAATAAACCATATTAATAATCATTACTTAGGATATCCACTCTCTAAATTATTACAATGAGTATGGATATGATGTTCATGCAGATCAATCATCAGGAAACATGAGTTGCGAAATGTACTAGATCCAAACTCTTAATGTGATGGGTTATATATTGGAAAAGGTCTAATGGTCAAATTTATGTATATTTTGTAATTTATTAGAAATATTGATCTTTGAAAGCTCCCAAACATCTAAAATAGAATAACGTCCAATATTTTTTCTTTTTAGAACCATTTAAAATCAAATATTATTCTTTACGATACAAATAAGTCTTATTTATTCAGATTATAGAACTAGGATTTTCTAATTGGATTCCGTATCATTTTACAATACAATAATATTTATGAGGATTATTCTGATTATTTTTGTTATATAATTGGTCAAATTTTAAGGAATTTTTTCAGTATAATTGAAAAGAAAAAATTATTACTATTTTTCTGATTAAAAGTTATTTTGTTTAATCATATGGAAGCTTAATCTGAGGATCATAATTGAAAAATAATTTTTTATATTCACAATATATTATAACATTTTCTATTTATGGTAAAGGGTATTGTTTTCTAAAAAATATATAAAAAACATGTGTTATATAAAAATAAAGTAAAAAATGTTTTATGAGATTTTTTCTAATTTTCAAAAATAAATGAACAGAAAAGTAATAAGTAAAAAATTTGATTTAACAATATCCCCTTTTTTTAAAGGAGAAACTATAAAACATAAATGAAAAATAACTTGAAAAACTTACGTCCCTTTTTTCATTAAATAAATTTGATGATATTCATTACAATTTAACTCTTCCAATGTTTAGAACTCTTTTGAATACTATAGAGATTATTATAATATATCTTCCTTAAATAATATGTATTCCCATTAGGAATAACTATTCCCCTTATAAATAATTGTTTTCAAATGGATAGTGTCTCTAATTTAAAAAAAGTATCCCACTTTATACAACATAACATCCCCTTAATAAAACATTATATACCTTTTTTATTTTCCTAATCGAATGGGAATGAATCTGATGTTTCATAAAAATCTATAAAAATAACATACATAACAATGTTTAACTAACTAATAATGAATGTAAATATAAAATGAAGTATAACAAATAAAAATTAGAAAAAATTCAAGAAAAAAAATTGATGAAAATATAATTAAATTCATTAAAAATAAATATTTTCATAGAATTTACATAATGATTTCAAAAAAAATATTCATTATTTATTTATCATTGTCTTATTGAAGCTCTTTGCCTTTTTTAATTAATTTCAATCCTTCTTCAAAGTTATGTACTTTTCTTCAAGATTATCTTTCTTATGAACATTATCTATGAGGATTTTAACTTCATTAGATAAATCATTTTTTATATTCCCTCATAATTATGAGTTCAAATTCACAAGATCTGAGTCTACTTATCTCTATCTCTATATAGTGCATCTTTTGTTTTTTAACATTACCGTCTTTAATCTGATCATCCATATATCTCTGAATTCTCTAATAATAATTACATTATCAAACATATCTTGGGATAACTGGTTAATGGAATTTCAAAATTCTAAAAAAAGTTCCATATTATCTCTATATAATTCACCATGTTCTTGAATTTCACAATCCACTTGATTAGAAAACATCATTATATGATTTAATGATCTCGTGTGAGTTTGATGTTTTTCATGTAAATATTTCAATTCTACTTCAATCCAAATAAATGAATTTTTCAAAACATTTATTGACTCTTATTTTTTTTATAAGTCTATTATAGATATGTTGACATCTATCATATAGATTAGTATAGTTCATAATATTGTCTTATAGTCTCCTCAAGGATTGAAAAATAAAATCAATAATCTTTTTTCCAATTATGGCCTATGAAGTGAACTAATCTGGCTCAAGATGGGGAGGTTTAGGTCTCATGGTTCCGATAACAAATTTTTAAACTATTTCAGAATTATCATTGCCTTTCTTTTTATATTTCATTGAATCTTTCGTACCATTTAAAAATATAACAATTTCCACACTGTTATCGGTTTTATGTTTGTAATTTAATTTCATATGAGAATGTTGATATTGTTCTTAATTCTTAGTGGATAATTTTTATTCTTTTTCTGATCGTGGTCCTTCTTGATACATTTATTTTTTTTAACATTATGAGACTGTGAGGGTAAATATGATGAAGATGAAGATGGTTCTAATGATTACATTTATTTAGATCATTTATCTATTTTTGTTTCTTCATCACCAACATCTTCATATTATTTTTTTCATTGTATTATTCTTCAACATCCAATTCTTCTTATTCTATTACTTATTCAAACTATTCATCTCTATATTTTCCCCTTTTTCTATTAATTTTTATTCTTCTTCTACTTTTATTTCCTTATCATTTTCTTTCTTCAACTTTCAAGCTATTATCAAGACACTATTTTTCAGTTAATTATAATTCTGATTCTTCCTCAAGTAAATTTGGAACTGATTCCTCAATAACATGTTTATCCTCTCCATTAATAAGTAATGAAGAGATATTAGTAGAAACTACATAATTTTCTTCATAAACTACTCAAAATTTTAGATTGACTTGATCAGTGTGAGATATCAAAAACAAAGTATTCTCACATGTTTTTATAGTCCTTTTATCAAAATATCATGAATAGTAGTTTCATAAAACAAATTCCTTTAATTTATTATTTTCCCTTCTTCCATTAAATATTTTTCAGTCCAAATTTTCAATGCCTTAGCCTCCATAAGATGTAGACCAAGCCCCTAATACACTAGTTTATTATTTTATTTATAAAAAAACTTAATAAACACGTCATTTGAAATTTTCATTTCCTTATTGTGTTTCAATAAATGAGATGATTAATATATTTTCTTCATCTTATTTTCATATTCAACTTTTATTGAGGGTTTATCTTCATATATAGTTCCATTAATATATTCTGTAAACTTCTTTGATATAGAATAAAACACCATCTCTATCCTTGAAAATATATCCTCACTTATGAAAGATTTATTTTCCCCAATTGGACATGATTTGTTCTCCACATTAAATAACTCTATACACTTTACTATCATATTTCCATTTAAAACTAAGAAGATGGTTATTTACAACCTTATTGAATAAATTTCTAAATTTTCCATCCTAATGAAGATAAAATTTAATAATTAAGTCTTCCTCGTATTAACTGAACAATCAAGAAAAAAACATCGGCCCCTTTTTAGGTGTCTATGCCACCTTTCCTTTGGATAATAAATTAGTGAATACATAATGAAATCAATATGCTATCTGATGTCAGATATGAATCATTTTTAAATTTTTCAAAGAAGTGAAATAAATAATCTTCAATATTATTACTTTTAAAATTTCAAAACATGGCTGGTAATTTGTGATACGGTAAGTACGATTCTCCATATGAATGAACACTAACCAGGGGCGCTACAATTTTATAAAAATGGTTGCACCATATCCCAAATTTGGTGAAGGAAAATTTAACCTCACCAAACACTTTAGTGAATTAAAATGAATCATAAAACAATATAACCATTTTAAGATAATAAAAAATGTATTTATAAGGATTATCTATACAAAAATAATCATATCCTTGAAACGAAGTAATCCTATTGAGAATAGTGTAAAACTTTCAAACCATTATCTTTTAATTTTACCTTAATGGAACACAAACCTCTTTGCATACTCTTATTTTAATTCAATCATAATGTGATCTATTATTTATGATTAGACATAAGGGAAATGTATCTCATTGACTTATTGGAATAATGTGAGATCTAAAAACCAAAACCTCTAAAGAAATGATCTGGGATAATGGGGTGATCAACTTTTATATAAGTGATGGGGGTGATGATTTCAATCCAATAATGACAGTAACAATTAATATTAAAACACTTCTAATCTAATGAATTAGATATATTCAAAGATTATTTTTAAATGTTTATTTCAACACAATTTTTTTAAATAAATCAATTTATTATTCATTCTAATTTGGAAATAATTTTAAAAAAATGGAAAACAAATCTATAGTTTGAATATAACTAATGAATAACAAAAACAAAAATTATGAAGTAATGTAATAAAATAGTGTAAAACTAAAAGAATATACTAGTATCATTTGGAGTATAAATTTTCATCGATGTTATTAACCTGTTCTTCTTATTTTTTTAAACAAAATTCTCATAATATTTTTAAAACTAAATTTTAATTATGATAGTTTTATTTAAAATAAATTATTACAATAGTTTTTTCAAAAAATATTCTATATTGTCTAAATATAATAAAAATTATCAAAATTTGAGTCCAGAAATTTTGTACCAATTTCAAAGTTAATTTTTTTTGAGAATTATGATACTGAAAATTTTTATAAATGTTTGAGTCTGGAAAAATAATTATGGTAAATGTTTGAGAAAAAAGTCTATTTTAAAAACTAAAAATAGTATCATAATTTAAGAAAATGGTTCAATATGAACTTGATCGGAATTATCACTTAATAATGATCATTAGTATTTTCTATTTAATATATCAAAATATATTTGAACAAAGGGTTTTGTAAAAATATCAACAAATTTATGTTTCTTTCTGATGAGTTGAAATATTATATCAAATTTTATTGTGTGATCTAGAAGAAAATAGTGTCTTATATATATGTTCATTGAACATGGGTGATTTGTTGGGTTTTAATTTAATGTAATTGAACTTGTGTTGTAAGAAATAATTTCAGTTTTAGTAAAACTCATGCCACAGTCTGTGAGTGTGTGTGGAATCTACAACACATGAGCATAAAAGCTTACAACTTCGAGATATCTAGCTTCAGTAGTAGAATTTTCGACAGAGTTTCCTTTCAAAAATTACCAACAAACTAAGAAGCTCGTATGAAATGGAAAGATATACATATTCTTTTTATATCCATTATACTTCCTCCAAAGACAACATCTTGAAAAAAAAGTTTAATAAATTTTCCAAAAGAATAGAATACCCCTAAATCCATAGTTCCCCAAAGATAAATAAAAACAATTTTTATATATTTTTAATTATTTTTAGGTTTATTTTTTACATAATCCATATAAGAATAATAAAAAATTTAATATGTATGAAACAAATTTCTAAAAAATAAACTTCCAATTTTACATCAAAAAAATTGTCTATTCAATTGGTTTTCCAGCCTCATGAAAATTTAAAGTATTTGAGGTACCAATGGGACTACTGGTACATTAATTATTGTCATATATGATATATTTTGTTAAATATTTTATATAATTTTGTTGAGAAATAAATGTACCTTCTCAGTTTGGTGTTGAAATCCAAGAATATATGATTACCCACCCATCATCGTCATTTCAAAACACAAATTTCATAAGATATATAATGGAGTTTATTAATGATTTTCAGTTGAGAAAAATATAATTTTATGAACCGAAATGTGTACAATAATAATTTCTTTATTTACTTATTTTATAAATAGGGTTGTATCTAAATCTCCCTTAACAAAAAAATTTTGTAACAAAAATCCAGTTAATCTATTATACCAAGATTGTGGGGATTCATTAATTCCATAATGTTCCATAGTAAGATTAAAAACATCTTCTAGATTATTTTTATTTTAAAAAATGGGTGGTTCGTCTATATAAACATCCTCTTGAACATATACATTATGAACAAAACACTTCAAATCCATTTGTAATAGATTGAAATTAAAAATTATTGCAATGGCTAGATGTATTTAAATAGCTTCATGTCATGTTACCGATGCATAGTTTTATTTATAATCTATTAAATATTTTTTATTATAACCCCTATAAACAAGACCTACTTTTTTTATAACTACTATTCCATTTTCACAACATTTATTTTGAAATTAAAATTTTACTCCAATTATTAATGTTTCTACAAGTCGTTCAACTAATGTCCATACTTTATTCCATCTGAACTCATTGGTTTCATATTGCATAGAATTGATACATTATTCATCAACTAAATCAAAATCAAGATTATTAGGTTCAAATTTGGATTAGAAAGATATATGTTCAATTTAATTTCTCAAACAACTTTTGTCAAAAATGGTTGATCTATAAAACCAGTGTTACTTTCAGTATGAGGATTATTAATAAAATAAATGACATCATGGGTTTTCCAAATCCATTTATTCAACAAAATGTAGAATCTAATCCTATGTAAGATACTTATAAACTAATTCAAAAGTTATTTTCCTAATATAATAAGTTGATAATAAAGGTTGAAAATTAGTTTTTGAGATAACATCATAGGATGTAGGTTGAGGTTGTTTAAAAAAATTCTTAGTTTCTTCAAATGTTACATTAACTATTTCCTAAATAGTTAATGAATTTTTAAAAAATGCTCTATAATAATTAATAACAGTGGTATAAAATAAAAATACTCCTTCATAAGATTTTGGTGAAAATGTATGTATGTTGTCCTTAATGTTCCAAATGAATACACTGCAACAAAAAACATTGAAGTAAAAAACATTGGGGTTTCTTCCATTCCAAAATCCATAATGACTTTTTTAACAAAATGACCAATTAGAACTCTATTTATAGTATAGTAGGATGTAATTACCACTGTATCCCAAATTTGTTTAGTAATTGAGTATTCACTCAGCATGGTTCTAGTAATATATAGAATACATGTATTTATTTTTTCAACTAAACCATTTTGTTGTGGTTTTCTATTGGCTGAAATGTTTTGTTCAAAATATTTCTTACTACAAAATGATTAAAAATACCAAATTTTAAATTTTTTACCATTATCACTATGAGTAGTAAACAATGAGAGGTTGTCCTCATTTTTATGTCAGACTAATTTTTTTTAAATAACAAAAATTCTTCATATTTTCTTATATGAAATTAGACCCATGTGAATATAGTGTGGTCATCAAGTATTAGAATTTTCAACCAATACTTCATGTTTGTGTATGAAAAAATATTACCATGTGAACAACCTATAAATCATCATAAGTTTTACATCACTAATATATTTAAAACTTTAATTATTTTTATCATTAAATTGAAAAGAATCATAAATATATAATCTATGAAAACTTAGGTTCTGTTGGATCCATAACAAGTCCAATACTAGTCAAAATAGCTATGTTTGTATGGTTACAGTGCCCTATAATTTTATTACATAAAAAAGATTTATCTTCTATTGGAGTAAGAAAATGTGAATCTTGGATCCTAGGGTCTTTTATGTTATTTCAGTAAACACTCTCCAACTGATTAGTAGAATGAAAAAATTCATCATTAGAACTATGTATTGTTCATTTATCTTCCTTAATATTCACAAGGTAACCATCATTACATAATTAGCCTATTCTTATAAGTTTTTCCTATATTCATACAAAAATTACAACCATTTAAATAAGAAAATTTCCATGAAGGAAAATGTTACATATACCAATTTTCTACCCTTAAGCATTATCTCTAAAACATACTCTTCCATGTTTCATCTTGATAAACTTCCTAAGGAAGTATTTAATTCTATTCATGTCCCAAAAAAATTCACTTTACATGTACCAAATAATTGGTTTTTGGATTTATATTAATTTTTTTAAAACAGAATTATTATTTTTTCATAGCTGAAACATTATCATGTATGGTATTATAAAAAAATAGAATTATATTTAACCATATTTTTTAAAAAAAATATGAATTCTAAAATATTAATTATTACACTCTATTAAAACAATTTTTTTCTTTTATTGACCTCCACTATGAAACATAGTTTCAAAAGTATCAATTTTAGGAACAAGGTAAATGTAACTAAAAATGTTTTTCTAATCAGTAAAACCCATTCTGGAATTAATTCCATTATGTATTATTGGATTATATATTCTATAAATGTTTCCACTACCAGTGGTAAAATTTTATGAAATTTTCTTTATGATTGATATTTTGGACCATAGTATTAGAACTAAATTATTCTCCTCATGAGTAATTGTATTAGAAAAATGTTTTCAAAAATTAGATTGTAAACAGTTTTTATTAGAAATATTTTTCTCATTTTCTTTAGAAAAATTATATTTTTCAAAAAAATTGAAACCTTTTTTTGAAATATCGGTTATTTAATTAGTTAAATATTTTATTGTCAACTCTTCATTAGAATTTTATGAGTGTAATTGTGTTTTTTTTAAGAACCATACAATTTTTATTTTATAATTGAATTTCAAATCTTAGAAAACATCATAAATAGGTAGAGTGTTATATTATACTAAGGAAGATTCTTCATCAAAGTATATATGTTTTTTCTCATCGGTGTTATTTTTAATTAGTTATATTTTTTTAGGTATTGTAGTGTATATATAATTTGAGATAAAAAATTATTTGTTGTGGGTAAATTTTAGAAAACATTAACATTACTATTTCTAGAGCAGTAAATTTCAGAAGAATTTTCCGAAGTGTCTCTATCATTAGATATCCTTGTGTTGGATGTTTTCAAAAAAATATTTCCTTTATAATTATAATATTTCATGGCATTTATATCTGAATTCTATTCCCTCTTGAATTTATCTTTAATCACAATATAATATAGTCAAAAATTTCCTTTATTCATACACTCATAACAACTGTTCTGTGAACATTTCTTCCCACCAATATCATTACAACCATTCATATATTTTATTAAAAATGTTTTTCCCAATAATCATATTCAATAGTCTGTAATTAATTGCCAAATAATTCTCTAAATTTTCTAATCTATTATAATATGACTAAATAAAAAAATTCTTCTTTAATGAAGATTTCATAAAATTATCAACATATTGAACATTACTAAGAATAAATGATTTTATAGATAATGAAAATCAACCATTCTTTTTTTTTACCTTTCCCAGAATCAATTTTAAGTCTTCCACTATACAACATGTGTGTACCAATAAAATCATTAATTGTATGATTAGTATGATTTCTCATATATTCTACAACTATTCTTTTATATTCCCACTCTTGGGGCATATGTATATAATCTGTTCAACAAAAAATTCATAGAAAAACCAGTTACACCAAGTTAATGGTCATATACCTTTTTTTAATATCGGAAACTATCTAACCATTTAGAAAATCCGGTCATTGGTATGTAGATCTAATCATTACTCTATGTTTCTTCTATAACATTGGATGTACCAAAATGTGTCACTTAAATCTAAATCAAATTACTATTTTCTTCTTACAAGATGATATTTGACTATATATATTCCTTATCAAATAAAACGATAAATTATTTTTGACTTTATAATAATGTAGTTATTATAACATCTCAATATTAGTAAAATTATAAAATTCCTTGTCATGAATCTTATATTTTTTATTAACAATTAATAAATTATCAACTCTCGTGTTGATCTCAATATATTTCATTAAATCTCTCCAATACTCAGAGTCATTACCACTAAAAATAGGAAGTTGACTTGGATTTATACTATCAAGATATCTAGTATTCATTACATGCATCATAAAAAATATTTACTCTTTTCTATAAATAAATTTTTGTGTAAAAATGGTTGTAAACAATAATGTTATAACAAAACACAAAAAACATGAAATGCATAAGGAAAGTAACAACTGATAAACTTTATAAATAGTAAAAACCACCTCTGATAACAATTTTTGGATCATAATAGCATCTTAAATGTCTATATATACAAGATGGGGTAAATTTTAGTTTATAAATATTAAACTAATAAAAATAGAAAACCTATTAATATAAATAATAAAACAAAGACTTTATTCGATAATAAAATTGAAATAACTGGAATCATGGTTGATCTTATTAAATCAAATTATTTTATTATCATATTCAATGTTAAACTGATAAAACAAATAGTATATTATGATAAGTAGACTAACTTTTTATTACCTTCATATTAGAGGATAGACTTGTAACAATAATCAAAACAAAATCATATAATGTAAAAATAAATTACAATCTATATTTAAAATAAAACACTTTATTTACCTTAAGAGTAATTGTATTTAATAATTGTACCTAAAATTATGAACATTATTATACTTACTATAAAGATATACATTCTATTCATATAAATCCCCTAATATAATGAAAAAGTTAATATCTTTCAACCTATACTTATAAGTAAGTGAAGATAATGATGATAAATATCATTCATCATATCCCTATAAGAACTCGATTTGGTGGATCTAATTCACCATCATCCTTTCCCTATATGACATCGATTGTAATAATGATCAGATGAAAAATACTAATACAATTGTTCTTAAGGAAACAATATTGACATGGATACCTTAGAACAGACAAAAATCTCTAAATTATTGTAATGACTAAGAAATAGAAGTTCATTCTTAGCACTCTTTTGAAAACTTATGCTGTGAAAATTGTCACGAACCAAATCTGATCACCACCGAAACCAGAACCAAACCTGGCCCATGACAGGGCTCTAAGGGCATTCATGATCCCCACGAGATGGAACAAGTGCCCGGGTATCATAAAATGAGAATTGGAAACGATTTACCCAAGTTTATAAACATAAAACAACAAATGAATCAAATAAAATGAATCTAGATTTTTTAAACCAAACAATGTTTTACAAAAATTAAGAACTGAATTAAATAGTCTAAAACAACTCACCAAGACTATAAAAAAATTAAAATACCAAAATTGAATAGCCCAAGAACCTCAACATGGCAAGAGGCATCGCCCTCAAGCCATCTCCACAACACTGCATCATGAATGGTTGGTGAAAACCCGAACTGTTGGCACAAAAGTTGTACCCGAACCTGCAACAACAAAAATAACCAAGTCTACTTATGCCCAAGGGTGTAAGTAGTGTGTGATCCAATTCCCTGTAGGATACCACGACTAAGAGATTCCATGTGATAAACATTCAAAGAAGAAAAGAATGCAAGTTTTCAAAAACATGTAATTTCTAGTTACAATTTCAAAAAGAAGCAACTTTAAAAAAATCAGTTTTCAAGTGGTCTATTTTAAAGAATAAAAACTTTTAAAATAAATTCAAAATCTACTGAATTTTTCTAGCCGAATATACCTTATGATGATGGTAAGTATAAATGATCTAATGAGCACAAGGAATAGGAAATAACCCCAATGCACTAGCTAGTTGTGGGTCCCAGGTACCTCATATCTCGGTGAGAGTAACCATAAAAAAATATATGTTCTCATGCATGATCCACTAGTAGGGAACATACCCATAACCTAGTGGTCCCCAATCATCATCATCATAGTTTAGTTAGAGTTTTATGTGTCAATAATGCTAAGTGAAACTGCGGCAAACCGCCACAGATTCACTAGGATACTAGTACACGTCCACCCACCTAGATACCAAGGTTTTCCATTTGTGCTCAAACAAGTTAAACAAGATAATTAATATATTTTTCACATGAAAATATCACTTTCACATCACAAGTTAACCAAACAGTCCCATGTACATCACACAAGTCACAAATTCCACTTTTCATTCAAATGCATTTTGAAATCAAACTCACACATAAATAGCCCACAACACTTTTTGCATAACTTTCAAAATCCTACACATCCTTTACCCATTTTATAAATTCTCTCCAAATATGATAAACATCATATAACATCCCACTAACATGTTTCATAAAACCCTTTTTATAAAAGAAACATTTTTCACATCGCACTCACACAAACATCCCACATCATGTGCACACCTCTTTTACATTTCAGTAAATCCATTGAACATTTTTATAAAACATTTCAAAGAGGATACACATCACATGACGGACCTATTCACATTTAAAATGGTCCATTTGAACGTATAAACAATCCAAAACAGTTTTCCAAATATGGTTTCACCTCTTACATATATCATTAAACCATTCTAAACTTTCATAAAACAATTCTAAAGACTGTACCAAATCGTTTCACATAAAACCCATTTCAAAACCGTATATCAAGGGAAAAATAACACCAATAAAAATTCAAAACAGATTTGGAAGCCCCAAAAACATTTATTAAACTACCCCCATGTGTTATACAAACACATCAAACAATACAACAATATATCCACATGAAAAGAACACTTTTTCAAAATCACTTTCAAGAAGTACAATAAGGTTTTACAACTTAAACCCATTAAAAAACCTCTTTAAAACCTAATGTCACACCAATACCCTACCAAATCAGAATTTTCAGCCCAAACAAGATTTATTAAACCAATTTCATATGTTATAAAACACACCCAAACAATACCCAAAGGGTTACACATGCAAAACACCCAATTTCAAGCTAAAATGAAACTATAAAAATTAATGCTTAACCAAATCCAACATAAATAGTTTTCACACCACACACAGCATTTTAGGAACACGCATAATAATTAATTCAAGAAAACTAACTCATATAGAAATAATTACACATGGAATCACCAACCTTTTATTTTTAAACCCACAAAACATGGTGCGAGACATCAACCGCACCACCGCCGCACCTCAAGGAAGATAAATCCAGCCCTAGACCACAATATTTTACCAATAAGACACCAAATCAAACCCTAGGTTCCAACCTCAACTTATGGACATGAGGAACCTAAATAAAGGGTGAAAGAAACCCTAAGGAAGGGGAAGTAATCAAGGAAAGAAATGCTTACTTGAAACATCTTGAATCAAACGAACCAAATACACCAAAATTTGAATCTCCAAGCAACCAAACCTAATCTGGAGGCTCTAATGGGAATGAGAAGGTCAAGTTGGTACTGAAATTGGGGTAAAATATTGATAATTAGAAAACCCTCCATTTCCACAAAAATGAATGGAAACACCCCAAAACAAAGAACGAATGGAAATTAAATGAAAAATACATTTAAAAGAAGTCATGGATGTGAAAATTTTCCCCACTATAAAAATTTTCATCCCCGAAAATCCACAGCAAGGCCAAATACCAAAAGAAAACCCAACCGATAAACCAAGAAGTAATTCTTTCCCAAGATTCTCCCCCAAAGTCCAAAACACCTACAGTGATCATTTAAGGAAGGATTGCTCTCATAACCAAAACATACACCACTTTCCTAAAACAATCAAGCACATTTAGGCTTTATCCCAAATGAAAACTCCTGAAACACAATCTGAAAAATACTCAATCAATTTACCTAAACAGAAAATAACATCAAACTAGGTTACACTTACCCTACTATAACTAAACCATTGGGAACTCTCCAATCTCAATGATTATTCAAGGAAGATGTAGGTAGTAAGATATCTCTAAAAGATAACACCTACTTCCAAGATAAGACCAAGGAAAAATATGAGTTTCTCATATGAATAGACACAAATGGCCTCCCCACCATAAGAGACATCATAAATGTTTTTCCCAAGACAGAATTAGGACACTAACAGGGGGAGGCTCGAACAGACTCCCTAGTACAGGGGGTATACATCCATTAGAAATTTCCAAAAGAATATGCAAGATACTCACGGTGGGTCTCCCCACCACAAGAACTAACCATCCTAATCGACCGGCATAGGACGACACAAAAAGACACCAAAATTAAGTAGTTGGGATGGCCGCACGGTTAGCCCGCACTGTTTGGGAAACTGTGCGATAACTATGTGGATCTTTATATCTGCATGGTAATTTTTTTTGGGCACTGTTACAACTAAGCATGTGAAAATCGTGTGCTCAACCTATCTAGCCAAATTTCCATCCATTCTCCAAAGACTCAATGGAAACCAAAGGGGGAGGGAATAACATTGTGTGATGACATGGGTACAAGACCCTCCACCTATTTCCACTGAACGGGAACAATAGGAGAAATATGATGACTCCATAGGTTTGAACTCTTCCTATCTTTCATACAAAGGATAGAACTTTATACAAGGGTTTAAACAACCTTGGGATTTCCCCTGACTACGAGCCATCTTCTCTCCGAGACCAACGGTTGGAGCTCAAGTGATTAAAGGATCTTCAGCCACACAGTTAGGCTTCGGAAACCCCCCTAAATGATAATTATTCTTTTGGTGTCACAAAAAACTACACCACAATCCCCAATAAGCTTTCCAAGACATAACACATTCGAGACTCACTTTATCCCAACTCAATATTTCACTGAAACAAGGGCTTAGAAGATGCACACACATTACACCTTGTTTCTTCAGGTGATAAACAAAAGAAGTAAAGAAAAATTATTCTCATCATCCTCTAAAATGGAATATTTTGATGTTTTTACAAGGAATACATTCTCCCAACATAACAGAGACTCTCATAGGATTTCATGAATTTCACCTTTATGGTCAATTGAGCACATGACATCCCAAGGCGTCACCGAACATGACCATTGTGACTGATATAAACAATGCATGGAGAGGGACTATATACAACCTCCCCAAACAACACACAATTCTAGAAAGTGGCCATAGTATCCTCTCATGACCACATTTCTCACACTGGTAGTTTAATGTGAACTCCTTCTTCAAAGAGACTACAAAGGACCGAGAGGACCTCTTAGACACCATCCAGATACTCATCCCTACTAACAACCCCAGAACACTTCCACCTTTGGAAAATCCGGAAAATTAAGAGGCTAAGGTCTCTTTCAACCTTCCATGATCACTCTCCCACTACAAGAGGATACAAAAAAACCAGGAAAGGAAAGGGTTTAGACTCAATCTAAAAATATCAAGAAAAAGATTCCTTATATTGATCAACTAGAGGTATTCAAACGGAGAAACAAACCAGGTTGCACTTCAGTTGTGCAATAACCCTTAATGAGGCATACCATATCCAAAAATTGAACCCAAGGACTCAACCAAGATGGTCAATTGGTCAAGATATAAAAAAACCATATACAAACACATGAAGGTAACCACTGTAAATCCATCCCAAAACATTTTTTAGAAGAGACCACTAACCGTCCCTACAACATAGCTTACTGACCAAACACAAACCCAAAACACAGTTCAAACAGGAGGGGTTCATGGACTCAAAACATCCCACAACATCAGAATTTTCAAAAACCCATAATGAAAACCATCCCAAACTATTCATCAAGACATAATTTTTTTCTTTAAATCCATTTGTTTGAAAAAAAATTGTTCAGCGGTAAGCGCATCCACCAATGGTACCCCATGGGCCTCACACATGCATGTTTTTATGCCACCCTGGGCACCCTCCTCATATATGTCCTGGAACTCATCCATTCATGCCATAAACCATCCATTATCCCATATAACCATATGCATGTGGTCACTCACGGAAATACCAAAGGTTAAAACAAAGATTCTTTCCACTTTTCCAAACCAAAACGGTCAACCAACACATCCTTTTTCTCAAAACCGCTAACCAAGAGATCCAAATACCAATTCAAATATTACTAAAATTTTCAGAAAGACATGCCCATTTATAAAAGAACTCACTTTCATGTTATTCACATCAATTTCATAACATCTCATCCCATTAAAACACCCTATGATAGTTTAGAAAAAGCTATTGGAAGCACCTTTTCAAAACCAACTTCAGTATAGTTTCTTCTTTCAAAAGAGGTGTAAGAACACCATTCTCCATTTCAAAATAATTCTGAATATTTTGTTCCAACATTTCATAAATCAAACCATTCCATCTTTATTATAAAATAATTTCAAAAAAACTTTACACTTCTTAAAACCAAGTCACTTTAAAACCAAAGTTCCAAGATTTCATAAACTAAAGAACACAAGACAATGCGAGAGGAAACTAATTTCAATGGGTGACTTGTATATATGGTTGGTGGGCATATTAAAATCACTTCACTTTCACAAAGATTGTTCTAGGGAATATCCCCAGCTCCACATGGCTTTCTAGACCCTGCGATCTCACTGAGACCATTAACCTAACTCTCTTTTCATTTCCCCTAGTCATCATTAAACCAAGAAAACCAAAGGACTCTGAAAGGTCCCGACTTCCATTGGAGACATGAATCTAATCATGAGGTGTGGTGATCATCCACACTACTAATAACCAAAATTAAAAGTCCCAAAAATCCTAACTCCAGACTATCACAACTGTTCCTCAAATAACATGACCCAAAGAGAGCGAACCTCCTCTGATACCATTTTTCACGAACTGAATCTGATCACCACCGAAACAGGCACCAAACCCGGCCTGTGACGAGGCCTTAAGGGCGTTCCTAATCCCCATGTTCTAGCACAAGTTCCCAAGTATCGTAAATTGAGAATTGGAAATGATTTACCCAAGTTTATAAACATAAAACAACAAATGAATCCAATAAAATGAATCTGGATTTTTCAAACCAACCAATGTTTTACAAAAATTCCGAACTGAATTACATAGTCTAAAACAACTCACCAAGACTATAAAAAATTTAAAAAACCAAAAATTAACAGCCCAAGAACCTCAACATGGCAAGAGGCATCACCCTCAAGCCATCTTTACAACACTGCATCATGAATGACTGGTGAAAACCCAAAATGTTGGCACAAAAGTTGTACCCAAACCTGCGACAACAAAAATAACCAAGTGTAATTACACCCAAGGGTGTATGTAGGGTGTGATCCAATGCCTAATAGGATACCACCACTAATATATTCCATGTGATAAACATTCAAAGAAGAAAAGAATACAAGTTTTCAAAAACATGTAATTTCTAGTTACAATTTCTAAAAGATGCAACTTTAAAAAATCAGTTTTCAAGTGGGATAATTTAAAGAATAAAAACTTTTAAAATAAATTAAAAATCTACTGAATTTTTCAATCCAAATATATTGTATGCCGACGGTAAGTATAAATGATCTAATGAGCACACACAAGAGGAAATAACCCCTAGGCACTAGCTAGCTGTGGGTCCCAGGTACCTCGTATCTCGGTGAGAGTAACCATAAAAAATATCTATTCTCGTGCATGATCCACTATTATGGAACATACCCATAACCAAGTGGTCCCCAATCATCATCATCATAGTCTATTTAGAGTTGTAAGAATCAATCTTTCTATTTGAAACTGAGGCCAAACCCCACGGATTCACTAGCATACTAGTACACGTCCACCCACCTAGATACCCGGGTTTTCCCATTGTGCTCAAACAAGTTCAACAAGAATAGAATATAGTTTTCACATGAAAATATCACTTTCAAATCACACATTAACCAAAAATCCCCATGTACATCACACAAGTCACAAATTCCACTTTTCATTCAAATGCATTTTGAAATCAAACTCACACCAAAATATCCCACAACACTTTTTGTATAACTTTCACAATCCTACACATCCTTTAACAATATTATAAAGTACCTAAAAATATGATAAAAATCACATAACATCCGACTCACATGTTTCATAAAACAATTTTTATAAACAAAACCATTTTTCACATCACACTCATACAAACATCCCACATCACATGCACACATCTTTCACATTTCAGTAAATCCATTTAACATTTTTATAAAACATTTCCAAGAGGATACACGTCACCTGACAGACCTATTCACTTTTAAAATGGTCCATTCGAAAGTATAAACAATCCATAACATTTTTCAAAATATGGTTTCACCTCTTACATATATCATTAAACCATTCAAAACTTTCATAAAACAGTTCTAAAGAGCGTAGCAAAGCTTTTCACATAAAACCCATTTCAAAACCGTATTTCAAGGGAAAAATAAAACCAATAAAATTCAAAACAGAATTGGAAGCCCCAAAACATTTATTAAACTACCCCCAAGTGTTATAAAAACACATAAAACAAAACCACAAAATATCCACACGAAAAGCATACGTTTTCAAAATCACTTTCAAGAAGTACAATAAGGTTTTACAACATAAACCCATTAAAAACCTCTTTAAAACCTAATGTCACACCAATACCCTACCAAATCAGAATTTTCAGCCCAAACAGGATTTATTAAACCAATTTAATATGTTATAAAACACACCCAAACAATACCCAAAGGGTTACACATGAAAAACACCCAATTTCAATCTCAAATGAAACTATAAAAATAAATGCTTAACAAAATCCCACATAAATAGTTTTTTCACCATAAACAGCATTTTAGGAACATGCATAATAAGTAATTCAGGCAAACTAACTCATCTAGAAATTATTACTCATGGAATCACCTACCTTTTATGTATAAACCCAAAAAACATGGTGTGAAACATCCACCACACAACCGCCACACCTCAAGGAAGATAAATCCAGCCCTAGACCAAAATATTTGACCAAAAAGACACTAAATAAAACCCTAGGTTCGATCCTCAACTTCTAGACATGAGGAACTTCAAGAAAGGGTTAAATAAACCCTAATGAAGGGGAATAAATCAATGAAAGAAACACTTACTTGAAACATCTTGAATAATATGAACCAAATACACCAAAAATTGAATATCCAAGAAACCAAACCTGATATGGAGGCTCTAATGGGGTTGATAAGGTCATGTGGGTACTGAAATGGGGGAAAAATAGTGAAAATTGTAAAACCCTCCATTTCCACCAAAATGAATGGAAAACCCCCAAAACAAAGAAAGAATGGAAATTAAATGAAAAATACATTTAAAATAATTCATGGATGTGATAAAAATTATCATCTAAAAACTCTTAAAATGTCTATTGGATTATAGGTGAGGTTGCAATAGTCATATTTTGGTATTTGATGAAGTGGTCTTATATAACTGGATCTTTGAATTCTCACAATATTCTAGAATACAAAAATTTATTAAATCATTATTTGGACCAGTACAATGATAAAATTTTTCTTATAATAGAAATAAGTACGATATATTTTGATTATAAACACCGGATAGTCTGATGGAATTTCTTATAATTTTTCAATACAATAAAATTCACAAGGACCAGTATAATTTTTTTTGTTATAGAATATTTCCTATAGTCCTGAATTTTTCCAGTATGTAAGAAAAAAAATTAACTATTTTTTTTATTAAATGTAATTCTATTAAATAAGATTGACACTCAATCCAAGGAATGTAATTTAGAAGGACAGGTTTATATTCATAATACATTATGACCTTTTCAATGAATGGTAAAAAGTAATGATTTATAAAAAAACATACTAAAATACTAGGTAGATAAAAATTTTGTAAACAATGTTTTAAGAGAGTGTTTTTGAGTTACAAAACTAAGGGATTGGAAAGAGTAATAATAAAAAAATTACTTGATAAAAGAGTCATTTTTTATCTTCCAATGAGAATGATATACTTAGTAAAAATTAAGGTAGGGGTAAATTGTGTTTTAAAACTTTATTTTATATGAAAATGATTAATTTTATTTTATATTATGATTTCATGTAAGATAAATATTTTCCTTAATTTTAATCATCTATTTTTAACAATCAAAATTGGTAATTTAAAAAAAACAACTTTTTCATTTTTTTAAATGATTCATTTTTAGAACAATTTTTTAAAAGGTGGTTTATTTTTATTAAAACCCTCCCTAAAGATGTGTGTGAACATAAAATTTAAGTTCAATTATCTCGTAAAATTTCCATTTTTAATTTAATAACAATATATAAATAGGGTAATTTTAATTTAAAATCATTGATATTTCTATGTCATAAAATTTAATATTTTATATAGAAATTCAACTCATCTTTCAATAATTGTGATACATGATCAATATTCTGTCCATATACTATAATTATTTTTGAAATTTCATGCATCTATATACAATAATATGTATAAGTTCAATTATTCATTTACATATAATATTTTAAATGTTTTTTTATAAATAATATTTATTTTTAAATCAATATAAATGAATGGTATTTTTTAATGATTATTTTTTCAAAAGTGAATGTCTTACAAAATTATTTTCTATTAAAAATAAATTATTTAGTTTTAGAATGATATTTTAGTGGAAATAAAATGGGAAGATAAAATTTTTCATAAATTTTTTAATATAAAACATGGTGTTCAGGTGTCCAATGTAATGATTAGGAATATGGAGAAAACCGACAACCACAAAGGTGACATTTTCCTATTGGTGATACTAATATTGGCCCTGTGATTTTTTAGGGATTAATATTATAATTTATTTCAATTAGAGGTTTTTGTTTTTAATGAAATGATTCAAATCCTTCAGTAGAAATCCATATACATTTTTTAAATGTTTTCATATTTGAGAATATAATGGAGGTTCAAAGTTGTAGGTATCATTAATGTTTTTTTGAAAAAAAATTTATAACATCATGGGTTTTTGAATCTAGATGAAAATATCACCCATCTTGAATTTTTCAATTAGTGGGTATGACTTTTTCTTTTTTGAGTATCATAACTCAATTCTAAGAGTTTTTTTCCCAATATCTTATTTTTGGATGGTTTTAGAGGATTAGTTGAGCCCTTTGGTGTTTGGAAGGGAATCAGTAAAATTGGATGCCTAAATACTTATTTTTGGAGTAGCAGGTCAAGGGGTGTGTTTTATGGAAAATTGTGTGGCCTCTTCTAGAAAATTTTCACCATGCTTTAAACTACCGCATGGTTTGGAAAGTCATTTGGGGTGTGGAGCATGGTAGTGTGGCCTTATCTGAAATCTTTGTAGAGGTATACCACACCGTCTTCAAATGTTTAGGTCAAATAATGAGGTAATATTCATGGTTAGTATTATATAGGTAGTAACCGTTCACTATATCCCATGTAGTTGTCACACAGTTTAGAAAACCATATGAGATAATAGTTCATCCAATTAAATAAGGGAATTTATAGTTTTACTCTTTTATATTTTCATTTTTCCTCCATTATCCCTTTCTTCCACCATGTCACACACATAGTACTGGAAGGCTCCACTTTCATCCTCCCCTAGGGATTTCTCTCCCTTTATTGTTGGTGATCCATTATTCATGTATTTCAGTGGGTTGGAACTATGTTAGTGAGTCCCTCCTCAACATTTCTTATATTTCATTTTTCTCAAGCCTCATGGACCACTAAATCTATCCAAGTTATTTTACCATATTTTTAGGTCTTTTGTTGGAAACTCTTTTTTTCTTCCAAACTGATTGGAGTTAATGGATAATACCAGACATTACTTCATATAAAAACCTAAATTAGGTGGTACATGCCTTTAATTTTGGTTTTCTCCATTTATTTGGGGGATAGGATTTTAGCACGTTGTTGAGTAATTGAGTGAGACCCTTTTTCATGTTATTAAGTTGATTGTGTAACCATATGTGATTCTAGTGGGCATTATCAAAAAATATTTATTTGTGAGAGGCCTGGTTAGAGGTCATCAACCACCTAGGCTAGAAAGGCCATGTGTGTGGTTTGATTAAATTAAATTTTATAATAAATACATCTTCTCAGTTCAAATATGATGAATTATTTTTATTTAAATTGAATTGAATATTTATATGTTATATCTTATGATATATTGAAGAAATTCATGGGGTTATAATGGGATTTTCCAGAGGAATTAGGTTGGCATGGACGTTGATATTGAGGTTGTGCTGGTTATCTGGATAGTATTGGACCAAATCACTTGGGTGGTGTTGACAATTATTTGGGTGTCATGAACACTGGTTGACATAGAGAGGATGTTGGGTAGATTATATGGCCTAGTATTTTTGGATTCCATGGAAATCAGATTAGAGTGATATGGTTTCAAGGGGCACAATTTGTCGATTGGATGTGTCCTAAGAACTACTTTGGT
This sequence comes from Viscum album, assembly GCA_963277665.1. NCBI lineage: Eukaryota > Viridiplantae > Streptophyta > Magnoliopsida > Santalales > Viscaceae > Viscum > Viscum album. The sequence continues at coordinate 1,613,584,908 of OY728142.1, forward strand.
GATTGCCACTCACCTGTGATGGCCAAAGTGCTAATTGGTGTAGTGTTCACAAATAAGGACCCCACAATGAGGTGGTTCTGATGAATCGTGTAGGTAGAGGTCCCCTATAGTGCGGATTAGTAATTTGTGTTGGGGTTCATGTTAAATAAATCCATGTGTATGGTGTAGAGCCTTTGGTTTATAGCATTTAGGCTACCGATTAGGGAATGAGGCTCACCATATTAAGGATGTGGGCTAAGAATTAATTTTGGATGATGAAGATATCCCTTAATCTGGATAGTAGGCTATGAAATGGCTATTGTATTTATTTGATGATAAGTATCATATTGCCTCCAGATGATGGGATTCAAGCCAACAACAATTTTCAAGTAGGGATTCGAGGGGATGGTTACTAACTGCATTGGATTGCCCTCGGGATGTTGGTGTTTTGTTGACAAATTATTTTTCAGGAAGCACACAATTTCGAGTTACTTGATTGAGGTGGAACCTGAGGGATAACATTGATTGTTATACTTTAGGGGTAACCAAGGTACATGGCCCTGGGATCCTCTCTCTCGAGAATCAAACGTTGGTTGAGGTAGGTGATGGATTCTCGGTGGTTGTTGAGCATCAGGTAAGCCCATGATTATTTTGACTCATGTGTTTTTTAATTATTTATTTTAAAATAACTTGAAAAATTATGTTGGGAACACACACTTAAGTTTTATCCTACTGATAATCATTCTGAAACACTACCAAGTTCCTTTATGACATGTTTAAACTTTATGTGGTTGTGGTCAGTTAATTTTTTGGCCTTAGGAGTTGCATTATAGTGGATGTTCGAGAAGGGGTGTTGAAATGGGACAATGAGGTCATGCTTTGTTGTATTTGACCTTTTAGTTTATATTTTAATTTCCTAATACTACCTTTATCTGTATTTATATACTATGGTCTTCTCTTAGAGACCCTTCTTTAGGGTATTGTATGTGGAGAATGATATGGGAGCTTTTTCTATTTTTAAATTTCTATAAGTGTTATGATTGGTTTTTTAGTTATTTTTACCAATATTTTTTAGTTATGCTTCCTTAGATGCTTATTATTGATTGTGCTTCCACCATTGGTGGGTTTAGTTTGAGTCTTCTGAGACTTTATTTTCATGACAAATTATGTATATGTACTCATACCTTATTATTTCATTATCCTAAGGGTATTTTCTCCCCATTATTAATCATTACACCCCCACAGCTAGTCAGTAGCCTTTGGAATTTAGGGGGGTGCACCTAAGGCCATCAACACCCAGACCGATAGGACTAATTAGGTGGCTAATTGGATGGGGGACGCTATAAGTGGTATTATAGTAGTTCTTGAATGGTATTTAGTATCATTTTAAGGATGGATACAATAGAGACTGAGAATGTTCTTTCCTTTCTTTTTTGTTCTTACTATTTGGGCTATTGTAGGATTTAGATTTCATTTTGTTGTAAATGGGTTTACAGCTTGTGTGTGGGTTCCTATAACCCCACTCATGAGGTAAAAACTGTGTTACCATGGGTGGTAAATGATATTCAATTTTTCTAAGTTTATAGTTTTTATGATTTCATCCTTGAGTGGTACACTTGAAATGTGATGGTTTTTCATTACTACTTGTGAGCTTTGGCTAGCATGAAAAATAGTGATACATGGTCCATTTTCATAGTATGGAAAGGGGGTTTGTTCTTTTTAACAATGTTTTCATATTTGATAGTGATAGTGGGATGTTTAATTATGAATCAAAATGCACCAATAAAAATTTATTATGAAATGTGACATTCTTTGTGAAATTTTCTATGCTATGGTATATGAATATATATTTCTTGTAATGTGTTTATTGGGCCTATATATTAATAGAGAATACATGAACAATGGATTGGGGTGATTTTGATCACATGTTTGCATGATGAGGCCATCATATTAAGGTGAAGTGGTTTTTTAGGATTAGTGTGGTCTTGGGTATATTTAATACTTGGCTCTATTGAGGTCATGTAAGGAGGTTGTGTGGGTAGGATTTCATGAGGCATAGTTATGATATGAAATGGTAAGGATAGTAAGGATGCACTACCTATTACTACCTTCCCTTTCTACATGATATATATATACACGTTAAGGGATCTTACACCGTGTTGATTATATCCATTGGGTTCATCCAAAATTTATTAGATGGAGAATCTGGTGGGTGATCGCATAGTGTAATAGGAGAATGTGTAGGTTGAGGCCACTGAGGTTCGGGTAGCATAAGCATAGCCACTGATATAGGCTATAGTTTAGGATCCATTAATGGCGGGGTAGCATCTAGAAATGATAACATTGGTCCATGGATTTTTTATTAGATTAGAGTGATCATGTTATGTGTGATATGTGTTATCCCCATGGGTATTCTAAGATTAGTGCCTTTCCTTGATTATTTTCCTCAACAGTTACAATCACATTTCCCACTATTTTTCTATAGTTAGGGTGGTCCATAGGCAGCTGAAATTTCGATCTATTCTATGTAGATGATATTCATATAGATAGAGTTGACTCTATGGTGGAGGTCAAAGATGGTGATATATATGATCAAGGGACCAGTTAAGAACTAGTGCGATGTGTAGGTGAAGGCAGGCAGACACAAGGGACTAACTGTAATGAATTTTGACTCTTAGTTCAACAAGAATTTATTCCCATAGAGGCTAATGGTGGAAACACATTAAGGGTTCTTGAGTCTTCAATATGGATACTTGTCTGCCATGAACTATGAAATGATGATCACCGAGTTTTCTCAATTTTTACTTAGCATGATTAGTGAAGATACCTCGAGGGTTATTCTCTTCTAGGATGGTTTACATAATACCATTAAAGTGATTGTAAACACATTTAAGTCATACTTATTCTTAGAAGAGGTGAAACATGTGCTTTTTTTCAAATGGAATCCGGACAGATAGGTCATACTTGAGCTGTGTAGAATCTTTAGGTGATTTCAATGGTGATACTTCAGTTAGCAGGAAGCATGGTGGTGATGAGTTACAGTAGGGTATTCAATCTAAGTACACAAGTATACCACCTATTAGTTTATAATATATTATTTTTTCTATTGTGGGTATCTAGTAAATATCCGAACTCTTTGTGATAAACCTCGAAATGATTTATGGGGATGTCGATATGTCTTTTATCTTGGGATGTTTTGAAAGAATCCTTCTCAAATAGCTGGTAGACAAAGACTGGGGTAGACTCATGTGTCTTTGATCAGGTAGGGATTAGTATGAGATGTAGGTAGTTAATCTTCAACTACATGTAGTAGTCATGGAAGTGATAGTGAGACCTATTAGTGGGGTTAGTGTATAGTGGATGGTTAATCATCACAAGAAGGTCACACGTCAAGAAATATATAATTATGCTATTTTCATTCCATAGATCTTCAAACGTCAATGTAGGATGGTGACTCGACAAAGGTCAGAATTAAACCATTGGAACACCCATGTTTTTGGGCTTTTCCTTTTAAAGCATGTATATTTTGGGTGCATGAGAAAAAATAAAATATGGGATAGACTAACCATATGATGGTTAGTAGGTTGGAATTGAATCATGTGCATGATATATGTATATATGAGGTGTGTGGAACCAAGTTTGGTTTGTGAGAACCACTAGGTGTGTGAATTATTGAGGTGTTTGGACATCAAGGAATCAAGGAGATGTGGGTTACATGATTTAGGTTATCATATGGGCATTATTTTTATGTGGGATTTAATTTATGTTCAAGGAACCATCCCTGATTTGAGCATCTTTTGAGATGCATGGCCTCGTTGGTCCCATGTGTGACATGGGAATGGTGCTGGAACCAATGCATTATATGATTCTAATGGGTGACTTGTATGAAAAAAAAAAGAGAACCTAATGAATCTTAGGAGTGACGGTACTTCACAATATGAATTTTTATTCCTGGAATTGGTTGATGAAAGATTTCTTGATTTTGTTTTTTGGTTGACTGGGTAAGGTCACTTCTATGGTGTGGATCCACCTTAAGGTAGTTTACCTATACACTGTTGAATGTGGTAGTCTAGGTTAATTTTATAATAAATGGGTTTGTTCTATACCATATATGTGTTTTTTTATAGATAAAATATGATCTATGTTATTTTAGGGAGATTTTATGGTCATGGGTTTTAGAATTAGGTCCAAAACATCTCATGTTTTGAATTTTTTAATTAGTGGCTATTCCTTTGACTTTTTGAGTATCATAATATAATTTCAGGAGTTCCCCCAAGCCTATATAAGTTTTTGGTTTTCTAGTTGTTTAGTTGATGTCTTGGGTGTCCAAAATTGTAATAGGATATTTGGTGGCCTAAAGAATAGTTTTTGGAGTTGTAGGTCATGGCGCACAGTTTAGGGTAAACTGTGCAGCCTATTCCAGATAATCGTGCACCCTGTTATGAACATTCACATGGTTTAAAAACTTTTTTGGGGTGATTTGCATGGTCTTACAAAATTTTCGTCATTTTTTTAGTAGAATACATATGGTTTTCAAATTTCTAAGGAAAACCCTATAGAAATCTACACAGGTAGTTCCGTATACACACTACCCCTGCACTGTAGCTTTTATGGTTTCTGCACTGTTTGAAAAACTATTAAATATAACTCTATATAACTTTAAAGAAGGAAATTTATTAGTTTTCACCTCTACTATTTTCCAATTTCCACTTTTATCCCTTTCATCTTCCTTCATCACACACTCATTAGTGGGAGGTTCAACATTATTCTTCCCCTAGGTATTTCCCTCCCTCCATTATATGTGATCTAATCTAAAATCTGTCATGTTCATTGGAATCACATCAGTGTGTCTCTCTTCAAACATGCATCGATTTAATTTTTATCTTACCTTGTAGATCACTTAATCTATCCAATCCATTTGACACTATTTTCAATTCTTTTGGTAGAAGTTTCTATTTATTCCAAACTGCTTGCAAATAGAGGGTAATATTAAGCGTTCCTTTATATATGAGTCTAAGGTAAGTGGCTCTTAAGTTTGTATGTTTTTATTGGATGAATTTGGGGATTATACTTTTAGTGCCCCAATGGGGAATTGAGTGATACCCTCATGCTTGGTATTCAATATTTTGTGTGCCTATATGGGATTTTGTTGGGCATACCCAAAAAATATTCATTCATCAGATGTTAGGTTAGAGCCCATAAACCTTATTGTGTAGCTAGGATGGATGTGTTGTTTAATTAAATAAGTTATTTATTAAAAGTATTTTCTCAACTAAATAATATTGACTTGTTTTAATTAAATTGATGTAAATATTTATATATTTTTTATTGTGAAATAGTATGGAGACCAATGGGGTCTTAATGGGATTTGCTCAAGGAATTGGGATGGAATGTCCATTGGGATTGAGGAAAAAAATTTCACGACCCGTCCCAGTGGGGCCCACGCCAGGACTCCCCAAGCCCGCCTCCAATAGGCTGGGGGATGGTGACTCGCACCGAGTAGGCATATTACTAACATGGGAGGCATTGCCTATGTACCTGTACACATTCACACATATCTAAGCCCACAAAATGCTGAAATGTAAAAACCACTAAGGAAGAAGAATGCATGTATACAATTAAACCCAACCAACAGAGTACAACGAAAGGTAGAGTACTGTAAAAGTAAACTGGGCCAGAATACAAGCCCACCAAAAACAAGAGTCTAAAAACTGTAAAGTCCAACATGTGAGCACAAAAGGTATTGGGATTGCCGCTCGTAGATGTAGGAACGCCTTGTCCTGTAGGGAACTCAGAAATATCGGACCTGTCCTAGTCCTCTATGGACTCTGTCAAAAGGCTACTTGTCTGCACAAGACACCAGACGTGCGGGCAAAGCCCGTGCAGGGGTGAGTATAACAATACTTAGTAGAGGACCCTGAAAACCACAAAGAAGTGCACAAATTAAATTTACAGTCAGTTATGCATAGTATATGTATACAGAACATATAGAACAAACCATATATACTCAAAACCTAGACCCATGGTCTATAGACAAGTCACACAACCGCATACCCCCATTAGGGATTCTGTTCGAAGATTCTGTGATGCACTCATTCCGGGAGAACACACTCCACGAGTCTTATAGCTGTGATGATGTCCGTCCGAGAAGCGTTGTTCATCAGGAACCATCATGAGAGATAGCTACACTCATTATGGGAGACACACTTCTAAGTGGAAAGGTTATGGTAGATAGAAGCACTCATTATGGGAGACACACTCCTGAGTGGGAAAGATCACGATACACATATGAGGATCACTTCTAGGGCCATGGTGGATATCGCGACTCATCCGGATTCACCAGTTTGGTGATACACCAGCTAGGTAGAGGATCAATGCCCATTAAGGTTGGTCACATCAATGCCTGACTCTAACAAGGGTCAGGAATGGATAGAGGATCTCGATATGGGCCTCTCGGATGGATGCCTGACTCTATCACAGAAAGTCCTGCTAAAGGGATCATAATCCTACATGAGGGAATGATGCCAGACCTTCAGGGGAACAAGAAGAAGGGGCACTAACCCAAATGAAAGATGTACAAAACACGATGAACAAAAGGAACATGTCGTTTTCAGAAAAGTACACGACATGTAGAAAGGTTACACGTCGTGTTTTCTAACCTTGGGTACTGTACATGTACAACGGCCCGTGTCGTGAGGCTGGTAGTGTAGGAAAAACTATGTACACGGTGTGTAGTACGGTGTACATGCTGTGTCTGTGTAACTGGGGTTGGCTCCATGTACTCTGGCCTTGTGCCCGTACACAGTCATCAACCCATGTACACTAACCCGTGTAACTGCCACATGGGGTGACCCATGTTACTAGCCTCGCCTGGCTGTGTGATGGAGTACATGGTCGTGTACTCCATCTAGTTCTCATGTATCCCCTAGATACATGCCTATCTCTGCACAGCTACCTCTTTCAAGTTGTACACGCCGTGTCGCCCGAAGCCGTGTAGATCATCCCATGTCTGTGTACTACCCAAAGTACATTCCGAGCTATGGGGGAAGTCCAACACGCCGTGTGACCAGGGTCACACATCGTGTTATTCATCTCTGACTCTGAAACACTAGCCGCCACCATCAGTACTACATGGCCTGTTCTTCAGAAGTACACGCCGTGTATTCTAGAAATTTCAAGAAACGCGGACCTCCACCGTCACGCCTCCGGTGATGATCCGTTCATCGATCTGCCGCCCGATCTCCACAAAACCTTCAGGTTTTGGTCGCCATGTCACCACGAAGCCACTCCCACGTGCTCTCCTAAAGATTCCCATGCTGCCATCGGACGTGCACCAAGGTAGTCGATCACCCATGAAGGATCCTCTCTTTCTGATCCTCGATCTCCACCAGGTACTTTTCAAAGGTCACTCCATCCTCGATGTCCAGCTCGCCCCAGTCAATGACGTGCGATGGGTCATGCACATACCTCCTCATCTATGACACGTGGAAGACATCATGTACCTGATGCAACTGTGGTGGTAGGGATAGGTGGTACACCACCTCGCGAACTCTGCACAGAATCTGGAATGGTCTGATAAACCTCGGAGATAGCTTGTCGCCTCGTCCAAATCTCCACAACCCTCATCGAGGTGAGACCCGAAGAAAGTTGTGGTCTCCCTCTTCGAACTCCAGAGGTCTCTGTCGTCTGTTAGCATAAGACATTTGCCGGCTCTGTTTAGTCTTCATCCACTCCTGAATGATTTGCACCTTATCTGTGGTAGCTCACACTAACTCCGGACCCATGAGTGGTGACTCTCCAGGGTCGGTCCAGCAAAGAGGTGACTGGCAGGGTCTCCCATACAAGGCCTCGAACGGTGCCATACTAATGGTGGAGTGGTATCTGTTGTTATACGCAAACTCCAACAGTGGTAGGTGGTCCTCCCAACTGTGACCAAAGTCCAAGATACAGGCCCACAACATATCCCCCAGAACCTCAATGGTCCTCTCCGTATGACCATCCGTCTGGGGTTGAAACGTTGTTCTCAAGCGTAGCTAAGTCCCAAAAGCCTCTTGCAATCCCTTCCACAACTGGGATGTGAAGCAGGCATCTCGGTCTGAGACTATAGTTAAGGGGACACCATGAAGCCGAACTATCTCCTGCACGTAGAGGCGTCCCAAGCACTCTACAGAACTCTACTCCCTGATAGCTAGGAAGTGGGCCGACTTGGTGATTCGGTCAATGATCACCGATATGGAATCATGCCCCTTGGATGTCTGTGGTAAGCCTGTCATGAAGTCCATCGATATTCCATCCCACTTCCACTCTGGGACTTCCAGGGGTGAGCTAATCCCACTGGAACCTGGTGCTCAGCCTTCACCTGTTGGCATGTGAGGCTTCTAGAAACAAACTCTACTACTGCCTTCTTCATGTCTGACCACCAGAATTGTCGTTAGAGATCCTGGTACATCTTTGCCGCTCCAAGATTTACTACCAAAGGGGATGTATGAAACTCCCTTAGGACCTCCTCCTAGAACTCCACTGGTACCACAGTGCTTCCTCTGAAAAGAAGTAAGTGCTCCCCACCTAGTGAATATCAATCATGAGCATGTCCTATGGATAACTGAGCATGTAAAGCCACACAGTCGACATCCCAAAGTTGTGCCTCCCTAACTCACTGTAAGAGTTGAGGGTAACAACCATCAACTGTAGGTAAGATGTATCCTCTCCATCCATGGAGGATAACTTTAACATGACTAACTCCTCTGTCACCTCACTCAACAGCCGTGAGCTCGACCTTCTACTAAGAGCATCCACCACCTTGTTCCCCTTACCAGGAGTATAGATGATCTCAAAACCATAGTCCTGGAGGAACTCTAGGCAATGCCTCCACCTCAGATTTAGATCCTTCTATGAGAAGATGTACTTGAGGCTCTTGTGGTCAGAGTAGACAATAAATCGCTCGCCCATAAGGTAGTGTTGCCACATCTTCAATGCGAAGACTACCGCTACCAACTCGAGATCATGGGTCTCATAGTTCTGCTCATCTGGACTAAGCTGGCACGAACCATAAGCAATCACTGCATGCCGCTGCATCAGGACACAGCCAAGCCTGATCCCTGATGCATCGCATAAAACTATATACTCGACACCCTCCTCTGGAAATCTCAAGACTGGGGCGCTCGTCAAACTCTGTCTCAACTTCTCGAAAGCCTGCTAGCACTTTTCTGTCCACACAAAGGGTTTCCCCTTTCTGGTCAAGGCTTTCATCAGTGCTGATATCCGGTAGAATTCAGGAATAAATATCTGGTAATATCTGGCAAACCCTAGGAAGCTCCACACCTCCATCATGCTCTGAGGTGGCTCCCATTCTAACACAGCCTCCACCTTGGATGGGTCCATAGCTACTCCATATGTTGAGATGACATGTCCCATAAAGTGGACCTCCTGAATCCAGAACTGACACTTTGAGAGCTTCCCATAAAGCTGGTGCTCCCGGAGTACGTTCAGAACCATCCGCAGGTGTCTCGTGTTCTCCTCTCTGACGCCGAGTACACAAGGATGTCGTCGATGAAGTCCACTACGAACCGGTCGATGTATGGCAGGAAGATATGGTTCATCAGTCCCATGAATACAATAGGGGTGTTCGTCACGCTGAAAGGCATTACCAAATACTCATAGTGACCATAGCAGCATCTGAAAGTCGTCTTCTGTATATCCTCGTCCCGTACGTGTAACTGGTGATAGCCTGATCAAAGGTCAACCTTTGAGAACCACTGTGCCCCTCTTAGCTGATCGAAAAGGTCATCGATCCTTGGAAGTGGATACTTGTTCTTCACCGTCACCTGGTTCAGGCGCCGGTAATCCACGCACAATCTCAGACTCTCGTCTGCCTTCTTGGCAAACAAGACTGGGGCCACCCAGGGTGAGACGCTGGGTCTTACGAAACCCTTACTCTGCAAATCCTCCAACTCCACCCTCATCTCGCAAAGCTCTGCGGGAGCCATCCGATAATTTGATGAGGAAATCAGTGTCGTCCCAGGGTGTAAGTCAATGCAGAATTCAATTTCTTGGCGGGGAGGTAATCCTGGAACATCTTCAGGAAATATGTCCTCATACTCCGCCACCACTGCTGGGAACTGAGAGCTCACAACATCTACTGCTCCAAGGGTAAGGCTATCCAACTCATGAGTGATCAGTTGCACCCTCCTATGAATGAGCCCATTTTGTGCTGCCTGGGTTTCCTTTTCTCTGAAAAAGGAAAACCTCATTCCATCACGGCGGACACACCGCACCCTTCGCCTAAAATAGTCAATCTAGGCATGGACCAAAGGTAACCAATCCATAGCGAGAATGACGTGGTAAGGCCTCAATGCTACCACCAATAGGTTCCAACTGAAAATATCACCTCCAAGGGTAAGATCACACTACTTGAAAAGGTGCATGATCATCGAGTCTCCCCCCGTAGGTGTCTCCAAGCGTAAGGATCGAGTCAATGGTTCTACCAGAATATCGAGGTTTTGTACAAGACATGTGGATATAAGGGAATGACTAGAACCTATGTCTATGAGTACGGTAGCTAAGGTATAAAATATAGAGATCATACCTTGATTCATCCCTAGATACCCTGGGTCATATGCCTTGCCCGCATGTAGTTGTCCCCGCCCTTGTCCCCCAGCTCCCTGAGCCTGGTGCGGACTTCCTGGGGGTGGTGGTGGTAGTAAGTCGAAGCGTCTGCCACCACCTGAAACTCTCTCTGATCCTCTGGCATGTCCTCCGACTGACAGGTCTACCTGTTCCATTCTCTGCCTCAGCCTCGGTGGTCCATCCACCACTTCCCTATCAGTAGCTCAACGGGTCGGGCAATCTATAGTGAGATGTCTGCTACCGTCGCATGCATAGCATCGCTTCTCCCTAGGCTAACTGGATCCAGCCTGAGAGCCCTGGACTTTCGATTCCCTGTCCTGGGTCCTCCAATGTTTTCCACGTCCAGATCCCTGTTCCTGACGTCGGCTCCTTGCTGTCGGGGTCTCCACACCTGTCTGCCTGCTACGGACTATCGTCGGGTGTATGGATATGTTGGCCTCCACACAAATACTAGGGTCTCTGGCCTGAAAGTCGAACCCGAAACACTCAACACTGTTGCCCTAAACCAAACTCACAGACTCTTGGTCCTAAGGTAGAACCGACCACCTCTGATACCACTTTTTTAGGACCCGTCCCAGTGGGACCTGCGCCGTGACTCCCCAAGCCTGCCTCCAATAGGCTAGGGGCTCGTGACTAGCATCGAGTAGGTATATTACTAACATGGGAGGCATTGCCTATGTACCTGTACACACGCACACATCTCTAAGCCCACAAAATGCTGAAATGTAAAAACCAATAAGGAAAAAAGAATGCATGCATACAACTAAACCCAACCAACAGAGTACAACGAAAGGTAGAGTACTGTAAAAGTAAATTGGTCCAGAATAGAAGCCCACAAAAAAACAAGAGTCTAAAAACTTCAAAGTCCAACCTGTGAGCAAAAAAGGTACTGGGACTACCACTCGTAGCCATAGGAACGCCTTGTCCTTTAGGGAACTTAGAAAGATCGGTCATGTCCTGGTCTGCCCTGGACTATGTCAAAAGGTTCCTCATCTGCACAAGACACCAGACGTGTGGGAAAAGCCTGTGCAGGGGTGAGTATAACAATACTCTGTAAAGGACCCCGAAAACCACAAAGAAGTACACAAAGTAAATTTACAGTCAGCTATGCACAGTATATGTCTATAGAACGTATAGAACAAACCAGATATACTCAAAACCCAGACCCGTGGTCTAGAGACAAGTCACACAACCGCATACCCCCATTAGGGATTCAATTCGAAGATTCTGTGATGCAATCATTCCGGTATAACACACTCCACGAGTATTATAGCTATGATGATGTCCGTCCGAGAAGTGATTTTCATCAGGAACCATCACGAGAGATAGCTACACTCATTACGGGTGACACACTCTTGAGTGGAAAGGTTACGGTAGATAGAAGCACTCATTACGGGAGACACAATCCTGAGTGGGAAAGATCATGATACACAGATGAGGATCACTGCCAGGGCCATGGTGGATACCGTGACTCATCCAGATTCACCAGTTAGGTGATACACCTGCTAGGTAGAGGATCAATGCCCGGTAAGGTTGGTCACGTCGATGTCTCGCTCTACCTAGGGTCAGGAATGGATAGAGGATCTCGATTCGGGCCTCTCGGATGGATGCCTGACTCTATCATAGAAATTACTGCTGAAGGGATCATAATCCTACGTGAGGGAATGATGCTTGACCTTCAAGGGAACAAGAAGAAGGGGCACTAACCCAAAATAAAGATGTCCAAAACACATTGAACAAAAGGCCCAAGCCATTTTCAGAAATGTAAATGGTGTGTGGTAAGGTTACACGCCATGTTGTCTGACCCCGGGTACTGCCTATGTACAATGGCCCATGTGGTGAGGCTGGTCGTGTAGGAAAAACTAAGTACACGGCGTGCAGTACGGTGTACATGCCGTGTCTGGGTAACTGGGGTTGGCTCCGTGTACTCTGGCCTTGTGCCCGTACACGGTCATCAACCCATGTACACCAACTCGTGTAACCGCCACACGGGGTGACCCATGTTACTGGCCTCACCTTGCCGTGTGATGGAGTACATGGTCGTGTACTCCATCTCGTGCCCGTGTATCCCCGAGATACACACCAAGCTCCGCACAGCTGCCTCTGTCAAGTTGTACACGCCGTGTCACCTGAAGCCGTGTAGATTGTATCGTGTCCATGTACTACCCAACGTACACGCCGAGCTTCGAGGAAATTCCAACACACTGTTTGACCCTTGTCACATGTTGTGTTATTCCACTTTGACCCCAAAACCCTAGCTACTGCCGTTAGTGCTACACGACGTGTTCTTCGGAAGTACACGCCCTGTGTTCTAGAAATTTCCAGAAACGCGGACCTCCGCCGTCGCGCCTCCGGTGATAATTCGTTTGTCGATCTGGCTTCCTAATCGCCACGAAACCTTCAAGTTTTGGTCACCCCGTCCCCATGAAGCCGCTTCTAGTGTTTTCGGACCTCTGATCGCCTCTGAAAACGTGTTTTGATTTTCCCTCACAAAGAACACTTGAAGAACACCCTTTACTGGTCCGGTCTAATTCATCGTCTGCCATCGTCACCGCACCTCCACAAGGTCATTGCGGTGTCGAACCTTCGATTTGGGATCGTTTCATCACCGAATGGATGTGAAACGATACGTTGTCCGTCGCCCCATAAAGAATGCGAAGAACGCGCGGGAAAAGAATGGGGTAGGAAATCCAATAAACAAATCAGGGAACGAACCTCCATCATCATTCATCACAGCATTGATCTGCTCCTATTAATAGGTTTAAATGGAGCAGAGATCAATATAAATAAAAAGCATGGATTTTTTCCCCAAAATCAACCCAAAGAAAACCCTCACGTAAGAACGTATGAATCTGTGGATCAACTTATTCGTGGTTGATCTTCATTCGTCATTTAAACTCAAAAATGGGGAAAAAAATTTAAATAAAAAAACCCTACCTCCATCCGGTTGAAGAGTGATCATCGTGACGCGCCCGCCAGAGGGATTCATCAAAATCCGAGGGGCGTTGATTGCTCACATCGTCGTCGTCCGCCAACGCATCCTCCTCTGCCCAAGCTCCAATAGAAATCTCTCTCTCTCTCAACTCGTAGGGTTATGAGGCTAACCCTGTGAATTTTCCATAAGCATGTATTTATAGGGGAGGATTAGGTCGCAGCTCAAAAAAAGGAAACGTTTTAAAATAATAAAATAAATCATTAATTTATTTTATTCCTTCTAAAGTGCTTCCCTTTTTAAAATTCCCAAAATTAAACTTCGCAACCGACCTGCACCAGTCGAGGTTAGAACCATTTTAAGGTAAAGTCATCGTCCTAGATGCAACGGTGCCCTCATATTTTGAATTCGGGCACCCTTTTGAGAACTTCCACAACCGCACATGAGTACAGACTCACATAACTAAAAAAAGTTCAAACCACCATTCTGGGCTCACTGGACCTCGGAATGATGTGCCATATTCACGCTCGGCCATGAAATAATTCCATGTAATATTTAAAATAATAAATGGAAAAATCCAAGACATTACAAAATTGGTCACCTGGTTGGGCTTGGTCAAGATTACTTTGATGGTGTTGACCATCACTTGGGAATCATGGTGTTCAACTAAGGTTGTGAGGCCATCAGTTTATAGTAATATCCCAAGATTGTTGGATGGCATGGCAATTGGATTTGACCAACCTGTTTATAGGGGAACGAGTTGTTATTTATATGGGGATTAGGAACTATGTTGGTGATATCTGCTCACCAGTGATGTACAATGTCACTATTAGAGTCGTGTGCACAAAGGGGGACTTATTGATAAGTTTTCTTTTGACAAATCCTGTGAATAGAGGTCCCTAATAGTGTGGAATATGAATTTTTGTTAGGGGTTTATTTTCATAAATAGGCACATGGAAGGTGATGAGCCTTTAGCAGATAGTATTGAAGCTATTTTTGGGGATATTAGGATCACCATATTGGGCTCATGGTCATGGAATTAATTTGAGTGCATAGAGATAATAATTCCTCGGGATATCGGGACATGAGTCAATGGTGGTACTTATTTGAGGACAAGAATCATTATGCCTAAAGAGGATAAGATTCATGTCGAATGGTGATTTCGAGTATAGGTATGAGGGACACATTTCATACTGCATGGGCGTGCCTTCAGGATTTTGATTCTTTGTTCAAACATGACTTTTCTAGAGGCACATTGTTCCAGTAACTTGTTTGAGGTGGAACCTGGGGGGGTCACTTTGGTTGTTATACATCAGGGGTTACATTAGAAAATTGGCATTGGATCTTCTCTTTTACCTTGAATCTGGCATTCTATGTGGAATTTTATAGATTCCAAGTGGATGTATATCACCCAATAAGACCGAGTTCATTTTGACACATTTTCTCTGTATTTATTAATTTTACAACAACATAGAAAAATATGTTGTGTACAAACCCTTGGGTGGTATCGTACTGAGAATCGTTTTCACACCCTATAGGGTACTTTTATGATATGTGTAGAATTTATGTTGTTTCATCCAGGTATATATTTATCCTTAAAATAGGGATTATAATAGATTTTTATCATGGGATGTCGGCATGTGACCTTAAGGCCATGCATAGTTGTATTTTTCCTTTTAATTTCCCTTTTCTATTCTATATGCTACCTTTATATGTATGTATATATTGTGGTCATCCCTTGGAGAGATTTATTCAGGATATTGTATGTATGACATGATATGGGTTCACATTCTATTATTAAATTCCTAAATGTAGTATTCATTGCATTTTAATTTTTTCCACTTCTTTTTTTCAGTTATTATTTTGAAAATTTCTTTATTGATTATTCTTCCTCCATCAGCCAGTCTGGTTTGAGTCTATTAGGTCCTTCTTTCCACTACATGTTATGTATTTTTAATAAAACCTCATTATATAATTAAATTAAGTGTATTGTCTCCCCACTATTACTCATTACACCCTTGATGCAATTAGGAATCCTTTGGTATATAGGGAGGCAGGCCTATTTCCCATGGTACCAAGCCGGATATCATTGATCATGTGGATAATCAGGTTTTAAGGGATACCTAAATATTTTTTATATTTCTTTAAAACCCTAGTTTTATATTTTTATGAATAATATTTTATTATATCATTTTTTATTTCATATAAATGGAAATGATTGCAAATTAATGTTTTGAAATGTTGGCTTTAAATGTAAATTTAAAAAGTATTTATAAAAGGATTTTAGCAGTGGTTGTAAAAACCTATATTGGGAAATTTTATCCTCCCCCTACATTTAAAAAAATCATAGAATTAGTAGATTTTTTAATGTTGTTTGGTTTTGTTTATGGACAAATCTCAAGTGAATCGAGTTAGTTGTCTATAAATTTGTTGGAAATTATAATATAATGAATGGATTTTCCAAATCATTCAATACGTAAACCAAAAATATTCTTATATATATAATAAAAAAATATTTGTTATTCATATTTTATAAATAAATATAAATCATGTTTTTATCACTGGATCCAGTAGTGTGGGCGTTGGGTTATCTCACATTCTCTCTTGGACTATTTAATATTATATTTTTTTCAATCCCTTTCCAATATACTTATTTTTAAATTTTCAAATAATCCCCTTGGATATTAATATATAGTAAATTAACCTTTGGATAGTGTTTATTTCAGTTATATTTTTTATGGAGAAGTTACCATTCAACATAGTATTTATTTAATGTAATACTAGTATTTAGATTCTCATTAATAATATTTCACAAACATATATCACTAACAAAACAATTAAACTAAATATTACTATATAATAGATAAATGAGACACATTAAATTAAAATGAAGTAAAATTATATTGTATACTTGTAAAAACAAATAGTCCATGATGGTAATCTATTATTTAAACTATAAATTGATAATTACACTGTGTATGCCTTATTAGAGTCCATTGGTATAATAAATCATATTTTTTATGTTTCATTCTCAAAAAAATAATTTCAAAATAAATGAACCACTATTACATTTTAAAGAAAATAAAATATAGGACCTAAATATATTATATATGTGCAATTCATAGGGCACATATCATGAAAAATAGTTAAAGCCCAAATTAATAAAAATATTTTAGAAATCCAAAATCCTAAACTAAAAGGGGTAAAATTAGTCAACACCTATACTAGTACTGGTTATTTCATATCACTATAAAGAACACTAAGAAACCAATTATGACTTGGGAAATAATTTGATTATATCCTCATATTCTAGCCCATTAAGCACAATTAAAGACTATAACAATAAAAAAACTGACACTAAAGGTGTTATTTTTAATAACATTATTGTGCATTGAAAAATGTATCACCACCATTGTGAACCATTTACAATGAAAAATAAAAACATAAAATTCATTGACTATAATAGACTATATGTTCCTGAAAAATAATTGATAAAGGGAATTTTACAGGTGAAATAATTGATCCACCGCCGTAGGAATGTCATTGCGGGAAATTATTAAAACTGATATTGTATGGAAGAAATACGTTACTACTTTGATACTGATAAGAAACCACATGAGATAAAATACATATAATAGGGATACTAAAACTAATATCTAAATAAAAAAGAAGAAGGAATGGTAGAGTATGTAACCATATTCCACTGCTAAAATTTTTTAAAATAGAAGCTATAAAAACCAACATTTCATCTAAAATTGATTTCATCACATGTTACGTTAAAAGGGATTGAAATAGTTTAAAAAATAATAAAATCGCACAAAATGAATAAATCGCATCTAAAAATACATAGGGAAGCCATCATGAATAGAACATCGGTCAATCAAAGACTATGATCCAGTACTAATTTTTGGATCAATTCTAGATCAAATACCATTCAAGGAATATTTATATGCTATTTTTTTAATCCAAAATAAATACCAAAAAGGTATTGGCACGATTGGAAAATTATAAAAAAAATGAGTTCCAAAATGAAAAATATGAAAGCAAGAAAGGACATGGAGATAATTTAACTAGAGAGGAACAAAGAAAAGTTGGAAACGTAATGGGGATGGAACATAACCAGAAAACCCACCAAGGAGAGATAATGTACAAATTTTATAATTAGAATGAGGTTTTTATCATAGATATATTGTGATGTAGAAATGAAACTACATTGAACACTAATATAGAGGGTATTGAAGCATTGTCCAATTAAAAGAAAAACATAGTTCACATGATAGATATATAGAGAGAAAAATGAATAACCTATAAGAAATAAAACCATCAAATTTTCCTAGATATTCAATATAAAATACTTAAAATATTATTCCATTTATTAATGAAGTTTAGAAATTTATATAATAATACTCATAATCACGATAATATATTATGGAATGTATACTTCTGTTGGAATTTTGTAATGAAACTCATGAATCATGTTCACTGTAGTATATATTTTTTTAACAAAAAATTATAAACCAATATTTAAATATATATAAGTACAAAAATTTTTGTTTGAATATATATTTTTTATGAACACCCATTTGAATGAAATAAGTTTTAGTCCAGTTAGTGGTTCTATGAAATAAATAAACCTGGTTTTTTATGTGGAATATATTTATGAATACATGGATTCTAATGATTTTCCAACTTATTTGACGCCTAATCCATATGTATAAGATAAAGGTTCCCTATCATAAATTATTAACAAGGAACCATCTACAACGATAAGTATACTATATCTCTAAGATTCCTTATTATCCCAAGATGATCCATAGATTTTTTATATCAAACATCAAATTACTACCAATGTATTAATTATGTCATTGAATTCTCATTATCTATAGGATAATGTGATGTTTGTTCTAATGAAAACACTAGTTTATCATGAGGTTCAAATAAATAAAATTAATTCATTCTGCCATTATAAACATTAATGTGGTGGTCCGTTTTAATAATTATGTATCATATTTCAACTATAAATTTTTTATTCAAGGGATTATATGACTAGTATTGATATTTCTATTAGGGTAAAAAAAATAATACACATGTGGGTCATTATTAATAATTTTTAACTAGTTTATCCTATAAATTAATTCAAATCCCCATACTTGATTATATACCAACTTAAAATTCTTCACATAATCTAACTCACATATTATCTTGTCAACCATCGTGATTATTACTATGTGTAGTGAATATAGTATTACATTAAATACATATTCCCAAATTGGAAATGGAATATTTTCACAAGTTATCATGAATCTCACTAATCATATTATATAATAATCTGTCAATTTACTCACACCATTCAATTAATGTTTACACTGATCTTTGATTTGAGGAATTATATCATATTATTTTAGATAATATGGAATTGTTTAGTAATACATATTGTACCTTGATTTATTTAGAGAATATATGTATCTCTAACAAATTTAGTCAATACATCCATTTATTATTCCATATACTTATGAAAATAATCTAATTTGTGAATCATAATGTGGTCAAATACATATATACTAATTTTATCACTATAATTTAGTACATATGATAATTCATATCAACATTAAACTTGATATATTCAACAATCATTAGGGTGAACTAGTTGTAGAATCTCTACCAAGGAACACAAGACTCTCCCTCAAGAATGAAGTGCTAAAAAACATTATTCAAACACTATATTTGATACTAAGTGAGGATTACCATATAAATAATTCATATTTTTCACATTATTATCAATTAATTATCATTAAATCTCAAAACAATTACATAATACTAATGATGTAATGTTCATTTTTTGGGGACTACTGAAAAATCAACCTATTTTAAAATTATTGTTAACATTTTTTTATTATCAAACTATAGTATTATTCCTTCCTGACTCTTCATAAGTTATATTCATTGTCATTATCATGGGAATGGAAACATAATAAAATGTTTACATAAAATTACTACTATGGGAAAACATATAAATAATTCATCTAGGTATAAATCAAAAACATAAGAGAAAACATGAGAAAATGAGAAAAATATTATTAAAATGATCATGATGTGGTAAATGTTGTTAAGAAGTCTAAATATATGGAAATGTATTCAAAAATAAACAACTTTGACAATAAAATAATATTTTGAGATAATAAACATGATTTATGGGGTAATTTTCACGAACCAGCCCGACTCAACCCTGAATCGGACACCTAGGACAGCCCGCGACATGTCCCGAGAGGCATTCCAAATCCTCCCAGGATAGCTAAAATAACCAAGGGCATCAATAGAGTACACAAGGGAACAATTTCTCCCATATATAAACAATCAAACAAACATCGGAAATAAATGGACAGCCCAAAAAACATTTAAATAAAAATTGAACAGAACGTTATTTGTACAAAAAACTGAAAGTACAACTAAACCAAAAACTCAACTGACCAAACCAGTAAACCAATGAACTCTATTTGAACCCACTGGTCACTCTATGAAAAAATGATCACACATCGGCCAAGGTGATCAAACTCGAGCTGAAACCTGCATATGGGATAAAAACAGAAGAAGACTATAGGCCTGAGTATTAAAACTCAACAGGTTAGCCCGATATTCTATTCCCAATGAACTTCCTTTAAAATAAAAGAAACATCAGTTTATAGTTTTAAATAAAATATATAAAAGTATTTTTTCAAATGAGGTTCCATGCAATAATAATTATTAGACAAAAACATTCATGTTTAATAAACAAAAATGCCAGTAACAATTTTTCAAAGAGTTTCAACTTAAAAATGAAAATTGTTTCAATGAGGGCTACTTTAAAGATTGTACACTTTCAAATAAATAACAAAAACTACTGAATTTACCAACCAAACTCACAATATTCCGATGGTGAGTTCAAAATATCCAATAATCACAACTCATGGGAACACTCCTATGCACTAGTTAGTTGTGGTCCCCAGGTACCTGGTATCTCGGTGAAAGTAACCATAATAAATATATGTTCTCGTGCACATGAGACACTTGTAGGAAGCATACCCATAACCTAGTGGTCCCCCAACATCATCATCATCATAGTTTATCTAGTGTTGTCATTGTCAAACTTGCTACATGAAACAGGGGACAAACCCCACAGAATCACTTGCATACTACTACACTTCCGCCCACTTAGATACCCTGGATTCCCTTTAGTGCTCAATAAAGATACACATATTATCAAATACAAATTTCTCATCCAAATACCATTCCCAAACCATAAAAACACAAACATTCCGAAATATTTATTCACATTTCTTTAAAGAATCAATAAACCACTACAAATATTTGTAAAACAATTTCAAGGAGTGTATTGAGGCTTTGCACATAAAACTCATTAAAACACTATTTTAATTATAAAAACACAAAAAGACCATACCCAACCATATTTGGAAGCCCTAAATACATTTAATAAAATCATTTCATGGATGATAAAACAATCCCAATTGACACAACATGGTATATACAAGTAAAACACTCATTCTTCATTTTTAGGAAAGTCCAAACAGGCCTTTAAACATTTTCCCAAAACTAACATTTGAAAAAGATATGAATTTAAAAAAATTTAAAGAGGTGTATACACACCATATAAATCATCAAACCAAATTCATAAATCCCATAAAATACTCAGGTAACATATTCAAAACACAACCATTTTCATAAGAATGTGAATCAGGCCATTTTCTGGAAACTCGGGCCAAAACATATTTGAAACCAAAACCCATTTATTTGTAAAACCAAATACAAATTGGAAATACATAAAATTGTCCTAAAGTAATTTTTTTTACATTCTTACAATGTATTTATAAATCCAAAGAAAATCATTTTAAATTGCACTAGACACATAAAAGCCAACCGGGCAATTTATCGAATATGTGGCACACACTCTTTTAAAAAAACGTATTTTGTGCACTTAAAAAGGGATAAAATACCATTTTCAGGCCATAAAGTTATTCAATATAATGAAACATATTCAAAATACTATAAACCAAGTGCAGAAGCTGATGAAATAATTTATCAAATAAGATAAGTGCACATTTATACCAAAACAACTATATTTTTAACAAAATAAGTCATAAAACATAATTTTCACACAAAACCTTTAAAACCGAGGTTTCAAAGAAGAACATATCATATAAATAAGGTTATAACAGTATGATAATGATGAAACTTAAATGATAAAGGCTTGTTCAATGGACATCCTACCTCAAATCCTTGGCATAATGGAAACGCACTCCCAAAATCACCATCTAAGGGTTTACAAACACTAAACCTATGATGACCAGACCCAAATGAATAAAAACCCCATAAAAATAATGTATTAACAGAACCCTAAGTCCAATAGGACTAGGGGATATTATAAAATCAATAAATAATGAAAGGATGAAGAAGATGGAGGATAAAGGTGAAGGAATCTCACCTTTTCAACTAGAAAACTCTTCGTATTCCATTATATTGGCACCCATAGATAATGTGAAATATATTGAAACTTATTTAAGAGACTCCTAAGGTCTGGAATAACCATTTAAAGAATATTGGTGGCCAAAATAGTACTAATTTACTGATTTATTAATGATACAATTTACCTTGTAAATTCTGGATGATTTGAGAGACATTGAGAATGGTTCCCCACTTTGAGAATATTATGAGATCCAAAGAGGCAAAATAGATAATGGGGGTGAGGATATAAATATTTTCTTAGGTTGGGAGGTGTAATGACGGAAAAATATTAAATATTGAATTAGATATAAAATAAACAAATTATTTGTTTAAAACTGGCAATGGGCCCATGGGCTGGCCCAATTCCGAAATATGTAACCCTAATTCACCATGATTAAGAATTATTAAGGGGTCAAAAAGGATATGGTAGTTTAAATATATAATTTTAGGAAATTTGGGAAGTGTAATGGGTGAAAAGGTTGAAAAACAAAGGAGTTATAAAATAAACAAATTTGGTTTTTAAAACTGGAAATGGGCTCACAGTTGGCCCAAATCATGAAGTAACCACCCTTTCTCCAAAAACTCCTAAACAAGAAATGGGGAACCCAAATTATGGTGATTATACATAGATGAAACTTAATAACACAACATTAATCTCGCACAATACCCATGAAAAGTATCGGTATTTCAAATGAACTGGATCGAAACAAAGACATGAAAAACCAGGTGTGACAATTCACCCCACCATTAAAGCTTTCTGCCCCTAGAAATCCATAACACTTTCGAGTTGAAAGATAAACACCTAAGGATTCCTTATCAACATGATCCATCCTATCAATCTAGTGAAATAAAATTTTACATCAACATAATTTTATCCTCTTTCTAAAACAAAACACCAAATCACAACCACTTTGTGAAAATCAACTGAACGGTCAAGCCACCACCTCCACAACCAAGCCAAGAACCCGATTATTGGGCCTTCTCCCAATGAAAAAAACAATCTGCCAATCTAAAGATCACTCAAGGAAACAAACTAATCTTTTAGAGTATATAATTAACTCCCCAACATTAATAAACAACTATCACTAGACAAGTTCATAGGAGGAAAATTCAATGAAACATGTGGTGGGTCTCCCCACCATTAGAACCCAACTAGCAACAAAAAAACAAGAACTCAGCATTACCTCACTTTCACAAGTCCAAAAAAACTCTCCCAAAACAACCCACCAACCAAAGATAAGAGGGTTACAATATGAACATATAAAACACCCACTCTCGAACATAGGGGACGATAACTTGGCCATCAATTTCAGCATGGCTCCGGACCCCCACCACTCGGGGAGGGGAGGGAAGGGACCCAATAATTTGGCCACTGGAACCACAATAGAAACCAAGTAACTACCCAAAACTCTCCACCTATGAATAGGTAACACCAAGACCGCACCCAATTTATAGAGGCGGTCCACAAAGGGACATTGACCAGAAACCCGCATTCGTGAAGGCATAACCATAGATACTGTGTGAGGGGTAAGTCCACCACACTTGTTGTGAAAAATGGAAATTCACAGTAATGAGGAACCACAATATAGACATAGAAACTACCTTACCACAATGGTGGATGAAGGAGCTTGGTCAAGCGCCCCACACCTCTGTAGATTTCATGACTATGTGAAAAGATTCACTCCGAGGCCTATGGCTGGAGCCCTAAATCATGAAGCATCTGCTGCCTTGCAGTCAGGTGCTAAGTATCACACCACTCAAAAAAACTCACTTTCTCAACAAAACACTTTTATCTAAATATTAACTCAAAGATATATATCAAAATTCTATCTCACTCAGAAGGAGGAGCAGAATGGACATTGAATACGGTGAAATGCATCAACATCAACAAACACAACTGTTATGTCCACATGAATTATCACGAACTAGAAGCACTTTAAATCGATCCCAAATAGCTCTCTATTTAAACTAACGGGATGAGGAATTATTTCAGGAGGTGGATCTAGCTTGTGAAACATGATAGAGAATCCTTAGTTTTATCAATTGGAAATCTTACAAACATTGAACTATATGTGGCCACATCACAACATCCAACACATCTTTTGAAACCCACTGAACATTACTCCAAAACTAAGCCACCAACAAGATCCCATCTCAAGATGAAACAAGAGTATGAATTATAGAAAATAAGGAATCATACTGAGTATAAAACACTTATAATACATAGTATAAACCATCCACATAACTGTCGGTTCAAAACAAACACCATAATGTTTCAGCTAAAAACACTTTTGAAAAAAAACTAACTTAGTGGATTTCCATATTCACCAATGGTGTTTCATAAAGTGTCACTCACATGAACATTTATGTTCCACCCCAGGCACTCAAAAACCATGAAATATAGGCCATCCTTCCATATATCAATAAAACCATGCATTTGAGAACCCATGCAAACACCAAAGGCTAAAACAAAACAACATCATTCCAAAAATCATGTACCATCAAAAGGAACACCAACCACCAAGTCAAAAATGATATTCATATCCCACAAAACAAACCACACTTCATAAAGAACCACTTGAGTAAGAAAATACATTTCATTTAATATAACTTAAAAAACAACCATTCTATTCCAAATAGCAATTCCCCATTTTTTTAAAAAAAATCTGCAAGGTCTCTTTTCATAATGTGACAACCACAAAAGCCAAAACCCCTTTACAGAAAAACACTAGCCTCGCAAAAATGAATTTATAAAACCTATTAATCAGATTCAGACACTTTTCAACAGCCCAAAACACCCCATTTAAAACAAAGTTTCAGAATTAATTTAAAAATATTCACACTTTCAAAACATTTTATTTCAACAAACCACAAGTTTAGATTAGGGAAAATCCAATCCTGTTAAATCATTTCCACTTCCTCTGCAAATTTTTTTTAAAAAAACACAACCTTACCAAAACCATTCTTATATTTAATTTTTCAAAACCCCTTTTCTATGTTTCTAAATACAATCCATCCTTTAAACCCCATTTCCATAATTCTTACAAAAGTATTTTCAAAATATAAATTCAGAATTCATGAAAGGTCCAAGAAACCCACAAAAGGGAACTAGCGTCGGTGGGTGACTTGACCATATGGTTAGCGGCCATATGTCAAACACAACACAAATATGGAAAGACTTATTAGGACTATACCCCATCTCCACTTCACTTTCCAGTCCCTGTGAGCTCACAGATGCCATTATTCAGACTCCCCTTTTCATATCCCAACACCAAACAATCATCCAGAATAAAGGACACTAATAAAACCAAACTTCCCATGGAAACCCGAGAATCATGATGAGAAAGAGTTTGTGAAGCTCTTCCCGAACATACCCCAAAAGTACAAAAAATCCTACTATATATACCTTAACATCTCCAAATAACAAGGGCACTCTAAAAGAATGGTCTACCAAGAGCAGACCTCCTTTGATGCCATTTTGTCATGAAGCAGCCTGAGTCAAACTTGAACCGGTCACCCAGGCCAGCCCGCAACAAGTCCCGGGAGGCATTCCAGATCCTCCCGAGATGGAGACAAGAACCAAGGGCATAAATAGAGTAAAAAATGTAATTATTTCTCCCATATATAAACAATCAAACAAACAGGGTAAAAATGGACATCCAAAAAAACATTTATATAAAAATTGAACTGAACATTATTTGTACAATAAAATGAAAGTACAAATAAACCAAAAACTCAACTGACCAAACTAGTTAACCAACAAAATACATGTGACCCCACTGGTAAATCTCCAAAAAAAATGATCACACATCGCCCAAGGCGATCAAACTCGAACTGAAACTTGCACAAGGGCTAAAAACAGAAGAAGACTATAGGTGTGAGTATTAAAAATCAGTAGGTTAGTCTGATATTCAATTATCAATGCACATCCTTTAAATTAAAAGAAAAATCATTATATAGTTTTAAATACAATATATAAAAGTATGTTTTTCAAATGAGGTTCCATGCTATAATACTTATCAGACAAAAACATGCATGTTTAATAAACAAAAATGAATGTAACAATTTTTCAAAGAGGTGCAACTTCAAAATGAAAATTGTTTAAATGAGGGATACATTAAAGATTGTATAATTTTAAATAAATAACACACACTACTAAATTTACCAACCAAACACACCATATGCCAATAGTGAGTACAAAATAGCCAATGAGGACAACTCACAGGAACACCCCTAGGCACTAGTTAGTTGTGAGCCCCAGGTACCTCATATCTCGGTGAAAGTAACCAAAATAAATATCCTTTCTTGTGAACACGAGCCACTAGAAGGGATAATACCAATAACCTAGTGCCCCCCCTACATAATCATAATCATAGTTTAGTTAGTGTTGTCATCGTCAAACTTTATATGTGAAACAGGGGCCAAACCCCATAGAATCACTAGAATACTTGTACACGTTAGCCCACCTCGATACCCGAAATTCCCTTTGGTGCTCAATCAAGTTACACATATTATCAAATACACATTTCACATAAAAAATCCATTCTAAAACCATAAAAACAACATAATCCCATTAAAGTTCATTACATTTCTTTAACGAATCAATAAATCACTACAAATTTTCGTAAAACAATTTCAAGGAGTGTATTGAGGATTTTCACATAAAACTCATTCAAAAACACTATTTGAATTATAAACACACAACAAGACTATACCCAACCATATTTGGAAGCCCTAAAGACATTTAGGAAAATAATTTCATGGATGATAAAACAATCCCAATTGACAGAACATGGTATATACAATTAAAACACTCATTCTTTATTTTTAGGAAAGGCCAAACATGCCTTTAATCATTTTCCCAAAACTAACATTTGAAAAAAAAAATATTAATTTAAATTTTTTTAAAGATGAGTATAAACACCATATAAAGTATCTAACCACATTCATAAATCCCATAAAATACTCTGGTTATATATTCTAAACATAACCATTTTCATAAGAATGTGAAATAGGCCATTTTCCAGCAACTCGAGTCAAAACATGTTTTAAAAAAAAACTCACATATTTGGAAAACCAAATATAAATTGGAAAGACAAAAAAGGATCAAAAAATAATTTTTTTACATGATTAAAATTTATTTTTAAATCCAAAAAAAATCATTATAAATTTCACAAGACACATAAAATCCAACCGGGCAATTTACCGAACACGTGGCATGCACACTTTAAAAAACAACTTATATTAAGCACTTAAAAAGGGATAAAATACCATTTTCATGCCATAAAGTTATTAAATATAATTAAACATATTCAAAATTCTATAAACCATGTGCGTAAGCTCATGGAATAATTTACCAAACAAGAGGAGTGCACATTTATACCAAAACAACTATATTTTTAACAAAATAATTCATAAAACATAATTTGCAAAAAAAACCTTTAAAACAGATGTTTCATAGCAGAACATATCATATAAATAAGGTTATAACAGTATGATAATGATGAAACTTAAATGATAAAGTCTTGTTCAATGGATATCCTACATCAAACCCTTGGCGTAATGGAAACAAACTCCCAAAATCACCATCTGAGGGTTTACAAACACTAAAACTATAATGACCAGACCCAAATGAATAAAACCCCATAAAAATCATGTAATAACATAACCCAAAGTCGAATAGGACTAGGAGATATTTCAAAATCCAGAAATAATGAAAGGATGAAGAAGATGGGGGATAAAGCAGAAGGAATCTCACCTTTTCAACTAGAAAACTCTTCGTATTACATTATATTGGCACCCATAGATAAAAGTAAATGGCTTGAAACTTCTTAAAGAGACTCCTAAGGTATATAAGAACCATTTCAAGAATATTTTGGGCCAAAATAGTATGAATTAATTTATTTATTAATGATACAATTTACCTTATAAATTATGGACGATTTGAGAGACATTGAGAATGTTTCCCCACTAAGAGACTATTATGAGCTCCAAATAGGAAAAATATATAATGGGGGTGAGGATAGAAATATTTTATTCGGGTGGGAGGTGGAATCACCGAAGAATATTAAATATTTAATTAGATATGAAATAAACAATTTAGTTTTTTAAAACAGAAATGGGCCCATGGGCTGGCCAAATTACTAAATATGTAACCCCAATTCACCATGATTAATAACTATTAAGGGGTCAAAAATGATATGGTAGTTTTAATATATCAGTTTAGTCCATTTGGTAAGTGGAATGGGTGAAAAGGTTGAAAAACAAAGGAGTTATAAAAGAAACAAATTTGGTTTTGGAAACTGGAAATGGGCTCACGGTTGGCCCAAATCATGAAGTAACCACCCTTTCTCCAAAAACTCCTAAACAAGCAATGGGGAACCCAAACTTGGGTGATTATACATAGATCAAACTTAATAACTCAACATTAATCTCACACAATACCCAAGAAAAGTATCAGGATTTCAAATGAACCGGATCAAAACAAAGACATGAAAAACCGGGTGTGACTGTAATGTTATATGCATATAAAATAGAAATATGGAATAAAATTTTTCATTTAAATAATATCATAATGTATAAATAATCACATTATATTTCACTTAGTTTATAATTCATTACAAAATTTTTCTTATAGTGGGTCTAGCTTCACAACCTATTCCACATTGTGGATCAAGAACCAAAACATATTTTCTTTATTGGTTCAGGCATCAAAACATATTTCCTTTATTGGATTAAGGAGAACTGCTCATTTCCCAATATTATCTCCTCAGATATAAAGCATTAACTAACATATTAAAGGATAATATAAGACCCAAATTTCATATAATGACCATTTATACAAATATTTTCCATTGAAATATGATTTTATTCAAACATAAAAAAAATCACTTAATTATCCAATGGAAAATATGGGTTTCATGAAAAACATTTACATAACCATCCATATTCCATAAAGAGTATAAAGGTGGATGGGGGATTAATTTCATATCATTATTTTAATATAATTAGAATTGAGTATATTTACTTAAATAGATAATATTTCATTATGATAATTGGATAAAAAAAATTGATGAATTTGAAGAACTACCCCCATTTGTTTAAAAGTAATTGTGAATTTTGTATTTTTAGAAAATGATTTTGAAATATAAAAATGATTTTTTAATAGGATTGTTTCATTGGTGAAAACATTTATTCATATGTAATAAAATTAAAAAACATTTTAGAAAACATTTTTAACATTGACATAAAAACAAAAATTTTCCAATAAAATTAAAATTATATATTTAAAATGTGGAAGTGAATTTTTTTGAATATTTATAATTTATAAATACCCTTTAGTATTATAGACTTGAAAAAATAAAGGAATTATATATGATGAAAATATTATGTGGATGATAAAAAAATAATCATGGAAGGAAAATAAATTTAAATATTTTATCATAACATGATTAAAATACAAGATCATATAAATGGATAATAAAACATACTTATAGAAATATTATAAGGGAAATATGTAAATCCCATGATGTATCACATAGTTAGCTTTCCAAATATTAAATATAACATTGTTAGGGTACGAAAATATGAAAATGGAATAAAAATCATTATTGGAGAGAGTAAAAATCATTCTTGACAATGTCATACATTAATAGAATTAAATTCATAAAGGAGTATTATTTGAATAATTTTTTCCCCAATATAGAAAAATCATGTTTAATATAAAATCATATTAAGTATAAAATAAATCATAGAAGTAATAATTCGAAGAAGAATCATTGTAACTAAAATAAATAATATTTGAGTGACAAAATATCTCATGAAATTAAAATCTATTGAATATAATCCCATTATATTTATATCATATGATGGATTTATAAATAAATTTATTATCATGAATGGCATGATATAATTATCTGATATTTTAGTAGATAAAAAAATATTAAAATCATTTTGTGTATATGGAATGTTTCTAAAAGAATCAAAATTTAGATGAAAATACATTATGAACATAATAATTTATAATTTATGTGACATTTGAAAAGGGGTTTATGTGATTAAATTATAATAAAATATAAAATAAATTGGATACCTGACATAATAAAATCACATATAGTAAAATAAACATCATATAATAAAAAAATTATTTAAAAAACAACTCAAAGAATGAAATATTAGTTAACAAACACTATAATCTTTAATCCCACTTAAGAGAACATACTCTATCAACCTATATAAAACATTAATATGATAATGAAATATTTTCAAAACATATTAAAACCTATATGAAATTATAGATATTATTTATTATCATTTATTACAAATATATTAGTGGGTTATATTTCATTTTCATCATCAGATATTCAAATCTTTGATTTTATGGTTATTACTATTTTTGTAATGTTTTGTAGATTATGTATTATAGATTAAATGTACATCATTAGAAGATCAATATATGAACAATAATAGTTGATTTTATTTATTTTAGATTTTATAATTTAAGTTCCTTAACATTTTATTAATGACTCATTATGAATAATTTTGGGATGAGTTTGTTTTTATAAAAAAATGGTGGTAATATTAAAATGTATTAAATTACAATATAACCATTCTAGAATAATGAAAAAAAAATTTATCATTAATTTATAATATATCAAGTATGAGGGTTTCCATTTTAAAATTTTATAAAAACTTAAATCTTATTTCATTTAGGTTGTTAAACTGACCGTAACAAGAACTTATAATAATGGATGGGTGAGTATGGTTATGAAATCGATTCTTTTGGATTTTTATCCTTATTATAGAGGAATAAATATATTATTTGGTTGTTTTAAGGGTGGTGAATCTTATTTCTATAAAATTATATAATTAAGAAAACATTTAATAAAAAATTAAATGCATTTATTTTTTGAGGCATGATGGTGCACGCACATTAAGTCATCATTCTCAGTTTCCATAGAAAAAATAGAAAATATAAATTGGTTTTTATATTTAGAATGTAATTATTTATAGAAATGTATAATTAATTCACTAAATAATATCTTTGAACCTTCTATGTAAGGTATAATAAAAAAAGGATCATGTTTCTTATGGAGGTTGTAGTTTACACGTAAGAAAAATGAAATTTTCTTCATTTTTTGAATGGTTGGGAAAAAAGGTCGAAAATGGTTATAACATAAAATTAATAAAATTTAAGAATTATTATG
This sequence comes from Viscum album, assembly GCA_963277665.1. Lineage (NCBI taxonomy): Eukaryota > Viridiplantae > Streptophyta > Magnoliopsida > Santalales > Viscaceae > Viscum > Viscum album. Next base: position 1,613,616,147 of record OY728142.1, read on the forward strand.
AAAATTATCAATTATTTCAACATTGTTATATTATATAAGTATGTTTTATAATTATAAATAATGGATATAAAATAAAAAATAAAAATTAAATCAAATTTTTCCTTATTCATTGGAAGAGAACTATGGAAAATTAAATTTAGGATTTTAATGATGTTATTTTCATAGGAAACGATCCTTTATGACTTATATAGAATAATTTAGGTCTATTTGGGTATAATGTTATAAATTTTAAGAGTATTTTTTTCATAAATATAATTTGGGGGGTGATGGATCCTTTTATAATGTATATGAGTGACATTTTTTGTAAAAATATAAAAGGTATTGTCAATAATCAATGGTCATGTGAATAAAATAATGGATTATTTTGGGGGGATTTGTATCATTTATAAATCCTCAATAATATATTTTCCAACATTTTTTCATAAACAAATTAAGTATTTTACTCATAGATTTTTTAGGTTTACTATATTTTGGTCTTCATTAGGGTTCAAACCCCATTGGGTGCAGGTACTATAGCAATAATATAGAGTATTATAGTAGTGGAGGTACTATAGAAACAATGGGTACTATAGTGTTGGGAGGTCATTGTAGCAGCGGAAGGGCACTATAGCAGCGAATGGTACTGTATCAGGTAGGTACTATAGAAATACTATTCACCGAATGGGCCTTTGGCCAAAATTTTGGGCCTTGGGCCAAAATTTTGGGCCTTGGGCCCAAATTTTGGGCCTACGGGCCATGTAATGGGCTAATTTCCCACTAGGCCTTCGGGATATGTAATGGGTCTCCCTCTATCCAGTTAAAGATGACATTTCTTTGCTTTAATAATAAATTCGGCTTCGTCCCCAACCTTTTATTAACGCATGAAAATTATATGGTGCATATTAAATAATGTGTAACTAATTATTCTTATTTTGAAATCCATTTTTTCAAATTAAATTTGAATGAGGGATAAATTTTGATGTTAATATTTTCACACGTAATATGTAAAAATTATTTTTATACAAAGTCTCCTTTAATTCAAAAAAATATGATTAAGTTAAAATTTAAATGTTTTTTGTTTCTATGGAACTAATTGGTTTATTATTAACAAAATAATAGTTATGTTTCATTCAAAACATTTCAAAACTAAGTTCTACCTTGTGGATACCTGGTTTTGAAACTACCCAAAATTTGTTTTTATTATAAATAATATTACTCAAGATTCAAAATATTAAACAACAGATTTATAAATTTAAAATACTTTCTATTAAAAATAGTTTTTTTAATTTTTAAATATTTTATAGTCATGAATATCTCTAATAATTAAAAACATCAAAATAATATTATTTTAATTTCATAAATGAGAGGGTATATTTAGAAAAATGGAATTTTATTGAATGCACCAAAAAACAATCTTTTTAGAAAAACCCCAACCCCCACCCCCTCCGCAAGATAATTTTTTACATGAATAATTATTAAATGAAATTATTTTCATCAAATTTATATTGTTAAATTTATAAATTTAGTTTTCATTTATTATAAAAAGCATAATAAGAAATTCCTCTTATAGAAAAACAATATTTTAAATAATGAAATCACATAATTCATTTTCATATGAATTTTTATTTAAAAATGTTTCAATATATTAGTTTGAAATATTAATTATTATCATAATATTGTTTCAAAAGTGCTCAACATAATTTGAAATTTAAAATACCAATCATATTAAAAAATAATAATTCTCTTAAAAGTATAAATTTTTAATGATTTATAATTTAAAAACTAAGTGTGTCATTAAAATATACAAAGTAATCATAAAATAATGGATTAGGAATCATTGCATATTTTCCTTTGTTGGTTAGTCATTACAATTTATTTCCCATATATGATTTGGGATGAAAAACTATTTACCATAGTTGAATATAGAAACGCAGACTATTTTTAAGAATGGGTTTCATCGTAATAGTTGAATACTCATTACCAAACAAGACAATCCATGCTAATATGGTATTGGTATAGTTCCTTTTGAAACATGGATACATAAACAATTCCTTTATAGGTGAACTACATCATCTCCCACTATGTTATTCATAATAAGAAACTTTCTTATATGTATCATACATAATAAATTTTAATCATCACATGGGAAATGGAAACATGATAAAGGGTGAGCTCATATAACTATTAATCTTAAACATGGGAGATATCAATATAAAATGGGTGCAAGGTTATTGAAAAATTACAATAACATTGGAAAATATAACAATCTTATCATTAATAAAAAACATGATTTATAGAATAATTCTTTATGTTTAATTATACATGGATCATAATGGAATCCATGAACAAGATCTGTGGCTGAATAACATAGATATAATACATAGATATGTGTGATACACATAATCATAGAAAATATTTTTTCATGGATACCAAGAATGGAATTTATAACATTTTAGTATTGTATTTAAAACCAATTTATATACGTCATCCTTGGTATAACCTCTCAATTACACGCTTTTATCCTCTAGGTAACCACACAGGCACCCTTATTTTAAGTTATTATAACCACTCATTTACCCTTTATCTCATTAAACATTAATCATTACCAAATTATTTAGATAGAGAAAGAGTTCCCAATAGTCACGCAAAAACTAAATTTGTGTTTCACAAATATCATAGATCATTCATCACATAATAACCCAAAAAATAGGTTTCATTAATATTTCGTAATATAATAACCCATGTGAAATAAATAGGTTTAAAAAAATAAACCTTCCATAACCCTTGAAAAAACGGATGGGTTTATTAAATTTTAGACATACATTGAATTATTAAGGTTTATATCATCAGATAATTCCCATAGTAAAACAAGACTAACTTAAAATGATATCATCTTAGATATAAAATTATATTGAAGGGTCACTTGGATCATTTCCTGAGGAAATTAACCATTTCACTTTAAAATCGCATAAATAAAATTTAAAACATTCCCAAATATTAATGAATAAATTTATTTGAGAATAACCATGAAAATAATCAGATGATTTTTTAAATAATATTGATATCATGTTGTTATAAAAATAATGATCAGGATATAAATTTTAAAATAAGGATTTCATTTACAGTTCTGGTAAGAGGGTCAAAAGTGCCTTATTAAGAAATAGAAATTAATATTTTGTTTAAATAGTTTTTTAAAAATAAAAAACCAAAAAATATATTCAGAATTTAATTTTATAATATTAAAAATATTATTTTAAAACATTTTTAGAAAACATGGATGAGGAAGAAAAATTATTTTTGATTGAATATTGAAATAATGTAAACATTCTCCAAATACATTATTTCTGTCTCTTAAGTTCTTAAAGAGAATAAAATGAAATATAAACATTTATTATACTGAAAAAGATATATTAGAAGAAAATAAATTGATTTATTGAGAGATTTATCATTTTATTTCATCATAATATACTTAAATATAAATAATCCTCATAAAAAATTATATTGTAACACAATGTATTTACCGCTTTGGAAAATTTCAAATCAAAAAAAATCCTTCAAGAGATATAAATATATATAGATATAATTTTTTCTATAATTTTAATTAAAATAATTATAGAATACATTCATTGGATTTATATACACCACATAAAAGAAACAAGTGGATAATATCACAGGTGTATCATAGAAATAAAAGGTAGATAAAAATTAGTTACCTAAAGTCTGGATGTTATTCATACACATTAAAACCTATGTTGTGGAAAATATATGTATACTATAAATATATTTAATAACTATACTTATATATATATCATACCATTTATTATATACTTATAACCTTTTATAACCAATATGATAACAATTCCACATTATAAATCATGTTTTGGCTAATGACTCTATCTTTTTTCATATATGTTTTGGTTCATTATTTTTTATCCATTTTTATGATCATTGTACAATAATATATAGATTTTTCAGAATGATATAAATACCATAAAAATTAATTATATATGTAATTATAATAAAATATAAATTTTACAGACAGAAAATTAATTACATTGTTCATGGAGAAGGTTGGACATATATACACATGAAATTTGGTTCCACTTTCTCAAACGATTAAAATAAAATGGAAATAAATATATTAACATTTAAAAATAATTTTCATGTCATATATACCAAATATATTCATTAATTATATCTTTATTAATATCCAGTGGAAAATAAAATAAAAAATGAATAATATTGATTCGTGGATTTGGGAGTGCACACTTACACACGAGTGATGTTATTATATTTGAATGGATTGAAAGGAAATATTGTATATGTGATATTATAATTATAGTAGTATAAACATTTAATTATTATATTATATAGACATTAAATTCATTATTACCTCAAACCGTGAGTTGTGGTGATTTAAGACTAATTACATCTCTTTGTGATGTGGTAGCCCGCCGTATAAATAATCAATGAATTCATTCCCCATTTGATAGTGGAAAATATGTATACAGGTTAGAAAATAAAAAAAATTTCATTATATCTTATATTTTGATGATATTATATTATCATATTTTAATAATATTGTAATGAGGCAGAAGGGTTAATAAGTCCAAAATTATCAATTAAGAAATATACATCTTCTAAGAATGTAACACACTGAGATTTTGTGAATTTATTTTGTCGAATTAATTTTAATTTTTTGATATTTTTCAATTGACATAAAATTGAATATATATTCCAATTATCATATAAAATCATTATTTTTTTATTATGTTATAGTCAACCCCAATTCATGTTTTGCGATACATACAACACCAACATTTCTTACATTACACACAATATTGAGTTTTTAGGAAACAAAAATTTAATATTATAATTATTTAAATGATATAGTTATAACATAGCCATTAAACATAGTAATATGAATAGTAATAACTACTTTTTAGATATTATTTTTAATGGTTCTAATAAATAAAACATATTGATAATTAGAAATAAAATATTTTTTGGAAAAATCATTATATGTTTAGAAAATCTATTATATTAAATAAACTACCTTTTATGTCATTCTGTAAATAGTAATAAAATTTATTTTAGACACTCCTATAAATTGAATTTGGTAAAATAAAAATATTTTTTGAATTTGGTATGTAAAAATTTACTTGCGATGATTTTTTAGTATTATGTTTAATTTTTTAATGAATTTTGAAAAAAATTGCATTATTGTTAAAAATGCCTACTAATTTAAATAATTTTTAGGGAACCAACCAAAGAATCCATGATCTAGTATCTAATACTAATTTCATTATACTGACAGTAAGGAATCAAATCCCAACAGACCGGGAGTTTAGTAGTCCGAGGTAATAATATACATAAGTGTGAGTTGTATTATAGGTGACCATAATAATTACAACATAATAGTTTCGATGTTTATAAATAAATACCTTTGAGGATAACTCTAATCAATATATTATGTCTCATCATAAAATTAAAAGTATTCTTATTACATTCTTGGGGAAAGAAACATAATAAGGGTGAGCTCAAATTCACAGCAAGAGAAAAATATAGTGGAATCAATAATGAATCAATGATAATAATAATAATGGCATGTTAAATCACTTAACAAACATACCTTAAAATAAAAAAAATGAGAAGGAAGTTCACACACAATATGGAAAGGTAATAACTAGAAACACATTCCATTATAATAACTAGATAAGGCATAAATAAATATGTAAATGTAAGAAACTAAGACACATGCCATCTAAATATCTGAAAAGAAAATATATCCATAGATATGTCGATGAAAATTCTCATGGATGAATAATAATGATTCAAAATTAATGAAATTTATAATTATTATATATCATGTCTTAGGAACATGAGGACTCATACAATCAACATCCTTCCTCTAGATAGTTTAAAATTATAAATAGAAAAACTTTCAATTTTCCCAACTTATTTCACTCATGATAACTTATCATTCTATCAAGGAGAAACAGAATGTCGAGGATCCACACGTAATTTCATGTCCAAATCATTCATTATTTCCTGTAATTTATTTAATTAATAAAATATATACCATATAAAATATCCATATTGAATAAAAGATACATATTTGTCAATAATTTTTCAGTTAAACTGTTAACTATCAATGTAGGCACCGTATATAAAAGATTATATTGTTTAGGAAATAGTATTATCCATGGTAAATAAAATTATTAATTTAGGGAAATTCAATGGCCAATGATAATATGTGATTGAATATTTCAAGGGGGCTAAAAAATAAATCAACTAAGTGAATGTGAATACTTTACTTGGCCAATTCAATCATAAACCATCCATAAGAATAGTATGGATGATATCAATAAAATGTATACCTAGTGGATTAAAATAAAGTGTTGTTGTTTTTGATGAATGGAAAAATTATGAGAAGATCATAAAAAATATTCACGAGGAAAACATAATTTTATTTTGAAAAGAACATTGAAAATAATTTTCAATGAATAACACTTTTTAAAAATAATCTTTTAAATATGCAATGAAATTATCAATGTAATGAAATCAAGTAAATTAAAACTTGTCATATGTGGTAAATAAATATTCCTTTTGAATGATAGAAACGTTAAAAAAATTACATTTCAGGAATGTAACCAAAATATTCCATTGAAAAATTGATAAAATTAAAAAAGGGTAAAAATTAATTTACTAAATAACTTTAACAACATTTTATAAAAAAAGTTTAATAAAACATTGTTTTTTGAAGAAAATGGTTCTTTAACTGAAGAGATAAATGAAGCCATATTTTCTTAAAAACATTTAAAATACTTTGAGTAATAAATGATGTAAAAAATGGTACTAATACATGAAAAATGTCCTCAATTACTATATAATAGGAATATTAAATGTTCTATTGAACAATGGTAATATAATATATATAAATTATAAAAACATTTAAAGGTAACTAAATTTAATGTTGAAGAAATTAATCATTAAACATTCCAACGTGTCCCATACCACTGTGAAACATTATAAATCATAAGCCTCAAGAAGGAATTATATTGAATTAAATCCTTAAATACCATGAAGATAATTCTATTCATGATATAAAATGTAAATATGGTAAGTAGATACAACACAAAAAATATGTATGTAGTGAACATTACTTTTATCTCATGGATGTAATAAGTGAGATGAGAATCCCTTACATTGATTTTCCATTAGGTTGAATATTCTTTAACATCCTTTATAATAAACATATGTTAATTTTATACTTTCTTGAGATGGTTTTTCATGTTTATATTAATTTGATTTCACTTTTTACTATGTTTTATAAAATAAATTTAACAATTAAATTTACGTAGGCATGTCTGACTAAATTCAGTTTATGTTTAAAAAAACATTGGTATGTCAAGTATGGTAAAATGGTTCATTATATAACATCTTTAGAATAATATTCATTCAATAATTATCATATTTATATATAAATTATACTTTTAAAATCAATCATTAAATACAGTTATGAATAATTAATTAATGTTATGATCGTGGAGACTTTAGACTATATGTATGCTTGACTAACATTCTAATTTTTCAATGGTCCTTAGAAAAATAAGGAAAGTAACATAATATCTTAATATAATTACCATTATATCCTAAATATAATTTTATTTAATCATATATATTATATATATAATTATTGTGATGTAAAATGATCCACATCAGGTTGAGGTGGTGGTAGTGTACATGTCCACAAATGACATTATAAATTTTTATGTTTGTGAAAGGATGATAATGAAAATGATATATATAGAGTAAAATTATATAAAGTTAGTTATGACATGAATATCATATAGAAGTTTTTTATTTACCATATGTTAAATTGAAAACATCCTTTATACATTCTACATTTTCTGTGAATGAATCACATCACTTTGAAAGGAGGTAGTCCACACTTCCTCAAACGATGTTATCGTATTAAAACAAAATGGAAAGTATTAAATAAGTATACAGAATTAAAAAATGTCATACATGTTAAATATAAATATAGTGTCTATCATAATTGTGAACCATGAATGTTGGTAAAGGAAAAATGATCAATAATTGTTTCGTGTGGCAGTAGTTCATCAGAAATTGAAAGAGAATGTTCATTACCCATTAGATGGAATTTTGTATAAGTGTAGGTCAAAAACATAACATAAATACATCATAATATTTTTAGGGAACTTTTTTTATATAATTAAATAATAAGAATATATGTTGGTTTGGATAATGGAAATAAAATTAAAATGCTTGAAAGAGGATGTTACCTCTTAATCGGGTAAGTACTTTTGGTTTTTGGAAAAAGGATACATTTGAATGATATCTACCCAATGAAAGGATTCATGGAAAGGGGAGGGGTTATGGGAAGATATATGGGATGATCATGGCCTAACCAATGTGGTATGATAGTTGTGATGAATGGTGAGAGTTGGTGGCCTTTATAAGAGAGGAAAATTGATTACTTGGAATTTTTAGAAACAAGTTATTTGTACACATGTTTTTACCTAAAAAGAGTTATAACGAACTAATAAAAATTCGGAATAGAAGGTTTATGAAGTATATTTGTCCATCCAATTGGTTTTGGAAAAGTTTATAGGTTAATTGGGCCAGTAAATTAAAGGTTTAGCCATTTATTAATATTAATTTTACATAAATATTTGTAATTAATATTAACTACATTCACTTATATTTTATACCAAAAAATGTTGGCCTTTTTAGACATTATACTTTATTTTGATTACAAATATGAAATATATTTTCCCAAAATCTAATCACATAAGTGGAATGAATTAATACACAATTCATCCTAAATGTGGGATGACAATGGAGGTTTTCATAGTAAAAAATGTCTGAGTGTTTGATATGTTTTATAATCTATTTCAAAGTGAAACTGATTCTGATGGAATCATTGGTTATGGAATCCCCAAGGTTGTGGTGTGGATTTATCATCTTGGTTATCTTATTCCTTTAATGGATCTTCAATTTATAAGTGCTATTACAAACTTCTTGGGATCCTTTCTCTATGTATATTAGAGATCTCTCCACCTAGAATATCCAATGTCAGCTAGAATTTTCATATAGATGAACATATCGTGCCCCCTTCTATCCAAGATCCTGGTCAATGTTGAAGGCATGAAAGACTTGTATAATCCATTGCTTTATCCTTCCCCACCATGACCCGACTACAATTTCAATATTCAATGGCATGATCTTTTATAATTCCATAAGTCCCAATAGGTGAAGTCAATCCAAGATCAAAATAAATTCTGGTGCTCTTCCAAGGCCTCTATGGTACAAAATGTTTCCTCTCTCATTATTGTCCCAATGCCTGGAGATCTTTGTAAGATTTTTCTTTCCTCACATTCACTCTGAGTGATATAAGTATCATTCTCCTTGATAAATAGATTTATGGAGGTCTTAACACCTCCTTGTAATTATTTTGTTCCTTTCGAATATAAATGTGGATACATATTTCCTACTATCATATTGGTCTCATCCTTGAAGTTTTTCATGAGCTTCTTTGAGACATTTAAGTTGCTTCCTCTTCCATCCTCCCAAACATTTCCTACCATCATGGTGCTAGTTGTAGAGTTTGTATAGGTTAATTTTAAGAATAGAATTCATTTTTATCCTCTATTTTATAGATCTCCTTCCAAACTTCAAGGTGTAACCTCCATAGAGCCCTTTCAAGTGGTAAAGCTTCATTATTCTCCAAAGGATTTAGTACATTCAAGGCATTATCCAGTTTCTCAAACTTCATTACCATTTATAGTTCAAACTAGATCTATATCAATGAATAAGTCTAAATCTAGATCCTCACCGAAATCTCAGGTCTATGCTTATGGGGAAAGTATGAAATTCATGTTCCATCAATGGTTAATATCATCCTATGGAATTCCCATGAATTGGGATCTCAAGTAAATGTTTATTTCATATTCGATGATTTTATTTCCAATTTTTTATTGTGGTTCCAATTATCTAACTCAGATAGGATCACACCAAAGACATGACTTTTACTTATCACCTTAGAGTTTGGGGATTCGTTAAAGGCCTTCACATAAACACTCGTATCTCAAAACACTGGAAAGTTAAAATTTAATTTCATTTTATCTCTTTATCAGATCGATCAATATTTATTTATTTATTAGTTTGATCTCTTAAATCATTCTTATAGTTGCATATGTTAAATGTGAAACCCATGCTTAGGACTCCCTTGGAAAATATATGAGTTCTAGTATCCTAGGAGACTCTCCATGGTTATTATGAGGGGACATCAACATCATGGAAAATAATAATGACAAAAAAATGATATATATCCTTTCCTAGAATAGCATGTCAAGATTCTGTGTTAATAATTTTAAATAATAGTCGTGTGGATGTTGGTTTCATATGGAATCCATTCTCTTGGTGAAATAATAAACAAGGGTGTCATCGTTCATGGAGTAATCTTGACCATTTTTTTAGTAAAGTAGATGTTATTTTTTTCATTCCCTTATATTAATGCCTCCAATATGATTCATAGTTTCTTAGAAAAATATCCTTTGTGTGTTTCCTTTCAAGTCAGAAGAAGTTTTGCAGATTTCTTCCATTTTTCCTCTTCATATGCTGATAAATTGGTAATTATTAACATCTTAAGAGACTCTTAAAACAACTCTTCTTGTGAAAATACCTATATTTATCTTCATAACAACATAATTATTTTAAAATTATATATTTTCTCTAGGTTCATGATCCTTCCATCTGGTGATCACATATTAGAGACTTTAAACAGAGACATTTAGTTGTTGGAGTCAACGTTGGATGATGTTTGGGGGGAAGGCATTTTTATTGATTTGAAATGACCAAAAACAATCTAACCGAATTTTTTTCAATATATAAATGTGTTTCTCTAGAAAATGCTATGGTGAAATGGCTCTAGGAAGGTGATAGAAACTTGAGATACTTTCAGGATTGTCTTAAAGAAAAACACAGAAATATATATCATATCTTGTAGCTTGGGGATGGGAATTTCCCTAATGAAAAAGTTGTTGTTGGAGATCTGGTGGATAAATACATCAAGTATCTTATAGTGTCTCCCAACTTGTGCATAATGATCCACTGTACAATATTCACTTCTGTTTTGATAAATTTAATACATCGTATTGTGTATGGAACCATGAATGCAATGGGGGAGGCTATCCAGGATGATAAAGAAATCTATGAGGAGATGTGTTCAATTAATCATTACATTTCCCATGGGCTTGATTCCTTCCCACATTCTTTCTATAGAACCTATAGGACATTGTGGATAGGATCATGCTAAGTGCATTCATGTATTATTTCAACATCGGAAGTATTCCACAAGTGGCATGTTTTACTGTGCTTGTTCTTCTGCCAAAATTCTATGACCCCTAATCATTAAATCAATACCTTTTGATTAGATAATGAAATATGCCCAACAAATTCATTGCTATAATTCTTATAAAAATACTTGATCCCTTCATTCCAAGTTGGGTTATTGAGGGTCATAATGGCTTTGTGAATGGTAGATCCATTCAAGGGGTTGTTTCCTTAGCCCATTAAGTTATTTGTCACATTAATATGAAGACTCTTTATAGAAATGTCACCATAAAATAAGATATAATAAAACTACTATTATATATTTGAATGGATATTAATTATAAGTGTCCTTAAAAATTTGTTAATCTATAATTGGGACATTTATCTTCAATTTCATTATTTTAGTTCCAATTTATGGGAACTACTTTTATGGGAAATCAGTTGGGTTTTTTCAATTTAGTTGGAGGTTTTTTTTAATAGATACCCTCTTTCCCCATCCTTTTTTCATTTATCAACATTTATCAACTGATATTTTAATTTTTTTCATATTAGTGGGTAAGGTTTCTCTATACTAAAATAAGCATATGTTTGATAGAATCTCACATCTCATGTTTACTAAGGACACTATTCTTTTTTTAATTGTAGTAGAATATCAAGTCATTGGTTAGTGAAGCTTTGGAATCTTAGTTTACATGGTGTAGGAATGTTTAAAACCATGAGAATATTAATTTCTTTATTCCTAGCTGATGCTCAGAAAGGTACGTAACAACTTTGGAAACCAATCATGGAAAACAAAAAGGGTCTTTACCAAATATAAAACTAGGTTCTAATGTTTTACCTAACATTGTCCCCATTAAATCGTATTGATATGGTTAATGATAAAATCATGGGTCTCATTTTGAATTGGAAAAATAGATTATTATGCTTACCTTGATCAACTCTGTACTTTCTTCCATTCCCATGCACATACTATCCATGTTGAAGATTCTTAAAAAGTTTATTCCCAACATTGAACGCACTTGGTTTCATTTTTATGGGATGGTCACTTAAATGGTAAATCTCACTTGGATTCTTGTAGAAATATTTATAAAACCATAAATGGTGTGGGTTTTAATTTATGTAGTACCTAGGGTACCATTCATGGTCTTTTTGCCAAAATTTCATGGGAACTAATTTTGGGGGGAAATTTTTGGGTAAATCATATGAAATGTTCCTATTGTATTAATGGGAGATCATCCAAATTTAAATCCTTTAAATTTTAGAAAATGATTCAGCCTCACATTCCTATCCTCCAACAGTACACTCATTGGATAATTATAAAGGTTGAAATACATTATTGGCATCAAAACCTATTAGAAAAATCCTTGGATTCTTGAGATTTTCTAATCACAAGTATTAGCTTCAGGGAGGCTAGTGAAAATCCCATATAAACCCATAACATTGTTGATGATAACTAGATAAGCCTCTTTTGTATAATTGAGTTTTCCAGTTACCCAAAAAAGTGTGTGTTCACAGGTTCAGTAGATGGATCCTTTTCTACTTGTGTCTTTATTAAAATTCAACATGTTTCTCCTCTTCAGGATCAATATGGTAGAATATTATAGTGTAAGGAACTTCTTTGGATGTTTTTGGTCCGGTTTTGTCTTGTGTGAAACATGCATCACCTTCATAGGAGAAAAATCATAGGAGAGGGATCTTTTTCACTTTGAAATGATAGTTCTATAGGGAAGCACAATCTAAATTCATGACCCATTTATTTTTCAGTAGAGAATAGGCAATGACGACATTATATTCGTTTGGCTAGTTCACATGTTGGTTTGAATAGTCTTTTTCAACTGAGGTTTCCTACAACAATAGTTACATTTGGTGGATAGAACAAAACCAAGGAAAATTCTAGATCACTAATTTTTATTGATGGCTCCTGTATATTATAGATTTCAAGAAATTATAACAGGAACAAGTCTTCATTAGACACCAACATACATATTATATTAAAACCATGAACTTAATTATGGATTTTTCTATGTAGGGAAATGATTCGGTGAATAAACCTTCTCTCCTACCTATATTACCCCAGAACACCCCTCCCATAAAAACCAATGGTGCTCTGGGTAAATGGATTTGGTGGAAGCCTTCATCCTCATAGAAAATTTTAAATATTGATTATTCCTATTTCTCAAGGTCTATGAGATGTGGTGGAGATATTAGAGACTATAAAGGGTCAGTTATTGTTTCCTTCACTTCTTTCTATGGGAGGGGTGATTCCCCTTAAGTGTAATCCCATGCCTTTCTCACCAAGATGCTTTTTAGAAACAAGAGGATAATTCCTATCATAGAGATCAAGACTAATTAATTAATTATCTATAGTAAAATATCATTTAAAGTCCCTAAACCTTGGTCTATTGAGTATTCCATCAGAATAAGAATGCACCTCATGAATAATCACATGAGAATTATTCATAATTGGTGTGAGGGTAAGGAAGTGGAAGATATTCTAGCTTATAGAGCATCCCAGAATGATCAGTTACATATTTTTTATTATTTTGGTTCTATTCCACTTGTGGGTAAAAAAGAATTTCTAGAAGATTATTTTGGATTATATTAATTTTTTCATCATTAATTGTATCAGTGTAATCTCTCAAGCCTCATTATTTTTAATAAATAAATTATTTTTTTGGCCAGTATTTTTAATTGTTCATTAAAAATTTAATTATTTCATAAAAATATCAAAAATTCACCATAACATAATGATTATGTTTTTACTTCAAATATGATGTTTATTTTAACACAAGAAATCAATTAAACTATCAAAATTCATATTTAAAATGGGGTTTCCATTAAAAGATGGTAAATTTTCATTTACAAAAAATGGGTTTTATGTGGAAAGTATGGAATTTTCATATCATAAGAATATCAATACAATGGATGAATATCAAAAATATTAAACTGAATATAATATATATATATATATATATATATATATATTACACTAATATCACCACACTAATGGTAACTAATTTAATATATTATCAAAAAAAAAATTTATCAAAAAAATGGTTTCTATAAAAATAATCACTTCTTATTAAATTGCTTGTTATATTCATTTATAATTAATTTTTAACATATTAATTCATTCAATCCTGGTATAATCCATAAAATTAATAAGTTAGTAAATAATATTCATATCCACTTTCATAAAAACATGGTTATTCTCATTATAATTTTATAATATAATATTATTCAATAACACTCAGTCTTATAAGTGATATAAGGCATTGAGGAATGTATCTCTTGAGTATAACACAAGTTAACTTGGTGTTAAAAGCTTTGAAATATATAGAATTTCTTTTAAATAAAAAATACATTATAAATTATCAAGATTGTATATTGATTTTTGTGGTTGGTGTCATGTGTCATATGTGCTATAGAATAAAAGGTTATTACATTAGATTTTTAGAGTGCCACATTATCCTCACAGTATATAAATTTCATCATTGGGATTATAAACACAATCATGGTGATAAATTGTTTCATACTTATTATATATAAAATCCAAAATTATGAGAAGGTTTCAAATTTCATTTTATATAAAAGTGAAAATGGAAATTACAATTCTCACATGTACTACCATGTAAGTAGGTCTATATATATAGGATAATTTGTGGAAAGTATGGATATATACTTGGAGGAAATGTATAAATATTTATATATGATGTGAATGAGGTCATAAATCTACCAAATGTGGACAATCAATAGAATGTTGAGGGCCTCAAATCCTTAAATGATAAATTATATAGAAACCCATAGATTCAAAAGAAATTAAGGTATTCGGAAAACAATTTATTTCTAATCCATTCCCCTAATTTTTCATAATTAGTTTACAACAAATAAATATATAAAAATTTTCTTACTTTATATGTTCCAATTTTATATGATTAGTCCTAAAATTTGGTATTTCATTAATTAAATTTAATTCATCCCTTTAGTCCTATAAATTAATTGTCAATAATGAATTTTTTTTATTACCTAAAGCACTAAAAGATACATTTAAAGGATTTTAAGGCTTATAATAGAGAGATAAGTAAAAATATTTGTCTCTAACTATTTTCTAAAACTAATAAATTAATTAGTAATCCTAAAAATTAATACTAACAGTTCATAATTAAAATTTATTCATAAAATTGATTAACTAAAACAATGAAAATTTAATAAGTACATTGCATAGGTCATTGGTTAGTATAAAACCCATATCATCCTCTAGTCATATGTTTAGGACCTGTTTTGTTTTAATATTTGATTGGTTGTTACTCATTTTACATGATGTGATATTCTAAAAACAAACTAAAATAATTTACAGAATATATAAGATGGTAATTCTTAAAATAAGGTTAATAACTTATCATTATTTAAATAATTGTTTACAATTCAACCCTAACACATAAATAGATCATCCAATTATTTCCCAATAGATCCTTCCTTATTCTAGAGTTTATCCCCAAGAATAATAAATTTATCCAAATAATGTCCACGCTCTCCACACCAATGAAAATAAATTATAAATGATTTCATTTAATGATCTTTATTTCCTTCGATCGTACTCTTAATTTTCCACAGAAATTGTTTTCATTATTTCCTGTATTCCCACACTTAAATGATTTCCTTTTACATTAATACACATTCCTGGGTTCCTCCTTCCACACTTCTCACATGTCTTAAATCGAGCCTTCTTTTCATTATGGTCTACACCACTCAAGTTCTTATCAGCCTTTGTGTTTCTATTCTTTGATGTGTTTGGGATTTGGTAAAGTTATATATTGTTAATAATATTTTGGGGAAACATCATTGAAATAAACATAATATGCTTTAATAAATTCAACATGTAATATGATTCCTTATATTGAAAACCTTATCTTTCATGTTAGATGTTAACATGAATTATTCGGGTTCCAACCATTGAATTAATCAGCAATATTCACAGTGAGAAAATAGTAAAATAATTTATAAGATATGTAAATCATTCCACCTTAATTTTAATTCTATAAACCATATAGTTAACCTAGAATACCCATCTTCATTATCTATTTAAATTCTTCGTAATGTTTTGTATTTAAAACATGGATTATCTTAATTATATCCCATATGAGGGTCAAACTAGGTGTGTGGTATGGAATTTTGTCGTCTACCGGGTTACCACGAGTCAAGCCCAGAACACCTTGTCAGAATAGTTACTCCTAAGGTCATCTATTCCCGAACTATGTCAACTTTTAGTGTACTAATAAGAATGTATTTATACTAAGACCCAAATTATCTATACATTACCAAATTTCTATGGTGTTCTTATATACTTATCCTAAAATTATACCTTAGTTTAATGTTCTATAATATATGATTTCCTAAATCTAGTTCCCAAGGTCTATACTAAACATCCTTTGATACCAAATATAGTGGCTTGACCCTATAATCCTGGAGTCAGTGTCTACTACTAATTACATTGGTATGATTACAAGATATCAAATCATGAGGTACCAAGAGTATAGTAGTATTGGGAAATCATATAAATAAGTGTGATTTGTATTACAAACGACTACAATAATTATGAAATAATTTTTTTCTTTTTTCTAAATAAATAACTTCAATAATGACTCTAATCCATCAATTATATTTCTTAATATCCTTCATAGTACAATTATTGGATTCTTGTGTAAAGTAACATAATAAGGGTGATATTAAATGATCAGTATGAGAAAAATATAGTAGAAGTAATAATGAATTAATGAGAATAATAATTATGTAATGGTTAATAAATGAACACATATACCATGTAATCAAAAAATTGAGAAATAATTTCATAAACAATATGGAAAGGTCATAACTAAAAACACAATACATTTAAATAACTAGATAAGGAAATGTAAATAAAGAAAGGTAAGAAACAAAAACACATGCCATCTTAGTAACTGAAAATGAAATTTATATAAAGATATGATATCGTAAAATATCATGGATAAATAATAATGAATCAAAATTAAGAAAATTATAAATTATTGGTCATTCTGTCTTAGGCACATGAGGAGCTATACTTTCCAGATCCATGCTTTGACAAGTTTAAAACTATAGTTAGAAACCTGTTTAATTTTCATAACTTATTAGTCTCATGAGAACCTATCAATGAATTTAGGAGCAATATAATGTCTAGGATCCACCCATTATTAAATTTCCAGATCATTCTTCATATCGATTAATTGATTAAATTAATAATCTATATTCCTTATAAAATATTCATATTGAATAAAAGATACCAAATTATTAATACTTTCTTAGTTAATAAAAAAACATTAAATTTTTTCACTCTATGTAAAATGTTATATGGTTTATGTAATAGTAATATTCATGATAAATTAAATGGATAATTTAGAGAAATTCAATGTTCAATGATCATAGGAGATGCAATATTTTAAGAAGATGACTATATAATTCAATGATGTTAAGGTGAATAATATACTTGGACAAATAAATCATAAACCATCAATAATAATTGTAGGGTTGGTATTAATACAATATATACCTAGTGGAATAAAATAAATTCTTGTTGTCTTTGATGAATTTAAATATTATGAAAAGATTATAAACAAAATTCTTGTGTAAAAAATCCTTTTTTTAAAAAAACAATTTTAAAACCCATTTATTTTAATATAACATTTGAAAAAATATTCCTTAAAAATTATGATTTTAGATAAGAAAATGAATCTTAGAAATAAATTAAGGTGAGTAAATATATACATTTCATATGAGGTAAAAGAACATTCATTTTTCATTGTAAAAATGTTTGTAAAAAATAATGTATTAGGAAATATAAAAGGAATATTCCATTAAAAAATTTATAGGAGACAAAAAGGGTATAAATTTTATAACCATATAATTTTGAATCTATTTTTTAATTTTTTTAACAAAACATGGTTTTTAGAAGAAAATGGGTACTCCAACTAAAGAGTGAAATGATGGAGGGTTTTCTTAAAAACATTTTTAATACACATTTAGTACCAATGAGTGGATAAAATGTAAAAATAGTTGAAAAAGGTCATGAATTACAATATGAGTGGAAAATAAAAGGGTTTATTGAACAAAAGTAAAAAATAATTCTCAAATTTAAATAGAACAAAAATATTATTAAAGTAATTATTGAGGACAATGATCCTTAGATATTCCTATGTGCCTCATTTAACTTTGAATCATTTTAAATCATAAACCTCATGAAGGAATAATATTAATTGAAAGAATTAAATACCAATAATTTGATTTAATTCATGATATAATATTTAATGATGGGAAGTATATACACCACAGGAAATATGTAAGTGGTGAACATGACATTTATCTCACGGACATAAAAAGTGAGATGAGAATCTCCTACATTGATATTCTTTTTGGGTGAATGTTCTTTAACATCATGTATAATAAACATATGTTAATTCTTCTCCATATTTATAAATTTTTCATGTTTATCATCAATTTTATTTCACTTTTTACTATGTTTTATTCAACTACTAATACAATTATGATTATGTCTGATGTTTTAACCAAATACAGTTTATATGTCAAAAATCATCTTTTGTATGTCAAATATGGTCAAAAGGTTCATTATATAACATATACATATTAATAATAAAGACATGAAAAAATATTTATACTTATATTATACTTTTAAAATTAATCATTAAAAATTAATATAAAAATGATTCAACATTATGATCATGGAGACGTTTGGCCATATGTACGTTTGAGTAACATTATCATTTTTCAATGATTCTTAGAGAAAAAAGTTAAGTAACACAAAATCCTTCCAGAATGATAATTATATCCTAAATAACATGTTATATTATCATATATACTTATATATATAATATTATTGATGTAAAATTTATCATATCATGTTAAGGAGGTGGTAGTCCACACATCCATGAATGATGTTATTACTTTGTGAGTGTGAAAAATGATAATAATGAAAATGATATACATATAAATTATATCTCTATAAAGGTAATTATTTCATGATTTTTATATATTGGTTTTTTAACCAATTTTTAATTAAAACTGTCATTTATATGTTCCACATTTACTGTGAATGAATCGCATCTCTTTGAGGGTGCAGTAGTCCAACTTCCTCAAACGATGTAACTATATTAAGAAAAAAATGGAATGTATTAATGGTATGTGTAATAAAAGGATTAAATTAGTATAAATACATAATATAAATAATATATAACATATATACCGATTGTTTTTATCATAATTTCCAACCATGAAAGTTGGTAAAGGAAAAATGATCATTCATCATTTCGTGAGGCAGAAGGTCGCCATACATAGAAATGGTATGTTCATTACCAATTATATGGATGTGTGTGTAAGTGTAGTTAAAAAACATATATTAAAAATATCCTAGTATATTAAGGATACGGTGGTTTTTATACAATAATTTAATAATAATAGATGATGGGTTGGATAATAGAAATAAAATTAAAAAGCCTAAGATAAAATGTTACCTCTTAATTAAGTAACTACTTTTGGTTTGTATCAAAAGGCTTCATTGAATGTAATTATATACAAAGGTGGGCCTCAAGGTATATAGAATGGATATTTGGAATCTATATGTCTAGATATTGGTGGATATTATGTTGTTTAATAGGTTTTAGGAATTGGGAGAGGTGGTTACCTTTTATAAGGGAGGAAAAGGACTCACATGGAATTGTTGGAAACAAGTTAGGTGTACACATGTTCTTACCTTAAAAAATACATAAGAAACCAAAAAATATCAACAATGGTAGGTTTTTTCTGATATATAGCCATCAAATGCGTTTTGTACAAGTGTGTTGAACAATTGAGACATTAAATTAATGGTTTAGTATTTCATTAAGCTTAATTTTACCTTAAATATTGTAATTAATTTTAATTAAATTCACTAATAATTTCGGTAAAAATCATATATGGGATTATTATACATTATAAATTATTTCTATTCCAAATATGGAATCTAATTTCCCAAATTATAATCACAGAAGTGGCGGAAATTAATTTAAAATTCTTCTTACTGGTGGCACAACAATGTGGGTTTTAATGTAAAAATGTCTGAAAGATTTCTATGTTTCTATAATCAATTTCATAGTGAAATTTATTGAAATTAAATTAATTTAATTAATTGATAAAAATATTTTCTAATTAAAAATTAAAATCAATTAAAAGTATAATTTATTCATATTAATATGTTTTATGAAAGAGCATTCATGAAATAAAATTCGATATTTTTGATAATCTATTAAAAAATTATTTGTCTCAGAAAAATTTCAAAAAATAACCCAAGCCTATTTATTGTGTTTATATTTCAAATATGAATCGTTTTTTACAAATTAAATAAATATGAATCGTTTTTTACAAATTAAATAAATTAATGTGTCAAAATTCAAATTTAAAATGGGTTCTCTATTAAAAGGTGGAAGAATTTCCTTTATAAAAATATTGGTTTTTATGTGTAATATTGGGAATGATCTAGTCTTATGCATATCAAATCCAATATAGAAATATAAAAACTATTTTATTTAATATAAAATATATATATATTTCATTAATATAACTCACTAATTGAAATTAATTTAATTTATTAACGTAAAACAAATTTTTATGAATAAAAAATAGTATTCTTTGAAAATATTCACTTTATATTCAATTGATTATTATATTAAATTATAATTTAACTTTAAAAAATTAATTCATTCTATGCTTTTTTAGACCATAATTTTCATAAGTTAGTTAATGTTTTTCTTTAAAGGCTATCATAACCAATTTTTTATATGTAATTATAATTTAATAATATATTATTGTTCGATAGAACTCAATATTGCATGTAACTCAAAGCATTGAGGAAGGTCGCACTTGTTTGTAATGAATTAAAACTTGGTGATATATGTTTTGAAATATAAATAATCTATTTTAGATACTAAATATATTATATTGTATCAATATATTATAATACATTATGTGGTTAATGTCGCATGTCACAAATGCTATTGAATATAAGGTTATTACATCATATTTTCATAATGTCACATAATTACTATGATTTAAATTAATTATGAATGTCCAAATATACCAATAATACATATATTATTCCATTATCGGTCTTTAGAGTCATTTTTTAAATGAAATTAAATAAGAAAATTAATTTAACTTTTGAACATGTCTTTTACTTTCCTTCTCTCCGTATCTACAGGATTAGTGTTAAACATAATTAAATAATTTGGTAAATTGAATTTGAGAAAATGGACATACATGGTTGTAATAATTATGAATTTTTTGGTCTAATAGGATCAATTTATTTTTTTTTGGTGAATAGAAAATTTGTATTTTTATTCACCATAGTTATGGGTAAACATGTCAATTAAAGATAAAATTAATTTTATAATATTATAATAGTACCATAACAGTTGTCCTAAATTCATTTTATAAGTGAAATTATACTAAAATCAACCATAATCTGAAATTATAACACTTTTTAGTCACTTGGTTAAAAATATTACAATTATTATATTTTATTTAAAGATAAGTAAAAAATGTCATACACAAAATTTTAATAAGTAAATCATATTTAATATAAGGTTATACACAATATAAATTAGTCAATAAATATTCATTTTAATGATAATAACTTTACCTTAATTATGATATTTTATTTTCAATTGTTTGAGATGAAATCATTTAATTAAATTCTTGTATAATAATGATGAATTATTTGTTTATTTAATGTAAATATCAGGCAAATAATATTAAAAATATTAAAATAAATATAATTTTACCTATTTACTTCAAACCAATACTTTAATAGATAAATGATACATGTTATATATATATATATTATATTTCTTAGTTCTAATTTATCATGTTTTCTATAATTTATTTAAAAGACAAATTATAAATAGTATAAAAATTGACCTAGATGATACTTTAAAATGAAACATATTTTATAAAATGTTATAAAGTTTAAATAACTGTAAAATTTAGAAAAATTAATTGCAAATTTTTAAATATTTCTTTAGTGATCCTATTGGGGTTTTTTGGAATTTTAATGTAATTATATCAACCCAAAATATTAAAAACCTATATTGTTATGGTAAGAGTTGAAGGATTTAACTAAGGGTTAAAAGTAAAAGATATGGTTAATAATGTTACCTAAACCTGTCAAAAAAAAATTGGGTGAGAGGATTTAGACCCCTACTTTTCTTAGAATCAAAATAACTTTCTTTAAAACTATTTTAAATCAAAGAACAATTTATATGAATTTTAATTTTTATGAATTTCCTAGAGTTCCCCTCTCTTTTATTTTAAAATTTAACCAAATCCCTCAATTCCTAACACCACCTTATACATTATAAGTCGACCAAACACTAAAACATTCTCCTATAAAAATCATAGTTATGTTCTAGAGGTAATTTTCGTCAAAAAAAATGTCATCCCTAATGTCTTTAAGAGGAGATACAATGCATGTCCACTGAAGAAGAGGTAATTGTTTTACCAATACAATTCAATTTTTTTACATATTTTACTACCTCTCATTATGTTCTTTCCATACTAAAGTAATAACTCCAGAATCATCTCTATAATGATATTTTATTCTATTAATGGTAAAACCATATCCCTCCTTAAGTACATTATATTAAAAACAATATCACCATGAATGCATACATACGGCTTACTGTCTGTACACCAAGCGGTAATATTTTTCCCATCAATATTTTTTTTAATGAAAACTATTATTAGTTTATTGAATATATATTATATTTATAATATAATTATACCTCTTAAATAATAATTTCATATCTACTATTTTCTCACCTAAATTTTTTTGGTAAATTATAATTTCACTCATGTGTACGTAAGGCTTACCATCTACACAATGAGATGTGACTCATTATTCACCTATATTTCACAAGGATGGTAATAAGGATGAATTTTTTGAATTTATATATTATAAATGACTTTAAAATTATTTTGGAATAATAAAAACTCTTATAATTTCTTTTCTTTTAACCTGACAGGAAAATGAAAAAAAATGTTTGTGCATACGTACGACCTGTCATCTCCGTGAATGGTGTATTTCATTTTTCATTAAAGATTGTTATAAATACATATATATTGAATATATTACATATTTATTTCGTTTTTTAAATTCTTGAAATATGTAAATTATGATCTATGTATCATAATCCTAAATAAAAATTCAACCCATGTTTATATGAAACAAATTATTTGTTTCTCATTTGATATTGATGAAATGATTTTCATTTTCCTCTATGTG
This sequence comes from Viscum album, assembly GCA_963277665.1. NCBI lineage: Eukaryota > Viridiplantae > Streptophyta > Magnoliopsida > Santalales > Viscaceae > Viscum > Viscum album. Next base: position 1,613,639,830 of record OY728142.1, read on the forward strand.
GATCATATGATTGAATTCATGTGAAGGTAATTACCTAATATATCTCCACTGAATTATTAATGAATCAATATCTATATATGAAATTTTTATAATGCATAGGTGAATAATGTATAAATTATGATATATGGAATATTCTTGATATACCTTATTGATATTCTTATTAATACAAATTGATTACATTGAATCCACATTTACATGTTTTTATTTATGTTCTTTATTTTTTTTACTCCCTTTAATCATTTGTTAGGCCCTATTCATATGCCTCTTTCTTATAATCTAAGTATTTCCTTTATGTATTCCTTTCTAGGATTTATGGTAACAAATTTCATTGAATGATCTCCCCAAGATATGATAAGAAGTAAGGGTAACCTAGGAATAACCTATGATGATGTCTAGATATTAGATTAGAATAATTGTTGTGTATTTCATCCTTATGTAATTCATGTAATATTTACCTAATGTCCAAGACACTAAAACTAATGATATATCCTTCCAGATCATTAATGTGATATTTTATTAAGGATTTAAATAAACCTCATTAATGTAAAAATCTTGTCTCCATAGCTAGTATCAAAGTATGTTTTAGTTACTGGTCAAAAAAAATTATTATAAATCATTATTAATAACTTAAAGGATATATCTAAATTTATGAAAAACATCTTGGTATTTTTTTGATTATTATATTAGTGATTTCAATGTAAATAAGTATTTATCTATATATTACATGTGGATTTGTCTTTGTAACATATGTACATATGTTTAACACTTGAAAACATAGTATTGAGATAGAATCAATCTAGAACTGTTGAATGAAAATAGTCCCTACTAAATACCTAGTTTGATACTCCCAAGGTATATTCAATGGTAAATCTAATTCTTGTACAAATCAATATGAATGTTATAAATAAAACTATTTTTAAAATTAAAGTATATAATTCCATAATAATGATATTTAATTTTTCAACCATTAATCATTATATTAAAATTTCTATTATAATATTCCCAACAGTAACAGATTTTTCACCTCGGTATTCTCCTTCAATAAAAAATGGATGTAAATAGAATAAATCATGCAGAAAACAAATGAAATAAAAAATGTGATGACAAAATTCCAACTACTGGGGTGTTTAATTTAAGAATATAATGTTTATGAAAAACTAGTTATAATGTATTACTATTAGAAACTAGAATTAATATTTTTTTAGAAGAATAAAAAATAATTCAAGGTCAAATTTTTTGATGAATCCAAACATTAGGAATTTACGAAAAACCACATAAAAATGAGGGAAAAGTAATTCAAGGAATTGTTTACAATGAAGTGTAAAGTTATACATGTGAATAAGAGATGTCAATATATCTTTTAAATATCATAGTGATGTGAATAATAAACTTATAAACATCAATGATATGAGGAAGATGATGTTGGAGAATCCTAATGTTCAATGTATCAAATGTAGAAAAATTAATAATTCCCCTAACTAATGTCTTAATTAGAGGATAATGAAGTGATAAACGGTTCAACGTAAGCCACTATTAGCAGTTCTATGTCATAGTTGTGGAAAACATGGGAATTATACATGTTAGTCCCCTTTTCTAATGTCTACTAAATATGGTAAGAACGTGTAATCTCTAGTCCAATAGAACTATGATGGGACTACACTTTGAAAACTATGATACACTACTACAATGTTCTTTTTGTATTATTGAGAGTCGAATTTATGTGTGATATTTTTTAAATTTTCATGTAATCCACTAAAATGAATTGATTTTATCAATAGAAAACTATTATGATTTTTTTTGTTACATGTAAATTTTTATGTGAATATACTCATAAATCATATTATATATCCTTTAGTAGAGTTAAATTATTATTAAAAGTGTCCTACTTTATATTTAATATATTATTTTAAGTCAATGGAAATAACTACGTGTCTATTTGTTAAACATGTTGTATTTATTTATTGATTATTAATTTTTGTTTTTAACTTCATCATTTTAATAGGACGCATACCAAATTGAAGTAAAGAAATCTTGTACAACATTATTATACCTTCAAGAATTTTTATTAGTAAATATTATTGTAAAGCATACATTTAAAGATTTTGATAATTTTTAAAATATAGAACTCACCTACAAGATACAGTATGTCTATTAAATGTCTATTCTTTTCTTCTACCCTGTAATTTTTTAGATATGATTTCAATGGCCTAATTCTATTATATATTTCATGAATGGATGATCCAGTATGGACTAGACCCTTTCTATATTTTATTTAAAAAAATCTTTCTTAAGGATGAATTAAATATCAAAATTATTGAAGAAGGTCTTGATATTTTTTATTAAATAAATTTTTCAATAAGAGAAAATTGTGAGGGACGAATTCCTTTGGTAATGGAATAATGTAAAGACTTGAAAATGAACTTATTTTATTAATGGTTATCTTATCTCGGAATAAATTTTAGATATTTTTTATAATAAAACAACATAAATTTACATTGTAATTTCTTCAGAACATCATACATAAAACATAAATGTGAACTAGTAAAAAATATAAAAAATTGTATATTCATATTATTGTATTATAAAATCAGTATAAATAAAATCTTTACGCAATAAATCTCACAAAAATATCTCCTATGGTAGAAATATTGAAAAAATTAAAAGAAGAATTAGGATGAAAATAGACATTATCAAAAGATGTAGGAGAACCATTCTAAGTGATGTAATGAGTAATTTTTATGGTTTTATAGGGTATTTTTAGTGAGATATGGTCATTCAATAAGAGGAGTGTTAGAAAATATGAATGGTGGGAATTATGGAAATTAATTAAGAAGAGAGTTGTTTAATATTATTATTATTATTGGCGAAATAAAGTACCTTTTGAATTATTTTGTTGAATCTATATAAATATTTATTTTCTATTATCATTATATTATATAGTAAATTTATATATTTTAAATAAATTTTAATTTTTTTAAATTAACATATAAATAACTTTTATATTATAATATAAATTTGAGAAGTCCAATGTTGTTTTTTTATGGCCAAAAATTTCTTTCTGTCATAAAAATGATAAAATTCAAAACATAATTATTTTTATTTAAAATACTATAATATCATATTTATAGAACTATTTTGATAAAACAAGTTCCATTTTTTATTTCATCATGTTTGAAATAAATTACTCTGAATTAATGGAAATTTTATCAACAAGTTGTTTTTGGGATTAAAAAGTGAAAATCAATTTTTCACAAGATGTGATAAATATTTTGAAATATTTAGTATGTGTAAATTTTTAAAAAAAAATAATCCCAGTTATTTCTAAATATATTATTAATTTAACAATATAGTACAAAATGATTTCATTTACAATCACATGTTTTCATTATTAAAAACAATGATTTTAAACTTTCAAAAAAATCATTTATGAGTTATATGCTAATCAAATTAGAATTTATTTTTAAAAATTCAATAAATTGATTTATATTAAATGGATGGAATATTTAGAATAAAAATTTCCAAATAATATATTAATTCTATTTTCATTTTAATCGGAAAATTTTCAATGGTAAATGAAATAGTACTATAGTATAATTCAAATAATACAGAGGGTTAAAATTTATAGATATAATCATGAAATAACTAAAAACATAAACATTAAATAGTTAGATAATTTTTTAGTGAAATAATCCACCATTTAAATCATTAATCGAAACCAAATATATTTTGAATTAATTCCACCTAATACTAGTTAGGATAAAATACAACATAATCATTTTTATTCACATAAATCCACCCCTCCTCAAGTAAAAATGTCTATTACCCAACCAGAAACACTGCTAAAATTAAAAATACAGGAATTTATTATATTTACCCACCCAAATAGACCCTATAAATATTAAACAAGGTTTCTCCATTGTCTTAGGGTTTCCCTATCCTTGATTTTGGAATCAACTCTTCATGGTTAGGGTATCCTCCTCCTCTCATTTTTCATTCATGTACGTCTTTATTATGTGTCTTTTATGTTTCCCCATTCATTCATTTAATTCATTCTATTTATTTATTTTCTATTAAAAAATGGTATTTTACTAATGGGATACATCTAATATCTCTCACTTTTCATTTCCCATAATCCAAGTTGTATACCATTATGCATCTGAAAGCATTTCATTAAATTATCTCATATTTTTGAAATATTTTTTTATTTTCAATAATAAATACTCTTTTATTTTTATTATAAATCACCTAGATATGATAATATATTTTTTATTATTGGATATACATATATGAAACCCATTTTCAATTTTCATAAGTTACAAATTAAGTTTCCATCATGAAATCATGCAATTTCTATGCAATGATAATTATGTGAAAACCATTATTAATTTCCATGTGTTTTTTATGAAATTAATTCCATTATACTAAATGTTACTCACATGGTTATAGAAATATGAATATTTCATGACGATAGGACTCTAATGTTCTGGGTAATTAATTAATCTCTATAGATAACATGCTTATGATACCCTGGTGAATAACAATGGTAATTACGATTTATGACACCTTGGTGATAAAGCTCAGTGATATGATTATGAATGTACAATTTTCATGTTGCATATACATCTCCATGTTATGATTCATTTTTATTATTTTATGATATTATTCATATTCATATTCATATTATCATTACTTATTTATATTCCCCTTTTTCACTTGATAAGTGTTTCATTTTTTTATTGCCTGTTTGGGATTTATGCTCACCCATTTCAGTGTTGTATGTCCTCGGGATGAGAGATACAATAAAATTAACCTAGTAATGAATATTTCCATAAAGTGTATTTGAAGAATTATTCATTTTAGGTTATAAAATCCCATTCATGTAATATTTTCCAAATTTCCAAGTCACTAAACCTAAAAGGATCCTTCGAGTTCATTAATCTTATATTATGTTGTGGATTTACATAAAAGTAATGTTATTAAAATCAAGGTATACATATATCTAGTCTAATATAAGTGGATGTTATGACCACTATTCCACCTTACTAAGACATTAAAATACCTCAAAATAACAAACTAATTATGGAGAAATATATTTCCCTTAATCATTCCTCCTTTATCCCCAGATGAGGGGAAAACTTCAAGAAAACATGTTCACCAACCTTGAAATCCATCATCATTATATATTGATCATTATAAGATTTATGGTGATCCTATGAAACTCTAAACCACATTCAAACCATATGAATCTTCTTACTCATTCTCAGCACCACATTTGGTTTAAGGATTTTCGGCTCCACAAACATTGTCCAGAACAAAAAAAGTAAAATAATGTTTCACATAAAATTTATAATATGGGTATATTCTAATGAATGAGTGGAATATATATTTATATGAAAATTTAAAAAATGTAAATTTATTTACCAATGATCAACAATGATATTAAGCATAATCTAGAAACATGTCCTATGACATCTTAATATTCTTCCCCAACGTATCATATGTATGAGGTTGTATATATGTAATGAGATAAATATATGAACCAAAAGAATAATAGATACCTATTGAATCTCATCAGGTCAAATTAGGATCCGATTAGAAATAATGGTCCTATGTACCCCATCATGATGCACAACCTCTTTCAAAAACCTTCTAACCAAAGCCACTATAAAATAAAAAACATTAACAACTAATAACTGTTATGAAATAATAATTTCATTCATGTTCAACCAAATGGAATCAAATTACCCCTAGGCCTAAGAAAAATTAGAGCCAAATGTTTTTCAAATGTCCTTTTATTTTCAATAAAATACATCAAATTGATTTAATCAACCATATATAATTCAGTGGTCTACTTTCACCTTTTAGTAGACATGGAATCAAGACAGGATCTCTTCTATTGAATTATTAATAATAATTGACAAACTCTATCTAAATGGTGCTTATTTAAACTTTGGTAAGCCAAGAAACAACTCTAATACTAATCTACCTCTTCACAAACTACCAAGTGAGTGTAAAACCACCCTTCTAATAACATATGTTGTTATTCATCCAATAAAACCCCCTATAAAGTATCACCATGTAAGACATGGTTTCACATTATCACTAGATTTGATACTATCCATTCAGACTCATAAACAAATCCACTAATGATAGCATCATTGTCATTTAAACAATAATCATATAACACTAACCTCATCAAAATCAGGATAACTCAATAAGAGATCCTATACCCCTTTATAATAATCTTCAAACACTTGAAAAAAAAATCCCATAATAGTTTTCATTGTTCATTTTCTAGAAGATTACCATTCTACAAGGTGTATGTGATCTCAAATTTATTGTCATAGAGAAAATTCATCCCCCACTACTTCATAAATTATTGATCCAATGATAAAAAATATAACATATATTTTATGATCAAAGAATACCACAAATATTTTTATTTATGATGTATTTTCAACATATCTTATAAGATAATTATTCTACAGCCCATTTGAGATCATGGGTTTCATAATTATGTGCATGGGGGAATAAATTCGATGACCTAAAATTGATCAGTACCCTCTACTACATCACCAATTAACTATACCAGAGTTGTAAGAATCATAAAAAACCTCAAACATCACTCCATCCTATAACATATAATGGATGTGGTTACGTATCAACCTCTTCTATAGTTAGTAAAATATTTCCTAACACTAATATATAAATAAGAAATAATATTCCAACATAGTAAAATATATCAATATGGGTGAAACCAATGAGAAATAAAATGTAAACCTATAATAATATAATATAAGACATATAAAACTATGATCCCCTTCAATGTTCATAGGTTATTTCAAAAAAATCCTTGATCTTCAAGGGATTGAGGAAAAATCCTTACTGAGAGACTACATGGAAATCCAAGTGAACCTAAAAAATAGATAATATAATATTAGTTAAATTCCCTTAATAGAAAGGAATCTAATGTATATAGAAAATATCTCAAATATACTCATAATTGTACATATTTTATTTTGATTATTTGATTATATCATCAATAAACACTACCATGAATTTGTCTAGGATTTTATGGAATATAGAGTTCATGGGCCCCATTATAATAGTTATTGTGTTCGTAACACCAAACAACAATAACCGTGAACTCAATGATTCCATATTGACATCATAATGAATTGTTTAGGATGTATTACTCCTTTACCCTAATTTAGTGATAATAAAACCTTAAATTAATCTCTAAAACCCATCTAGATCAATTAAAATTGTATAAAAAGTCATTTATCTTTACTATAGGGTTATAATATTAAATTTGTTTCTGATTTAAACATCAATAGTCTACACACAACTTGATATCACTAACAGACTTCTTAGTGAACGAATCTTGGGAACCCCATATTGGTAAACTAGGTCTGATGAAACTATTCTACATCAAATAATTTAATTGAATCTGAGACTCCAACATCAATGAAGGAATGATCTTATATATATCTATTTGAATTAGAGAGAAAATTGAATGCAACTATATCATAATATCAATATCATGTTAAGGGGGTAGGGCCATCATCTAATTGGGAATCTAATCATGAAACAAATTCATGAACACAGGGAATTCCAACTCATATACCTATATTGAGTCAATCTATGTGGATTCTAGATGAGATAAAAACACCTATGATTATCTCTAGATTTTATTATAATATCACTCCTCAATAAATATAACACATTATCCCTCCACATCACAAAACACAACCATTATATGAGAGAACACAATAACTATAAACATATAATGTATCCATCCAATACTAATAATGACATTGTATTGTTGCATATAATTAATGAAGAAATTCCCATACCACTAATACTACCACATCAAAATATCCTAATTCTAGGCCACAATAATAAATCTTATGTCACATCCAATAGGAATAAAAACACTAGGGGAACTAGAAACATCTCATCATATAGTCTCTTGTGACAAACCATGTTGCGTTAAAAGAGGATTTTGATACTAAAGAATAATGAAAATATATCATGCTTCAGGAAAATAAAATGGTACTTCAGATAATATATGTCCCATTTGGTCATAAAAATTCAATAAAAATAATCTTCCCACTTCTAGATCATTTTACTTAATTCTGAATAAATTTATCCATGTTCAGGCTCAAACCTATGTCCCCAAGTGACGGGGACACCATGAAGATGTACTCGAATTAATTTATCACCAGTCAGTATAATTGAATATTGTAATCCTTTCTAATTAAATGGTCAATCATGAAACTATTTCATATGAGTATGACATTGAATTTACTTATTTTTTCTAGACTAGGCCGGAATAATGGTTAGGCACTATAATATATTATTACAATTTTCTCTATATGTAAATAACACAAGAGAAATTAGCCTAATTGGGATATATGAAATAATATCACTAATGTAATGGGATAAAGAAAACCTCTAATGCTAAATCTACACCGACTAGAACTTTGATTTCATAAAAATTTTAATCTATGATGAAATAACTTACTCCCTAGGGAGATCTAATTAATCCATTCGTGAGATGTTACTAGTGTTCATGCATCCCCATGATATTCTTATCCATATTATGCACCTCGAAATACATAGGTAACCTAAATGTGTTCGACATATAATGGATGATGGTACAAAACCTTTCACCTAAATTACATCCTCACAAATCCTCTCCAAGGAAATGGCGGTGGGGGAAATGGAGTGAGGTCCATAAATCTGATCATGAGTGTAACAACCCATCCCAGCGGGGCCCGTTTTGTGACTCCCCAAGCCTACCTCCAATAGCCTATGGTCTGGTGACTAGCACCGAGTAATCATATCACTAGAATGGGAGGAATTTTCTAAATACCATTACACATGAACACATCTCCAAGACCACAAATGGTGAAATCTAAAATCCACTAAGGAAAAAAATGCATACAAACATCTAAACCCATCTAACATAGTACAACAGAATGTAAAATGCATAAAGAAAACATGGCCAAAATACAAGTTGACAAAATGAAAGTGTTTGCAAACTACAAAGTCCAACATGTAAGAATGAAATAGGTATTGGTATTGCTACTCCAAGACATAGAAACACCTCATCCTGTAAAGAATATCACAAAGCTTGGTTCAGTCCTGGTTTATCATGGAATCCATCAAAAGGATGCTCATCTTCACAAAACATGAAATGTGTAGGAAAAACCCATGTACAGGTGAGTATAACAATACTCAGTAGAATACCTAAAAATTCACAAATAAATACACAAGGTAAAGGTATAGTCATCTCTACAATGTATATGTCTACACAACATATAACATGAGAAACATATCCATATATACTTGAAACTGAGTCCCGTAATCTAGATGTAAGTCACAATGACCTCATGCCTAAGTGATTCAGTTTGATGATTCCATGAAGCACTCATTCAGGAAGTATGTTCATGGGTAAGTGTAATGAGAGAGATAGATGGACTATTAGATCTGATGAGAGAATGGATACAGTCATTTCAATAGAATTCACTCTTGAGTGGGTAATAATCATGATACACAAATGAGGATTATTTGCAGGGACTTGTATTAAACCACAACTCATCTGGATTCACCTAATAAGTAGAGGATTGGCGTCCTTTAGGATTGGTCACATCGATACCTGACTCTATTTAGGGCCAATAATGGGTATAGGAACTTGCTTCGGGCCTCTCAATGGGATTTTGACTCTATCTAGAAAGTCATATTGATGGGATCATACTCCTTTGGATGGAAACTATACCTAAACTTTTGTGGAATGATAAAAGGGGGTCTAACCCAAACAAAACATGTCCAATAAACAGTGGATAAGGAGATCAAGGCATATACCCAAAAGTACATTGCATGTAGTAAGTTCAGATGTTGTGTCCCTTGACTTCAGTTACTGCTCGTGTGCTACAGCCCGAGTCACATGATTTGTCATGTATAAACCATATACAAAACATGTTGTGACAGTCACTCACTGTGTACGATTATTAGGGGTTAGCTCTGTGTATGCTAGCCATGTGACCATACAAGGCTTCGACCTGTGTATGCAAACCTGTGTATTGGTGCACGGGGTAACCTGCGTAGCTGACCTGGTCTAGTCATGTGTTGGAGTACATGTTGTGTACTCCACCCCATGTCTATGCATCATCCGATATATACAACAAGTCCCACATAAGGACCCACAAAATGTGAAATAGTTTTCACACACCATGTCGATGATTTCTACACTACGAAACCCTAGTAGCCACTAAGTCAACCCCACATGCCATTCTCTCCAAAGAACACACCATGTTCTTCCCAAATTTCAAGAAATATAGTTCTTCACTAATATGCCTCGGGTGATTCTCCAATATTTAATTTGGTTGTCGGATTTCCTCGAAAGAAAATATATGAGCTCATCCCTCCATGATAACACCAAAGCAGTAGGTTTTGATCCTTCGATCATCTCCAAGAAGACATCTTGATCATCCATGTGAAGAACGGTCAAACAATGGTTTCTTCATATCCATGTCTATTCTTCATCCTCCATCTTCGTCACACTTTCACTAGTTTTTCATGATATCAGATCTCCAATTTGGGATCATTTTGTAGTGAAAAGGATACGAAATGATCTGTTGTACAAGACCCCATGAAGAATTTTAATAATTCGGGATCCAAAAGGGGAAGAAATCTAAGTAGAAAAAATGAGGAATGAACCCAAGAATTCATTCATCATGTATTTTATCCTCTCTAGTTAAAATTTGAAATGGAACAAATCAAATATGAATCAAATCATGCACAGATTAATTCATCAAAATGAACCCGATAAAAGACCATCCCACATGAATGAATTACTCATGGGTAAACTTATTGGTCGATTGATCTATATTCATTTTTTTATAAAATAATGGGAAAAATGAAATAAAAATAATAGTCCCTACCTTGATCATCGATGAAGAGAGATAGTAATCATCAATGATCCATGTGTCGTCACTCATTGTTGTTCATCAAGATTCCCCCAATGATGGATCCTCTCCAAAACTACAAAACATCCAAGGTATGTTTCGAGTGTTATGAAACTAACCTTGGGCTCCAGGTTATTTAATACCAATTAATGTTTCGCTGCATCTTGGAAAATTTTAAAATATGAAAATTTATTAATTTTTTTATTTCCTTTTAAAACATCCAAAATCTAAATTCTTTTGTTGACCTACACCGGTCGATGATAGGACTCACCTTAGGTAATGTCCCTGCTCTAAATTCAATGGAGCCCTCAAATTTATGATCTAGTCACCTTTTTAAATGGTATTACACTTTTTCAAGAAAATTTCTCACACGTGCTATTTAAAAGTTTTATTTATTTAAAACAATTATTTTGGGCACTCTGGGCCTCATAATTACACGCCATCACAAATCCTGGACTCAAAATAATTCCATATAATATTTAAAAAAAATCTTGGATAATCTGATACATTACACTCTCACCACCCTATGGATTTTACATACCTAAAAATTCAAAACAAAAGGCTACTCAAACAGATGTGGGTATTGCGCACACATCTAAGCCTCCCACTGTTACGTTCTCTCCTAATGGTTTTTGTGATTCCACCGAACACACACTAGGGGAATCACTCGCCCATGAAGGATACTCTACTACCAATCCTTGATCTCCATGGGGTAATCCTTGAAGGTTGCTCCATCTTCTATGTACAGCTCACCCCAGTTGATGATGTGTAATAGTTCATGCACATACCTCCTCAACTACAACATGTGGAAGAAATCATTTGCCTGGTGCAACTGTGGTGGTATATCTAAGATGTGTTCCACCTTTCCAGTTCTGTGCAGTATTTGTAAATGGTCGATGAACCTAGAAGACTACTTGAATCACCTACCAAATCACTAAAAACCTCATTGAGGTAATACCTGAAAGAAGAAATGGTCTCCCTCTTTGAACTCTTGAGGTCTCCATCATCTGTCAGCATAAGACTTATGTTGGCTCTATGCAGCCTTTATCCACACCTGGATGATCTACACCTTCTTAGTAGTAGATAACACCATCTCTAGACCCATGAGTGAAAAATCTATAGGGTCATTTCAGAAAAGTGGTGACAGGAAGGTTCACTCATATAAAGCCTTAAATGGTGCCATACCGATTGTGGATTGGTATCTTTTGGTGTATGAAAACTTCACCAATGGTAGGTGGGCCTCCCAACTATAACCAAAGTCCAAGATACAATCCCAAAACATATCCTTTAGAACCTAAATGGTTCTCTCTATTTGACCATCTGTCTTGTGATGGAATGTTGTACTCAAACGTAGCTGAGTCCAAAATGCCTATGAAAATCCCTTCCACAACCATGATATGAAATGAGCTACATGATCTTAGACAATAATCTAAGCTAATCCATGAATATGATATATCTCCTCCATATAGAGGTGTCCCAATATCTCCATATAACTATTCTCCCAATTATATAGGAAGTGGGCCAACTTGGTGAGTCGTTCAATGATCACCCAAATAGAATCGTGTCCCCTGGACGTTTGTGGTAATCCACTTCCACTTTGGAACTTCCATTGGGTGAGATAAACCCACTAGAAAGTGGTGCTCAACATTCACCTATTGGCATGTAAGGTATCGAGAATCACACTTTGTTGTTTCCTTCTTTATACATGTCCACCAAAACTGGTGTTGGAGGTCCTGGTATGTTTTTTACATTCTAGGATATACCATAAAGGGGGATGTTTAAAACTACCTTAGAACCTCCTCCCACAATTCCACTAGTACAACCATGCACCATTTGAAAAGAAAATTGTTCTCTCCACCATGAAAATATTACTCAGCAGAATGTCTTTTGGATAACTAAGCATGTAAGGTTTCACAGTTGATATCCCCTAGTTGTGCCTCCCTGACTCACTGCATCAGTGGAGGGGTTAAAACCATTGACTGGAGATAACATGCATCATCTCCATCCCCAAAGGATAAATCTAGATAGGCCAACTTCTCTAACAAATCACTCAGTAGATGTGAACTCATTCTCCAGTTTTAAGCATTAGCTACTATGTTCTTCTTACCAGGAGTATAGATGATTCAAATTCGTAATCCTAGAATAACTACAGCCATCTCTTATTCCTAAAATTCAAATCCTTCATTGAGAAGATATACTTGAGGATCTTGTGGTCAGAGTAGATGATAAACCATTCTCCCATCAGGTAGTGTCACCACATCTTCAACACAAATAATACCACTACCAACTCAAGATCATTGATCATGTAGTTATTCTCAGGATGACTTAGGTGGAAACAACCATATGTAATCACTAAATGTCTCTGAAATAGGATATATCCAATATCATTCCTTGATGTGTCACATTAAACTACATACTCAACACCCTCTTCTAGAAAACTCAAGATCAATGTGCTCTTCAAACTCTACATAAACTACTGGAAATAATTATAGAAGTTATCCATCCATATGAAAGGATTCCCTTTCCAGGTCAAGACTATCATCGATGTTGATATCCAAGAGAAATTAGGTATAAATCTCCAGTAGTATCCTTCCTTCCCAAGGAAGCTCTGCACCTCTGCCACACTCTGGGGTGGCTCCTATGATAACACAACCTCGACCTTGGTTGGGTCCACTACTACACTATATACTAATATAACATGTCCCATAAAGTGGACCACCTTTATCCAAAACTGTAACATTGAGAGATTCCCATAATTCTGGTGCTCTCAGAGTATGTCTAGAATCATCTGTATGTGTCTCACATTCTCCTCCTCTCACACTGAGAACAAAAGGATGTCGTCAATGAAGACCACTATGAACTGTTCTAAGTACGACTAGAAAATATGGTTCATAAATCTGATGAAAACTACAGGTATGTTCATCATGCCGAAAGGAATCACCAAGTACTCATAGCGACTTTAGAGGCATCTGAAAGACATCTTCGGTATATCCTCATCTATTAATTGTACCTAGTGGTAACCTGGTTAATTTTCAAACTTCGAGAACTACTATGACCTTATTAGGTCATCAAAGAAGTCTTTGATCCTTGGAAGTGGATAATTTTTCTTCAATGTTACTTGATTTAGGTCCCAGTAATCTGCGCACAACATCGAACTCCCATATTCCTTCTTGGAAAATAGAATTGGGGCCTCCCAAGATAAAATTATGGTTCTTACAAATCCCTTCCTCTATAATTCCCCCAGATTCACCCTTAGCTCGTGAAGTTATATAGGATCCATCTGATACACCTATATGGATATTGGTTCTGTATCAGGGTGTAAATCGAAGCAGAAGTCAATTTCTCGGTGTGGAGGTAATCTTGGAACATCCTCTGGAAAGACTTCCTCATACTCTGCCACTACTACGGGGAACAAGAAGCTCATAACATATATCTCTCCGATGGTAAGGCTATCCAAATCATGAGAGATCGACTGCACCCTCCCAAGCATGAGACTATTCTATGTTGTCTGGGTTTCCTTTTCACTAACAAATGAAACCCTCAGTCCATCACTGCTGACACACCGCACTTTTCACCTAATCTAGTGAATCTAGGTATGGATCAAAGATAATAAATCTATACCAATAATGACGTTGTAAGGCATCGATGCTGGCACCATGAGGTTACAACCTAAAATCTCACTAAAATGGGTAAGATCAAATTGTCGGCAAAGTTGCATGATCATCAAGTCTTCTCTTGTAGGTGTCTCTAAGAATAAGGGTCGAGTCAACAGCTCCACCAAAATCTCAAGGTTTCACACAAGACATGTGGGGTGGAAAGAATGACTGGAACCTATGTATATAAGTATGTAATATAAGTTAGAAAAGACACAAATCATACCTCAGATCATCCTTGGAGGCCCTAGTTCATATTCCTTAACCACATGTAGTTTTCACCTACCCAACCCCCCAGCTCCTTGAGCCTAGTGTGGACCTCCTGGGGGTGGTGGTGGAAGTAGGTCAAAACATCTGACACCTCCTTCATCTCTCCTATCTCCTCTTCCATGTCCACTCCATGGAGGCTATGCTTGCTCCACTTTCAGCCTCTACCTCAATGGTCTATCGGTTGCCTCCCAATAAGTATCTTGATGGGTTGGGAAATCTCTTGAGAGATGTCCCCTTCCATCGCACAAGTAGAATATCCTCTCCATAGGTTGACTGGATCTATCCTGGGAGCCCTGAACCATAGATTTCCTATCTTGGGTTCACTTGTGACATCTCCCATGTCTTAATCCCTAGATCATACATCATCTCCTAGATTTAGTGCTCTACACACCTGTCTTCCTACTTTTTTTAGCAACTGGTTGTCTCTTCTCATCAAAGAATCCCTTAACTACCAAATCTCGCTTGAGTACTCTTGCAAAAATAAAAATTAGTGGAGGCATGACAGTAGCTCAGATGTCATGTAGTAGACCTTGTTTGAATGTCTGTGATCTAAAGAACTGATCGATGACCATATCCATCAGGTACCTCGTGAGGTTGGTGAACCTAAATGAATAGTTATCCACTGTTAAACTGCCATGCTGGAGCTGAAGAAGCTCCAGGATATGCCCTACTCTAATCCTAACAAGAGATAACTCCACCCTAATGACTCACTCGAATACCATCCACAAAAGAGTATCCTCATCATGAGTTTTTATGGTCAAACTCCACTAGCATCCCATCAAACCTTGAATAAGGCTCTCTCTTTGGATCACCACCTGGTCCTCTAGTGTCCTCACTAGACAAAAAACTCTAGTCACCACCTCCATCTAGTCTTCATCCTCCTGAGGTTCAGGATATCCTCGGAAGTGAATGGATCTATGTCTCTAAAACTCATGGAGCACACTCAGCCAACTCTCCTCTTATACTGGTAATATAGGTACCATGTAAAGATCCACAGGTGGTGGTATAGTAGGTTCACCACCTGAAGGTAACTCTTGGGGAACTGGTCCTTGAATTGAAGCCTCGTCACTAAGGGGGTCATACTCATGATCGAGTCACTGAATCCTAGTGGGTTGGAATCATAGATACATCCTATAAGAAAACAAGATGTAACATGGTCAAGGAGTATATCTCGATAACTGACACAAAAAGTACATGGAAAAATAAACCCATTCCTAAATGATGCATATACCATTATATTATTTTCCTACAACTAGTTCTCTTTTATACCAAGTCAAAAATCATGTTATCAGGGTACTAGTGTAAAGATATGTGTGTCGCCCACACCAACATTGAATTCATTGGCCTGAAATCCGTGATTGAACCATTTAACATTGTTTCCCTAAACCAATATCCCAGAATATTGGTTTTAAGGTAGAACTAACCACCTCTGATACCACTCTATCACAAACCATCCCAGTGGGGTCCATGCCATGAATCCCTAGTCACACCTCCAATTGTCTTGGGGCTAGTGACTAGCACTGAGTAAGAATATCACTAACATGGGATGCATTTCTTATGTACCTATACACACACAAACACATCACCAAGACCACAAATTATGAATTAGAAAAATCACTATAGAATGTCATCCATGCATAAAACTAAACCTAAGAAACATTGTTCAATGGAAGGTAATGTTCTTAATGTTAACTGGTCCAGAATACAAGCCCACCAATAGAAAGATTCTACAAACTAAAAAGTCCAACCTATAAGCAAGAAATAGGTACTAGGACTACTGCTCATATCCATAGGAAGACCTTGGCCTATAAGGAAGCTAAAAAATCTTAGTCTGGTCCTGGTCCGTCATGGACTCCATAAACAGGACGCTCATCTTTAAAATACATGACATGTGCAGGAAAATACCAGGAAGGGTTGAGTATAACAATACTCAGTAGAGGGCCCTGAAAACCACAAATAAATATCAAAAGTAAATTTATAGTCATCTATTTAATGTATATGTCTATATAATATATAACAAGACAAACGTATCTAGATATACTCAACACTGAGACTTGTAGTCTAGAGGTATGTCACAACAACTGCATACCAACGCTAGGGATTCATTTCAATGATTCCATGAAGAACTCATTCAAGATAACTTTCTCCATAAGTCTAATAGATTTAATGACATCCATTTGGGAATTAAGTTTGTTAGGAAGTATCACTAGAGAGATAGATGAACTGTTAGATCTAAAGAGAGAATGGATACACTAATTATGGGAGAAATCTCCCTTGAGTGGGGAATGATCATGATACATGTATGAGGATCACTACCAAGGCCATGGTGTATACCAAGAGTCGTCTAGATTCACCTTTTAAGTGTAGGGTTAGTGTCCTTGAGGATTGGTCACATTGATACATGTATCTATCTAGGGCCAATAATGGGTAGAGGATCTCGCTTTGGGGCTCCTGAGTAGATTCTAACTTTATCTAGAATGTCCTACTGAAGGTATCATATTCATTTTGATGGAAATAATACTTGGCCATCAGAGGAATGAGAATAGGGGAACTAACCCAAATGAAACATTTCAAAGGAATGGTGGACAAGGAGATCAAGCCATGTAAAATAATGCACATGTCAGGTAGCAAGGTCACACGTCGTGACCCTTTACTTTGGGTACCACCCATGTGAAACAGCCCAAGTTAGAATACATGTCATGTAGAAAGCATATACATGGCATGTAGTGATGGTCACACACCATGTCCAATTATCTGGGGTCCACTCCACGTACGCTATCCATGTGCGCTTACATGGCTTCGACTAGTTTATGTTAACCCATGTACCTGTACATGGGGTAACCCAAGTAACCATCTTGGTCTAGCTAGGTGGGGGAGTACATGTTGTGTACTCCACCCCATGTCTATGTATTGTCCGAGAAGCATGTAGAGTCCCACGTTGGGACCCAAACACCATGTGATAGTTTTCACAAGACATGTCATCGCTTCCTATATTTTGAAACACTAGTTTCCACTGATTCGGCCCCACATGATGTGTTCTTTGCATAACACATTGTGTTCTCTGCAAAATTCCCAAAATCCTTTTCTTCACTGGTGCACCTTAAGTGATTATGAAATCTTCAATCTGGCTGTCCTATAACATTGAAAGATAATATCTATGGTGGTCCCTCCATGATAAAATCAAAAGGGAAGGTTTCCGGAAATTGATCGGCACCACGAACACATTTCAACCATCCATACAAAGAATGATCAGAGAATGTTTTCTTTTGATCTATGTCAATATCTCGTCTTCCATAATCGTTGAACCACCTATGGGTGGCCACAACATCATATCTCTAATTTGGGATTGTTTCATTGTGAAATGGACATACAATGATACATTTTTTATAACCTCACAATAAATTCAAAGAACCCAAGGTCAAAAAAGGGGGATGAAATCCAAATTAGAGAAAATGACGAAGGAACCGCAGCCATCATTTTTCATGGAATTGATCAACTCATGTTATAATGATAAAATGGAAAAAAACTAATATGAATCAAATCATGCACTAATTAATTCACTAAAATGAACCCAATAAAACATCATCCAATAAGAATGAACGATTCGTGGGTCACCCTATTTGAGGGTTGATCGTCGTTCATTGTTTAAACAAGGAATGGTGAAAAAAAATCAAAACAATAACCCATACCTCAATCATCGATGGAGTGGGATAGCAGTCATCTTTTTGGATTTGATATTTCCACTAAATAATCCATGTGTCGTCACTCATCTTCGTTCATTGAGACTCCTCAAAGGATGGATCCTCTACAAAAAATCCAGAGTGTCCAATGAAATTTTCTAGGGTTATGATCCTAACCTTGGGATCTTGGTTATTTAAATGAAATTAATGGGTCACTAAATCATGTAAACATTTAAAATAAAATAAAATATTAATTTATATTATTTCCTTTTAAAATTTCCAAAACCTAACTTCTACTGTCGACCCACAGTCATCGATGTTTGGCCTTGCCTAATGTAATGTTACTACTGTAAATGCTACAGTGCCCTCATATTTCTGATTTGAGGAACCATTTAAAAGTTATTCCAAATTATCAGGAAAACTGCTCATACGTTCTATTTAAAACATTAATTTATTTCAAAAATTTATTCCAGGCACTCTGGGCCTAGGAATCAAAAACTGTCACAAATCCTGGTCTCAAAATAATTCCATATAATTTTTGAAAATAACACATTGAATATCTAAGACATTATAGTGAGCTTCCTGAATCTCATGATCCCTTGGTAAAGAGTGAGAATCTATTACCGATTCTTCATCCTAATAATTAGATAAATGTTCTTATCATATAATTACTTCTTGAAATCATTCCAAGAAACGTCTACCTCCTAATCCTTGGGATACGAGATCCACTACTACCACACTTCTCCCCATGTTTATCAAATGTTATTAGTAGTTGATAGTCTTATATATCATGAATTAACTTGAATGTTATTTCATAAACTTCTTACCAACACAATATCCTCAAATTAGATAATCTATCTTAATTATTCCCAATTCCGTAAAGTTGAAACTCAATTGATTTATTCCATAAAATAACACCCTAATTGGTTTGATCAACCAACCTATGGTCAACTATGATAGTTTTCTAAACATAAAATACATGAACCATGTATAGATGATGAAAAGAACCATATATAAATGAAATGAAGCAAACTTTGAAGATCAATAGCAAGAAATTATTTTAAAATTCTCATATTTAGACTCATTGTTAAATTTCAAAAAAAAAATAACCAAATTCCATAACAAACATAAATAATATTGATGCATATACATATTTTAGGTCTCCAACCAACCTACAAAATCACATTTCTTAAAACATTCAATGAGAATAGGGACATTGTGTATGAAAAAATGGGTCCCTAAAAAATTATGTCATATTTGATCACCCTTGAAAAAGTAAAACACGATGGTCAAATGATTTTATTTCCCTACCTTACCATGAAATCCATAATAGTGACTAACTATAAACTCTATCCTAATTCTCAAAAATATATATTATAAACTTTTTTAGGTCATAAAACCACTATAAAAAACTCATTATCATGTTTTAAAGATAAGGGTTACCCCCCAAATCCATGATCCAATAGACCCAGGATAAAAAAATATCATTGAGGGTATAAATCATTAAAATGTGTGGAGTTACACACATATAATAAGAGAATAAAAAAATTACCACTAATAAACACCATGGTATAAATAAACTAAAATACATAATAATCCTAAAATGTATGAATAGGTTAGAAAGATACATGTCCTCAAATAAAAAACCATGAAAAAATTTTAGTCAATAACTCTCACCAGAACTCCAAGGCCCAAACTAGATTCATCCATCAAGATCCCAAAACACTCTATTGAATGATTAAAATAGTTTACATATATTTAAGTGAGAAGATTATTTATACTCAATATTATTATACATGAGTCCTCTCATGTAAATGTGTAGAATCATTCTAATTCTCCATTTTAACACATAACAAAACCAGAAATCACCTATTAGGTAATCTATCACCCAAACTCACCTAGGATAACTCAATATATATACCATCAATGGGAAATAAGTAAATTCATGAATATACCATAACAGGTAACCGAATAAAATTTCACCACTAGTTTTTGTCTCTCATACCCAAATTCCAAATGTTTAATTCTTCAAATCCATTACGCAACTATGTCAATGCACAGAATACCAATCCCATTATATATGATGGGGTTCATTCTATATCCCTACATTCATCAACCATTAATAGTGATCAATATCTCATGTATTCTTATCTAAATTTATAGCGTACACGTAGCTTCAACTATATAGCACATATCCACACCTCCACTATATATCAGAACCTCGTCACATATTCATCTTAGTAGGTAATTGTAAACATAGAAAAAATTATTCACATTCCATTATTATGTCCTGATCAACTCATACCACATATCATCACCAAATTCATATAAACAGTCCATTGCAACACACCATGAAGTGAGAGTGTGGATGAGGGGTTATTCTACTATGAATTTGTTCACTAATTTGATTATTTGAAAAACACCTAGATCTAAAACATTTGGGTTTCAATATAGTTTTTTTACTTAGATAGAGAATTCAGAGAAAATAGTATAAAATAGATCATATATATTGAAACAAAAAAAGCGCTACCTAAGTGTTCACATTGGTACAATACTACCAAAACATACAACTATCACCAAACTTCCATCACCACACATTATCATCACTAAAAACTGTAACACTAAAAAAAATATCACCTATTACTATATAATATCAACACCTGAAGCATGAATAATTTCACATAGAGACACATCATTTAACTAATTTCTGGATTTATATTTACGGACCATATTACATCAATTATTCTAATTAAAATGTTTATGTAATGTCGAATCATTCAAAACACTACCCATATTTATTTTATCCATTACCAATACATTTCATAGATCATAATTTCATTTCATTTCATGATTTAATTAAATTTATTCCAAATAAAATTATCTTACCATTATTACAAGTAATATTATCCTACTTCCTAGAAAGTACAGGACAACCCATATAATCATTCGTGCAACTATCCCACAATTACTATTTCATTTTTTATTTCCAACAATGGATAAAAAATAAAAACCGTATTAAAAAATTAAAAAAAAATTGAAAATAAATAATATCCATCATATCGAACAAACAAAAATACCCATAACTAATTCATTTAATACCCAAAAATCCAAAAAATTACCACACATTTATATACACATACTATTATTATTTTCAATCGAACACAAATATAGGTTCTAATATCAAGAACTTTTACATTCCAATATAATGAAAACATAAATTCTTTTCTTTCAGTTTCTTACATGAAACTATTGGACTATTATTTTAGTTTGTTTAACCCATTATGAATGTTTACATAAAAATATAAATCACAACATCAATACAAAATTACTAGGAAAAAAATTCTTTTTCATAATCAATAGAGAGCATGTAAGAACCATAAGAAATATCATAGAACAATATAACCGTACAATATTTACCAAATAATCTCCAATGTCATTAGGTATGGCTCATTATCATCCTTAGAAAAACTCATACCATCTAAAAAATTAAGTAAAATAATGGTAGTATAAAATAATACACATATAAATAGATTTTATGAACCCCCTACCTGATATAATGCCTCTAAAATAATAATGAAAGGAATAAGTAAATAGATGGATGAAAACCCATACTTCATTTAGGACACTTTAAATTAAACTAGGTTATTTAAATAACCATCAATAACATGACATGAAAATAGTTAATACTATAAGTGACCTTCTATCATATTCATTATTGATAATGAATTGGAATAAACCTTAGGAGAAATAGGGGAAAAATCAACTCATATCATTATAGGGCCATGTAATGACCAAAAAATTCAATAATGAAAATTCCTCTTGGTCTATTTTAATGTCTTCTTATAGTTATGTAAAACATATGAACTTATTTGGTTCTATGTTTTGGATTTTAAAATACCATTAATAATTGTGATCATTGCTAATATAGTCATTGAATAGTGATCACATAATTAGTATAAATATAGAGCATTAAAGAATCCAATTTACTCAGAAAAAGGAAGCGATGGCCTAATCAAGTATACTTGACTTGTACAAAACCCATTTATTAGAGCTTGTAATGGAGGTGGAGTCATTGGCCTTCACTCTTAACCAATCCCAAGCCGAGATTGACCACATTAAGCTTTAGTAGAATCAACTACGGGAGAAGTAGAACTTAGTAGAGATTACCACCTGAGCGATGTTATCCGAGTCACCCCAAGAGTCTGTCACCATCACACACCTTACCCTTCAGTCTTATGCGGGTATTATAAGGGGTTATGTAATGATACCCTTGAACTATTACTATGTACATTATTCTTGTATAGAGAATATACATTATTTTTTAGTGTTACTTTAAAAATAGTTTTTAAAACACAAATAATATTTTTAGTTAATATTAAACTAAGAAATCTATTTTGATGAATTAAATTATTTTTGAATTAAATAAAATTTTAATAAAATATTATTATTATTATTTTTAAATTATGTTTTATTAAATATAGATTATCATATAATTTTATGAAAACAATTGTAATTTTTTATTATGGTTTGAAATCTTTTTTTGTCAAAACCCATGAATTTTTTATAAATGTCATTTTTTATTTTAAAAGTAAAAATTCACATATTTAAAAAATTAATCAGATAAAATTAATATTATTTTTTTAATCATGATGTTGAGATTATCTAACGGTTAATTGTTCATAATTTCTTGAGACAGTCAAATTTTTGGGTAAAAATTAAATGCCATTTAAATATGTAATGTGTTTTATAACATCATAATGACCCAATAGTGATGTAATAAATTACTATAAACATTATGTTAGGCCAATATATGTTTTACCATTAAAATAATGTTATTTTGGGTTTGTTTGGTTTATTTTAAAAAGCTTTAGCAGACCCTTCAATGCTTATAAAACATTTTGTCTTTTTAAATTATTTTTCTTGAGAGTGTGACTCACATCCACATAAGAAACCCTATTATTTTAAGATTTCTAGAAATTATCCCTATAAAATATTTTTTCCACTCCCCTTTGGAAAAAACTATGGGCAAAAACCATGGGCTGGTTTGTGGTTTTGATTAGTTTAATATGAGGTGTCCCAAACCTAAATAATAAATAATTCCCTCTCCTTTCTTATATAAACCCACCCAAGCTCCCACTTCCTCTTCACTAGAAGCCTTTGTAGTTTTAACAACCCCCTCCCTAATCTCTCTATAATCCTCCCAAGTTTCCTCAAGCTCCCAATAATCCTCTCTAAAGCCTCTCCCAAGCTTTTGGGATCGCACTTCCAAGTAAGGGATTTCTTCCTTTCTCATTTTTTCCTAATTTTCTTTAAGTTGTTATGCCCTTTTTTCAATTAAAAATGTTTGGGTATGATTTCGCACCTCCACCTTACTGCCCTATTTAATTTTGGATAATGGGAGACACCTTTCTCTCTCATAAATTCCTCCCATGTACACCTGTTACCATGCCCAAATTCTGTGAGGGATTTCTCTCTCCTATTTTACATCCCAGTAATTATTTTGTATTATGCATCTAAATTCCCTTAAGTTTTTTGGGACATGTATCTATATGACTCCCTTAATGTGCATTTCATGTACATATTATGAGACACACATTTATCTCTCATTAAACATTTCCATTAATCCTTATGTTAGGCTATTATGCTACTGAAATTGCACTGCATTTTTTCAAGCCAATATCATTGGGTAGTGAATACCACACCCAAGTCTCTATCAAGGGAATTCACCTTTATGCACATATACGTATTTAATAGTACTTTCATTTATTTATTCCAAAATACTTAATCATGGAATAACTTATGATGTTGATTTATTCTATGTGATATGATCCTTGTGGCACACTTATGCATGAAATGAAATGTTTAAGAAGGGTGCGCCCTGATAGCACTCTACAGAATTGGGTAAAGTATAGTATCATGATACATCATGTGAAATGATTTTTTAATCATTATAATTCAATTTCAATGAGGGTTTACATGTTCTTCATGTGTAAGTAGGGTTTACTAATGCTTCATGTGCAATGAGCCCTGGATCATGCTAAATTCCATGTTAAGTGTTGTTGCCACATTTCCATGTTATGATTATCATGCTTTATCATGCCTTTATGATCATGTTTCTTTTGTGATCTATTTATATGCATGTTGTCTAATATTTATTTTATTCCTCATGTTATTCCATGTTTATTCCCTAACTGGGCTTTATAGCTCACCCTTTTCTTATGCATGTCCTCAGGTTATCCCATGCAATGCTAAGTATGAGGGAATGGAGTGGTTATGTAAAGTATGTTTTCAATAAAGATGTTGTATTTCATATTTTAAGTTGTTATGTAATGATCACAATCCCCTAAGACACTAGACCTCTCGATCTTCTATGTTGTATCAAGTGAATTTTATGTAATAAATCATGTTAAGTATGTAATAAAGACCAGGGTTTTTATATTTGGTATCAAATGATAGGTTTATTTTATTTGGGATTAGGATTATAAAACCCTAGAGAAATAATTAGGGATAAGACTAAGTATAATAAAAATATCCCGAAGTTTTGTTGAGTATTGAGTAAGTAGTTTATCAAGTAAATACATCCCTATCTGGATACGAGCAGGTAGAGGCGGCTCTGGCACAGATGTACCTAGGAGTAAAAACCCTGACAATGAGTTTTAGGATTGACCCGAGGTATCCTGGTACACAATAATGGGCCTTGATGAACTCTTGGTTTTGACACTCCTGAGGGATATGCATTGGTAAATTCACAAGCTTAGTATGAACCATTATTAATGGAATAAAAAAATCCCCTAAGAATATATGATAGAAAGTAGATCATGGATAACATTGATTGAAGACTATAGATTCATAAGTTAAGGAAATAAAATATATTTATAATTCTTCGATTTTTGGATTACCCTTTATGTGTTAGCCCAAAATTTCCTTTTATTCCATACAATGGTCAGTAATAGGAGGATTCAGGCTAACAACCGATGTGAAGACCAATGTGATGATTGTTCTAATGAGATGCCCAATCCGATGGGAGCAGGAATCACAAACATTGTTATGATACTCTCTCAATTAACTCAAGAATTGAATAGAAACATGGGTCAAGAGGGACATTGAACCCCCACCCCCCAAGAAATAACAAGTCGCTATTGAGAGCTTAATGAGACAAAGGCCTCCAACTTTTAATGGATCATTTGATCCCTCAATCGTCAAACAATGGATCAACTCCATTGAAAAGATCTTCTCCATCCTTTAATGTTTTGAACAAGAGAATGTTTTTCTAGATTCTTATCATATAGAGGGTGAAGCTGATCAATGGTGGGAATTGATCAAAAATACAAAGCTTGAGAAGGAGATTTAGTCATTGGAATGGAAGGATTTATGAAATATGTTTTTTGATAAATATTTTACGCACACCCTCAAACATAAAATGGAAAGGGACTTCCTTTCCCTCAAGAAAAAATATGAAGAATATATCAGAGAATATGAGAAAAATTTCACAAGGCATTCGTGATATACTTCCAGCTTTGTTGTTACCCCCTAATTCAAGGTTGACTGCTTCTTTGGTGGGATGAAACATAGCCTGCAGAAAGCCCTGGCGATACGTGAATTTGACAGCCATGAAGAAATTGTCTGATGTTCCTTCAAGTTTGAAATGAAGATTGGTGAACCTCGGGGGTATCATGGGGATAAGAATCATAAGGAGGACTTCAATTATGGAGTTCTGATAGATAAATCCAACGGTTCTAATAAAATCCAGTACCCCACTTTCCAAAGGTGCATAAAGAAGAACCCCGAAAATTGCCTGAAGGGGAAGAGGAAATGCTTTAGGTGTTGAAGAGAAGGACACGTAGTTGTTAACTGTCAACAAGAAAAACCAGTGGCTACGATAGAGGAGAGTAATTTGTTGTTTGACTCTCAACGCATTATTAATTTCTTCAACTACAAATAACCGGGCCATATTTCAAATCAGTGCCCTAAGACAAGGGCTTTTAGAGGCAACCAACAACCTCCAAGGCAACAAGGGTGGGCTTTTTCCATCACTACTACTGAAGTGAACCCCAAAAATGAAGTTGGGATAGGTACGCTAGTTATTCATTCCATAATATAGAATATAATTTTTCATTTAGGTTCAATGCATTCTTTTATATCCTGAAATTTTAGTAGAACAATCCCAACACCACCACAAATCAAGTAAGTAAAGATGTCAGTGAGTACGGCAATTGGGGAAATCATTGCATCCCATAAATATAACTCCTCCCCTATCATAATTGGTGGATTTAACATCCTATAGAACCTCATCATACTCCCTCTAGTATAATTTTTTACAATTCTTGGCATGTATTGTCTTTCCCTATATAGAGCCAACATAAATTTCCGTGAGAAGTAAATCACTCTCCATGTGGAGAATTGACCACTAATTATATACAAGTGCAAGGAGGAATATGAATCTTCTTTAGCTCCATCATCTCAAGCACGGATATTACAACCCTATGAGAATTCATATCTGGCTCAGATGATTGAGTCTAAGGATGCAACCATCCTTAAAGACATTTTTATTGTGAGGGAATTCGATGAAGTGTTTCCCAATGAATTTCCTAGTCTTCCTCCTATAAGAGATTTTGAATTATCAATTGATCTTATACCTGGGTCATTGATAATATCCAAGACTCTGTATAGAGTGGTTTTTGTGGATATTTATGAGCTTATGAAACAACTATAGAAGAATTCGAATAAATGGTTTATATGCCCAAGTGCATCACTATGGGGTGCACCAATCCTCTTAGTCAAGAAAAAGGATGGGTCAATGCGCCTTTGCATCGATTATCATGAGCTTAACAAAATCACGATAAAGAATAAGTATCCTCTCCCAAGGATTGATGACTTGTTTGATTAGAAGTGTGGAGCACAATACTTCTCTAATGTAGATTTGAAATCTGGATATTATCAAGTAAGGGTGATGAAGGAAGATATCCCCAAAACTACTTTTCGTACAAGATACTGGCACTATGAATTAATAGTAATTCTTTTGAGACTCACTAATGCTCCATAAATCTTAATGGAATTGATGAATAGAGTCTTTATAGATTACCCTGAAAAAAAATATGGTAGTCTTTATAGATGATATTCTAATATACTCCAAAACCAAGGAGGGTCATGATGAAAATCTAAGAATTATACTAGAGACCTTCCGAAAGGAGAAGCTCTATGAAAAGTATAGAAAGTGTGAGTTCTGGTTAAATGAGGTCTCATTTTTGGTCCATATCATCACAAGTAATGGGATATCTATGGATCCCTCCAAGACAGCTATAGTAGTGGCATGGATGAGGCCAACATTGGTAACGGATATCCATAGCTTCTTGGGTTTAGCTGGATATTATCGACGATTTTTGAGAAATTTCTCCTGATTGTCCAACCCTATTACCAATAAAACTCGTAAGGGAATAAAGTTTTCTTAGAGTAATGAATGAGAAGAAAGATTCAAGGAGTTTAAAAGGAGGCTTATCACTTCGCACGTGCTCACATTACCCACAAGTAGATAAATTTTTGTACTATTTGGTGATGCTTCGATAAAGGGCATGGGTTGTGTGTAGATGAAAAAAAGACAATTTCATTGCCTATGCTACAAGGAAATTCAATGTTCATGAGCAGAATTATCCAACACAAGATCTAGATTTGGATTTGGTGATCTTCAATTTAATAATTTGGTGGCATTATCTCTTTGGGGAGAAGTGTGAAATATATACAGACCACAAAAGCCTCAAATATATATTCACACAGAAAGAGTTGAACATACACCATCGAAGATGGTTAGAACTAATCAAAGACTATGACTTCTCAATCCATTACCACCATAGGAAAGCGAACAATGTGTAGGATGCTCTAAGTATAAAGGACATAGTGATTCTATCATTGATGAGAATTGAGAAGGATCTGGTCTTATTATATTTGATAAAGATCAACATGGGAATCATAAAGAAGGGAACGTCATCAATCCTTTCAAAAATAAATTCTCAACTGACTCTTTTTGAAAAGATAAAGGATGCTCAAAAGGATGATGTGAAAATTCATAATAAATTGGAAGATATCGGAAAAGGGAAATCCTAGGAGTTCAATATTAATGAAGAAGGAATTGTGAGATTTGGGAAAATATTATGTGTTCCATCATGTCTCGAGCTGAAGAAGGAACTTTTGGATGATGCACATACTTCGAATTTCTCTATTCAACCAGGAAACATAAAAATGTATCAAGATATCTAAGAGAATTATTAGTGGGATAATATGAAGATGGAGATTTCAAGGTATACATCAAAGTGCCTGGTGTGTCAAAAAGTGAAGGCATAGAGGTAGAAGTCTAACGGGATGATGCAAACATTTCCTATACCATCATGGAAATGGGAGAACATCACCATGGACTTTTTCACCATACTTCCAAAGACATCCAAAGGAAATAATGCAATCTCGGTTGTTGTGGATCGTCTTACAATGTCTACACACTTCATTGAAATTTGTGAGGATTTCTCATTGGATCAACTAGCACGGATATATATCAGGTAAGTGGTAAGGTTGTATGGAGTACCAGTATCTATTATATCTGATCGAGATCCAAGATTCACCTCTATGTTATGGAAGAGTATTCATCATGCTCTAGATACTGAACTGAACTTCAGTATGGCCTATCATCCTGAAACAGATGGCCAATCTAAGTGAACTATTAAGACACTGGAGGATATGTAAATATCATGTTCTATGGACTTCAAAGAATGGTGGGACCAACATCTTACACTAGTCGAATTCTCCTACAATAACAATTTCCACTCGAGAATCTGAATGGCACCTTATGAAACCTTATATAGGAAGAGGTGCAGAACACCATCATGTTGGGATGAAGTCGGTGAGCATAAGCTATTAGGACCATAAATGGTCAAAGATATGGTGGAGAAGGTGAAAGTCATTTAGTAGCATATCAAGGCAGCCCTAAGTCAATAGATGAGTTATGAAGATAATCATCGATGATACATTGAATTTAAAGTTAGAGATATGGTATTTCTATGCATATCTCCATGGAAGAAGTTCATGAGGTTTGGAAAAAAAGGGATGTTAAGTCTTAGGTACATCGTTCCCTTTGATATTCTTGATCGGGTTGAGGTTGTGGCCTATCGACTAGAACTTATACCGACCATGGCCAAAGTACATGATGTCTTTCATGTATCCTTCTGAAGTAAGTACATACCAAAACCTTCACATGTACACTCTTTAGAGGTAGTATAGCTAGAGGATGATTTTTCTTACAAGGAGCAACCTGTGAATATATTAGATCATAGAAAAAAAGTTTTACAAAATAAGACAATTCCCCTTGTCAAGGTGTTGGGGAAAAACCACAAGTTTGAAGAAGTGATGTGGGAATCGGAGGAAGTGATGAAGTAGAGTTACCCACTTTGGTTTTAGAGTGTGAAAAGGAAATAACGAGGGCTAAATTTCTTAAGGGGGGAAGATTGTAACGAATCAAAAATTCATTGATGAAAATTAATCTTGGTCTATTTAAATGTCTTTTATGGCTATGTAAAAAATATTCACTTATTTGGTTCTATGTTTTAGATTTTAAAATACTATTATGAATTTCGACCGTTGCTAATATAGTTATTGAACAGTGATCGCATGAATAGTAAAAATATAGGGCTTTAAAAAATCCAATTTATTCAGAAAAAGGAAGTGATGGCCTCATCCAGTAGACTTTCCCCGTACGAAGCCAATTTTTCCGATCTCAGAAAGGAGGTGGCGTCATTGGGCTTCACTCTTGACCAAGCCCAAACTGAGCTTGAACATGTTAAGCTTGATCATAACCGACTACAGGAGAAGTGGATGTTTTTATAGATTACCACTTGATTGATGTTATCCGAGCCACCCCAAGAGTCTCTCACCATCACACACCTTACCCTTCGGTCTTATACGGGTGTTATAAGGGGTTACGTAATGAGACCCTAGAACTATGACTATGTACATTATTCTTGTATAGGGAATATACATTCTTTTTATTGTTACTTTGTAAATATTTTTTTCAAAAAATAGTATTTTTAGTTAATATTCAAAAATGAAATCTATTTTGACGAAATAATGGATTTTTGAATTAAATAATATTTTAATAAAATATTATTATTATTATTATTAAAATAATTTTTATTAAATATAAATTATCGTATAATTTTATAAATGCAATTGTAATTTTTTCTATGGTTTGAAAGTTATTTTTGTCAAAACCCATGAATTTTCGATAAATGCGGATTTTTATTTTAAAAGTAAAAATTCACATATTTAGAAATTTATTTAGATAAAATGAATATTATTTTTGTAATCAAGAAGTCAAAATTATCCAATGGTGAATTTTTCATAATTTTCTGAGATAGTCGATTTTTTGGGAAAAAATTTAATACCATTTAAATATATAATTTGTTTTATGACATCATAATGACCCAATAGTGATGTTATAAAATACTATAAACATTATTTTCGGAAAATATATGTTTTAACATTAAAATAATTTTATTTTGGGTTTTTTTTGGTTTATTTTACAAATCTTTAGTGGACCCTTCCAGGCTAATAAACTTTTTTCTTTTTAAATTGTTTTCTTTGAGAGTGTGACTCACCTCCAGATAAGCAACCATATTATTTTAAGAATTTAGGAAACTGGCCTTATAAAATATTTTTTTACACTACCATTTAGATAACCCATGGGAAAAAACCATGGGCTGGATTGTGGTTTTGATTAGTTTATTTTGAGGTGTCCCAAACCTAAATAATAAAGAATTCCCTCTCCTTTCCTATATAAACCCACCCAAGCTCCCACTTCCTCTTCACTAAAAGAATTTGGAGTTTGAATAAACCCTTCCCTTATCTCTATAAAATCCTCCCAAGGTTCCCTAAGATCCTAAGAATCCTCTCCCAATCTTTTTGGATCGCACGTCCAAGTAAGGGATTTCTTCCTTTCTCATTTTTTGTCCAATTTTCATTAAGTTGTTATGCCCTTTTGTTTTCAATTAAAAATGTTGGCATATGATTTTTCATATCCCGCATACTTCCGTATTTATGTATGTATTATGGGATACCCCTTTATATCTCATTAATTCCTCCCATGTACACTTTGTGAGGGATTTATCTCTCCTCTATTACATCCAAGTAGTTCTTTTTGATTATGCATCTAAATTCCATTACGTTTGTTGGGACATGTATCTATATGACCTCCTTACTATAAATTTAATGTAAATATGATGAGACACACATTTATCTTTAATAAAAAATTATCATGAATCCTTATGTCATGTCGTTATGCTGCCGAAATTGCACCGAATGTTTTCCAAGCCAAGATCATTGTGTAGTGAATACCATACCCATGTCTCTATTAAGGGTATTCACCTTTATTCACATATACATATTGAATGGTACTTTAATGTATTTATTTCACATTACATAATCGTCAAATAATTTACGATGTTGATTGATTCCATGTTATATGATCCATGTTCCACACTTATGCATGAAACGAAATGGTTAACAAGGGTGCCCCTGATTGCGCTCCAATGCATTAGGTAAAGTATAATATCATGATACATCATGTGTAATGAGTGTTGACTAATTTTTATTCAAGTACAAGAGGGTTTACACGTTATTCATGTGAAATGAGGGTTTACTCATGCTCCATGTTCAATGAGCCTTGGCTCATGCTAAATTCCATGTTAAGTGTTTTGCCACATTTCCATGTTATGATTATCATGCTTTATCATGCATTTATGTTCATGTTTCTCTTGTGCTCCATTGATTTTCCTATTGTCTAGCATGTATTGTATTCCTAATTTTATTCAATTTTTATTCCCTTACTGGGCTTTATATCTCACCATTTTCTTATTCATGTTCTCAGGTTATCCCATTCATTGCTAAGTACGAGGGAATGTAGTGGTCATGTAAATGAAGTTTTTAGTAAAGAAGTTGTATTTCATGTTTTAAGTTGTTATGTAATGATCCTAACCCCCAAATACACTAGAAATCTCGATCTTATATGTTGTACCAAGTCAATTTTATGTAATAAAAAAAGTTTAAGTTTTTAATAAAGAACAAGGTTGTTATAGGCCATCTTTTGTTACTATATGAAAAAGAAAACAAATATAAAATAAAAAAATTACATATAAAGGCCATCTTCAACCACGTTTTGAAGAAAATTAGAGTAATGTAATGTGAAATTGAAAGGTATTCCAATTAATATATGACTGTAAATATAGAATTTTTCAATGATATTGACCCTCATTAAGTAGTGATTGTCCATTTCTACTATACCTCTTAAATTCCAACAATGAACCCCCTTATATATCCCTCAATCAAAACATAACCAACTTTCCAATTAAATTTAGTCAGAAATTGGTGGCACCATGGACTTAGGCATTGTACCATGATGATATTACTTACAAAACAACTAAACCTCACCTATTAGGTTATTCAACCCCCCCCCCCAAATATGTTTTCACCATGATGATCATCCATAGAAAATATCCACTACTACCAAGATTTATAACTCCCCAAACTATTATACTATTCTTTGAATAATAATTTTATAATGAAACATATACTAATAAAAACCCTCTAACATTATGATACAAACTACCATTCTCAACCACCTTATTATAGTAGAAATTTCATCTCTTACAACACTCTTCTTCTTTCATACTCCACCCAGTAGCCCAAACACTCAAATCTCACAAAGGAATGACTTATAATGGAGTAGTAAATTACCCTTAAAGTGAGGAAATTTTCAGTCAATGTATATATTATTCTAATAAAATATGTAATTTCACCAATAAATTATAAAACCATATAAAATAACATTAAAATATGATAATCTATTTATGGACCCATGTTATCATAAGATAACTCAAAGCGTAATTTTTTTACTAAAAACACCATGGAAATTATGAAAAAAAATATCTTTATACCCATAATATCCTACAATATCATATTTATTTAATCCATTGAAATATAAAACCAATACCCCAAAATAAAATACCAAATCCTAAATAATTTTTAAATTATTCTTTTTATTTTTATCCCACCATATTATAACAAACATATTCATATTCCCCAAAAAATATTGTGGTGTTATAAATTAAAAAATGAATGAACTATGAACATAAACTAAAATATTCATTTCAAGGATTTTATATACTAAAATATTCTCTCTTATAAAATTTATTCTCTAAAACCATAAAAATTATTAATTTCACCATTTATAATTATCTATTTTTTTCACTAGACAAACTAACCCAAAATCATTCGCATTTGAGGACATTACACACATATTCTTATAAAAATTTATTAACAATTAAACTGAACAATGATTATATTTTTTCCATATATGATTCACTGCCTTTAGTATTCAGAAATAATATATTTTTCTTAATCCTTCCCCATTGTGTTATATCACACCAATTTGCATCACCTCACAAAACTAACTATAAAAAACCACAATTCGTCCTTTCATGAATGGTGTGACCAATATGAAAATTATAACCCCAAATAAACAAAAATACAAGGTACCAACAAATAAACATATAGAATGAAATATTATAAATTCTAATTCCTCTTAATCCACTAAACTAAATAAATTCCAATATTAACCACAACAATACTCCCATTCTCAAATACCCAATATAAAACGAACTTGTTCTTCAGATAAATTAAGTTCAATAAAAATTCACCCATTAATATGATATTAAAAGTATTTTATGATGAATTTTTTAATTACATTAGTGTTTTAAAATTTTATATTATAAATATATTAATCCCTAAATAATTTGAATGAATTATTTCAGGAAAAAAATGATAAATAACTTGATGTTTTTCATATATAAATTCATTAAGTAAATATAGAATATATATATATATATATATATATTAACATCCTTATATCAATGTATTATATTAAAACCCATTTAATGTTTCAATTTGGTGGAAAAAAATTAATCACTAAACTTAAATCAATATTTAATACATTAGGGAATATTTGGATGTATTTTTCAAGAGTGTCATTTATAAAGTTCTTCAAGTGGATCCTCACAAGGGATAATCATTCCAGATTTTAATTAAATTAACTAGATATACATATGAAAATTATGACCAATATATGTCTAAAATTAAAAAATATATTGGATCTTACTTTTTTTAA
This sequence comes from Viscum album, assembly GCA_963277665.1. Taxonomy (NCBI): domain Eukaryota; kingdom Viridiplantae; phylum Streptophyta; class Magnoliopsida; order Santalales; family Viscaceae; genus Viscum; species Viscum album. The sequence continues at coordinate 1,613,674,604 of OY728142.1, forward strand.
TACATATTATTATCATCATATGTTTTTGTCCAAATTTTTTAATATCTTATTATTTTAAAAATAAACACTATTCTCGATGGCGTATGAGATGTGCCACACCAATATTAAATGAAAAAATTAATTATTTAAATTTGACTTTTATAACCTTGCCATTAAATTCGATGGATTAAATAATGATTACATATTTATGAAATTTATATACATATCTAACTCAATTTGAAAGGGTTTTTAATTTCATGGAAAATAATCACAACAATTTTAATAATCATTTTTTTATAAAAAATAATGGTTTTCTTCAAAAATGGTATTATTTCTTTTCATGTACAAATAATATAATTAATCTCTGGTTCTTTTAGAATATGTATTTGATAAAATGAAAATAATTTTTGGAAATAGAATACAAAAAGTACTCTATTGGGAAATTTCTAAGGTTTTCTAAACAACATAATTATTTTTTAGAAAATTAACAAAATATATTTTTTTATAAAATACTATATCGTTTATGATATCATAAAAAAACAACCTAGGTACTTATAGAATAATTTTTTCATTCTGCAATTAAATATTAAAATTCATTAAAAATGTATAATTAAATATGTGGTATTTATAAAAATTAAGGAATATATAATATTAGAATAGTAAGCTGAACCTTGGAAAAGAAATGTGACCATTAGGAATAGTAATGTGGCCAATAGAATAGAAACCTCACCTATGAAAGTATCAATAAACTTTATGTATATTATAAATAAAAATATAATATATTTATATCATGCTATATTTAAATAATTTTTTAAAAATAATAAATTAAGTGTTGGTATGTTTTGAAATGTAAATTATTATTTATAATTTTAAAATTAATATAGTTATTTAAAACATAATTTTTTTTATAAAATATATTCATAAATTGATATTTATATACCCTGTAATTATAAGATAATTTTATGAGATAATAATTAAATGCTCAAAATTTCATTAAATCGGTTATAATATTACATTAGGTTTATTTCAATTAAATGATTATTTTAGTTAAAAATAAATTTTTTAGTAATTAGAAATTTATTTTTAAAAAATGGATCCCATTTTTTAATTCTACACAAAAAAAAATTATTACGTTGAATTTTTTGGATTTTTCTAAAGTAGTTGAATTTTTTGTGAATAGTGAAATATTGTAATTAGTAATGTTTTATATTATATAGAAAATACATGAATTTTTGAGTCATTAATAATGAAACCATCAATTACTTCCAAATGACAAACATTATTTACTATATATAGTAACAATAATCAATAAAATTGAAAATCTTGAGTCAAAATAAAAAACCAATGAATAAAAAACAAAAAACATCGCTCTTCTCTCCCAATAAGTACCACTCCTCACCACCCCTTATCCCACTCCAAATCCATTTATATTGTCTAAATTTTCCCCAATATTATTCCCTATCATATTCCTCATGTCTAAGAAATTATAGTCCCACCAAAATATCAAATCCATGTTCCTTAAGGATGATCTTAAGGAGAAGTTATTCAAGAGGTAAAATCCTCCTTGTTTCTCTTTAAATTTAATTTCTATTCATATCATGTCATAACCTCCAATTTACAATGTGGAAGAAGGATCAAATAAAATATATATACTGTAATAATGTTGGGATAATTTAATATCCATCATCAGACCTCTTCTCTTCTTCTCCTGTTCTAAAAAATGAAAACAACATCCATGATGTATGGTTTCACCACTATCACAGACGACACAATTTCATTTATTTTTACAGAAAAAAATACTTTTAATAAAACCATTTTTTGGTTATTTTTTATTATTATTTATATTTTACCTTTTTACTAGTATTTATGTAATTTATAGAAATAATAATTAAATGAAACAAAACTAGTTTGTGATGATCAGAAAACTGAACAAAAATAAAACAAATATGTATCATTTATGTTTTATCTAATTATCAACATATCATAAGTAATGATATATGGGACCATTTAAAATTTTAAAATTATATTATTATCTTTTCATTCCACTTATGGTGTTTTTCTTCCAATTGAGAAGAACTCCCACAACTATACTAAAGCTAACCATCCATATAACTATGAAATTAATGCTCCTAGAATGAAAATTATAATATTTATAACATATCAAAATGGCCATAAATGAACGTAATGAAATAGTAATAAATAAAATATTTGAAAAAAGGTTAATAGTTATGTAATTAATTTTTTTAGTTTTATTATCAAGGACATTAAGTATAATAGAATAATGATTTCAGACATAGAGAAATAGAATTATTAAACTAATTTGTTTTATTTATCTTAACCTTGTAATTCACTGATTATGTGGTGCTAAGAATATTTCTGAAATTAATTTTTAATATATTATTTTATATTATGTGGCAATATTCTATAAACACATGTTTTGGTTATTTTATTAATTTTCACTTCAATGATATTATATTGTTAAGGTATTTTCTTTTTTAAAATCCTCTTTTCAAGTTACAACTTGAATTAATATATAATTTTTTTACATATACAAAATAAGATTTTATTCACACATTCCTGATGCTCCATTATAATTATTTTTTTATAAAATTTTAGAATATTATTTTAACGTAATTTTTTTTCATTTATTATCATGTGTCTTCTTAAAAATGGAAAACTATTTCAAAATGGAAAAATTATCATCGACATACATGATTCTTTTATAAAAATTTTAAGTGTTGTAGTAATGTTATTATTCATGGGAATTATTATGAAGATGGATGGTTTCATGATAAAAATAGTATGGGGATCCCATTATAGCTCTTCAATGCATTGTTTAAAGGTTTGAACTTAACCAGTTAGGTTTATCCTTATAGATTACGTGAATATAGTTTAATGGTTATTAAAAGTGTAAAAATTATGGTTACTCCCTATGTATCCAAGATATCAACATTTTATGTATGTGTGAATTGAAAATTCATCCAAAAGATAAATTTTTGTTATATGTATTCATTTTATGGTTTTATAGTAAACATATTATTTCATATGGTATTCCAAGGTGCTAATATTATAGGGATAAAAATTATAACTTCGTGAAAAAAAATTAATGGTTTTATGAATATTAATGGATTAACAGTTTCTTTCAAACATATCATGAAAATTATAGAGAATTTTTTCCACATCCCACGTTTCAAAAAACTTTCAATGTTCTGATGATGGGTATGGGAAAATAAGATTTCAGGATGAGATTATTGAAAGATGCTTCATGAAACAAAATCATTTTTTATTTAAAAAGGTTTCCTATTGTGAAACAATTGATACTATATAGTATTGTTGATTAGTAATTTTGGGGTTTAATTTATTAAGAGTAATCAAAATTATTTAAAACATTAAACATAAAAGATCTATGGGAGTGAAATAAAATGAATTCAAGTCTAAATTAAATATATTATGTAATTTTTATGGTGGGGTCCTTATTGTTGGTATCAGAGTAGGGTTTTGATAATGTTATAGGTTAAGATGTTATTTGAGAATATGTTAATGATTTTAATAACCATGTGGGTTATTAACATACGGGGTTTTTTTTATTTTAGTACAATTTATGAATATTTGATAAAAACATAAATTTACTATGATATAAGGGGGTTTAGTGATTATTGTATTATAAAATATATATGGTATTATCATTAACCTACATATTTTTTTTATTTAAATAATTAATTTCATGTTTAAGTGATGTTATTATCAATATATTAAGAACAATTTATGAAGATTGATGGAATTATATCTTGCATAACCATCTTATCCCATCCTATTGATTTTATCATCACTATTATTGAAAATTATTTTTTGAATGATTGAGAAATATTTTTGAGTATTCAAATCACCTATAAGAAATTGATTGATTTATCCAACACATACTCATTTCTACAAATATTTTATGGATCTTGGTATCATTTTTATGTTATTTCAAGATCTAAAATCATCCAAATCTTCTAAAAAGTGAAATACCATAATTAGAAATGATGTTTAATTTTAAAATATAAGACAACATTCTGAAAGATAAATGGAACATAATGAATATTGAGAAATTTGGATTCAATGTATAAATTATTTTCTTTTCCATTAAGTTTGAAAAATGATTGGTTTCTTATTTTTGAATCATAAGGATATAATTCATATCCATGATTTTTAGGAATGATGTTATATGAAATACTGTGAAAATACATAGTTAATGGATTATGAAGAATTTTGAATGATTAAGATGTCTATATATAAAGGATTCCAGATATATGGTAGACATAATGATGATTTAATGTTCAAACTTACTAGTACACCTGTGTTTATTAGATTTATTATGGAGAATTTTATTGAGTCTGAATAATATGTAATCCATATGTTTTTATGTGTAAAAAAATAATTGAGGAAAAAAATTCTTTTTGTGGAAATTATTTTTATGGTATACATTACTGTAGTGGTTATATGATCTTTTATTTAGAGGTAATTATGGGTTGTAATAATTTAGGAACATATTTTTTATCATTATTTTATTAGTGGGCAGTGTTATATTGATTGAATCTCATAATTTGTTTGGGATGTTTTACCAGAATAAGGTAAATAGAATTCTATGAGTTTCTATTTTATAAATAAAGTTTAAATTTTATTTTGGTAGAAAATATGATTTTGTTATAGAATTATATTTATTTATAGATATGAATATATCTTTTTGAATATTATATGATTTGGGTGAGACATTATGAGTCAATGATGTTATTTGGTTATAAATTCCAGTACTATCATGGAAGTTTATTTGACCAAATCTATCTAGATTTTCAATCATAATCATAGTATAGAATATTTTAGACCAATGTTAATTATAGTTATTTCAAAAATAGACTATGTTGATGTTTGGGAGTTACTATTTAATTTTTGTTGTTATTTAATTTTTGGAAATTATCGTATCTTATCCTAATAATTATGGTTTTGATTAATTCCTAAATATAGGAGGAATATATTATTTTCCTTTTTTGGATTTAGAGATCCATAAAATTTAATTCTATTACTTCAAGAATGAAATATTCTTAGTTATAATTTGGATCAAAAGATTATTTTGTATTGTAAAATGATTAAAGTATTAACCATAAATTTTATGTAACTACATATTATTATGTAATAATATATATAGCAATGGAATTCCTCAACTCTAGGATAAATGATATTGAAATAAAGACAATATAAATTTAATTTTTGTTGAGAAATAAATATCCCATTAACTGAACATTGATTTTTGATATTGTTATGGTTAAAATAATAATGAGAATGTTATATATAACTCTCCATAATAGATTTATTGTTAGTTTTCCCTATAATTTCCATGTCGTAAAACATTGAATCTGATAATGTGTTATCTCAAGTAACCATCTACATCCATTTCATTATATTTATCTGGAAGTCTTATTAAATTTTATCCAATGTGGGGTTTCAAAAAACATAATTTGATTTATCATTCCCTAGTTACAAATCCCATAATCAATTTTGAAGTATTAAATTTCTAAGCAGGTATGCAATAATATGATATTTTAAAAGTAAAAATAATGCATTAGAGCATATGAGATGTGACACATCAACCATAAACAAGCAGTGAACTTTTCTTATTTAAATGTTTCCATTATAAATTATAATTTAAATATATGGGAATGAAAAATATTACATGATTTATGAAATAAATAAAAAATTTCCAATCAATATGATTTTTTTCAAAATATCTAACAAAGAAATCACTAAAGTTTTAATAATTTCATTTTATTCACTAAAATATTGATTTTTATTTACAATTTATTTTTATTTATATATATATCAAAATAATATAATTAATTTTAGGATATTTTAGAAAATTTATTTGATAAAAATAACATCATTTATGAAATCAACATACCAAAATTCATCTACAGTTAAATTTTGTGACATTTCATAAAAAGTAAAAAAAATTAGAATTGTAAAAAAATATAGTTTTTTAATAAAATATGGTATGATATCTGATATAATCAAAAAATTTCTAACACATTAAAATATAAAATAATATTTTTTTCATTCTAGAAATAAATATTAAAATTCATAAAAAATGTATAATGAAATTTTTTGTGGTTTTAGAAATTAAGAAATCAATACTATTGAATAGTAACCTGATTGTTGGAATATTAATATGACCATTAGGTATTGTAATCTAGCCAATAAAATAGTCACCTCACCTATGAATGTATAAATAAGATTTATGTATCTAATAAATTAAATTATGAAATATTTATATAATGGTGTAAGTAAATAAATGTTTTTAAAAAGTTAAATTAAATATTGGTATTTTCTATAATATAAATGTTATTCGAATATTTATATTTAATAGCATAATTCAAAAGATAATTTTTCTTATAAAATATATTCATACATTATTATTTATTTTATATTTTAATTATATGACACTATTATGAGACGGTAATTAATTTTTCAAAGTGTCATAAAATCCGATATAATATTAAAATTGGTATTTATTGAATAAATAAGGATTTTTACTAAAACAATTTTTTTGAAAAATTTTAATATTATTTTCAAAAAAATAGAGTAAATTATTGAATTTTAATACTTTTAAAGCTATTCAAGGCATATTTTTTATATTTTTTTAAGATAGATTAATTTTTTGTTAACAGTGAAATACGATATTTTACAATATAAAAATTATTAGAAAATTACTTGAAGTTTTCAGTCATGAGTGTTTTAAGAGACCATTAGTTCAAACTGAGAATAACTCATTACTATATATAGTCACTTGAATCAACACTGTTAATATTCTTGAGATAAAATAATAATAAATAGATAAAAATAGAAACACTCATCTCCACTCCTTATAAGTACCATGATCACCCCCCCCCCCCCCCCCTCTTCTCCTCACACCTCTAAATGCATGTGTCTTTCCTAAATTCTCCCTAATTCCCTTCCCATGCCACTTAAACATATCCAAAACATTCTAGAATCACCAAATTTACAATGAAAAGTTACATAAGAAGATTCTCTGGGTGAAGATATTCAAGAGGTAGAATCCTCCTTCTTTCACTTCTAATTTATTTTCTTTTCTTATGTTATCCTCAACTCCCCTTAAAAAGTTTCACGAAAACTCTCATATCATATATATACTTATATTTGATTATGTTAATGGATGATCCATCATCAAACCTCTTCTCTTATCCCCTTATTATAAAAAATTAAAACACCATCTACGTCATGTTGATTCACCACTTTCATGGATGACGAGATTTCATTTTCCATTACCACTAGAAAGGATAGTCATAAAACAATTATTACGGTTAAACTATATTTTAATATTAAAATTATAAATTTTTCAATGTTATGGAAATAAATTATAGAAATAAAAATTAAATTAAAAAGAACTAGTTTGTGATGGTTGAAAAAACCACCAAAAAGAAACCATACAGTTATCATTAATGTTTTATTTAATAATCCTCATATTAGAAAAAAATGATATATGGGAACATTATAATAAATAAATAATATTAATATTATTTTTTTTCTAATTTTGGAGTTTCCTTCTATTTTACAAGAACTCCCACCATTATACCCATGGGAAAATCTATAATTCCACGAAACAAATGATCTCAAAATGGTGATTTTGATATTAATAACTTATCGAAATGCACATAAATTAACGTAATAAAATAGTAATAAAAAAATATGTATAAATGGTTTATAATTTAGTATTTAATTAATCTAATTTTATTATCAAGGACATTAATTACTAGTGAATAATTATTTTTGACATAAGTTAATGGAATTCATATCCCAATTACAATTCATCCATTTAACCTTCTACTAAATTGATTATGTGGTTCTATGATTATTAATGAAATGAATTTTAATTATATTATTTTTTATTATTTGGATTTATAGTTTACACACATATTCCATTAATTTTATTATTTCTCACCTCAATGATATGATATTTTTTAGGAAAATTATTTTTAAAAATCCAATTTTCATATTTATACAATTCTATAGAAGATTTTTTTTACTTTATGGCATAAGTATATTTTACCACTTTAAAGATTCTTAATTGATTTTATTTTTCCAATAAATGTTTAAAATTTTATTTTAAAATAAAATTTATTAATTTAGAATTGTGTGGATGATTAAAAAGAAAAGTTATTACAAAACTGAAAATATATTTTTCATCAAGAATATTTTTTTAATTCAAGATTTAGGTATTCAGATCAAGTTAAGGTTATTCTGTATTTTTTATGATAAATTGAGGTTGTGTGATAATACAAGGGTGGATATGCCTTTTATATCTCTCTAATGTATCAGGTGAATGGACACAATTAACCGGTTAGATTTTTCCTAAGGGAGTATAGGAATACACTGTGATGGTCATTCCATGTGAAACCAAGATGGTTACTCCTTATGTAGCTAGGAGAGCTAATTTATATTTAATATTGGTATGAACATGATCAAACAATATACATTTTTGAATTATGTATTAATTATAAGTATTTATAAGAAACATATGATTTTATAAGGTAATACAAAGTGCTTAAATTTTATGGGTGAATAGAATAACATTTTGATAAAAATTTCAAAAGTATATAAGTATTCATCGACAAATAGTTTCATTCCTACTTTTTATATACCTTATATATATTTTTTTCTCAAACTAAGTTTTAAAATGTGTTTAAAATTTCTAAAAAGTGTTATAGAAAATTAATATTTCTTAAGGTTTGTATATATGATGTGTCAAGAAAATAAATCATGTATTAATATAAAATGGTTTCCCATGGTGAAAATGGATACTGTATAACAGTGTCAACATGTAATTTATGGGTTTAATTTTGTGAATATTTTTTCAAATTCTCTCAAACCCAAAAAATAAAAGATATTCTGGAATGAAAAAAAATTATGGTCTAAATTAACTAGATTATGTAGTGTTCAAGGTTAGTTCCTTAAAAAATTTATGTTAAAGATGTAATTTTTCACTTAAAGGTACTCATTCTCTATAAAATATTTAATGGATTACCCTTTTACATAGGTAAATTATTTTTCAAATATCATTTACTAATTAAAAATAATAATTAAAAACTATTAATTAAATATTTAATTTATTTAAATAAATTTTAACTTATTAATGATTTATTTTTTGTTGTTATTCTAATATATAATTTGTATGTTGACATATTATTTTTTCAATTTTTTATGTTATTATGTTTATATTTTTTATGAAATTTATTTTTCATTTTATAAAATTGTTCATGACTTAATTTAAATATTTTATGGGTTTTTAATGCATAATAATTTAAATGTATGAAATATATTCTATAATTAAGATATTACACATTCTGTATTCATTACTTACTAATTTTATGTAATTGATTTCATTTTTTATTTCCTATATATTCCCATTTATAAAAAGATTTTATTTTATTTATTATTATTCTAAGGATTGGAAACAATATGATTCATATTCAAAAAATATTAATTGTTTTCATCTCATAAAAAATAATTTGTCTAAGATTTTTTAATAATAGTGTAAAATTGTGATTGTTATATTCACATTTTCAATATGTAAACAATTTCATTATAGTACAATTATTTATATTTTATGGTATATTTTTTTGATGAATTTTTTAATATTTATTATGATTCTAAATATATTTAATGATCCAAAATATTCTAATCTTACTTGGTATAATCTAAATATATTTTATTTATTAATGAAAAAAATTGTTTTGGGATACTCTAAAATTTTTTATTATATTTTTTGTTTGATAATATTTTGTCTATTATTTAATAAATTTGATCTTAATAATGTTTTATAGTGATTATGATTTATAATGATTAATGAATATATAAACACTAATTAAATATAAAAATAATATAACACTTTTAATATTCTATTTTTAAGCATATTATATCTTGCGAAAGAATATGTTCTATTTAAACTCTCATTTTTTACTATTTTATTTATTTATTTTTTTAACTTTTGGGTACATTAAATGTACTTTATTATCTATATTTATGATTTTTATTTGATTTTTTTAATTATATCATAATTAAGGAAATTATAATGTTTTTTGGAATATCACATGCTCGATATATAACATCATCAATATTATTTATGTTGAAAAATATTCTATGGTAAATTTATATTCTTATGTTCATTTTTCTCTTAAATAATTTTATTTTTTCCATTCAACTTTTTTTCACGAATATTAACTTATTCTGTAATTTTTTTTGAAATCTATATATTGATTAATTTTTGTAGTCTAATAATGTTAGGTTCTTATCATATGACATTTATTGTTAATTTATATGTTATGTGTTATGTTTTTAGCTTTTTAATTTTTTGTTTATTTATTTTATTTTAATAACATATTATTTTATCTTTATATTTTTTCTTCTCCACAAGTATAAATGTTTTGGCCTTTTTTTATTTAGAATTCCATTATTTTTTGTTCTTCTTTTATTCTATAAATAAATTCTGTTACCTATAAAACATCATACTTTTAATAACGATGCATTTAATTTAATTTTAATTATATTTTATTGAAAAAATAATTGTTCATAATATTTTTTTATTTTTATTTATTTAAAATTATGTAAGGAATATTCGAGGCTCATAAAGTGTCTATGATTAGTAGATAATTAATAGTAATTAGGCAAGACCTAATAGACACATAAACCATTTTTTTGGAATTGGTCATCTCGAGCCATGTAATAAATAATTATTTAGTTTATATTTTGTTATCATTAAATTTTTCTATCATTGTTTACTAGAATGTAATTGTAATTATTATTGTAATTTTAGTCATTATGTTATAATTATTTACTATGTAATGTGATTAATATGGGGTGGATGTCCATTTTTATCCCCTTTGATTGGAATATCATCTAGACAATAGGAAATGATACCCCTTTTCCTTCTATATCATTATACCTACTCATAGAAAGAAATTATAGGATCTGTAAAAAGTCACTTTTTCATATCCACCACCTCCTTCTCCTCACTATCTTTGATATCCTCTCTAAATGGTTTATTTATTTTATAAACATGAGATTTAATGTTAGAGGTTCTAAAATTTACTTCCAAACTAATGATATTAATAATTATTTTTAAGATAATTATAGTAGGGGATAATGGAAGGTTAATTCATGCTCGTAGAAGGGGTGGAATCTTCGAAGAACTTCCCATTGTGTTTTTCTCATCATTGGGTTTGTAAAAAATGGTATTTATTGTATAGAATATTTTTTATTTCCCATATATTATTGAATGATCCTATTTTTTTATCACTATAGGATTTTTTAATACCTCTTATTTAAGGATATGTTTGATTTGAAATAAATTTAATTTCTTCTATATCTTTTGTTTCATGAAACACTAAGTTTAAATGAACCATGATCTATTATTAATAAATTATTATGTTTCCATTATAACCTAGTAATTAAAATCAATGGGTATTAATAATACTAAATTAGTAATGAAAATCATATGTTTTACTCATTTGTAAAACAAATTCATTTCTTATCAATAAAAAAATAAATTTACAGTAAAAGGAATGTCTTTCTAAAAAAAATTAGTGAACATAATATTTTTTATATAATAAAAAATTCAATTAGACAATAATTACAATGATTTTAATGATATTTAACTAATATGTATTAAATAAAATGTTGTATATTTCATCTAGTGTTTTTACTAGGTATAGTACAAGAAAAAATATAGTTTTATACTTAAATACTATATTTTTACAAAATATTATTTTCGTCCAATTTAGTGTAAATATTCAAAAATAAATTTATGTAATATGTTGATAATTATTTTTATCAATGTATTAATTTTTTGGATTTAGGTGTCTCAAATTTGGCATATAGTTTTCTTTTTTATTCATTGTGAACTATAGCTGTAGTAAAATTTATCTCCTCTGTAAAGGATATATTTTGTTAATCAAAGTTTATAGTAGTTTTTAATTTTATATTTTCAACCCTAAATGATATTTGATGATTATAAATAGAATATTATACCCTAATCTCAAAACTGAACTATTTTCCTAACAAATTTCATTGGAAATTGTTATTATAATATTTGAATCAATTTTTTTTAAATTATCACTCTCAATGTTTTAAATAACAAAAATGTGTTTAATTATTAAAAAAGAAAGATATAAATGAACCAAGAAGTAAATTTTGTGAAAATTATAATTATTTTCATAGTTGAGATTAATTTTTTGTTTTTATGGAATAAATAATTAATGTAATTTTTTTGAAATTCTAATGTTGTATTTATTTAAATAATAGACATATAAAACAAATTATTTAAAAAAATATTAAATGTGATATAATGTAAAAGATTCAATATTTACCATTTATTTTCTAGATATATTTAACTTGTCATATAGGTTTGAATGTGTTACATTCTAATTAACATTTTGTACTAATGTATTTAAGGTCAAATTAATTGAATATTGTTAAAAATAACATTAATGATATTTAATAATAAATTTTTATTTATCAAATGATTTAAAAATTGTAAAAATATTTTATTCAGTCACAATTATGGGAAATAGTTTTGAAAGAATATATGTTGTCTATTTATGGGTTTTTTTATTTTATGTTATCATTATTTAAACATAATGGGAAGAATACATTAATATTTCAGAAAATGTAAAATGGTTAAATAGGGTTAAAATTAAATGTTAATTATGGAATAATACAAAAAACATGGGTAAATGTTTTTAGATTTTATACTTACTACTTAACCTAATAATATATTATAATATTATTATATTCTAGACATTTCAACTTCAAAATTAATTTAAATTAATTTAATATTTTACAAAATTCACCTCAAAAATAAAAGGGAATCACATACCTCACTTATTTAGACAACTTTTAGCCATTTATATCAAAAAAGTACAAGAAATATTATCTTATAAATATCTTTATCCATGTTTTTTAGGCACTCTTCACCCTAAAATTCCATGATGAATATCCTTAAAATGGATCTAAAGGAGTTCTTCTAAAAAAGATGTAATTGTCATACCAAACCACTTTTAATATATTTATTCTTATACCTCTTTTGAATATCTAATATTTATCAGGAAATAATAAATTAAATATACTCATTATAAGAAATTGATATTAGGATGATGAAACTGCCATTATCCACTATATTTCCCCTTTTATAAAATGTGAATGTTTCTCTAGTGTATATATATAACTTCCTGCCTCCACCCAACAAGACCACTCATATTTCATCACTACCTTTTATGGGTGAGTATTATAATGGGTTTAATGTTTATATAAAATAATTATAAAATTTTCATAATTATATAATTTAAATACCATATAATCCTTTTAAACATCATAATAATTAGGAAACTATAACATCTCTCATGATTATGATTAGACTACAAGATCTACGATATAATGTGATTTTCATTTTATTTTTCTCATTACATTGATTGTAATAGGGATCCAAATTTTGAATTTATATGATCTATATGACATAATCATTCTTATTTATGTTTGAATTAGTATTTAACTATCATTCATTCCATACTTAGATGAATGAAAACAACATTAATGCTTACGTACAGACTACTATTTCCATATACAATATAGTTAATTTTTTTATTTGTAATATTTAAGGATTACTATAGATACATATATATTTATTATATATTATATTTATATCATTATGGAAATTAAAAAAGAAAAATTAAAATAGAAGGATCAAAAATACCATACCAAAACATACATGAAAAATGAAATAATTTTCATCAGGAACTATGATTTTAACAATGAATTGTTAATAAAATGTGATAGATTCATTTAAGTTATTCATATATATTATGATATATATGATTATATTTTTAGGATATTTATAATAAATATATATTTTTTTGATAGGATAATTAAACACATAAGAATGTACTCAAACATGAGGTAAGGTATTGTTTCATAATCTCATAAATTTTCTAGACTATTTATTCTTCTCTATGGGGGATTATTTTTATTTCATATACATATATTATATATATTATTAAAATAATATTTTTAATATTCACTAAGGATTTTTTAATGTTAATTTCAAAAAAAAACTTTTATCATTTTTCATAATGGAATCTTCCTATCATTTTTTGAATAAGGTAATTTTGAATTTTTCTTATAATTGCATGGAAATAATATTTTTTAACATATATGGAATGATCATATTTACATAATTGAATGACCAAAAATTGACTAAAATATTATCTTACATTATTCTAAAAAACATTGAAATTAAAAACATTCCTTAATATTTGAAAAAGATAGTTTTTAAAAAATAATTTCATAGAGAAAATAAAATATTCCAAAAAAAATTATCATATTATTTTGGTACATCATTTATGAATTATAGAAAACCATTTTTTTATGAAATAAAAACTATAAATATGTTTTAATGATACTATCCATTTAAATAATCTATCAATTTTGTTAATTGGTTATTTCATTTCACTTAAATAACCATATTTGTATATCATTATTATGATTATTTCCTAAATAGTATATGATTTCTACATATAGTTTAACTATTTGAAATTATTCTATTTGATGGTTCTTTAGTAAACATTATTTTTATTAATAAGGCATATTTCTCAATAACTAATTTATTCAGTTGTTATATGATGAATTCATTGGACATATAGAGACATGTGGAGTGTATAATTATATTCCCCTTATTGTATTGAATTGTATCTTAAGACATGTCTGTAGAAAAAATTAAATGGTTTTTCATCAGAAATATTAAACAATCTAGGTCTTAAAGGTAGATATATAACAATTATTAATATCATAACATAATGTAATATTCTTTTACTTCATTAATAATTGATTTATTATTATCCATGATAATACTAAATTGATACTACCCATGAATTCATGTTTTTCATGTTTTTATTGAAATGGTATGTGTTTTCAACTATATAAAATTCCATATTAATTACTCCTTAGTTACTCATTAAAAGTTTCATTTTATATGAACCTAAAATAGCATTTTATATCACCCTTATTTTTTTCTTTCTAAAGGTTATAAAGAGAAAATAATTGAATGAGTTATATGGATGAAAAACACTAACTTTTGATATTTTATATTTTAATTCCAAATTAAAATTAGAAGAATGTATATATCTAGTTATTTAAGAATAATAAAATATTTGGTCCTTTAGGGTAAGATTTAGTTATATATATTCCAATGTAATAATATAAACACCAGCTCTAGAATTTAATAGTTTGGGTTTTTTATGACGGTATGAGAGAAAATTTCGTAGAAACATTTAGAGCTAAATTTTATAGTAACATAGACAACATGATAACTAATATAAAACCTTATAGTATTTTATTATTGTTACTATTAAAACTATTTTTTATTTATTAATATTAAATATGATCTTGAGCTAACATAGTTTGTGATATTATTCAGTGATGGTTCCAAATGGAAGAATGAAACTCGATACCTATGGTCAATTTAGGGATTTATTAATTGAGAAAGAAAATATAGTTAGTGTAAGAGAAGATCTGAGAATAACTAAATTTGGGTAGCTAACTAATGTTATATCTAAAAACTATACACATTTAGGTAAACATGATGTTCCATGAGGGATTGGTCAATCGGTTCCCATTAAGACTCATAAACGTTCTCTATTTCCTAGAATGATTATTGTACTTAAGACATATTATAATATAATACTATGTAGGGACTAAATTTCAAAATAATTTGCATAAATTTACTTAAAATAATATAAATTTATGATTCACAGACCATAAGTGGAGTACCTTATCATTATAGGTGACACTTCATCACCTAAATCATGTCAAAATCAACCCTCAATAGCTATTTCAAATTAGATTCTAAGGGAAGAATGGAAGACACGTCCTTTGGAAGGAAGAGGTAACATTAAAATAGTGGATATACCTTTTATACATGATTAAGTTGATTTGTCTAATATATAATTTACTTGAAATCCTATATATGAGGAAGATTAGTTTTCCATTTATTTAGTCCCTAATTTAAAGCCTATATCATAAACTCTCTTTGCGATGGGCACTGTGAAATTAGTTGATTTAATTAAACAAATACATGGGTTTTCTAATTATGGAGATATGTGTCATGTAGATTCACATTATGGTTCCCATATTCATTTTTATAAGATGAAAGATGGATATATGAGGTCATGTGTTCATTATAGAAAAGTCCCAGATATTATGATAAGGAAATAGTATCCTCTTCCTCGGATGTATGACTTATTGTACAAACATCATGGTGCTCATTATTTTTAAAACAATGAACTCATTATATGTATAATAATTTTTTAATAATGAATTATTTCATTCTAAAAAAATTATTTTCAATGAGTTGTAAAAATTTTAAGCTTAAATTAATTCCATTTTGATCGATTAATTCACATGTTCTTCCCATGGATCTAATGAATCATTAATTCAAGGAATATATTGATGATTGTGTTGTTTTATTTGTTGATGATATCTTGGTAGACTAAAAAATCTATGAGGATAATTATAATCACATTTGGATCATTATTGAGACAGTTATATGAAAAGTGTTATAGTGGAAATTTATAAATTGTGAATTTCGCCTTTTGAGAGTTTCTTTTCCTGAAACATTTGTCACTATTCATTCAATCATAGTTGATAATATAAATAAAATTTAATTCTATTAATTTAATACCCCAATAAATATATCTAGGTAAATTTTTTATTGGTTTGGAATGTTACTATTAGTGACTTGTTTAAATAATTTCATAATAAACTAACTCTTTGACCACTCTTACTCATATAGGGGTTAAGTTATATGGAAATATTAATGTGGAAAATTAACTAAATAATTTAATAGGAGACTGGTGAGTGATATAATTTTGACTCTACCAGTACATAATTATAGATTTGGATATATAGTGATACCTTAGTGGAGGGACTTGTTTGTGACCATATTCAGACGAAAAAATTTATTACAAATGCATCAACGATGTTAAATAAACAAGAAAAACTACCCAACATGAGATATTAAAATTACCAAATGCAATCTTTTCTATGAAGATATTGAGAGAATATCTATTTAGTGAAAGTCATGTGATATATAAATATCACATGAGTTTGGAATAAATCTTCTCATAGAAAGAACTCAATATGATGAAAAATATGTTGTCTAAAGAAATGTAAGGATTATTCTTGTAAAATAAAATACCATCTAAGAAATAAATTTAAGGTAGTGGATTCATTAATCATAAAAGACTGTGGAGTTAAAAACAAAATGGGTATTTCATGGATCCTATGTTCTAATACATGCTAATGGTAGATCTAGGGATTGTTAAATAAATTAAAATAGTGCCCATTTTTCAAATTATTTCCAAACCCTCATTATTGTAAAAGATAAAATATTATTATCTTTATTATGAGAATATTCAATGGAGAATTTAACATGTGAATGATGGTGAATTTTGACACATTATATATAAATTTGATGTTATGAAATTTAGAAATAGGCAATGTCTTCCATCTGTAGACGTTCTCATAAAGGAAATATTAGATGATTCCAACATCATGAATTTATTTATATATCATACTAGAAAGAATATTTACAATGATTTGAAATATGAATTTTGGTGGGATAATAAGTTGTGTTATATTGCTGATTATGTGTCAAGATGTTTACTTTTTCGTTAGGTAAAGGATGAGAGACAACCTTCCAAGAAAATTCAGGAAACCTATAATTATTCTTACAAGGAAATGGGATTAAATTAATATAAAATTTATAACAATATTTTTTTAGACTCCTTGAATTACTGATGTGATATGGGTTATTGATGACCACCATACAAAATGTGTACATTTCCTCATTATAAGAGAATATTGGACTCAGTAGTTCTTAGAATGACTCTATATTAATGAAGTGGTACAACATCCTAGTGTAGATATTTCAATTTATATTACTATGAGATGTGATTTACAATGAAATTCTATAAAAGTACTCATACATATATTGATACCATACTTTATTTGAGCTCCACTTATCATCCTCAATGTGACAGAAAGTATGAAAGGGATATTAGAACTATATAGCACATTTTGAGGTCATGCTCACATGGAATTAATGTTATATGGGATCATTATTTTAATTTTTAATATTTTTTTATATATGAGTAGTTTTATTAATATACTGAAATAGAATTATATAAATCATTATTAATAAAAATATCGTGTACTCCAACTTATTGGGTTGAGTTAGTGAAAGTGGGATTGTAGGCCCAGAACATGTGGAGGAGGCTATAAAAAAGGTAAAAACAATTCAAATTCATATCAATTTATTGTAATGAATAATAAATTACAATTATGATAATAGGAGGAATGATTCAGAAATTCATGTTATTTATCATTATTTTATAAATTTATATCCATGAAAGGGTGTTATAAGATTCTGTATGAATGGAAAACTGAGATTAATGTACTTTAGACCATATGAAATCATATATGTAATTGGATATAAGGGTGAAAATTTAAAAAATACAGAAATCATACCGATTTTCTTGTCATATTCTATATCCATTTTTCTAAGAAAGTACATGACATACCAAATGCATGTGCTTGTATCCACTGAAATAAAATTTGAAAATGTTTTATCATATTGTGAAAATACTATCTAAATTATGGAAACTAAAGAAGAATTTTTGTGACATTAGATGACTTTAATTATATAATTACTTTATACAAATGTTTTAACCATTATATAGAGTTTTCACTATGAATTGGATGAGAATTAATATATCTTTATGCTTAAAAATGTATTCTTCAAAAAAAATTAACTTTGTTTTCTATATTTATTTTAAAATTAATTTCCTCAATATATATATAATGAATTTGATTAAATTTACAAAAAAAAATAATAAGGATTGTCATTTTTTTTAAATAGGCCTATTTAATTTTTAGGCATTATGATTAGTAACAATTATCACCTCATTAAAGGATAAATCGGGATAATGTGTTTGAGAACTATGAAAAAAGGAAATATTTTTCAATCTAATTCTAAATGGATGAGTGAAATATGAACCATTTTACCTTATGAAAAATCATTACATGTTAAATAGACACATTTCCATGAAAATTACCAACATAATATTTAAAGTAAGGAAAGTTACAAATTCTTACTCTCTTTGTTTTACATAGAAATTAATTGTCCAAATAGGGAAAAAATAAATATATAAATGAACTAAAATTTTTAATTTGTAAAAAATGAATTAATTTTTAAAATATTTTTTAATTTATAATTTTTGTAAATTAAATAATAACCTTTAATTCTTTTTTAATTCTAATGAAATATTTATTAAATTTATAGAAAAATAAAATAAATTATTTTAAAAATATTAAAGGTGATACAATATGAATGATTTTTGTTTTGAAATGAATCTTATTTAACTATATTTCATATTATAGGGGTTTGAAGGATTTATATTCTTATTCAAATTTTTATTTGGATGTATGAAAAGTTAACATAAATTAATTTTCTTCAAAATAAAAATTTATTTTATCATATTATTTTTCAATAATTAAAATGTTATATTTGTTCAAATGGATGTGATATAGTTTTAAAAATGATCCATGGCCCATTTATTGGTCCTTTTTTAATTTATTATAATTTTATTTTCAAATAACTAGTGGAAAACATTAATATTTCGGTAAATGTCAATGTGTTAATGGGAATTAAAACTAAATTATACATTTGATGACATAAAATTTTTAAAATATAATTTTATTCGATTATTATGACATTAAATCATCTAATATTAAAATACAATCAATTTTGATCCATTTATAAATTAATGTTAATTTATATTAATTTAAATTTTAAGAAATTTTGAAAGTCCATCTCACCCTGATTATTGAAGGGAATCCACTCTCTCACTTAATTAAAACAAATTCAACAATATATATCAACATGTTCCTAAAAATTTATATTCTAAACATACTAATACAATTTATTGAGGTGTTTTTATTACTATAGGACCATGTCTATGTTTCATACGAAATCATCTAAAGGAGGTCTTCCAATGAAGATGTAATTGTGTTACCCGAAATAATTTAATTTATTTCACCTTCCATCTATTATGAATCTCTATAATTTTATGTATAGTAATAAAATAAGTATCACAAATAAAATTAAATTTTATTAAAATTATGAAACAAAATTTACACACTATCTTTCTTATCGATTGGAAAGTGAAAGTAGCACTCGTGCATACATACAACATACCTTCACCATATAATGATCGAATTCACTTTTCTACACAGTTTTTAAAGATGGGTATTGTGATTGTTTTAATTTTTTTATATGAAAATAATTGAATAGTTATACCTCTGTAATTTCAATAATTTTTCTATATATGTACCTTCCAAACCATTAGGAAATGATAATGTAGCTCGTGCATTCCTATGGGGTAACACCTCTAAAGAGTGATCCGGTTTGTTTTTCATTTCTACTTTACATAGATGATATTATGGATATATATATATATATATATGGTTAATATATATGATTTATATTATAAAATATTTATTCATTAATGGTAAAAAAGTATTTAACTTTCTTTCATTTCTTCCGTAAAAGAATGAAAAAATCAGTTTTTCATATGTACGGACAACGATCTCTATGAATAGTGAACTTTATTTTCATATCAATGAAATTTATGGATTATAATAAATATTTATTTATATGATTAATATAAAAGATATTTATATCATTATTAACATTATGGATATTATTTTACTATAATTTATGTATAATTATGAGAAAACCATAATAAACATGAATAATGATGTAATTATAACAAGGAAAAACGATTTTACCCAATAATTATTTATATAAAGGTGGTAAAAGATTATAAGTACATCATACATGGTCAGATACATATGATTATGATTATGTAATAGATTGAAAATAAATATATAGTTATTATATATGAGGTTCAAACAAAATTAAATTAATTCAAACTTGAGTTAAGGGTTTATTTCACAATATTATTAACATTCGGGATTTTTAAGCTTATATCTACAACCTAGAATACTTTCCTTCCATATACAAAGATTCCTTAAATGGAATTAAATAGAAATTTTTTTTATTATCCATATACCATTTAATATTATTTTTACCCACTATATAATTTTCAGTAATAGTTTAAAATCTATCTGTTTATCATATTCTGATTGATGTAATTTATGATTTTTCTTACAAAAGTTGGAAGTGATTGTTTTTAACATATATGTCATTTATTGGATTTCATAGCTTCATTATCACTCATTTATTTCAAGTTTACTTTATATTTTTACTTGATTATTGGTTTATAAAAATTATCATTAATATATTTGAATTGTTTTTATTTTAAAATTCAATTTAAATGTGAAAAAAGTTATTTTACTAAAAAAATTATAATGACCGTTTTATGTTACTTTTATTCATAAATTAAATCAACCATTTGTTTGTCTAATTCAACATTGGGGATATGGTTTAATGATACCACACTTTGAAAAATTCTCTTACTTTTGATCATTTTTTATTAAATTTCTTTTTAATATCCATATTTTTTATCACTAGAATAACTATTTACTATACCATATCACATTTCTGCAAAACAAAATTAATTAAAATTTATTTTTTTAATTGTTGAATAATTGATAAAACCCTATTTTTTACTCAATAATGATATTTTTTAAAGCATATTATTTATATCCCCATTGTATTGAATGGTATCGATAGACAAATCATTTGGCTAAATTAAATGGGGTTTCAATCATAGTTTTAAACTGTCTGAGAAAAGGCCTTTATGGTAGATATATTATAAAGTCTGAGATCATTACAACCAATAGTATACATTTCCTTTATTTATAATTAATTTATTATTATCCATGATATTACTACATTGATACCACCATTGGTTTTAGTATGTGTTCAATTTTTTATATCATATGGAATATGTTTTAGGTTATTTACATTTTCATATTGACTATTTCTTATGAACACATGATATATTCACTTCATGTAACCCTTATTGATCATTTTTTACTCTATTTTTTGTTTCTTTTCGTTGGGTTATATGGGAAAATATTTTAATACCTTTCAAGGATGAAATCATTTACATTGGATATGTTTATATTTTATTTCCAATATAAAATGGGAAGAATGTATGTATCTAGTTATTAGAGACTAATAATGTATTCAATAAATTGGGATCTAATTTTTCTATATTTATTCCAATTTATTATTTTAGATACTATCTCTAGGATACTAGAGTTGGTTTTGTTATCTATTAATTTTGTATGGGCACATACAATTTGACAACTTCAGTTCTATTTTATCCAATAACATAATAACTTCAAAGATATGTGTTTAACTTTTAAATTTCTTTTTAAAATATAAATTATATTTTCAAAAAAAATTCATTATTATTACTCACATCTGTGCATTCCTTTAATCTTGTAAATTAATTTTCATACATGATTTTTTATAAATAATTTTTTTTATTAGAAATCATTAAAATTTTATTTAATGAAATACAAATATTTAAATCTACTTTGGACTTGGAATAAAGGTGATATTGTTTACAAAATACTTTCTTAATATATTTTTTTCATGGAATAGATAAAATATACTTGGAGTGGTTTAATTCGATCTGAAAGGTAATTGGTCAACATCCTATAGATTTTAATTAATATTAATTTGTGAAAAGTGAAATATGGAATGGTAAGGTTGATATTAAGTTTATATAAAAATTAATTATTACAACAAATTGTTCATGGATATTATGGTATGTTTATTTTACTATTAAAGGATGTCTTAGCAAGAAAAATTTTAGATCTATAACTCTAATTATTTCCTACCTTTATCCTCATTAGTAGGTAACTCATGCAGGGGTCTATAGTAAAATTTGACTCTAAGAATGGATGATTTTTTTCAAATATACTTTAGTTTCTATGTAGTACCTTAATAAAAAAATATTTTCATTATTATATATTATTTTTTTCCATGTGTAGAATAATTTAATTTATTCTTTTATAAATGATAAATCCATGAATAATAAGGATATGATTTTTTCATTTGATAATATTTATATCGGTGTGTATGCCTTATTGTGTGTATTATTATGGTTAATGTAATTTTTCTATTTTAACCAATTATTTATTCAATTCATACTGCATATAATTAATAATTTTCCCTATAGAAAAATTATGTTATCATGAAATATCACATCTATTATCCAATAGACATTGACCCTTGTGTCAACTATTTCCCCCATGTTTGATATATCACTCAGGTCATGTGATGAAATCATACATTATAACTTAATTTAACATGATGCTACATGTTTTATCTATATATAGTATTTTATAGACACTATGTTCACTTCTGAAGTATGGAGAGATAGGTAAATAATGGTCATTATTAGAGAAGAAATGGACAATTTTATCAATCTTACCATGGTTTTATCTCTAAGTATGTTTTATTTTATAATATTTTAAGAAGGTTATGTTATAATTAAATGATTATAGATTATTATTTTTACTTTTTCATGTGTTTTGGATCAAAAATTTACATATATGTGATTGAATGAGGTTTGAGATACCCATTAGTTTAAGTAGCTAAACTCCTTATTCCCTACATATTGTCTAACCTTCATATGAAACGAATTTCAAGAACCCAGCCTATTAATTCCTTATGTATGCCTTTGGATGATCCTACCCACCCTATTTTTTTCTCACTCTTTCACTCTTCATGTCCTACCTCACACCTCACACCAAGGTAGACTCACCAATATTTCGTGCATTTCCACATGCTCTACTCATCTCATGAGGCTACCTAATGTGGTTATGAGCAGTTAACATACCTACTCAAGAACATAGCTTTCATTTTTTCTATATAAGGATCCCTATCTTCCCATTTTTAAAAAAAATCAAGGAGAAACCATGGTAAAATATGATAAAATATATATATATATTTTACCTAGACCATATATGATTTCTCAAAAGTAATTTATATGTTAGAACCTATTGGAATGTAAGGGATATACATCATATTTTTCTATCATTGTTAGTTCTTATCATTACATACCACTTCACACATGCCATTAACAAGAGCAGTGTAAATGAACCATCCCAAGAGTTATTACTAAGTGATTGGGGATTGGTCTTGTAGTGCTAATAGTATACTTTAATGGAATTGTTCCCACTTTATAGATGGTACATCTATGAAAAAAAATTTATAAGACATCATATCTATGATTTCACTCAACTCTTGAGGCCTCCAAATTATTGTTCCTGAAGATTCATGATTGTTGTAATTCATAGTTCTCCAAATTGGGTTTATATTCACTATGTTCATACAACTGGGTCTCCATATTCACATTTCACTAAACTAGAAATGATATCACCCAAATATCCCACTATGATTTACTCAAAAATTTCATTATTCATGGTTAGGATACCCATGTTTTCTCCTACATGATGGATGCGTCTGGTATTTATATAAGACATCTGAGTACCCAATTTCCATGTGTTATCTTTATAGTCTAAATACTTTTACCGAGATACATTACTAACACCTTTTTACCGCAGACAATCTTTGAAAGAGCCTCACCTACATAGGACTCTCCATAGTACCAAAGGTAAATGACTGGTTTCAAAAATATATTTTATCCATTTTAATCTTATATTGAATTCATAAATATTTTTATTCTTCTGTAATATATCTAATGTGTGCTAACATATCTCACTAATAAGATCATTAACATATAATGAATCTTGTATTACTATTACAAAATGGGACCTTTGTTTTTTTATTTAACCCTTGAAATTATATTTGACATAGTCATTCTATATCACATGTAATGGGTATTAAAAACAAGAAAAATGTCTACTAAATTCCTTTTCCGTCAATTTATATTAATTCAATGTCTAATTTATGGGCCCAAAGGATTAAGGGGTAGTAGATTTTGTATTTTCCTCATCCCAGTTCATTATTCAAGTAAACACCAAAAGGGCCACTCATGTGTGATACATCCACCAATCATTACTAGGTACATTGTAAGTAGTGATCCATTCTAAAGAACTATACATTACCTAGAAAATACCCGATTCATATGATTTTAATTAACAAGCCACTGTATTCATGAACACATGACCATTAATGGAAGTTCACCAATACTTGATTCACAACCATAAAAGTCACAACATCCTTCCAAGACATAAAAATTAAAAAGGATATTTATTAGCCATGCATACATGGCCTCTAAAGAAACCACCATTGTATTTGGGACATAATTGTATTGGGTATTTCATGTATCCTTAAATGGTTACACACTGAAGGTGTTTTTATTCAATTCATTCAGATATATAGGTAAGTTTTCACATTGGATCAATCACAACTACAAAAAATAAACAACATCCTTAAAAGAACAAAAATTCTAGAGTATTCTGTAATATTGATATATATTATATCTTCATCAATCAGTAAATGAGTTGAAAGGTGGAGAGTCTCTCAAATATTGAGAAAGATAACATTTATGTAATGCGTCGGACCTCTCCAGCCCTTTCCTTTGTCGAAAAGAAGGTCATGAAGTGTAATGAAGGGTAGAATGGACTTTTCCCACACTTTAGAATTTTTTTTAACTACACGCCGTGTAGTGTGAGTACACGTCATGTACGACCTTTCCGGGTATACCCCGTGTTGAAGTTGTATCCTTTATGCGTGAAATAAATGAGTACATGACGTGTATCCCATACTACATGCTGTGTAGTTCCTCCCCGCGTATGCGTTACCCTCAAATCATGTGTTTCCAGTCAACGGTTGTGTGTCGTGTTGAAGTTGTGTCCTTGCCGCGTGAAATAAATGAGTACATGCCATGTAGCCCATACTACATGTCGTGTAGTTCCTCCCTGCGTACACGTTATCCTCAAACTGTGTGTTGACCAGTCAAAGGTTGTGTTCCTTGTTGAATTTGTGCCCTTTCCGCGTGAAATAAATGAGTACACGCCATGTAGCCCATACTACACGCTGTGTAGTTCCTCCCTGCGTATGCGTTACCCACAAACCATGTGTTGACCAGTCAACGACCATGTGCCATGTTGAAGTCGTGTCCTTGCCGCGTGAAATAAATGAGTACATGCCATGTAGCCCATACTACACGCCGTGTAGTTTCTCCCCACGTACATGTTACCCTCAAACAATGTGTTGACCAGTCAACAGTCATGTGCCATGTTGAATGTCATGTTGAAATCCGCGTGGCGACCGTGTGAAATGGCCTAGTATAAGCCATGTTCTAAGAAGTACACATCGTGTACTTTAGTTTTTCTCGCCTATAAAAGGAGGGAGCCTCTCCTTATTTTTAAATCATTCCTCTCCTCCCCATTCCTTCGAGCAGAGCTCTCCCGAGAGACTCCAAAGCTCTTTTCTTCCATAACTTCTTCGTCCGAGCTCTGATTTACGATCCATCAGCGACCACGAGATCGTAACGACGAGAAGGAACTTCTGATCTCAGATCTGTTGCTTTTCCTTTGGCCTTTCTTTCCTAGCTTCCACCTGAGTAGGTTTTTTCTGGGTTTTGTCAGAAGCGACGGACGCCGACGGACGTCTTCTAAAGTTGGTCTAGGGGAGCGTTGTGATCAGAACCTTTTGAGGTAGGGATCTTACCTTCATCTCTCTCTTTTTTTCATCATGCGGGGTGGGTATCCTCTTGTTTTCATTAGATATGGTTGAACCAATAAATAAAGATAATAACTGGTTAAAGAATGGGCATGGGGAAGTTGTTATGTTTATATTTGTTTATCCTATTGTTATGTTGTGAATTGAAGTGGATTATGCCTACTAAAAATCATGGTCATTAGGGGCCTCTGCTTGTGCAATTAAATGTTTCCTTATCTTTCTAGACCATTTTGTGGATGGAAACCTTGAGGAATGTGGAAATTGGTTAATCACGTAAAGTTGGCTGATTAAATGAATATTTGGAACCCTTGTGTGATCACCCCGGTTGAACAAAATGAAATAATGAACATGTGGGTGTTGGTTTGGTTATGTGGTGTGTGAAAGGGGGGGTGAATCCGGGGTTATTATGAATAGGATGGGCAGTGGGGTTGCATTAAATGATATTAAAGGGACAATGATATGGCATGAGCCTTGTTTTGTGATACATTTGTGGAATATGTGGTTATAGTGGCAGCAGGGCTGCAGTGATGGGTTGTGATATTAAAAGAAAGTGGAAAGTTGAAAAATGAACTGTGGGAACGATAATGAATTAAATGTGGGAATAATCAATGGGGATCGACTAATGATAAAAAGTTTGCTTTTGTGTTTCTTGTGTTTTATCTAACTTGACTTGTGGTGGGCAGGGATTTGTTTTACGAACGATTGATATGGTTGGTTGTGGTTAATTGTCCAGTAGTTAAGGAACTAATAAACTAATTCTGTTGAAACATTAAAACCTAAATGGGGTTGGGGTTGTTTGTTGTATGCATGCTTTGTAATAGCAGTGTCGAGGCACGTGCTCAGTTTCTCTGTTTAGAAGCCATAGGTTGGGTTGTGTGTTTGGTATATATATATGTATCTGTATCTTTATGTTATGTCACACCCCACCCATGTTGAGCACTTATTACTGAACACTCCCATTTCATGGGAGAGGGTGTTTTCCCCTTACTTACTAGCTCTATCCTGCTCATTCTTCCATAGGCTGTGATGGCTAGAGGAAACCTTAAATCCAAGAATCTTCGGGTAGGTTTCGATTGGGGTGGTTTTAGCCCAAGACTCTTCAAGAAGTTTTACTATTCCCAATAATCTTCGGAATGAGGCCCAGATGTGTTCGGGCGGGGATGTGATTGTGGTTTTTGAGGCCCAGGTGTGTGCGGGTGAGATATGTGGTTGTGAGGCCCACGTGTGTGCGGGCGGGATATATGGTTCTTGAGGCCCCGGTGTGTGCGGGTGGGAAGAGTGTGGTAGTGTTAGGACGTTCGCCGTTAGGAAGAGCAACTAACTAGTGGGAAATGTTGCGGGGTACCCAATACTCTTGTTCATATATATTAATACCTATTGTTTTGTGTTTTTAGTGAGCATGGCTGGTGCGGTTGGGTGGATAGAATTCCTTGCTAGGTTTTGGTTCCTTCTGTTGTTCTCACAGGACATTAGGATATCTCCTCACCTGTGCACGAGAGCTTTAGGTTTCCCTACTGAGTATACTTGTATGCTCACCCTACGTTTACTTTCAGGTTTCCAGGAGGACTACCAGGGCCATGCGGGACCCTACTAGTCAGGACAATTGGAGTTTTTGCAGTTGATGTACTCTTGTTTCTTTTGGTATTGTACTTTTGAGCATTCTTGTACTTGTACTTTGTTTCAGAATTGTTTAAACATGCATGTGGGATTGGTTTGGGTTTATTTTAATTTTCTTGTTCCTTTTTCGTTTGGTGTTTGACTCATCCTATTTCCTAATATTAAATAATAAAAATTGTAATGATTTTATATTTTGTATAGAAGTATGGAATAAGGAAGTCAACAAAAATCATTATTAGATGATCGTTCTTAGATAAATCAGCTTAGAAATCCAAACGGTTCGGGTTTAAATCCGGTCAATATTGAGGGTGTTGAAACTTTATTATCATTTGCATCATCAAAACTAGAATATTTTTCATAAGGCACAATAAAGTGTCCTGGTAAAAAAGGTTCTCTGAGAATGTTTGACACATTTGACAAGGTTGGGGATATCTCTTGCGGTTTGGTTTTCAAACAGATTATGTTTTTTGGTATCAACATAGTGAACACAGTTCCAGAGAAGATATTAATTACTTGATTCTAGATCCATCATGGTTTCAAAATTTAGTACATGATGTTGTAGGTTCATCTATTCAACAAACTGAAACTCAATATGATATTGATTTAACTCCTGAGTTGTCACCATCTAAATTTTATGAGTTGTTGAGGTTTGTTGAGGATTCATTATATGCTGGTTGAAAGATAAGAAAATTAAAAGCGGTTTCAAAATTTATGGCTATTAAATCGGATAATGCAATGTCAAACAACTGTTTTGATCAGATATTTTCTTTGGTTAAAACACTGTTACCTGAAGGAAATGTGTTTCCTGCAAATTACTATGAGAGAAAGAGGCTGGTTTATAATCTGGGCCTTAGTTATTGGAAGATTCATGCATGTCCCAATGATTGCATCTTACATTCTGGTGAAAATGATTAGTTGGATGGTTTTCCCACTTGTGGGAAATCGAGGTATAAAGAATCCCAACGAGGGATTCCTGGATCGATTCCAGTAAATAGTTGAGCTATTTCCCCCTTACACCCAGGTTGCAGTGTTTATTTATGTCTCAGAACACAGTGTCAAAGATGTCATGGCACGAAACCAAGATTTCAACTGATAAAAGATTGAATCATCCAGATTATGGTGATTCATGGAAACATTTTGACTGTCTGCAAACATATTTTTCTTTAGAATCCCGAAACGTGTGATTGGGTCTTTCTACTGACAGTTTCCGTCCATTTGGTTCTTATGGTAGTCAGTATTCATGTTGGCATATCTTTATCACTCTGTACAATTTACCTCTATGGATGTTGATGAATGATCCCTATATCTTTTTGACCTTATTAATCCCAAGACATCCGAAAAAGAATATTTATGTTTATTTGAGACCATTTATTGATGAGTTAAATGCATTGTGGATTGATGGTCTTAGTACATATGATGTTGCTGTGAAACAAAATTTCATATTAAAAGCTACATTGATGTGGACGATTAGTGACTTTCCGGTGTATGGCATGTTATCTGGCTGGAGTACACATGGTCTAAAATCATGTCCTTACTGTATGAAAGACATCAATGCCTTTATGCTCATCAATGGAAAAAAAACTTTTCTATTTTAACTGTCACTGCATATCTCTTCCCACCAATCATCCTTTTCGGAGGAACAAATATCATTTTAGAAAAGGTATAATTGAAAGGGATGAACCTCCAAAAATGATCTCAGTTATAGAATTAAAATCCATTTATTTTCATTAACTCCCATCACATTTGGGCCAACAGTAAACCAACAGAAAATTCATGGCTTTGGGAAAAAAACATAATTGGATAAAACGAATCATTTTTTGGGATCTTCCATATTGGTCTGATTTGTTGGTCCACCACATGTTGAATGTCATGCATATTGAAAAAAACTATTTTGATAATTTATTTCATACATTTTTGGATACACCAGGTAAGACCAAAGATATTGTAAAGGTATAATTAGATCTTGCCCAAATTTCCAAGTGACTAGAACTTAAACTATTTGAAAATGTTAGATCACAGAGATTAATGAATCCAAAAGTAGCTTATACACTATCCAAAGAGATACACTTATTATTTTGTCAGTGTATTACAGATTTGAGACTTCCTGATAGCTATGCTTCTAATTTGGGAAGATGTGTTAAGAATGGTTATATTACCAGATTAAAAGGTCATTATTGTCATGTTATAATAGAAAAACATGTGCTGATTGGATTCAGGGGTTTGTTGAATTCTATGATTTGGGATTCGATAACAGACATATCATATTTTTTTGAGACATTTGTTTTGTGACAACAGACTACAATGCGCTAAGAAAACTTCGAGAAGATGTTGCAGTAATTATATGTAAACTGGAAAAAATCTTTCTGTCGGCTTTCTTTGACTCAATGGAACATCTGATATTACATTTTCCACATGAAGCTAAATGTGCAGGTCTATTATAGTTTCGATGGATGTACCCACTTGAGTGATTCATGCAGAAATTGATGAAAAAGGTACGTAACAAAGCATCAGTTGAAGGCTCAATTTCTGAAGCTTATTTGCAAGAACAAATTTCTTTTTTCTTCTCTCATTATTTTGAATCTCAATATCCCTCAAAACAAAATCGCATGGGACAAAACGAGGGGAATGTTAATGAAAAAATGGACAATCAATTATCAATTTTTAATCATCCAAATATTGGTTTCGGTGGAGTCCATGAATGATGGCTTTCAGATGATGAACATCACAGAGCTCATACATATGTTCTTCTCAACTATGAAGAAATGACATCATTTGTATTTTGAGTCCTTCTATCACTTATTCTATAATTTATTTTATAGTATGTAAACTTATTTTATTTTTAGGTTATATGATAATCATATCAAGAAAAAACTTCCACAAATTATAGAAGCTTATCTTGAAGAACGCAGACAAAAAAAATTTCTCAATGGTTATAAAAACTTGTAACATAAATTATTGATGGTTTAATATCAATTCTGTTTATTATTAATCATATTGATAATTGTTATACAAATTTTCAACTATCTCAACATGCTGATAAAATTGATAAGCTACTTTTTATATTGAGTAACCCACCATCCAAAATGGTTAAATCTTATAATGCATATGTGGTGAATAGTTTTTGATTTCATACACGTGTATATGGGGAATCAAAAAAACAATGAATAGTGGAGTTTTCTTGAGAGGATCAAATCACAGAGAAACTGAAGTTCATTTTTATGGAATTTTGGATGAAATTATTGAGTTGTATTATCTAGTACATAATTACATAATGATGTTTAAATGTCAGTGGTTGGATACTAAGAGAGGCTTACGTGTTCATCCGACTCATGGAATCATAGATATTAAATATAAAAGTCTTCTTGTAGTAAATGAACCATTTTTACTGGCTCAACAGGAAAATCATATTTATCATGCAAAGTACTGTGCTACTTCAAGAGACTTGAGTGATTGGTGGAGTAAAATAAAAATGAAATCTCAGGAAAATCAATTTACTCAAACTGAATGTGGTTCTGTTGAAGTGGAAGGAATTGAAATTTTCCAAGAGACTGCTCAAAATCCATATTTTTCACAAAGAGACATGAATATCAATGATGAAACTCCACAATTAATGATTGATGAGGATGAAGATGTTAATGATGTTACAAATGAATTTGAAATGACAAGACATGATGAAACTGAAACTCATATGGAAATTGATGATGCTGAGGAGGAAGATGAAGGCATTAACATTGGTATCTATGAAGATGAGGATGAAGATGGACATTGACATAGTCAATTGATGGTTATAATCATAACTAATATATATCTATATATAATAATTATTTTATACTATCTGAAAACAACAATCATTTTGTGTTTCAGATGGATCTTGATCTATTTCGCGAGTTGCAAGAGGCTGATCTACCTTTTGATGAGGGGGATTGTGGACCATCTTACCCTCAGCCTACTAACAGTTCAGGGGGTACATGGAGGAGGCGCGGTCCTGAGTGACTGATGATTATTGACCCTATCCCTGAGCGACGTCCAGGTCTTGGATTCGATCCATGCACATAGAGGTATGGTAACATGTATATTTTAGTTAGATTTCATTAATTTATTTATATATATACTAATTGTTTGATTATTTATTCCTTTTTCACAGTTTGGCTCATGTAGCTATTGGAAAGGGGAGCACTATCTTGAGCAATTATTTTTCTTAGCCATGGATCACATGGGAACAGATTCTCGTTGATGTGTGGTGCGACTTTTTCGATCATTGCCTGGTATGTAAATAAAGAATATTTATTTTGAAATTTATTTTATTAATAACTTGATATTATAAATTATTTTTAGGTTTTATGGTATCCCATCGATGATATCAATGCGGCATGGCATGTGTCTATGCATGACCATTTCCGTCAGTTTTTGCACAATTTGAGAAGAACAGACATTAAGAAAGTAAGAGGTATAGAATTTGATGAGTTGTGTAGAGCCCAATAACCAAATTACATTTCATCTCATGTTTGGGATGGTTTATGTTTACATTATTTAGGTGGTGGATTTCAGAGGAGATCTTCAGTGGGACGGCAGAACTAGGGGAGACAGGAGGTGACTCATCGAGCTAATAGTCGTACATTTAGTACGCATAGAGAGCATCTGGTAAGTATATTTTTTAAATATTTTATATATCGTTAAATATAAATAGTATATTTTATATTTCTGTAGGTAGTTGAGCATCCCGATATTACGAAGTTCGACGTTTATCAGAGGATGTACAGTAATCCATCCAATGGAGAGATTAGAGGTGATCGCCAGCGTCGAATTGTGGTTAGTATTATTTTTTTCAGTTTGACAATTAACTACATATAATATTTTCACCATTTTAATTTCAAATTGGAATCACTGCTAGAAAAGAAGGTTATACCAACGGTTTAAAACCATTGGTATAGGCTGGAAAACCATTGGTATAGCCTATAACAACGGTTTTCCAAAACGTAGGGCAGCAAGTCGTGAGGAAATCCCTATACCAACAGTTTGATCTAAACTTTTGGTATATCCCACTGTATGTACTGATTTACCAACAGTAGTAGGTTAACTGTTGTTATAGGTTTTTATAGCATTTTTACCAATGTTTTTAAGAAACTGTTGGTATATATTGAAGACTAAACACTATACCAATGGTTTTAAAACCATTGGGATAGTTTTTAAATTTCTCTCAAAGTATACCAACGGTTTAAAACCGTTGGTATTGTGTTTTTTCAGAACCATTGCACAGCAGCCCCCCCCCCAGTAGCCCCTCCAGTATACACCTGCATAAAAAATAGCATAAAACCCACATAAAAAGACTTAAAATAGCATAAAAACACCTAAAATAGAACAAAAAAACACATAAAACCATCAAAATCTTTCAACCATGTCATGTACTACAATTCCTTATTTTGAATCTTCATATGAAATCAATCATCCAGTAGAGTTAATAACAGTTTTAATAACTCAAACATTATTTACACCCATTTCAATCTTCATATGACAACCACTCTTCCAGTAGTAATTCACCTCACCCCTACACAACCCCCTAACCAGCACATCCCCCCCCACCTCCCCATAAAATTATAATAGGCATAATATTCTGAGAAATATGCATTAGAGTTGAATAAGAGTTTGAAATTGGCTCAAATCCCAAATTTTTTTTTCTGATCCTAGATTTGGGTGTTTAATTATTTGTGATGTATTTTGCATTGAAATTGTATTTTTTATAATATATGGTCAAAAGGTATTTTCTTAGGAGTCTCATCACTTATGACCCCATGAGTGAAACTACCCAACTCATGAAAAAGAGTTTGTGACTATCGTTGATGAGTGTAAATTTCAGTTGTTGTATTCACTTAAAATGATGTCCTTTTGAAACAAAAGAGAGACACTTTGAGTGGTCTTGGCCACACCACACCTTATATTGAGGCAGGGTTGACTCGTACACGTCACAAATGACCCATGGATTGTTTTCCTAAAGTATCAACACAATCCGAATGTGTTTGTTTTGTTTTCCGTATGCTGGTTGTTTTTACTTAAAAGTGTGTCCATTTTAAACAAAAGAAAGACACTTTGAGTGGTACCGGCCACACCGTGCCTCAGATTGAGGCGGGTTTAACTCATACACATCAAAATTTACCCATGGATCTTTTTCCTAAAGTATCAAAAAAATCTGAATGTGTTTGGTCTATTTTCCGTATGTCAGTTTTTGTTTTCACTTAAAATGTTGTCTCTTTCAAAGAAAAGTGAGACACTTTGAGTGGTGCCGACCACACTGCACCTCGGATTGAGGTGGGGTTGACTCGTACATGTCAAAAATGACCCATGTATCGTATTCTTAAAGTTTCAATATAATCCAAATGTGTTTGGTTGGTTTTTCGTATGTTATTTTTTGTTTTCACTTAAAATGTTGTCCATTTCAAAGAAAAGTGAGACACTTTGAGTAGTGTTGGCCACACCACACCTCAGATTGAGGCGGTGTTGACTCGTACATGTCAAAATTGACCCATGGATCATTTTCCTAAAGTTTCAATAGAATAGAAATTCATTTGGTCGGTTTTCTGCATGTTAGTTGTTGTTTTCACTTAAAATGTTGTCCATTTCAAAGAAAAGTGAGGCACTTTGAGTGGTTCCGGCCACACCGCACCTCGGATTGAGGCGGTATTGACTTGTACATTTCAAAAATAACACATGTATTTTTTTCCTAAAGTTTCAATAGAATACAAATGAATTTGGTCAGTTTTTTGTATGTTAGTTGTTGTTTTCACTTAAAATGTTGTCCATTTCAAAGAAAAGTGAGACACTTTGAGTGGTGTCGGCCACACCGCACCTCATATTGAGGAGCGGTTGACTCGTATGTGTCTAAAATGACCAATGGATCGTTTTCCTAAAGTTTCTACAGAATATGAATGTGTTTGGTTGGTTTTTCGTATGTCAGTTGTTGTTTTCACTTAAAATGTTTTCCATTTTAAGGAAAAGTGAGACACTTTGGGTGGTGCCAGACACACCACGCCTCATATTAAGGCGGGGTTGACTCGTACACATCAAAAATGACCCATAGATCATTTTTCTAAAGTATAAACACAATACGAATGTGTTTGGTCAGTTTTAAATATGTCAGTTATTGTTTTCACTTAAAATCATGTCCATTTCAAATAAAAGTGAAACTTTTTGAGTGTTTCCAGCCACACCGGCCCTCATATTGAGGCGGGGTTTACTCATACACATCAAATATGACCCATGTATTGTTTTCCTAAAGTTCCAATAGAATAAGAATGCCTTTGGTCAGTTTTACATATGTAATTTTTTTATTCACTTAAAATTATGTCCTTTTGAAATAAAAGAGGGACACTTTGAGTGGTTTCGGCCAGAACATGCCTCAGATTGAGGCGGGGTTGACTCATACATGTTAAAAATGACCCATGGATCGTTTTCCTAAAGTATCAACACAATCAGAATTCATTTGATCAGTTTTCCGTATGCCAGTTGTTTTTACTTAAAAGAGTATCCATTTTAAACAAAAGAAAGACACTTTGAGTGGTACCGGTCACACTGTGCCTCAGATTGAAGTGGGGTTAAATCATACAAGTCCAAAAATAGCAATGGATCCTTTTCCTAAAGTATTAATAGAATCTGAATGTGTTTGATCAGTTTTCTATATACCAATTGTTGTTTTCACTTAAAATGGTGTCCATTACAATGAAAAGTGAGACACTTTGAGTGGAGTCAGCCACACTGCACCTCGGATTGAAGATAGGTTGACTCTTACACGTCAAAAATGACCCATGGATCGTTTTGTTGAAGTATGAAAACAATACGAATGTGTTTGATCAGTTTTCCGTATGCCAGTTGTTGTTTTCACTTAAAATGTCTTCCATTTCAAATAAAAGTGAGACACTTTGAGTGGTACCGGACACACCATACCTAGGATTTTGGAGGGGTTCACTCATACACATCAAAAATGACCCATGGATTGTTTTGTAGAAGTATCAAAACAATCCAAATTCGTTTGGTCAGTTTTTTTATGCCAGTTGTTGTTTTCACTTAAAATCTTGTCCATTTCAAATAAAAGTGAGACACTTCGAGTGATTCCGGCCACACCGTACCTCGGATTAATGCAGGGATGACTCATACACATCACATATGACCCATGGATCTTTTTCCTAATGTTTCAACAGAATGAGAATGCCTTTGTCTAGTTTTCCATATGTTAATTGTTGTATTCACTTAAAATGATGTCCTTTTGAAACAAAAGAGAGACACTTTGAGTGGTGCTGGCCACACTGTGCCTCGAATTGAGGCGGGGTTGACTCATAAACGTCCCAAATGAACCATGGATCATTTTACTAAAGTATAAACACAATCCAAATTCATTTGATTGGTTTTCTGTATGCCGATTGTTGTTACTTAAAAGCGTATCCATTTTAAAACAAAAGATAGAAACTTTGAGTGATACCAGCCACAACGTGCCACAGATTGAGGCGAGGTTGACTCTTACACATCACACATGACCCATGGATCCATTTCCTAAAGTATCAATAGAATATGAATGTGTCTGGTCAGTTTTCCGTATGTCAGTAGTTGTTTTCACTTAAAATATTGTCCATTTCAAAGAAAAGTGAGACACTTTGAGTGGTGCCGGCCACACCACACCTTGTATTGAGGCGGGGTTGACTCGTACACATCAAAAATAACCCATGTATAATTTTCCTAAAGTTTAAGTAGAATCCTAAAGTGGTTCATCATTTTTTCGTATGTCAGTTGTTGTTTTCACTTAAAATGATGTCCATTTTAAACAAAAGAGAGACATTTTGAGTGGTGTGGGCCACACCGCGCCTCGGATTGAGGCAAGGTTGGCTCATACATGTCAAAAATGACCCATGGATATTTTTCCTAAAGTATCAACACAATCCAAATGTGTTTGGTTGGTTTTCCGTATGCCGGTTGTTTTTACTTAAAGGTGTATCCATTTTAAACAAAAGAAAGACACTTTGAGTGGTACCGGCCACACCGTGCCTCGGATTGAGGCGGTGTTGACTCGTACACATCAAAAATGACCCGTGGATCTTTTTTCTAAAGTATAAATAGAATCATAATGTGTTTGGTTGGTTTTCCGAATGCTGATTGTTGTTTTCACTTAAAATATTGTCCATTTCAATTAAAAGTGAGACACTTTGAGTGGTGTTGGCCACACCATGCCTCAGATAGAGGCAGGTTTGACTCTTACATGTCAAAAATGACCCATGGATAGTTTTCCAAAAGTTTCAATAGAATTATAATGTGTTTGGTCAGTTTTCTGTATGTCAGTTTTTGTTTTCACTTAAAATCCTATCTATTTCAAATAAAAGTGAGACATTTCGTGTGGTGTCGGCCACACCAGCCCTTAGACTGAGGCGGGGTTGACTCGTACCCTTCACTTTGGAGTTTTTAGTGCAGAAAAGTGTGGATTAAAGATCCGGGTGAGTCTAATAATCTTCTTGCTTCCTCTTTTTGATTAGGGTTTTCACTCTTCTCTCATCTTCTTCTAAAGCTTTAAACCCCTCTTTTACATTGGGATTTAGGGTGAATATTGAAGAGAGATTAGATTGGGATCTAGGGTCTAGGGAGGAGGGTTTAGGGGGTTTATCCGAGGGCCATCTAGGGGGGCTATCTGGGGTTCAGGGAGAAGGGTGGGGGGCTGTTCGGGGTCCATGGAGGAGGGTGGGTAATGTATCTAAAACTCTATCTAGGTATCATATATCGAATTCCGACAAGATTTTGAATCGTCGCAGGGTGTCATCATAGAGCATGACCAAATCACGGAATTACCATGGCTTGACCTTGGCGTGACTGCTAAGTGACCGCGGCCTGACCGCGGTGTGACCGCGGTGTGACTGTGGCATCTGCGGGCCAACATCTTTCAGCCATGATCCAAATAAATCCTATGTAGTTTTCCTTCACATTATAGAAATTGATCTTATGTTATAAAAAATAGACTCTTGATTTGGGATTTTGGTATGGTAAAGATAACTATTTTATATTCTTTGTCTTTAAAAGTGGTACTAGGTAGTTGAAACTACTGATTGAGAGTCAAATTATCACACCCTAAACTATCACTACGAGTTTTTGCAGACAGCGCACCTCTGTTGGAGGGGTTTTATTATAAAAACATGACTTTATTTTTCAAATGAAACAATTATATTAAAGAAAAAATTTTCAAGATAGGCAATTCAATATAATTAAGCAAAATTAATAAAGAAGCTAAATTCAATTTAAAACATTCTTAAATTAAAGAGGCTATGAGAGGGACTCTACCTTAAGGGGTGTCTCCCATTGGTGTCTTATGGTGTGTAGTGTCTATCTATGATTTTTTTGGTGCTTCCGTATTGTGGGAAATGTGTATTGCATGGTCTGTTTAATAAATACATTAGTCCATTAGAAAATACACCCATATTTAATAGAGATATACCCACTTTTGATAGAGAATACCATCCAAATAACCAAATCATAAATCTGAGACCAACATTTTACTTTAACAATTCCAATTACTTAATATATACAGCACAAACTTATGTTTTATGAACTAATCAATTAAAGGGAAAGAAACTCCTCAAAATAGCCCATAAAATATCATATAGAATAACTCACCTCCAAACCATTATAACATCATTAGGCTTCCATATTTGGTCAAAAATAAAGAGTTATACTGAATTCAAAAATATACATACCAGAGTGAAAAACCAAGTTCAAAAATAAAAAGTGATACATAATTCAAAAATGTAATGGATCAATCTGCCCCTGATCACCATCACTATCACCACTGTCATCATCAGCCTCATCCTCACTACCATCTCTATCCTCATTATCATCCCCTTCATCGTCCCCATGCTCATCCTTGGCCCCATCCTCACCCTAGGCCCCATCCTCACCCTCGACCCCATTCTAACCCTCATCCTCATCCTCATCCTCACCTTCGTCCTCTTCAGCATCCTCATCATCACCAGGAACTTCATCATCTCGACCGCCACTAGAAATGCAACTTGGTTCATTGGATAATGCACCCATCAATGACATATATGTCTGATAAGCCGCAATGGCCTCTAAAGGAAGTGATGAAGATAAAGCTTTCATCAGTTTCATAAATTCTTTCTCCCTCATTTAAACATATTCTTACAAAATTGTGAACCTTTTATCTACCTATTTGGCATGCTCCTTGACCTGTTCCAACTCTGTGGTACTATAATGGATACCTGGAGATGACCAATATCTATTTGGGACTATATTCTTACCAGGTCGGCGGCGTACTCCACCAGAGTGCTCATCTCCCAAAACCTGATATAAATGATCTTGTGGCCCTAAATTTTTAGGCTCCTGGGAATCAAGGTCCTCTAAAGAAGCCTATTGAAAATATTAATAGATTATTAAATTTAAAAATAGATATTAAACTTTGAAATAAACAAATTAAAACTTACAATATTCTCTTGTGTCGGTTTATTAACCGCAGTTCCATCTTTTTTCCTTCTACTCGAGCAAAAAAAATTTGCTCGAGGGATACGTCCTTAAATATTCAATTTGTGCTTCTGTAATGACATTGAAATAATATAAATTTAAAGTATAATCATATATTCAATATTCAATAAATCACATAATTTAAGTAGGAAATAATAAAAAGGGCAAGTCCTAAAGAAAAATTATAAACAACTATATCGTACCTGCTGTCTCTCATGATCTGACATAGTAGTTCGCCCCAAAGTTTGGAGGTATTTCTTTGAATCAATGTTTTTTTGTTTATTTCTGAATATTATTAAATAATTTTTAATAATAAATTATATAATATTAATGAAAAATATGAAAATTTTCATTTAAATACCTCAAATGGGATTAATACCTTAAATTTGGCAGTCTTCCAATGGGTAATCATTTAAAGATATTTCTATATTAGGAATTCATACATGATAGGTAATGTCTCCAACTCCATGCCCACTCTATCATACCAGCCAACATACATCTCATGCTTATAAGCTCTCTAAAGCTCTCCTAGCTCTTTTAAACGTGCCGGTCGTGCACCTTCGCCATCATGGAAGTTAAACTGAAGCTGACTCCTAATAGATTAATTCATATAAATATAAAACAAATACTACATTAAATATAATAGATTTTTTACCTATATTTGTGTCCATGCATTATCCTTGACTTCTTGTGGTAGATGTCTCCAAGAGAGAGGGCTGACCGGAATGATGTCGGAGTATTTCGCTAGTGTCGCCAAAAAACCCCAACATTCCTACCGAGATTTATCAATAATCTATCCATCATCATTGTATTTAACCATCAACTATGTCTAGATCTTCCATATCGCACGTAAGAGAGTACACCCCCTCCCCCGCCTCTTAGCAGTAGATTAATCTGTTATTAAAGAAAAAATATCAGTACAAGTTATAATAAAAATAAATTTTTGTATAAAAATTTGTTAGAGTTATATAAATATACATGTGGTAGTCAGATCAATGGGTGTTACTGGATGTGTAGAAGATGAAGGAATATCTTGTACAGGTGGAGTATCCTTCAGTGTACACTCCTCAGCCACATACTGTGTTAGAGCAGGAGTCGGAGAAGGTGGAATATAATAGCCCGTAGATAATGAACCAAAAGCAAAATATGATGGCACAAATGTCTGGCCAACTGGTAGTGTAAACATCGGAGGCCTAAATATCATGTGTGTCCCTAAAGACACACCAGGATCAAAATGGGGTGTAGAAGATATGTTTGTGTTAGGGGCATAGTCCAATCGGGTACGACCAGTGGATCTTTTAACTCTCGCACCATGAGCCCTCATACCACCAACCTTAGTACCGGGACCACCATATGGTCGTCTAACTCTGACACCACCCCCCCCCCCCTCCTACCACCATCCTCTGTACTGGGAGCAATATCAGGCTCCTCATCGGATGTCTCTCGTCTAGGGGGATGATCTTTAAAAAAAGTTTAACACAAAAGTAAACACATGATACTATAAGTTATTGAAATATATATATTTGAAATAAAATACTCACAACATGGATGAGTGGAAGAATACCCATATATGTCATGCGATGATTATTTTCTGTCATCTTTTTCCACTGCCTCTCTTCAATGGGTGTCGTTTCCTGCAATGAAAACAAATATAGAAGTAATTAAAAACATATAACTAATGTGTAACCCAAAAAACAAAATATTAAAATACCATTCTGATAAAAAAAATAAAGAAACAGAATATTTATAGTGGTTTGAAGGTAAGTACTAGGATACACACTCTGAATAATGTAGTTGAAACATGTAGGTGAGAACACGACTGTATGATTCTATATATTTCCCACCACAACTTCAGGTTCACAATCAACTCTGAAAATTGAGCTATTGGAGTCATCATAAGTAAAAAACAGATTGCTTCCAATTGTAGTAGGGATAGTGTCAATTTCATCATCACCGTCATCAAAAACATGTCTGGGATTTACTTCAATAATTACACCAAATTTAGGATGACGATGATCTTTGACATAAAAAACTTGTTTCACCATTGATGCCAGTATATATGGTTCATCGGTGGTAAGAGTACGAGTCATGTCAATAACTTGAAATCCAAAAACATCAATAAAGGTTCCTTACCTCATTATTTAATCAAACCATTGACATTTCATCATCGTGACTCGACCGTGCGAGTAATAATCCAAAATTATTATTTTCTCTATGACTCCATAATAAGCTAAATTTTTAGAACGTGGTCTATTATCCGATGAACTGGCATAACAGTCTATTTTGGCAGTTATCATAACACCATCATATTTTGTTCTCATGTTTCTTGCTCGTTCAGTGATAATAAATTTGTATCCATTGATCACAAGTGATTTAAAAGCATGAACCATGGTATTTGGACCAAAATCCAAACCTCTTATTTCCTCGAAAACAGAGTCTGCAAGAAAACTCGATACCTAAAATATAAAAAAAATTGTATACTTAATTAAATATTATTTTTATTTAGTTATTAATGAAATATTTTTACCTTAAATTTCAACCAAACAGAAAACACTTTCCTATGAAAAGTCTCTTTCCTTCTCAAAGATAAAGAATGATTCTTTCTATATGTCAATTCTTTATGTTCCCTATAGATAAAAATAATAATATTTTAACAAATATTTAAAATTACAAGAGATAAGATAAGAGATACATGTACAATTTACTTACTTGATATACTCATCGAACAAATCACAATTGAACAACACTATGTGATGTGCCATCTTTCTTTCTTCAAGGCTTAATGTCGTTAATGTATATGATCCCAGAATTCCTCCTGTTTGAGGAAGTGATGGAAAACTGGGTTCAATTTTCTCGTACTATTCTTCTTCATTTCTCATTGGTTTGTTTATTCTCTTAGTAATATCAGACAAATACATTGAGCATAAATCCATACATTCTTGAGCCAAGTAACCATTCACAATAGAAACTTTGGGATAATTCCTGTTCTGAACATATGATTTCAATGTGTACATGTTTCTCTTAGTTGGATACATCCAAAGAAAAGAAAAGGGTCCTCCAAGAAGTATTTCGATTGGAAGATGGAAATTCAGATGCAACATGCATGTAAAAAATGATGGAGGGAATATTTTCTCTAACTCACAGAAATTAATGGTGTCTCTACCAACAGTTTTTGTAAGAAGGATTTGGAAAAATTCTTAGCACAAAGATCTTTAAAAAATAGCACAACTGAATAATTGAGACTCTTACATTGTTGGACAAGATATGACGAATTTCTATTGGAATCAACTCATGCAAAAGGACGTGATAATCATGAGTCTTCAAATATTTCCTCTTCAACTATTTTCTATTGACCTGATTTGATATATTGCTTGAATAGCCATCAGTAACTTTAATAGTCTCTAGCACTTCCAGAAATTGATTTTTTCAGCAGGTTTCATTACATAAGAAAGACATGGAACTTGCCATTTATTTTCACTGATACAGAGAGGATTTAATTCTGGTATAATCCCCCAATCTACCAAGTCACACCGAAATTATAAATCATATTTTGTCTTCCCCTTTACATTTAGAAGAATCTAAAGCAACATTTCACATATATTCTTTTCAATGTTCATTATGTCTAAGTAATGATATAACAAGTTGGTTGGCCAATAGGACAACTCAAAGAATATACTCTTATTCTTCTAATTGTAATAGGTATCATTGGAAACATTTTTCCTCTTTCTATATTTCATTACACCCTTCCCAAATGAATAACTGAAATCTTTCAATTCATTAATCACATCAGTTCTAAACACACACTGAGGTGGATCATCAGTCTCCATGGTATTGTCAAATCTTCGACGATTGTTTCAATATTGATGGTTCATTGGAAAGAATCATCGATGTCCCATAAAACTCAAAAAATGAAGATATTTCAGTCTTCTTGATTGATTATTCTTCATACAAATAGGACATGACAATTTTCCTTTTGTTCTCTATCCAGACATCATTGCATAAGCCGGAAAATCATTGATCATCCACATAAGCGCAGCACGCATCTGAAATATGTCTTTCGAACATGCATCGTATGTGGGCACACCCACATCCCAAAGAAGTTTAAACTCTTTTATTAAAGGTTGCATGTATACATCTATATCATTGTCGAGATCATAAGGGCCAGATATCAGTATACTCAATAAAGTGTAAGTATTTTTCATACACAACCATGGGGGAAGGTTATAAATGTGTTTAAAAACTGGCCATGTGTTGTGTGAATTAAGAATCTTCCCAAATGGATTAAAACCGTCACATGAAAGACCCAGTCTCACATTACGCACATCGGATGCAAATTTAGTATATCGAGCATCAAATCTCTGCCATGAAAATCCATCTGCAGGGTGAACCAACTCTTTATTATTCTTTTTTCTCTCATTGTCATGCCATTGCATTTTTACTGATATTTCATCAGACATGAAAAGGTTATGTAACTTGAGGATCAATGGAAAGTGCCACATTACTTTTTGTGGCATGTGAGATGGTGTTCCATCACCTTTAGGCTTCCATAGGTTGGCTCCACATTTGATACAATCATTTCTTTCAGCAGTTTCCTCCCAAAATAAGATACAATCATTCGGGCAAGCATGAATTTTTTTTGAGAATCCAAGTTCATCAACTAACTTCCATGCCATATAGTGGTTTGAGGGAATATCGGCATCATCTAGAAGTATGTCCTTCAAGAAGTTAAGAATGTAATCAATTGCAGTATTTTAAATCCCATACATAGTTTTCCCATGAAATAATCGGATTAAAAATTCCAACTTTTTCATCATTTTCATTGGACGAATCATGTGTGCTTGTATCGAAATCTTGTTTTCTGGACATCCTTAACTTCTCATGATGCCGAATAAATGGAAAAAGATCATATTTCAAACTCTCCAATTCGGTCCTATCATTTGGATCATCAACATTTTGAGATTCCATTTTCTCTCCATTGTGATACCACACATAATTGTTTGTTTGGAAACCATATTTGGATATATGATAGCTAACTGCTTCATCACTCAACCAAGGTCTTCCAACACAATTATAACATGGTTAGTGTATGTGACCTGTCACACC
Organism: Viscum album; assembly: GCA_963277665.1. Classification (NCBI taxonomy): domain Eukaryota; kingdom Viridiplantae; phylum Streptophyta; class Magnoliopsida; order Santalales; family Viscaceae; genus Viscum; species Viscum album. The sequence goes on from OY728142.1 coordinate 1,613,719,596, forward strand.
CCCGACCAAGATGATACACGACTTGCGTGAGAGTTATAAAACCGGGCAACAAGCATGCACCTTAACCCTGTATGGGGTCAGTGTCGGGTGGCAATGTCCGAGCGCGGCTCACCCAACTGCGTGCTCAGTGGCACACGAGTTGTGTAGTTGAACGATGTTTAAAATAAATAAAATATTTTGTTATTAGGGTCGTTAAATTATTTTTATTATTATTTATATTTTTATTGATATTTTATTTTTATTTTTATTATTATTTTTATGATTATTATTTTTAATGTTAATAAATTTTATTAATATTATCTTTATTATGGTTAATTTTTTTTTATTATTTTTCGGTTTTATTATTATTATTATTGTTGTTATTATCATTTGTATTTTTATTGTTATTATTTGTATTAATATTATTTTTACTGTTATTATTAATATTTTAATAATATTATCATTATTAGGAATGAAAAAAAGGAAAACCCTAGCCACCCGAAGCACCCCCCCCCCACTCCCACTTTTGTAGTGTCGTCCCAACCCCCCACTGCCCCTCAGGCCTACCCCCCCCCCCCCCCCGACTTCTTCCTCTGCGTTCCAGCCCCATTCACCCTGGCATCCGCCTGCTTTCCACCTCTCGTCCCACGTCGTGCTGACCTCACCCTCACGTCGCCCTCACACCGCCCAGTCACACCGAGTCTGGTAACCTCCTTCGCCTCCTCCGGCCGCTCTCCCTGTCGAAGTCTCCCTTCCCTTCGGCCGGCTACACCGGCCAGTGACCGGTGGCCCACCTCGCTGCCTCCTATGTTTTCGGACAGCCGCACCGCACCGCACCGAGCCACCTCTTTCCCGCCGGAAATCCTATGCGCATGCCCTCCCCTTCGGTCTTCAACTACCGCACACCTCCCTTCGACGGCCAGATTGTCTCGTCGGCGTCCCCTCCTCCTGCTGGTGCATTTTCCGGCGCCTTTCTCCCTTCGCTAGAACAGTTTCTCTTCAGTTAAACCCTTATCTTATAATTTGTGGTTTTTATTCTTATTCATTTGGGTTTTGGGTTTGATTTTGGTTTTTTTATGGTGTATATGTTTTGATTGTTTGATTTTAGGGTTTATTTTGATCACCGTACAGTGTGATTGTGCGGCGATTGAGGTTCTGCACCGGTTCTTGGAAGTTCTTTGTATTTTGACTTAGTTCCATGATTTTATGTTATTGGACAAGTTTGGGTTTCTTTTTTGATTATTTACATGAGTCTATGGATTAATTATGTGGTGCGAAATGTATTCTTGGAGTGTTTTGACATGCATTCAAGTGGGAAATTATTATTTCGGTCTGTTCGCCTTGTTGTACACCCTTAAAATTAATTTTAATTTCTCTTAATAATGTTCTTTGAGCTGTTTAAATAATTTATCAAGTCATTCATGGGATGCAGATTCGGGTGTGAAATGGTCCTTTGTGTACGTTTGGTTTCAAAAGGGGGATTTGATGTGTATTTTTGTGTAAATATTTCTTGGTTTATGTTGAAATGATTTAACAAATACTTTAAATGATTTATTGATTTATTGAGAGGGCGAAAAAGTAGTATTTGGGAAAAGTTGAAAATGAATTTGTATTTAAAGTAGCAGGTTTTTATAAATTGACAGGTTTTTGGTGTAAACCCTTTTTGCGTCACTTAGTGGTATTTTATAAATGGTGCGAACTGTGTTTTGAAAAAAAACATGAATAGATGGTTCTTTTTCATTGGTTATTCATTTGTATTGTTTTGGGTCCGTGTTCATGTACCTTTTTTGTTGTGCGTTTATTGCAGTTTGTTGGCGGGGTAACCCCGCGTTATCACAATCATCGGTTTGTGTGTGCTTGTGTGCATGTGCGAGGTGTGTCGCGTTGTTGTGTTGTCGTGTTCGAGCTGTGAGTTGAGGTAGGTTCCCATTGTACCACTTTTTAAAATTTAACTTACATTATTTCTTGTTGTTTGTGAACACTAATTGTTCAAATTAAATATTTTATTAATTTTAATAAATGTGAGATAATATAAGATAATTAATTTTTAAATGATTATTTAGTGTAAAAAAGATCCGTTTATTTTATACAGGATACTTGAAATATTTTCTTGATGAGCGGACACCCAGTAATGAAAGAATGCTAGTTTGGAGTTTAAACATAATTCACGGAATTTCAATTATAGTTCTAGTTTTAATGATAAATGATTTTTCTCAAGAAAGAACAAACATTTTGGTTCTTTTCAAAGTGGTGATTGTGAAATGTATTTAATGCCCATTTGACACTTTATGGAAAAAGATGAAAATGTTTTGATAAAACCCCTCCTAGGATAACTCTCCTACCTTGGTTGCAATTGATTATTTGGGAGGTCACGCTTAGAGGCTCCCAGGTACTTGAGTAGTTTAAAGGCAAGAGGTTGTCCCGTGGAGTGGCTCGGGGTGATGCCTTTTGCGCATTATTAATATATATATATATATATATATATATATCTGTGTGTGTGTGTGTGAGTATGATTGGATGCTCGGCTGGCATTGTTGGATCACCCTCTTTCCAAACACTTGAGACATGGGAATATAGTATATTGAGAGAATATTCTAAGAATGATTGTTGTAATAGTAGGTTATGGTACTGACTAGTGGCCTATAGTAGGTGGATATATTGGGTTTATTACTATGGGATTTTCCCTCAACCTTCCAAAGAAAGGATGGTCGAGCATATTGAGCATTTTGATTTCATCATGTGTGACATGTCAATGAGGATGATTTCTCATGTATTGGTGTCTTATGGTTTATTCTTGATCTCCTAAGTTCACCCATGTCTGTTGGCTTTCAGTTACTTGTTGTGATGAATATGGTACTTGTATGTATTTTATTTTCATTTCCCTTACTATTTAAATACTTTAGCATTTTCATGTGTGGTGTTTTTACTAGAAAGTGATGTGTGGTTTTAAAGTGGTTTATGAAAACTATTTTCAAAGAATGGTGTTTTATTCTTTTTATGCAAATTGAAAATGTAAACATCACTTCCTCTTTGAAAAATGCTAATGTCTCACTAAAATAACGACTTGAGTTTTTGAGAAATGAATAGTGGAAATGACTCGTACTTTGTTTTTGAGTAACATGTAGAAAACCTTACTTTTATAAATTATAGTTCAAACTTGAAATGGTGTTTCTTTTATTTTAAAGTTAGTGCATTGGGAATAGATATCGGGCTAGCCTACTGAGCATTAATACTCATGCCTATAGTGTTTTCTTGTTTTTAGTTCTGTTTCAGGTTCCATCTTTAGCTGTTCGCCTTGAACGACGTTGGTTGTGGTATTAGAGAGTGAACCACGGGGTCACGTGGAGTTTTGTTCGTAGTCAGGTTAGTAGCGTTGATGGTTGTTCTTTATTTATTTTCTTTTGTTCTATTTATTTTTCATTGCTTAGTTTATTTTCTTTTGGGCCAAAATGTTCCCACCTGTTTAATTTTGATGCCTGGCACTAGTTGCCAGCCTGTGGGGATCGGGAACGCCCCTCGGGCTATGTCGCGGGCCGGCTCGGGTTACCGATTCAGGGTCGACCCGGGTTGGTTCATGACAAAATGGTATCAGAGGTGGCCCTTGTTATTTGGTGTGTCCGGTAGATAGAGATTAATATTGTTGGGACTCGATAGGTAGGTACGAGAAGGACTTCATGAACCCTCGCTCGTTCTGCACCTCAAGTCGCCATGGATAGTCTGAGAATTGATTCTTTGTTTCGTTCTGGTTTGTTTTGGATTGAGGGATGACAACGGAGGTAAACTGATGTTACATCGTGATCTCACATGGAGTAGTGACCCATGTGGAGTCCAGGTACATGGTTTGAATTCCTCCTAGTTGTTGACTCTTACTTGGGACATGACCCACTACCATGTCGCCAGGTTTAGTGTGACCGCTAGTCCATCACTCTGGTGGTTTGATGCAAGTTGATTGTCATTTTCATTCTGGTTGGTTTAAGTGCATTTTTTGAAATGAAAAAAAAAGGTTTTTGAAAATGGGACTGATTTATTTTAAATGAATTTAAATTTATGAAATGGGTTTTAAAAATTAAAGCCTTTGGTTTGGAAAACTGGTGTTTGCTTGGAAATTGGTCGAGAATGGTTTGGGGTGAAACCTCAGGTACTCCTTCTGAACGTTTTCACATGTGAGAGGATGCATGGGAAGTGCATGTTGGTGTGTATGAATGAAGGTGGATGAATACATGTGCAATGGTTCATGGGATTACCTAGGTGTGTTTGAAATTAAAGGCTTGACCTTGTTTTCTAAATTGGATTTTAAAGAGGAAAATGGTTTTGGAAAGTGAATTTGCTTTGAAAAGTGGATTTGGTATTTGGAAAGTGATATTAAAGGAAAGTGGTTTTGGAATAAAAAAAAGTGTGGTTTTGGAATCTAAAATGGAATGGGAATTTTGGACAGGGAATTTTGGGTTTTGTTTATGGTTGTTTGGTTTTTTTGAGCTGGTTGTTTTTAAATGAGGGTGCTTTATTGATGTTGCTTCTATTGATATTGGTTTCAGATTGGTGTTATATATGTTGTTCAGAAATGCCACCCAAAAAGGTCCCCAGAGTTTTGATGAGTCATCCCTAGTTTTTGGTCTTTCTCGGACGTGGTCTGTCCTTCATGGTGATTGGAGTCTGTTAGAGATAGTGGGTGGCTTGAAGAGGTCGAGTGCGTCTTCAAGGTATTGGGAACTCCCGAAGCTGTTAGAGTGCATGTTGTTTTGGGTCTGTTCGAAGGTCCAGCTTTGGACGAGTAGGAGTTATTCTCCCCGCTATTACTGCAAGTTGGGATGATGTGGTATGTCTTTAAATTTGTCTTTGTTCAATGGTTTATACTTGTGGAGGTGAATATGAAGAAGATGGAAGAGCTCATGCGTGTTCAACATGGCCAGCAGACGGTGAAAGAGTATCTTCAACATTTCAAGGATATTGTGTCTCTTTTCTTCGGAAGTAGCATCGTAGGGATTGATAAAGACTTCCCTCTTCATTAAGGGTCTTCGTCCATAGATCAAGGAGAAGTTCCTCCCTTTGAAGGTCCATTGTTTCAAGAAACTGGTGGATGAGGCGTTCCTAGCTGAGTGGGTCTTCGAAGTGAAGATTTTCAGAAATCCAGCGTATTCGGTCACTTGCAAAGGTTCCCATTTGGTGAGAAGGGTGTGATAGAGGGACCTCTTTCTAAAGAGTCATCTGAAGTGGTTCTCAATCCTAGTTCATCAGACCGTTCAGTGGTGTGCCACCAGTGTGGCTGGTTCGGGCAGGAGAAGTCGCCATGACCCACCCTGCCGAAGAGGTGTTATCGTTGCGGCAGTCTAGGTCACTTGGAGAAGTTATGCAGGAAGCGTCTCCCGAAGAAGACGCTGTGACTGGAGAGATTCTAGTGCCTGACTATGAGGCATGAGATGCTTCAGCCATCAGAGCCCCAACCACAGGTCTTGGGGTGAAGCTCGCGCGCAGTCAGAAGTTTTCAAGGGTCGGTCCGGGTTTTGTGTTCTGTGTTGGCAGTGGAACATTTAAAGTCTTCCTGTTCTTGTTTTTCTGTTGTTAAAGTTTTGATGTTTTTGAAAGTTCATTGTTTTTCCATAGATTTATGCCGTACATTTCCCACTATTGTCCAAACCGTTTTGTTTGTCTGATCATGGATTTCTGAATCATGTGTTCTTCTTAAAAGTGTGTTTGACCCTTGTCTGGATTGATTTTGGTTTATCTGTGTTCGTTTTGAGATGTAATTGCCTATGAAAGAGCCGATGTTTGTGGTTGTGATCGTCTTCCCTACTTGGGGTATGTTCCGCTCAAAGGTTTTCCCCAAGTATTGGGAGTTTTGGGTCTGGGTCGAGAGTTCCAAGCTTCGGTGAAGGTGTTGTTCACTCGTGATGTCAAAGTAAGTTCAGATTGGTTGGGAGTTCCCATGTCACCCCCCCATCCCAGGGTGGTATATATGGGTGTTAAAATTTCCACACAAGTTGTGTTCTTGTGGTAGGGATAACCCTCTCATGTTCTCCCATTCTCTTATGCTGTGGTTTCTTCAGGTTTTATTTGGGCATGGATTCTTATTTTGTTTATCGTTCGACTGGGTGACTTTCTGGGGGTAGAAAGTGTCTGTGGTGGGGAGAATTGTCACACCCCAACCTCGCTGATACGCGAATTGTGTGAGAGTTATAAAACACCATGGAAAGCACGCACCTTAACCCTGTATGCGGTCAGTGACGGGTGGCACGATCCGAGCGCGGCTCACCCAACCGCGCGCTCGGTGGAACACGAGTCGTGCAGTTGAGCGATGTTTAAAATAAATAAAATATTTTATTATTAGGGTCATTAAATTATTATTACCCTTATTTATAATGTTATTGATGTTTGATTTTTATTGTTGTTATTATTTTTATGGTTATTATTTTTAATGTTAATAAATTTTATTAATATTATCTTTATTATGGTTAATTTTATTATTATTATTTTTTGGTTTTATTGTTATTATTTGTATTATTATTATTTTTACTGTTATTATTAATATTGTAATAATATTATGATTATTAGGAATGAAAAAATGGAAACCCTAGCTACCCGGAGCACCCCCCCCCCCCTTCCCACTTTTGCAGCGCCGCCCCAACCCCCCGCTGCCCCCGCAGGCCTGCACGCGCCCCCCCGACTTCTTCCTCTGCGTTCCAGCCCCCATCACCCCGGCCTCCACCTGCTTTCCGCCTCTTGTCCCACATCGCGCCGACCTCACCCTCATGTCTCCCTCGCACCGCCCAGCCACACCGATTTCGGCAACCTCGTTCGCCTCCTCCGGCCGCTCTCCCTGCCGATGCAGCCCTTCCCTTCGGCCGGCTACACCGGCCAGCGACCGGACACCCACTTTGTCGCCTCCTCTATTTCCGAACTGTTACACCACACCACATCGCATCGCGCCACCTCTTCCCTGCCGGACAGCCTGCACGCACACCCTCCCCTTCGGTCCTCAACCGCCACACACCTCCCTTCGATGGCCATACTATCTTGCAGGCGTCCAATCCTCCTGTCGGCACATTTTCCGGCGCCTCGCTTCCCTGCTTCGGCACGGTTTCCCTCCGGGTAAACCCATATCCTATAATTTTTGGTTTTGATTCTTATTCATTGTGGTTTTGGGTTTGAGTTTGGTTTGTTTATGGTGTATATGTTTTTATTGTTTGATTTTAGGGTTTATTTTGATCACCGTACAGTGCGGTTCAAACAAGGGAATAATTGACTTTACCCTATTGTATAGTAAATAGTAAAAATGTTTTGGAGTACATTTTTATGAAACATGGATGTGGATGATAAAAATATCCTGGTATATACTTACATAAAAACAACCTCGGATAATAAAGAGATTGTGAAATTAACCATTACCTTGTACTTTTCCATGGTCAAGGGTCGGTTTAATCATGTATAATAGTGAAATAATTTTTAATAAATTATAGAAGAATCATATATATTAATATGATATCATATATGATCTTTTATCATTGCGGTGATTGAGGTTCCGCACCGGTTCTAGGAATTTCTTCGTCTTTTGAGGTAGTTCCATGGTTTTTTGTTAATGGACATGTTTGGGTTTCTTTTTTGATTATTTACATGAGTCTGTGGATTAATTATGTCGTGCAAAATGTATTCTTGGAGTGTTTTGACATGCGTTCAAGTGGGAAATTATTATTTTGGTGTGTCTGCCTTGTTGCGCACCCTTAAAATTAATTTTAAATTATTTTAATAATGTTCTTTGAGCTGTTTAAATAATTTATCAAGTTATTCATGTGATGAAGATTCGGGTGTGAAATGGTCCTTTGTGAACGTTTGGTTTCAAAAGGGGGAATTTATGTGTATTTTGGTGTAAAGTTTTCTTGGTTTATGTTGAAATGATTTAACAAATATTTTAAATGATTTATTGATTTATTGAGAGGGCGTAAAATTAGTATTTGGGAAAAGTTGAATATGCGTTTGTATTTAAAGTATCAAGTTTTTATAAATTGACATGTTTTTTGTGTAAACCCTTTTTCCGTCACATAGTGGTGTTTTATAAATGGTGCAAACTATGTTTTGAAAAAATACATGCCTGGGTGGTTCTTTTGTGCTGGTTATTCATTTGGATTTTTTTGGGTCCGTGTTCATGTACCTTTGTTGTTGTGCATTTATTGCAGCGCGTTGGCGGGGTAACCCCGCGTTATCGCGATCATCTATTTGTGTGTGCTTGTGCGCATGTGCAAGGCGTGTCTCATTGTTGTGTTTTCATGTTCGAGCTGTGAGTTGAAGTAGGTTCCCATTGCGCTGCTTTTTAAAATTTAAGTTAAATTATTTCTTGCTATTTGTAAACACTAATTTTTCAACTTAAAAAATTTATTAATTTTAATAAATGTGAGATAATATAAGAAAATTAATTTTTAAATGATTATTTAGTGTAAAAAATAGATGTTTATTTTATACTGGATACTTGAAATATTTTCTTGATGAGCGGACACCCAGTAATGAAAGAATGACACTTTGGATTTTAAACATAATTCACGGAATTTCAATTATAGTTCTGGTTTAAATGATAAATTATTTTTCTCAAGCATGAACAAGCGTTTTGGTTCTTATCAAAGTGATGATTTTGAAATGTATTTAATGCCCATTTGACACTTTATGGAAAATGATGAAAATGTTTTGATAAAAACCCTCCTAGGATAACTCTCATGCCTTGGTTGCAATTGATTATTTGGGAGGTCGTTCTTAGAGGCTCCCAGGTACTTGAGTAGTTTAAAGGAAATATTTTGTCCCACAGAGTGGATTGAGGTGATTCCTTTTGTTTATTATTAATATATATATATATATGTATGTATGTGATTGGATGCTCAGCTGGCATCATTGGCTCACCCCCTTTCCAAACACTAGAGACATGCGAATCTGGCATATTGAGAGAATATTCTAATAATGATTGTTGCACTGATAGGTTATGGTACTGACCAGTGGCCCATAGTAGGTGGATATATTGGGTTTATTACTATGGGAATTTCCCTCGACCTGTCTAAGAAAGGATGGTCGAGCGTATTGAACGTTTTGATTTCATTGTGTGTGACATGTCAACGAGGATGATTTATCATGTATTGGTGTCTTCTGGTTTATTCTTGATCTCCTAGGTTCACCCATGTCTATTGGCTTTCAGTCACTTGTTGTGATGAATATGGTACTTGTATGTATTTTCTTTTCATTTCCCTTACAGTGTAACTACTGTAGTGTTTTCATGTGTATTGTTTTTACTGGAAAGTGATGTGTGGTTTTAAAGTGGTTTATGAAAACTATTTTCAAAGAAAGGTGTTTTATACTTTTTGTGCAAATTGAAAATGTAAACACCACTTCCTCTTTGAAAAATACTAATGTCTCACTAAGAGAATGACTTGGGTTTTTGAGAAATGAATAGGGGCAATGACTCATACTTTGTTTTTGAGTAACATGTAGAAAACCTTACTTTTATAAATTGTAGTTCAAACTTGAAATGGTGTTTATTTTATTTTAAAGGTAGTGAATTGGTAATAGGTATCGGGTTATCCTACTGAGTTTTAATACTCACGCCTATAGTGTTTTCTTTTTTTTTTGTTCTGTTTCAGGTTCCAACTTTAGTTGTTCTCCTTGAGCGACATTGGTTGTGGTATTAAAGAGTGACCCACGGGGTCACGTGGAGTTTTGTTCGTAGTCAGGGTAGTAGCGTTTTTGGTTGTTCTTTATTTATTTTCTTTTGTAATATTTATTTTTCTTTGCTTAATTTATTTTCTTTTGGGTAAAAATTTTCCCACCTGTTTAATTTTGATGCCCGGTACTAGTTGTCAGCCCGTGGGGATAGGGAACACCCCTCGGGCCATGTCACGGGCCGGCTCGGGTGACCGGTTCCGGGTCGACCCAAGTTGGTTCGTGACACGACCACTATCTAAAGCCTTGTCAAATGCAAAATCTAAAAAGCTGTTCAAATTATTTTGAAAATCAGCTGAAATCCGATCAGTTTCGTACGTCCAACTTCTATCCATTCTGTAAAAAAATTTCAATAAGTCATTTCAAAGTAATTCAATAATATATAAGTTCAATCAAAAGAATATTTAGGTAAATGACAATTGTTTACTTTAAATAAAAGCATAACTAACACATTACTCTATATGAGAATTATATTAAGAAATACAACAAAATACAGTGTATATAAGAAAATAAGATACAGAATTTCTAATGCCATTATTCAAGGATTTCCCAGTAAGATATTGGAAGTGGATCAAGGAATACATAATCCTTAAGGGTCTTGTTGGGAGTACAAGAGTTTTATACTTTAACTTCTTCATGGAGATCAGGATGAGGAGTAGGATGAGGATCACATCAAAAGTAGTTATGGCCTCATCAAGTTTCACCTTAACCATGGATTAAAGGATCCTAGGTTAGGGGCCATAGATCATAGGTTGGTAGGTTGTATTCATTGAATCATGTCCCAATTGATTTTGGAGAGGGACCTTCTATAGTTATAGGTATGGATTTTATTAGAAACACCTATAAATAGGATATCCATGAATTTTGACATCCCAAACCAGGATTCCACTCATTAATGACCCGAACCCAGACGACCACTCATTGAAGAGGGACCTTCTAGTTCTATTGTGTTTTATCTCACATACGAATATTGATTTTTGGGTTATTCGTGGTCCAAGGAGGAGGGTGGTGGGTTTCCTGAGGTCTAGGGCGGAGGGTGGGGGATGTCCAGGTTCCAGGAATGAGGGGGGCTGTCCTGGGGCCAGAAAGGTGGGTGGGGGTCTGTACAGGGTCCAGGGAGGAGGGGGTTGTCATGGGTCCAGGAAGGAGGGTGGGGGGATGTCTGGGGTCCATGGAGGAGGGTGGGGGCTGTCCAGGGTCCAGGAAGGAGGGAGTATTCTTGGGTCTAGGAAAGAGGGGGGTTGTCCGGAGTGGACCTCAAAAAACTGAATGGGGTTCCACTCTATAGTTCTGAGAATATATTATCCAAAGCTACAAATATTCCACCTGTAAACATGACAACTTTAAATCAGTTCCTACTGCAATTTCATGACATTTAAGGGATATGTGTTTTGTGAAAAGCCTATACATTACAGTGATGTTCGTGAATGATGGTTTTTTTCCCAAATGTGTATGGAATTCAGTAACAAGGATGATTTATTCCTTTAACAAATGTTATAGTGTACGTTTATGATGAATTCTTGCATTTAACCAGTGTTCTAGTTTATTTTTAGGTGAGGTGAGTTCAAAACCATGTTAGGCATGTCATTAGAACATGGGTTCTTCCATTTAACCATGTAATCTTCAATTTTAGGGATGAAAGTGTTTTGACTGAGCTAATTACTACCTACTCTATAGTATGGCCAACACATCATGTGGGCATACCCATGAAACAAAGCCATGTGTAAATGGGACGTTTTTAGAACCCCATTTGGCCAAACATAATTTTCACCATAAGGAATTGGACATGTATATTTACATAGATAACCAAGTCATGTATTGTGTGTACATTCCCATGTACATTCCTAGGACATTAGATTGTCGTAGACACCATGTCAACCATTATACACACCATGTGAACCCTTATACCATATCTTCATTATTACAACCTTTAATAACAACTTATTAAACAACATCACTTTTAAAAGATAATCAAATTGAACATAAATCAATAATAATATTGGATATATCAAGTAAAATGAAGTCATACTATCTTAAATCCTAAATTACCACCCACAACCATGATTAATGACCACAAAGCTCCCCTTTCGGCCAAATCAAAAGTGAAAACAAAAACACATAGTTGCAGAAAACAACTTCATTTGTGTGAAGAATAATAATCCCATGGTCTTTTTGATATTTGAACCACGCAGCCATGATTTTTGAGATGAACTTGTATCCATGAAACCATATGAGAAGCACAATTCAATACATGTGTTTTTATGATTTTCCCAAGCATTTTGAGGAACCCCAAATCAGTGGAAATGTACATTGTGTTTTAAAAAGGTGATTGAATAAATCATGTATGATGTTGAAGGTAGAATGATTATTGGTTATATTAGAAAAACTAATATTCTTTAATATTGTGAATTTGAAATTCTGTGAATTAGTTTCATGAAGAAGGAAGAAGTACTACATGGGAAAAGGAGAGGTCCCACCAAGAGTTCCCTTTGTAGATATTTTATTCATAAAGAACATTGGATTGTACGGTTAAGTATTTTTTATTTCTTCTATAAAGAATAATTAGGGACCACATACTATTTTTCAATGTTCTAAAAGATACTCCATATGTTCTATTGTGCAAAGGATAAGTGAACAGTGTGTCATTTTATATATATATATATATATATATATATAGATTTTGATAGAAACATGATATATACTTGTTATGTAATACACATAGTGTACAAAAATTAAGATGAATAAGGTCATCATGATTGACATGATCTCAATGAAAGGAGTGGTTTTCATGAAATACTATGAATAAATATTACAAAAAATTTCTTATGAGTTCATATACATGAAGCTGTAATATTTGAAGCATTGAGATTAAAAAAACCATGAATATTTAAAATTAGATCAAAAGAAAGAGACACCATGCCCTTATAAATGTATATGTGTAATTAAAACATTAATTAGACAATGTGTACACCAATGTAGTGATTTGAGTACACAATTCGTTGATGTAGTGATTTGAGTACACAATTCGTGGAGTAGGGAATCATAAAATTTTCCAAAATCCCAAGAAATAGGGAATAACGATATCCTTGAGAATAGAAGGATATCCTTGAGAAGACGTAGAAGGATATCCTTGAGAAGAGGTGGAAGGAGTCTAACCTGGCTGATGATCAGATGGAAGAGGTGCACATGTGCTGGGGATTCTCAAGGGCTTTTGGGAGCCAGGCAGCGCTTCTGGGAGTCGCTCAATTTGCTTCTGCAATAAGGGGGTCGCCTGCCTTAGTCGAATTTGGGGCATATTTTTTCCAACGGTTGTTAAAAACCATTGGGATATCATTGTTTTCCCAACGGTTTGATGAAACCATTGGGAAAACTCTATCAAAATCCACCTTTACCAACAGTTTATGCAAACCATTGGTAAAGATCTCCTATACCAAAGGTTAAAAAGAACCGTTGGTATACAAGAGTTGGAAAAATAATGATTTCCAGTAGTGAATTGATGGATTTATATGAGGTTGTGACCTATCAGACACAGGCTGAGAGTCAGGACGAGATGACTGAGAAGAACAGTGGCCACCATTTCGATGAGGCGACATGGATTCAGGCAACTCAGTATAGCTTTGACAAGGTTCGAGCAGTTGGTATCGGCTCTCATTTAACTCCTGGTACTTATTATGGTACTGTTGCGATGTCGGCATCCAGCTCAAGAGGAGCTCGTGGAGAGGCATCATCTTCTGCCTCATAGTATCAAGAGCAGTTGCGAACTCAGTCTGAGTTAATAGAGAGTTTGTAGAAGCAGCATGAAGAGATGTGTCAGTAGCAACAGTAGCATGAGGAGGAGATGCATAGATGGAAGTAGCAGCAGCAGCATCATCACGAGTAGATGGAGTACATGCATCGTATGACTCGTAGTTTAGGGATGGATTTTTCTCCACCATCTCCTACAGCTCCTCCACCTCCTCCAGAAGATGACCCCCCCTCCAGTCATTTGATTTTTATGTTAAAAACATTTGAATTGAAGATTTATTGTAATATGAACTATTTACAATTTTTTTCTTTTATATTGGTGCAAATATTTCATAATTTAATTTTAATTTATTTTTTATATTTTATTATTTATTATTAGTGTTATATTTTTTGATATTTTTTTATTTTACTAATAATAATAACATTTTTATAATTTTTTTTATTTTTTTATAAATATTGAGAATTGTAATAATTTTTTATTTTTTTATTATTTTAATAAAATTAATATTAATTTTTAATTAATTATATTTTTATTAAATATATTTATTCAGTATTATATTTTTTAATGTTTGTTTATTTTACTAATAAATATATTTTTTATTTTTTCATTATTTTAATAATATTAATATAATTTTTTCATTAATCATGATTTTATTAAATATTCTTTTTTGTTTCGTATTTGCGAGGGGACCTTTTGCAATGGGCTCTTGTCGCAAATAATTTAAATATAATTTTTTATTAATAGTTTTGTGATGGGCCCATCGCAAAAGGTTTATATATATATAATGTATATAATCAGAGGCTTGTTTGTGATGGGGTAGTTCCCCGTCACAAATACTATTTGTGACGGGCCTGTTGCAAAAGGTTTATTTATATATAGTGTATATAATAGGAGGATTATTTGTGATAAGTCCATCGCAAAAAATAATATCTGAAATTTCATTTTTTGCAAAGGGCTATTTGCGACGGGGCCCTGTCGCTAAAGCATATTTGCGACGGGATCCCATCACAAATATTCTGTCGCAAATACATCTAATTCCAGTAGTGATATTTTCGTTATTAATTATTTAATTGAAATAAAATAAATTATTTTTGAATAAATTAATAATATAATAAACCATTTATGTAAATAAATTTTATTGTAATGAAATTATTTTTATGAAATGTTTATTTTTTAAAATTTAATTATTGAAAATAACTATTTAAAAAATGGATTTTTAATTGAACGAATTGATTAGTAATGTAAATTAATAACATGAAATAACTAACTATGGAATTATATGGAGTACTAATTTAATTTTATACTATGAAATAAATATTTTTTTTATTTAAAATAAATTTTATCATTTTCTATATTATATTTTTATTTAAAAGTAAAATTTTCATTTATTAGAAAGATAAATTTAATCAATTGAATTTTTTTATATGTATATATATAAATCAATATAAATTCATTGATATGTTATTATAAACATTAAAATCATTCAATGTAAAAAATGGATATTCTCAAACAATTTTTTTAAATGTGCAATTTAGTTTAATTTTATTAAGTTAATTACTCCATACTGAATAATGATTATAATGAAATGTATTGATAACATATAAAATAAAATAAATTCATATTCATAATCATTTTATTAAATTATAATGAATTATAACAATATAATATATCCTTAAAAATACATTTTTTATTTTGGTTTTTGCACATTAAGAATTTTTATAATAAAATATATTATTATTACATAGAGAAATTTAATTTAATTAAAGATAAAAAAATATTTTTAATCATCATGTAGATAACTGGTATGAGGTAACATCTTGTGTTTTCACTAGACAATTAAAATTATTATGAATTATTTAAAATGGTAGAAGAGGTGTAGGGGTAAAACTTACCTGGCTCACATTAAGATAATTAAAATTATATAATAACATTCTATAATAACATTTTTTTATTGTAAATATTACACATCTAAAAAAATTTAAACACCTAAATCATTCGACCCCATGTGACTCCTTCTTTAACCTTCAAATAACTAATGTTACCAAATAATTTTCTATCATTTTCAAATATATAGGGGTCTATATAAAAATAATTTGGATTAACTCTTATCTTTAAATTATTTATTTAATCCCAACACTATTTCCCTCTACAGAACTATTCTTTGGCATTTGATTGAATATAGATACAGTAATGAGCGATAATTCCTTCATTCTGAAGGAATTCATTACAAGGATTGATTATATCAAAGTGGTTATAGTGCTTATGATGAAGATGGAATCTGTGGTATGGGGTTATTAACTAAATTACCCTTCATTTATAAATGTTTCATATATTAGATTCAATTTTCAGTTATATGGTGTATATACAGAAACATTGACATATTTTTCAATAACCCAGACATTATTAATTTTACTTATAGTTTTATTTCATGTTCTCTCCTTCAATGGATTTTGAATTAAAGTATACAAATGGTGTAAGAGGATTCATATAATTAAATTTCAAATCATTGTGTTATTAAAATTTTTATCACTTTCTACAAGATATGATCTCCCAATTATCTAATTTATTTTTCTCTAAAATTCTTCCTCATCCTTAATTTTTTATTTTACAAAGTAATTTCTATTCCTATTATTTTATTAATTATTCCCATTTATAGTAAATTTTATTATAATTATTAGGTGTTAGTTGAATAAATATTCTTTCCTTGACTCATACACTATTTTTATTGAATATATTATTATATGCTTGTTATATTATTCAATTAATCTATTTTATTTTTTTATTTTATATTTCAATCATGTTAAATTCAACTTCCATGTTAGATCCTTATTTAGTGATGCATTTCAATCATCATAGAAGAATAACATAGTTATGAATAACATTTCAGCCTTTTCAGTAGTAGTTTCTTCTCCATGACCATATTCTATCACACCATAAATGATTTTTTTGAAACTATATTATAAATTATGATCTACACTCTAAAACATTCATAGTATTTATTTTTCATAAGAGAAATTATAGCACTTTAATCGATGTGGGTATTAACTAAAATTTCTAAAATATATTAAAAACATATTATTTTAACTTTTATACACTATAAAACTTCTTCTCCCTATTTTTTAAATACAATATTGTTACTATTTAATAGTCTACTATTGGGGATTAATAAAAAAATTAAATTTATTATTTTTATCCTTGCAATTTTTTTATAAGTTTCTTATGACATCTTCTTTTAATGACAATGTTAAAAATGTTTTATGAAAAATATTTTTATGGGTTTTCTTCTATATTCCTCCCTATCTATAGAGTACATATTCTCATATGGACTAATATTTTAGGGGTGACCCACTAAATTCTCTTATGATATACTTCCATTCAGATATTTAATCTCAATATCAAGCAATCTATTTTTTGATATCATCTAATGTGATACAATTCAATAAAATTATATAACCAAAAATATATAAATGGGTGTCCTCATAATGTTATGTATAAATGATTTCATTTGTCACACATATTTACAATTCATCATTATGTTTGGATTGGGTTTGAGATATCCTTCCAATTCATTAGGTGAATCTATATATCTCATGTGATAATGCATGTATGTGATTGATATTTTACATTGTAAATAATAATGCATGGAAATGATTATGATTATGGTTAATTATGACCAAAAACAACATACAGAAATGATTCTGATTATCTATATTTGAAAAATAATTTTTCAGAATGATTGTGATTAAATATGTTCACAATCTAATATTTCAACATGATTGTGATTAGTTATGTTCACAATCAAATGTTTGTGTATAATTATGATTATCTTTGTTCTCAATGTTATTATTTCTTATGCTTATGTTCATACAACGTGACAATGTTATACCCATATTTTTATGATTATTGTCCCATGTTTATACTTCCTTATTCCATTGTATGTCTTATGATGTCATGATACCCCTTTGAGGTTATATTTCATTCTATCATTATTTATGGAAAACTCTTATAATTCCATGTCCTTTTTAACCATATATTTCTCCGATTTCATGTTTTTGAACATGATTATGTTCTACCCCTTCACGAATTTTTTATAATTTTTTCCCTTTACTGAGTGTTTTATCTCACCGCTTATTTTTTTTACAATCCCTAGGTAATAATGGACGGATTTAGGTACATCGCGTCTATAAGGATAATATATAGAGATGTTAGTTTTGGGATATATTAATGAGATAATAAATATTTAGTCTATATAAATAATCCCTAGCTACACAAAAGATTTTAGTTATTTGTTTTTGTTTTTATTTATGAGATTTCATTTTTATATTAGGTAAATAGTGTTATGTGTGTGTGTGTGTGTGTAATTCCTGAGGTTTTTAGTTAGTAAAAAATAATAGATATATAGAATATATTTTTATCACCAGTTCTATGAGTGTATATCCGGGTGTCTCAGTTTAAATCATAGAAAAGTTTTGTTATTCTTTAAGATCATGTTAATAATTATAAGTAATCCCATCATAATTATCCTAGGTTGAATTGAAATTATCATTGGAAAACAAATGAAGGTGTAAAAGAATATGATATTTTAAGGATGATGTATTATATTCATATAGTTATTTATACTTATTATTGTAATATATTATTATTTATTACATAGATCAACTATTTTTGATTTCATAATAATTTTTAGAAAATATCATGAAACGGTGGTGGTCACAGGTGCAGTCATTGATATAAATATATTAGTTTATTCTATTTATATAAATTACTTCCTATCTTCTATATACAAAAAATAATATTGTGTTACACCCTTAAGAATTAGAATATGAATTAATGGTTACAACCACTAGTGGTACGATGATTCCATATAACATATATAACTCTACATAGATCAATGTTGTTGTAATGATAAATCCTATATATATTGTTATTTTTTATCTTTTGGAATCTGATGACATATTGGGGATGAATTTTATATCCATGTATAGATAGAATATCAATTTTTCATCTAAGGAAATATAATTTCTATCCCAAATAACCCCATTATTTTATATTAATGCAAGTATGTTGATGTGATCCCTGGAGAAATAAAATCCTTAATATAGGTATTTTTATCCAATAACATGGGATGATTATATCAAATAAATGTGTAGGAACTTGATTATAAAGTTTTTCTAATTTTGAAGGATTATGTGGTTGTATTTCCTGATTAATTAATTAGACCTTCTTTGGAATGTGAGGTTTAATTTTTTTTTTGTAAAAATCATTCCCAGTTCTGCTCTTATATCGAAGAGTCCTTATAGAATAGCCCATAATGAGTTAGATGTATTTAAGGATAAATCATAAGATAAAATATATAAGGTTTTTATACACTAATGTACATAACCATGGGGTAAAATCGTTGCCTTTTTCAATAAAAATGATGGGTTGGTGCATCTTTACATTGACTATATAGAACTTAATAAGATCACAATCAAGAATAGGTTTACTTTACCCTGTATTGATTATTTTATTGATCAATTTAGAGGACCTGAATAAATTGTGGAGGATAATTCTTAATCGATTCCATCAATTAAGGGTAATGGGATAAAATATTGCAAATAAATTTATTCTAAAATTATATAGGCAATATATATTTATAGTATTTAAACTCTCACATGCTTATGACATTTTTAACATCATAGATATGATTAATTAATTCATAATAGATTACCCTGAAAAATTTTCTATAGCCTTTACTAATGATATTCAGAAATATTCAAAGATAATTGATGAACATGAAGAAATTTTGAGGATTATTATAAAAACCTTAGGTAATGAGAATTTCATTTTCATGATTAAAATGTGTGAATTTTTTCCAAAAAAAATTATGCTTCAAGGGTCATGTTATCACATGTGAGGGTATGTGTATGTACCCTTTAAAGTCATAGGTGATAGAATAATTGACCAAGAAAATAACATTGAAATTGATCATAAGTTTTCATTGATTAACATTATTTTAAAAAAATAGAGTAGTTTCAAATGGTTTTCATATCCTAAACCTATTAATGTGAAGAGGATTGATGTTCCTGGGGATATAATAATTTTATTATAGCTATCAGGAGAATAATTAGTGGTTTTTTACTGCCTATATACATGAAAAACCACGTAGTAAATGAGTTTTTTTATGTATATTGATACTTTAATGAAGTTCATGGAATGTTTCCTTATGTAAAATTAAATGGTGATAGTTTATGTATCAAAATTATTAAATACACATGTTAATTCTAATTTCACTATTATTATAGAGCTAGAGCCGATATTTTTTTCCTTAAAAACATGTTGATATTATCATTGTCAAAAAAATGATTTATTTATATATTAATTAAAATAGAATAAATTACATATTCATATATAAAGAGTTGAATATCTAACAAATGAGATAGTTATAGGTAATAAATCACTATGACTACTCAATAAATTACTACTATGTAATTTCAAACAAGCAATTTAATTATATGAGGTAAAAGGGTCATAATACACTCTTATTAGGATTTAAAGTGTTATAGTCTATAGGAATTATAAAATAATTGATATAGAATTTATGAAGGATTGAATGGAATCATTACATTTACAAATAAATATTCAACTATCCATTAATTTGACAATCTGGGAGACCATATAGATGATAAAATGATACAACAGAGTGTAGAAAATATTCTATAGTTTACCCTACATAGATATGGAGTTATATCATTTAGAACTGGGATATGAGTCCCTTCCATACTATAGTTTCAGAAGGTTCTTTTTGATGATGCACACATCTCATCTGTCTCTATACACCTAGGAATCTTTAAATGTATAGATTTTTTTATATGTACTTATAGTGGGGAAACATCAAGAGGTAGATTAAATAGTATATATGTAGGTTCTATCTATGCATATTATTAAATTAAAATATTAGATATATAGAGTTATTTGGAAACCATTACATATAACAGCATGAAAATGGATGAACATCAACATCAATTTCATCATTTTGTCTTCTAAATCATTTAAATTATATGATGTAATCTTGGATGTTGTGGGTCTACATAAAAATTAAAAGAACTTCATTACTATTCAATATGATTTCTCACTCAATCAAAATTCCATGTAATATTCAATGGAAATGTTATGGTAATAAGGGAAAGACATCATTTGTATCTGATTTGGATCAACGGATGGCATAAAAAATATTGATGTGTTATTAGATATCATTGGATACTGTACAACATATAATCAAAAAAAATACGAGTTACTCTAAAAGTGTTGTATATATTCTAGATGATATTTTAAGATATTTCGATATAGGTTTAAATGGAAGTATCTTTAAGCATTATTCACTAATTTACATATCATAAAATAATACTCCCCACTATTGAATCCAAATAGACACATATGAAGTTATATTTTGGATGATATATATATAACTATAACATTCTTGATGAAATTAGAAAGAAAATATTTTAATGAAAAGATATTGTTTATAATATTAGGATAATTTTTCAAATTATTGAACAACATATCAGAGTAGTTTAAAGATAAAATTTAATTATAAAACATTTTTATATTGGTGAGAAAGTATTCCTTAAAAATATACTTTTAAAGTTATGGGATTTGAGAATATTTGAATGATGTTCACTCGAAACACCAGTCCATTCAAGAATCATGATCATGTAGGGACTATAACTTATCCCTAAAAAATAACACCATATATCTCATAGGTGTATTTCATGATTCACATATCTGTTTTGAAGATGTTAATTCAATATAAATAACTATAAGTAGTGAAATTGGAACATGATCTATCTTATGAAGTAAAACAAGTAGAGATCATAGATCTGAGTAATAAAGGGAATGAAAACATGACCACAAAACAATAAATGTTATATGGGGAAATCAAAAGTTTTAGGAAGCTATGTGGGAACATGATGATTTAATAGAATATCAAATAACATCATTTGTATTTTAATAAATTAAGTTCCACTGTAAAATTTTTAGGGGTGTATGATTTAACAGAACGAACATATAATGAAAAGTTTAAATTAAAAAAAAATAATGATTTCACAACATAGAATAAAAATAAACATTGAATTACTCAATTAGGGTATAAAATTAAATTAAAATATCAAATATATTACTTTGTTGATAAAATATATAATTATAAAAATTACAATTTGAATAAAATTTTATTTCAATAAAATGAAAACGAACATGAAATTCTCATCATCATGGCCCACTTTTTAAATCATACATTTGATAATAAAAAAAGGGAATAAATGAAGTTCAAACAATGATAATCATAATTGTAATATAAATTGGTTAATGAGATGCTTGATTTTGATAAAGTGAATGCATTTATTTATTGGAACAAAATATGATCATTGGGATTATATGTTCATTAGTCTTATATGGATATTTTAACCATCATTAGAAATATTAATAATAATAACTAATGAGATAAATTATATTTTTTTATTTTTGTAAAAAAAAATTATTTCGATTATAAATATTTCACTTAAAATAAAAAAAATTAGAAAATAAAAAATGATAATAATAATAATAATATTGTGAAAATACTTTTTATATCTAAGAGATTAGTTTTTAAAAAACATGTTTTTTATTACATTAATTACTTTTAATTAATATGATTACTGAAATGTATTGGTAAATGAATGTATTTAAAATTAATGTAAACGTATAACATTCAATAAATTGATAAAGAACTATAAGGAAGACTAATTTAGTTGATAATGGAAAAAATAATCAGTTTAATTTGGAAACATAGTTTTACTTATATATTAAATGATTATATTTTAATGTTAAAGTTAACTTATTTGGTGTAATAATTTTAGTGAACTATATTATAAATATAAAAAAATTATAGTCATGAATTTATTAGCTATTAAATAAATAAAATCCTTTAATTCTAAAAAATATATTTTCTAATGAATTGTTTTTATGTGTGATATATAAATATATCATATGAAATCCTATTAATTCCTACATAATAATTATTATAATGAAATTATATTTTAATTATAAATCAAAATAAAATAAAATAAATATAACGATTATTAAATTGAATGGAATAATAATATATTCATTTTATTATAAAAAATAATATTTTCAAAGAAAAAGATATTATTATTATTATATAGAATTTATAAATTTTTTAAATTGAATCTATTAAAATGGGAACCAAATTTGGGATATCAATTTGGTAATAATTTATTAGGTTTTATTTTTCATTTTTTAGGAAAACATAATTCTAACGAAAAATATTTAAACATGCTAAGAAGAGTTAATTAAGGGTTAAAATGACATGGTTCAATTTTTGATAACTATGATGATGTAAAATAACTATAGAAACCTATCTTTTAGTAATAGGATAAATTCATACAACTCGTAAAAAAATTACATACCTAACTCACAACATTATCACACGATTCCAACATTACCAATCACCAAATTTTTGTTTTCAATTAATTTTCCCACATTATCACCCTTAAGAGGATATCTCATGCACCCATTCAAAACAACACATATATTTCATTTCTCATTTAAATATATTCACATTTTTTCTCCTTATATTTTATTATTTTATATTTTATATCCTTTGGAAACTATAGGGATTCCTAAATCCTTTCATTTGTAAGGAATATATTTCGAGAACAAGTATTATATTAAATAGGTCTGAGCATGTCCAGCCATGAAGGAATCCATTATATGGGGTTTTCATCTCAATTTTCAAGCTGTGATACATGTTCTGTGTTTTTCACCTGTTTTCATTTATATTGTTTATATATTTCATGTTTTATATATTCTTTCACAATTCAATTTTATTTTTTCTACTTAAAATTCCATCTCATCTTAATATATATCAAGAGATATTGATTTAAAAGTAACCAATATCATAAAGCATTTTTTTTAACTTAGTTTCACTTTGAGATGTTATCATTTTTGTATCATAATATAAGATCTCATTATCTGAAAATAAAATATAAATCTATATAAAAATATTCCACTATAAGTATTCATGGTTTTCCAAAGTTATCTTTATTTATAATGATTTATAAATAATTTCATTTCAAAATAAATATAACTTAAAATGTTTATGTTTACTTGGATTAGACACTTTTTATTTCCTCGCAAAATTTTTAACATAAAATATTTTTCATTATATTAATATATTTCTTTATTTTATATGATAATTTTATTTCATTCTGGGGAAAATACATTTTTAATCCATAGTCTTTCTAATTAATAAATTAATTCCTTAATAAAATTACAAATTATTGAGAAATAATTTTCATCCTCTCTATTATTTCATTATCCACTATGTTACTATTCATTATTGAAATATAATTTTTCATTTCGTATTTCTATTACCATGTATGTATTATAATTTAGACACATCATGTTTCTATTTTTTAAAATGAATTTTTTTATTCTTTCATAATTCTTGGTTTTCCTTACAACTACCTAATATGATTAGAAATATATTTCCTTTAATTTTTTCTTATTTTTTTACCATCCAATTCAAATTTCATGACACGAACCTTATATCATTTTAAGGTTCCATTATTGGGGATTGGCATAAAATAACTATTTTAGAACTCTTCTTTTCACCGTCTATTTTTCTTTTATAAGATCCATGTAAAATATTCTATTTAAGAAAAAAGATTTTTTTTTTGAAAAATATTTTTATTGTTACTATTACATTTTAAAAACTATATCCAAAAATATTCTACCCCTTATTTATGTTTCATGTATGACCCTATAAATACATTTATGTTAATATTACATTATGATATGGAATCATGGTATCAACTGACCCATTTATTGATTTCATCTTATTTGATACCATTTGATAGTGTTATATAACCTATACTATATCCATTTATGTTTCCCTGTAGAGTAATATGATTTATTTTATGTGAAAATCATATGTATTGTTTATAATAATGTGACGTTTGAGTCCGATATAGCCTTACAATGAATTGGATAATGAATTTTATTTTCTAAGATAATGTGTGAAAAATATTTCATTTATCCATGTTCACTGCATAATACATTGACATGATTGTGATTAGCTACATTCACAGCATAATTTTTTCAATTTATAGAGATTAGTTTTTTTCAATTCATAACATTTGTACATGATTGTGATTGGCTAAATTCACAACCTAATCTGTTGAAATGATTTTCATTGTGTATGTTCACAACCTAATTTGAAGATGACTATGTTTTTCTATACCCAAAATCATATGAATTTCAATGATTATATTTATACCTCAATACTATGTTATACTAATGGATCATGATTATTTTCCCATATTTCCATTGCCTTTTGTCTTGATATATAGTGTTCATTTGTGTTTACCTTTTTGAGGTAATATTAACTTCTTTCATACATTTTGTGTAACTATTATTATTACCTGATCTTTTTATGAAAAATATTTCTTCCATTATATGTTTTACCAGATTCTAATGATGTAAACATTTATAAATCATTGGTACTTATTAACTCCATTATAATCCATTTTACCTCACTTTATCTAATATTTACATTCACTAGTTAATAAAAAAGAGTAATAAGTATGAGTTTTCTTTTAGGATGACATGCTCAATTGATATTTATAAGAAATATTGAAGAAATAAAATTTCTGAAATTATTTAGTTAACTATTCATAAATATCTAAATCATTAGTTTATAGTATTATTTTTTTATTTTTGATACATAATGTTTATATTATGGATGTGATGTAAAATATACTTATTTTATACTTGGTTCAACTCAATTGATATCATGTAAAATGTGTACTGAAATTTTTTTATCATCAGATCTTTGAGTGTGAGTATGGGTCATCTCATTACATGAATCATCCCCTCTATCAAGTAAAGTTTTAGTGAATATTAAGTTATATTTATTTAGGATCCCATTTATTCAATTATTTATAGATTTATCACAATATGAGTACCAAGGTTTGTGATTAAGGACCCCAAATAGTCACATGTAAATGAAATATTTTAGTGTGGAAATAATGATGGATTATTATAATATATCCATAAAATTATTCAAGTAATATGATGAATACCATTACAAATCTAGTATAATTAATGATTTGGTTCCTTTATTGAAATTTTTATCAGTAAACATTGTCGATGTAAACACAACAGATAATTTAGATCATTATAATGATATAGAAGAAATTAATAAGGATTCGTCATTTAAAAATATAGTTGTCCATATGGTTCAAAATTAGGGTGTCATGACCCAACATAAATGGAATTATAATTATTTTAGATCTCCTCTCAATAACACACTACCACCATCTTAGTAATTACAACAAAACAAAAAAGGAAATGTGTAGCTACATCCATTTCGCACCTTACACCAATTGATGTTGAGGACCATTCTTTTTATAACAATATTTTAGGGTAGTAATTGGAGTTATATAAGCTAATATATCCCAATAATTACTTAATTTTAGTAAACATAACTCCTAAGTAGAATTTTTAAGTTTAAGCCACTATTGACCCCACCCCCACCCCCCCATGTTTAACCTCTAATAAAAGGTGATATTACTAGACTGAAAAGGTTTTATTCATGTTATCCAACTAAATAGATATCAATTCAGAAAACAATTTTAACTCAAATACCATTAAATTTTCTGTAATTACCTCTAATACTATAGATATTCCAAATAGTTTAGGAAATTAATACTATGATAATTATGGTTAGTTATCAAATAAATCTGGATAATCCCTGATTATATCAATCCCAACAAATTTATATTATGCATATTCTTGCTCATATTGTGATAAAACAATAGTATCTTGAATTAATTAAATATTATATCTTTTTATTGGAGTTTATGGAATGTCAAATTGTGGTAGATTTATGGAAATGGTAGTCAAATATTAAGTGGATGGATTTGACACCACCTATACCCAGCATTTGAATTCATCCTTCATAATGTTCAATGAACAGGGAAACATAAAACAATATACAACAAAATTCACATCTCATTCTTCTCATATACTATGTATTCTCGTGAAGTATTATACATTTAAATTTTAATATTTTCTCTAAACCAATATAGAAACATAATTATAGTTTCTAAAGACCAAATATATTTATAGTTAATAATTTTCCTAATATACAATCCTTCGTAATTTTACATAGACATTAAGGTCAGAATCCATCCATGAACTCATAAATTACAACTAATGATAAATTGAATGGGTTTGAGACTTCATCACATTATATAAGGTACATTCCTATTATATGAACCTGTCTCTATATCAGGATAATATAATAGAGATCCATACCAAGAATCTATTATATTATCTATAAAAATAACTCACAAATTAAAATATCATAGTGTATTTTAAGGGTTAACTATATTGAAACAATGTATAGAATATTCCATCAAATTTTCAAAAGTCAAATACTAATTTACAGCTTCATTACTAGGAATAATTTATCTCTAGAGAGAATTCATGACCATCCCTCAAAGAATATGGATAACTATTACTACAACACATGATACTAACAAATATAATTCATTTACTCAAAATTTAAAATAATAACATGTCCTTCACTAATATGAAATAATTCAATAAAATTAATTTAATTTCTTGTACAGAAAGAACAATGTTTATTATTTCCATAACATTTATTATTCAGGATATTTAATTGTAGACCTAGGAGAAAATATTTTCACATTTATTGAGGTTAAAAATCCCAATGATATGGGGTTGAATGATTAGAATTATTACATTCCATACTATTAGATGACATAGAATAACTTTTAGTACTATTTTTTTAGGTAATTTCTCCATATTATTGTTTATAGGGGTTAATAATTTTGGGTATCATCTATATCATGTGACATATGTTTCTACTACTTTTACATAGGAAGAATGATTATATAATGATATAATGTGAATAAATATAATGAAATTTGATGAATTAATGACCATAAAATCAATCAATCATGAACATTTCATCATTAGGTTGTAATTGAATCAACCTCTAATATCCCCAATAACCCAATTATTTCACATGGTTATTTATTGTTCTTATTTGACCTTCGTGATTTAATACATCAAAAGAAGATTGAAAATTTATATAAAGTGAATCCCATATAGGTACCCATTCCAGTCTATACCATACTAGGAATTCTTCCAACTTCATTGGAAGGATACAAGACACTCCACTAAATTTACTTTTCAACTAAAGAAGATTGAAAAAATAGTTTCTTAATGTATTATACCTAATAAATCACTTCTCTAATCAATAGGGTTCATGTGAATGCCAATTTACCTCCCAAAAACATAGAAGATGATGTTTATACTAATGAATTTTCGGCTAGGATGGACCAAATGTTCTTAGATCACTCCCAATGAAATTATTTATGTAGACTTTACTAAAGAAAAGTATTCCATAAATATCAAATGAAGGATTAATTTGAACCTAGTTCATCTAGAGTTCATCCTAATATAATTTTATTATTAATACAATTAATAATAATAAATTTGTCTTGTATACATCAATAAATTGAAAGGACATCACCTAATTATTGTTAAAAATTGATGATATCCATAGTTTTGACCATACTACTAAGTAATAGTCACAAAAAACATTGTCATGCGTGCTCCAAGTTCAAGAAAAACAACATGGAAATTAGAAAATAACTCATAATAAAAAATCCTATGTGTTGAAATATATCACCATCATATTTATAGAAAATTTAATCAGGGACTCCCTTATACTCTAAAATTAACTCTAAGAAGGTCTTATTGAGGTTTTTCAATCTATTTGGATTTTTATGCTAATGTAGTTATAGATCAGAAATATAAAGTTGAAATGGGTTTCATTTAATGTATAAAATTCATACAAATCACTAAATAATACTAGGAGGATACTATATAAAGGAACATAAAACCCTTATATTTATTTGGGAACACTTTATGGTGTTAATGTTAACAAATTCCTAATTTTAAATAGTTCATAAATAAGTTATATCTTAATTTTCCCTTCTTCAATTAAGGACATAGTTAATCAAACTTGTCTTTGACCAACCAGTGGATCCGAGGGCTTGTAAAAATTGATAAGAAACCCCTATAGGGGATTAATTTCAGAACCCAAACTAGATACCTCCTATTTGAATCAAATTCAAGGATGGTTTGATAGGATAACACATTCAATTCCTTTTAAAAAGGTTATTTTCTTTTTGTGAGTGAAACATAACTTCTTTATACCATCAATGCATGAATTACTCCATTTATTGGTAGTTCATGGAACACTATTGTGAAAAATCCCCATTGAATCCTATAAGTCCTAGTAAATTGATGTAGGGAATTACCTAAGGGAAGAGAGGATTCCATTAGTAACTTATATTACAAATAATACTATTATTAATGGCCTAGAAGTTGAACCCATTAATCAATGGGGGAATTAGTTAATATTTTAAAGATCATATAAAATAGATTGAAAAAAATACTTAGGTACTATGGAATATTTGATTCATATGAGATAAGGATTTAAACCTTCTAATATCCTTTAATTTCTATGATTGATAAGAGAATTTTTCATTTAAAACACACTTTCAGTAGAGGAAGAGATGCACATAAAAACTATTCAAATAAATCTATTCCCCAAAAATATTAACTTGAACACAGGGCTGAATAATATTTGGTTAAAAAAACATAGTTATTTGACTATATTGATATAAATATGTAGTGATTAAAATGTTCTTTAGGAACCTTCCACTAATATCATATTGTTTTACTCATTCATGAGAAACCCTCACCCAATGATGCATGTGATTTAGATAAAGACGGAATTGGTACTACATCGTATAAAAAATCTCAAGGAGTAAGTCCAAATTTAAACTTTAGAAAAAATTAATAGTAAAATATCTTGGATGCTCCACAATACAATTTGGAAGGTGTTTCTACTACCATGGATGAGATATGATATGTGAACCTAGGTAGTTAAATGGACATAAATCCAACTCTAATATACACAATATTCTCCCATATAGAATAAGAAATACCTCCTTTATGATCTCACGTTGATATTTATTTGCATGGAATTACATTATGATACCACGGTTAGATCCATAAGAATCTCCCCATCACATGGTTTTACCAAATAACCATTATGTTTTTAAACAAGTTCTAATTAGAACATATTAA
Organism: Viscum album; assembly: GCA_963277665.1. Lineage (NCBI taxonomy): Eukaryota > Viridiplantae > Streptophyta > Magnoliopsida > Santalales > Viscaceae > Viscum > Viscum album. The sequence continues at coordinate 1,613,749,240 of OY728142.1, forward strand.
ACAAATTCAAACATAGTGTAAGATATGATTAATATATTATGAATGTAAAATTTCATCTAATATAATAATACCCTAATTTTTTCTCTTACATTATTCTTGAAAAAAGAAAATATAAAAAATCCATTGACTTTGTGGAATTAAATAAAAATTATACAAATGATAATATTACTTTCTCGATCATGTATTTTATAGTAAATTCAATAGTAATTGATCAATTACACTAATTTGGAGACTGGTATTTTATTTGCAATTGTATTCTGTTAGAACTAGAAGATAAATATTCTACTTCCTTTGTGGATTCCCAAGGCGTATATTACAATTAATCACTTCCCACTAGGTTTAATTATTCAAAGGATTCCTATAATCTTTCCATGCATTAAAATATTATATTCCTTATTATGGAAAATATAATAATGAATTATGGATGATGTATTAGTCAAATATTATTAGTTTTGTGATCACTATGATGATATAGATGTGGTTTTCTACATATTATTATAACTATAATAATAATAAACCCACGAAAATTAACCTTTAAGTTTAAATTAGGTAAATTTCTTAGCTTCACGGTATACCATCATGAAATTTCATTCACACTCAAGAAATAAAAGATAATACATTATATACACCCTCCTCTAAAACATTGAGGGTTGGGAGGAGATCATTGAATTTATTCCTATAACAAAATATTCATAAAAAATAACACATGTAAATGTTTTATTCTCTAAAAATTAATGAATAAAGGGGTAACATATCAATGGGTTGATGATTTACAATGGGCCTTTCAGGATCTAAAGAATTAAATCCTATAAATTCTATTATTGATTCCTCTTATAGAAGGGAATCTATTCATCCTCTATGTGGAAACCATGGAGTGGTTACTTATTCCACTCCATTACCATATTAATAAAACATTAAAGGCTAAGAATATCTACTTCCTAAATTAAATCATGACAGAAGGTCAAATTTGAAACAATAATAGAGAAAATAATTATTTGGAACTATATTTACCATATTTTTGTTTTAAAATTATCCACAATATCATGATTTCTACCTATTTCTCAAATGGATACATTCAAATATTTCCATTTTCATTTTTTATTTCTGAGTCATTTTGAAATACATGTTATTATTTAATAGTTGTTTGAGATGTGATTTTGTCACAAATTTAATTAAATAGAGAAGAGAATAATTATTTATTTATAGAACAACCTATCTTAGATGAATTAAAATATAACATGGATCTTCTTGATGATTTTTTTTCTCTCCATTCATGTACCATACCAAAAATTTCAAATATATTTTTGATAGTGTTTATATACGATCAAATTAGAGAATCATGGAAGATCCATGACTTATCAAAGGATTTTTGGTGACTATGTGTGTTTCCCTTATAATAATGATACAATCATTTTAATTAATTCTATCAAAATGGTTTTCCAATAATGAGGTAGATTACAAGGATCTTATCATAGGGTTAGAACTAGCTCTGTAGATAGTTAATGCTCAAGTAAACATTAAGGGAAATTTATTGTTGGTAATTATGAATAGAATTGGGGTTCATATCATCACTGAAGTTGAATTGATATCCCTCCTAAACTTCATATTGGAGTTAATTTCCATGTAACATTTAGATTTACTTCTATCTCATATTAAATGATTGATGAATTCACAATATAATGCATTATAAAATTCAGGTACCACTATAGCTGACCCAAATATAGAAGTAGTTATTATAATAACAAACATTTGTGTACTCTCTCCATTTATTAACAATGATATGGTGAAAAAAAATAAAATTAATCCTACCAATGGATAAAAATTTTATAACATAATATATTGTTTGTTGTCCTCTGTAATGGAGTTCCTTTCATATGGTACCTTCTATAAGATGAAAACATAAAGGAATAAATCCTTTAGCGAGTATCAAATTTTATAATTTATGATTACCCAAATACTTATAAATTTTAAAAAAAATAGGTATTAAATAGATTTGTCCCTTAGTGTTTGGATATATGATAGAAAATGACTATTTTATAAGAATTATATATCAGCATGATTAGTGTTCACTAGTCAAGATCCATGCTCTTCCTAAAAATAAGGAAAAAAATTTATTTCTAGCCATCAATGACCCATGAGTTAAAATTATAAACTATATATATAAATAATGTTAGATACATTCACGTATTATCCATAAAAACCTATAATTAATACACATTGAAAAAATTATCATGAAATATTCAATTAAGGGGATATATTTCATAGGTTCATACCCTTTATATATATTTAGATAATTCATATTTATACTCACTACCATCAAATTATTCTATAAATTTGTTAAATGTGTGCCCCTAAATGATTTTAAAAAATATATTTTTGAAATTTTAATATGATTATATAATTTGGAAGTAGTTATACCATACTGATGGAATATGGAATCCATTTTTGTCCCTATTAGGTGATGAAGCAAAACCTAGAGTACATTATCAGGTACTATCAATTAATATACTATTATAGAGATAAAATTATATGGATAATGTAATTTAAAATAAAATTATCCAATATCCTTCAATTGATTTTTTATAAATATAATAAATAATAGATAGATATAATAATTTTTTTGGGAGTAGTCACACTATCAATATACTAACAAATAGATAACCCAATATTTTATTGTATGTAAGAAAAAAAGTTCTATCCCATTTAGGTTCAGTTTTAATCACATGTAATTTTTATATTGATGATGTATATAAAGAGGAATATTCTCACATCTAACTCACTAAATATTTATGAGTAGATAATAAATGACTTCACAAACTAGATAACCAGTAAAATAATTAGATCAAGATTGCATGAGGGTTCAAAAATAAGGATAACCTCTTATCAATCAATAATGTTTAATTTCAACACTCATTGAAAATGTTAATGATAAAATGAATGAATCCCGTAAAACTATGATAACAATATAAAGGGCCTTATATCATACATATATTCTACTCTAATAGATCTTATTATATAATAGTAATGCTGAGAGAGCCTATGAAAACATCCACCAAAGAAGGTTTTCTCAATAAGTCCTCACATAATTACTTTACAATGAAAAATATTTTTCCCTTATGAAATTATTTTAATAGAATAATATTAAGGTACATCTCATATGACCCACAAAATTATTTTTGACTTATATAACACATCAAATGACTTTTATAATAGAGAATATATTCCATTTAATATTCTCGATGTATGGATTCATCCATCCATAATCTAACACTGGGATAAAATTTTAACCAATATTTAATAACATTGTGTTATTGATTTCAAATTATACCTAGATATGTAGTGACTAATGAATTCCTTATCTTATGTATAACTATATATTTCACCGCCATTCCATCCTCGAGTAGGGAACGAGTCTATTTAATTATTTCCCTTTAGTTTACTAATAATATTAGTTTAGTGAATTGGTCTCTATAAACTACATGTTCATTTATAATAGATATTATATGATACATAGTGGTACATGGATTTCCTACACTTAGCTAAAATGAAAATTTTGTCTACCCTAATTTTCCTCTCTATCTTAGTATATAATCCCCCTATGAAAATTTTAGGTTTTCTTATTAATTAATAAATTTGGATGGAACGATTTTCCTACTTCAAATGAGTTACATAAGTATAGAAACCTCTATAAGAACTTTATTTTTCTTGATTCTTTTATTCCATGAAACATATTGATATCTAGATATTCTATATTAGGTTGGACCATAAAATTCCATTAATTTCCTCCTTGTTATTATAGTATATAGTCTTAATTCAAATTTTTTCCTCTTTTATTGAAACTATATTGGGATAAAAACTATTTATACAATAAATACATTTGTTTAAATATCTATAATGATTGGATATGTTGTGGTGACCTACCAATACTGGTCCTATTTACAAAATTCCTTTTTATCTCTTTGATATATATATCATAATACATTGGTTTTCCAATTCATATTAGGGATTATTTCAATAAAACTACTGTTAGATTATTTTTTAAATAATTTTTATTAATATGTGGGTCTTGGTTATTGTTATTTTATGATACAAAATGATACAAAAATATTGATTTTTGGGCTGAGCCTCAAATTGAATCACTATCAAACAACCTCATAGAATATGTCTTCCTCATTCACATCAAAGATTTATATATTTTACTATATTCTGGAATAATATATTTTCATCTTATAGCTATGTGTGTCTTGATTCATGTAATTTCTAGGAACATAGAGATGCAAAAACCATCATTATCAAATATAAAAACAAATTATATTCCACTTAAAACGTCTATATAATTATGTAATGTCCCAATGATATTCTATTCCATTATGGAGTATTCAAATTATCCATTAAAAATTAACTTTTCATACACCATACATTGTACCATAAATATAAAAATATCCAAAAAATGTTATATTAATTCAAAAATTGAATACATTGTATCCCAAAGGACCAAATTTATTAGTTATGGTAAATGTGTTGTATATCAAGCCTTTTTATTTCTAGCCAAATACATGTATTCATCCTAAAGAGATGATCCTCAAACACTATTTTCACTCTAAGAAATTACAATGGAACCAGTCATTCTAATGTGATTATTGATAATCCATGGTATAGTTGTTTAATAGTATGGTAATAGACCCATCATTCAAACATGTCCCTCAGTTATCCTAGCTTATCTATATTAATCTCACAATTGTAAGATTCAAATTTTTTATTTTAAAAAATAAAAATATTTCATCACCTTCTAAAATGTGTAAAAATTATTTTATCTCTCAAAATCCTCATTAGGGTTTTCACATTAATCAGTTGATCAATTTACTATGACCTTAATCTATATGAACCAATATTTATGGACAAAAATACTAGTATTTGGGATCTTATACCCGCCAGTTTAACCTTTTCTTAAATTTTATATTATTCACAACTTATTTCTTTAATGATTTATAACCATTAACTTCACCATTACATTGGTAAAAGTTATACTACCCCAAACATTATCTCATTTGGGTCTAACTTAATAACCCAAAAAACTAAATGAAGGATTCATATTACTCAGTAGGTCGAAAACCCAGAAGGGGATGCATATAAAAAGTTGATTCATTGCATTCTAGAAATGAAGGATGCATATCCATGTAAAATTTTATTATGTCTAAATGAGGAAAAAGTCCCAAATCTTATAACATGGGTAACTCACAAAGGATGGATTAATAAAAATCATATTTTCTTTTTAATATGTATTTCCAACTAACAGCTTATAAAAAATCTAGACCTGATATAAAAATATAAAAATTCTTATGGTGTGACTATTTTTATCTTGAGATAGTTAGGTTATTCTCAGCTGGACTATTGATATAGGGACAATTTATACCACCACTATATTTCCCATGCATGTTGGTTTAGATGATATGTAAAAATTTATACAAATATTTAATTGTAGTGAACTTGAAACCTTCTATATCATTAAGTAAACCATTTATAATTACCCTTAATGGTTTCATTAATATATAGTTATTCACTCACCTATAAATAAGTGGATAAACCATATAATTTAGTGATTGGTAATTCCCATTACTTCCATAACCTTTATATTCATACAAGATAAAAATCTATGAATGATATCATAATTCCATACATCTTATATCATATAATATTACCTTATCCTATGGTGATAAATCTTGTTTCATGCATCCAACACATCATTAGTCATCTAATAACACCGGTTGAAGATGATAACAGAATGATTAAATAGTTTTATTCAAATCAAGTATTTTAAAATTATTATTTTCCATATCATTACACATTTAATTATCAAATGGATTATGTTACAATAGTTCTTTTCTTATATTGTTCTATAATTCAGGAAAAAAATATGTTTCAAACAACAAAAAATTGAGGCCAATAATTTATATGAAAAAGAATTTTATCATATATTCAAAAAATAATGTTGAAAAACAATAGGGTGGATCATTACATTTATATACTAAAAAGAGATAAATAAAACATGAAAGGGAAACATTAATGTGATATGGATAGACAAATTCTATAAACTCGGTAATAGGTTATTTCATGAATTGAATTATTACTATTGATTTTCTTCCATCATATCCTCATCCATAGAAAATTGGTTATATCGACTTTTCCTCTAAATGATATAAATTTATATATCCACTTTTGATAATTATGATTTTATAGCTTATATGTGAGAATATTATTATAAAATTTTAATATTATTATTAAAAATGTAGTAAAAATGTTATTTGTTATCAATATTTCATTAATTAAACCATTTAAAATCAAGATTTAAAAATCACAAGTGATTGTTTAAAACAAGGATTGTAGAGATATCTTCTAAACCTATTGTTAATAATTCTAAAAGGGTTATTTTTTTATGATTGTATATATTCCTTAGTAATTATAATCATAAAATCCAACACCATGAGAGGACAAAAATGATATTTTCCTTATTCATAATTTCTTCTGTTTATGTTTTAGTAAATAAGGTAAGTTAATTTATTAAATTCCCCTTTATATATTTCATGATTGAATGAAATGAATTAAAGACTATATGTTTCTTCCTCCTCTAAGGAAAAAATAAATTATCTGATGATATATTTAATTGAATATGTCTTGAAAATTATTGATTATGAAGTGATAAAAACTAAATACATATCCCTTATATTTGGATGGTCCTACTTTAAATAGATTTGATTATAATGATTATAATTAATATATAGGATAAAATATTCCATTGGTATTATTATTTTGTGAATTTCTCTCGATATTAAATCATTGTGTTATTATAATTGATTTATATAATTTTAACACTAAAACCAGAAACAAAATTAATTGAATTCAATTTTTTGTGAAACATGAAACCATAATTTTGATTTTTCTATATAAATGATTGAATCTCCTTTATTAGATATAGAAACTATGTTATTGAATCACCTCATCACTCTGATCCCATATATATTTTCCCTATATAATTGAGGGTTGGTCCATTTTACATGACATATATCCTATTGGTTTCATGTGTTTATAAAATTTGGTCTATGATTGTTCATATTTTGAGGAAACACTTTTTCAAGATTTAACCTGTGGTTGATTTATTAGAGTAAAATATCCCTTGAGCGTCAACATCAACATAAATTTTTATGAAGACCATAAGATTTCAATCCTCATATATCCAAAAAATATGTTAATGGTATCTCCTCCTATAAATATCAAAATTTTAATATAAATATATATAGAATACAAGGGTCAAAAATGAAGACATTGTTGGCTTGAGCTAATAGACCTTGATCTCATATTGTGATTTTTTATGAGTTGTTACCTATTTTACAGGTGGTATTAGAAACTTCAATTATGATATGAGGTTATTAATTAATGAAATTAATTTATAATCACTCCCAATGAATTTCTCAAATATTTGGTATTTATGATGGTTGGTTACATACTTTGGACGCCTAATTAAAAATATAATATGTAAAATATGGTTATTAAAAATATAGAATCAATGATTGGATAATATATAAAAATATAGATTTAGAATTAGACAATTTTTTATGTGATGTTTCATATCCTTATACTTGAACTAGTTCTTGGTAGAGTTTCCCTAAGGTTGGTAGATTGATATTTGAAGTCTTAACTAATGTAGTATTTGAAAATCCTAAATGTGGTGGCCCCAATCCTATGAATGTATCTCGATATGGTAATAAATATCCACCAAGAAACATATTTCATCATCTTGTTAGTAAAATAAGTATATTTATGTTATACCATATCTAATAACCCCACACTATATATTTTGAAATTTTGAAATGGAAAAGTAATTATTTAGAGTCTTGTAGGAATACTTTGTTCGGCAGGTCCTCATTCAATTCACTATGGATTTAGACAAATGGGTGCATAAAAATATCTCAATTTAGGTGATTAAAGATACACTGAGATGAAATTGAATTTATTTTATCATTATACAGCCAAAAAAATTTAATTAATCCTTCACATTATTGTTAGTACTATAGTCGTTGTCACTTGACCCTTATAAGGAAACTTATTCAATTTGATATATTAATCATAAATGGAAGTGGAAAGTATATTGTATAAATATGACTTGAAATAATTAAATAAAAATTAATGGATCAGTTGTACATTCATATGATCCATTTCTATGACTAATTGTTATCATTGTAGTGAACCCTATTAAATGTTTATGACTTATAAGAATAACACAAATGGTTTCATGTCCTTGAGATTCCATGTCACTTATATTAAAGGCATTGAATGAACCTCATGAAATATTCAGATTATTTACAATTACATGGACCAATTAATAAAATAAATAAATTATATGGTCCCTTGAATATGGAACAAGAAACTATTATAGGATTTGTCAGAATCGATCTCACCATCAATTCCCAAGGGAATTCCATGAGCACTCGTGGACACCATTCTGATTCAAGGATGATGGTTCCTAAGGGCGAGACCCACCTTGGAACCCTATCCTCTTCTAAAAGTGGATGCCCAGAATGACACCATATGATCCATTATTTATCATATATAGGATTCTTTGGATACACTCATTGAATCCATCATGGATTTTACATATATGAGGATCATTAGTTACATCCAGGGGCCAAGCCATTACTTGTCCCATTTTACTATGGATGATTCCTTAGACTCTGTTAGATTCAGAATTGGGGAATTCATTGAATGATGATCCTTGGAATAAAATATTACCATTATAGACAATATAATGTTTATTACCTATGTTGGATTGACCACTGAGGTCAAGGATTCCATTGCTTTTACATTATATCCTCTTCATTATCAATACCATTAGGATGCCTTGCATATATCTGATCCTTCATTATGTTATCATGTAATGATGTTAGTGTAGGTATTACCTCTCGGGACTTATTTAAATAAACCAAAGTCACAATTAATTAATAAAATGGCTACATGTTTAGACACTAGTCGATGGATGAAGTAGGTACATGGGAATTTACATTATAGTAATGCTTTATTTTTTGATATTCATGATTGAACACTATTTTAGTTTATATTACGTAAACATTATATTATAGAAATAATTAGTGTGTCCAATTGAGATTTATATCACACACTATACTGAGCATTGCTGGTAATTTGGAAGTTTACATTTATATGGTTGTTCAAAAAGGGAAACATACATCTTCAAACACTTTTTTTCATAAGATAGAGGTGTTAGTAGATAGCTGAGCTAGAGATCAGGATGTAGAGGATTGTATTTGGATTCCTTTTTTATACTTGTGTGTAGAATGTATTTTCTGCTATGTTTTATCCATGTATTACATCTTTCAAGAGATATTAGATATATCATCATACTTTTTATATCATTATCAATTGCTCGTTTATTTATTTTTCAGGTCTACTTATGTTGTGTCATCCATGTATATTGCTTCTTATATTTAACTATTATGTTAAATATCTATTGTAACACACTCTGGTAATGAGGGTATAGCCTCCCCACATTTTCACTCAAGGACATCATTTCTAGTTGGAATCCTCTAGAATTTGGGTAGATAAACTTGAGGCTTATTAGAACACCAAACTTCTGGAACCTCTGAGTGGAACATGGGTTTGGGATGTCATAAAGATGTATCAGAGAGGATATTTTATTGTATTATTTTTCATAAAAAATATATGGGATATTAGTAATGCTTTGGAACATTCTTTTAAGATGTACATGGTTATAGAAAACACACATTCTTAGTATGTCCCTATTTTCTAGAGTTATAATTTATGTTATACTTTTTTCAATTACAGTTGATATCAATTCACTAGTGGGTGATGAAAATGTTATGTGATGGTTATTATTATTATTCTTATTAAGGATTTTTTTCTTCTTTGGACCGGTGACATGTTGGAAAGGATCATTGTTACATTAATCATCAATGGAATATGTTAATAACATTCCATGAATAAATCCATTTAGTATAAGGGAATTTCAATGCATTCATTTCCTGATATGTGTGTAATTGTTGAGTGAGCTGGATATATATTTATTTCTTTTACTTCTCATGGCCTTTGATTGAGTGATTTATAGTGTATATTCATGAGGTTTATTTTCCTTCATGGGGTGGAATGGGTAATTTACTGTTTGAATCCATTTAAAATAAAATACATGGTTTTCAATTTTATTGATAAGGTTGTTGGGAACTGATTAACACAAAATTACTATACATTTTAAAGGAAACATGATACGTGAAAATGGGAAAATGAAAACTATAAAAGTGAAACACAACTTATGAAATGAATTTTTTTCCATTAGATGATGAGGAATGGTATAGTTTTCATTTCATCTACTAAAACCATATAATTTAAAAATTAACAATTATAGAAAAATATCTTTCTAAGTTGGTAGTTGGGTTAGTACACCACAGGTATTAGGCTCTTTACTTTCGTTCATTTTCATTTATTATTATCCATCTATGTAAACCATGATCTCAACTGTGTGCTTAGATTTTGTAGACCAATTTTTCCTTGAAATTCTCAATTTATGAGCTAAGGTTTTTCCAATGAGCATCCTCTATATGTTGTGGGCCTTGAGCCACCATTCTTGTCACTATGACTTCCACTTGTGGTATCTCCTATTATTACTGATCTTATAATTCATAGTCATCTTTATTATATCATTCTACATGGGAGGAATTCAATCCAAGGTTCTCAATTAACTGCACCTATGATGGTCGGTTTGACTTGTGAGTTCCTACAGAAAAATCCTTCTACCTTCTCGAGGGATGGAGGCCCACATTTAGCTAAGTTTCAGCTAGAGTCACCTTGTATATCTTTGAGCATCTGGTAATACCTTTATAATATATGGTGATCCTTGATACATACATGATGTGGGATTCAACCAATCATTTGTATAATTTTATTACCTAGGTCGGTCTCCATCAGGGTATAGTGTGGGGGGAAATCTAGAACGATTTCTAGAACTGATTCTTTACTCAAAAATTGAGAGATGACTAAGACAAAGAGTTCATGAATATAGAAAAGGGTTTTATTTCATTCATGGAGTATTCAATGTCTTTCACTAAGTTACAGCATTTTGCACTAATTTTAGTAGGTGATGAGCTTTCTCGTGGTAGACACGTCGAGGATTGGATTGAGTATGTCATTAATACATAAGTGAATGTATTTCGCCTAACTAATTTTTCTATAATAGTCGATTAGGATCTTATCACTGAGCACAACCTAAGGGAATGATAATGTAATGATAAAAGAGGATTAGTGCTATAGTAGGCCAGTAGTTAATCCGGTAGCATAAAGTGATCCACTTTAGTTTCTTATCAGGTATGTGGATACTAGACTACCTATATTGGTAGCTATATAGTGTGTTATCAGTGGGGGGAAAAGTGGAAACAGAACCCGAGTGTGATAGAGACCCTCCGGAGTATAAGAATTTATGATAAATGGGGAAACCTCATATATTCTATTGAAATAATACATCTTCTTCAAGTAAAATATGATATGTTTCAACTACACCTTTTGGAGTAGGTTATTTTATGCCACATCAGGCAGGGAGTGGGAGTGGAATAGGTAGGACTAGATGAGAAGGAGGTTGTGTCTACAGTAGGTAGTATTTAGAATATCAGTAGCACCAATAGAGAATTCATGATCATATTAGTATAGTTGTTGAACAGGGACATGGATTAGGTCTATCTCATGCACTATAGCTAACAACCAATGATCAGGATGCATGACGATCTAAATTATGAGGTACTATTCTATTATCATCCACTATATTATTTTCGTTGTTTAATTCAATTACTTTAAAATAGTTCATCTCTATTTTAGTCAGTGGGATTCTCAAGTATTAAATACATCATTACTATAGTGTAAGGGATTTAGATACACCATTTGTAGTATGGTAAAAATATGTAAGATAATGTATCGACTTACCCCTTAAGATATGCAGTTACCCTTTCTTGTGAGACCACTTAATTCAAGATATTACAGGATATGATATCATTCTTGGGATGGAATGGTTGCTCATGTATCATGCCTTTGTATATTTCTATCACTATATGGTAACAATTACATCACCAAAAGGTTGCAGTTATCTATGTAAGGGTGAGTGGGATGTGCAGGCTAGTAGAGCAGGACACGAGCATCATTAGCTGGGTGGAGTGACCAACCATATTTTGAATCTATTTAAAGAGTATCATAGTTTATATCATGCATAATTATTTCCAGTAGTATATCATTTCAGGTATGTTTTTACAACGATTTTTATGACTTTCCTTCTTAGAGAGTGGTAGAGTTTACAGTTATTCTTGTTTCTGGTGAAACTCCATTGTCCATTCCTCCATAGAGGATTTATCGACCCAAAAATTTAACAATGATAGTTCCCTTATTAAATTATATTATATTTTATAAATCACATAACATTTCATATAGAACAAAATAAAAACTTTATAAATGATGACAAAATGAAATAATAAGTATTTATAGAAATTAAGGAACCTAAACTAATAGAATAATAACATGACCTATTGAGTAGTAATATGACCCTTAAGAATGGTAACATAGAAAATATATTTTTATCCTCACCTATTAAAGTATTAATAAAAAAATTCCATCTCATAACTTAAAATATAATATAATTATATCCTAGTATAAGTACATAAACACTTTGAAAATGATAAATTGTGATTTGGTATTTTTATAAAACATAAAATCAAAATAAATTTTTTAATTAATAAAATAATATAACAGAAAATATATTAAAGTAAAACACATTTATAACCTAATAGTTTATTATTATTATTATTATAAAATAATTTTATGCGGCCATAATTAATTTAAAAAGTGTTATAAAATCAATTATTATATTAAATTTAGTATTTTTTAAAAAAAATGATGAATTTAATAAAAACATGAATTTATCATATTTGGAAAATTATATACATAAAATGGATTCCATTTTTTAATTTGACACATCAAAAAATTATGAGAGTTAATTTTTGGAATTTTTCTCAAATGGTTAATTTTTTGGTGAATAGTGAAATACAATAATTTATAGTATAAGGTAAATAAATGAATTTTTGATTCAAACATGAGTCATGGATGATGTAAGTGTCCACTGGTTCAACTTAGAATTACTTATTTAATTTATTTAGTCATATAAATCCACAATATTCATAGTTTTTAGCCAAAATATTAAACTAATGAATAAAATTTTCAAAAAATACCCCTCTCATCCACTGTAAGTGTCGCCCCCCACCAACTCTTTACCTCACACCTATAAATACTTTCTTCTTTTCCAAATTCAATGTAATACTCTTTCCATGTCTCTTACCAAATTCCAACATCCTTTTTCTTAATAAGTGGCAAAACTCATCTTCTTCAAGGAGGATCTCACTGAGAAAAAATCATGATGTAAAAACCCCTTTCCTTTTCTTTTAATTTATTTACAATTTATTTTTCCTTATACAATCCGCACTTACCCTTATCAAAGTGGAATGTTAAATCCATAATCTCACATATAATATAATTTTATTATGTTAATAAAATATTCCATCATAATTTCTTCCCCCTCCCCTTTTTTTCTAAAATTGAAAACATTGTTTGTGGTGTATTAATTTTTCGCATTCAGGGACGATGAGTTTTAAATTTACATTAACAGCTTCAAGGCAGGTCATAAAATCATTTTTATGGTTAAAAAATATTATAATATATATGTTACATAATATTTCATTATTTAGAAACATTAGTTATATGTTATATTTATTAATAAAACAAAACATGTTCGTGATGATCAAAAAGCACAAAAAAATCTAAAAGGTTATCATTAATTCTTTATCTAATGAATAATAATTAGATCTAGATACAAAGTTACATATAAGACCATTTAATATTCTTTAATTTCATTAGTTACATATAATTTCAATTCACTACATCTATTCTCATTTTACATGATCTTCCATACACGTATACAAATGAACTGATTAGAAAAACCAAGGAAATGAACACTCCAAAAATGATGAAATTATATCTTATAAACTCATAAAAATGAACAAAAACGAACATAATAAAATTATAATAAATAAAATAAAATTTAAAATGGGGTCTAAGTATTTATATAATGTATTTAATTTGATTATTTAATACATTATGTTTAAGTCCAGGACACTTTCAGACAAAATGTAAGGGATTCATTCAAAACCACCATTTTATCCTTTGGGTTATACATTCTCTTAGTCTGGAAAAATTTATCTCATCATAATTTATATATAATTATTATAAATTTTTATTATATTTTCCAATATCATGTATATATATCCGTACATCTTTCATTTATTGGGAAATATATGTTTTAAAAAGATTTCCTTTTTTAATTCATCCCAATAAGAAAGCTCGATTAAAGGGAACTTTCTGATTTCATTCCCATATTCAAGTACACCCCATAATATATTTTAAGGAACTAATTTTTTCAAAAACCAATTATTATAAAATTAAAAACTATGTTGATTCATTTATAGTTTTATATAGACAATTATGACTTTTCTATATTAATGAATCTTGAAAATTTTCCTTTAAACTACACTAAAAGGTTTTATTTATAAAGATTCATAAACCAAAAAATTTAAATGTTTTTAAAAAAATTGATATTAGTTATCATTACCATTGAATATTTTCCCTTATTAATGACCATTTAGGATTTAAATCAATTTTTTCATGGATACCATTATAATATTCCCTTTTTATAGGCATTCTAGCTTGATTATGATACCTAATTCATTACAAGGGTAACACTTATGTCTATGTTTGATTCATTATGTGTGATTATTTATGAGGAAAATATATTTATTAAAATGATTTCATGGGTTTTCCTAAATAGTGCTATATTTCATTGGGTAATGTTGAGTCTTATGAGATGTCAAGTGCAACAGTCTTGGTGGTTAGACTTGAATCCTTCCCCATGTGCAATGGTCTTGGTAGTGATCCTTGACTCGTGCTCCACCATGTACAATGATCCTTGACTCATAAATATTTCAGTTTCTATTTTTCTTACAAAATTGTATGATTCCATGATTACATAAACCCTAGTTCAATATAATATGATTAAAAATGTTTATTCATGGTCCATGAATTATTATTTCATTATGTTATTCCTTCTAACAAATGTTATATGCTTTATTCTTATATTAATTCCCTTATTGTTATTTTGAGATCATCCCATTTTTCATTTATTCCCCATGTTATCCTATGAAAATGTAAGGTATTAAAGGGTATTAAGAGCTCATTATGATGATTAAATAAAATATTTATTATTTTGGTTTTCTACTTTCTAATTATGTATATAATATTTCAGAGACACTATACATTACAATCATTTTTCTTTATTTTAGGATAATTATTCATAAAATAATATAATAATACGTATAAAATTCTAGGTCCATTATATTTGGTATCATAGAAAGATATATGTATTTTTGATAGTAGTGCTAGAGCACTTTAGTAAGAACACTAGGGATTATTCTTTCACCATGGATAACCAAAAATGAATCTTATGGTATAAAAAGCTTGGATATACTTTTAATTTAATAGTTTATCCTTCTATGATCAACATTTTCCTTTTATATTCTTATTATCTATGTATTCAATACACTTAATTGTACATTGTTTTTTATAGATAATAACTGAAAATAGAAGAACTCCTTCTTTAAGTCAATGTGATATGAAATTTTATTATTTACATAATTATATAAAAAATATGGTGGGAAATTTTTCTCAAAAAATCATGAAAGTACATTTTAAATAGCCTAAGTTATAAATAATAAAATTAATTTTTTGGAACGCCCTCCTTCTCTAATGAAATAGAAAATTTTGGTTGAATCCTTCATTCAAAAATGGTCAAAAAATTTTAGTGAATATTCTAATCCCATCATTATGGAATAATGGATTAACTCCATTAAGAAGATATTATATTTCCTCCAGTGATCATAATAAGAGGAAGTTGTGATGGTGATATATCATTTTGATAGGGAAGATGGTTAGTGGTGGACAATGATCCAGAACACAAAGTCTACAAATGAAATTGAATCCATGGAATGGTAAGATTTTCGGAAACTATTTTTGAATAAATATTTCCATGAATACACATTTTAAAATTGAATGATATTTCCTTAGACTGAAGTAAAATGATGACTAGTCTATTGAAGTATAGGAGGAAAAATTCACAATGATTTCATGATATGAATATTTCTTTGTCATGATCACCAAAATAAAGGTGGATATTTTTATTATAATACTAATGATGATTCTAAGAAGAGAATTGGTGATTCGATACTTCGATAGATATGAGTATATTTTCCATTGTGTCCTTATGATTGAAATAATGTTAATAGATTCTTAGTGTTATGCAAGGCCAGGTGACAAAAAAGATTCAATTGAGATTAATTTGGGTCGATCAAAATATAAACACCATTATGGAATGAAATCATAATATCCCACATGTAAAAAATTTTGGATAAATAATTCTATGAACTATCTAAAAAGAACTATTAAATGCATCAATTATATAAGAATAGAAAATCTAGCAATTAATTGTTAAAGGGAAATGAAGAATCCCAATAATGTGGAAGAATAAGGGAAGGTTCAAATAAAAACACATCATATGGTGTGGTGTTTAAACTATAAGGAACATGATAATTATTAGAACTATTTCCATAATCCAATGGTTTTTGGAGGAAATAAAAAAACAAGCTCCATGCAATAAAATAAGGGCATATGTTATCACTACTGGTGAGGTAGAGCCTAAAAATTATTTGATGATAGGTATGTTTGTTATTTATTAAGTAATAGTTTATAAACCATTTCATTGGGGTTTTATGAATTCATTATTATCATTAACATTTAATAGAACTATTCAATCTCCACCTCAAAATATGGATTTTGAGTTATCTATGAAAATAAAAATGAGGAAATTATTAAATCGAATGTATATAAATCCTCAAAAATTAATGTTTGTGGACTGTACCTCCCCAAAAAAATAATTTTCCTTCCCTTTGGTTGAGTTAGATTCTATATTGGGAATATATTAGATATCTATATATAAACACCATATTAAGTGTTGAGAAAGGGAGAACATTCATCCATTCTCAAGGAATCCTCTAATTCTATAAAAGTATATGGAGGAGGATTAATATATTTCAGAATCGTCATCTAATTTTTAGTTATTTTATCCTTTTTATCAAGCATATATTTCAAAAATTATTGAGATAATTTAGAGAATCAGGCTCGAATACATTCTGATTTTTAGGTACTATAATGATGTGTTCCTCGAATAGTTACCTTGTCTTCCTCATGATCAAGAGGTTGAGTTCTCAATTGAAATTATTCCCGGATATCTTCCTATGTCATAGGAAACTTATAGAATTTCCACCATTAAGCTAGATGAATTGAAAGAGATATTATAGAATAATATGGAAAAGGGTTTGAAATGGATAAGTACTTCACATTTTGGTGAACTGATCCTCTTTATCATGATGAAGGATGGATCAATTTTCCACGATATTTACTATTATGAGATCAATAAAAAATGATAAATAACAAATATTCCTTAGAACAAATTGATGAATTTTTTGATCAACTATATAGGTCCAAGTATTTATCTAAGGTGTACCTTCATCTGAGATATCACTAATTAAAGATGTGGATGAAATATATTACCATGATTATCTTTCAAACAATGAATATAAACTATGAGTTAATAGTAATTTATTTTAGGCTCATTATTTCTATATAAATTTTTAGGGGAATAATGAATGGAGTATTTATATATTACCATGAAATTTTTTTGAAAGTATCTATTCATGATATTCTGATATACTCCAAGAGAAATGCGAAAAACAAAGATAATTTTTATATTGTGCTAAAGACTTTTTGAAGGGATAAAAATTATAAAAATTACAATAAATGTGAGTTTTAGAAGGATATATTATCATTCCTGGGGAATGTAATCTCTTGAAAAGTTATATATGTGGATCCTTCCTAGACAAAGGTAGTCATAGTGTGACTTAGACCAACATCTGTAATGGATATCCATAGTATCCTTGGTTTAGGTGGGTATTACCAGTGATTTTTATAGAGCATATCATGATTGAGAACCCAAGTAATCAAGCAGTCTCAGAATGGAGAAATGTTTTTTTAAACCAGTTAATGTGGAGACTAATTTAATGAGTTGAAAAATTTCTTTTCACAATAACAGTTCCCACACTTCCAAAAATTGGGAAACATTTTTGGTGTACATTGATGATTCAGTGAATGGATTAGGCTATGTACTAAAGAAAAACAATAATGTGACTACCTACACATTAATCTAGTTGAAAATTCATTATAAAAACTATCCCACACATGATCTAGAGTTTTTTTTGTGATGTTTGCATTAAAAATATGGTGGAATTATCTCCATGGGGATAAATGGGAGATATATACTGATAATAAGAGCCTCAAATATATATTCAGACAAAAGGATATTAATATGTTCCTGAAATTTTTTTTATAGGTCATAAAGTATTATGAATAATCAATCTACTAACATCATCATATAAAAAATATTGTTTTTGATTCTCTATGTTGATTAGATCCTATATCATTATTAATAATGAGAATTAAGACGTATCCAATATTTTTAGAACATAAAAGGATTGACATGGGATTTATTAAGGAAGGAACACAATCAATCCATTCTCATATTATTTCATAACCCTACCTCATGGATAAAATAACAGAGTTTAATAAAATGATATAAAAATTCATAAAAAGATAGAATCTACCAAAAATAGGAAATCCATAGTGTTACCAATTGATGAGCATGCAATCATAAGATTGGGGTCACGACTATTTCTACAATCCAGTCCAAAAGTAAATAAGGATCTTCTAAATGATTCCCATCTCTCCACCTTCTTTATTTACACAGGGAGAACAAACATGTATCAAGATCACTAAGAAAACTATTGGTGGGAAAATATAAAGAATTAGATCACTAAATATAAATCCATGTTCTTAGTATAACAAGAAGTGAATGCTGAATGGAAAAAGTCTAGAGGGATGATGTATCCATTACACATACCATCAAATGAATGGGAAAACATGACCATGAACTTTGTCACTGAACTTCCAAATACATCTAAAGGAAACAAATCTATATGGTTTTTTGTGGGTCATCTTACAATGATAGATCAATTTATCACAATTCAAGAGAACTACTACTTAAATTAACTTTCATAGATATAAATCAGAGAAGTGGTAAGTATGCATGGTGTACCGCTATATATTATATCTTATATAAATCTAAAATTCACCTCCATGTTATGGAAAAGTATCCATCATGCTCTAAACACTGAGATAATATTTAGTACAGCCTATCATCCTGAATCTGATGGCCAATCTGAGAGAACTATTTAGATACCAAAAGACATGATCAGAGAATGTTCTATGGACTTAAAGGGAGGATGATACCTACATCTTACTCTGGTTTAGTTATCCTAAAAAAATAGTTTCTACTCGAGCATCCAAATGGCTCAATATGAAAACCTTTATGGTAAAAAGATGTAGAACCATAGCATGATGGGATGAAGTTAGTGATAATAAGCTACTAGGACCTGAAATGGTCAATAATGTGGTAGAAATGGTGAAAACTATTCCGAAATTTATCTTGGCATCCTAATTTTGATAGAAGAGTTATGTATATAATCATTGATGATACAAATAGTTTAAGTTTGGAGATAAGGTATTCCTCTGCATATCTCTTTGGAATAGGATTATGAGATTTGAGAAAAGGGAAACATAAGTCCTGGGTACATCATCCCCTTTGTGAATCATTATCATGTTAGAGATTTGTCCTATCAAATTTCACTTCAACCAACCATGTCTCATGTACATGATGTAATTCACATATCCATGTTTAGAAATTATATACCTAAACCCTTAAATTTACTAAATTCAGAGGCTCAATAGTTTGAAAATGATATCTCATACAAGGACCATATATTTATGATCATGGACCATAGAGATAATGGTTTACATAACAAGACCACACACCTGGTAAATGTACTATAGTGGAACCAAAATTATGCAGAGGAAACATGGGATCTATAGGAAGAGATGAAGGAGATGTACCCTAACATGGATTCCTTGTTGTTTGTAAAACAATATTTCAAGGGTTAAATTCCATAAATGGGGCAGAAAGAATGTAATGACCCAAAATTTTATCAAGGAAAATCCCTATATTATAATTATTATATATATTATAAATCACATAAAATCACACATAGAACACAACAAAATTTTATAAATGTATAATCACTGAAATAAGAAGTATTTATTGAAATTAAGGTACCTAAAAAATGGGATAATAACATATCCTATAAAATAGTAATGTGACCATTAAGAATATTATACCATCAAATAGAATAATAACCTCACCTATTAATTTATAAATAACATTTATCTATATCATAATTGAATATAAGATATAATTATATCATAGTATTAGTAAATATATGTTTTGAAAATTATAAATTAAGAGCATTAATTTTTATAAAACAAAAATTTGTATTTAAAAGTTTATATTTTATATAATTAATTAAAAGAAAATATATTTTCAGAAAATAGATACATAAATTGATATTCTTTTCTTATGATTATAAAATATTTTTATGAGACCATAATTAAATTTTCAAAGTGTAATAAATTAAGTTATAATTTTTAAATCATTATTTTTAGCAAATGAATATTTTATTTAAAAATTAAAATTTTTTATATAGAAATTTATTTTCCAAAAATATAGAATTTTTTTGAATTCTACACATTGAAAAATATCTAGGGAGAACTTTTGGAATTTTTCTAATATTGTTAAAAAATTGAATAGTGAAATACAGTAATTTCAGCTATAAGGTAAATAAACGAATTTTTGAGTCATTCATAGATCATTGATGATGTAATTGGACATAAGTTGTAACTCACATTAATTATTTACTATATTTAGTCAGATAAATCCACACTACTCATAGTATTGAGAAAAAATAATAAAATAATGATTAAAATAATTAAAAAATACCCCTCTCCTACATTATTAGTACCACCCCTCACCACCTCTTCTCATCAAAACTATAAATCCTTGAATATTGTCTAAATTCATCCAAAACCTCTTCCCAAGTCTCTCCCCAATTCTCATGTTCATTTGTCCTCAATCAAATACCATGCTCAATCAACTCAAGGATGTTCTCAAGGATAATAATTCGAGAGGTAAAAACATTGTTCCTTTTCTTTTAATTTATTTCTAATTTCGTTTATTTTATTATTATCTACTAAAATAACCTTATCCAAGTTCCATAGTAAATATAGTATCTCAAAAATACTGTAATGTTTTTGTGTTAATGTAAAAATATATCATATTTTATTTCCCCTCTCTTTTTTTCAAAAAAAATGAAAGCAACATTCTTGATGTATTACTTTATCGCATTCAAGGACAACGATTTTTCAACTTCCATTAATAGATTTAATGATGTTCATAAAAAATTATAGAAAATATAATATTATATAATAAATATATCCTATTTAATGTTCTAGAACCATTATATATACATGATATTAATTAATAAAACAAATAAAGTTCTTGTAGATCCAAAAATTCCAAAATAATCTAAATAGTTATGATTATCATTTTATCTTATTAATAGTCATAACATCATGAAAAAAATGAAATATAATACCATTTAATATTATGTAATTTAATTAATAACATATAATCTCAATTTTTGTAAAATATTCTCATTTTTCCTGATCTTCCATACAAGAATACAAATAAACTGATCATGAAAACTGAGGAAACAAACACTCTAGAACGATGAAAGTGTATCTTATAAAATCATCAAAAAGTACATAAATAAACTTAATAAAATTATACTAAATAAAATAAAATTATTAAATTTTATGAATTTTTTAATTTATGGATTTAATTTTATTTTATAAGACTTTAATTTCAAGTGAGGAATACTTTCAGACATAGGGTAAGAGATTTTTTCAAACCTCTATTTTTTCTTCACTTTGCACTAACTCTATATCTACCCCAAAATAAATCATCATTATTTTTATATAATTAATCTAAATACATTTTTTCAATTTCAAAATATTGAATCGATATCAATACATCCTTCTCTGATTGGAAAATACATGCTTTAAAAAGGTTCCCTTCTCAATTCTTCCTGATAAGAAAACTTGATTAAAGGGAACTTCCAAATTTCATATCCATTTTCAAGTGAACTTCATAATATTTTTTAATCAACCATTATTTTTCTAAAATAAATCATTTTTACATGCCAAACTATCTTGATTTATTTATGGTTTTATATCAACAATTATGCCTATTCCATTTTATAGAATCATGAACATTTTCATTTAGACCGCACTAAAATGTTTTATTTCTAATATTTCATAAATAGAATTTTTACATTTTTTCACTTCTGTTTGACATCACTTACCATTAACAATGAATATTTTACCTTATTAATGTCCATGTATGATTTAAATACTTTTCTTCATGAAAACAATTTTGATATTACCTTCTAATATGACTTCTCATATGATTATAATAATCAATTATTTCCAAGTGTAAAACTTATGTTAATGTTTGATTCATTATGTATGATTATTTATATGGCACAAATATTAATGAACATGTTATGATGTGTTTTCCCTAAAATATATAAAATTTATTGGGTAATGATTAGTCTCATGATATGTCATTTTTGATGGTCTTGGTGGTTGTCCTTGACTAGTGCACCATATGAAAATGCCTTGGTGTTTAGTCAGGACTCATTCTCATTTCTATGCAATGAGCTTTGAATGATGATTATCTCATGTTTTTTTCCAAATTAACTATAATTACATGATTACATGATCCCATATTCTGTATATTATGCATCCATATGTTTATTTTTGTTCCATGCCTTTTTATATCACCCTGTTATTCCTTCTAACAATGTTCTATGCTTTATTCTTATGTTTATTCCCTTACTAGAATTTTTATCTCATCACACTTTTCATGTATTCCCTAGGCTATCATATGAATATTTATGGTTCTAAGGGTACTAAGATATCATTTTGAAGATTAAATAAAATATACTTTTATTTCCATTTCATGATTTTTAAATATGTATCTAATATTCTAAATACACTATACTTTATGATCCATGGATTTTATTTAAAGGATATTTTTGTTTAAAATCATGTAATAATATGTCTAAAATAATATTTCTCTTATATAAGATAGAACCTACTAAGATCTAGGATCTCAAGTGAAAGCTATATGATTTAGAGAACAAAGGATTTTTATGGTGTAACATTTCCTCTTGGGGTTCACCCATGTTATTTAGAAAAAAATGTGGATGAGAACCATAGTGTTTGTGTGGATGAAATATTATTGAACATGTTAATGATTATGAACCATTATCCACTACCTCAAATAGATGATATGATTGACTAGTTTCAACGAGCTAGGTGGTTTTAAAATATTGACCAAAGATTATGCTATCATCAAGTCTGAGTAAGGCCATCAAACATACCCCGTAAAACATTTTGTAGTAGGTATGGTATTTATGAGTATCTCATTATGTCATTTTTTCTCATGAATTCACAAATTGTTTTCATGGATCTGATGAAAATGGAATCCCAACACTGTCTGGATTCTTTTTCATATTCTTTGTGGGTGAAATCTTGTTGTATTATCACAATCATATATACAATGATAAGAAAATTTATATCATTATTAGTATACTAAAACTTTATCAATTTATTCCACACTTTCTAAGATCTAATTATGGATCACAAAATTTCACTTCATTGGTCATTATATCTTTGAATCAAGAGTATCTCATTACCAAGATAAGGTAAGTGTTGTGGTTTCCTAGGAGAGGCCCAAGAATGTGTTTGATATATATATTTTCATAAGTTTTTATTGATAATACAAGCATTTCATATAGAAAATATGTCCCCATGTTATACATATGACTAGACTTATAAATAAGGGTGTCAGGTTTCTGTAGTCAGAAGAGTGTAAGAAATCCTTTCAGGAGATAAAAAGGAGGCTTTTCTCAATGCCTAGTATGATACTACCAAATCCAGGAAGAGGATATATAGTGTTCTATGATGCATCAAACACCACGATGGTAGCTATTATGATGTAGGAGGATTGATTTTTTGTGTAGGTATCTCGGCATTTTAGGCTCTTGAGACAAACTACTAGCCATGTGACCTTGATCTAGAAGCAATTGTAAATTCCTTTATAGAGACACTATCTTATGAGTGATGACTTTTTATTCTATATGGACCACTAGAGCCTTGAATATATCTTTACACATTGTGATATGAATCTCAAATAAGTATGATGGGTCAAATATCTTAAGCCTGTTGATTTTAATCTTACCTATATGCTCGGGAAGGGAAATTAAGTAGCTGATGCACTGAGTCATAAAACTTAGTCACATGACGTGTAGGAAAAAAATTTGAATGGAAATTAATGTACCAATTTTTTGAGCTTGCATCTATTAATTTTGGAT
Organism: Viscum album; assembly: GCA_963277665.1. Classification (NCBI taxonomy): domain Eukaryota; kingdom Viridiplantae; phylum Streptophyta; class Magnoliopsida; order Santalales; family Viscaceae; genus Viscum; species Viscum album. Next base: position 1,613,773,896 of record OY728142.1, read on the forward strand.
ATCCATGATCAGTCCTATATCTCAACCTTGAGATGAAACTCCTCCCTCCTTGAGAAGGTGAAGAGAAGGAAGTGTTCAGATATAGACGGTTTGGTTCTCCATGAGAGTATTTTAGGATATGACCCACCTCATGATTCTTATATTTATAGATATTAAATCCATTATATACATGGAAATGTTTGTGTTCCTATATATATATGAGAGGGTAATTGATGTGTGAGTCCCACACTTCTTAGCATGCATTTTATCCAGGAATCTCCAAGATGTATTAAGATATGTTAGGCCAGTATTTATGGAATGTGTGTAAACATCAAATATAGGATTTATTACTAGGTTTTCCACCAATAAAAAGGTTACGGAAGATCATCAATAACCTACTGGCTTGTTATATCCATTTCCAATCACAAAATTGAAATGGGAACTTGTTTCCAATGAAATTATATTTGGTTTAATAAGGATTCCATGAAATTGTGGCATGGAATGTTTTGTCATTGAAGGACTGAGGAATGTATCCAACTTCCTTCCTATATAAGATAATTTCTCATTTGATTAGCTGAGAAGATTGTATGCCTGTGGGGTTATCCAACTACACAGGTTCCCTCATACTATCATTTTAGATAGGGACACTTGTTTCACATCACAGTTATGGTTGGGGTTACATAAGTATATGGGTACGTTAGTGTTTCTGAGCACATAGATTCACCCTAAGACCAATGTTTATTCATAAATGATGATACATAATTTATAAGACATGTTTCAAGCTTTCATAATTATGTCCATTGGTCCTTGGGAGAAGCGCATCCCTCATGTTGAGTTCACCTACAATAATATCCTTTTGGCAGTGATTCAAAAGGATCATTTTGAGGCCATGGATGGTAGGCTATTCTGTGCACCCCTATGCTAGACAGAGGTGGGTGAAGTAGTGTTACTAAGTCCTCATCTCATGAAGGAGACTTCATAGAAGCTACATGTGATCATGAATCATTTTTTTATAGCTCAATATAGACATAATTCTTATGTCATTCTTCACCAATAAATAATGGATTTTGATTTTGGGGATGATTTTTTCTTATGTGCATCACCCAGGCTTGGGAATAGGAAGATACAAAGGAAATGGGGATCTCTCCTCATTGTGAAGGGCCAAATGAGATTTAAAATAGAGTCTGGACGATATCATATTAATTGATTCTAGCTCATAAGTTTCGTGCCATGCATCACAACTTCCATAATTCACATCTTTGCTATTATTATGCCAACATGTATCAAAATTTTTATCCAGATGATGTTGATCTAGATATAAATCCATATTTGGAATATCATCTTAAACCCCTCATCGATCAGAGAACAAAGTCTCTCCTAGTCCGGTCTATCCCATTAGTGTTTTTGCTATGGCTACATGACCATTCATAAGACATGAAATTAGAGTGGGAAGAATATGTGTGTTACAAGTGGAAAATGTTTTTCTCATACCATGATTTACCACCCTTGGAAGGTTAAATTAAGTGGGGGTGGGGGAGTGTTTCGTTAAGGGGTAATGACAATAAGAACCTTGTTCTTCACTTAGACATATTTCATTTTAATTTTTATCTAATTCATTATTTTGGTCCTATTATGGATTACTAAGGAGTTCACAATGGTTATGTGGGTGTTTGGAACTTTTTTATAGGTTGTAACCCTAATTGGTTTGAAAAATAAATGATGCACATGGTTAGTAAAACCATTTGAGCCAGGACACATTGTCTATCCTAACCGTACGATGATAGACACTGGGGTGTTATAGGGTGAATTGTTTTCCCATAGCATGATCTATGGTTTGTACAACCTTGTAAAAAATGTAGACATGTTGTAGAGGTGTTTTGAATGTTTGGTGCATGATTTCCCTAAACGTTCATCATAACAATGTTAAATTACCCTCTCTGTAGTAGACCATACTTGGTTGTTTTCCTAGTCTGGAAACACATGTGTTTGAACCATGCATTTCCCAATTTTGTTTGATTTTAGTATTTTACCCTTCTATTTTGATTTAAACACAACCCCTTTCTTATATTCTTTTCCAGTGGTAAGATAACTCTCAATTGTATCCTTTTCTTCCCTTTGATCTCACCTCTATTATTTGATTTTGAGCATCTGTTTGTAGTTCGATCGAAGCATTTTTTGTCTATTTGGATCTGTGATGGTATGTACTCAATTCCTTTTTATCAATTAGTTGTTCTTATTTCAATAGAAGATGATATTTAACCATATGAAAATATGATAAATTTTATGGTAATTGATCAAATATTTATATCTCTTTAAGTCCAAGCCTTAATATAGGCTTATACTAGACATAAAAAGTCATATGAGTATGAGGTCGGTGGTTTTTGACTCATCCCTCAAAATTCATCATTTAATAAATTATCATTTTTGAACACTAATCTCCTCAGGTGTCTCATATTTCATTAATGTTTCATTATTATAGTCATTAGAATGATATTATAAGGCTCATGTGGTTAATAGTACCCATCATTAGAGGTTGTTACCTAAACGTCGACCACCCCTTGTATGGTGTCTCCTTTAATTTGGATTTAATGGGTTTTTATGACTTTTTTCTACCTTTTGGGTGTGTGGATTAACCCTACTAAGGGTAATCCCCATTAGATAAATGGTTAATCTAGTAATTAATAGTACCATGGTATCTCTCACATGAACCCTCTAAGTTAAGTTCTTCAATTTGATAAATAAATCATAATTGAAAATGGAAATAATACTATATAAATACTATTGGGCCTCATTTAATACAAATGAATGGTTCAGTTCCACATCCATAAAACCCCATTCTAGGTCTAATTAAAGTTATTAGATTGAACCTTATTAAATGATTACTACTTGTATAAATTACATAAATGGTTTCGTGTCCTTAATATGCCTTCTCACATGTATGAAAGGCATGGAATTAACCTCTTGACTTAGTAAGAGGAATGAATATAACACGGTCTAAATAATAAAATGAATCTATTATAACGTTCCATGAAAAAGTACCATGACACAATTATAGGTTTTTTATGACTCTAGCTCACCTTGGATTCCTGAGGGAATTCATTGACCACTAGTAGGATCCATTCTGAATCAAGAAAGGTTGTTTCTATGGGTAGGACCAACCTTCAATATCGTTCCTCATCTATCATTTGATTCCATATATGACATTGTATGCTACCTAATTTATCATTTATATATTTAATTAGATAAACTAATTGGATCCACTATGGATTCTATGCACAAGAGGTGCCTTGGATACATCCTTGGGCCTATCCATTATTTATCATGTTTTACCTTTGATGATTCCATAGACTCGGTTAGATACATTAAAGTGGAATTCATTGGATGGTGGTCCTTGAATTACAATATTAACCATATATTCATGATGAACATTATTACCTAAGTTGTATTGACCCATGAGGTCAATGTTTCCTTGTTTATTACATTAGATCCTACATTATATAAACATGTTGGGATGTTAGTGTTGGTATTTCCCCACATGGAATATTTTAATAAAATGAATCAAAATTAATTAATGAATTAATTAAATGTTTAGACAAATGAGAAGGGATGAAATAGGTTCTTTATTATTTGTGTTACTATACTTTTTAAATTTTATATATTCATCCATTCATACTATTTCAGTTTATATTAAACTGATAAGATGTTATAGACAATGCTAGTGGTGACCTAAAGAGAAATTTCTCACACCCTATCAGGGTTTCCATTAGTATCTAGGATAATTACCTGTATGAAGGTGTCAAAAAGGGAAGAATACCACTCTGGACATATGATTTATTAGGATGGAGAAGGTTGTATATGACCAATATATATCACATGATGCTAGGGATAATTTTATAATTTCTTTTTACTAATTTTGTATAGCATGTATTTTTTGATACTTTTTATCCATGATTGCCTATTTTCTAGTAACATGGAATGTATCATCATATTTTGTATATCAACACCAATTTTTTAGTTACTTATTATCCTATACTTCTTTTTTTGTTCCATATTTTTATATTGATTCCCTTATTTAGAAGTTATCCTAATTATCTAGTGTGCTACACTCTAGTAACGAGGTCATTGTATCCCCAAAGGCACACCCAAGGCCATTTCTACTAGTTATAAGCCTCTACAGTTTGAGGAGATGCACCTGAGTTCATGTTTCTCATTGGGATTGGGGCACATATGAATGGAACCTAAATCTGGTACATCACAACCACACCTTTACACTAGGAAGTACATAGTGATTAAAAAATCCCAATTATCACATTTATTGATGCGGCATCCTTTATAGATAATTCTATTATAGATGACATTATGTGATGAATAAATCTATATGAAAGGACTATTTATATCCCATTATATAAGTGTTGTGTTATTAATGAATTAAAATAAAAATAGATAAGGCATATCTAATAGTGGAAAATGAATCATAGTTAGTCTAATAAAACATAAAAATAATTGATGAATAGGTATAATTGGGAATCATGAATTATGTTCATTATGTTCAATAATATTGATTACATGAGAAAATACTTCTATTTCAGAACTTTTTTTTTATAAAATTGCATTATCTTGAAAGAAAAATCAATTATGAAAAAGTAAAATTTTCATAAAAATAAAAATAAAATTTCATCATGAAGAAAATGATGTGAATATAACTTAATATGATATCAATAAAATTTCTCAAATAAATTTTTTTATTCAATGAAATTATACCTCTATATAAAAACAAGTATATATTTTTGATGAATTATCATCACTCAACTCTGATATGGTTATCTAGTAGTATCATGATGGGCATACACAAACTAGTATCTAGGAATAATTCTTAGAAGCTATCATAAGTCATTTTGAACCAAATAGACATGGGATAGGGAACATAATAAAGTCAATTAGGAATACCAATTTTGTTTCACATCATTAAGATATACCCATGTGATTATTTGATCCATTACTATGGTGATCTCCCATACATATAATGGTGGACCACTTCACCTACATCCCACATCAGTTAGAGCAACTCTTGTATTCCTCATCTCACATGCCTAACACCACAATGATGTGAAAAATCCATTTCACACCAAGTTGTGTTCCCTGGTGGCCTAATCCATGTGAACCCATATCATAGATAACATGTTAACTTAAACTAATATAACACATGAACACACAATTATTGAAGATATTTGTGCATATATATATATATATATCAGTTTACTCAAAATTTAAAACATTTAATTCTCACCAAGTCTGATTTCAATGGAGAAATGATTATATTCAAAGAAACTATAGAGATAAATGTTGAATTTCAATTGAGAAGATAACAAATTCAAGAATCAGGCCTAATTTGGCCTTCATCAGCTCATATCACCTTCATGCATTTCCTAAAACACTTCCTCCCTCATGGTTGGTTTGCACCCTTTCTCATGCCTTTCTACAATCTACCATTATTTCTTGTGCTTGTAAACCCACAAGATATGTTCGCCTCACTAGGGTTTATTATATAGTTATGAGAGTTTTACATACTTACCCAACCACCCATATTTCCTTTTACCTAAATATGGACCAATAATCCTTCATTTTTAACAAGCTAAGAGAATCCCTTGAAATAAATAAACAGATAAAGAAATCAATTTACACAGGAATGACTTATAATCTCCTGCTCATGTTATTTTTTTTCTTAATCATATGTGATAGAGATATATTAATGGTATTTTTCATTTGGATATGGTGAAAAATGTATAATTCCCCTTTTACTAGATCACCACCATGGAAAGGGTGAAGTGACCTTCCCGTGATGTATTCCAAAGAGACTCTGGTGTGACCTCATGACAACCAAGATGGAATTTGATGGAACTATACCCATTTCTTAGATGATGTATTTGGGAACCCATTTGAAAAACCAATATATCTATTATTACACTAATCCCAAAATATCTCCACAAATTGTTACCAATTCACAAACATTGGAGCCATTTCCAATACAACTAATTGGGAAATCATTCAGTTTTTTCTTCAAATAGTGTTCCCATTCACCTAGTTCAATAAGTTGGGTTCACCTTCATATATTTAGATGTCACCCAGCTTCCAATATTCATCCATCATAATAACCATTATGTATCCTCAATTAAATACACACTCATTTTGTATAAAACAAAAATGGAAATACTATTCACTCGGGATAATTACATTGACTAAATTTGTTTCCCAAATGAAATTTTCAACACTATTTTCATAGGTGAATCAATTATTGTTACTAAACCTATCGTCCCTCCACCACAACCTCATGAGATAAATGAATAGATTATCAACATCATAATTCTCCCATCATATCATGTATTATTTTTATATATAGAATTAGGAATCAAATGATATATCTTGCACAATATTTTCCTCTAAAACATATTGTTACCTTAGGTTATGACATGTTATTTATTCATTTTGTAACAATGATCCACCATTTTAGAGGAAATGTGGGATTCACTTGGCCTCATCCCTCTCAAATCACTTGAATTATTTTTCAGAATATGTATAATGTTTCTTGAGAAACCACACAATCCATTACTCCACCTCTAAAATCCATTCAATGATCCATGGACATTAATGGGTTACCAATATAGTATAGCCCATAACCTACCTTTAATAAATTAATCTTTTAGGTAAAACTAAAAATTTAATCAAATTAAAAACTCATATACCAAACATTATTCTGTATATTTCATTTTATAGTCCATTGAACATGACATTAAAAAAATTATAAGTATACTTAATTGAATGAACTAAGAAAACAATACATAATGTTATTTAACTCACATCCTTAAAAGTAACTCCATCAGTCTTAGATGCACCACCTTAATAAGGGTTTTATACATCAGGGATACTCAACCACAAAAAATGACTTCATAGGTCATGATAAGATACCCTTAAAAGGAAAAACTATGGTCCTTCTCAAATGAATATATAAATTTACTATGTTATTATTTAAAATACATAGAATTTTTTTGGTTTTTTACCTTAATGAGGATACATAGGCATCCTTACACATCAGTGAATTCCAAAAAACAACAACATATACCACCTATTTTAATGGTGATAAATCCTAGATGTTCCCATCCATATAATTTTTAAAATATATCATCACTAATAAATAAAATAATGTAACGATATAGAACTGTTGATATATATATATATGTGTGTGTGTTTACCATATCACCTTTTAACAATCAAAAAAACATAATAAAGGCTAATAAATATTGTTACATGATAATATTTCACAAATACTTCATAAATATATAATAGAGTCATAGACTGGGTTGTACGACCCATCTTGGGATGAATCTACAACTCATCCTCTTTATTTGGATTGACAATTTGATGGGGCATTATTCTTTCTAATGAACACCCTCTTTGGGATTATGGATCATTGGCCAAATCAAATAGAGTATGTGAATATACTTAGAACGATATGTTTTCCATTTTATATAGATATGTTCATTCATCAAAACTATGAATTCTTATTTAATTATCTAAATTAAAATTACTTAAAGGATATCATTTCCTAATGGATGTTTTTCGTCCCTCACCACATGTTGAAAATCTATGATAATATGTTGGAATTCTATTGAAGGTATATGATTTTCCACATTGGCTTCCATGATATTTTTGATGATTTATTATACTATGTATGCATGGTAATCAAAAAAAGTTATTTATTTTTAAATTTTTATTTTCACCTCAATTATATATGTATTGTATTTTTAAAATTAAGAAATAAGACCTTTAAATAGTTTAAATATTTTTATTAATAAATAAAATAAATACAAGTAGTTTTTATTGAAATAATTTAATAATTTTTTATTTCTAATTTTTTATAAATTATTTATTTTCTTTATTTTAGTAATGGGTTTTTTAAATATAAGTTTTCCAAGAATATTTTATAATATTGTTCTTTTATACTAAGGAACATCTATTAGACTTGTAGTGAATCTTCAATTAAGAAATAAATATGGTTTAAAATTTAAATATTTAGTCATATAAAGTCATAATATAAGAGTGATATTCCATTATGAAATGACCATAAAATTTATTTTACATCCATATTAATATCTTTAGAAGTAGTTAGAAACTAAATTTATAAATAGACTAAAATTTCCCACACACCACAACTAGATTCAAATTTCTGACTTAGATTCATCTAGTTTTATTTTATTTTATTCTAGGTTTTCCCTTATCCGTGTTATTGTTTATTAACTTTTTGATATGGTTTTTATATTTTTATGGTTTTTTATATGATGTCTTTTAGGCTTAATTTTATATTTATTCAAATGTAGATTTTATGATAAATGATTTATAGATTACTAGAATTATTTCCATCAATTTGTTTTCAATTATTTTTAATTTTAATTCTATAATTATTTTTTATTTTTCAAATAATAGTGTGGTTAGAGATTTCATAATTTATTGATATAATATTTATAAATTACCAAATAAAATTATAATAAAATATAAATTTTAGGGATATTTTGTGTTATATAATAATTCACAGTAATCATATAGACATACATTAGTAAATATCATTGAATTATATGCTATAAGTATATTATTATTTTAATGGAGAAATATGTTTCCAATTCATGTATTATAGGATGATAATGAAAAAATCTATTTTTTTTAATTGGGACATGTAAGGTTCTTTTAAAAAAATCGATGCATACTGATATTATTTTTATATAAATCAAAGAACTAATCAAAAAAAATTATAAACATATTCATTTTTTTAAAACCCAAGTTTTAACATTATATAATTAAAATTTCAGCACCCTTCCCCAAAGTATACCCTTCTTTGAAAAAGATAAGAGAATGACGAAGCATAACACTTGAAACATTTCTTCCATTGGGCAAGAATTGAAAAGGATTACATTTTTATGAAATACATACAAATGGGAGGAATTACACTCCAAAACTTTAAAGAGGAATGAGAGATAATATAATTACACCAAAAGACCCCTTATAATAATGATATCTGCAAAATCCAAGATATATTCATGTTATATAATAAAAACCCAGGGAAATACAAAGGTAACTACAACTACTAAAAGATAAACTCAAAAAAACAATAAATCCTAAACCACAACCAAACAACCATGAGATAGTAATTTCCATCCTGATCTCCAACATACTTTGACTAACCTGAAAATATTTTTTATGAACACTGGGTGAGAATAATATGAATACTATATAAGATCCCACTTGGATCCTCTCATAAAAATGAAAAATAAATTATTATAAATTTTAGTGAACAAAAAATGATAATAACACATCCCTTAAATAGGTATACTATATTTCTAGCCCCTCCATAGATATCTATCACAGATTAATGCATAAAACAAATAAAAATATAATAATATAGCATTGGTACCCAGCTACATCACCCACACTGGTTAGTTTCTCAACTCCAGCATCTTTCTTCATTAAATATCTTCCTAAAAAAGTCAATCATAATAAAAAATGAGATACAGTATCCCAACGTGCATCTCATTCATTATAGCACATCATTATCCCATCCACATATTTATATTGTAATGAAGTTTTTTTGTGGGGACACAATAGCTTGTATTTCATGTATAATACATCATTTATTATACCTCAATTGACCATATCCCATCCACCAGGCAATGAAAATAGAGCCACCAAATCCCACACACATTGTACATATAATAATATTTATGATACTATATAATTAGATTCTTGTGTGGGATTTTACCATAAGCCACTATATCCCTCTACACACATATGTAAAAACCAACCACAATTCATAGTAGAACATAGTATTACTATGAGAAGAGAGTGAGAGAGAGTTCTAAGGAGGAAGTCATCCATCTATTCCTCACTAACCAAGATATTGGGGAAAACATCCTCCCATAGTAAAATGGGTTTCAATCTCCCAAAAAAACATATGTAAGGTAGACTATGAAGTTATAAAATAAAGAAGATATAGTATTAATCACAACCATATTATGGGAACTAAACTAGTCTAAGGAATAACTATAACTATCATCTATAAAACAAATAATTAAAATGCTAAAATCTATATATCCAATGTGACCACACACTTTTAAGAAGATTCATTAAAATTAATTATTCCCTTTTTAACAATTCAATTTACTTTAATTGACTCATTGTAAATTAATTAATGTTAATCCATATTAAATTTTAGTAACTATCAACATGATGTCCTTTCCCTCCTAGAATAATACATCTCAAACCATGGTTTCTCATGAATATCATCATTTTAATATTCCAACTAAAATAATCCAAAAGGATAAAAACATTAATTATTTATTTACCATTAAATAATTCAAAAAAACCCTAATAAATATCCTATGCTACTAAAAATAGATGCACAACCAAAAACCTCTTTCTACCATAAGAAGTGGGTAAGGAACTGTAGATAAACATTTAACCCATAAAAATATCCATTAAATAGATTTATTAACAAAAAATTATCCATCATTTAGCATAATAATGGAAAAGAACATATTAAACCCATTCAATCAACCTAATTCTATACCTAACAATAGCATGCATATCACTAAAAATACCACCAACATAGGATCCAATCTTTATAACCAACTCTTGACCACATCACATATATCTCATCATCCAACATCTATTTTTGGTCCACATCACATCACATTTCAATTCTCCTGAGCATAGAAAAATTGAAGGTAATAAACAAAAAAATGGTTTATAGGGAAATCATAGCTCGAAAATAAATTCATTGAGAATTTACATGAAAATAGGATCAAATGATCCTAAATAAAAAAATATTTTATTAGAAAATGTATCATGTGACTCCAAACATTTTTCTTTTTCAAATAATAAGTTTTATTCTTTCTTGAATTAATCAATCTATTTATTAAAGTTTATAGCTATGGGTAACCAAAGGAATCCGCTATTTAAAGCTATAAATTATTTAAATGGTAATTTAAATCATTAATTCTATTTATACAAAATATTATAGAATGGAATATCCATAACATGACTTTATTATTATTTCTTAGAAAAATTCTTTAATGCTTCATGTTTAATAGAAAATTCTTTTTCCACGTGGAAGAATAAAACATTTAAACATTAATTTAGCATCAATTTGATTAGAATTAAATTATTAGAATATATGGAATAATAAAACATACAATATTATTATTATTTTTCCAACTAAAAATCTTTTCAAATATACATTTATTAAAAATTTCATCAAATTAACATGATAACCTAAGTATAATAAAAAATATAAATAGAATAAAATAACCATAAAACTATATATTAAATAATAAAACGAAATTATATCAATGTGGAAAATAAATTAAATTACTACTCATAAATACTTATTTAATTTATTTGGATTATCCTTTATTTATGCTAATTCCACAACCACCCAGTGAAGATGAAGTATGGTCACATTAAAATTGCATGTAATATAACAGAAGATAAAAGAATCAAATACCTCAAAATATAATCATTATTCAAATAGAAATAGAATCACAACATTAATATATTATCAACTATACCATAAAGAAACCTATATCCCTTTAAGAACAACACACAAAGACCATGCAAAAAAACACACAAAAACTCCATTAGAATAATAGAGATCAAATTTCATAATATGGAAAGATAACACATGAGTGAAGTAGATAAAATGGAGAAGAAACCAATATAATATATATATATAACTCATATTCAATCACTAATGACCAATACTTATATGTTTTGTATTGATTCCAATTAAATGGGACATCAAAGGAATTCATGACATATTATTGGAAATTTGTGGTTGTTCAATGAAACATGGGATAAATGTAGGTTTTAAACTATTTTGGGTATTTATAAAAAAATTTAAAAACATAATACCCTAGGGAAAACCTCTTTAACATGCTATAAAAATGGAAAAAATTAAAGACTATAGCGCAATTAATGGTACCACACCACAACCATCCAATTCAACCCGTGTCTAAGAACTATTACATCATCGACATTGAATATCCAATAAAAATTGAAGAGAACCACTGAATCGGGTAAACCACTATTCTATAGGGAATATTTTTTTAATAAGGGTATATACCATAGCCAAATTCCAATGAAAAAACCGCCAAAAATTAGAGGATCCACCCAAATTTATCACTCAACCCCAAATTATTTAGTCTTCTTCCCCATAACAATGGGAAACACTAGATTACACAACAACACTGCATCATGTTATGGGATAGAATTTGTCCATGATATAGCTCTAATCCATGTAATAATTATAAAAAAGGATCAGTAAAGCACTGGTGGGATATCCAGACTTAGACTAGACATGATGGTTTTGTATTATGGTAGGACTTCTTGGATAAGTTCTTAGAGCACTTCTATACAGAGACACTAAGGAAATATTTGGAAGATAAGTTAATGAGGTTGACTTAGGGGAGTATATATTTGATGAACTATATTATAATATTTATAGATTTCATAAACATTTGTCTTGGTTCAGAATGGTATGAGATAACCATGATGAATCATTTTTATGACATACATAAATATGATATTAAGTCCCATGATAACCTTTTTCAGTTAAAGATGTTTGCTGAATTGGAAGATCAAGATCTCATAGATTATGGGAACCTAATAAAGGATTACCATGTAGGACATGTGGTTACTAATGGATGATCAAGTGGTCTTTCTTCTTAGAGAAGAATTTTTTCCAATATAGGTGTTAGTTAGGGGAATAACAGGAACATTGGATAGGGGAAGTGTCAGTTACTCAAGACCTTACCTATTTTTTCAACAGTGTGTTAGGTCAGGACACTATCATAGAAACTATCTCAGACCACCCATTTAGTTCCAATATTCTAGAAGGATGACACATCTATAGAAGTTCTACTGGAAACCATGATAGATGGGTAATTATGGAGGATTTAGAAATAACTGGGGTGTTAGAAGGGGATCTTCTACACCATATCAGTATAGAAACTGGAGTTCTACTGGATAAGGTGGTAAAGGTATTGGATGAGGTTTTTATGTCCAAGAGCACCCATATAAAAGGGTGGTGCAGCCCATAGGACTCAAACTGCATCACAAGGAAGAGGGGCATGAAAATTACTTGACTTTTTGAATACTCTTATGGATAATGAGGTTGGAACATCGATAGTAGGAGGTAATATTCTTTTAGATTATATATTATCTATATCTTTATTTGATATGTGTTCCTCTCATTCCTTTATTTATATACAACATGTTAATGGTTTGATCCTCGTAGTGGTGTTCATGAGTGGGCTGATGACAATAGATAAACAATTGGGAGTATAGTCGAGAGACATTTGTATGTGAAAAAAGTGTTATCTCAAGGTTGGGGAGTAAAGTTTTCAAGGGGATTTATACATTATATATATATGATAGTAATTGACCTAGTTTTTGGTATGAAATGATTGGTAGAATATTGTAACTATATAGATTGTTATTGGAGGAAAATGAGTTTTATGTCTTCTGAGGTTGACAATTAAATACAATGTGGAGAAAGGGATATTAACACGGGCCTTACAGGGCCAGTTCATTAGCAACTAGGGATCTCACTGCTTAGGTTTCTATTCTATTTATGGATGATGGTGGTGTCATGTAGGTTTTTTTCACCAATAGTGGATAGGTTTTCGGTTGCGTTTCCTGATAAATTTTCTAAGATTCCACCTAAGATAGATGTGATACTTACTATTGATCTCATGCTAGAGGCATAATATATTTTTGTTACAACGAATAGAATGTAACTAGTAGTGATTCGAGAATTTAATACATGAATAGAGGAGTTGGAGGATAAGGGATTTATCGATCCGAGTAAATCACCTTGGGTTCTTTAGACGTTTTTTAAAGAAGGATGATAGGAATATATGGTTGTGTGTTGATTATCGTAGTTTATAATATAGTAATGTGAATAACCAATATCCTCTTCAATATATTGATGGTTTATTTGATTAGTTGAGGAGAGATTTTCTTTTCTCCAATATCGACTTGATATTAGGGTATCATTAATTGAGATTTTGACCTTATGATCTACAAAATAAAATAGTTAGAAAAAAGGTATATTCTTTATGAGTTTTTTATAATGTTATTTGGGATGAAGAAAACATCGACAGTATTTCTAGACTTCATGTAAAAAATCTTCCATCCATCACTAGATCATTTTATGGTAGTGTTTCTTGATGACATCTAGGTGTACTCCAAGACTGGTAATGATCATACCCAACATCTTGAAATTTTCTTGAGTACACTAAGATAGTATCAGTTATATGTGAAGATATCTAAATGTAATTTTTGGATTTATTAGATACTCTTGTCAGGTCACATCATCTCAGAGGAATGTGTATCTATTGAATATGAGAAGGATTGGGAAGTTGTTTCTTGGGAGTATCTCAAGAAATTTTTTGATGTCTGTACATTTATTGGATTAGAAAGATATTATAAAAGATTAATTCAAGGTTTTTCACATTTTCAACAACTATTTCGGGTTTGAAAAAGCATGTGTAATTTTTGAATGGTAGGATTAATGTGATAATTATTTATAATAGTTGATGAAGTTTTTGAAATCAGCAGCAATCATAATCCTGCAAAATCTAGATGATAAGTATACGTTGTTTTGTGACACATTTGGGATAGGGCACAGACTAGTGTTGATGTAAGGATATCATGTTTTGGTGTATGGGTCTTATTAATTTAATTCACATAAATATAACTACCCTACACATAAACTAGAGTTAGATATAGTCATTTATGATTTGATTTTTTCATCAAATTATTTGTTTTCTGAGACATTAATGGTGTATATTGGTCACAAGATCATAAATTACATCTCTTCATTGTGATATTTGAATCTCCAGCAACAAATATGGGTTGAGTATATTCTCTAATTTTAATTTCAGAAAACACATACACCTGTATAGGGGGATTGTGTGTATAGAACTTTGAGTAGGAAAAATAGACAAAAGAAGTTCATGAGTTTAGAGTTGAGGGGTAGATAAAGAATTTTTGGGTCAGATTCATGTCGTTATTCAAGATTTTCCGAATTGGATGACTCTCATATCAGTTTTAATAGAGTATAAACATTTGGTCTGGATTAGAGATAGGTAGTATGTGGATCCTGAGTATTTGTCCTTGACGTAAATCCTTGATGGTGGGGGTTCACCTTCCTATTGAAGCATAGATATAGGTGAGATCATCTATGTCAGCAATATGGTTTTCTTCAGGGTTTGTGACGTGATGCTACACCTATCAATAGGAAAAGGATGATCATCAATGAATTTGTGGATTAGTACAGAAATTTCAAATTTCTAAATAGAAGTTGGATGATGTTACCATAGACGTTTTCGTGGGTCTATTAATGAAGCCTTGAAATAATGATTCTATTAGGGTTATTTTGGACTGAATAATGATGGTTGTGAATTTATACTCATATAGTAGGCTTTTTTAGTGGTTTTCTTGGGAGAAATATATGATCGATAGATAGTACTTTAGCAACCAGTGCCATAGACCTTTGTCTTAGACTAAGACTCGTGTATTAATTAGTTCTTTTGATAGGTATTGTATATGTCACATGGAATGTATGTTTTGTTGAGTATTACTTTCCACCCATATATATATTGGAAGTTATATAGTACAATACTAGTGCCTGAGTATATGTTGTGATCATTTGTTCTAGATGTTAGTGTGTATTAGGAGAAACATGTTGCACTTTTGGAGTTCTCCTATGACAATAGTTATCATAGAACTATATAGATCTCAACATATGAGGATACTTATGGTAGTCCATGAAGGCCACTTATATATGGGATAAAGGCAGAAGTGTTAGAGTTTTTGGGACTAGGTCTCATTCAGAATATTTTTGAGTCGTTTTAGTTAATTTGGAAGCTTATTTCTATATCTCAATGTAGAAAAAAGTCTTATGATTATAGACAACGATGACCTAAAGAGTTTACAATGGATGATCGTTTATTCCATTAGATGTTTCCATTGTTGGGTCACCATAGGATACAGAGATATAGAATGTTGACACCCATGCTTGTTGGATTGTTTGAGGTGGTGGAGAGAACCAGGCCAGTGGCATACCGATTGGATATTCCACATAGATACAGTGTTATGGATGATGTTTTCCATGTGTCACGACTTTAGCAGTATCACCATGAACATTCTCATGTGATCTATGTGGATGATGTTGATCTTGAGACCAATGCATCTTTAGAGCAGAATCGGATATGTGTGTTGAATCATAGTGAGATAGTGTTATAGTGGAAGACTGAGATGATAGATCATGTATTGTGGGAAAATTACCATTATTAGGATGGAACATAGGAGAGATAAATATATATATATGAGGTCTTTGTGGAATTATATTTAGGACTCAAAATCATATAGATGATTTGGAGTACAACTTTAGGATGATATGCTATAAGGTGGGGAGATTTTAAAACTCTAACTGATTCTGGAGATGTCTTGAGCTAATTTAGACATACTCTTTTTCCTTGTTTTGTGTACTTTTCATTTTGGGGTTTCCTTGGGGTGAGTTTACATCAAAATTTGGGATAAATATAATAAAGATTTATTTTCATTGTTATCATATAGTTTGATAAACCATGAACCCTATTAAGAGGAATAGTGCACCCCCCCCCCCCTCAATAGAATAGGGGCACAGTCGAGGAGCATTGTTTTGAAAACCATATGCCTCTTCCCATCAAATTGTTCACGGGTTTTTAATAAACTAAACATTAGTTTTTAAATTACACAAACCCCATTTTAACCCAAAATAGACCCCATTTCATAAAAAATATATTCCATCCTTTTTGGAGGTTCCTACATTCATTCTTAGTGCTCCTGACCTCCATTCATGGAAAATCAAAGGGCAGATTGAATATTTTCGCCATCCTAGGTATGTGTTTTCCCACTAATTAGATATTTCAATATCTATCCCAATCCTCTCCCCAGATAAAAATTGGATGTTTATCCACTACTGGAACTAATTATATATCTAGGTTAATTAGGAATTGATTGATTTAAATCTTAGATCTATTAATTGAATCAATATGTCATTCTTCATTGTTGTTCCGCACAAATTGAAAATTTTCACTAGTGATAATTTATCACCAATATTGAGGTTGGTGGTAAAAAATTAAAATCCCAAAGTTTTGATTTTAATTACATGTATTTTATTGAATAATTTATATTTCATGAAAAACAATTGATTTACTTAGATTTAATTTATTAAATGTTGAATTTATTATTTTAGGAATTGTGAAATTTGGGATATTAGGATTGTCAATAAGAATAATTGATTTTTGAATTAATTATTGACTTATTGAGATTGGTGAACCTGATTAGTTAATTTTTTAATAAAGTAATTTGAAGGGTCAGAATTATGAAATTTATTTTTTTAGTTTAATTTATTGTTGAATTAATTTGGGTGAGATTGAGTTTATTAAAGTTGAATAATTAATTTTTGAATTAATTATTGTAATGTTGAAGTCATTGAACCAAAATAATTAAATTTTGAAATAATTATTAAATATTTTTATGATTATGAAATTGATTTAGATGATTATATATTTTATTAATTAATTAATAGGGTTGAGGTGATTATTTAATTTTTGGATTAATTAATGGAGTTGATGTGATTAATTTAATATTGAAAAAATTAAGGGTTTTGATGTGACTAATTAATTGTTGAATTAATTAATGAGATATATGAGATTAATTAATTTTTCAATTAATTTATGGGCCGATGTAAATATTCAATTGATTAATTTGATAAATTAATTTTTGAATTTATTACTGCATTATTTTCATTCATATGTGAATTTAAATGATGAATGGTAACAATGGAATTAATTTGTGGAATGAAATTATGAATGGTGTCAATTGAATTCATATTAGAATGTAAAATATGAATGTTAAAAATGGTATTCATGTGTTAGTTGAAAATAATTAATTGTAATAATGTAATTCATATGTAAACTGATATGATGAATGGTAAAAATGGAATTCATAAGTGAATTGAGACAATTAATGGTAATAATGGAATTCATATTTGATTTGATAAAATGAATGGTCATATTGGAATTCATATATGATTAATGAAAATTAGTGGTAAAATTTTAATTCATATGTGATTTGAGAAAATGAATGGTAATAATGGAATTCATATGTCAAATGAGATAAAGAATGGTAACAATTGAATTCTACGATATGAAATCCCATGAAGATAGAAAAAACTTAGGCATGTGAGGAACATGGTATTGAGATTTTGGGTTCCCTCAGGAACCCATGGGTTATGTTGTCAAATAAAGAGTAATTGGTTAAATGTAAATTGTTTACATTATTTCTTTTTTTTATTCATTATACAACTGCATACACTATTTGACTAGAAATTTTGTTAGACTCCTTTCATAGTGGAAAATCATGTTTTACGCACACCCAAATCAAGATTCCAAATTAGTACCTGAATAGAATCAATGGATACATGACATGATAAGGAAAAATGATATATGTTAGAGGGATTGAGTTAGCATATATAATGGATGAGGGAACCAAACATGGTTCATAAGCCACTTGAGATTTGTTTGTTCCATTGCATCTCAGATTTCATTTTCACACCTGAAATGTATATTGGCATGGGATATCTACTATTTAGTGTTGATATCATATACCACTTTCCTCATTATGTAATATTGGTATCATTAGGGAAATGTTTATATATTTCTTTATTGGGTATCTATTTTTGTTGGTTTATTACTTTAATAAAGAGAGTATAGTCTTTCTATGGATAATATTGACCCTCACTACTATTTGGCATCCTCTGGCATGTGGGGAGGCACAAATGAGGTCACGTAGTGGCCCAGATTGGGTCACTGGCTTGTGACACTAGGGAGGGGATATCACACCAATGAACTTGGAATAATCTCCAACATCATTATTCTATAGCACAATATCCATGATGCAATAAAAAATATACTATACTAAATAAAGTTATTTCACAATAAGGATTATGTCATAGGGATATATCTGTTAATATAGAAAGACTCCCTAAGAATAGTTCTTCCCCAATAGAAGCTCATAGTATCTATATACATAATACATATAAGACTAACCTCTAACTGAAATTGTTAAATCCATGGGAACTAGAGGCCACTCCACCACAAGTCCTAGTGGTTGGTCTAGGGAAGGTGATATAAAAATATTATAACTCCTAAATCAAGTAAAACTTGAACCCAATTAGAAAAAATAAATGTATACATTTTATTACATCCGACTCACCTAACGAATTCAATTATAAAGCATGAAATTTGACACTGCCTAGTCCATATCTTCCTTGAACTTGTTGAAGAAAACATATGGAGATATTTTTTTATATCCATATATGAAAATTATCTTGGGACTATCAACATCATACTTCATTTCCTACCTTTTTATCCCATGATGGATTACCCTACTACTAGTTCCATAGATAAAACTACCTCAATGAAGTACCCTTAGGATGAAAACCTGGTGATTATAGACTTCATAGAAAGGACAGAAACTCTTGTTGTTTATGAACTCGACCATTACATCGAAAACATGCATATGATCATTGGAAAATGTTTTAGAGCCACCAACCCCAATGAAATTACATGAATACGGATCAGAAAAACCCTCAACTATATGAATGATCTTTTCTTAGTCCACTGGGAACCCTTAACTTCAACTGTGCTACTTGTGGAATCAAGATAAATCTATTCTCTTGATGATCTACTAATCACTAGTGTACTATCAACAACCACTGCTATCAATAGTACATGTAGATATGTATTTAGCATAAAAATGGTGACCTGTAGATAGATTTATAAATATAATTAATCCTAAAAATTCCATTCATAGGCCTCCTCATCAAGAAAATTTCCTAATTAATATCATAGAATTGTCCTAAAATGGGTCTCAGACTCAAGCATGCATGAAATCCCATTTCTAAGATGGTCAAAGAAAAAATATCTACATGGAAATAGTCCCTGAAAATCTCCCATGATACCTCTAACTCATCATGATCCCTAAAAAAATAGATCCACCACAACCTAAAAACTCCACATTAAACCATCAAATCCATCAAAACTAAGTACTCCATCCAAGTACATATCAAACTGAAATCTACCTTTACCTCATACAACCTATCATTTATTTATAGACATGAAACTGAACTGTCATACTACTATATAATTAATAAATGAAAACTGTTGAGTTTTATCTTCCATGTGTTTTCATTAAAAACCTTTTATTTTTAGTGATATTTAATAACATCCTGATGAAAATCCCATAATCGAACCTAATTGAGACTTCAACCTAGAGTCATACTTTTAAAAAAGTTTAGTAGCATCTATAAAGAATAGATTGAATATTTTTCAGTAATTAATTATTTACTATATTATTGTTATAACCTAATCCAATGGTATATACATTTCAATCCCCAACTCTATGAAGAATTATTTATGATACTTTCTTAGGTCCTTACCTTGAATTAATTGTCACATAACATACTAGGCTCGGTAAACATAATGGTATGTGAATTAGATCACATCAGGGCCTAAATAACTATTTATATACTGGTATGTATAGTTTACATTTCTTACAGGATATATTTGACACCATTTTCTTACAGACTAAAGAAGTATCACCTATAAACTGATCAAAACTCCATCTTATCCCTCATCCTACCCCATTGACACTACTACATCAGGACACCATCCTCCAAGGGAACCCTTCCTAAGTTGACAATGAGAGAATACATAAAGTGATACCCCAAATCATTCCTCCAATATGAAAAAATTTGGAGACATGCATCGACTATAAATAATATATACAAATTGGATTAATGTACATCTAAATAAAAAAATAGGAACAAGAGATAAGACAAGTACACTAATTAGATCATACTCAATAAGATTAAATAATGATCCCAATAACATGCATGTAATGTCATAAAAACATGTATAAATAAAAAAAGGAAACTATATGTACCAAAATATGAACTCGACCATGACCATGTAGCCCAAAAAAATCCAAAAAAAACATGATATTTTAATATATATATTTTTCTCTTATTGTTGTAATAAATTATGGTTTATATACATTGGGTCATCAAAATAGGTATTCACAGTATGATCCTCCCTAGAAACTATCTTGAAAATGATAATGAAATAATACTAAATCCTATTAAAAAATTGAAAATAACTAGTCACATAAATAGGTATAATAATTTTATATCCTCCCTGTGGATATCTCTCACCATGTAACTCCTACTATATATTATAATTTTGTAATAACATATGGGTACCCCACTGAATTTCTATTTTACCCCAATAACATATGCCCTAATACATTTGTTTTCAAAAAAGTATAGCCATAAGACACCTGTTCTAATGTATCAAAACACACATCTCATGCATTAGATCATCTCATCACCCCATCCATGTCTCCATATAGTAACTGAGAATTTTTTGAGAGCCACTATAGCTCATACGTCATGTATCATACATCAGGTATTATACATCATGACATTACATCTAATACCACATATAATATACCTCAAACCATCAGAAACCATACATTTCATACCTACAATAGTCTTTAATATACTATATCCAACGATACATTTATAGGGAATAATTAAAATCTATTGCATACCTCTTTTGACATATATGGGGAAACTAATCATTATTCATACCATCACATTATACTACCAAGAGAAGAGAGTGGGTCGAGAGGGTGTTGTTAGATATATAATTATTTCCAACCTATATATTTTTGAAAACATCCTCCAAGAGTTAATTGGGTGTTTTTATACCTACCAATAGGGGTGGGATAACATATAAAATCATAAATTATAAATTACATAATTTTCATTATATCCACACTACTATAATTCACCTAATCACATGCCTATCTATATCTATGACCACTTAGACACCTAACTAACGACACTACAATCTAGATAACCTATATGAACAAAATAATTTAAGTAACTAAATTTAAACAAATTAATTCTTTTTTAACTATTCAATTTACATTAATTTATTGATTATCCATTAGTCGAGATTACTTAAAATTTTTGTTCATTATCCCTAAATTAAATGTACATTTCCTCTAGGAAAATCAAACTAATTCCATGATTTATAAGGATTAACATCTATTCAACATTCCAATGAAAAAGAACCCCAAGGTTTAAATCATTAACCATCCTTTCAGCATTCTGTAATTTGATTAACATCAGGAAACATCTGAAACTACTAAAAAAGAGTTTTATAACGAAGAAGATATAGATAATTTATCCAGTGGGGTAAGATGTGAAGATAAGAAATAAACCCATATATATAACCTTTAAATATATATATTAAGTGGAAGGGATTCATAATTTATTATAAAAATCTATTTGTATGGCTTCATCATAATCCATCAACTATATTCTATTCTAGACAGCATCATGCATATCAATATGAATCCCACCATCACATTTGTCCACAACTTCAACAAAAATCATGTTTCTATGCATATATATAATCTGAATATAGCTATAATAGGCTCAAATCATTATTTATTCATAGTTTTATATCCATGTAAACTTATAATGTAGTTAAGAAAACATAGATCAGTAGAGAAAACTAGGCCCCAAAAACAAGGTATTTTTTCTTTACATGCTAACAGTCTCACTTCACTATTAACATAATAAATTTAGCCTTCTCAAAGAAATTTACCATAGGTCACCAATCATTTTTTATTACAAACAATGGTTTTATTTAATCATGAAATAAACAATTTATTTATCTCATGTTAAAATTTTGTGTAATCTGTGGTTTCATCTATTACAAACATTTATTTAAATGACTATTTCATGCATATATTATGGTTCTATTTAAAATTATATATGAACATATCATTACTATTACATTAATATTATTATTAAAAATAGTAATTTATATTTTCGTGTTCATTTCTCAATTCCATTATCACAAGGAAGAACAAAAAATTTCATATTGAATTCAACATCAATTTGACAAACATTAAATTATAAGACACAAAGGATTCATTTTAAACACCTTATTATATTTATTTAACCATCAATTTTTTTACCAGATTTATGTTATTTACCAAAGTAATAAATTTTACATGATCACCCAAGAATGAAACAAATTCTAAAAAATATAAAATAGATTGGATGTTATCTAATAAATGAAGTTTAAAATTGTTATCATGGTGGAAAAGACATAGTATCATTGAACAAGAAACATTATTTCATTACTCGGGTTCATCATTTAATAGTGTTAATTCCAACAATAGAAAAATATGAAAAACTATGAACAATTTATATTTTCACATAATATATAAGGAGAAGAAACGAATCCCCATGATCATGACTGCAATGTTTGTTAATGATGAAAGAAACCACAAGATGGATATGTGATCACCGCTTTTTTAATAAAATCTATGAACCTTCATGAATTTCATGAAATATATGAATAATAAAACAAATAAATAAAATCCATTAAAATTTTTTAGATAAACCACCATAATTTTGAAAACTGCATAGGAGGAAACAACATAAAATATAGAATAATACTCTGGTATAACTAGACTTATGTCTCTAAAAATTAACACCTATATGGAATGGATTTATTCACATAAAAATTTGAATTAAATTAATTCATGAATAACTATTAGGAACCTAGGGTTTGAGAAAAAATCATTGGAGAAAACTGGGTTTGTATGGGGGTATGGATATATATAGAAATTTAAAAAAACACCATGGAATAGCCCTCATGACCATTCCACAACACTGGGTGAAACATGCATGACTATGATGTATCACAATATATGACACTTTTTCCTTCAAAGTGAAAAAGACATTTTAGAACCATTGTAACCTACATGCCACATATCCCAAAAACCAAAAAGACATCCATGATGTAGGTCAACCACATCCCAATTGGACATATTAGACATGTGTGTGGCTATAAGGTAGCCTAATCCCTGGGGTATAGATATACTTAAAGGGTAAGAACTACCAAAATTTACCCCATGGACACCAAACCCCTAGCTAGTCTCCCAACACTGTAATACACAACCAAGTTACATAACCCCCCTTCTCCCGGACACATAACAAAACCATATTACATCACATCCCTACTCTATGTCATAGTCATGCCAAAAAAAATAGCTCTGAGATCATTCCCCTATAGACCATATGGAATAATTAGTATCCTCACACAAAAGAAACCAAACATCTGCCATAGTGCATCCATCCACAATATAAAATCCTCTTTAGAAAATATCTCATCACAAGTAACATACTTTATACCCAAAACTCCTCTTGAAACCCTTAACGCCTCAAACACATAAAGGGAATGGATACTAAAATCCAAGACCATACAACCTCCACCAAACCTATAAAAATGTATGAAATTTTTTTTAAAACATGAAATTCCTTACCTGATCTACACTAGTCTATTCTATTTTTAAATTATTTTATCAATAAAAATAATAATTTTTTTATGAAAAATAATAAGAAATCATATCTTCACCCTACCAAAAACTATAGAAAATTATATACATAATTTTAATAATTTTCTATTTATAGATTAATGGGTAATATAATTATTTAAAAATTTTACCACATTTTATCATTAGGATAAATCTATGATTTAAAATTTTCAATGCTATGGAAATAAATATGAAATTAATGTGAGGTGATATATTTATCTTTATTACTGATGATGAGATCAAGGATATAGGGGAAGAAGAATCAACATTTAAGATCATAGATAATCCCCAATACATAAATGAGTTACTAATAAAAAATACCCTCATACTATATATAACCTACCTCCCTCTACCAGAACCCATGAAGATAAAACTTAATTGATGATAGAAACTCTAGACTGGTTGATCAAAATAGAGAATAATGTTTTTAAAAATATACAATTTCCACTTTATATAAAATATTTTTCACATGTATGAAAAAAAATTATCCTCTACAACATCCTCCATTACACATAAAATTCCATGGGATTATCAGAAACTTATAGTTTCAAATGAGGAACTATTTATTGAAATAGTAATATATACCACCCGAAAATACCCCAATAAACTAATACATCTCGAGTGTATCATGTCATACTGAAAAGTAAACCTCATAATCAATATGTGGTGCATGATGATAAATAATTTATGGAGTTTACTAATGAAAAATTTGAAAAAATCACGAAATAACTAAAAATAGATCATATAGAGGTACATAGCTATAAAAATAAGGTAAAATACATGGTAATATTTACTCCAATAGAGAAGTAAAATGAATAAATTGTCAAAGTAAATCTCATTTCTTTGATATTAACTGATTCAACATTTATATTTCTCTATCCTAGTGTTAAACCAATTCTATAGGAGCCTTAGTCACATCATGTAGAATGAACAATCTCCTCTACTTCATATTCAAATTACATTAGATTGTCTATTATGATTATTGACATGGAAGTCCAATAAATTCCCCAAATATATTATCTAGTCTAACAATCCGTATTCCCACAATGTACCAATGGAGAAATATTTTAACTGGGAAGAGGATGGGGATGATGTTCACAAAATCCTAAAGAGTATTCGGATTGTTATTCTTTATTTTATTTCTATTTTTATTTTTAATTATTTTTATAATAATGTTTTTGTAACATTGTATTGAAATTTACTTATTCCAAATTGTAATGTTAATTATTATATTATCATTATAAATATAAATGAACATAGGTATATTTCACATATTTGTTTTTTTACAAATGATTCCTCCAAAAAATTAAATATTTAATTATTTTTTATATAAAATTTTAAATTCATATATATTTATCATTAGTTCGAGTAAAAGTATTGTACTTTTTTAGGTTTATACATTTTATTTTTAATTAAATCCAATTTTGAAATTTGAATAAAACATTAAACATAAAACATACGGATACTTTCCGTATAAGTTTCCATAGACCAATATATATATATATATAGCATAATATTTTGAGGGAATGAACATCTAAAAACTAATCGACATTACTTTTAATTAATTAAAAATTTTATATCTTTATTTCCTAATACATTTGATATATTTTCAAATAAAATGTCTAGATTGAGTATGGGTGGTGATTCCAATATGAAATCAGTTAGAGTAGGTTATAATATAATAATTTTGTAAATCCATTCATTAATCTGATTAGTTAACAATATATTTTTTAAATTAGAGGACATTGGTCATGGGAATATTTCAAATTCAAAACTACCCATCATTTTTTAAAAATTGATAGGGTATTAGTGTTGGGGATAGAGGAAAAATTATAGATAACCTTCTAATGGTGTTATAAAATTTCTAAAAAATAATTATACAGTGAAAATTGAGTATAAAAAAAATATTTTGTGCATGTTTTAGTGTTTGTACTTGGAAAATTAAAATTAAATTAATGGTTTATATTTTTTAAAATTAAATTAATCGTTTATATTTTATAAAATATTTAATAACCTTAAATTTAATTTTTTTAGATTTTATTACCTGATATATAATTTTAAGGTTCATTCCTATTTTTTCAATTTTTTCATATGACACAATTTTTTAATTATCAAATGTGAAAACATTATTCCTAGAGAGTTTTTTTTTTGTTATCATATTTTGTTAATGAGTTTGGTGTTATATAAATTTTTAATAATGAATTGTTTTATAATAATTATATATAATTATATATAAAAAATTATTTAAATTGCAATATTTAATCAGGTGTTTTATTTTTTAAAATGGGTATTTTTAATATGTTGTATCATAAATTATTATCTATATATATGAATGTATATATATTCTTCTAGTTCATATTCTCTATATAATAATCCATCCTTATCCTCTACTCAATTCACATAACCAGAAATAGTTAGAGGCAATCATCCTTGGAATATATATCTATCTTTTCTCCACAGATTCACCTCAAAAAACTATGGTTTGACCAATATAGGAAAGCATATCTTCATGAACAATATCACTTCTGCATTATCAATCCCCGCTAATTAAACCATGTACAACAACAGTATCAAAATCACCTAAAGAGGAATTTTCCTTCATAAACAGTAGTACAACCCTATTCTCAAGCATCATCATAATGAAAAAAAATCCTCCCATAACTATTTCCAATGAAGAAAATTTGGATATATACATGAGATCCTCTTTTTTGGTGGCACTACAACAGTCCTAAAAATGTCACCTCTCAACAGGCTGGGACACTCAAACATAATTTAATGCCCATTCATCTACCATGTATTGATGATCAAACATTTCTCACCTCTTATTCAATGGATTCATCGAATCCTTCGATTTGATCTCCTTACACAATGTCAAAATAGAGTTCTTTCACATGTAGATTGTAACATAGAGTCTCTACTTGTTTCATTTAGAAATTTATATAGTTATATCATGACACGGTATTAATAGGTTGTTTTATAGCTATCCTCTAATATTATAGTATATTAAGGTTCATGGTAGCATACTGGTAGATCTATTTTCACCAAATTGTAGAAATACCTACTTTTTAATCTATGAGAAATACTAGTGGATTATTTATGACTTTTCATCTTTGATCAATATATATGAAAAATTTCTCTCATTTGACCATGTGGCATCAGTAGGAGCACATCGTCTTCAATTTTAGCATGTATACCAGTGGTACTATAAGTACAAAAGTAGTAGAAGGATAGTATTCTTTAGTTTCCAATGAAAAGTGTAGAATACAAATCCAATGAAAGTGTAAGAAAAATATCCATGGTAGCAGCAAAAAATATATGATAGAAAAATAAAAATATCTATCATAGAAGTAAAATATCAATGATATCATGAACATTAATAATAAAAATATCTATTTTAATAGTATTAGAATAAGGATGTAAACAATATAAAATTAGGTTTCCTGAACATAGTAGTAGTAGTAGTAGTAAGCATTTACTACCATCTGTTAAAAAATATATCATTTCCCCTTTAGTTAAAAATAGAAAAATGTGCATTATTTTTTGTCTATTTTATATTTTAATTGTTGAAACATACTAAATAGATTTAAATTTTGATTTTTTATTTTTAAAATAATTATATTATTTTAAAAAATAATAGATGGTTATTTTTCTATTTCATGTATAGATTTATTATTTAAAAATAAATTCACTATATACTTATCTATTTTATGTTTTATATATATTATTATTTATTTGATTCTAATTTTTTGAATTTACTGAAAAATACATGTTCAGTCTAATGACTATATTGGAAATAAATTATGTACATAAGTATCAAAAAAATTATTTATGATGATAATATGTTTCAATTTTTAATGTATTCTTAAATATTTTTATTGTAAGTTTATGAGACTAGTTTATAATGTTCCTATTATTTGGAAAAATCTCTTATATACGGATGGGTGTTCTGGAAGTTGTTTTAATGAGTCCAATGGAATAATTAGAGAATTCCATAATTCTAATTTCATTATATGCACCTTGTTTAAAAAGGTAATGATATGTTACAATATTCATTATTTATAACCATTGAATGGAGATTATGAGTTTATGATACTTTCAAAAAATAATATAAAAATGAGCTTGGTGACCATTGTATATTTATTAATAAATAAAGACCACAACATAGAGTGATACATTGAGTGACATGACATTTAACTGAGATCTTCTATGATTTCTACTTTGTTGGTGTGGTCATAATGGAACTTTAATGTTTAACTCTATAATAATGTATCCATTATATATCCTTGAGATACATCAACATTGAATTCTTCATCTATAAGTTAGTCTTTATTAGATTATATATCTAATTTGTGTTTTATTTTTTCCTATCTATTTTTAATATTAAGAATATATTTAATTTTTTGTAAATAAAAAAAATTCTAGTATTTATTATTCTATCAACCAAAAGGAAATTCCTTTGGTTATGACTCTCGAAAAAAGTTAGGTTAGTATAGGTAGGGACTTCTATAAAAATATATCTTAGTTGTGCCTATGGGTATTAAAAAAGGTAGGGTCAATAAATACGTTATCACACCATTAAACATGTGGTTTCTTAATGTGTACCTATCTTCATTCCAAGTATTGATAATCCAAGGGTAGAGTAGGATCTTATATACATTTAATACTATTAAAATATTATTTTCATATTTTATTCAATTAGAATTATATTTTGATCAATACACTAAATGGATTCTCTTTTCAATATTAAACTATAATAAATAATATCGATTAAAGGTTCCAACAGACTATTCTACCACTTGTAGTCCATTTATTTAACAATCTATGATCAAAAATTGGTATCATAATAAAATAATTTTGGAAATATTTTCTATTTATTTAAAATATCATACTGACCATAATATCATTGGCCTAATATTCTATCAAATAATATTCTTTAAAATTGTAGGTATTGATGAGAATATTATATTGATACTTCAGAATCATCCATTTTTATGGAATTAATTATAGTTTTTAATATGATAAAATTGAATCATAATTGATGAAGTTAAGTTTTCATCATTATACTATCATACATAATCCATATGTGTTACCAAAAATTTACCCAAATATACATATAAGTAAATATATACACACTATATTCTGAATTATGAGGAAAATAATATATTGTACTATCCTAAAAGTATAATCTCTAATAGACGTGTTTTATCATATAAGATAGCCCCTAACATATGTAAAATTCAAAATATTACTCATTATGGGATATAAAATCATAAAAGAACCATGTAGGGGATGCTACTTGGAAAATTCCATGATTTTAATATTAGATGTGATGAATTGGTGAAAACAATGTTGCATATGTTTATAATAATTAAAAATGGAGTGAGAAATATAGGTGAATAAATAGAAATAATCTAATGTTGAAAGGGTAAAAAGAGTTTTACCAAAAATATTTCATGAAGAGATGATCATATAATGGAATTAGAAAATAAAATATTAGACTGTTTTATAATTTTATAACAGTGAATAGGTTATCCAATGGAAAAAGATAAATTAATGAAACTATTTTTTTCTATGATTCATGGTCATAAGGGAAACAAAAGAAATAATGATTAAAATATGTAATTAATTCTAGTACTAATGGATGTGTCGAATAGATATATGTTCACTTATTTAGTCCAATAAATCCTAACAGTTTACAATGAAGTAATTATTCACTTGTAAGTCTTGATAGTTATATTATATGCATTTTTATTTATTTTTTATCTATTATAACTAAAACTATAACAAACTATTCTACTTTCAGAAATAATATAAATACATTTAACAAATATTCAACTGTCTCTATAAAATTTGATAAAGGTTGTGAATTTTTAATATTGAGGTTGTTAAAAACAAATTTAATACAATGAATATAAAAAACATTATGACTCTAGGACACTATTTAAAATGGTGTTCATGGTAGAAAGAATAGGTTAATTCATAAAAATTCTAGATCAATGATTATTGAGATTAATATTATGAAAACCCTGATCTTTTATTACCCAATTAAACATAAATTATTACATAAAATTCATTTGATACAACATAGAATATCGAGAGGTCTAGTGTGTTTGGGGATTAGGATAATTACATAAAAACTTAAAACATGAAAAACAACATCTTTATTGAAAACTTATTTTACATTATCACTACATTCCCTCGTACTTAGCATTGCATGGGATAACCTAAGGACATGCATTAGAAAAGGGTGAGATTTAAAGCCCAATAACGGAATAATCTTGGAATAACATGAGGAATATCATAAATTTTAGAAAATAGGCATATAAATAGAGCACAAGAGAGGCATAAACATAAGGGCATGATAAATCATGATAATCATAACATGGAAATGTGGCAACAACACTTAACATGGAATTTGCATGAGCCAAGGCTCATTGCACATGGAGCATGAGTAAACCCTCATTGCACAAGAAGCACGAGTAAACCCTTGTTGCACTTGAATTAGAATGAGTAAACACCCATTGCACATGATGTATCATGATACTATACTTTACCCAATGCATTGGAGCTCTATCAAAGTTCACCCTTCTTAAACATTTCATTTCATGCATAAGTGTTCCACATGGATCAAAAAACATTGAATAATTCCAAATAATCATTAATTCCATGATAAAAGAATATGTAATACATAGATGAAACTATTTAAACAATAAGTAAATGTGCATAAAGGTGAATACCCTTGATAGAGAAATGGGCATGATATTCACTACACAATGACTTTGTCTTGGAAAAGTGTGGTGCAATTTCAGTATCATAACAGCGTGACATAAGAACTCATAAAAATGGTTGATGAGAGATAAAGGGGTTTCTCATCAAATTTACATTACATGAATAGTAAGGGTTTATAAAGGTACATGTCCCAACAAATTTAATGGAATTTAGATTCATGATACAAAATAATTTCTTAAATGTAAATGAAGAGAGAGAAATTCCTTTCGGAATTTCATCATAGTAATGGGTGTACATGGGAGGAATTTAATGAGAGAGAAAGGGGTCCCCATAATTCAAAGATAAAGAGGTAAGTATGGGGGAGGTATGAAACCATACCCCAATATTTATAGTTGAAATTAAATGGGCATAACAACTTAATGAATATTGGACAAAAATGAGAAAGGAAGAAAAACCCTTACTTGGAAGTGTGGTTCCAAAGGATTGAGAGAGGCTTCATAGAGGATTCTTGGGAGGTTGGGGCACCTTGGGAGGATTCTAGAGAGATGAGTGAAGAGGTTGGATAAGCTCCAAAGGCTTTGAGTGAGGAGGAAGTGGGATCTTGGGTGGTTTTATATAGGAAAGGTGAGGGAATTCTTTATTATTTAGGTTTGGGACACCTCGCATTAAACTAATCCAAACCACAAATCAGCCCATGTTTTTTGCCCATGGTTTTTGGAAAAGGAAAGTGGAAAACAATATTTTATAAGGTCAAATTCCTAACTTCTTAAAATAATGGGTTTGCTTATGTGGAGGTGAGTCACACTCCCAAGGAAAAAAAATTAAAAAGACAAAATGTTTAATAAGCCTTGAAGGGTCCACTAAATCTTTGTAAAATAAATAAAACAAACCAAAAATCACATTATTTTAATGGTAAAACATATATTGTCTGAACATAAAGTTTATAGTATTTTATTACAACAATATTGGGTCATTATGATGTCAAAAAACACATTATATATTTAAACGGTATTTAATTTTTACCCAAAAGATTGATTTTCTCAGAAAATTATGAAGAATTCACCATTGGATAATTTTGAAGTCTTAATTCCAGAAATAATATTCATTTTAACTAAATAATTTTCTAAGTATATTAATTTTCTCTTTTAAAATAAAACTGGCATTTATCGAAAATTCATGGGTTTTGACAAAAATGGCTTTCAAACCTTAATAAAAAATACAACTGCATTCATAAAATTATACAATCATTTATATTTAATAAAAATTAATTTAATAATAATAATAATTTATTAAAATATTATTTAATTAAAAAATCCATTAATTCATCAAAATGGATTTCTTATTTTAACATTAACTAAAAATACTATTTGTGATTTAAAAACTATTTACAAGGTAACAATAATAAAATGAAAGTATATTCATTATTATATACAAAAATAATGTACATAACCATAGTGTTAAGGTTTTGTTACATAACCCCTTATAACACCTGCATAAGACTGAAGAGTAAGGTGTGAAATGGTGACAGACTCCAAGGGTGGCTCGGATAGCATTACTCGGGTGGTAATCTTTATCAACTTCCACTTCTCTCGTAGGTAGTCCTGCTCGAGCTTAACATATTCAAGCTCGACTTGGGATTTTTCAAGAGCGAAGCCCAAAGACGCAACCTCTTTTTCGAGCTCTGATAAATGGTATTCTTATGGGGCACGTCTACTAGATGAGGCCATCGCTTCCTTTGTTTGAGTAAATTGGATTTGTTAAAGCCCTATATTTATACTAATCATGTGATCACTATTCAATGGCTATATTAACAATTGTCACAATTATTAACAGTATTATAAAATACAAAAACAAAAAACCAAAGAAGTTGACATTTTATATAAAAATTTTACATAAAGAGGAATTTAATTAGATCAAGAGGGATTTCCATTAATGAAAATTTGGTTCGTTACAAATATGGCCAAATATTTTTTCGGTTGAAATAGTTAGTACATAATATCATGTTTTAAATAGTTCTTATTTTAAATTTGTTTAAAACCTTATGAATTGTTTAATGGGTTTAATCCTAAAATAGGATATTTCATGGCATTTGGATGCAGTTTTTTGAAACATACAAAATTTAAATTTGAAAAGATATATTTTTTAATTTGATGATGCAATTTTTTTAGGTTATACTAATAACTTATAGGCTTATAGTGTTTTAAATAAGAAAAATTTATTTGTTAAAGTCTATGAGAATGTGAAATTTGTAAAAATTAACAATTATAATAATAATTCAAATTGTAATAGAGTTAATGATTATTTCATATAATTGAATTTGGTTTAATATAATTTTTAGGAAATTGATAATAAATTTGTTTATGTAAGAACTTGGTTCTTATTTTAGAGTTATGGGCTTCTTCATTCCCTTTTCCTTAAGTTTTTTTGAGAAAATATGGAAAATGGGGAAAAATCCTGAATTTTGGAACTACACGCCATGTAATTTATCCACACGCTGTGTACTTTTGGCCATGTTGGGATGAGTACACGGGGCATGTAGCCATGCCGGCGACGAAGGGTGTAGGAACTGACTACACTCCATGTAGTGGTACCTTACACGCCGTGTAGTCAGTCGGCAGGCTTAAGCAGTAAGGTAGTGGAGTCGCGGCCAGCTGGGTGATAGTACACGCTGTGTACCCGAGAGTACATGTCGTGTACTCATGTCGACGGATGAACAGTGTGGCGGTGCTGCCAAATGAACAGTTAAATGAAGGGAGTACACACTGTGTACTTGGAAGTACACGCTGTGTACTTTGTTTTTTCGGCTTAAAATAGGCATTAGCCTACTCATTTGGCAGAGGAGGCATTTGAGCCATTTTAGAGCCAAAGTAGGAGGCCGGATCTTTGAAGATTCACCGGGCATTCATCTGGAATCCGATTCGGCTTTGGACGATCTCGTTGGAACCGCACGGGTAAGCCCTCTCCTCTCCTGGTACCATTCTTTCCAATTCTTCTCCTAACGTAAGTTATTTACGTTTGAATGGGTTTTGTTCTTCATCAGATCTACACCATTATTAGGCGTTTCTGGAGTCGGTGTTCGTGTATAACGCTCGTTGTCATATAAGGTAGGTGGCTTTGTGTTTATTTTCCAACTGTTGTGTGTTTTGTACGTTTTTGTGGCACGAACCCATGTTGGGGTGTCATGTGGCTGAGGCCATTGCTATGTTTAATTCCTATAATTGCATAGGTGATTAAATTGTGATAATAAAATGCTGGTTGGGATCGTTGCTTGGATCCGGAACCACCCCAGGGGTGTGTTCCTCTGTTTAGCCGTTTGGCCAGGATACCTGAGGGTATGCCTTAAATGTAGTAATTGTAGAATTGCCTTGAGAGGAATTTCTTGTTTACTTCATTTTGATATGTTGGGAATGGCTCGGTTACCTATTTAGCCTGAGGGCGTTGTTGTGAATAGTCGGTGGGCATTGCACTGTTTATCCCGAGAGCTGTAGTTATTTCGGCCTGAGGGAAACTTCTTCCGTGCCTGTGGGCAGCTGATTCTGTGCTTGAGGGCGACACTACCTATGCCTGAGGGAAAATTCCGTTATGCCTGAGGGCAGATTCTTGTTTTGGATACTCATTACCCAAGGGTAGGAGTTTACGTGTCTGAGGACACTAGTTGTTTACTAGAAATGCACTGTGGTGATTTCTTATATTAAATGGATTAAATGGATAATAAAATGGAAATATAACTGGTAATGGGTTACTTTTGAGTAATTCTTACTTATTTTCATTTTACCACTGTACACTATTATTGCATGCTTACACGTAGTTGGGAACGGGCCTTTGGTGGGTGCCTACTGAGATATATTTCTCACACCCTGTTTGGGTCACGCTTTCCGGCTCAAACAGATTGTGTTGCTGCAGGTGTAGATAGGGGAAAGGGTCCCTATACAGGTACTTGACTGTTGCTGTGG
The DNA here is from genome assembly GCA_963277665.1 of Viscum album. Lineage (NCBI taxonomy): Eukaryota > Viridiplantae > Streptophyta > Magnoliopsida > Santalales > Viscaceae > Viscum > Viscum album. Next base: position 1,613,809,175 of record OY728142.1, read on the forward strand.
AGTAGGAGGTCATGGGACCGAGCCTAGGCTCGCGATGCCGCTGCCAGCTATTTGCTTTATTTTGCTGTACTCTGTTGTTTACTGTACTGTATTGATGTATAACATGTTCTGGTTGTTTTCTTAGAACTTGAGACATGCAGAATCATTATTTATACACTTTTGGTTATATTCACTACCTTGTGTATGGTTTACTACTTCCGTTGTTTGTTGTATTTTTAATTTAGTATTCTGTTGCGCTACACTTTGACAAATGAGGGCATAGTTTCCCCACTATCAGACCTAGGCCCTCGCTGCTAGTCGGCAGCCTCTGGCATTTGGGGAAATGTGCTTGAGGTCACGTGGTGAACCGGGATCGGGGCACCCATTTCATGGAACCCGGGTCCGGGATGTTACAAAGTGGTATAAGAGGTGTTTCTTTTCTTTGACTTACTATTTGCAGCCATAGTTAGGGATAGGATGGAACGGTAGTTGGTAATAAGTTTTTCCCGGGCGTAGCTAACCTGTGTACAGGGAAAAGCCAGTCTACCTCGTATTTTGCATTATTTTGACTTTGTAATTTTACGGTTGATATGTTTTCACCGTTGGGTGACGCACTTGGATTGTGCTGTTTATATTTTATCTATGGGTTCTATTTAGTTACAACCCGATGAGATGAGGGTATGTCATCTCATGCATCAAATAGGCACATGCTAGAAATCACATGCCATGCATAGTTTCTATGCCATGTAGGTGCATTAGAATTTGCATGTTGTTGTGATAGTTGATGTGCTAATAATGCGTGCGGTTGTGATAGCTTCTTGATAAATACCTGCCTTGTGATATGGTGTTTTTGTTTGATCCTGTTTATAGAATGGAATCCAAACTTTGGTTTTTGGGGAGTATGGGCCCCCATTGACCATAATTTGGTGGATCATTGACTGTTTATTGGTTATAACACATATAAGATGTCAAAATTTGATTTGTGGGGAGTATGGGCCCTCACGGGTCGGAATTTGACACTTAGGTGTTGTTTTTCAGTATTTTATGGGTTCTGGAGAAGTTTCTGAGGCATACTGTCCGGAAACCCGGTAGACACGCCGTGTAGGACCTCATACACGCCGTGTGTGTTCTTCTGTTCGGGAATAAAAATGAACTTTTTGAGTACACGCTGTGTACCCTGAGTACACGATGTGTAGTCTTTCTCCGTGTCACAAACCGTGTGGGCGGTGACACAGGGTAGGCAAGAGCTTGGGTAAAACATGCTGTGTAGTTTTTGTGCACACTGTGTAGTGTGACCCAGAGTCTGGCCATGTAACTAACAACACGGTCGGTGAACTTCTGTACGGCACGTCGTGTCAATTATGAACAAGCCGTGTAGTATGACCTGGGGACTCGGCCGTGTAACTAATAACCCGGGCCGGTGTCACCTCTCCCTGAACACACCGTGTACTGTTGGGACACGCCGTGTAGTCTTGTCCGAGGACAGACCGTGTGGAGTTAGCCATGTGGCTGGAAAACAGGGTGTTGTACACGCCGTGTACGGGTGTAACACACCGTGTAGTTTCATGCCGAGTAGTCGGCCGTGTCACAGACGACACGGGAAGTTGGAAAATAACACAGTACATGTCGTGTAGATAATATACATGCCATTTAGTTTTTTTGAATAGAATCCGTGTGGCTTAGCCATGTAGAAGGACCCGGGCAGGGGAAGGAAAGTCAAGTACACGTTGTGTAGTCATTGTACATGCCGTGTAGTCTTGTTTTGAAAACTTTGAAATGCCTTTTTCCTCTTGTTCCTTGTGGTTCCTTCGCTTTCAGTCTTAATAATCTTGAACCTGAGGCGTTCTTTGACCTTGTAGTGTCATGCCTCCAAGATGACCGCGAGTTGTTCGCCAGGAGAGCAGCGACGATTATACTCCGGAGATAGTGGACCATGGGCTACTAGTTGATCCACCAGCAGAGCCAGATGCAGAACCAGCTATTATACCAGACACAGGGGTGGAGTCGCAGTTCTGTGAAGGCTTATTTCGGTTCATGCAGAGCTTTCAAGGAGCACCGCAGGCTGCCACATCTATGGCTGAGCTGACGCGTATTTTTCAGTAGCAGCATCTGCCTACGTTTTCCGGGGATGGCGGACCACAGGCTACAAAGTCTTTGATGGGGTCGATGCAGACTATTTTTGAGCATCTTGAGATGCCTCCAGGGTGGAGGGTCAAGCTCACGACTTACATGGTGCGTGATTCCGCCAAGAGGTTGTGGGATGTTACCACCCAGTCAGAGCATCACAGGGACATGGCGTGGGAATATTTTCAGGAAGTCTTCTATGACTTCTTTTTTCCCGAGACGCTGAGGGCAGATAGAGCTCGAGATTTCATGAATCTTCAGAAGGGCGCTATGTCAGTGATGGACTAATCTGCTCATTTTACAGAGCTTCAACCTTTTGCACCCATGCTGGTGGGTGATGAGATGTTGAGAGCCAGGCGTTTTAAGGATGGTCTTCAGTATGACATCAGAGCGCTGGTAAATGTTTTTAGGTTGCCTACTGTACACGCGATTGTGAACCAGGCGCTGATTATAGAGAGGAACCTGCTGGAATCTAGTAGTGTGAGCCAGGGCGGTTCAGCACCAGTGACTGGTATTATTTCTGCTGGAAAGAGGAAGAGATAGATGGACTTCTCTCAGGGCGGCAGTACCAGTCAGAATAATGCTTCAGGTGGCCAGGTTATGTGCTACCAGTGTGGTAGGGAGGGGCACAAGAGGCCACAGTGTCCACGTGACCCAGTGGAGTGCCGATCTTGCGGTAAGATGGGTCATCTGCAGCGCTTTTGTAGGGTGTTTCCACCAGCTATTGAGATGGGTTCTGTGCAGACTCTGCGTGCGGGAGCAGGACCAGTGGCATCTTACCAGTCGAGAAACTGGAATACGTTAGGGCGTGCAGGCAGAGATGGTGGTCAGGGTCGTGGTAGCCAGACACCAGGATCTCAGAGGCAACAGGGTGGGACAGCACAGGGTAGTCAGGCTGTGTCATAGGGCCGCGGCACTGGGCAGGCATATGCAGTGCAACAGACCCAGTAGGTGCAGGATCTCAGACCTTCTACAGTCAGAGGTACTATTCTAGTAGCTTCTGTCTTTTCTTCAGTACTTTTTGATACGGGTGCTATACATAGTTTCATATCTGTACCCGTTGTGGAGAGCCTTGGGCTCGGTGATTCTTCTCCTTCTGATATCATGACGCTGGACACTCTGTTGGGGTCTAGGACGGCTGGTGTGCATCAGTGTAAGGAGTGCCCCCTTGAGGTTGGAGGGTGTCACTTCCTTTGGGACCTCTATGTTTTAGAGATGACGAGCTATGACGTCATTCTCGGAATGGACTGGTTGGTTCCCTTCCGAGACTTTGTAGACTGTTATCATCGTAGGGTGTGTTTCACGTCACCAGAGGGCGGAGAGTTTTTATACAAGGGCGAATGGGATGTTCAGGCAAGTCGAGCTGGACCAGAGCATCATGGGCAAGGTGGAGTCACAGCCCAGATTACGAGCTTATATCTGGATGATTAGGTGACTTGTCAGACGGATTTCCCTCCAGTTGTCGATCGTTTCAGGGATGTCTTCCCGGATGACTTTTTAGGTCTACCTCTAGTTCATGAGGTGGATTTCACTATCGAGATTGTGCCAGGAGTAGCACCGGTGTCCATTTATTCTTATAGGATGGCTACACCTGAGTTGCAGGAGCTCAAGAGGTAGTTAGAAGAGCTACAAGTGAAGGGTTTTATCCCACCCAGTACTTCTCCTTGGGGTTCTCCGGTTCTTTTTGCAAAAAATACGGACGGTACCCTTAGACTTTGCGTGGATTATCGGAAGCTGAACCAGTTGACTGTTAGGAACCGATATCCCTTGCCGAGGATAGATGATATGTTTGATCAGCTTCATGGAGCACGAGTGTTCTTGAAGATTGAATTGAGATCTAAATATCATGAGCTGCGTGTTAAACCATCTGATATAACTCTCACAGCTTTCAAGAGTAGGTATGGTCTATATGAGTATACGGTTATGCCGTTCGGACTCACGAACGCTCCAACAGTTTTCATGGCTCTGATGAATCGTGTGTTCCATCCATATCTTGATTAATTTGTGGTAGTATTCGTGGACGACATCTTGGTGTACTCTCACACTCGACACGACCATTCCACCCATCTTGAGATCGTATTGAGTATACTGAGAGAGCATCGGCTATATACTAAGCTCTCAAAGTGCCACTTTTGGATGGACCAGATTCACTTCCTAGGTCATATTATCTCTGAGGCAGGAGTAGCAGTAGACCCAGAGAAGGTGAGAGAAATAGTTTTGTGGGAGCAGCCTAAGAACGTGTTTGAGATACGGAGTTTCTTTGGGATGGATGGTTACTACAGACACTTTATGCAGGACTTCTCCCGCTTAGCAGCACCGTTGACAAGTCTAACTAAGAAGGGTGTGAAGTTCGTTTGGTCAGAAGCTTGCGAGACAGCTTTTTAGGACCTGAAGGGAATTTGACATCAGCACCGATCCTGATAATCCCAGAGCAGGGGAAGAGCTATACAGTTTATTGTGATGCATCCGGGATTGGGTTGGGAGCCGTTTTGATGCAGGGTGACCGAGTTGTTGCGTACGGGTCTCGGCAGTTGAGGCCCCATGAGAGGAATTACCCGACGCATGATCTCAAGTTGGCTGCAGTTGTTCATGCATTGCGCTGTTGGAGACACTATCTGTTGGGAGATCATTTTGTGGTTTTCACTGACCACAAAATCCTCAAGTATATCTTTACTCAGTGTGACCTGAATCTGAGGCAGAGAAGGTGGGTTGAGTACCTACAGTCCTTCGATTTTGAACTTTCCTATACACCTGGTAAAGGTAATGCAGTAGCCGATGCACTGAGTAGGAAGACTCAGATACAGGCAGTGCAGGAGGCCAGTGGTGAGTGGCAGCTTATGGCATTGTTCTCTAAGATGCATCTAAAGGTACACGACATTCAGGGGCAGACTTATCTTTCCTCGTTAGCTGTGGCTTCTACCCTCCTAGACAGAGTGAGGATGATGCATCTATCAGTTTTAGAAGGCCTAGTTCTACGGGAGTTGGTGGCAAGTGAGAACCCTCCTCCCTGTTGGATGATAGGTGATGATGAGGTTTTGCATTTCCATGGACATGTATGGGTTCTAGGGGATATACGCGAGGAGCTGATGTGGGAGTTTCATGCTTCAGCTTGGGCATTTCATCTCGGGGTTACCAAGATGTACCGTGACTTGAGGCGTCAGTACTGGTGGTCGGGTATGAAGGGAGAGATATCTGGTTTTGTTACGAGATGTTCAACCTGTCAGTAGGTGAAGGCAGAGAATCAGAGACCAGCCGGACTGTTACAGCAGTTACCCGTTCTAGAGTGAAAATGGGATGATGTCGCAATGGATTTCGTGACGGGTTTTCCAAGGTCACCTCGAGGCAATGATGTCATGTGGGTTTTCGTGGACAGACTCACGAAGGTGGCTCACTTCTTTCTGATCAAGGAGACCTTCGGTGTTGATGAGATCGGAAGGCTGTATATACAAGAGATCGTACGTCTTCATGGGGTCCCTTGTTCTATCATTTCAGATAGGGACGCCTACTTTACGTCTCATTTCTGGAAGAGTTTTCAGAGGGTGCTGGGTACACTGGTGCTTCTGAGCACAGCATACCACCCTCAGACAGATGGCCAGTCAGAGCGAACGATACAGGTGCTAGAGGACATGTTGCGTGCATGCATCCTAGACTCTGGGGGCTCGTGGGAGAAGCATATACCCTTAGTCTAATTTTCCTATAACAATAGTTTTCAAGCAACTATTGAGATGGCACCATACGAGGATTTATATGGTAGGAAATGTCGATCACCTTTGTGCTCGTTAGAGGCAGGTGAGGCAGCTTTACTAGGGCCACAGCTCGTACAGGAGACATCTGAGCAGGTCCAGTTGATTCGGAAGCAGATGTCTACCGCGCAGTCTCATTATAAGTCTTATGTTGATCTCCGCAGACGACCTTTGGAGTTTGTGGTCGGAGAGCAGGTTTTCTTGCGTTTTTCTCCAAGGCTAGGACACAAATGGATCAAGAGACAGGGTAAGATTTCACCGAGGTATGTGGGACCATTTGAGATTCTGGAGAGAGTCGGGCTGGTTGCATATCGGTTGCAGTTACTGCAGTGGTACCGAGCCATGCATGACGTCTTCCGTGTGTCTCAGTTGCGTCGCTACCATTCAGACCCTTCTCACACCTTTCAGCTAGAGGAGGTTGAGTTTCAGCATGATGCGTCCTTTGAGGAGTATCTGATCTGTATCGTTGACAGGAGCACGAAGGTTCTCCGAGGTCGGTCAGTTCCTCTCATACGGGTGCTATGTCAGTATAGCTGAGTGCAGGACGAGACCTGGGAGCGGGAGGCCGACGTACATGCTCAGTGGCCAGAGCTGTTCTGAGCTTTCTCTTTGCCACCCTTGGAAGGGAAATTATGGGATGAATTGCTATACGGGGGTAAGTTTGTAAGAACGAGGATCTTATTTTATAGGTACGGGCTTCTTCTTTCCCTTTTCCTTAAGTTTTTTTGAGAAAATATGGAAAATGGGGAAAATCCTGAATTTTGGAACTACACGTCGTGTACTTTATCCACACGTCATGTACTTTTGGCAGTGTTGGGATGATTACACGGGTCATGTAGACTTGCCGGTGACGAAGGGTGTAGGAACCGACTACATGTCGTGTAGTGGTACCTTACATGTCGTGTAGTCAGTCGGCAGGCTTAAGCAGTAAGGCAGTGGAGTCGCGGCCAGCTGGGCGACAGTACACGCCGTGTAACCGAGAGTACATGTCGTGTACTCATGTCAACAGATGAACAGTGTGGCAGTGTCGCCAAATGAAGAGTTAAATGAAAGGAGTACACGCCGTGTACTTGGAAGTACACGTCGTTTACTTTGTTTTTTCAGCTTAAAACAGGCACTGGCCTCCTCATTTGGCATAGGAGGCGTTTGAGCCATTTTGGAGCCAAAGGAGGAGGCCGGATCTTTGAAGATCCCCTAGGAGTTCGTCTGGAATCCGATTCGGCTTCGAACGATCTCGTTGGAACCGCACGGGTAATCCCTATCCTCTCCCGGTACTGTTCTTTCCAATTCTTCTCCTAACGTAAGTTATTTACGTTTGAATGGGTTTTTTTCTTCGTCAGATCTACGCCGTTCTTGGGCGTTTCTGGAGTCGGCGTTCGTGTATAACGCTCATTGGCGTATAAGGTAGGTGGCTTTGTGTTTATTTTCCAAATGTTGTGTGTTTTGTGCGTTTTTGTGCCACGAACCCATGTTGGGGTGTCGTGTGGCTGAGGCCGTTACTATTTTTAATGCCTAGAATTGCATAGGTGATTAAATTGTGATAATAAAATGCTGGTTGGGATCGTTTCTTGGATCCGGAACCACCCCGGGGGTGTGTTACTCTGTTTAGCCATTTGGACAGGATACCCGAGGGTATGCCTTAAATGTATTAATTGTAGAATTGGCTTGAGAGGAATTGCTTGTTTACTGCATTTTGATATGTTGGGCATGGACCGGTTACCTGTTTAGCCTGAGGGCATTGTTGTGAATAGCCGGTGGGCATTGCACTGTTTAGCCTGAGGGATGTAGTTATTTCGGCCTGAGGGAAACTTCTTCCATACCTGTGGGCAGCTGATTCTATGCCTGAGGGCAACACTACCTATGCCTGAGGGAAAATTCTGTTATGCCTGAGGGAAGATTCTTGTTTTGGATACTCATTACCCGAGGGTAGGAGTTTACGTGTCTGAGGACACTAGTTGTTCACTGGAAATGCACTATGGTGATTTCTTATATTAAATGGATTAAATGGATAATAAAATTTCAATATAATTGGTAATGGGTTACTTTTGAGTACTGCTTACTTATTTGCATTTTACCACTACACACTATTGTTTCATGCTTACATGCAGTTGGGCACAGGCCTTTGGTGGGTGCCTACTGAGATATATTTTTCACGACCTATTTGGGTCACGCTTTTCAACCCAGACAGATTGCATTGCTGCAGGTGTAGATAGGGGCAAGGGTCCCTATACAGGTACTTGACTATTGTTGTGGAGTAGAAGGGCATGGGACCGAGCCTAGGCTCACGATGCCGCTACCAGCTGTTTGCTTTGTTTTTTTGTACTCTGCTGTTTACTGTATTTTATTGATGTATAACATGTTTTGGATGTTTTCTTAGAACTTGATACATGTAGCATCATTATTTATACACTGTTGGTTATATTCACTGCCTTGCGTATGGTTTACTGCTTCCGCTATTTGTTGTATGTTTTTTTTAGTATTCCATTGTGCTACACTTTGACAAATGAGGGAATAGTTTCCCCACTATCAGACCTGGGCCCTCGCTGCTAGTCGGCAGCCTCTGGCGTTTGGGGAAATGCGCTTGAGGTCACGTGGCGAACCGGGCTCGGGGCACCCGTTGCATGGCACCTGGGTCCGGGATGTTACAGTTTATGGGGAAAAATCCTTCTCAAAGTGATCCTAAATTTTGAAAAAATCATAAATATCATCTTATTGAGAAAAAAATATTAGAAATGTAAAATCAATGAAAAAAAAATAAATATGTTTTAAATTCTTTTCATAATTATTCATTTGACGCAAAAATTTTCATATTTATATTGATGATTATTTTAATGATTAAAACTATATTAATTCTATGAATAAATATTTAAATAAATTTGAATTAAATAAGGTGTTTAATTTGGTTTTATTTTCAAAAAAAATAAATTATAGGAACTAAGTTTATTTTTTAATAATTACCATGATTATGATGGGAAATTTTAATTGATTTTTAAAAAAACAATAACCAGTTGAATTTTCAATAGTTGTGGCCGATAATATTATTGCTTCTAAATATTTATGTAAATGTTTGATAATTAAACATACTTTTGAGATTTTAATATTAGTTATTATAACATTAAATTTTTTATGTTATTATTCATGTGTTACCTAAATTTCTATGTATCCTTTGAAACACTCTAAAAACTTATTGATGTTAAACTTCACTTCCTAAGGGATCATGTAAATGAAAGTGGTTATAGTTTAGTGATGTTTTCATTAAATAAATTTATATCATATTCAATAAAATAATAGATTCTATAACGTTTTAGAAATTATTTTTGGACATGGTATGCTAGAGTAATATTATTTTCATAATTGTGATTTTATATTATTAAAATTGAACGAAAATACAATTATTTATTTTTATAGTGTCGTAAAATATAATGGATGATATTTTTTACAATCTAAATCTATTTAAATTTTATACACATTTAAATTTTCTTTATCAATTTAATATATGAATTTATTTTGGGCAGATATAATATTTACTCAAATGTTGGTTCAGATATTTAATATTGTTTTTCTATTTTTTGAAAATTTAAAAAACTGGTAGAATAATTTGAGGTTGGCTTTAAATTTAAATATATGTTTTAATATATTGAGGATGGATTCATATTTTAATAAATGTTTATTATTTTAATTTACAAATGAGGTTATTTTTATTGATTGAACATGGAAAAATAATATTAAATTATTTTTTATATTATTCTAAATGGTAATTTCCTCTAATTTACTTTGTTGAATTTAATTAACAATTGTTTAGTTACCATGGTAATTCTAGAATTTTTAAATTTTCTTATAAGACATCATATTTTTAATATCACATGTAAAAAATGTACCCTATTTGGGATTTTATTTTATAGTGATCATTTTTTAATGAGTTTAGAGTAATTTATATTTTTTATGTTTTTTACAGTCATTAATTATATTATACATATTAAATATATATTTAAATTATAATATTTAATAAAGAGTTTTATTTTTTTATCATGGTTAATATTATTAATTTATATATTATATTGTTATATTATATATGTATATATATATATATATCAATACATACATACATTTATACTTATTTATATATATATATAAATATCCACAACTAATTAATATTCTCCACAAAAGTGGCATTTCTTTTGTCCCACTCAATTTACTATACCATGCTCAATGCAACAACAACATTGTCGCCAACAAACTCCATCAATGAGGATGATATTTTCCTTCACTTTCTTTGGTGACACAATTTTTGAGTAACATCTCTCTGTGAATCCTTTTCATCCTTATACATTCAAAAATGTACAATAGTGGAAGTACAAGCTATTCCATATCTCTACACCTTAATCTCCTTCAACGTGCCCACATTCTATTACATCAACTTAAACAATGAATTTTTTATTGATAACATGTTTTCATAGTTATTCACAATGGTATCATTGGATCCTCCATTTTTATAGCACTTCATGCATGTGGAACTATTCCTCAAAACATCTCCTCCCCATTATGTTGGGCCTTTTCAGTATCTTATCATTCTAGTTCATATTCATCATAAAGTATCTCTAGTGTAGCTATCCACTTATAAAACATTTTCTAGTAATCTTATAGATCCTTAAATTTCTACAACAAAATCAATAGATTTTGGAATCCTTTGGATAATAGAATACAAAAAAATAGTGGAAGAAAAATATCAATGGTAGCAGAAGAAAAATATAGATGTTCGAGGAAGAAAAATATCAATAGTAGTGGAAAAAATATCAATGGTATCATGATAAATAATTTTGTAATATTTAATAATATAATGTCAGATGTAGTGGGATGACAACTATAGTGGAAATAGGATCTCAACATTAGTATTACTAAACATTTTCTACCATCAATTATATATTATATATACTCTTTTGGGTTAAAATTTGGCAAAAATGTTCTATTTTTAATCTATTTTATTTTTAAATTTCTACAAAATATTGAAAAAAAAACTAAAAATTTATTTTAATTTTAATAATAATTATATTTTTAAAAAATATTAATCAATGATTAATGAATTTTTTTATGCATAAATTCTACTATAAAAAATAAATTTCATTTATATTTTTCTTTTTTATATTAGTATAAATCTTGAATTTATTTTAAAAAATATTTATTTGAAAAAATATATGTTTAATCCATAAACTATATTGGAAACTATTTAACTCAAGAAATTTGGTGTAAAAATATTTATGAAGATATTATGTTTCACTACATACTCAATTTTGATATATTTTTAGTGGAATTATTTTAGTGTAGTTTATATAGATCATTTTTTTAAAACTCTTATATGTACAAAAGAGAAAATTAAATTTTGTTTCAATTATTTTACTGTAGTATTTAGAGTGTTACATAATTGTTATTTGTTTATACACACCATGTGTAAATGAAAAATTACATGTTTTCATTTTTTTTACACTTTTAATAGAGGTAATGATTTTTGTAAAATCCCATATGGTGAGATTAAAATGAGCCTCATGACCATTGGTTACTTTTATATAAATAAAACCCATGAAACGTAGTGATAGACTATCTTCCTTGACACTCAACTTAGATCATGTTCCACTTATATTTAATTCATGATATCATAAAAGAAAATCAATGATTTACTCTCTACTATTGAATTGTTTACAGATCATTGAGCAACATAGAATTTCAAAAATTGTTCTCTATATCGATCTCTATTGTCTTCAAGATTTTTATTGATAAATAGTTCATTTTATTTATATTTAATTTTATTCCTTGGTTTATGATTTTCCATATCAATGGAAACTTTGGTATTGGTTATTATACCAAGAAAAGGGATGTTCATTTCATTGGGACTCCTAAACAATTCATGTTAGTATAGGTTGTGACTGTAGTAAAATTTCAGGTTTGTTATACCTCATGCTATTCTAAATAAATGTTTTAAAAATTAGATATCACACCTATTAATGAAGGGTTTCATAGTCGTTACTAATAATATTCCAAATCATTAAACAAAATAGGGAAGAGTAGGATCTTGATTATTTTTCCTACTATGAAATTATGTGTTCTTAGTTTATTTCAAATACATTATATTTTGAATAGTTCACTACGTTATTTATTTTTTCAATATTAAAAACTAATCTATATTTTTTCAAATGTTTCAAAAGACTATTCAACCCCCTATAGTCCATAATTTCCCACTACTTGGGGCCCATATTATTATTATTATATTTAAATTGGAATTAAAATAAATAAAATTTTAGGTTAGCAGTGTAAATAAAATTTCTTTATGAATATTATTTTTTAAATATCCAATTTATAATTATTTCATTTTAAAATCATCCATGATTATTTAATGAGAAATAATTTATAAAAGAATATGTATATAGATTTAAGAATATTAACTTACCAAGATTCTTTTTTTAGGATTGAGTAAGATTTAATATAAAAATTATTTTAAATCATGATAGATGCTATGATTATTTTATTTTGGAAAAATAGATATTTATGAGTGGGGGAATTTGATAGGAATGTTATATTCAAATATTTCATATTAAATTTATTGGGAATTAAAAAAATTATTCCTATTTTTACATTTTTTAAACCTATTAATATTGAATGAGGTTATAATTCATATTTAGAGAAGATCTAAATAATAATAAGGAAGGAATAAAAATTTCTTTACATGGTTACCAACCACATAATGGAAATTATTATATACAAAAAAATTAATTAAAAATTATATAATATGAAAAAAAAATTGTTCAATTTACCATAAAATTTATATTGATAATTAATAATATGAGGAAGAAAATGACTTTTGAATTATCTATGGCCTAGAAAAATTATAATGTTGATTTTTTACTATAGTCATAAACTTTGAAGTGTTTTATGTGTGTTAAATATTTTTATGTTTGGTAAATATATATAGATGTTGAAATAAAGATAAAATAGAGTTAATTGTGGTGAAATTATATTTTTTAAAATTATTACATTTCATTATCATGACTAAAATTGAAAAAAAAATACAATATATTACATATAGTTGACTTTATTTTGGTATAAAGATTAAAATGAATTTGATCCAATCATTGTATCAATGTATTCCATCAACCAATATTTATTTTTAGGGAGATATAAATGACTATAACACCATATTTATCTACCACAATATTATTTCACCAATTTTTTTATAATAAGCAACAATTTTCATAAAATTTTAGTTATAAAATGATTAAATTAGTGGGACTATGCTGGAACCATATTCCCAGAGACCATTTTTCTGCAATTTTCAGTGGTGTTAATAAAATTATTCTTTAATTTGAGCTCATTAATTTAATTTTTATATCATATACAGCACAGACACCCTGCCTTAATAAGGTCGTCGGGTTCTGGCCTACCAGGTACCACCAATTGATAAAGGGTTAAATGACTAAATGATATGACTCATGTCAACAAGGTGCACCTTCCTTTTTGGGTGCATGTCTGAATAGAACTCTACAGTTAAGTGTTCTTGGCCTGGAGTAGTGATCAATATGGGTGACGTTCTGGAAAGTTTCCCAGGGTGTGTGTGAGTGAGGAAAAAGCACACTGGAAAGGACACGTGTTGGCCTGTAGGGACAATCATTAGTTAGATGACCCATTCGGGCACATGGGTGGGCCCAGGGTGGGGACCACGTGTCTGTGGGGAAACTGGTGGGCGGGGCCTAGTAGTCACATTTTGTTTTTAATGATTTATAATTGATTCGTGATTTTTTTCCATGAGCTGATAATTTACAATATGGTAATTGAAATTAGAGTAAAAATACACATACATAATTTATTAATAAAATTTAATTCTTTATTAAATTTAATATATATAACCATGTTTTTCATAATTATTTTATTTTATTTTATGTTATATTTTATCGTTAAAAAATGTTTCCAATAAGAGAGCAAATATAACATCCTAGATTCGATAGAATATTCATACATAATTTTTTTTATATTTTTGTTCTAATAGATAAAGTTAATATACCTTATAGTATGTTAATTCTCTATATCATGGAATCAAGAATGTTAAAAATAATTTTAGTTGAATTTTAAATTTTTAATTTAGTAAAAATTATGATATAACCCATATTATACTAGATTTAAATATTTAATAGATGAGATTGATATGATTTTGTAAAACTGACCATATTGAAATAATTTTCATTAGTTTCCAAGTATGATATTAAATATGATTTTATATTAGAAATAAAATTCGTAATAAAATTATTTCTATTTTTTGAATTATTTTACCATTAAAAGAATATTTTATTCTTGATTTACATTGTTCTATATATGATATACATAATATTACTATGTTAATATTTTTTATCAATTTAGTTCTGTGAATGTTAATTTTAAATTCTAAGTATTATAAATTTTCATTTTAATTATTCCACATTAGAGTATATTGAAATGGGTGGTGAAAGAATTCATTATCATTATGACATATTTTATATCTATAATAAGCAATAAATGTCCTCTATGTTAATTAATAACAAAATTCATCAATCCATATTAATTAATGGCCATCCATATGAGATTAGGGTCCTAGATATAATTAACTAAAAGGAAAATTAAATTATTCTTTAAAATTATCATAATTAATTCACTATAAATTGATATATTTATATGATCAAATATGGAAAAAAATAAAACTAGGATTAATGAGAGAAAATATATTGCCTTAAGGTATGTGACAACCATTGAAAATATGATACAAGATTCCTATCATAACATAAATTGACTCTCATATAATTGTGATAATGTGTGATTTTTTTTTTGAGAATACAGTGCCACCATGGATCTCAAGTAAGGTAATTGAGAGACATGATTTTAAAAAATGTCAATAGATATAATTTATTTTTGAGAATACTGAGAAATCATATATCTTTAGTAAAATAATAGAGATAATATTTATAAAAGGGGTAAAATAGTTACATTTTTCATTTGTGATTAAATAATAATAAACTAAATTTAAAGTGTTTCAATATTATACATTAAAATATTTTATGAAGAAAATTTTGAAAGAAATGATGTTAATGATAATAAAGACAATGAATTTTTCTCTAGAAAACTAGTTTATAAATTAATTTTTTTTGGATAAAAAATATAGTTAAAGAGGAATAATATGTTTTTACAATAAAAAAGAAGACCCTTATTAATTAAAATGTCATATTAGTAATCACATTATGAAAATGTTTAAAAAATTAGACTAAATAAAAAATAATGAACCTGTTTTATTATATATTTGGTAGTTAAGGGATATTAAAAATATTATTAGGAAAAAAATTAGTTAAAATAGTATAATAGAAAGGAGGGACCACACAATATTGAGATATTTAGTTTAAGAACACTATAATATAGAAAAAGAAAATAAAGCATCAAATGATAAATTACATGTATTTAATGAAGATTCGTTAAAGAGTATAGAAACTAATATTCTAAATAAGTGGATGAAATTTTTTAAGAAATTATGGGTAATAAATGTTATAAGAATAGTGAATTGGGATTTAAATATGTTACAAAATACAAATAGATTTATTTTTCATTGAATTTTTCATAGATCGAAAATTTAACTCAATAAGTATTAGAGTAGTTTCAAGAAAAATATGGTAGCAATAAACAATGTCCAATATAATATTAATAAGATAATAGATACTTAAAATAAATTATATATTTTATAAATCAGAAGAATTCTAATTCAACCTCAAAAATTTAACTCAAATACAATGAAATCACAAATTAAAACAACTAGAATAAATAAATATTTATTTGTGATATAAATAAAATTTAAAACATCAATAATAGAACATAATATAATAAAATTTTACTATGTTAATAAATAATAAAATATTAATATGTTTCAAAAATATATTAATACTTCATTTAGACATAAAAATATAAATATTCTAAACCAGTTCAAATTAATTAAAATTATGTGATATAATTTTAATTTGAAAAAAAACATCATATGAGTGATTATACTATAGGGAATAATAAATATATTATAATGTGAAGATATGTTTTGAGGGACTAACACTATTTTAGGAAAAACATGAAATTTATATGTATATATATAGTGCTATAAACTTTTTTGGAACATTTTTATAGAGATCTTAAAAATGATTAGTTGACTATGATTTATCTGATACTTGTATATTAATAGAGAACCTAAAAATTGTAGAAAAAACTATATATTTCTATAGAATGATAAAATAGGTGAAACCTGAACCCCAAAGGTGTACTCTCTAAAGGATCCCTTGGGGATCTTTTATAATGAATAATTAAGACCACACCAGACCTCAAGTCCGATGTGGGATACAGACTCCAACACTCCCCCTCAAGCTAGGTGAACCAAGCTTGGATACATAAAGAAAAAACAAACCAAACCAATGAAGACAAAGTAATCAACAGACTGCAAACACTCCCCTTCAAGCTGGACATATCCAGCTTGACGATAAAACAAGACAAAGAAGAATAAAACATAAAGCTGCAAGGATGTTTCTCCCCATCAAGATGATGGATGGATGATGTCGTGGGCGCAATAGAAGAAACCACTTAGACCGGTCGGTTGACGGAGTGCTAGGAATGTCGCACTAGTGGGGTCGGTCAATGAAATGGCGGGAAATCTGAACTAGCACCGGGAAAACCTCACTTGCAGGGCCAGTGATGGGAGGTGGTGATTCCACAGAATTGTTGCGGGATATGGCGGCACCAAAGGGCCTGGTCCGATGAGGTTGAAGTGTTTCAATAGCACAAGGGAGTTCTGTTGGACAGAGATGTGGCTTCCAGGAGTAGTCAGGAGATGCCGGCGAGGCGGGGATTCCGCAAAAGGTGGCCGGCATGGAAGGAGCAGCGGACCAAGAATCTAATCCATCGGGATTATCGCACAGGTTGAGCAGTGAGCCGGTGTGGTGTCGCTTCGATGGCAGAGGGCCAAGAGAATCACGAGGTGGCGGACGTTGGGAGAGTGCAGATGGCTTGGTCCGTCGCGAGCGCAGAGGCGGAACTGTGCTGCCTTGCAGAGGGGCATTGAGGGAGGTTGATGGGAGGCTGCCGGTCAGGAGGTCCATTGAGGGAGGTCTGTATAGGATGGCTGATGTGCATGAGGCCTATGCAAAGTGGAGGACACTGGGGAGCTGGATCCACCAGGAGAGGATTCGCCAGGAGGGATCTGTCGGGAGTGAGACGGCATGAGATGTAGAGGCTGGCCAGGGAACTACGTTGGATCCATCAGGAGGGATCTGAGGGGAATGGGAGAGGGCGATGGGAGTGGACAGTGGGATAGATCCACATAGGAGAGGGGCGACGTTGGAGGAACGAGCAAGGAGGTGGGCCACCGGGGTGCAGGCGCCGGTAGGGAGGAGAACCACCGGATGGCTTTCCGGCAGGGGTGGCGGGAGATACCGATGGATTTCAGGACATGGAGGACACCATCCCCCAACCGGAAGAAACCCTAGAGAGGCCGGAGAAGGAGGTACTGTGAGGGAAGGATCCTCCGGACATAAGCTATCTTGGAGAGATCGACCGCCTGGGAGAAGCTACCTGGGAGGAGGTCCGGTGCGCGGGGTTCGATTGGAAAAAAAGAGGATCCATAGGAAGTAGTGAGAGGTGCATCAAGAGCCGGTTGTAGAGGAGTGAAGTGCGTGTGTAGCGGGAGATGCGGGAGCCGGCCATTTGGATCGCCTGGAGATGCGGGAGTGGGTGATGGCAGTTGCTGGGAGCTGGAGATGGCGGCGGGTAGGGCGAGAGTCACTAGAGACTATCCTGGAGTTGTGGGAGGTATGGGATCCATAAGACAAGGAAGGGAGCCTATCGGGGAAGGCTGTAGGAGAGGTCATCGGACCAGTGCGCTAGGAGGGAGCCGCGATGGGGGGTCGCGCTCGGGAGGCGCCGCAACGGAGGGTCGTGCTCTAATTGACGGGGCTAGTGCGTGCAACTGGGAGGATATGCCAGGGCGAAGGCATAGGGAGTCACGTCTGGAAATGAGGAAGGGAGGCGACGGGCTCCAGGACCGCTGAGAAGAACCGTCGATGGGATCTGCTAGAGGTGTAGTTTGGAGGAGCGTTGCGGGAGGAACTGGATCGCGGTAGAGTTGGGAAGGGAGCAGCGAGAGGTAGCCGACAGCAGGAGGGGCACCGGGAGGTGGTACTATCTGTGCGCAGGAAGATCCAGGTCACTGAGAGGGAGCTTCTGAGACCGGTTAGCCAGGAGTCAGGCGGTTTTCCTGGAGGGAACTGCCGGGATAGGTTCATCGGGAGGGAGCCGGGCTGCTAGGAGAAGCAGATGGAATAGAAGTAACCAGACGGGCAGGCTCCGGGAGGAATCTGTCGGGAGGTATCCTCCAGGAGGAATCCGCTGGGAGGTCAGGCGATGTCGCCGGACGAGCACACTGGGAGGGTGGGGCTGGCGCACAAGGAAGCTGTGCAGGCCGGGAGTCGCCGGACAAAGCAGGCGCACTACGTGGAGGGAGGGCGGTTTCCTGGAGAAGCGGAATCCGACAGAGCTGCAGGCCGTAAGGGGTGGAGACCGGCCACTAGAGGAGCCGGAAGGGCTGGAGGCCGGCTGATGGAGGAACCGGCAAGGCTGGAGGCTGGCAGATAGAGGATCCGACAGGGCTGGAGGTCGGTCGGGGTGGAGGTCGGCAGGGGTGGAGCCCGGCAGGGGTAGAGGCCGGCTGTAACAGAGTCGCGGGACGCCGAGGGAAGGGCGGGGTTGGGATCTTTGCTGGGAAGAGTGTTCAAGAGTCACCGCTGGGAAGGGTCAAAGCACCATCCGAGCGTTCCTGGACAAGGGTGCAGGGAGACGCGCGCGGGGAGGGCAGGTCCATCGCACGGGGAATCGAAGCAGTGGAGGAGGTCGTCGTGGAGCATCGCGCGCAGATGTGGGATTCCGTTAGTAGGGACAAGGGTTTCGGGAAGTGTCACGATGGAGGGGCGCGGGGAGATGTTGTCGCAGGAGGGTCCTGCCGTTGGAGGAGGCGACACATAGGAGGAGCCGCCGTGAGCCGTCGTGGGAATAGGAGGAAGCGCCATGGGAGGAACACGCGGGAGGACCATCGGCTACAGTGTACCAGAAGGGGGAGATCTGCTGACAGGGGGAAGGCTTAGAGATATCCACCACCTGGGAGATGATCCCGAAGGGGCGGCGGCAAAAGATTAACCTAGCCCTACATGGGGGTCGCCCCCCCCCCCCCCTCGGGGGAGAGGATATGAGAAACCCTAGATAGGGGGGAAATAAAATGGGAGGAGGAAGGGTTCGGGATTAGGTTCCCTTTGATACCATGTATAATGATAAAATAGGTGAAACCCGAACCCCCAAGGTATACTCTATAAATGAGCCCTTGGGGTTCTTTTATAATGAATAATTAAGACCACACTGTACCTCAAGTCCGATGTGGGATATAGACTAACAATTTCTGATTAATGTATGAATACATAATAGGGTAATATAAAATTTGTAGAAAGGTTAACCGCATTCATAAAATATAATAGAAATTATTCTCAATTAAGTGATATATTAAGACATCCCCCACATAAATAAATGAATGATTAAATAGAGAATATGCCCAACATCTTTAGTAGTGATCCTCAATTTACCAGGGGAGGTTCAAGTGAGAGTGTTGTTAGGGTACCTTTGAAAGGCTTCCCTTTTGTATTTTTTTTTATCCCGTTATGGGGTTTCTTGATCCACAATAGAGAAGATATGTGCATTTTTTATCTCATGAATCATGTAGTCATGTTGAAATCTATAACATATTCATATATAATTATAATTTTTTTCATACGTTGTGTCTTACACCTTGTTCTTTATTAATTATATTTTTTTCTTGAAATTTTATAATGATTTTTATACTTGAATATAGTTACTCTTAGGACCCCATAAGAATTTTATGGACCTTCATCCAATTTCATAGTCATTAAGTTATTTCATAACTTTGGTTAAATGGATGTTCCTAATGGATACCTAATTGTTAAGTGATTTATTGTCTACTTTATGCGTAGTGTGATCATTTTAGTTTATTTTAACTTTTTAACCCATTATTTGTATTAGCATAAAAGTGGTTTTTCAAAATGCTAATTATTTTTAGTTTGATTAAAAATGATAAATGTGACTCTTCTGATAAAAAATGGGATCTTTTTATTTTTTTACCTTGGAGATTTTTGGTGTGGGAAAATTATTTATTAAATTTTAAATGAGGTTTGATTGAAGAAAATAAAACTTATTTGATTTTAAAGATTTAAATTTTATTTTAAGGTGTTATAATTTTAATGAGTGCACTGAAAAGGATTTAAATTGTGTTTTCACTGTAAACATGTCATTTTATAGATGATTTGTTTTGTTTTAAATTGAATGGGTTATATATTTAAATGATATTAATGAGATTTAAAATATTTTTGTTCTATTTTGAATATGTAATACCTTAAAGAAACATTTTTTATTATAATTAGCTTGTATTTGATTGAAAACATACTATTTCGTGACAAATATGATATGTTTTATACAATAAATGTATTCGGTAAAGTATTATTTTTTGGGAATCATTTTATAATTTTTATCGTGCTTAAACTAAGTTTATGTTATAATTTAAAAATTTGTCCTATAAATGTAAGAATTTATTGATATTTTCTTATGTATAATATTGTATATTTCATGGATGTAGGTGTTCTATCTTGATGCCCATAAATAATATAATGGTGTTTTCAAAATGTAGTATTTAAAAAATTACTTCAAAGGGTTTAGTGAATCTATTTAATGTTTTGTGATTGTTATGGTATATGATTTGAGTGAGTTTAAATGGAAGTATTTTTATTTATTTTAAAATATAATATATATATATATATATATAATTGTGTGTGTGTGTCCATGTGATGAATGTTAAATTTAATTGTTGGTATTTATTTAATTTTATTGGTGAAGGTCTAGTGTAATTATTTTAAAAATCTACTTTGTTATGGTCAGTTAAAGATAAAATTATGTTGGTTTGTATATTTATTTTTGTTTAAGGGTGTGTTTGGATATATGATTTGTTCAAATATACATTTAATGTAATAATAAATCTAAATTTTTATAATATTTGATTTATGATGATTATTTAGGACCCATTAGGTCTAAATTAAAAGTTTTATTTATCAAATATTTTTATATATTTAGTTTCAACTAGAAAAGGAGTGCATTTATGACATTTTGTATTTATAATCATTGATAAATATAAAAACCTTGGTTTTGATTTAAAAAAGTAATGTAATCATGTGATTTTCTTTATATAACCTATTTCATTTAGTTTCTTATAATTTATTTAGTTATTATGTATTCCATTAGTTGTGACTGTTCTCATTTTCTTTGATTTAGGGAATGGTTGAGTGGTTAATTTGTTGGCGACACTCCCTTTTTATCAAGGAGGATGAACAGATTATGAAGAGCAGCTTGGGCATGATCAAGTTCTAAAGATTCTTAAATAGAACCAAGGGACTTAGCCAAATCGACCTACGTGCATGGACACCTTCGCATTACATAGGCTGTGCAGCTACCCTATATGGACCAAAAGGGAAAGACACCCCTATGCGGGCCACCTACTTCATGGCCCTTCATGGAAAAACTCCTTCGTCTAGGGTCCCATATTTTCCTATAAATAGGACCCTTAGGCTCCTCATTTTCATAACTGAAAAATTAGAATAAACCCTTAGAGCTCCCATTTCATATAACCTTCGCCTAGGATCCTTGGAATTTCTCAAGTATCTCTTCAAAACACGAGACAAGAGAAAATTAAATAGGGTTAAACAGGATCAAAGTCCCTCATGGTCTAAGAACATAAGACACCTGCATGAGTACCATCCTCGTCTAAGAAGAAGACACATGTGAGAGGTCCCTCTCCCTCATCAGGGACTTGCATGAGACCCTCTTAGGGACACCAGAGGAGACACATGGTGTCTTAGATAAAGCCTCACCCAAGTTTTGTCACCCTGGAAGCCTATTTTCCGAGGCATACCCAGCTCACATAGGTCTTTTCCTTATACATGAAGCACTCTCAGTTCCTCATAGGCCCTATGAGGAACACCTTCACAACATAACTATGTTGGGAACCTATGCCCCAGACCTACATGAGTCAACCCTTGACCTCTTCCAAATACACCTATGGCATGGCTCCTCTATCCTCGATTCCCTTGTCCTAAAGGGACCAAGTTGATACCACCACCAAGATCTCCTCACATAAAAAACCATTGGAAAAGGCATGATAGAGTGTCTCCCATTTGGATTTGTATTTCTATGGTCAAAGGATTCCCACACTAGTCCCACTATACTGTTAGGATCCTTGGTCACATGTAGATTTTTATATCTACAGTCATGAGGACCCCTACCCTAGGAACAGTGTCTGGAAATTCCTAGTCTCAAAGGATTAGGGTTTAGACCATGTCCGACCATTCTCATCTCTATGACCCAGAGCCTTCAGTTTCTAGTATGGGAGGTAAGGATCATGATTTTGTTTCCTTTTGACAAGGAATAATATCCTCCTCACTCGATATAAAACCAATTTTAGGTCATCCCTCATAGAGTAAGCCCCGAGACTTCCATGTGGGAGTTTTCATTCATTCTCCTCTCTACCTCTATATACTTCAGCTTCATTCTTTACATACCTTGGACTAACATCCAATGTAAAGTGAAGAGAGAGAAGTGTTGTATCTCTGTCCTCTTCCATAATTGGATAAGGAAAAGTGTATGGTTTATCTAATCTTCCACTCCCTATTATTTCTCACACTGAGCATAACTCATGTGGACTTAGAGGTTAGTGATGATCAAGAAACCCACATGATCCACCATAATGGATTGAACTATAAAAACTATGATTCATGTTTACAATAAAATTAGGATATGTTGGAATCCCACTTGGGGTCTGAGCTCAACGGTCATCCACCTCAAGATTAATCACCAATTATAATTCCTTTAATCTGGGAATCCTCCCAAGGAGTTATCCCTGAGTTAATCCCCCAAACTACTAGGATTTAAAACTTCTCTCGTGGTCCCCTTTTATAAGGGAATCCTATTCAAGAATAATCCCCTACTTAATCCTCTCAAAGGGTCATAAACCCCCATGAGACAATCTTTTTAAGAGACTCCATAGGTGGGGTTCCTCATAACCAAACTACGTGGTCTTTGATTCCCCTCCAATAGGGATATGTAGGAAGCATACATGAGGTTAAAAACAAACATCTTAAATTAACCCTATTCTCCTTGGACCTAATTCCCATAAGGTTTTAATTCAACCTGAGAATCCACATCTCTCCCAGGTTCTCTGAGCCATTTTGGCATAATTCCCACACTAAAATTTTATTAGGAACCTTCTTCCATAGACTTCCATGCCACATTATGTTAAACTATATGGTTAGGTCCCCATCACATGACCATAAAAGGTATGATGTTCCCCACTAAGTGGAACCAAACTATGTGGGTTCTGATTCCTTTGACAATGATATATAGGATTCCCATCCATGGGTTCTATCTCAATATCAAAACAAACCCAATCTCCCTAGGTGATGATAAACACCAGAGTGACCTTCATCTCTCTAGAGGATAACAAACTCTAGAGTTACCCAATATATGGATAGAAAATTAGTATCATCATAATAACAAACAAAGAATATCTAAGTAGTGCATAAGAGGATACCATCAATGGAGAACCTTGGATAAGTATAGATGTTCCCATTGATAGAGAACCTCAGATACATACACGTGATTGTAGGATCTATACATTCTAATAATTTATTGTTAACTATGGGTTGACCCACATCATACTGGGGAATTAATAAAGGATTCATGAACATATTTTAAATCTATAAGAGAGTCTCACAGTTGGAAATAATTCCTCCCAAAAGGGTGTGATGAGCCTGACCTCCCATACTCTCGACCAATGTGAGTTATTAAGAATCATTAGTCAAAATACATAAAAAATGATTGCCTTTGGAAAGCAGGTCCCTTCAGATATAATACCATTGGGTATTTCTAGTTCCACAAATAAACATGTTGGAAACCATTTAGAAATATAAAATCATAATTATGTCCAATTTCCATCAAGAAAAAAATGGTGAACCTGACATGAATCCTTAACTAAAATGATAGTGTAACCCATATTTCAAGCCCCTTTCACTTTAATAAAAGAGGGTCAGACAAGGAAATCAATCACACATGTGTTCACTCAAATGATATTCTGCTTTAACCTGAGTTCCTTGTTTATTTTTTTCATATATATACAGGGACTTCCTTTCAAGAACTCCCTTCGATCCAATGGTATCCTTTAAGTTTTCACCAATGAATTACCTAGCAGTTATTCAAACCTTATCTTCGTCCACATGAAGGAAGTCATCACAAACCCATCATCTTCAACATTGGGTCTCAAACTCACTAATTTGAGATTACTATCAGTGTGGTACCATCCTGACCTTGGAGGCTACCCGACAGGTCCTCCAGCTCATCAAGCCCCACCGATTGTTTAATCAATGATGATCGATGGTCCTGAAGCAGACAACGTCAACCACCATCTTCAACCGTTTCATAATTCCATCCATAAAAAATGACAACCATTCCCTCTAGTATCTTAGGTGAGTAGAACCCAAGACCACATACGACCTCACCCAGAAGACATAGGGGTCCTTCCTAATGGATCCTATGAATGATTGTTTCCACCAATACCACATGGTAGTAACCCTTAAACATTATAAGGGTGTTTTCCTTAGTTTTCTGGTCTAGTACCTTTGAACCCGGGGATGCAAGATGGCCCATCAGGGATGACAACCATCCAACAGAAAGTAGGGTCACACCTCTGCCTCCTATGGAGAATCCCACCATCCCAATTTGGTAGATAATTATGAGCAAGCACATACACCCATCCGCATTCATTCATCCAGCCAGCAGACTCATCTAGTGACGTTTAAATAAACCCACCAACCAAATATGATTGAAACCTGCAAGTTGAAACATGAATCTACCTACACCTATCAATCATTCCAGTAGACTCGTTTGGAAGCACTTGGAGAATTCAGTCGGAAATTTTGAATTATAAGAAGAGGGAAAACTAAACTCTCTTCCCCCGCACATGAGTACTATCAGTTTCAATTGATATGAAAGGGGTGATAAGAGCATGCACATACACCTACTATAAATATATAATGGATGTATATCCCTATTCCTGAAATTTAATTCACTAATAATATCTTGTAAATGGTGAAAGGGAATACAAAAATCCCTTCCCATATCCTATAGAATTTCTAAGACATCATCATGGCGATGATAGTAGTTCGTAAGGGATATAAACATAACTCTATACCCACAAATGGGTTGGATCATTATCATAACTACCTAGAGTAGAAATTAACCTTTACTCTCATCTAGGAGGATCATAGGGAAAACTTCCCCATATTATATGGACAACTGGATCAGAGACATACACCTTCTCCAATTAGAGGTAATCAGACTATTCCAATAGCCACTCTGAGGTAGGCATAAACCTACCCATGATAACCAATCCTCCTAAAAATTGACCCTAATCACTCATAAGAAGGTATCTAGGATAAATCCTCATCAAACACAATTGTGAAATTAAGATCCAAACTATGATCAGGATTTTCTTAACACTAAATTTCTTCAATCCCTCAAACACTTATATGCCATAGCTCAAGATCCTACCCTCACATTACCAAATTAAGGGAGAAGTATCAATAATTTCAAAGGCCATCATTGGACACTTCATCATGAAGGATTTCTTCATGAAAAAAATTTAGTTGATCTCAAAAGCCTATATATTTATTAGATCCATGGAAACCCTCTATGTGGACATAAAATAGGGATCAAAAGGATATTCCCCTTAATTTAACCTATCATGGTGTTCTTTCCCATGATGGTGTTCCCTATGAAAGTTCTCTCTGCAGTAGTGATTATCATTGTCAAAATAATTCTATAATTGGAAATGTAGTTATGATAAATCCCTTCTATCTAGAGTCACTTTAAAACACAAGGATATTCATGTTAGATTCCTTATCACTAGTAGGTGAAATAATTTCTCAACCAAAAGATATCCCAAGGTGATGGTCATTATCTCAACCATCCTTGGGTCACTTTTCTTCCAATATAGTAGAGGAACTCCCAACCAATCCCATTATTTCTGGTAAAACATTCGAGAAGCATCCGCTTTGGTCAGACTAAGTTGATGAACCTCTGGTAAAAGATAAAGAAGATATGTTAAACATAATGAAGTAGTTGGATAAATATGACATACCAGTATTGTTTTTTACTTTATACACCCCATAATACAACATTCCAGAGGTATTTTAAGAAAATAGTATGCATGACATCTACCTCAACATAAGCAAAACACTACACCACTTAAAATTAAATGTATTACCCTATGAAAAATATCAAAATCATTTCAATGTAATAGAAGGGTTGCAGTTCCAAATTGACTTGGCCTCACTCTGGGATTCACAACACCCAAAGATCAAGAAATAGCAAGGATCCCTTCAATATGAAAGCCTTTGCAGGAAAATGAGGTTGTGACCACGGATTGAAGATACTCTATTTGGTGTTCCTATTAGAGGATGGGGTGAACATGAGTCATTTGGTTTCACTGCACTCACTAATCAGCAAAGTCCGCAAAAATTTGTGTCATGAAATTTCATAGCACTAGGATGGATACAAAAAAATGGAATTTTTTCATGATTGAGGATATTCTCAATAAGACCAGACCTTGACTGACTCTCCCTAATGTCAGGATAGAAGAGGGTAGGCTATTGAAATACTATTGCATCAAACATCTAAAAATATTGAGCATGCCTCCCACTTATAGGAAATCAACCATCAGATTGCACAAATGTCAAAAATATTACAATGGTCTTTGGAAATTGGTGATTTATGTGCATTTCAAATGATTCACCTAGACCACATTCAAATAAAACTAAAAAAAATTATAATAGAAGTTGTGGTAATATCGTCCGCAGTAGTTTGAGAGTAAACCTAGCCCGTAGGACTGGGGGATTTTTTAACCCAACCCTAGAGGTCATCCAATCAGGATCAAAGGGTTTTGAAAGTGTAATAGGAATATCCCCATCTCTTAGGGATAGGGTATTTTTCACCTCAACAGTTCCCTCCTCAATGGGAATTATTTTTCTCCCGATCAGGAAAGACGCCACATAATGAATCTTCCCAGTTCGTTCCTTCACGTGATCCAGTACATTCACTTGAGACATGTATGACTGAACTCTCTGGAGATTACCTTTGGGTTATTTTCCACTAAACAGATCCTAATAAATTGAAAAAAAAGAGTAAAAGGTCACATGAAGGGTGCAGAAGAAGGCGATCTTGTAGAGATTCCAATAGAATCCTGCGAGGCATTATGAATCTTTGAACGTCATAAATGTTGTCATTAAAGACCCTCCAGAACATAATTCTAACTCATAGGATTTATAATAGAATGTTTTGGTTTATAATTAGGTCCACACTAAATCAAATGAAGGAGGTGTGTGTGCTCAAAACCAAAGTATTTCCCAAAATTTGGGCACTCCCTTGAACAATCCCCCTTTACCTCCTCGAAAGTCATTCAATAGAAAAAAGGGTAAGTGTCAGACTATGTATCACCTTCCTCCCAAGGTGGGTCAATCCCTTTCATTAGATGAAATATTTCTTCAGTAAGAGGAAGAATTGAAATAGTTTAGAAGACTCAATGTAGAGTTTCTCTAAGGCATCCTTCCCGCCAGATATGCTTCGCAAGCAGATCCTAAACATGCACTTCTGGTTGACACATCTCAAAAAAAGGATTTAGTGAAATGATTAAAGTAGATCAAGAATTTCCCCAATTGGGTACACAACCATAACATGTTCAGGAATATCCTTATAGGCCTACTCCTATTGGTTACCCATGTCGGATACCAACAGTGTCGACACCAGTGGTCCTATCTATTGTTGGACCTATTCAGGATCTATCCACCGCACCTTCTCTAATACCAGATCATCTAGACATTCATTGAATTATCATGAACACCAATGAGTCAATAATGACTCTATTGGAAGCTATGGAGTAGTAGAGTGTGCCAATACAGCTAGAAAATAAATTTTACCCTGAATGAGTAGATCCTACCCCTCCACCGTCAAACTTTATGAATCCTATATTTTCAATTTTCAATGGCTTAGGAGAACCAGAGCAGCACTTGACACATTTCATTTCTCACTAAAATCCCATGATGGGTAACCCTAAATAAAAGGTGATGATGAAGCATAGTTTTTTTGTGAAATCATGACAAAGAGCAGTATTTGTGTGGTACACAAGTTTCTAGTCTTGGTCAATCACTTGATGGTAATACCTTCATCAAGAATTTATTTTCTAGTTTGGCTCAACATTATAGAAGACAACAATATTCAAACTTAAAAACTTCAAAAAAGGATAATTAAAGTGTTATCAATTTCATTTCACGTTGGAAAAGACTAACATATTCTTTAATCCTAAAACTCCCTCAAGAAGAGTTTTTTCTTATTTGTGTAATAAATATTTGTGATGAGTTGAACACACCATTGATCCTTGTGAAATTCATAGGAGGGTTTCGAGATCTGGCCACAATCGCTCAATAGGTGGAAAAATCCATTGCAGAGACCACATACATGTCCTGAATGATTCCATCGACTCATGGAAGGAGGACGAAAAAATAATAGGCCATTACAATTACACTTAAGTAGAACCCTAAACCTTATCCCACCTCAAATATCATGCCATACCATATTAATAAACCTCCCAAGCATCAATAGCAATGATTTATTAATTAGGATGATTAAATATATTAGAGGTGGAAATAGTTTAAGGAGATAAAAAATAGGGTTTATTCCTTTAAAAATGACCAGGTCCCTAGATACTTCATCTCAACATTAGAAAACAACTTAGTCAGTTTTCCAAATCTAGAGAAGACCAGTAAAGATGGTGACGAATATATCCTAAACTATTTAACATTTCATCAAATGTTAGTTCACCCCATCTAGGATTGTTTTGTTTTCAAATAGCTCCTATAAATGATGGTGTTCGCTAGGGAAGTGAAACTAAGAAATTCCCCTGCTCAGGTAGAATATGTTTCTTCCACTAATCCAGAAGGGGGAGGGGAATGGAAAGAAGTAAATAACAAGAGTATTTAGAATTTTGGCAGCTATATGGTCATAGAAAATCAACTAAACTCATGATATTCTCTAAGCGCAGTTGAAATAGCCAACTGTTCCCGTGACCCCTTCTTCTATAGTAAAGTTAGCTTCATCAAAATCCTAGTCCCATAAAGTTCAGTACATAAAAAATAAACATCACCAAAAGAGTAAGGAAAAAAACAAAAGAACATGAATCCATTTTAAGTACAACGATGTCATTGAATTTATCAAACTTCATGTCGGATGTCTCAAAAATATGGGCACCGCCCCACCAAATGGTACAACAAGAGTCAATCCATCAAGCCTAATATTTTTTAGATGAATAGTTAATCTTTAGTTCCATTAACATTATTCACTTAACAAATCCCTTCACACCAAATGATTTTTATTATGAACTTGAGTCCCCTATACTTGATTGGGGAACTGGGGTAAGAGGTCGTCAAGGTCAAGGATACATGGGAAGATGTGGTAGTTTAAGGAGCCACTATCCCATCCAAACCCCCACTCAAACCATTTACATGGCCCAAACTCATGGGAAAGTTCTTCAGCAGTCTTTGAAAGAACAATAGAGTTCTTCCTCTACACATGATAGGGTATCCCTTATATAATCATATTGGAAAACTAGTTATAGGATATACCACCACCCCCTTAGTGAGTAGGAAGACCTAGCCAACCTAATCCACCAAAAACAGGTGTACATCTAGATCTTTCCATAAGGGTGGTCCCATCCACATCAGGAACATAGGTTTCTAAAGTGTTTGCAAAAGAGTATACCTATTTTGGGAAGCATAGAGCTTTGGATCAGAAATATGATGTCTTGAAGCAACTGGCCCAAGTTATGTCCAAATTATCAATCTTGAATGATCTGAGTCTATCAAAGGACCTATGAAAAGTACTAATTGAGGCCTTTTCAATCCCTCAGGAGTTTGAAGTAGAGGTTTCTACTACTAAAGTATATCGTGTGGATAATGATCTTATAGAATGTCATGTAGTAATCTCTTTCACAAACCAAGATGAAGATGTAGTCATTCGACGACACATTAGGCCCTTGTATATATTCAACAGAATCAAGGAAATTGATGTTCGATGAAACTTCATTGACAATGGATTAGGATTCAACCTTATTACGGTCCACACACTTTTCCAAATGGGTCTCAAGGAATCATACTTGTCTCCCTCCACTCTAATGTTATAGGGTTATGATAATAATTAGAAAGATTCATTTGGTGAGATCATGCTCAGAACTCAATTCAGGGATCAGGTTTCTGGCTCATAGTTTATGGTTTTTCAGCAGTTACATCTTTTAATGTTCTTCTTAGAATACCTTGGATACATCAGCATGTGTCCATCCTTTTTTATACCACCAATGCCTCAAATATTTTTTCAATGGTCAAATAGGGACATTTCATGGTGAAAATGACTTGTTCAAATCATGTGAGCCATAATACATTGATGCAGGATTCTACCACAAATGAGGAAAGCATTCCATGACAGATAATATTACTTGAATCAATGCCCCAAACGGCTTGGAGATGATACCAGCTAACCCTTTAAAGAAGCTTAGTGTAGATTATGTGCTACCTATTAATAAAATTTATGGGGTGGGCCCAAATTCAAACACTCATTCAGTGGCTTCTGTATTTCCAATTGTCACAATAGAACTCGGTAGCATAGGAGAAGTCATAAAATCTCCAAGCATCAATGAAATCCTAGATGAAAATGTCTACATTTCATCCTTCAAACTTCAACAGAACCCATCTCCATCAACTGGACAGGAATAATTTTTTATGTTAATAGAAAAGAATAAGGATTCTCATTCTCAATCCCTTTTCTTCCCTTCAGGCCCCTCACCATTGATTGAGTTGGGAATGATTTCTTTGTCTTCTAGATGTACAAATGAAGATTTCCCCATTTACTCAGATATTCTTTCTTAATCACCTACTTCTCAGGGAGAGTTTAATGAATTGAAGAATGAGGAAGAAGAGGAATATCTCATATATTCCCCTTCTGCATTTGAGGGAGGTTTCTCCACCACCGTAGATGAACTCAGAGAGATAAATCTAGGTACAAAATAAGATCCATGACCCACTCTGATTAGTGTATCCATGAATTAAAAAGAACATAAGGTATATTATTTCTCCTTAAAGCATCACCAAAATGTTTTCACCTATAAATACACATAGATAATTTTCCTTGACACAAAGGTGGACAACCATTATTTTGGTTTTCCATAAGATCATCGGGGATACAAGAAAGAGTCCAGACGAACGCACCCAACTCACACCTCCAAAATTGAGGTTGAGGTGGAAATATCATCAAGGATGATATTATATGATAGGTACTATATTTTAAATGGCTATCCAATATTGTCCTGGTGAATAAAAAAATGTTCAGATCAGAGTTTTCATCAATCTTAGAGATCTCAATCAGAATTGTTTTGAAGATGACTTCTTGGTTCTAATCACTGAACTCTTAATTGATGAAATAGCTTGTTATCAATACCACTCCTTCATGGATGGATACTCAGGGTATAACCAAATCCATATGTCCCTAGAAGATAAAGAATACACATCTTTCATATCCCCTTATGTAGTATTCTGATATCAGGTAATTCCCTTTGGTTTGAAGACCACTAGTGCCACTTACCAACGTGCCATGTATTTCATCTTCAAACCTTTTCTTGGAATGTTTGTTGGATGCTACATTTATGATCTAGTGTTCAAGTATAAAAAACATTATGACCACTTAGATAACCAAAAGACCATCTTCATCAAGCTTCGATAGCATAACCTAAAGTTAAACCCCTTGAAACTTTCTTTTAGGGTTACCTCAGGAAAATTTCTCATCTTTTTTATACACCATCGTTGCATAAAATTTGATCCTAAGAAAACTAAATCTATAATTGTCATGTCACCTCATATAAACCTAAAAAAGTTGAGATAAATTCAAGGAAACTAGTCCTATATCCAATAATTCAAAAACAACCTTGCAGGTAAATGTCTACCCTTCACCACATTGATGAAGATGGGGGGTCACATATCAGTGTAATAGCGACTTTCAATAATCTTTTGAAATAAAAAAGAAATAAATCTTAACCTGCCAGTATTGATTATACCGATTGAAGGAAATCTGATCATTCTGTAAGCGACATCCCTAGAATGATCATTGGGTGCCTTTCTCATGAAAAAGAATGATTATGGGAATAAAAATATCATTTATTATCTCATTAATTTCATTCTTGACACTGAGACTCATTATTCAAATATCAACAAAAGCTACATGTCATTAATCATTTTCATTCAAAAGTTGAGACACTACATGCAACACCATGATATCCATTTGGTTTCTCATAATAAACCTCTCAAATTTATACTCAATAGTTCTATAATGATGAGATGTCTGACATGGTGGGAAGTTATTCTGTAGAAATTCAACATATAGTTCATTCCTTAGAAATTAGTAAAAGGCCAGGCCTTGTAATATTTCCTTTCCAAGCACCCATCTGTAGAGGGGACTTCATTAGATACTGAATTACTTAATGAATAGGTATTATCTATTCAGGACATCCCCTAAACATGGGAAATATACTTTGATGATGCATCTATAAGTCTAATAGGTAAGATAATGGAAGACCCCAAAATAAATAAAGTTGGATTAGGGATCATATTTATCTCCCCTAAGAAGGAAGTATTTTTGTACTCCTTCCAGTTAACAGAAGGTGGTACCAAGAATGAGGTAGAATATCAGGTGCTCATCACAGGCTTGGAATTGTCACTCGAAGTATTGTTGAACCATATAGGGGTGAAGGGTGACTCGAAATTGGTAATCAAGAAGATCAATGGGGATTACGCCATCATAAAAGTGGATCAAATACCCCTTTGTGATTATGTATAAGAGTTAATGGAAGAATTCCCCTCAGATCCAACATTGACTCATGTCCATTGATCACATAATTCCTAGAAATATTTTTTTTTAAATGCATCCATAGCTTTGGTAGATCCAAATCAGGATGAAACAATCATTAGCATTGCCCACTACTGCATGTTCTCACCTTTTATTTAATCAGAACAGAAGAAATTAATGAAATCAACCCCATTCTCGAGCCATATGGTCCTACCACTGTATGGATGACACCCATCATGGAATAACTTCAAGATGGAGTAAATCCACCATATAGAGTGGGAAAATAGAAAAACTTTTGATGAGTGGTCTGTATTACTCTTTATGATGTCCCAAATTACCAGAAGGTCCTCTAAAAGTGAGGCTTAGTTTGTATCCTGCTTAGATGAATCAATGGAGAAGAGATTGCGACTATCATAGAAGTACATGCAGGAACATATGGTTCCCAAAAATCAAGACACATTATTTCTAATCAAATCTGAAGGCTTGGATAATTTCTGGCCTTTGATGACATAGGATTACACATAATTCACCAAGAAATGTCATTCATGTTTGGTGTATTCCAACTTCATCCATCAAACCCCTGAGTTTCTACATACATCCAAATACTAATAGCCATTTTCTATATGGGGAATGGATGTAGTAGGTCTATATCATCTAGCTATTCCAAGAAGTTCAAATACATATTGACTGCTACCAGTTTTTTCTCCATGTGGGATGAGCCAATACCCCTTTAAGAAGTCGGCACCAAAAGCATTGTTATCTTCATCAAAGATAAAATTATTACCATATTTGGTATCCCTCATACCAAATTGATGTAAAATGGAACCAATTTCTATTATATTTATGATGAAAATATTTACCATGAGTGTAATATTAAATCCAACCATTCATCTAATTATCAAGCAATGGTAAATAGATAGATGGAGGCTTTTAACAAGACACTATCAAACATACTCTATAAGATGGTGGATAAAGATAATAATTCATGGACTGAAAATATCTTACATGAATTACTAGAAAGAAGGTATATCCCCACACATCTATACCCAATTTTTAGAGAAACCTTGGGTATAAGTGATATATTCTCGTCCATTCCCATGGTTTTGTTATAACTGTCGGAATACATTTCCCTAATTACATAATTTTATTGGGCTTCCATGCATGATTTTTTATTTTCACCGATCTACTCCCACATGAACCCTCTCCTCCCCTCCCTGACCTCTTCCTCCTGGCCCTCCCCTCCCCTCCCCGACCTCGACCTCTCAGCCTCCGCCTCCCTACCCCCATCCCTTCTTGACTCCCACTCCTCCGGTGACATCCCCCCTCCCCTCTCAGCTCCCTCTCCTCTTGAGACATCCCCCAACCTCTCTCGGCTCCCTCTCCTCTAGAGACATCCCCTAGCCCCCTAATCCTCTCCAATCACACATGAAACCCCCATGACCGAACACCCCACACGACATCCCCCTCTCTCACCTCCCTCTCTTTCCACCATATCTCTTAAATTACTTGAGGATTATTTGTCGGTACTTAGAGGTATGCATTCATATTATTTAATTATTTAATTTCTTAGAGTTCTCCTCTCTCATGTTTCCTGATTTCATTTGGCCAAACCATAGGGTTTTTTAGGTTATGATATTCTAACTTTGATCCTTGTTTTTAGGGTGTATCATGGTTCTCTTGAGTCTTCCATGTGTTTTGGAATCTGAAAAAACAGTTGGGATCATCTTGGTTCATCTGTAACCATTTGAGGATGGTTTATTCTTCTCTCTTTATTTGGAACAATTTAATATGGGGCTTTTAGTGATTTATGTGCCTATGATTATGAATATAGAACTCATGTTTTTATGAGGCTCTTTTGTTGGTGAAGGGATCAATCAATTGAATAGAATCAATAAATCTTCACTTTGAATCCTTATTATATAAAGTTCCATTTGGTGTGGTAGTGCCTATTCTGCAAGCTATGGAGGTAATAAGTCCAAGATAGATTAGACTGGCTTGAGTTCCTATATATTCTCTTCTTTCTATTCCTTTTTTTTCTGATTTCAGTTGCATAGAATATTATAAGATTGATATGATGATGTTTTCTCCATTGACTTCAATAACGGAATTGGGTTCACAACTGGATAATTTAGTTGTTCCTTGTGTAAATCATTAATTTGAATGGAATATTTCATAGTAATCTATAAATTAAATTTACAAGGGTATATATTGAGAATCTCCTTCCACTAACTTTCATCCTATGATGGATTAGTAGTGACACAACTCACCAATGTTGGGGTTTACCCAAATTCACATTGCCATAGTCAATCATTTACAAGAGTATATCCTTAAAGCGGAAGTAGTCATATATGTTATTCCCTAACATTTATTAATAGGAGTAATAATATTTGAGATCATTCAAAATGGTAAAATTAGCTCTATTAATCTCTATAAATTTGACCAATTCCTTCACTAGAGAAACTATGAAGAAACCTAAGACTTGTTATTTTTTAGAAGGAATATCACTTATTCATTCTATTTTCAAAATTTGGACAACATTTCTCTTTCTTTCACTCTTGTAGTGGATTTTATTGTTGCTCCGATAGTCTAGGAGGAGGAACCACATGATAGTAATAAGACCTCAAAATTGGATCTAACGTCAGCACTATCTTAAGCATGACTGTCATAGTCTCTACTCTACCAGGTTTCTTTCCTTTTATTATAAGAGTTAGTTGAGATTTGTGTTTGTAGAACAAAATAATATCTTCTAGGTATTGAGATATGATTTTAAACTCCAAGAAATCACTGATTTATATCAAGGGAAAGATTGTTGTTTCGAACTCATCATATATATTTTATATAAAAATATCCAATATATTATCTTAGGAAAGATTCATATTTAGTGAATAGGATAATCCTTTCCACTTAGATATAAACTCTAAAAACCTCTTGTTTTTTAACTATTTGAAATTTGAGTGGTTAAGGACAATTTTATTCTTTAGCATGGAGATAAATTGATAAAAGAACTATCATTTATGATCTTACCAACTAGTTAAAGATCTAGCTAGTTGGAACCTATAAAAAATAAATACTAGTCTTTCAATGTTTTTCTGGAAGCTTCGAATCTTCATTATTGAATGTTTATCTAGTGTTCCCATATTATGGGAGCATCAAACCATGAATTCCATGAAATACTTCTATAGATCATCCATGAAATTGAATATTAGGAATTTGGGATTCCAAATGTTAGCTGGAAGAGTTAAGTCCATCCAATCAGGGTATAGTTTTATTTTTAGATATATTGATGTGCATCACCCCTCCATGGATCCAATCCATGTAACAAGTGACATAATGAATTCAATGATTTTTAGTGGAGTTATCTCCTAGGTCAATTCCCAATTAGAGGTAGTGGGTAGAAATATATAGGGATGAATTTAATTTAACTATTTTTGATATCCATCTTGAGTCATACAAGGGTAACTTTCTACAAATATTATTAATTTTTTCTTAAGAGATAAATATTTTCATAATCTATGAATTCTAGGGTTAAGTAGAATTATTTTTTGGGTCCCAAGTTGGCCAAATAACTAGATTACAACCTCATTTATATATAAGTTCCCACGTTCAATGGGAGATTTAATAGAGGAGATATATTGACCTCTGTGTGTGAGTTTAATTTAGTGGGAATATTTTCCCTAAACAATTCTACATTGATTCACCCCAATTTATCAAATTAAACATCATCTCAATAAATTTTCAACTTATTTTAAATGGTCATAAATTATTTTGGTTCCATGTGGTCTATATATATCCACACCTTTCCCTTTATATTTAACTGAATCCCATCTAGTGGGTGGTAGTATATTTAGATGAACTCACAGATCTTAAGACAATTTTTTGTCAGGTTCACGTTCCTTTATGACATATTTCAGTTTGATCCATGTTTTGGATGGATTCCACTGCATCATTTCTGTCTGAATTAGTGCCATTCCCCATATTATATGTGGGGATAACACTAATAATATTTAGTAATGAAAATCACATAGCAAAAATCAAATCCCCATTAGGGTTTTAGGGGAATTTATTATCCTTTGAATATCATTCAAGAAACAAATCATAATCCTCATTATTTTATATCATAGTGGTCTATTTAAACAGAAAGCCTCTATGAGGATACACCTTTTCCTATCTATATATTTTATTAAAAGGTTCATGGATGGTGATATCAAGGAATTCTTCAACAGCTTTCACTGATAGCGGTCCCAATGATGGATTAAAATCATGAAGTAAAGAAACATTGAATATGATTCTTATAAATGGAATCCTAACATAGAGATGCCAAAATGTCAAAGAGAAGGGGGGT
Source organism: Viscum album (assembly GCA_963277665.1). Classification (NCBI taxonomy): domain Eukaryota; kingdom Viridiplantae; phylum Streptophyta; class Magnoliopsida; order Santalales; family Viscaceae; genus Viscum; species Viscum album. Next base: position 1,613,846,492 of record OY728142.1, read on the forward strand.
AATAATTCCTTAGAATTGTGGGATAGGGTGGCTTCTATAATGATACTAATTTTTCTACAGTCATAATATTTGCATATTTTCATATTTTTAGGATTCTATTTGAGTGTTAGTTGGATGAATCATCTTTTTAGGGTGATATATTCTAACCATTGGGGGTCGTTCTAGGACTATAGGTTTTGTTTTCCTTAGGTAATAATTCCTCAGCATTGTGGGATAGGGTGGCTCCAAAAAATGCTATTAAGTTTTCTACAGTCATCATATTTTCATATTTTCAGGACACTATTTGAGTGTGAGCTAGATGGGAGACTATGAAATATATACTAAAGACTATGCAATATATATGAATTCCCAATAACCACCACCATGTGTGAAGTGTTAAATAAATAAGAGACAACAACATGAACGGTTTTTATAAGGTTTATTCCCTATGTGGAAATTGACTCCTTGTTGTGTCTACATTTAGTATCAGACAAACATTGTATTAATTGTGTAGAAAAGTGTTTACAATCGGGTTATTAGGTATCATATTACACTCAACACCTATACTGGTCATGAGAAGGTATCATCCTTATGCCAATGATTTTTCATGAGAGTATATATCTCCTTGAATCTCTTTATTATTCAAATTCATATAGAAATATGTTTAATAGATCTCTCTAGTATTCTATTATCATCCTCAAACTCATGAGCAATATCAATCATCAACTCCAAGATGTCATTATACCAATTATAAGAACTTCTTCCTCAATAGTAGGCCTTCTACTACCACTGAATGGAAAAAATTCAACTACATGCACATTATTCATGTTCTCACAGTCTTCTTTCTATATCCCCTACCCCCAACTACCTACCTACAGCAGACCCCCCCCCTCCCCTACCCACACCCCTATGCACTGCTTGCAACTGCATGCCCCTCCCCCCCTCCCCTCCCCCTGCATGCCCCATTCCTGCCTGCAACCCGCCCTCCCCCCAACCCCATGCCCTGCCTACAGCTTCCCCTCCTTCCCTACCTAGAGCTCCCCCCTCCCCTACCTACAGCACCCCTCAACCCCCAACCCTTAACCTACAATCACCCCCACCCCCTCCCCCACCCCCCCCCCCCCCCCATCCCCATGCAATGCCTGTAGGTCCCCCCCCCCACCCCCACCCTCCCCCTTCCCTACATGCAGCTGCCCCCCCTCCCCTCCCTGTAGTTACCCCCCCCCCCCACCTCCCCCCATCCCATCCCCCTACTTTCAATGCAACATCCCCCCTCCCTCCCAGCCCCATGCCTTCAAAGTATCTTGATCTATTATACATACAAGAGGATTTTTGTATACCACTGCATTTTATACCACTGTATTTTGTTCTTTGGATATAATCGAAAACACTACTAATTTAGGATCATGTTGTTGAGGTACTTTATAAAATTCTCTTCCCACATAAACATTACAATAATTCTCCCATATGTTCCTCCCTATTTTATGATCCATAAGTTATTTCATTGCAGCTAATTATTCATAGTGGAAATGGGATCTAAACCAACGGTTCCATACCCACGGTTTCTCTAAACTATTAGTATAGAGTATCTCATCTGACCTATACCCATGGTTTTTTTAAAAACTGTGGGTATATTCCCTTACACATCCAACATAAATAAGGATCCTTCTCCCCCTCCCACTTCGATGATCCTACATACCCTCTTACGAGCTCTAGCCTCTCCACCCCTCCCTGCCTCCACCTCGACCTTGACCTCTCGGCCTCCCCTTGACCTCCCAGCCTCCGCCTCCACCTCCACCTCCCAGAGTCCGCCTCCACCTCGACATCCTAGCCTCCACCTCTCGCCCTCCACCTCCCGGCCTTCGCCTCTTCCTCGACCTCCCGGCCTCCACCTCCGCCTCGACCTTCAATGTATGTGCGGATTTTTGGTTATTTTTTCTCAAATTTCAAGATTTACCTCCAAACATTGTCTTCTACATGTCACGGAAACTTATATGGGGTATAATAAGTCGAAATATGGTTTATATGGACAATTATTGGTGTTTCCCTTGGATCAATGTTTGTGAGGACCATAGCTCTTCATTTCAAATATATTTTTTTGTAGGTGGCTATATTTACTCTATTAGAGTGGTGCACGTACCTATACAAACACCTTTGTGTAATGTGTATTCAGTGGCCATACTAGGTGTTGCTGGCTTCCCTGATAAAATTTTTGGTAAAATATTATATTTTGATGTATGTTAGTGAGAAATACAAGAAATAAACGGTTTTTAAGCCTTTTTATATTTGATTCTGATCTATTTTTGCATACAATATTACTCAATATGTCTCACTTTTAGAAATTTGCAGTTAATGATGATTGTATTGTAGGTTTTTGAGAAAAAAAATATGCATGAATTCTTGAAAATAGAGTTAATAGTCACATGTATGTTAATAAAATGAGTCAAGAATTGTAAGGATAAGGCATATAATCCTACTTTCTACAATATAGGTTTATACTCACTTTATAAGATACATTTCATTTATAATGTCATGATCTCCAATTGTGAATGTTCTCATTCTATCCCAGAATAAGTTTTGGACTGAGGTTTTACTCCTGTCTAGAGAGATTCTTTTCTTCATCATCTCTGATTCCTATGCAACCTCCATAAAAAATGTATAGAAACAAAATTTATTATATCTGGTGGCATATATTTGTGACAACATGATGTAATTTATTTTTTCACATGACTATTTAAATCTTGTAGGGAGACTCGTTTATGAAATTATTTCTTCCTCATCTATGATTCCTGTGCAACCTCAGGTTTTACACTTTTTGATTCTATTTTTTTTGTAAAGTTTCATGAAATTAGAGCCTATTTTTTAAAATAAATTCCAGATTATTTTTAATTATGTGGATTTAATTTTTTAACTCAACATGTATTTATACCTTATGATGAGGAGACACAGGACTGGTAGAAAATATAGAAATAGGTTCAGGTATAGTTTGGATAGTTACAGTAGTAGTAGGTGTAATTGGTGCCATAGATGGAATAGTCCTTGGAGGATTGTAGAAAACCAAATCCTTACCTATAGAAGAAAGTGGAAAAAATGTAACTTCTCTCGATTTTGAACATGATTCATGTTATGGAGATTTATAGGTATGTACTACAGCTTCCTTATAAATATTATATAGTAATTTTATGAAGCATTGATGATTTCTAGATATTAGGCAGAGAGATCATAAAATCATCCCCATATCATATTGAGATAGATTAAATATTTCCTTCAATTTTCCACCATCAGGATCGTCAAGATTTTCCACTATATCATTCAATGTCTCATCTGTTCCTACACCCAGATTTCTAACTGCTTCCCCGGTGTCCTGGAATTTACCCATAAGATCTCTCATGAAATATTGCATTATCACTAGTGTTATCAAGGATGAGAATATTCTCTAGTTATACAGTAGTGATAGCCTCTTCCAAATTCCCCAATATTTGATTCTTTGAATTCCTTACATGTTAGTAAACATAAAATGAAAAGAGATAAGTAGGGGTAATTTCTCTTTAATTAGACCTAGAATGTTGATAAATGTCTCTCTACTAAGATATTCTATACTTACAACTTTATCATTGGTATAATCCTTAATCCCCTTTTCCTAATTGTATCATCATTTATCTTTTTAGATAACTTGGTGTTCTCACTCTTCTCAGTAGTCTTATTGTGTGGGACCTATTTTATTGGATGTCCAAAAAAGTTAAATGCAACCTTATATGCTAGATTATTCTTCATATATTCCTTTCTTCTTAGTAGGAATGTCATACAGTCCTTTTCAACATAAAAATTTACCTTCCATCTCACGCCCCATGCCTCTGCCTCTGTCGTTGCCCCCGCCTCTACCCTCGCCTCTGCCTCCGCCTCCGCAGCTGCCTCCATGACCTCCCAGCCTCAAAAGGTATTCATATTCTCCTCATATATTCCTTTTTAGGTATTCCTATTCTCCTCAAATATTCTTTTAATCCATGTTAATGAATTAAATATTTTTAGGTGAATCCCACCTGAGCATGGTGGAATTCATCTTGGATCAAGGGGGTATCTATTCTCTTGTATAAATAAGGCTTATGTGGGTATGATGCAAACTATTTTTCTCTATTTTCAGGGAAGGTGACTAAGATATGTTGTGTCCAAGGGTTTTCTAGATTTTAGGGTGAAATTTTTGGATACTCTATTGTAGTTATTTGGTACTTTATGCTTGTAGAATTTTGGGTTAATTTTTTTGAAATTGATTGCATTGGTTTCTCTTAGGTTTACTTATTATTTTATTGTAGATATTATATAATTGAGTTTATTTAGTTATATAATTTGGTTTATTAATTTTTAGGTGATTCTTAAAAGTTTTTTGGAGTATGAAATCTTACTTATGGTATTGGTATGTGATTTAGGATTTTTGATGAAAAATGCATATGACACATTATGACTCACAGGGATTAGGTGGGTGATTGTTTCATATTGTTCATGTATCATGATAATAGTATGCCTATGATATTATATATATATATATATATATATTTCAAAGGGTGATGTTGATTGTTAAAAAACCTCGATAGTGATTGATATTCATCTGCAGTAATTAATAATATATTATATGTTCTCTAAAATAGATTATTGTGTGTGACATAATTACCATGAAAAAACCAAACCAAACTTCTACCTCTCCAAATAGAACTGACATGCATAAACCCATGCTAACCTGACATGAACTGAGTAGAACCAAATAGTATTTAATTGAATCAAAATTGAATCAACATAACTTTATCCATAATGGATAGAATAAAACCAAATAAAAACTAGTATGAAACATTTTTATAAAAACATTCACAAAATAACCGAACCTTACTGGAATAAATGTAAATCAAAACAATCAAAATAGATCTGAATGATCAAAATCAAGAAAATATAAAAAAAAGAAAAAAATTTAATGAAACTAAATTGGACCAATTCAAACTTATCTAACTTGAACTAATCTGATATTACAAATGATGAATCAAATTGGGCCAAATATAATGAATTCAAACCAGTATGACTACAACTAACATGAACAAAACCAAACTGATATGAACCAAATGTAATTAAATTGAGTCAATTAGAACACAAATGAATGAAATTGACCAGGATAATATAAATAAAAACAAGTTAAAATAAATCTAATTAAAATGTCCCAAACAAACTTGTATCGAAAAAATCCAAACTAAGTTGAAACTCAAGCCAAACTGATTATATACCATTAATAGGAAGAGTGATTCTTAATTAATGGGACTCTACTATTTGAAAATATCATTTTGAAACTTGGATCTGTTCCTCCCTTGCTTACATGAACATGATTGGACATATGAGGTGTTGTGGTTCTTATATGTTCGGTGGTGACTTGTTTAATCACAGGAGACAGTTTTGTTGTAGTTGAGTTTTTATTTTCTTTATTGCATCAGCCACTTAGGCCTTTTACCACTTTCTATAGACCGAGGGTACTTATATTTTGTGAAGGGGTACATAAGGGTATTAGAGGCATCTACGTAGTTTTATTTGCAGGGGAGAGAGATTGGGGTAGTTGAGGGATTAATAGTGTGTTTCATTTTTTTCTAATTTTAATGTGTTGCTTCTATTTATTTTCTTTTCCTTCGGCATGGATGTTTGACATATGGATGGTTCATTCTGAAATATTATTTATTTTTTGATGCTGTTTTAATTAATTTTTTGTTGGGGAAATCATTCTCGAGTGGTGATTTCTTAATGCCTAGACACTTGTTCTTGCCTGTGGGCATAGCCCATCCACCTTAGTCCATCCTAGTATTCCTATATCAGAGTCTATGTCTGAACCATGGGAAGGCCTAAGAAATAAGGATAATTAGGGAGGGATTGAGAATTTCAAGGAATGAATTGTGAATTCCAATGAATAAGGATCAAGGATATTGGAATTTATAATGAGAGGATATGGGATACTATACAATATATATTGATTCTGAAAATTCTATGGGTATAAAAGGTGGTGAAATGATAATGTGTTGGGATTAATAAATAAGAATTCACATTCATAACCAATTTTATAAAGTAATAAAAGATCGTGAACTACTGTACATTATAGGAGTTGATGATTAGAATCCATCCCAATGCAACTATAGAAATACCTTGGTGCCAAATATAGATATTCAAACTCTCCTTTTAAACACTTGAGAATCTTGACATTTGAATCTTTATTTAAAAATCTTCATTTAAGAACCCGGTCTGTTGAGTCATCATTAAAAACATTCCTTAAAATCAAATCTCAAATATCACAAGACTGTATTCTTTATTTAAGACTCTGAAAAATATGGAATCTATATTACCAAAAATATTCATTCAAAACATTTCTGTCATGAGAACCAAAAACTTGATTCATACAACCATCTGAACCATGAAATATTTTCATTCACATGTTTCATGTTTTTCCTCATGAACACTAACTATTATTTAGCTTTTCCAAACCTATAGTCGTAGTTCTCATTCTATAAAAGCTTCATGGAAGCTGTTGACTCCCTGTGTAACAATATTTATATAGGCCATTGAAATATTTTCTGACCTCATCCTACTGAACCAGTTAAAAATTGCTCCAGTATTCATGTATTTTAAATTAGTTCTAGATTTCAGATATTAAGATCAATTCCAGCTTTAATATATCAGCCGCCTCTTTAATTCAACCAGTGAACATGATCCACATCCAATTGCCAACATTTATCAACATTAATCCATGCTCCAAACACATATCAATATCTCTAAATCATGAATGTCATTTCATTGTGAAATTATTCCATGCATACCTTCACCTTCAGTCCTCTTCTAAGACTTCTTCTTTATGTTAACACATCGAATGCACTCTTGATATATATATTTTTAACACATCTTAATTCAATATATCTTAATACTATTATTCTTGAAAAATATCATTCTTATTTAATAAAACATACCTCATTCATACCTCATATATGTTCCACAAATCCATCCAATCAAGCCTTGGATGCAACTATCCCCCCCTTTGGATGGCCATGTTCTTGAATTAGTTTCCTTTGATAGAGAGGTTAGTGTCCCTATTACTCCTATTCAAGAGAAGGTGAAAAATACTATCTTATGGGATGGTATAGTAGAAGAGTCTCATCCATCCTATGAGGTAATTTCTTTTAAGGATGCTCTATCAAGGGTTATCTCTTATGAACAGCTTGGAGAAGCATCTGGTCATAGTAAAGATGAAATGGAATATGATGAGTAGGCTGAGGTGGATTCCAATTTTTGGTTAGAGTAATGAATGATTTCTTCAAAGAACTGGAAATTTATGTCAAAGATAGTGGCTTCCACTTCATGGAAATCCAAGAGAAAACCTTGAAACTTGGTTTCTCACTCCTCTACCCCTAATTTGGGGAAATCCCTTTCTAGTATTACACTGGATCTCAACCTCCTGTATCTGTAGTTTTCAGTGTGAAATTAGTACCTATTATGGAAAGTTGTTTTGAACAGGGAGGTAATTCTAATCTGGCCTTGGTTCAATATTTATTAAGCACTCTTTTAAGTACCTCTCATATGGATAGTGCATTTCCAACTGGAAAACTAGTGATTTGTGACTTATTAAATGTTTATATTTTGGATGATATGATTTTGTCTGCCTTGAAAATATTTGATGGACTTGGAGGATCCAATCCACCACTAACCAGTACCATTGCTAGCCTGGTTCCTGGATCACCTGATTTTGAAACTCAAACCTATACTCTTGTTTAGGGTGGACAGAATAAAGATGCCATTTACATAAGCCCTTCTCTTAATGTATAATGGGTTGGAAATTCTACAACCTTATCTTACAAGAAATTTACTAGTGACAATACTTCTTCCATGGATAGTTATGGGGTTTAATCTTTTGAGACTCCCATGACAGATAAGTTAGGGAGCACGTCGAGCACAGATATGGATCATTGTGTTAAGGGGACTCAAAAATTAAAGGAGAGTATTCACAATTCCTTTGAATTGCTGGCATCAGAAATCATTGAAGAGGATGGGAAATCAAACAACTAGGTTTTCGGGAGCTGAAGTAATGAAGAAACTAGTTTATGTGGCAATTATAGCTGATGGAGATGGGCCATGGATAGCGGCCGCCACTTCAGGGAAATACATTTTTCTTATTAGAAGTTTAAAAATGATGTCTTAGTATACTTGGAATCATCTTTTGTATTGTGTAGTAGAATGAAACTTTCACTGGTAGAGCTTCACGGTGAGCTCATTGGGGGTTATAGGGGGCAACGCGCCCCTACTTTGGTGGTTAGAGGGCTGAAGGTCCCCAGCCAAAAATCCCAGTTACTGTAGTAACCCAATTTGGGTTACTGTAGCAACCTAGTGCAGGAAGGCTATATTTTTTTCATCCTCTATCAGACTTTCTTTGTGTTCAATAAGAGATAAATTATTGTGATGCTTTGTAATTAAGAATTTATTTTGGACTTTTCCGATAAGAACTTTTTTCTTCTTTGAACACTTTTGACAGCTCTACTTGTTTTTTAATAGGTGAACAAAATGCACTATGGTTCCATTGTTTTTTCATTCTGGTTTGCATTGTTTCACAGTGGTTTCACAGGGGGTGGGGGCTGGGTGCAGGGCGGATGGGTTCAGGGGGTAGTGGGGGTGCATGGGGTGTCCAGGAGAGGGGGCAGTGGGGGTGCAAGAGGGGGGGAAGGTTGGGGGGAAGTTGAGGTGAAGGGGATAGGGGTAGTGGGGGTGAAGGGGGAAGGGGGTGTGGGGTTCAGGGGGGAGGGGTTTCCAAGGGGGTTTCTGTGGGGGGAGGGGGTGTCCCATGGGTGTTTATGGGAGGGGGTGTCCAGGGGTGTCTATGGGGGGAGGGGTGTCCAGGGGGTGTCCAGGGGGAGGGTGTCTAGGGGGGTCCAGTGGGGGGTCCAGTGGGGGTCCAGTGGAGGGTATCCAGGGGGTGTCTAAGGTGGGTGTCTAGGGGTGTCTAGGGGGTGTCTAGCGGGGGTGTCTAGGGGGTGTCCAGTGGGGGTGTCTAGGGGGTCCAATGGTGGGTCTCCAGGGGGTGTCCAGGGGTGTCTAGGGGGTCTAGGGGGGTGTCCAGGGGGTGTCCAAAGGGGGTGTTCAGGGGGTATAGGGGGTCCAGGGGGGTCCAGGGGGTGTCTAAGGGGTGTCCAGGGGTGTCTAGCAGGGGGGTGTCTAGTGGGGGTGTCCAGGGGGGTCTAGGGGGTTTCTAGGGGGTCCAATGAGGGTGTCCAGGGGGGTCCAGTGGGGGATGTCCAGGGGGTCTAGTGGGGGTTCGAGGGGTCCATGGGGGTGTCCAAGGGGGTGTATAAGGGGTGTATGAGGGGGGTGTCTGGCAGGGGGTGTCCAGTGGGGGTGTCTGGGGGGTCTAGTGTGGGTGTCCAGGGGGTCTAGTGGGGGTGTCTAGGGGATATCCATGGGGGGGTCCAGTGGGGGTGTACAAGGGGGTCTCTAGGGGGGTCCAGTGAGGGGTGTACAGGGGGGCCAGTGGGGGTGTCCAGGGGGTGTCCAAGGGGGTGTCCATGGGGGTGTCTAGGGGGAGGGGTTGTCCAGGGGGTGCAGGGGGTGCAGGGGGGTTCTTTCCAGGGGGAGAGTAGTGGTGTTCAAGGGGGGAGGGGGTATGATTTCACATTGGTTCCATTGTTTCACAGTGGTTTATAGGATCAAGGTGAAACCAAAGTGGGTAGCTGCTATTTCTGGGAAAACCATCTATACCCATGGTTCTTTCAACTGTGGGTATATATGCTGCTGCAAAACTATTTATACCCATGATTCAACAAACCGTGGGTATGTGTGCTGTGAAGAAAACTACCCATGGTTTACTTAATAATGGGTATATACTTTTTACCGTAAAAATGAATACCCATGGCTCTATAAACCATGGGTATAGATGTATACCCACGGTTTACCAAAACCATGGGTAAAATGAAATTTTAGTGGGTTATACCCACTGTTTCTGCAAAACCATGGGTATATTGAAATCCCAATGCCTTGGGAGCCCACGATTCATGAAACGGTGGGTATAGCCTATACGCACGGTTTCATTGTCTATAACAATGGTTTCAAACCGTGGGTATAGGGTAATTTTTAAGTAGTGATGCCTAATGGTTTTACCAAACTACAACTCATACTGCCACATGGAAAACCCTATATTTGTTGGTATACAGGACAGAAATAGTCCAACCCATTATGGTTCAATTACCATCACTTCAGGTGTCCATCTGTGATCAGATATCCACATATAATAAATATTAGAAATGACTGGATGAGTTGGAGTGACTAGATGAAAAGCGATTGAATACCTTGCATCACTTAGAAGTCTATCAGAATCAAATAGTGTGAGATTTCAACAAGAAATTTCACCTTTGTTTATTCCTCTAAATAGAATTGGTATTCCTCCTTAAGAATTTGAGGATGCCAAGAATGAAGCCTCCAAATCTTGGAACAAATCGGGAGGTACCTTACTCCATACACAAGGTCTACTCTAACATATCTTAGTCCTTGATCTCAATGGATGGAGAGCTCGTTATGACTCTAACCAATGTAAGTTTCCTGAAGAAGTACTTTGTGTAATGACATAGATTTTTCTTTAAATTCTAGATGGTAAACTTTATAAAACCATATATATCCATGTTGCACAATGTTAAACTACCTAGCATCATCTTCATTATCACGTGATGATAAACTGCATGACATGAGGTCATAGTCGCATGACCTAAAATTGAATAACACCATTTATTTTCACCATATGACATTAAACTGTATAGTTAACATCTCTATCATTTGATGTTAATAAATACCTAAAAATTCCACGAGTAGATACTTCTTATGGACCCTCAAAAGATGGGAAGCTTCCATGTGTAATCCCCGTTCACATTAGTGTCACTCCATAGTGGCACATGGGCCTCCTTTTACAAGTATAAGTCCATAACTTTTTGCATCCTCATCATATGATGATAAACTATAAGATTTTTTCAATAACTATGTTTGGATTGATTCTAATTCCAATGATATATGTAGTGATGCCCGGATCCCCAATCTTGGGTCTAGCTATGATTTTGGAAAAGAAAACTCAACTTTTTTTCCCCATGCATGAATCAAAAATTCACAGGGAACCTTTATAGAACTTATATCTTATAATGAGATGCATGGTGATACCTAGATTTCATGTTTTAGGATCAACCATCAGTCTAGAAATTATAATAATTCCCCTTTCCCGCATTAAGGTCTTATTGGTGGGGGAACAATTTTCAAAAACTATGTGTGGGTTGATTCTCACTCCAATGAGATATGTAGTGGCACCTGAATCTATTATTTTAGGACCAGACCAATTAAACCATAAATCACATTTACTCCATGTTTATAAGTTCAAACTTTCATAGGGAGTCCCATTGTAAGAACTAAATGTGGCTTGATTCTTTCCCCAGTATGATACGTAGTGACTCCTGGTTCTTACACCCTAGTCCAGCCATAATATTGTCATCCTTCCCCAGAAATTCATCTTCATCCTTACCACATGACGTTAAACTATATAGGATAATCAATAACTATATATGGTTTTATTCTGACCTCATTGAAATATATAGTGATGCCTGGATTCTATCTTTTTTCCCATCTGTCGCATAATTGAAATTACCTTATCCTTCACTTGTGCTACACTTGTGTTGTTGAAGAAACCTTTAACTTTCCTTATTTCTCACACCGATAATATATCACATGGTATAAATAGTTTTTTAAATGATCTCTATTCATAAATAATTTTTATCAATTCCCATTGGGGCTATCTTGGTCCTGGTTACAATACCCTAAAAGGAGCACCAGATGTCCTCATCACATGACAATAAACTGCATGATTTGGTTAAGAACTATGTGTGGCTTGATTATTTCTTTAGTAAGACACATAGTAAAACTTAGATACTACACTATGGCCTATCAATGATATTCTTTTTAACATCAAAATCACCCATTTTCTAACCGCATGACGATAAATTGTATGGTCCTTCAAGAACTATGTGTGGCTTGATTCTCACCCATATGGGATACGTAGTGACATCTAGATCTTCAATAATGATCCCAGCCACATAAAAGCATGTAAAATACCCTAGTATATCATTTATGATTCATATCTACATGAGAATATACAATACAAGTTCTCACTTTGTGCGTGAACTAATCAAACTGTGATTCACTATTTCATTTTCACCCTTACTCCACTGTACTAAACTATTTTTGTAATGAAAATTATAAAAATAATAACAAATTTCACTTAATTTTTTATTCAATAATTTTTTTTTATCACTGATAAAAGGGTAAATTTTACTTTTTTGATAATTTCATTGAAGGTGGAGGTGATTTGAAGGTCCCCTGACGAAGTTTAAGAAAAAATTTCCAAACTGCGCAGGATCCAAGAACACCAGTGGACTAAACCGCACACTGCTACTAAACTATGCATTAAAATTGGATGATATATTTGTTTATGGTCCTAAATTCAATGGTCTAAATTTCATATAGAGAAACACAAGTCTCATTCTTCCATCGGTTGGCCCATCTGGATTGATCTATCCAGCACACCGAATTTGAACGTAGTCAAAAGTTGTGTGTTGTGATCTGTCCATATAACAAGATATAGGTGTACAAATGAATCAAAAATTTATTTGGAGATATTAATGAGGTGTTTTAATAACTTTTTATTTTTTCCCAAAGAGATAAAATTATTTCTACCCACCAAAAACAATATTCCAAGTAGTTTTAGATAATCTGTGTGCCCAAAACCACCTTCCACTTTTCTATAAAATGATACCTTGGGCACCTCATTTGGAAGTTCTGCCAGAAGGAAAAGATTTGGTATTTTGGAGACCCAAAGGATTCATCTCCTTATCCAATAATTTTTGGAGTCCCCTATCCTTATAATGATATCAAGGATGAAGGTGAAGTTCCACCTGAGCCTCCTCCTCTTCTCGATGGTGAACTAAATGGTTGAAGATCGTTTAGAGGGAGATACATATACTTGGGAAGGAGTTTCGGAACTTTTTCTTCTACTGGTTTTTTGTAAAATTTTTTAAAATATTTCACTTGTGTTTAATTTGAATGTTCTTCTCTTCTGAATATAATTCCTTTTTTATAATTAAGTGAAACACTTTTTATTTCAACACCGATTAGGTTAAGATTTCATGTGGGAATCTAGGGTTGTTCCTATTGGAAAAGACTAGAATACTATTTCTCTCACACATACATAATATTTTAGTATGATTTGATATCCCTTTTTCAATGTTTTATAACCAAATATTGAGAACATGATTTTTTTCAAGGGGTGATTCTTTGAGGATCGTTTTAAGAGGCAAGAGGGAAGTTGAGATCTTGACAACCCTCAACCAAAATATTATATTAAACCATACAAAATTTTCAGAATAAGGAACTATAAAATATGTGTAGTGAACTTTAAATGATATTATTATCTCATAATTCTAAAACACCACCATTATTTATCAACTATTAAACTCTTTAAATCAAGTCATTTTCTTAAAACTATTTTCAGAACCACCCCCTTTTTTGATCATTTTTATTAAAAATGAACACTATAAACCACTAATGCTCTTTGAGAGATAGCCTAGGTTATTCCCTATAATATAAATCAACCTTAAAATTATAATCAATTTGAATTTTCATGAAAACAGGGTAAAATTTTGGCATTGTTAATGGGGAGAGCTTTTGTTTTTAGTGTGTGTTTGTTATAAAAGTATTACCTATTTTGTAAGTATTTGTTCTATTTTTTTATTCCTTCATTTTTTTAAGTTGATTTTTAATAAAAATAAACATTTTTTAGGCCTTGCTCATGACACAATATTCATCAAAGGAATTAATTCCATTCAAACATGAACAGAATAAGATCTTATGTCATTGAAACCAAGAATCACCAAACAATCCATTGAAGAAGGACACACAAAACATCGATACACTTCTTGATAATTCCTATTCTTATTATAAACCAATATCAAAACTGAAATAAACTTTTATAACATGGATAAAAATAATAGAACACTAAAATAACTAACCTTTCTTGATGTTGATATCCAACCCACTTACATTCAAATACAAGGTGAGGCACCCAATTTCAAACTAAAATATGGTTTAATTCACTTAATACAAAGATTTCATGGACTCAAAAGAGAAGATCCTCATAATCACTTAAATGAATTTAATATTTGTTATTCTACATTAAAACCTACAAATGTGGATGAAGAACAAGTAAATCTTAGATCATTTTATTTTTCATTAGAATACACTAAAAAATAATTGATTTACTATATTAATTCACTAATTATAGGCTGGGCCAACATGAAATATCTTTTTCTTGAAAAATATTTCCCAGCCTCTCAAACTACAACTATGAGGAATAAAGTCTATGGTATAATAAAATCACAATGGGAAACATTACATGAATATTAGTAATACTTTAAAAGTTCGTTTTAAAGTTTACCATGCCACCAAATAAGTGATCAACTTTTAATTTATTATTTTTATAAAGGTTTAATTCCTATTGATTAAAATATGATTGATGCTGGTACAGGTGGTGTCATAGTTTATAAGACACCAATTTCTACAATAACCCCAATTGAGAACATGGAGTAGAACACTCAATAATTTGTTTCAAGATCCAATGTACCCATTCCAGATATCCATGAAGTGAAAACTACTGAATTTGAGAAGAAGGTGGACACAAAGTTTGAAGAGTGAAGTACCCATCTTCGACAACTTGATCTTTCCCAAGGGAAATCCCAAACTCCATCTCTCATCCACTATGGAATATGTTCTTTTGGCACCCATTATTCGGACCAATTCCCCTAACTAAGAGAGACTTTTGAGAGTTTTGTGGAAATATTTCCAGACCCCCTATAACGAACCCTCTAGGTAAGAACCATATTATCCATCCAACCATAGGTGGAAAGAAAACCAAACCTATAGGCAAGGTGGGTATTCAAACCAACCTCAACAACAATGGAACCAACTGGGGTAGAGTAGTGATCCACCGCCACTACCCAGAAATACTAAACCACCAGAAATTCCTTTCCAACCACCCCCTCTAAAACCCAAGCCTAATATAAAAGATCTGATGAAACAAATTTCTAACAAAAATATTTAGTTCCAACAAACCACCTAAGAATCCATACAAGACCTAAAACCCCAATTAAGCCAACTCGCTAACTCTGTGGGGGAAATTCAAAGTCATGGGTCGAGTAAATTTCCCTCTCAACCGGTAGTTAACCCTAGGGATAAGGGAAATGTTTGTTCCATCACCCATAGAATTTGAACTCGACTTAAAATACAAATGACCCCTCCAATATAGTCATACCCTCCTGAGGAAACCACCATCCCAACCAATGTAAATGATCCAAATGAGGTAAAATCATGTCCTGAGAGAATCCTTTCCAAAGGAAATAGTTTGTTTGTTGGTGAGGTTACTAGCCCAACCATTACTCTTCCATTCCCCCAAAGGTCCACCCAACCTAAGAAACAAAAGGAAACTAAACTTTATAGGTAAATATTAGAAACTTTCAAAAACAGTGCAGGTTAACATTACTTTGATTAGTGTTGTGAAGCAAATTCCAAGATGTGCCAAGTTTCTGAAGAAGATGTGTACACACCAAAGGTGACTTCAAGGTGATGAGAAGGTGAGATTAGGGAGGAATGTCTCAGCATTAATAAATCCATAACTTCCAAAAAAATGCAACGATCTAGGAACATTCTCAATTCCGTGCACCATAGGGGAGTATTCATTTTACAATGCTATGCTTGATTTGTGTGCCTCTATAAATGTGATTCCTCACTCCATTTACTCTACATTGTAGGTTGGAGAACTAAATATAATATGACTTGTTGTTCAAATTGAAAATCCAAGTAAGTCACACCCCACTAGTGTGTTAGAGGATGTTCTTGTGAGGGTGAAATTTTTTATTTTTCCCGCTGATTTTTATGTGCTTAAAATGAAAGATGATATGATGAATGGACATTCCCCAATTATATTGGAGAGAGATTTCCAAAAAACTTCCAAAACCATAATTAATTTCCATACTGGTACATTTTCTATAGATTTTGGTGGTGACATTGTCAAATTCAACATCCTTGATGCCATGAAGTACCCCTCAGAAGAACTTTCCTCTCTTTCTCTGTTAATTCAATTGATGCACTCCCTTTCCCTGAAAAAACATATTTTCTTTACCTCAATCCCCTTTCTGAGTTTTTATCATTGATTGAAATGCAAATAAATGAATCATGTATAGAATGTTGTAGTGGTCTAGAAAAATGTCATGCATGTTTGTTAATTGATGATTTCTTGAACACTAAGGATCACATGACCATCAATGATACTACTAAGATTGTAAAATCTAATTCATCGTCTGAGGATGATAAAATTGAGTATTTAGATGAGATTAGTGACCTCTCACTTTCACATACACTCCCATAAATCAAAAATCCCCCTGAATTGGAACTAAAACAACCGGTTCAAGATTTAAAATATTGTTATCTTGATAATGGAAATACGTTTCCTATCATCATTAATAGTTTAATTCCTCCTGAACATGAATTGATACTACTTTAACTTTTTAGGGAGTATAAATTAGATTTGGGATTGACACTTGAGGAAATTCCTAGTATTAGTCCAACAATTTTCACACATCATATATTGTTAAATGATGAGGCTAAACTAGATAGGAAGTCACAAAATCAACTGAAACCAAGCCTCCTAGATGTTTTTAAAAAGGAGGTAACAAAATTATTGGTTGTTGGAATCATTTACCCCATGTCTAACAACTAATGGGTTAGTATAGTACAAGTGGTTCCTAAAAAATCAATCTTATAGCAATAAAAAATTAAAATAATGAATTGGTTCTAACTCATGTGAAGAATAGTTGGTCTATCTATATAGACTATTTCCGATTAAACCAACAAACTAGGAAGGACCATTTCACATTTCCATTAATTGACCAAATTCTATAGAGGTTATCAAGGAAGTCCCATTACAATTTCCTTGATGGGTATTTTGGATACTTTCCAATCCATATTTCCCCTGATGATTAGGAAAAGACAACCTTTACTTGCCCCTTTGGCACATTTGCATATAGGAGGATCCTATTGGGTTTTTTTAATGCTCCGGGTACTTTACAGAAATTCATGGTTAGTATTTTTTGGGATTACCTAGAGAATTTAATGGAAGTATTCATGGATGATTTCAAATTTTATGGCTCTTATTTTGATGAATGTTTGACTAGTCTTGGTTCTATCCTACATCACTGTATTGAAAATAATCTCATATTAAATTATGAGAAATGTCATTTCATGGTGTGACAAGGTAGAGTTTTGGGACATGTCATTTTTGGGGATGGTATCCAAGTATATAAATAAAAAGTGGATGTCATTTCTTCCCTACCTTTCCCTAAAAATGTATGGGATGTGTAGTCTTTTCTAGGTCATGCTAGATTTTACCATCGTTTCATTCATGAATTTAATAAACTTTCACTCCACCTCTCCTGAGTGCTCCAAAAATAAAAGTCATTTGTTTCTTATAAATAATTTGAGGAAGATTTTAATAAATTAAAATAGAGTCTCACTTAACCCCTTATTATCCAACCACCTCAAATGTATTTTCCATTTGAGCTCATGTGTGATACCTCTAACTATGTAGTTGGGGTAGTCTTATCACAAAGGGTCGATCCAACTCTACATGTCATTGCCTATGCCTCATGTACATTGGACCCTGCCCAAGAAAACTACACCACAACTAAAAAATAATTATTTCTATTTTTTTTAACTTGGATAAATTAAGGTTTTATTTTTTAGGGTCCAAAGTCATTGTGTTCTCAGACCATGCATCCCTCTCGTATCTTTTTAAGAAACCAGAATCCAAACCACATCTCATTCAATGGATTCTTCTCCTTTAAGAATTCAATTTAGAAATTAGAGATAAAAAGGATAATGGAATATGGTGGCTAACCATATTAGTAGGATCCATCCATCCTCAAACATTTAATCATGCCCTTGTATTCCCATAAATGACATGTTTCTAGATGAAAAATTATATCAAGTACAATATGATATTACTTGGTATGCCAAAATTTTAAATTATTTGGTATAATATTTCATTCCTACTGAATTCAATAACAACCAGGACAACCATCTAAAACATGTGTCTCATTGGTATATTTGGGATGACCTCTACCTTTGGAACACATGTAGTGATCAAGTCCTCAGGCATTGTGTTCCCAATAGCAATTTTCAGTCTATCCTTAGGTTCTATCACACTCTTGATTATGGGAGCCACATTGGTCCCCAACAGACTGCTCGCATGGTCCTTGATTCTAGTCACTTTTGGCTAACACTTTTTTGGGATGCCCATGATTTCTATAAATCTTGTCCTCATATTCAAAGAATGGGGAATGTATCTAAAAGAAATGAAATTCCACAACAACCCTTTCTATTACATTTCATTTTTAATATTTGGGGCATTGAATTTATGGGACCATTCCCCAATTCCTTTGGGAACCTTTACATTCTTATGGTAGAGGATTATGTATCAAAATGGGTAGAGGCACGAGATATAATGACTAATGATTCTAAGGTAGTTATGGAATTTTTGAGAACCCAAATCGTCTGTAGGTTTGGATTATCTAGGTTCATCATCAGTGAATAGGGTTATCATTTCTACAGTTGAACAATACAATCTCTTTTGTGTCGGTATGGGTTTAGGCATAGAGTGTCTACAACATATCACCCACAAACCAATTCTCAATACGAGGTGTCAAATAGAGAGGTAAAATAGATTCTTGAAAAAATGGTTCAACCCAACAGAAAAGATTGGAGTCTTAAACTCAATGATTCATTATGGGATTATGGTAATACTTTCAAAACTCCCATTAGCATGTCACCATGTTAGCTAGTGTTTGGAAAGAGTTTTCACCTCCCTATTGAGATAGATCATTGGTCCTACTAGGCCATTAAACAATGAAATTATAATATTTCTGGTGCAAGTTCTCAAAGGAAGTAGCATATTCAAGATTTGGAGGAAATGCATAGGGATTCTTATGAGAAATCTAGGATTTATAAAGAGTGAACCAAGTATGCCCATGACCGTCTCATCTTTCATCATCAATTCCACATTGGGAAGAAGCCAGAAGTTACTCCTTTATAATTCAAGGATGATGTTTCATAGAGTTAAGCTTCATTCCCACTATTTTGGACCATACATTGTTACAAATGTCTCTCCATTTTGTGTTGTTTAAGTTAAAAATGAAGAAACGAAGAAAACCTTCAATGTTAATGGGAAGCAGCTAAAGAACTTACATAAATCCATTCTAGAGTCCCTGATGGAGGAACTCCAAGTTCAAGAAGCAGTTTATGAATGACACCCACAAGGTTTTATCCTTCCTTCCCACATTCTATTTTATTATAGTTAGGACACTACACACTTTGGGTGTGGGGTGGGTATATTCCTGGGTTAGTTAGTAATTTTCATCGTCTTTCTTTCTTTTTCTCTTTTTCTCTTTTTTTATAGTATTTTCACTCCCCCCCACCCCATTTCCCCCTCACTTTTATGAAGAAATGTTAATTTTTTTATACCCACTTTATCGTGGAAAATTATTCCTTCTTAATCATATAATTTATTTAAAATTCATGTGTAATTTCTATATTTTATATTGTTTTAACATTCAAAAAAATGATGAAATGTGTGTTTCATTAAGAATTAAATACTATGGTGTAACTTTCTTTTGAAACTTGGTTCTTTGTCAATGAAATAAATGGTTTTATAATTTTGAAACCTTTGAGAAGAATGGTACCATTTGTGTAAGTATTTTAAGGGAAAATTGTGTTACTTAAGTTCTCCACACACCTTCACACCCAACCATGAAGTGTGAATTTTTTTTACTTAATATAAGGTAAATATAAGTTAGGTTACTTTTTCTCTACTTTCCAAAATAATTTTCCATATGTTCGTTCCTTATCTAATCTATTTCATTATTGTATCAGATTTACCTGTGTGTGTGTACCTATTATCTAACTATTGTATGCCCTAAAAAACAAAAAAAATGGGTTGGTTCTTGGCCAGGTCAAAAACCACACTTCCTCAACTTTTAATCATGTTATAATTATTATAATTAGTGTTGTAAGGAGATCAAACATGGTTTGTGAGATGAGTGTGATATTTTTTCCATGTGAAACTTTTGAAAAAAAATAAATGAGGGGAGTGATGAAATATACAACATATAGGGATATCTAGGTTGGAATCTTATGGTTTGACTTCTATGAATGCTTAAGTGAGTGGGTCTTGAAATTTGATTTCAAAGGATGTAGGGTATGTTTGGTGGAAAGGATCATGTAAGTAGAAAATTTTAAAAAAAACATATATTTACTCGATTGAAAGTGGAATAAATATCATGAAATGGTTGTCACACACACACATGGAGAATTAATTACATAATTAAATTTTGAATTATTTACTTTTATTGGTATCATGCATCTTGGAATTTCATTATGATATAATTTTTTAGATGTCTTTTTCCATGATTACTGAGAATAACTCCTCAGTGTGATTTTTTATTTGATCACAATTATATCAAGAATTAAATATTCATTGAATGTTAAATCATTATAAAGTTTTAAATATCTACATACATAATTTTTGAAAATATGAATTTTCTTGAGAGTGAAAATGTTTAGGTGTGGGGGTGTGATCGCACCATGATTCACTATTTCATTTTCACCCTTACACCACTATGCTAAACTAGTTTTCTATTTAAAATTATAAAAATAATAATAAATTTAACATCATGTTTGATTAAATTATTTCCTTTTTATCATTATTAAAAATGGAAATGTTACTTGTTTTGATAATTTCACGGTAGGTGGTAGTGATTTGGAGGACCCATGATGAATTTCAAGAAAAATGGGTTAAACTGTGCAGGATCCAAGCACACTAGTGGACTCAACCTCACACTTCTACTAAAATTTGAATCCAAATGGGATGATATTTTTTTGTATACTCCAAAATTCCATTGGATACATTTCATATGAAGAAAAACAAGCCTCATTCAGCTATCTATTGGCCCATCTGGACATATCTGTCCAACACACTGAATCTACACAAATTCAAAAGTGGTTTGTTGTGATCTGTTCATATCTCAAGATGTAGGTGTACAAATGAATCAAAAATTTTAGTGGAGATATTAAATAGGTGTTTAAAAACTTTTTATTTTTTCATAAAGAGATATATGGTTGTATACCCACCAAAAACAATGGTCCAAGTGGTTTTACACAATCTTTGTGCCCAAAACCACCTTCCACTTTTCCTATAAAATGATACCCTGGGCACCTCATTTAGAAGGTCGTCCAGGAAGCAAAGATCAAGTATTTTGGTGACCCAAATTATTCCAATCCTCATTCAATAAGTTCTAGAGTCCCCTATCCTCGTAGGGGGTGAAAGATGAAGGCGAAGTTCCACCTGAGCCTCCTACTCCTCTCGATGGTGAGCTAAATGGTGGAAAAACATTTCGAGGGAGATAAACATACTTGGGATGGAGTTCCAACACTTTTTCTTCTACTGGTTTTGTGTAATTTTTGTGTTAAATATTTCAATTATGTTTAATTTGATTTTTCTTTTCCTCTGAATATAATTCCTTTGTTATAATTAATTGTAACACTTTTTATTTTAACACTAATTGGGTTGTGATTTCAAGGTGGAATCTTGGGTTGTTCCGATTGGACAAGATAAGAATCTTCTTTCTCTCATACATACATAAGATTTAAGTATGCTTTGGTATCTTTTTTTATATGTTCTAGAAAAAAAATTTGACAGCATAATTATTGTGTCAAGGGGAAATTCTTTAAGCATCGTTTTAAGAGGCAAGAGGGAAGTCAAGATCTTGACAACCCTCAACCAAAGGATTAAATTAAACCATATAAAATTTTCAAAACAATGAACTATCCAAGATGTGTAGTGAACTTGAAATAATCTCTTTAACTCATAATTTTAAAACACAACCTTTATTTATCAACTATTAAACTCTTTAAATCAAGTCATTTTCTTAAAAATATTTTCAAAACCACCCCCCCCCCCCTATTTTGTTCTTTTTTATTAAAAAATCACACTATAAACCACAAACTATCCTTGAGCTATGACCTAGGGTCTTACCTATACTATAAATCAACCTTAAAATCATAATCAATTTTATGTGTCATGAAAACATGATCATGAAACCATATATATAAGAACTATGTGTGGCATGATTCTTATCCCAACAAGATATGTAGTGACGCCTAGGTCTCATGTCCTGGTCCCAGAATCGGATGAAAGGGATTCCAAAATCATGACTGATCTTGATCCAAATGATTCCTTCATTCTCAAAAACTTTTCTCCCAAAATTCATATTCCTAATCTTGGACTCTTTCAGATCTTCATAATCTTTCTTTGGTTCCTGGTGACATAATTTTCGATACCTGAAGGATCCTTTGTGTGATTATGTTGTATGTTCCCCAATTGGCCTTGCATAATTCTCCCACATAATGGAACTATTAGCCAAAAGATACCACTATTTTACTATACAGTATATGCCCTAGTTGGACTTTCATAAAAAATCCCTCATAAAGGGTTTTTCAACTAGTAGTAAATTCACCCTTGGGAGAAGTCTCTTCTGCCATCATGAACATTGATGACAATGTGTCAAAAATTTGGATTTTAAAAGAAATCATGGTTGTCCTACATATTTGTCCCATTTTCTCTCTCCTAATCGAAGAACCCCAAAGACTATGGTTTATAGTTTCCTCCTCTGTGTGTTTGAAGAATATTGGGATAATATTGATCTGAAAGGTCATACATCTCTCTGATTTCTTTGGTGCAATGGTCCTATTCATAAAACCTAAAACTATAGGCATCATACTTCCTACACATGGATTAGGCATACGTAGAGTTCCCACTTCCCCAATTCTTTATAAATTATGACTTGGAATGCTCTTTCCATTTTTAGGTACCTTCCTTTCACAATCCAAACTCCATACATGGGGAGATCAAAATATCCATAATCTTTCATGGCATTTTAGTGATAGAATGTCAGAATTACTAATATATCTTTTTCAAGACTATGTAGTACGTTCCCTAGATGGCCTTGCATAAAACAGCCCACATTACAGTTTTTCAACCAAAGGATTCCATTATTTGACTATGCAGTATGTGCCCAAGTTGGACTTGCATAAAACATCACTCATAACAAGTTTTTCAACCAGTGGTAACTCTTTCTTGGGATAAACCTCCTATAATTCCATTATCCCTTTTTCCCCATACCAATATTTGGATCTAGAGACCCCCAAGTTATAGCTTACAACATTCCCCTCTCATGCCTGAATATGGTAACTCATTTCTATAAAGATTACCAAGAATTGAAGAATAATAAAACATTTTTTCAAAGCTAAAGACCTTAAATTATAGCCCCCATAATGTCCTTGTTGCATGACTTTAAATAGCATAGCATTATTTCCTTGATGTACCACTTTAAACTGTATAGTATAACATCCTCACCATAAGACATCAAACTACACAGTAACAATAGTACCAACATTGACTATCTGAGGATCCTCTAGTGCTGACAACATATCTGCAATATCAAGGATAGGGAAAAGTTATAAACACAACATGATACCCAAAAGGATTGTATATTACAATACCATGACCCTCTTACCCCTATACATAAGCAGGGGAAGATGGATTATCACCTCTTGAATCCTCATCTATTAAGATTATGGATTCATCATCATGAATCTACACCTCCCCTATAGTATCCTCCTCAATCATTAAAGGACCAATACCAGATCCTTTAAGAGAGGAAAGTGATTTAGGTCATGAAAAATATAATCATATTTATAAAGGTGTTTTAAGAAAGTTGTAATATCAGATAACGACATGAAGACTCACTGTGGAACATTAATTAAACCAAATTTAATTCTCTCTTTCAGTTTCTTTCCTAGGACAGTGATGAGCATGTACCACTCTTCTTGGTAGCAGAGACCTAAGGTAAAAATTGAGTAGTTCCTGGTGCCATGTAATGTCCCGGATTTTTTCATATAAAATTTTTGAAAATTTAATGGATTATTTTGAGAACAGGTGCTAAGACGGAATTTGATTCTGAGGCCTGGGGTTCCTAGAATTAATATTCGAACTATTTTTATGTTTATTAAAAATAGCATGCATCTGTGGTTTTAGTAACTTCTAAATGGGTGCACATATCAAAAATATGAGAGAACTATTGAGCTCAAAGTAGCAATTTTACCTTAGACGAGGCCTGATATCATTTAGCTTGGGTTGAATGAAAAAGTTAATTTATGGAAATTTTAAGTGAAAAATAAAATATACTTAAAAAGTTATTTTATTTTATTTCTTTAACATTACCCAGCGACTCCGCAGCGCTATGATGTGGAGAATCAGTTATTCTTCAATGTAGTATTTTAGAAATGATGAAACACATTTAAAATTTTGAAACTTGTTAACATGTTTCCTCCTTTAATCAATGGCAGGAACCAATATTTGAATTCATAACACTAGAGAATTTATCTGGAGTCCAAGAGTTTCCCTGGGGAAGGAGAAGGAAGATCTCTCACTGGCAATAGAGAATGATGAATTCCGACAAGCGATGGATCGAGGACCTTCATGGACGGATCACCTTCAATGAATATTCTCTCCTCTTACTAATTTTATCTCTAGGTAGGGGGTTTATTTCATAGTCTTTCTGTCCCCATTCTTGATTCCAACAATGAACGCATAACAACCCACGAATAGGTTGATCTGCGGTTCGATAGTTCTTATGGGATGGTGATAAAACACAATTTTATTAAATATTTTATTGATAATAAATGATATAATTTCCTCAAATTATGCTAAATATGATCAATTATGGAATATTTGGGATTAGATCATTCATTTGCAAATTTGATAAAAATTCCAGTTTTACCCTTTAAAACATTACTTTAGTATTCAGAGCATAAATATTGTTTTGTAATTTATTTTGACTTAAAACTTTTTAAATATGTTCCTGACTTAATGGGATACAAATTCTATTGAGTACATGAGAGCTGGATCGTGCATTTGAGTGGAGGAAATGGGGCATGAAGACAAATATGGACTGAACTATCCATATTGGACATCACTTCACCATATGGGATGTATCTTCTTCATCCAGGCTTGTAATGGGCCCAAATTTTGAGGGAATCTCGGAGACATGATTATGAACAAATAATCCTTCTATAATGCCAGATAATTATCACTTTTTAGAGGTAAACTATCTAATGAAAGTGGGATTAAATGATTTGTCCGAATTTATGTTTCACATTTAAAAATGTTTTGTAACCCTAGCCCTCCCCAACTCTATTTAACGAAATTTTTCACTATTTGGGGGGGGATTTTAGAGGATTTGGGAAGGTTTGAAAGAAAGGGTGTCTCTTTGGAACACCTCACTACCCTTGTAAAAAGTAAGGCCTTGTGAAAAGTTCTCTTCCAAGAAGGCTCTCCTCTCCCACCTCCTCTTTGTTTTTCCTTGTTTTTATGATTGTAACGTGAATTTGTTTCAATAAATATTCGGTATTATTCTATTTTCATCTTATTATTTTTCTTCTTGGAATTTAATATAAGAGTGGAGATGAGATTTTGTGTTCTCCAATCAATCCATTGCTTATGAAAAATGTCTCCACGATAACAACTCCGCCCATGGAAGAGTGATTTATTTCATAGTTGATATAATCCCTACTTATTTAATTTATTTATTTTGAATCCATAAACATACAATAATTCATAAATTTTGATCAATTAATTGAGTTTTAAATTCAATGTTACTCAATATACTTTCACTTGACCGCGTGGTCGAGCTTGTGTAAATCGTGTGAGTGAAACCTCAATAGAAAAAACTAATAAACTTGGGATGGAATTGTAGGGTTCAAGTCTCATCCCAAACTCAATTAATTCTCCACTCCATAGAGAAGATGTTTCCCTAATTTTCCACTGGCTATAAGTTGTATTTTGGATCACAATCAAAGCAAGGTGTCATGATTGCAGGTCCTGAAGTTAACCTAAGGCCAATTTTCTCAAATATTTGTGGTTGTGTTAATTTCCATAGGGTTCGGAGGTTAACAAGGTTAGGGGATCATAATTGAATGAATTATAATTATATGGGATAATTATAAATTAATTTTGAAGGGGTTAGATTAGATTAACTACGTCGTCTCATATAAGTGTTTTTTAAAGAAACCGTGTCTTTGGTTATTCTTGTCTGTTGTTTAGTTTATTGTTCAAAAGTCACAAAACAAACCCCCATCTTGTGTTTCATTTTTTTCACTTATTTTCCTTTTTTTGTTTTCTTTAAGCCTATTAAGGGTTTTTTAATTCACTTCCTCCTTGAGAGAATGACCTAGGTCAGCCACTGTGTTGTACTTAGTTAAAGCACAAACATTTTTTTGAGAGCGTGTGCGACAACGCTCATCAGATGGATAAACTACGGGATTAAAGGGAATAGATTTGATGATTTTCCTTCTTCGTAATTCTGCTGACATGAATGGGATAAGGTTGACATGAACAAGGACATGTTCCATTTTAAGGGTGTTCTTGTGCTCTTTCTCTCCCATGTTCATGCATTCTTCGCTGACGGACCCATGTGGTAGTGTCGGGATTTTTCAGGAGGTTCTGAATGTGACTAGACCCCCATAGAGATGGCAAGATAATCTTGATCCCATGGAAGTTGTGGTGACGACTGGAGGTTTGTAACGGTGCTCTTGGTTTGAAGAATGGACCACCACGGCGATGGTGGTGGCCCACAAATGAGGATCCATCATCGGTGTAGCCACCCATAGGGAGGAACCCATGGAATGGCGGGTGTGAGTGGCAGATAGAGCTACCAGCTCGATGGCTGGCAGCGGGCCTTGACCAGACACGATAGGGGGCTATGTCACATGGAAAAGGGTCGTAGTCCAGCAAGATCGTCGCAGGGTGAGTCACATGGAATCTGATCGCATTGGAAGCGACAGTCAACTGAATTGACCAGGTGGGGATGTGAAACCTGCCACGTCTCACATGGAAAAACCGGCCCGCTCGAGTGGGATGGGCTGGAGCAGGTGGGTCAAACCGGAAGTTGGTCGGGCCCATCCAAGGTGGGTTGGAACCAACGGGCCAGAACCAGTTGGACAAGTCAACCCAAAGGTCCGGGTTAGACCTATTGGGTCAGGTTAGGTGGGACTCGAGTTAGTTTGGGTTGGGTCGGGTCGGTCGGGTCGGATTGGACCCGGACCCAACCGGCCCCTTTTTACTTAAATGCCCATAAATCTCAAACTATTTGTCTATTTTACAAGTTGTTTGTGGTATTGGAACCCTCGCTACGAAGCGATCCCTTAAATATACTCTATGAAAGTTTTCGTGGAGGTTAGCCTATGGCCTATTGGCTCAAGTAGTAGGTGATCCTAAAGTGATCACGCTAAGGATGGAATCCTATGACGGGTTGTGACCTATACATAGTGTGTCTCCTATAGAGTGTGTGTCCTTTGCCTACACAGAGTGTGTCTCTTGTGCCCATACGGAGTGTGTCTCTTACAGAGTGCATCTCCTATGCCTACAAAGAGTGTGTCTCCTATTCCTACATGGAGTGTATCTCCTACGCCAACACGGAGTGTGTCTCCTACAGATCATGTATCCTTGGATTTAGATATTCCTGAAATTTCATAGTATATGTATCCTATTGTGAGATGACTCTAGTGACTCTTTTGACTGTACTTCTTAGATTCTACACTTTGTGTACCTCTTTAGTAGTCTTCGTTGTGTTTTATCTTTATGATTCATGGTCCCTACTGATTATTGTTTTAATCACCCATGCACAGGATTTTCCCACATGTGTCGTATCTTGTGCAGATGATCGACATATTTGATGGATTACTTGGTAGGGTCAAAGATAGGTGGTGATTCAGGGTGACCCAATGGACATGTTACACTTCACTGACATTCAGACAGCTTACTGTACCAGCTTTTCAGGTAGGGTTTTCTGCAGATGAGATGGAGGAGCTTATACTTTTCTATTTTAATTGGGATTGTATTATGGCCCAATTACCTTTCAGTTTTCACTGTTACTCATAGTGGTTTTCTTAGTGTTATGCATATCTGTTTACTTAGTGTTTTTTATTTTAGTAATTTTTCATGGGGATGGGTGTGTGTATATAGGTTCATAGGAAAATTCCTCCCCTTTGTGTGAAATTCCTACTGGGAGCTAGTCTAAAACCCCTATCCTATGGGAGGGGGGATTGTGGTAGTCACTACATGGGTCTCGGGGGACGAGTCATGATAAAGTGGTATTAGAGGGTGTTCAGTTTTACTTTTGTTTTGGAACAATAGTGTTAAGTGTTTTGAGTTCGGATTTCAGGCCAGGGAACCTTGTGTTGGTGTGACGGTTAACATATCCATACACCAGGACCTTAAATTTTTTTTTCTAACTCGGTGCATGAAAACACTAATTGCATGGGAAATTAATGGTTCATGCATCATATAGTAATTGAGTATATTCTCATGTCCTTCTTGAGTCACAGTCAGCTCACCATGTATACTCTATTGAATGTGGTACATCTTATTCTATTTTAGGATTCTTCCACATAGGCAGCTAGCTAGGATTTCTAGATGTGACCACGAGGATGTTCTGCCTAGAGATGAGGCATCAGTGTAGGGACCATTGCCATAGATAGAACCTCCTTGTGGTGTACCAGTGATACCCCCACCCAGAGAGCAGCAGTTCCTGCCAGCATTACCAATAGAGGATGCACACAGGCTCAGTATGTTTCATGAGTTCCAGATACAGATACCTCCTAGGTTCCAAGGTGATACATATACTCAGGTAGCTGAGGATTGGCTAGAGTCATTTATGTTAGTTTCCTGCCTAGTGAGGACACCTCTTGACCAGATGGTGGTCCAAGCCACGATTCTTCTATAAGGTTTGGTGGGTAGATGATAGAGCTTGATGATCCAGATTCACGAGGAAGCAACCCTCTCCTAGATATACTTTGAGCATCTCTTCGGGGAGGATTTCTTTCCAGTGATGTTACACTCTATGCATATATAGGAGCTCCTTCATCTGTAGTAGGGAATCTAGACAGTGGTAGAGTACTCGATGAGATTCACAGATCTTTATCACTACTCTACAGACATGGTATGAGACCCATTCTTTAGGGCCCATGCCTTCAAGCAGGGATTATGCCAAGAGATCAGGGTGTTAATGATATCCCTTATCATCCCTACACATTCTGGGGTGCTGGAGCGATCTCTACTGGTATAGATCTTTCTTACAGAGTAGGCACCAACGGTGGGAGCTTCCACTGGGCGTTAGGTAGTTGGGTCTTCAGAAGTACGTAGCCAATAGCTAATACAGGGGTCCAAGAGTACTAGACAGTCTAGGGGACAACCCCAAGACACGATATCAGTGGTGTGGAGCTCCCAGGTCAGATCAATTCGGTCGAAGGGAGGGTTGTGTTGTGTGTGAGTCAGTTGGGGACATATGGCTAGAGATTTTCTGACCATCCATATGACCTACTAGAAGAAATTTAAGGGACCACCTAGGAAGTGTCGGAGGTAAGAACAGAGCAGTCCTCTAGGCAAAGGATGTGATAGAGGATTAGGATGAGTGGTAGGAGGTGGACGGAGGTTTGAGGCACTACCACCACCACCCCCAGGTGGTACACCTTGAGCTCATGAAGCTTGTGTAAAGGGGTGAGGCCAACTCCAGGTGATGAAGGATTATGATCCCAAGAATCATGGGATGATTATAGGTAATATTTTTTCCTTTTACAACCTATCTATAGTTTTTATGGACATGGGTTTCTGTCACTCTTTTCTCACCACAACCCTTATTTGAGACATGAGGATTCCAGTTGAACCATTGAGTCGATCTACTTAGAGACTCATACGAGAGGAGATTAGATGATCACACACTCATGTCGATAGTGTTCCATTACTCTTGGGGGAGATAGTTTTGGTTGGGATATCTTGGTGACAACGTCGAGGCCTTATAACTTCATAATGGGTATAGAATGGTTATCCATATTTCATGCTCATATTGACTTATTTAGGCACACAATTCAAAGTGTATGTAGATATGGGACCAATTTTTCATTTATTAGTGAAAAG
Source organism: Viscum album (assembly GCA_963277665.1). Taxonomy (NCBI): domain Eukaryota; kingdom Viridiplantae; phylum Streptophyta; class Magnoliopsida; order Santalales; family Viscaceae; genus Viscum; species Viscum album. The sequence goes on from OY728142.1 coordinate 1,613,876,688, forward strand.
GAAATGTGATCAGTGTAGTATTGACTCATACATAGGAGGGTGAAACTGATCACATAACATCTGGCTAGCATGACCCTCAGTGCAGTGGATGAGATGAGTCCTCAGATTTATGTAGTGGTGGAAGAGTACGAGGACATATTTCTGGAAGATGTTCCAGGACTACCTCCTCATAGGGAGGTAGACTTATTCATTGACATGTACCCCAGGAAGACACTGATATCTACACCATAATATCGAATGGATCCTGTAGAGCTTGGTGAATTGAGGGTACAGTTGGAGGACTTGCATAGGAAGGGATTTGTGAAAGCCAGTGTTTCACCATGTTCATCCCCTATTTTGTTTTCCAATAAGGCATATGGGAGATTGAGGATATGTGTGGACTTCTGAAACCTCAATCATGTGACCATGAAGAATAAGTATCCACTACTAAGGATTTATGACCTCTTTGACCAGCTGAAGGGAGCGAGATGGTTCTTGAAGATAGACCTCAGATCAGACTATCACCGGCTTCAGGTGCGGGATGGGGAAATTCCAAATACGTATTTCAAATGTAACTATGGCCACTAAGAGTGCGTATTGAGGTCATTTGGCATGAAGAACACCCCAGAAATGTTTGTGGGACTCATGAACAGGATCTTCTAGCCTTACCTAGACTAGTTTGTAGTGGTATTTATTGATGAAATCCTGGTGTACTCGATGTCTAAGGATCACATGATACACTCGAGGATGGTCTTGTACTTACTCTGAGAGCACTAGCTTTATGTGAAGCTCTCAAAGTGTTGGTTTTGGATACGAGAGGTCCACTTTTTGGGACACATAATTTCAGAGGCTGGAGTTATAGTATATCCAACAAAGATAGAGATGTTACTTGTTGGGAAGCCACCCAAGAATGTTACTGAGGTGCGGAGTTTCCTTGGGTTTTCTGTGTACTATTGGAGTTTCGTGCCTGATTTTTCTAGAGTAGAAGAATCCATGACATCCTTTACATGAAAGTGGTAACCTTTACTGTGGATGGAGAAGTTTTAGGAGAGATTTCAGAAGCTAATACAGAGTTTGGAGAGCACTCTCATACTGAGATTTCTAGAGGTGGGTGTCGAGTACGTGGTGTTTAACAACACATCAGGGACCAATATAGGTTGTTTCCTAATGTAGGGTCAATAAATGATTGCCTACGATTCACAGTAGTTGATAGCACATGAGAAGAACTATGTGACCCACGATCTATATTTGGCGGTGGTAGTATTCGCATTGAAGATGTGGAGAAACTACCTTATGGGTGAGCTTTTTATCATTTAATCAGACCAAAAAATTATTAGGTATATCTTTTCTCAAAATGATTTGAACCTAAGACAACATTGTTGGATAGAATTCCTCCAAGACTATGAATTCGAGACAGTATATACTCTTGGGAAGGGAAACGTAGTGGAAGATGCTCTCAGATAGAGATTGAGTTCACAACTACAGAACAAGGGCTCGGATTAGTTGGACTCACCTCAAATATCCTTTGTGGATGGAGATGAAGAATATAATATCTATTCGATTTTAGTTACCCCTCCCCTCTTACTAGGAGTCAGGGAGGCATAACTCAAAGATACCAGCTATGGGTCTACACGTGTTCAGATGTCCAGGGGGTATGGCCCTGAAGAATATTCAAAAGGTCGATAGCACTTCATCCTTTTCAAAGGATTCATAGTTGTACCGAAGACATTATGGGAGGAGGTGTTGAGGGAGTTCCATACATCCTCTTTAGCAGTATATCTAGGTGTGGAAATGATATACTAACACCTCTGACATCATTTTCATGGTTTTGGATAAAGAAGGCAGTGGCAAAGTTTGTTTCCAGGCACCTCACTTTTTAGAAAGTGAAGGTCAAGCACCAGATTCCAATGGGTTTGACTCAACCCCTTGAGGTGCCAGAGTGGAAATGGGATGGAATATTTATGGACATTATGATAGGTTTACCATTTACGTCTAGGGGGCATGATACAATCTGTGTGATCGTTGATTGACTCATCAAGTTATCCCACTTCCTAGCGATTTGGGAACAGGGTTCAATAGAGAGCTTGGGATGCCTCCATGTATAGGAGATAGTTCGACTCCATGGAGTCCCATCTATGATATTATTAGATCATGATGCATGATTTAAATCCTAGTTGTTGAATGGATTATAGGAGGCATTTGGGACTCAGCTGCACTTGAGCAAATATTTCCAACCACAGACAGATGGCCAAATAGAGCGGACCATTCAGGTTTTAGAGGACATGCTATGTTCTTGCATCCTTGATTTTGGACATAGTTGGGAGGATCACCTACCTATGGTGTAGTTCATATACAAAAACAGCTACCACTCAACCATCATTATTGAACTGTTCAAGGCCTTGTACGAATAACCCTGTAGGTCACCACTTTGTTGAACTGACCCCAGAGAGTCAGCACTCATGGACCCGGAGCTACTGTAGGATATTACAGAGAAGGTGCAGGTCATCCATGAGAAGATGAAGACTGCATAGATCCATCATAAGTCCAATGTTGATAGACAGTGGAGACCCTTAGAGTTCTAGGAGGGGGACCATGTGTTCCTTCGGGTCTCTCCTCGACAACGGATATGAATATTTGGCTGGGGTGGTAAGTTATCTCCAAGGTTCATCAGACCTTTTCTAATACTATGTATAGTGGGAGAGGTGGCGTATAACTTGTCTATACCTTCATAACTAGAGTAGGTGAATGATATCTTTCATGTATCCCAGTCGAGGAGATACATACATGGCCCATAACACATCATTGACTGGGGTGAGATAGACATTGACGATGAGGAAACTTTTTTGTAGTTACCAGTGGAGATCGAGGATCGAAAGGAGATGATCCTCTGTAGATGATTGATTACTCTAGTGCACGTTCGGTGGTATCATGGGAATATCTAAGAGATCATATGGGAGTGGGAGGATCATATTCGTGCTCAGTATCCCTATTTGTTGGTTTAACCCATTTTTTTGAGTTTGGGGATGTAATGCCCTAAGGTGGGGAGAATATAAAGTCCTAGATTTTTCCATGTAAATTTTTTGAAAATTAAATGGGATTATTTTGAGACCAGGCGCTCAGAAGGCACATGATTTTTATTCCTAGGGTAACCAAAATAAATGCTCAAAATATTTTTAAGTTTATTAAAAATAGCATGTTTACGTAGTTTTAATAACTTTTAAATGGGTGCCTGAATCGAAAATCTAATTGAACCATTGAGCTCAGAGTAGTGAGTTTACCATAGATGGGGCCTAACATTAGCCAGCACAGGTTGAATTCAAATGTTAATTTATGGATGTTTAAGAAGAAAAATAAAATATACTTAAAAAGTTATTTTATTTTATTTCTTCAACGTTACGTAGTGACTCAGTGGCACTATGATACAGTGACTCAGTGACGTTGTAATGCAGCATCATGGCAATGTTGAAACTCATTTAAAATGATGAAACACATTAACATGTTTCCTCCTTTAATTAGAGGCAAAGAATAGTGTTATAATTCATAACTCTAGAGAATTTCCCTGGATCCCGGAAGTTTCCCTGAGGAAGGAGAAGGAAGCCCTCTCGCTAAAGACGATGAACGATGAATTCCAACGATTGATGGATCGAGGATGTTTATGGACAGATCACCTTTAATGGTGATTCTATCCTCTGAATTATCCTCTCTATAGGTAGGGTGTTTATTTCATATTATGTCTTTTCATGTTCTTGATTCCAATGATGAACGCAGACCAACCCATGAATAGGTTGATCCATAGTTCAATCATTCTTACGGGATGGATAAACTACAGGATTAAAGGAAATATATTTGATGATTTTTATTCTTCATAATCTTGCTGATATGAATGTTCTAAGGCCAACACAAATAGTTCCAAGGTCCATTCTAAGGGTTTTATTATGTTCTTTCTCTCCCTCATTCTTATGTTCTTTACTGATGAACCCACGTGGTCGTGTCGGGATTTTCTGGGAGGTTCCGAACATTACTGGACCCTCGAAGTGATGGTAAGATGATCTTGATACCATGATAGTGATGGTGATGACCATAGGTTTTCAAAGTCACTCCCGATTTGAAGAACGGACCACCACATCGACGGTGGTGGCCTATGGAAGAGGATCCATCGGCAGCGGTGTCGGTGGTGGTGTGAAATGGTGCATGGCGGTGCAGCCACCCAGTGGGAGGAACCTATTTCATGGTGGTCACAGGTGGAAAACAGGACTATCGGCTCAACGACTAATGGTAGGCCTTGGTCGAACGCATTAGGGGGCCACATCATGGGGTGAAGGGTTGCAGTCCAATGGGACCATGACGGGACCCTACGACAACCATCGTAGGGTGGGTCATGCGGTGGATGGCCATGTTGAACATGGAGGTCGGCCGTGTTGACCACATAGGAACACGACACCCACCGCGTCTCAGGCAAATGAACCGGCCCACTCGACCGAGCCAGGCTGGAGTTGACGAGCCAGATTGGCAGTAGACCAGGATTTTAGTAGACTAGGCTAACAGCAGGCTGGTCCTAGCCTAGGTGGATCAGAACCAGTGGTTCGGGTTAGACAGGACCTTGGTCTGGTCGGTCTGACTGGGTCAGACCGAACCCAGACCCAACTGGTCCCTTTTTACTTAAATGCACATAACTCTCAAAAAATGTATCCATTTGATGATCCGTTTGCAGCATTGAGACCCTTACGATGATTCAGTCCTTTTGAGATGCTCCATACATGTTTTCCTGGAGGTTGGATTACGGCCTATTGGCACAAGGAGTAGGTTCTCCCAGAGCGAGCACACTAAGGATGGAATCATGTGACTGGTTGTGACCTATATGAAGTGTGTCTCTTATGCCTCAATGGAGTGTTTCTCTTATGTAGTGTGTCTCTTGTTCCCATACATAGTGTGTCTCCTATGGAGTACATCTCTTGTTCCTGCACGGAGTGTGTCACTTGCGCCTACATGGAGTATGTCTCCTACGGAGTGTGTCTCCTTGGATTTGGATATTCCTGGACTTTCTTAGTATATGTATCCTTGTGTGATCTGACTCTAGTGACTCTTTTGACTGTACTTCTTAGAGGATAAACTTCGTGTACCTCTTTAGTATTCTACCTTATATTTTACCTTTGTGGTTTGGGGTCCCTACTGAGTATTTTTTTACTCACCCATGAATGGGTTTCACCCGTACATGTCATGTCTTGTGAAAAAAATCGAAAGATTTAACAGAGTCCTTGGTAGTTCTAAAGATAGGTGGTTCTTTAGGATGACCCAATAGATGTGGTATTCTTTAGAAACATTCAGACATCTTATTGTACCTACCCTTCATGTAGGGTTTTCTACGAATGAGATCTAGGAGCTTGTACTTTTCTATTTCAGTTGGGCTTGTATTCTAGCCCATTTACCTTTCATTTTACATTATTACTCTCAATGGTTGTCTTAGTGGGATTCTTATCTATTTACTCAGTGTTTTTGGTTTTAGAACTTTTTCTTATGGATGGGTGCGTGTGTGCATGTTCATAGGCAAATGTCTCCCCTTTTTGGGAAATTCCTACTCAGTGCAAGTCACCAACCCCGGGTCTATGGGGGTCAGGCTTTGGGTAGTTACAGCATGGTCCCTAAAATATGGTTCATGAAATTACATCACATACATCATGGTCTTATAACCTGAGGATAGTTTTATAGTTCAGAGGTCTTTATCCACTATCTCAATAGGAGTGACCATGGGCCCATATTTCAGTGACCCAGATTCCTTTACTAATGCTTCTCCTTATTATTCTATTCCATACTATAAAATAAATTCCCCTCAAGATTAATTATTGTGGGTGAAAAATTTAGTAAAATAAGAGAAGAAAAGAGAACTACATCGGAAAGGTTAATATAAATTTCCCATTCCTCCTTAGGATTAATAGTTACCCCTTAAATCACTAATCATTCCATCATTTTGGATACTCATTTTGAGGTTGAGGCTTGATCATAGGTTTCGTATATGAAATACTTCATCTCCTAGTGATACTCCATTACCTCATCCAAATTATTATCTAGATGAATATTTGATGGATCTATAATATCACCCAATATCAGGATTCGTAGGTTGACCTAGAGAAATTTCCATGCATCCCTAACATCACAAGTCATGTTCTCCTAAAATTAGATTTTTATGAATTAAATGTAGTTTGGATTCAGTGTGGTTGGAGGTGGAGAAAAACTAACTCCCTATAATGGGGAAACCTATTTATACCTTCCTTCTTCTTTAGAAGAATGAGGGGATGAGATGGGGCCTTCTCCTAATGATGATGAATTGACCACCTTAACATTGGAGGTGTTGTCTTTTCAACCCTAGCCTTCTAGGTGGTCTCTGTCTGAGAACATTTTGAATTCTTTGAATCCTCTACATCATCTTTGGATTAGGCATTCTTTTTGCACATTCCATGACCAGTAGTTATTATGGCCTTCACCTGATAAGTTCCCTTTGTCAACTCCCCCTGAGGGTATGAAGAAATCTATTCCTCAATGTATCTGACCTCCAACACAATTGATTCCTCTAACAGAGGTAGTGTGATTGAAATTTTGGATGCCTCTAGATCCATTAGGATCCATAACTTTTTAGATACCATCGTATTCTTCTCATTCCTAACATGCATATGGGGGAGGTGCTTGATTATTGAAGACATTTTACTAGAAATAAAACCAATAGGGGGCATAAGCCTCATAGATAATATCACTGTAAATATGGGCTACCAGTATGCTATCCCTTTAGGGATGGACCTATTATCTCCCAACGTGCTCTCCTGAGTATGCTTCTTTTCTTCTTCCTTGTCTTCCTTCCCCCAGTATTGGAGAGTTCTTCTAAACATGTTTCTCTTCTGATGAGATCCCTGGAGTGATCTCCTTTCTTCTTCCTAGGGTTTCATCCCCATATGTTCTTTCCCAAAGTGTCTTTCTCGATTATGTCTTCTTCTTATCCTTATTTATAGGGTTTCATTCCCCCGATTTTGTTTCCTTTTTGTTTAGGGTTTCACCCCCAACCCCCTTTAGCTTTCCATTTCTTTTTTCTTATTTGGATTTTAGTCTCGTTCTTGTATTAGGGTTTTAATCCCATTTTCTTGTTCCTTGTTCCATGGTGTTTTAGGATGTGATTATATTTCTATTGGGGAGTTTTGATGGAGTTGTGGTATCTATTTCACTAGAAAGGTTCATCAATGTTTTTTATGGTGAGTCTGATGGTTCTTTCTTGGTCGTGTATTGCTATAGAATTCTTTCCTGCTTGTACTACTCTTTGGCCTCTAGATCCATTACTTCCTTTCAGGTCGGTAAGTTTTTATGATTTCTAAGAGGTTTTGGGTTTTGTTGTGAGTTGTGGTGGGGGTTCTGGATGTCTCTTCCTACATTCAGAAGATGGTGGGGTTTCGGTTTGGTTGGGAGATGTTGGTGAATATCAGGACTCTCTGTGAAGGCTCTATACTTCTCCTACTCTGCTCTAGCTTCAGGTACCACCTATCCTCCCAGGGTCAGTATTGAAAGGTGGCTATCATGTAAGCTTCTGAGAGGTGTTGTTCGAGTGTATATTGGTGTTCCAGGAGGAATAATATTCATTCAGTTTATGGTTGGTGGATGAAAACATGATGTTGTGATGAGTTTCAATGTTCTGGTGTTGTGTTTGAATGGCAACACTGATGGTGGTGGTGGATCATATTTTATGTAAGTCATGATGATGGAGGTCTTGTGTGATAGTGTCTACAGTGTTGTGCAGGTAGTTGACATCAGAGGAGAGGCCGACGATGAAGAGTTGGTGAGGATGATGACTTCAGTGATGCGACAACATGATGGCGGTGATAGTGATGAGATGCCAAGTTTGGCGATGTGATGATATTGGTGAGGTGAGTTTTAAGGTATCCTCATTATGTATTATGGTTTGTGGATTTATTTTGGTAATATTATGTTTCTAGGTGATTTTTGGAAGTTTTTGCAATTTGGTTTTGAATTTTTAATGTTAAAAATTTTAACTTTGAATCTGGTGTGTTGTGGTTAAGTGGATGGGGGCTTTGTGTGGCTCTCTATGTATGGTTCCCACTTAACCAAAAAGTGTCTTTTAAAAAAATAAAAAAATGGATTGTGGTATATTATCCCTGAATGCCATCATATACACCCTCATCTTGTAATTATTCTCCTTACCATCATCAGTGAACGTTTTGGTTGGTGGATTATTGTGAGTAAAGAAATTAAACTCCTTAGATACATTCAGCACCTTCAACGCAACATCAGGCCTCAGGTTCAGAGGATGAATCCCAAAAACGTTCTAGAAAAATGGGTAGAATAATATTTCAGAGATCTTAACTGAACTCAACATTGAATATGAGCTAAAATGCCTCCATCCAGCCCCACCATAACTAAAATGGACCTATAATTCTAAATGGAAACTTCCCATTGTATGTGTGTAGAAAACAATAATAAATCATTTCTAAAATAGTGGAATCCAATCCTATATACTTCCTATATGATAATTTATCCACTATGAAAAAAGTCCCTTGCCTCACACAACCACCGAATTCATAGACTAGGAGCAGATAAATTCTTATCCACATGGAAATAAATCTGACCAAGTGAATCCTTTCATTAATCTTAGGGTTAACCTCACAACCCCGATTCTTTTACTCACCCTTATCTAATGTAATTCAAAACATTCTTGAATCACACCAATTATCTATAATGGAAAAAATAGTAGTATGCTTTCAAATAGGACCTTCTCCCACTGATTATAAGAAATCCCTCATCCACATTTATGCACTAACATAAACCCTAGGAAGAGGATCTTGGTTTTTCTATAGCTTCTTTACTATCTTGAAGAGCTCATGAGCCAATGGTTGTGTACTCTCAGTGTCAACCCACATTAACTTTAGTGGGATAAACTCATCATACATCTCCCCAATAATAGTAACCCTAGATATTTGGTAGACATCCCATAAGTTGATGTCAACTTCAACATGCATCAAGTGAAAGGAGTTTGTTGTGGACTTTATCATCTCGATAATTCAAGAATAATGTTTGGGTTCTTTTAAACATAGGTTTTTCCTACCCAAAAAACCTCATAAATATGAACATCTTATAGATCCTTGAATCTATGAAAGTTGGGCACACCCATAATTCCCACATCCACTCAAGCCTAACCCCCCTCTAGACCGAAAGTACTAGTCTTCTTTTAATCCTTGAGTTTGATCTATCTTTGAATCACATAAAGTTAAGTCATAACAATGAGGCCTTGACTATTTGATATGAGGCTTAATATCTGGATTGCAACTACTATGATTCAAAAAATAGCTGATAGGGATTTCTCTCTCCTTGATGAAAACACCCTTTGAGGAAATGTTGTAAAAAGGGCAGTTGATGTGCTTCACAATCCAAGTCTTCAAAAAGTATTTCTTAAACACTGGAATATGGGAATCCTTCCAAATTCTATGTCTGTATAGAGTCAAGTAGTCTCTTCGTGGGTACTTTTATTGATACAGTATAAAATACTTCTCCAAATTGGGAAGATTAGTTTCAAATATATCATAGTAATCAGATCATATGGATTTTATCATTTTCGTTTGACACACAGCAGCTTGATCAGTCATAGTCATTGAATCATTCATTGAAAACCTACAATAATGAACCAAATTATCTCATTAAGTTGAAATATTGACATAATAAAATTCAAATTTTAACTTAGAATAATCTAGGAATTTGGAAAAGGAAATTCCCTATGTAAGTCCCTCAATAAGTTCCCTTGTTGAGGTAGTCTCGTACCGCACTTTCGACTAAGTCCTCCACGCAGTTCCCTTGATTAGATGCCTCAGTTAGACTTTTCACCAAGATGGATCTGTGTATCCTCATCGCTTATGTGGTTGTACCTTGAGAGAACCTTTGGGAGACCTTCGTGGAAACAGATCATGATGTAGCTGAACAGACGACCTATGTGGAAAGAGTGAAAATCAAAAACTTCAAATATGAGGAAAACAAAAAAGACATGGGGTTATTCATAGACACATACAGACTACCCCGCGTGCCTATGTTGACACCCTGCATGGAAAACCTATGTGAACACCCTATGTGAAGCACCTACGTGATTCAATGTTTCGCCCCTCATAACCTTTTCCAATTATTTTTACCTCAGGACTAGACCCTCCTCTTTCATTCGGATCCAATCCTGAGGGAGGGATTTTTTTGACACTCCCTTTTTATCAAGGATGATGAAAAGATTATGAAGAGTGTGTTGGGAATGATCAAGTTCTAAAGAGTATTAAAGAGAAACAAGGGACTTGACCAAATCAACCAACGCACACATTACATAGGTCACATAGCTACCCTTCACGGGCTAAAAGGGAAAGACACACCTATGTGGGATACCTGCATCATGGCCCTATGCGGAAAAACTTCTTCACCTAGGGTCCCATATTTTCTTATAAATAGGACCCTTGGGATACTTATTTGCATAACTGAAAAATTATAAGATACCCTCAGAGCTCACATTGCAGAGTACATATGCCCAGGTCCCCCGAAATTTCTTTGGTAGCTCTCCAAAACAAGATATAAGAGAGGGTTAATGAGGGGTAAACAATATCAAAGTCCTTCAGGCTCTAAGAACATAAGAAACCTTCACATGGACTATTATACCCTAAGAAGAAGAAACTTTTGGGTGGACCATCTCCCTCATCAGGGGCCTACATGAGACGCTCTCAGGGACATCAGAGGATACCCATGGTGTCTTGGCTAGATCCTCACCTGTGTGTTGTCACCTCAAGGAACTATTGCCTGAAGCATACCCAGCTCGTGCAAGACTTTTTCCCCATGCATGAATCACTTTCATTTCCTCCAAGGACCTATGTAGTACACCTGCACAGCAGACCTGCACCATCCACCTATGATCAGGACCTACGCAAGTCACCCCTTGAGCCTCTTCCAAAGCCACCTATGGCATGGATCCTCTATCCTTGGTTCCCTTGTCTAAAAGGGACCAAGTTGAGACCTCCAACAAGACCTCCTAACTTATAAAACTATGTTAAAAGGCATACCAGAGTGTCCCCATTTGGATTTATATTTCTACAATCAGAGTTTTACCATACTGGTCCTACCTGATAGATAGGATCCTTAAGGAACATGTAGATTTTTATATCTATGATCATGAGGACCCCTACCACAAGAACAGTGTTGGGAAATTCTCAATCTTAGAGGATTAGGGTTTGGACCATGACTTAACATTCTCATCTCTAATACCTAGAGAATCTAGTTGCTAATATGGGGGGATAAGGATCAGCTTTCATTTCCTTTTAACATGGAATGACATCCTCCTCCCTTGCTACGTGACTAATTTTTTGGAATCCATCCTGGAGTAATCCCCTAGCCTTTCATATAGGAGGTTTCAATATTTCTCTTCTCTACATCCACATCCTTCACCTTCATTCCTTTATTACCTTGGAATCATTTCCAATGTAAAGTGAAGATAGGGAAGTGGCATATCCCTAGCCTCTTCCACTAGTGGAGAAGTAAAATTGTGTGTTTTATCAAATCTACTGCTCCCTCTTGTTTCTCACACTGATCATGACTCGTGTGGTCTTAGAGGTTAGTGATGATAACGACACCCGAATGATCCACATAAATGGATTGAAATAGGATAAATATAATTCATTGTTACAATCAAATCGGGATATATAGAAAACCCACTTAGGGTCCGATCACAATGAGAATCCTCCTCAGGAGTAATCTTCAAACATAATTCTGTTAATCTAGAAACCCTTTCTAGGAGTGAGCCCCAAGTTAATCCCCCAAACTAACATGAGTTAAAACTTCCCCCATAGTCCCATTTTATAAGGTCTCCCTATTTAGTAATAAGCCCCAACTTAATCCTCTCAAAGAGTTATAACCCCCACCCACCCACCCCTGTGATAGAAACCTTTTAAGAGCGTCCATAGGTGGAGTTCCTCATAACTAAACTACGTGGTCTTTGATTACCCTCCAAGAGGGATGCATAAGAATCCTCCATGAGGTTCAAACACAATATTCAAAATCAAATATATTATCCCTAGGCCAAATTTCCTATAGGTTTTAATTTAACCTGAGAATCCACATCTCTCACAAGTTCTTGTTGTTGCTTCAGTATAAGTCCCACACCAATCCTTGATTGGGCACCTTTCTCCATACACATCCTTACCACATGATGTTAAACTATACAGTTAGGTCCTTATCACATGACCTTAAAATGTATGATGTTCCCTCATTAAGTGTCACTGAACTATATGGTTTATGATTCTTTTCACAATGATACATAGGAACCCATCCATGGTTCTGATCCCAACATCAAAATAAACACCATCTCCCTGGGTGATGATAAAATCTAGAGTGACCTTTGTCTCCCTATAGGACAATAAACTCTAGAGTTCCCCACTGTGTGGATAGAAAATAACCATCGTCATAATAAAAAAATAATCTATAAGTAGTACATAAGAGGATACCATTAATGGAGAAACTCAAATATATACAGATATCCCCATTGATGAGGACCTCAAATACATAAAGATGATTCTAGGATCTATACATGATAATAATTAATTGTAAATAATGGGTTGAATCACATAATAATTGATAATTAGTGAAGTATTAATGAACATTTCTAAAATCTATAAGAGTCCAGAAGTAGGAAATAATTACCCCCAAAAGGGTGTGATGAGCCTGACCTCCCATCCTTTTGACCAATGTGATTTCTTAAGCATCATTAGTCAAAATACCTAACGAATGTTTGAATTTGGAAATTAAGTACCTTTTTATATAGAAACAATGGGTGTTTCTGGTTCTATGAACAAACACATTGGAAACTGTTCAGAAATAAAAAAATCTTAATAAGGTCCCATTTCCATCAGAAATAGTCATGTTTGGTTTGAAGATTAAAATATTCAATTTTTTTGTATCTTAGGAGAAAATGGTATTTATTTTTCAAGTTAGGATGGATGATATAAATTTGTATAGGGTTTTTTGGGATATAACCATTATATATGATTGATTTTGATAGAACTATGTAATAGTGTTTTGATTTGGGTGGTTATCTTGGAATTTAGTTACTTGTGTGGTTGTTTTAATATTTTAAAGGAGAACATTGGGTTAATATAGATGGATTATTATTTTGATAATGATTTGAATTGAATTTTTTTAATTAATACTTGAATCATATGTATTTAGTCTTGAGAGGATGATTGGGTTGTTATTCAATTGTATAGGGATGATAATTATGGTATTGGTTGTTGGGATTGTCTTGTTTGGTTGAAATTCTAAGAGATATTGAGGTTTTGAGTGTTAAATAAATAAAATATCATTAGTTTTGAGTTTAAATGATTTAAATTCTTCATTTTTTATTATATATTGATATGTTAATCTTTGATGTGATGTTTTGGGGCCTAAAAGTGAAAATTGGGTGCAAATTGGGATTTTTTGGCATGTTGCACTGGTAGCCTAGAAAAAAAACATGAGTATAGTGCATGAAAAATATTAAAATTAATGGGTATCTGGGTAAAAAAAATTATAAGATAGTGAGTTTCATAGGTAATATGAATTCCTATGAAAGTTAACCAATCATGTTTAAAAAATGGATCATTCAGAGGCATGTTTTTTCATGGGTAAAGTGCACAATCCAAGGTCCATCCATAATACCTATACAATGTGGAAAATGCCTTAAAACCCATCTATTACCCTATTTTGACCCTATAAAGTATTCTTGGATTTTTTTATGGTCATTGGAAATTTCAAATCTCCTGCATCATGTTTAAAATAGAGGTCCAACTTCAAACAACCATAACTTTTGATCATGGGGTTTATTCGAGTTTTGCAAGATTTAAAATCAAATAAAGTGAATAGATATACAATGTTTGGTATATGGGGTATACCACATTTTTTAAATATTAAAAATAGGATCGATATTTCTCTAAAATTGGGCTTTAAGTTAGGGTTTTTTAATTGTGTACATTTTTCATATATTTCATTATAGTTAAAATGAATCTTCCCATCCTTGTATGGTTTGTTTATAATGTGTTTCTTTATTTATAATCATATTATTATGATATTATTGTATTATTAGAGAATTTTCCTTGAGATAAAATTGGTTTAATGTATCTCTTATTTGTTTGAGTTTTTTTAATCTACTACTCATGGTGTGATTTTTCTTTTTAATAGTCTCTTAGTTGTGTGTCTCTCATGTTAAGGAAAGACATGGACTATATGGGGGGATATTGAGGGATTTATTCTCCTATTTTTATTAACTTTTAATGTTGTTTTTTAAGATAATTTCTTCTTTATAGTCTATTTTTTTTTATGAATTAGTGCTTTTTTAGATTTTATCTTCTATGTTTCTTTTCTCTTTAGTCTATAATACTTAAATATGTCATGGGAAATTATTTTGGTGGGGAGGTCTAGGTTAGATTTGGTGATTATTATTTTTTATGTAAAATGGTATTTGAAAAGAATATTTCACATTTAATAGAAGTTTTATAAAATTTTAACACTATTTGGTTTTAGAATTAAGTATAGGTGTAACATCCCCATCCTGATTCCCTCTACAGTAACCTAACTAGAGTGTCGCATGACCATTGTCATGACTCTCCATATTCTAAAAGTTATTGACTAGTAGTTAGTGTCTAAGATGTTACATTGGTTATACTATACCATTATATTAGAGTGAATAAATCAATAGAAATAACCAAAAAACATTCACAATAATAATTATATTATAGAAGAATTCAACAAACAAGAGTCATGCAATAAAAAATAAAATATAGCATACAATTATACAACACAATTGATCACCCACCAATAATATCACATATATAAAATGATAAAAGGGGAACTAAATATAGAATAGGTTCTACTTCCATCCCTCATCGTCACCTTATCTCAATCTCCAGACTTTGACCAAGCTCTCTAGCTCGATCATCCCATATTGGGCCCCTACCCTACCTGAACCAGCGAACATAAAGTCTTATCGGGTACCAATGTGTCAGGGATACCCGAGTATGGTGTGATTAAACTCAATATAACATCACAAATGGTATCCCTAACATCACTTGTGGATACATTTCATGAACAAGTGATATTATTAGGATAATAAATAAATTCTGAAATTATAATAAAATAATCATCATCAGTCATCATGTTTTAAAGTGAAACCCAGGTTCAACCTACCTACTTATGTTAGTTTTATATATCTTTAAGAATAAATAATACCCATCAAGGGATACATTGGCCTACTTATAATTATTAAAAATAATTTCAACTAGGATGAATGACATTATACACATAAATCAGTAGGTATATATCATCACGAAACTGGGGGAATACCCATTCCCCATCCTAAAAAACATATATCTTATCATCAAGAACTCAAGTTTATACCCACTACCCACCCTGGAAACCTATATCACATTATCATGAACTTATGGATATACCCTCTCCCCACCCTATATGCGTATATCATATCATCAAGAACCCAGAGGCATAAATTCCCCCTACCCATAATACATATATCATATCATTTGGAACCTAGGGAAAACATGCTCCCTGGATAAGAAACATAATTCACATCATTTGGAACATAGTGGAAAACACACTCCCCACCTAGTAATCATAATTCATGGAATTTTTAACCCAGGGGAATACACACTCCCCAGATAGGAAAAATAAGTCATATCATCAAGAAACTTAGGAGTTTACTTGCTTCCCACCTGGAAACACAAATAATATCAAGGTTTTTGAATCCCACTCTTTAAATCTCATGGGTTTTCCACTCACCCAAATACATCACACATCTCCTAGGTTGTAATTTTAAGAACACGGTCTAGACTTATCACTGTATTCATTCAAGGCTATCACTATGCTAGCCACCCTGTACTAACCCTCTCTAGGGTTAACATAATATTAGGTCACCTAAAAAGTACCCTTAGTTCATGTCATAGATCGGACACTCTACATGGGATTATCTCACATATTTCCTACTCTAGGACCCAATACCATAATTTATAGGGAATATCATCCCGCAATACCACCATGATCGCATCATAGCCTAATCAGTCTCATGGGTAATGTTATGTCAGCATCACACTAGAGGGATTTCCTAAACCCCATCTCCCTTCCAAGCCCATTTGGATAGTCCTATCACACTCAACATAACACATAAATCCTTAATATAGTATACTCATCTGTGAACATTCATAATAGTGGGGTAGGAATATAAGACCCATACTCATCTCAACTATCCAAAAGGATTTAAGGTAACCCAAGGTTCCATATGACCTATCCCTATGTCATCAGTTCTCAAACCATCACACTCCCTCGCATAGAGGGTCCTAAGGGAACCTATATCAAGGAATTATAGGTCTTTTTCACTTCATTTATACCCTTATAGGGTCCCAATGTAAAATGAAACACATATGGTCAACCCCTTGTCCATTGGAAGCCAATGAATTAATCAAGTGTTCAAGGGTCCATTATGGACCTTAACACTTTTGTCCTATTTATTGGGATTTAAGAGGAAATTTTTCCTTTTAAATATAAGTTCGACCACACACCATTGTGATACTATATATTACATGATATATAATCAAATTAATATATCATAGAGAGAAATTAAAGGACAACTTACCTCATATAGAGTTATTCCCTCCATACAAGATCAAACACCATTTCCTAAGATCTTCTAAGCTCATATGAACACCTGAGATCCTATCTCAGGCCGCAAAATCCAAAAAAAAATAATTATAACATATTATAATTAATTATTTAATTTAATTAAAAATTAATAATTTCCTAAAACATAATAAGTGGTGTTTACTCAAAAAAATCTTGAGCAATGACATACTAATATCTCGTGGCATGATCCTAGCACATCATTATACAAAATACCTAACACCTAGCACCTAGAAAATAGATAACTTATTCTAATTTAATCAAATACCCTAAATAAATTAGAGAATAATATTACCTCAAATGAAATAGTTAAATAAAAAATGTGACCATCATCGTAGGATGTCCTCTACACTTCACATGAAAATCCCCATTGTTATGATATTATTCCACTATGCTTCATTAGAATAATTAACAAAATACTAGGCCAGAAACATTGAAATATAAAGGATAATAAAGTACAAGAGGGATGGAGGAATAATAAGAGAAAAATAACCTCAATCATCCATACAATTCCACCAATAACATCCCCATATAAAGTTGGATAAGGAAGGAAGGAGAGAGAAGACCTCCCTAGTTTGACCATATGAGAGGGGAAGGAATGGGAGGGATAAAGCATAAAAATAATGGGGGAATGGTTATTTTAAAATTTTCAATAAAATTTGGAAATTTATTAGTTTGATTTCATGTTTTTCTAAACCATTCACCAACCATTCATATTTCACTATCCCATGTTTCACCCCATCATATAGTTCAGCCGCATGATTTTTTGAACCATTAACTAACCATGAAGCTCCCTCTAAAAACTATAGAACTATATATGGATCTCCTTGTAATATTATCTCTAACCATGTTCAAGTCATGCAATAACTCCTTAATGAAAAAATATACCCTTCCTATTTACTCTAAAATTCAACATGGTATTTCATAACCATGAGGTAACCATACGAAAGGGAAAAACCTCCCAAAAATTAAAAATTTGAACCCAAAACTTTTGACACTCGTCATAGAAAACAAAAAACCTCTTAGACCTTGATTAATATCCAAAAACAATATCCTATAGATATTCCAACTCCCAAAATTTTGATCTGAATCTTGATTATCCAAGCATCCACTACTTTAAGGATGGAATTAAAATTCCTTCTAAATTTCAAAACTTGTAAGGAAATGGGTCTTTATAAGCACCCCATCATACCACTTATCTTCTATAAATTTTTTTAGTGATCTTTTAGCTATCCATACTAGCCTACCTTGGTTTTTAATTTCCTCATTATCATCACTAATACTGAGATGGAACTCAACCACATCTGTCTATTCTGAGATACCAAAGTGTCATTAACTAATTATTTCTCATAAATTATGGTGGTTCCCACTATAA
This sequence comes from Viscum album, assembly GCA_963277665.1. Lineage (NCBI taxonomy): Eukaryota > Viridiplantae > Streptophyta > Magnoliopsida > Santalales > Viscaceae > Viscum > Viscum album. Next base: position 1,613,894,764 of record OY728142.1, read on the forward strand.
GACTAATCTCATAAAGGTCAATCCTAGACCATAGTGCTCTCCACTATGATAATTTCATACATAAACACTCTTTTAGAAGTATAAAAACATGCTTGATGTGGTTTCCACCTCACTAAACCCAATTCCATGTAAAAACACTAGTTAGGTGATGGAAAATTTTCATTCATAGATTTTTTAAATTAATTTAATTAATTTGTGAATTTAATTAATATTTTTTAATGATTTTTTATTTTTTTATTATATTTTTTGTTAATTGTAAATTTAAACATGATTTTTGAAAAATAAAATAAAATAAAATATATTTTTATGAACTTTGAAGTGAATTAAATTAAGTAAAAATAATGTTTTTTTAGATTTTAAAAAGAGAGTCAAACACCACTGGCTGATTAAGGATATTTTTCAAAAGGAAAGTAAATCCAAGGAGTAATAGGATCCTAGCATAGGTTGGCACAATGATTTAAAAGGATTTAAGATACAAAGAGTCTTGGTTCATGGGAGTCATTTAGCATGACTGTCTCCAGTTTTATCCCATTGGTTTCCAATAGTCTTACCAATTCTATACTTCCATATAAAAAACAAAGGTTGCTTAGTCATAAGTTCGACTTGGGACACATGTTCTCATATAATTTACCTAATTTACCAAAATGTTTTCATGTTGAAATAAGGTCTCTTCATATCCATCATACATAACCTCTTCATATTCATCATTAATCTTATGTCATAGATCTACCATTTTTATTATAGGATCTCGATATATAGATTGCCTATTTAGAGATAGACATGTCTCAAGGATGATATTTGTATCACAATACATTAATAAGATGATACGAAGTTTGAATCTATGTTTTATCCATTTTTTTACTATGGATGTCAGAATTTATGAAGATTTTGTGATTTTATCATCAATTTTGGTGTCACATCAACTATTTCATGGGGAAGGATCAGTTGTTTATTTGAGATTGCACCACAGGACACTGCCTTACACTATGGGTTGATCTATATAATAGTTATGGTAAAGTTATATAATGGTGTTTGGTGAACCTATTTAAATTTTAGTTTAATGGAATTTAAATTTAAATTTAGGCTTTCTGAGGGTCCTCACTGAGGAGCTATAATGGCTTGCATGGAATGATGGAGCTACGATGTGGGTGGTTTCGATGTATTGGAGACCCTGGATTCAGTAGTTTTATGGGTTTTCTAGATATAAGATATTATGGTGATGTTATTCCCATTTCACTGTGGAAGAGAAGAAGGTATGATAATACTTTTCATAGAGAAGGTGTAACATCCCAATATTTTGGATCCTTTAAATTAATAATATCTTCAATAGATTGTTTCCCATGAAACACAAAAATAATGAAACACCTAACTAAAATAAACCGTTACATATTAAAATAATATAAATAATATAATCATTAGTAGAAAAAATATAATAATCAATAAAAATAATTTTATATTATTATTTTTCTTTGATTAATATTCTAAAAATGGTTTCTTTTGAAGAACCATTTATAAAAAGGTATTGTATTTTACCCTAATAAATTAAATTTATCACAATTGAAAGTGTGTTATAATAGTTAATATTTATATTTATAAACTAATATATCAACATTAAATTATTAATAAATTTATATGAAATATTATAAATAAACTTAAAGTTTAAAGTGGTTTTTAAGCGTTTTTTCTTTATATATTGTATATTATTTTAAAAGATAAATTTATAAATTTTATAATTTGAATTTGAAGAAATTAAATCTTTTTTTATATTAAACCTTTAAATATTATCTTATTATTAATTTATGATATTTTTCTAAAATAATTTTTTTTAGTGAAAATATAGTTTTTATCAAAACTGTAACTTTTTATGGCTTTATCTTTATATGATCAAGACCTAAAAATTTATAAAACATTTTAATTGATCAAATATTTTTTTAATTAGTAAAAATATATTTTTTAAAGTACTAGTATGAATTTATCAATCCAATTTTTAACATTTTATAAACTTATGTAATAGTTTCAAATAAAAGAAATTATTTTTTATCTTTTCTTTTAATTAAATATTATTTTGGTAAAATTAGTTTTTGGATTGATTTAAAAGAAAAATAAATTTTATTTATTTTAAAATAAACCAATTTTAATTATAAAAATAAAATTAAATGATGATTTTATACTACACATAAATTTTAAGCTTAAAAATATACTTTTTCTAAAAATGGGTTTTCACACGTTACTTGTTCTAGTATTAAAATTAATTTTTATTAAAAATATAAATTTTACATGATAAAATGGATTTAATGGTTTTAATCATTATATATAAATTATTTAATAATTTTTATTTTATTTATATCAATTAAAATTAAATTACTTAGGTAAAAACTAGTTACCATGGTAAAATCTAAAATATTTAAAGTAATAAATCAAGAGGTAAAGGGATTAAAACATGTTAAAAACATGTTTATAATTGATTGTTTGAGATATTAATAACATTATCTCATCCTAAACCCCCATTATTTTTTATTTTTTATCCTCTTTACATGTGAAATGTTTTATCTCTTTATATTAAGTTGAGATATTTACAAAAATTCCATTCTCACCACTTATAAAAAGGGTCCATCACTACCCCTTCAATAACACTCAATGAATTAGTTTTTCACATGAAACTATGACAATCATCCTTAATTTATAACCTTTTTCCTTATACTTGAGACTATGGTCACAATATATTGTCTTAATACCTCCATTTCCAAGGAGTTTTCCAAGCGAATGCCTAATTTCTCAATGAGGATTGAGTTTGTTCGAGTAAAGTGAATACAAGGTAAGGGTTTTTATTGAATCAAATTATTTTCCTAAGACATAATTATTTCTTTATGAATATACTTTTTCAATATAGGTTTATTCTATTCTATTATGATACTTTAATGCATCCTCTCTCTGGGGAAAGTTACATTTCAATTCAAATCATCACCTTAATGAATTTCTTTCTCAATATTATTTCATTATTGAATAAAATTATCATTTTATTTAATGATGTTTACCCTCCTTGCCCATATTTACCTATCCCACTAAATTTATCCTTTTTATATGGAAACCCAGATATTTTTTGTCATTGGTGACCCTCATAATTTTCCTCTCCTCTTTTAAAAAGGATGTTTTGTTACTCTTTTCATGATGTTGGTTTTCAACAAAGATATTTTAAAATATTTACAAGTTTTTATATAATTTCAAATAAAAAGTAATTTATTTCATCACCAATTTTTTTGAATGACCTTTAATTATTTCCAAGGGCGTATTAATTAAGTTTTTTTCAAAAAAAATAAATGTTTTCCCAATATTTTACTTCACCTTTTTTGAAAATAACCTTTGAATATACCTATAACTTTATATTTTTGCCATAATATTTAAAATGTTTTATAAATTATCCTTTTTATATTTTATATAAAACTTTCTCCCCACATGTTCTTTGTTTCTATATAAAACTATTTTTCTCTTAGTTTAATAAAAATATATTTTTTCAAATACTTTCAAAATTCAAGGATATTTCTTTTTTCCAAAGATTTTTTTTCATATAATTCATCATCCTTTGATATATCTTATGCTTGATCAATGATATTCATAAAATTATATCATCCACCTTCTTTCATTAGATGGTTTATAAAATTTTCTTTTCTATAATGAAAATGATCCATCGCTGCCTTTTCCCTACCTAATCATTAAATGTTTATAAACCTAATTTTTCTACCAATGCCTTCCCTCTATTAATTACATATTTTTTATTCCTTTGATTGAAGGGAGTTCACTTAGATTCCATACATTCAATGATTAGGGAATTATTGACTTAATCATATACCCTTTATCTATATGGTATAAACACTATAAGCTTTATCATGATGGGATAGTATTTACCTAGAAAGTTACTTGATGTCATTGGATATCCATTTATTTTCTATGGGTTTATCATGTTATGATTATTAATGGAATTATGAATGATCCCTTATATGAATTAATTTTGAAAAGGATATGAAACCCATTTTCTTGTTATAAATGTGAATTAATTTTAAGTTGAAATCATATGTATGGATAATAATTGGTGGATTCTTATATCACCATATAATGAATTGGTTAATGTTTTATATCTCGTGAGATAATATATCATAAGCCTTCTTGGATATTCTCGCAAAATAAAGGGTAATCCTTCTTGGATATGATCACAAATTAAAGGGTGGGCCTTCTTGGATATGATCACAAGCTAATGTTTAGTCCTTAGATATTCTCACAAACTAAATCATGGGACTTCTTAGATATATCCAAAAACTAAAGGGTTAACCTTCTTGGATATTCTTAAAAACTAAAGCATGGACCTTCTTAGATATTCTCACAATATTATGATACACAATTCTTATGTTTATGTTATAGTCTTATTCTTATTCTTATGACTATGTTATACTCTCATGGATCATGTTTATTAACTCATGTTTCTACACTCTCTCTATAATGAATCTATTTTCACCTTTTAAAAATTTATAATATTTTAAAGAATATTTTTTAAGCTAGTTTCTATGTCATCATGGGATTATAGGGCTCAAGTAGGCTTGATATTAAAATAATAAAAATATTATATCATATGTTCCCAATTTTTATGAAATAATGGAATAACTCCCAAACAGAGTCTCATATGAGAAATTTGAGACCACCATTCAATATAAAATATGGGTTTAAACCTAAAAATAACATAACCTTTATGCACATCGAGCATTTGTCTTAAGTGGAATCATGGGTGAATTAATAAATAAATTTATGTATTTATTTATTTATTATTCATTAAATGTCCCAAAACATAATATACTGAATTTAAACCCATTTATGGAAAATCTCTAAGGTTATCTATATAACCCAAAAAAAATTATAGGATTCGTTAGTGGATATTTCTTGGACGAACAATAATAGATTGTGGTGTAATGTTCGTTTTGAAATGGAGTTCATATATATTTCCAGCGACAGTAACATGGAACTCTTCTTCATTAGCAATTGATCCAAACTTGAGGTAGGGAATTTTTTTATTTGTATTAATCAATTTTTTTATCCCATGTAAAACATGAATCAATTAAGCTAAAAATAATTTATTCATTGATTGATGGCCAATTATAATTAATTTTTTTATCTTTATATAATTAGGAATTGATAATTATTTGTTGATCCCTCCATATTCTTGAGTGTTTGTTGTTTCCCTTATCAATGAATGTAAGAAAATCTGAACAATGGTCGATGTTCCTTTTACTTTTAGTGTTTTTTGATTTTCTCTCCATGTTATTAATGTATTCATCGTTTGCATTCTTTTTGCCTAATAGTTTGACAAATATCTAGAGATCAATCATTTCACATTATATAATTGGCACAATATATCATTTACATGGGTATGGGTTTGGGATTAAGGTCATAATAGAGGTGTTATGATGAATATGGATGATCAGGTGATAGATCGGAGGAGGCCAGTTCATGGGTTTGGTGTTTTGGTGATGCAGAGAAATGTCAGATAATTCCTAAGTGAATCGATTTCTAGAATCCAACCACTAGTTATTTATAGGCTTGATTAACACCATCTACTTATTTATTAGATTATTTGGTGGTGGAATTGGAGGTAGTGTACCTATGATTATAATTCTATAAAAAACTAACATACACAGAATGTATTCTGAAGAACACACACCATGTAGTCCCCTAGCTGCGCGGTTAGGGTTTTGAAAAACGAAAATATCACATGTCATGTGGTACCTACCACACACCTTTTGACCTATTACCTATGACTTAACATGTACCACTAGGGTGCATAGAAATGAACGCATCCAGGTACACATGCATGACCTGGTACTCAAACATGGACATAGTAATCAAACATGGACAGTTACATGGGCACAACCAAAATACACAAGCATGGTTTGCTAATCGGACATAGTCAGAGTACCCAGGCACAGCTAGGTACAAATGAATAACCATATTACATGATTATAGGACAAAGTACGCAGGCACCATCCAGAGTACTTAGGTTAACCCAGGGTATCCAAGACACATCATGTATACCCTATACACACCATGTACTTCTTCTAGGGTAGGTTGAGGCCCTAGTTCTCTTCATTATATACCAATATCTATATTGTGAGTTCCCTTGGTCTATACCTATGAGGGATTTTTTATGCATCACTTCCTTATAATAGGGTGTGATCCCCTATAAATAATTATTCTTGGGTAGAGTTCGAGAATCCTTCTATGTGGGATAGTTTGTGGTCCTTTATCATTTATTCCTCCCTAGGTGGGGTCAGGAATCAAGTGACTCGTGTACTATAGAATTTGATCCCTTACCTGGTATTTTATCCAATTATAGTTAGAAATCCCCCATAGGCCCTAGGTGAGATCCATTATTTATGTATCTGTATCTTCTGAGTTCCAGTGTGTACCATATACATGGTGAGACCTGACGAGCATGAATTCTCAAATGAGTGGAATCAGTGTTATCAAGTTTATAGAGTGAGTTCTCCTAGATGAATTTTACCTTAAATCCTTGAGTAGAACCATAGGCTGTAATAATGGTTATGACCATAACTTGATACTTAGTGTCTATATTGAGTATATTTGGGTTATTATTTTTATGTATCATGTTCAGATTGACATACATTTGTGATGATGAGATAACTACCCTCTTGATGCTTTATGTTTGGTGATTTTTGGGTGTTCTACTGGGTATTATTATCCTCACCCCTACATGGGATTTTCTTACACATATCATTTCATATGCTAATGACTTGCCTTTTGATGGAGTATTGGGTAGATCAGAAGCATACGAATCATATTTGAGTTATATAAATCATTGTTTATACCAAGTGTTTCATTTTAAAGTAGTTCTTTCCTTCCTAGTAGTTTGTACTATTTTTATAGTTTTAATGGGCTTGTATTTAAACCTCTATAATTCTTAGTACTTATGTCATAATCTGATTTGGGATATAGATATATTCATGAATTCTTAATATTAGTTGTATTTTACCTTTCATAATTTTATGGGTATTTGGAGATGTGTGTGTGTGTGTGTGTGTGAGTATCTTGGGATAAGGCCTCTCATGTGTGTAATATTCCTACTCAGTGCTGGTTTCCAGCCCCTGACCTATTAGAGGTAGGATTGGGGTATCACATTCGGCTTGTTATTAGTCATGTGATCCCCGATAGGTTGGTTTGTGACATAGTGGTATCAAAGGAGGTCATGGTAGGACCAGATTTTATAGATTATATAACTGTGAGGTTTAGTTTGGGAATTAGGAAAATAGTGTTAAAGTGTTTTGATTTCATCTCTCAGGTTAGGGAATCCAGTGTTGGTGTAGTAGTCGACGTAACAATTTACCAAGACTTTGATAACCTTCTTGTTGACTTGATACATATAGGAACTAGTTTCATAGAAAACAGTGACACATGAGTCATATAGGAATGGGTTGGGGTTTCCATGTGTTTATTGAGTCAAATACCTAGATATACTCCTAACCTTGGCATATATTGACTATTTCAGGATACATCCATGATGAAATCCCACTATTATTTCATAAAAGGATCATAAGGATGATCTTACTAGTGATGAGGCTTTAGTACATGTTCCTTTATAGGAGGTGGTACCTCTAGGTGGATTTGTAGTCTTTCCACCACCCATTAAATAGAAGGTTTCACCAAAAAAAACTTACAGATGATTTGTACAAGATGAGTTCACTTGAAGACTTTCAAAGATATATATCCCCATGTTTTGGTCTGAGACAGAACCCCAGGTAGATGAGGACTATATTGAGGTAGTTATGAGAATTTTTTTCCTTTTGAGGATCCCTCTAGATCAGATGATGGTCCTAGTGGATACCCTTATTCATAGAACTTTAGAGTGATGTTGGAATCTATTGAATCATACATATGATGAGGTGGATATTTATTGAATAGTGTTTGAGTGTATATTCATAGAGTAGTTCTATATATCTACACTATGAGTGGTATACATCTAGGAGATTCTAGAGCTTTAGTAGGGTAGCATGGTGGTATTAGAGTATTCATTGAGGTTCAATAACCTCTCATAATAATCCATAGATATGGTTCGGGATGCATTATTTTGAGAATATACCTTCGAGTGTGGCCTCCACAGATATATCAAGGTTTGTGTGATATCAATTTTCATTCCTACTTATGTTGGAGTGCTTGAACGAGATTTGGTGGTGGAGAGCTTCTTAATAGAGTAGTCTCGGATAATTTGTGCTGGTAGTGGACTCCCTGGAGCAGAGATTTTAGCATCCAATATCTGAAATTAGACATAGGGATTCAGGAAAGTAAGGAATTTCTGTAGACAATATCAGGACTAAGGGTATGTAGTTCAGGGATTGCAAGATGGTTCTGGTTAGTCGAGTGATAGGTGGTGCTACTCTTACGATGGTCATGAATATCTCATGTGGTATTATTTGACCATCCATGAAACTGACTAGGATATAGTCAATGGTCCACCTAGGAAGAGGAATTCACTATATTGAGGAGGTTCACAAGGTGGCAGAAATGGAAGAGGAGTTGGAAGAGTAATAGAAGGTTCTCTTGGATTTGATCTATTTTCAGCACCACCCCTAACTGGTCCACACTAGGCTCAAGGATTTGGTGGTATAGAATGAGGACAGCGTCAGGAAAAGGATACCTATGACCTAGAGGCTCTAAATTTGATTAGTGGGATAATTTTTTTTATCTATAATTTATTTTTTTTATTGATATACACAAGCATGATCCACTATTTTCATACCACATCCCTTGTTTAAGATCTAGAGATTCTAGTTGAGCCTTTGGCTTGACCCTTATGCTTGGAGACTCCTACTAGAGGGAATTTAGAGATCACAAACTTATGTTGAAAGTTTTTCCTGGATCTTGGAGGAGATATCTTATTATGGGATCCTTTTATAATAATGATGAGGCCTTATGACTTCATACTGGGTATAGACTAGTTATCTATGGTTCATGCATAGATTAACAATTTTAGGTATAGAATGTGGTGTTTATATGATGTTGGGATTTTTTTTTTGTTCTTGGGTGATAAGGAAACTCTAGAAGAGTAGGTTGGGATCTTACACATGTGGATAAAACCAATTACTCATTATCTGGATAGTATTACCCTTGGAGTAGTAGATTCTATAGGATTTCAGCTTCCTGTTGTGGTGGTGGAGTAAGATTATGTCTTTCTTAATGATGTATCGAGATTACTTACCCACCAATAAGTCAAATTCTATATATAATTTCACCTAATTACTACCATGATATCTATTCCAACATATTAGATGGGTCCCATAGAGATTCTTGAGTTAAAGGTACAGTTTGAGGAGTTGTAGATTAAGGTATTTTTCATACCCATTTTTTCCCATTGGGTGGCCCTAATTTTTTTTCAAAAAGGTATTCAGTAGCTTGATGTTATGTGTGGGTTACTATTTCATTAAATTGGTGAATGAAAATAATAAATATCCACTACTGATAATTGAATACTTCTTCAACCAGTTGAGAGGGATGAGATAGTTATTGAAGATTGACCTCAGGTCGGGCTATCACTATATCTATGTTTGAGACATGGATATACTAAATACGTCATTATGATACCACTATAGTCACTATGAGTGTTTTTTTATACCCTTACATGTGAATAAATCCCCAATAGTGTTCATGGAACTCATGAACTAGATCTTTCAACCCTTCCTTGAATGGTTCATATTGGTCTTAATGTATAATATCCCGATATACTAGCATCTGAGTAGGAGCACATGAGAACATTGAGGATGGTTCTGGATGTACTCTAAGAAAAATTAATTTATAGGAATCTCTCAAAGTGTCAGTTATTAGTTTGAGAGGTCCATTTCTTGGGACATATCATCTCAAAATAGGGAATTATAGTGGACCCAATGAAGGTTGAGGCAGTGTTATCTTGGGATCCACCCAAGAGTGTGAATGAGGTGTGGAGATTCCTTAGGTTAGTGGTATGTTATTATATATTCATAATTAATTTATCTAGTATTTCATAACCCTTTAATAATTTGACCCAAATAGGGAATCCTTTCAAGTGGTTGGAGAGGTGACAGCAGGATTTTCAGGAGTTATGGAAGAGGTTGATGAGAACCCCCATCTTAAGACTGCCAGAGGAGGGGGTTGCATATGTAGTATTCGATCATGCCTCGATAACTAGCTTTGTATGTGTTCTAATGTATATTTAGGAAGTGTTTGTCTATGGTTACTAGAATTTGAGGCCATATGATAAAAACTACAGGGTCCATGATCTTAATCTAGCAGTAGTGGTCTTCACCCTGAAGATGTGGCGGTGCTACCTTAAGGGTGAGTGATTTATCATCTATTTTGACCACAAGAGTCTAAAGTATATATTTTCACATAAGTATATTAACTTGAGATAGATTTAATGGATATAGTTCTTCTAGGATTATAAATTTAAGATAGTTTATACTCTCAAGAAGGGGAACTTGGTGGAAAATGATCATAACTGGAGATCTTATTCACAGTTATTGAGTGAGATGTCAGAGTAGTTTTACTCATTATAATTCTCCTTAGTAGATGAGGATAGTGCATCTTACCTCCAATATATTATTTTTACCCCTCTTCTTCAGTGTGTTATGGAATCTCATATTATAGATACTGACTATAATACCTTTCATATTTTGATATCCATTGGACATGCTCTTGATGAATTTTCTAAAGTTGGGGAGTATTTCATTATTTTACAAGGACACACCATGGTACCATTGATAATTTATAAGGATATTTTGAGGGAGTTTCACATTCCCCCCTTAGAGGAACATCTATGAGTGGATAAGATGTATTATAACCTATAGTGTCAGTTCTAGTGGTGAGGGATGAAGAAGTTTGTAGCAGAGTTTTCTCTTGATGCCTCACTTTTCTATGGGTGAAGGTTGAGCACCAAGTCCCCAAAAATTTAGGTCAACCCCTTTAGGTGATAGATTTTAATTTGGATGGTATGACCATGGAATTCATGATGGGTCTTACACAATCATCTAGAGGAAAAAATGCTACCTGGGTGATCGTAGACTAACTCACCAAGTCATCCAACTTCCTATCCATCTGAGAGAAGATTTCAGTATAGAGATAGGGATGACTTTATGTGAAAGAGATAGTATTGATTCATGTATTTACCTCAAATATCATTTCAAACTATGATTCCCTCTTCACATCATGATTATAGAGAGGATTTCAGGAGTCCTTTGGGAATCAGTTTCACTTGATCACGGCGTTTAACCCCCATATGGATGGCCAAATTAAGAAGATTATTTAGGTTTTAGAGGATGTTAATTGAGGTTACATGTTATAATTTTGACATAGTATAAAGGATCACCTACCCTTGGTTGAGTTCTTATATAGAAATATTTACCACTCCACTATTTGAATAGCACAATTTGAGGCCATGTATGGGAGACCATTTAGATCACCGCTATATTAAACTGATCATAGGAAGTTAGTACTCATGGGACCAAAGTTGGTGTGAGTGACAACAGAGAAGGTACATATTATCTTGGAGTGAATGAGGACTACCTAGATCTATCATAAATCTTGTGTGTATTGATTATGGATGAATTTGGAGTTCTATGAGGGATACCATGTATTACTTAAGGTCTCACCTCGGTGAGGATTGCTGATATTTGGAAGGGGTGTCAAGTTATCTCTAAGATTCATTTTCCATTTCCAAATACTGTGTAGGATTTGAGTGGTGTTGTACCTCTTGGCCATACTATTATAGTTACACTAGGTACATGATGTTTTCCATGTGTCATAGATGAGGAGGTATCTGAATGAATCATCACATGTTATAGACTGGGGTGAGATAAACATTGGGGATAGAGATACCTTCACAAATTACCTAGTAGATATTGAGAATTTTTCGGAAAATGTACATTTTTGTCGAGTGATTCCCTTGGTGCAAGTCTAGTGGAATCATGGTCATCTTTAGGAGAGAGCCTGGGAGTGGGGGAAATAGATGTAATCTTAGTACCCTCACCTGTTTAAGTAGGTTTTTTATTTTTCGGACCAAAATCCCTAAGTTTAGGAGAATGTAGTGACTCTATTTTTTTCTTACAAAACTTTGTAATATTTTAAAGAATATTTTTGAGTCTATGTGCTGATTCAGCATGGGATTTTGGGCCTTGAGGAGGATCGATATATATATATTAAAAATATTATATATATATTATATCACACATGCACAGTTTTTCTGAGATAATGGAATAACTCCAAAATGTATTCTTAGATATAAAATATAAGGCTTCCATTAAATATTGAATGTGGGTTTTACCATAGGCATGACATAACCTTTGTGCGCATTGGGAATTTGGATTAAGTGGAATCATGGGAGGATTAATAAATAAATATATTTATTTTTTATTTTTTATTTTTTATTAATGGCCCAAATCCTAATATCTGATATTTAAACCAGTTTATAGTGAACCCCTAATGTTAACCACATAACCCTAGGGATTTTATAAGAGTAGTTAGAGGAGAGTTCTTAGAAGAATGAAAATGGATCATGGTGCAATGATCATTTTGAAAAGGATTCTGTGGATATCACCAATGACAGCGATGTAGAACCATTATTTATCAAAAATTGACCCAAAATAAAGGTACTTTATTTGTTTTATTTGGATTAATATCATTTTGTTATTCTATTTTTAATGTGAATCAATTAACCTAACAAGAATTGATTTTAGGATTGATTGTTGATTATGATTGATGTGTTTATATTCTAAGAATTAGGTATTGATATTTATTCGATGATCCCTCTTAATTATTTCATATTAATCATTTACCTCATCAATTAATGGAATCCAATCCAAAAAATGGTCGATGTTAGTTTTCACTATTGTGGTTTTTTTCTTTTCTCCCCATGTTCTTCGCATGTTCATCACAAGAATTCTGTTTGGATAGTGATTCAATAAATACCTGGAGACCAATCATTGTAAGTTAGTTCTTTTGTGAAATAGATAATTCTCATGGTTATGGATTTGGGATTTATGGAATAATAGAGGTACAATAATGATGATGAAAAATATAATGATGTATCTCATAAGTTCAGTTCATGGGTTTAGCATTTTGGTGATGTAGAGTGATGGTGAATGATTCCCTAGAGAATCAATGGCCGGAATTTGGACACCAATGACGTCTAGGATCAGTTAAGCCTAGATCTGTGTTTATAGATAGATTTTAGGGTGAGATAGAAGGAAATGAAGGCATGATAGGAATTATATATAAAATTAGTAGGTTTGGGAAAACCCTAAATACATGATGTGTAGTCGGAAGAACAAACATTGTGTAGTCCCTTGGGTGTGGAATCTAGGGTTTCATAAAAATAAAATATCACACATAGTTTGGGACTTACCACACACCATGTGACCCATGATTGGAAACTGATCATCTACCCTTAGGGAACAAAAGTACATACATGGCCAGGTATACTGGCACGACCAAAGTATATGGGCATGACCTAGTACCCAGACAAAGCCAGAGTACCCGGATACAGCCAGTTACATGGGCATGAACAAAGTATATGGGCATGGTACGTTACTTGAACATTTAACCTAGGCATGTATAGGTACATGGGAATGACCATAGTACATGGGAACTATCCAAAGTACATGATTATGAGCCAGAGTACACAGGCATACCCGGGGAAGCCAATACATGTCATGTATACCCTATACACACAATGTAATTTTTATAGAAAAGTTTGAATCCCTCGTTCTCTTCAGTATATACCAGTATATTTAGGGTGTGTTCCCTTGTTCCATCCCTATGATGGTACAGTAAGGAATCATGTCCTGATCATAGGGTGTGATCCCCTCTACAGTATTAGTCTTGGGTAGAGTTCATGAATCCCTCTATGTATCCCAAGGTGTGATCCTCTATCATTTATTCCTCCCTAGTTAGGGTCAGTAATCATGTGACCCACATACCATGATGTTCAATACCCTTCTTAATAGGTTTTCTAGTTAGGTTCAGGAATCCCCCATAGGCCTTAGGTGAGATCCACTATCTTTGTATCAATATCTTATAATATCCAGTTTGTACTTTTTTATAGTGAGACTTGACAAGCAGGACTTCTCAAATGAGTTCCATTAGTGTTATCAAGCTCATGGATTGAGTTCTCCTAGATGAATGTTACCCTAGATCCTCAAGTATAATCCAAGACCATAATTATGGTTTTTGACCTTACCATAAGAATTAGTGTCTACCATAAGTATATCTACATTATTATTGTTATGTATTATATTCTGATCACAAGCCTTTGTGTTGATGAGCTAACTACCCTTCTGATTCTTAATGTTAGGTGATTTTGAGGTGTTCTACTAGGTAATGTTATACTCACTCTTGGATAAGATATTCTTGCACATGTTATGTCTTATACAGATGAAGGGACTTTTGATAGAGTCCTAGGATAGGTCATGGTTCATACCAAGAGTTATATTTGATAGTAATACCCTCATTCCTAGTTATTTGTACTTTTTTACTATTTTCGTGGTATTTTATTTAGACATTTATACTTCCCATTACTTGTGTGGTACTCTTATGTGGGATATAGATGTATTCATGAATTCTTGTTATCATTTTTATTTTACCTTTTAACATTGTATAGGTATTTTAAGTGTGTGGGGGGGTACCTTAGTCTAAGGCCTCCCATGTGTGTGATATGATTAACTAGTGTAGGTATCTAGTCATAAGTCTATTGTATGTGTTCTTGGGGTGTCACATTCATCTTTTCATTGGTCATAAAGGCTCGAGTGGGTCAGTTCATGACACTCTAATTCAATTCTAATTTTTTTTCATATCATATTCTATGACTCATGTTTTATGACCTAAGATTTTTTGGGTATGATTTTCTTATGTATCTTTATTTTACCCCAATACTAATATTATGATCACTTATGATATTTGATAGTTATCACTATGTTTACCCTTACTAAGTATTTGAGATCATCCCTATCTTATGAATCCATGTCCCAAGGTTATGAATAAAATTAATATGTATGATGTGTCTATAATAATATCTTGTGTAGTGATTTTTTTGGGAAATGTTGAATAGTTTTTATGGATTAATAATTTTTTATATAATGGGAAAACATTCCTTTGTTTGAAATAGAAATGAGTTTTTTTAATCAATGTTTTTTCCTATTTCTATAAAACTATAATCCTAAAAGTTATTGGAAATATATTTTAATGAAATATTTACTTTAATTTATGTTGTTGATATAGTCACGTCCATGGGGTGTCATTGTTGGTATCAGATCAGGGATTATATAACATTGTAGATTAAGATGTTAAAGGTTCATAAGTTAAGGTTGATCATAATTTCAAAGGTATAAAAAACACTTTAGGTTTGTTGACGTAATATTAAATATTTTAGTGATTTGGATAAGTGAAAGATAGTGAAAACCCAAGGTATAAATCTAAGTATAGGATAAAATCCAAAAGTTTTGGTAAAGTAGTGATCATGTGGTTCTTCTAAAAATTACATTCCTATCTGGATATTGGAAAGTGGATGTGGTCATTCCATAGATGCACCTAGGGTAATCACCTCGAAAAAGGCTAGTTTGGTATTGACTTTATCTTCACTATGGTGCATGATGAGTGTTCCTAAGACTACACACCTATTTAGACACTTCCAAGGGATATTATTTGGTTAATCACGTTCTCTTCACAAACCATTATAAAGGATTTTTTCCCTAATTAATTTAAGGTAATAGGCTAAGATGTACAAGAGAAACTAACTTAAAGAAAAGTAGATTGAACTGAAATTATTAAAGGATTAAATGAATGTTTCGTTGTAGAAGAAATATTAAGATTGGATTTTCATATTAATATGCTCATTTAATCTGATTTTATTAATAACCATTTTGGGTTTTAGTATTTTATTTTAAATAAGATCAGAAAAATGAA
The DNA here is from genome assembly GCA_963277665.1 of Viscum album. Classification (NCBI taxonomy): domain Eukaryota; kingdom Viridiplantae; phylum Streptophyta; class Magnoliopsida; order Santalales; family Viscaceae; genus Viscum; species Viscum album. Next base: position 1,613,910,745 of record OY728142.1, read on the forward strand.
TCTGAGATAGGTATGTATCTCAAAACCACTATACCTTTTAACCAAATAAGGGAGCATAATTAAATGGTTAAGAATATTAGTGTATTCCTATTATGATATAAAATGTGATTTTCTTATTCTTACCTAAGTTATTTAGGTTTATGTCCTAATAGAAATTAAATCTTGATACTCTTATCTATTTTAATTAGTGAGTGATAATTATTTATGATGTTCTGGTACATTCTAAAAGTTAAGAGGATTATGAGAAACATCTAAATATTCCCCTTTAGTAGTATTTCTTTAAAGGATTAGAAACACATATTAAATTATTTCAATAACCTTGAAAAGTGATTTTATGAAAAATTTATATTTTGGGGTAACTATTGAAGAACACGTGATTGAGGTATGGACAACTCTTAGGTTTAATATATGTTTGATATTGAGATAATAATGTGTTGATTGGTTTTAAAAAAAATAAGTTAAATATTATTGGTAACCTTAGGGTTTATAATTTATTCCTAGTATTTTTAGGGAGCGTCATCACATTTTTTGGATTATGATATATATTGATTAGTGTGTAACATTTTTCACTAGAAGTTAATACCATTTAAGGGTTAAAGATATATTTAATTTTTAGAAGAATTATGATTTCATTTTGGTTTAATGTCATGTAAATTGATTTTTTTTTTTAGAAGTTATGTTATAGAGAATATATTATTAGGGTATGTGAATACTTGGGTATATGATTGTATAAATGATTAGTGTTTTTTGAGAAAAGAAAAGTAACTTGATATAGACTAAGAGAGTAAGGTAGATGTCATATTAGAGGTTATATCCTGAATGATGAATGTGTTAATAATACCCTAACCTACTTTCCTCAATGATTAATAATTAAAATTGTGAGATCATAATTTAATTAAAGGTCTTATAATGTAATGACTCAAGATTTTGGATCCTTTAAATTAATATTATCGTCAATAGGATGTGTTAAACACAACACCAAACTAATGCAACAAATTACTAAAATAAACCATGATATATTAAAATTACATGAATAATATAATCATTAGTAGATAAAAAAAGATAATAATCAATTAATATAATTACATATTTTTATTTTTATTTGATTAATAATTTAAAAGGGATGCCTTTTAAAGAGGCATTTAAAAAAGGTATTATATTTTACTTTAATAAATTAAATTGATCACACTTAAAATTTTATTATAATAATTAGTATTTATATTTATAAAATAATATATCAAGATTAAATTATTAAAAAATTTATGTGAAATAAGATTAAAGACACTTAAATTTTAAAATTGAATTTTTTTAAAAGAAATTTTTCTTTCTATATTGGATATTCATTTAAAAAATAAATTTATAAATTTTAGAATTTTCATTTTGAAAAACTTAACTTCATTTTTGGATTAAACATGTATATATTATCTTAGGATTAATTTTTTATATTTTTCTAATATATTTGATTTTTTATGAAAATACAGTTTTTATCAAAACTATAAATTTTATCACTTTATCATTAAATAAGAAAGACCTAGAAATTTATAAAAACATTATTTGATCTAATATTTGTTTAATGATTAAACATTTTTAAATACTAATTTTAATTTTAAAAACCTATGTTTACCATTTAATGAACTTAATTAATATTTTCCGATAAAAGAAATTGTATTTGATATTTTACTTTAATTTAATATTATTTTGATAATTTTTTTGATTTACTTTAAAAAATAATAATTTTTTTTAATAAAACAATTTGGATTATTTAAATCAAATTTATTGATAATTTTGTACTAAACATAAATTTTAAGCTTAAAAATGCACTTATTCTAAAAACAGATGTTTACGCATTACTTGCGCTAATGTTAAAATTAATTTTTATTATAGAATAGATTTTATATGATATAATTTTTTAATATTTGGAATCAATAAGTCCAAATTATGTAATAAGGTTAATCTTATTTTTAAGAATTAAAAGTAAATTACTTTGGTAAAAACTAGTTGTTGTTAAATAGTGAAAAAAAAAGTAAAAGTAATAAATCAAGGGGTAAAGGGATTAAAACATGTTAAAAAATATTTATAATTGATTGATTGATATATTATCTTTATAACATCCTCACCTCCATTTTTTTCCATTTTTAGATCCACTTTACATGTGATCATGTGCTTTCTTTATATTAGGTTGAAATATTTACAAAAAAAGTTTTTATCGCCACTTATAAAAGGGCCTATCACCGCCCACTAAATACCACTCAAATAATTCAGTTTCCACCTAAAACTATACCAATTTTCCATCCTTTATAACCCTATTCTTTCCCTTTGATCCTCTAGTCACAATATATTGGCTTAAGATCTCTATTTATAAGGATTCTTCCAAGGGAAAGCCTAATTTATCAATGAGGCTAGAGCATGCATGAGTAAGCAGAAATAGAAGGTAAGATTTTTTCTTAAATAAAATTATTTTCTTGATTCTTAATTATTCATTCAAGAATATGGTTTTACAATATGGATTTATTTTATTCTATGATGATACTATAATACCTCCTATCTATGGTGAAAGTGATATTTATAATTCAAGTCTTTACCTTGATGGATTTATTTCTAAAAGGTATATCATTATTGAGAATAATTATCATATTATTTAACAATAATTTACCCTATATTTCCACGTTTCCCTTTATATAAGATTTTATCCTTTTTATATGGAAATATAAGTTTGGGTTTCTTTGGTAACCCTCATATTTTCCTACTCCTCTTTTAAGAAGGAAGTTGTGTTACTCTTTTCATGATCTTGGTGTTCAAAAAAGATATTTCAAAATATTTTAAAAAGGTTTTATATCCTTTCAAATAAAATGTTTAATATTCCATCACACATTTATTTTGAGAACCTTTAAGTCTTTTCAAGGTCTTATTATTGTAATTTTTTAAAAACATTAATTTTTTCCGAATATTTCACTTTACCTTTTTGAAAACAACCTTTGAAAGGAATCATAACTTCATCTTTTTACAATAATGTTAAAAATGTTTTCTAAAATCTCATTTTAATTTTTATTATATATAAACAAATATTTATATTGCCTTTATAATTTTATATGAAACTTTATCTCCACATATTCATGGTTTTTAAAAGAAATTATTTTTTTCATAGTTTTATAAAATATTTCTTTTAAAATACTTTCAAAATATCAAGGATATTTATTATTTATAAAGTAATTTTTATAAAACTTCTAAAAAGTGTTTTTCATATAAGACATTGTCCTATGAAATATTTTATCCTTGATTAAAGATATTATGAAATTGATTCCATCCACCTCTTTTCTCTGGATGGCTTAAAAAATTCTTTTCTATCATAGAAATGATTCATCACTACATTTGTCTTTACTAGTGATTAAAGGTTGTTCAATAAGATTCCATGCAATGATTGATTAGTGAATTATGGAATTAATCATACACCCTTTATCAATACAGTGTAAATACCATATGATTTATCTTGAATGAATGACATTTTCCTAGAAAGTTACTTGATGTCATTGGATACCCATTTATTTTCTATGGGTTTGTTTTGATATAGTTATTAATGGATTTATGAATTATCCCTTATGTTAATATATTTTTTAAAGGGTATATAACGCATTTTATTTATTTGGTTTCTTTTTGATATTATGAATGGATTGATTTTAAGTGGAACTCATATGTATGGGTGATGACGGGTGAGGTCTTATATCATCCTATAATTCATTGGTTAATTTTTAATATCTCATGAGATAATATAGAATTATATTTCAAGGATATGATCACAAACTAAAGGTTGGTCCTTGTTTGATATTCTCACAAACTAAAGTATGGTCCTTCTTATATATACTCACAAACTAAAGTGTGGGATTTTTGGGATATGATCACAAACTAAAGTGTGGGACTTCTTAGATATGTTCACAAACTAAAGGGTGAACCTTCTCGGATATTATCAAAAACTAAAGTGTGGGCCTTATTGGATATGCTCACAATATGATGATACCATATTTTTATGTATATTTCATAATAATATGCTAATTATTATGAATATGTTATGCCCTCATGGCTCATGTTTATTTACTCATGTTTCCACACCCTCTGAGGGTTTGAGTGAAGAGATATCCAAGGAGGAATTTAAGCTTGAAGGATCACTTGAGGAGATGTATGAGATTGATGTTGAGTCCAAATCTGAATATGAGGCAAATCTTGTGTCTGATGTTAAAATGATTTCTTTAAAAATTCCATCACTGCTATTGTTCAATAAAAAAGTTGAAAAATATTAATAATTTTTCCAAGAAGAGGGTGATGAGGACGAGGGGATAACATTTTTTGTATTATAAAATTATATGATAAACTAATGGAGGAGAATTATATAGATTCTATTGAAATTTTAAATAAAGAAGAGCCTCCAACACCATTGTTAGAGAACTAAGGAGATGTGTCACAACCCAAATTTTTATTAATTAAAATTACTCTTGATCTAATTAAATATCTTATTATGAAAAATGGTAATATAAAATATTCAATTCCTTTGTTTTATGTTTTTTGATTTCAAAATACCATTATTAATTGTTACCATTGATAATATAGTTGTTGAATAGTGATCACATGATTGCTATAAATATAGGGCTTTAACAAATCCAATTTACTCAGAAAAAGGAAGTGATGGCCTCATCCAGTAGAATTGCTCCATATGAAGCCCATTTTTTGGAGATCAGAAAGGAGGTGGTATCACCAGCCTTCGCTCTTGACCAAGCCCAATCAGAGCTTTAACATGTTAATCTTGAACAGAACCGCCTACGGGAGAAGTGCAAGTTAATAGAGATTACCACCTGAGCCACCCTAGGAGCATATCACCATCACACACCTTAACCTTAGGTCTTATGTGGGTGTTATAAGGGGATATGTAACAAGACCCTAACACCATGATTTTGTGCTTTATTTTTTGTATAATGAATATATATTTATTTTTAAATAGTTTGTAAAGCATAAATAGTATTTTTGTTAATATTCAATTAAGAAATCTATTTTAATAAATTAATGGATTTTTGAATTAAATAATATTTTAATAAAATATTATTACAAAATTAATTTTTATTAAATATAAATGATCATATAATTTTTATGAATACAATTGTAATTTTTATTAAGATTTGAAAGTCGTTTTTGTCAAAACCCATGAATTTTCGATAAAAGTCAATTTTTAATTTAAAAATAAAAATTCACATATTTAGAAAATTATTTAGATAAAATGAATATTATTTTTGAATTCAGGATGTCAAAATTATCTAATGGTGAATTTTTCATAATTTTTTGAGACAGTCGAATTTTTAGTAAAATTTAAATATCGTTAAATATATAATGTGTTTTATGACATCATAATGACCCAATAGTGATTTAATAAAATACTATAAATGTGATTTTCAGAACATATATGTTTTACCTTTAAAATAATGTGATTTTAGGTTTGTTTGATTTATTTTAAAAAGCCTTCACGGACCCTCCAAGACTTATAAAACATTTTAACATTTTAAAATGATTTCCTTGAGAGTGTGACTCACCTCCACATAAGAAAGCCTAATATTTTAATAAATTAGGACATTGTACTTATAAAATAACTTTTTCTACTCCTATTTTGAAAAAACCATGGGTAAGAATTATGGGTTTCTTTTTTATTTTGATTAGTTTAATGTGTGGTGTCCAAAACCTAAATAATAAAGAATTCTTTATCCTTTCCTATATAAACCCACTAAATCCCCCATTAATCTTCACTAAAACAATTTTTATCTTGACCAAAATCTGCCCTCCTCTCTATAGAATCCTCCCAAGTTTCCTCAAGCTCCCAAAAATCCTCTCTCAATCCTCTCCCAAGCCTTTGGATCACACTTCCAAGTAAGGGATTTATTCCTCTCTCATTTTTATCCATGTTTTTCTTGTTGTTATACCATTTTATTTTCAATTAAAAATGTAGGGGTATGATTTTTCACCTCCCCCATACTTCCCTATTTATGTTTAAATTATTAGAGACCTCTTTATCTCTCATTAATCCCTCCCATGTACACCTATTACCATGTCGAAATTTCGTAAGAGTTATTCCATTCTCCTCTTTCATCAAATTTCTTCATTATGTTACCCCTTCTATTTATGAATTCCATTTGTTGGTACATGTATCTATATAAAACCCCTTACTTACTATTTCATGTATATATTATGATATACCCCTTTCTCTATAATCAACCATTTTTATGAATTTTTATGTCATGTTGTTATGGTGCCAAAATTGCATCACGATTTTCCAAGCCAAATCATTGTGTGGTGAATACCATACCCATTTCTCTATCAAGGGTATTCACCTTTATGAGAATATAAATATTTAATGGTACTTAAATTTATTTATTCCACATTCCCTAATAGTTTAATAACTTATGATGTTGAATTATTCCACATTATATGATCCATGTGGCACACTTATGCATGAAATGAAATGTTTATAATGGGTGCACCCTAATAGCGCTCCAATGAATTGGGTAAAGAATAGTATCACGATAAGTCAAGTGAAATGAGGGTTTACTCATTCTAATTCATGTTCATTGAGGTTTTACTCATTCTCCATGTGCAATGAGCCTTGGCTCTTTCTAATATCATGTTAAATGTTGTTGCCACATTCCCATGTTATGATAATCATGCTATATCATGCCTTTATTTTCAATTTTCTATTGTGCTCCATTGATATTCCTATTTCATAGAATGTAATATATTCTTAATGTTATACCTTGTTTACACCCTTATTGATCTTTATATCTCACCCTTTTCTTATTCATGTCCTCAGTTTATCCCATGCAATGCTAAGTACGAAGGAATGTTGTGGTCATCTAAATGAATTTTTCAATAAAGATGTTTTGTTTTATGTTCTAAGTTATTATGTAATGTTCATAATCCCCAAATACACTAGACCTATCAATATTCTATGTTGTATTAGGTAAACATTTTATGTAATAAATCGTTTTTAATTGTGAAATAAAGAGCAGGGTTTTATAGTTAGTATCAAAGGATAGGGTTTGTTATTTTTTGGATTAGGATTAGAAAACCCTAGTGAAAGCCTTAAGGATAACACTAAATATAATAAAAACATCCCTAAATTTTTTTTAGTATTTATTAAGTGTTTTATCAAGAAAATACATCCATTCCTGGATACGAGCAGGTAGAGGTGGCTCTAGCACAGATGTATCTAGGGGTAAAACCCGAAAACACCACTTTGAGCTAGACTCGAACGGGAACTGGTGCACAACAATGGGTCTTACTGCACTCTTGGTTATGAAACTTATAAAGGATATGCTTTGGTAAATTAATAATCTTAGTATGAAGCATTGTTAAGGGAATAAATTAAAAATGCCCCAAATAATATATTTTGGGAAGTAGATCATGGATAACATAGATTGAAGCCTATACATTCGTAAGTTAAGGAAATAAAAGTAATTTATAAGTTATCCATTTTGTATTTGGATTCCCCTTTTATGTGTTACCCCTAAATTTACTTTTATTATAGACAATGGATGGTAATAGGAGGACTCAGGAAAACAACTAATGCAAAGATCAATGTGACGACTATTCTAATGAGATTCCCAGTCTGATGGGAGTGGGAATCACAAACTTTGTTATGATACTCTCACAGTTAACTCGGGTTTTGAATAATGCTACTAATCATTTTTTTCATTTTCAAAAGCTGGTTTATGGGTTCCTGGTACCCCACTACATGATTCCAATACAACCACTTTCACCATTACACAAAAACATCATAAACCAATGGAAATGTCCAAGAAACCATGAACCAGGGAACAAGAACATCAGAAAAGCTGGCCAAACCTCAGAAAGGGTTACCTTGAACGTCCCCCGGCGCGACCATCGACACCGGTCCAAATCCTCCCGTCGACAAACTCCAGCGAGATTCACCCATCCTTCAAGAGAAATGAAATGGACCTATAGGAAGAATCCATCCACAAAGGACATCAAAGAAACCATAGTGAATATGAGACAAAGGCCTCATACTTTTAATGGATCATCTGATCCCTAAATTTTCAGAAAATGGATAAACTCCATTGAAAATATCTTCAACATACTTCAATGTTCCGAACAAGAGAAGGTTCTTCTGGATAATTATTGTATAGAGGGTAAAGTTGATCGATGGTCTATATTGATCAAAAATACGAAGCCTGGGGAGGAGATCGAGGTGTTGGAATGGAAGGATTTCCAAAAAATGTTTTTCGATAAATATTTTTCCCATACCCTCTGACTTAAGATGGAAAGGGACTTCCTTGACCTCAAGAAAAAAGATGATGATTCCATCGAAGTGGACAAGGAAAAATTCACAAGGATTGAATTATATGCCTCCGAATTTTTCATTACCCCTGAATGCCATTTTGGGCACTTCTTTGGTGGGCTAAAACCCATCCTACATAAATCCCTAGCGATTCATGACATCAAGAGATATGAGGAAATTGTCTGATGTGCCCTCAAAGTCGAAATGGAGATCAGAAAATATCAGGGGTATCATGGGGATAAAAAGAATAAGGTAGACTTTAACTCTATCAGTGCGATGGATAAATCCAATAGTGATAAGAAATTACAGCACCCCACTTGCCAATTTTACGGAAAGAAGCACCCAGGAAATTGACTTAAGGGGACGAGGAAATGATTTAGGTTTGGAATAGAAGGGAACCTTGTTATTAACTGTCGGCAAGAAAAACCTACTACTATGATATAGGGGAGGAATGCTCCGTTCGACCCTCTATGCACTATTTATTTCTTCAACTACAAATAACTAGGGCACTTTTCAAACTAGTTCCCTAAGCCAAGGGTTTTTTGAGGAAACTAACAACCTCCAAGGAATCAAGGGCCATCTTTATCCATCACTAACACCAAATAGAACCCCAAAAATGAAGTGGTGACAGGTAAACTATTTATTCATTCAAGAATAGTGAACATACTTTTTGATTCTAGTTCTGCGCATTCTTTTATTTCCCAAAATTTTAGTAGAACAATACCAACATCACCATAAACCATGGAAGTAGAGATGTTGGTGATAACAGAAAATTGGGAAATCATTGTAACCCATGAATATAACTCCTCCCCTATCGCAATTTGTGGTTTGAACTTCCCATAAAACCTCTTCATACTCTCTTTGGTGGAATTTGATGTAATTATTGGCATGTATTGGATTTCCCTATATAGATCCAACATAAATTTCCATGAGAGGGAAATCACTCTCCATATGGATAATCGAACCCCAATTCTATACAAGTACAAGGAGGAGGATGAATCTTTTTTAGCACCATCATCTAAAGTGTGGATATTACTACCCTATGAGCATGAATTTCTTGCACATATGATTGAGTCTAAGGAAAAAACCATCCTTGAAGACATTTTTATTGTGAGGTAATTCGCTAAAGTGTTTCTCGGGGAATTGTCTGGTCTTCCTCCTAGAAGAGATGTTGAATTCTCAATTGATCTTATACCTAGGGAATTTCCAATATCAAAGAATCTATATAGAATGTCTAATTTGGATCTTGAAGAGCTAAAGAAAAAACTATAGGAGAATCTGGATAAAGGGTTTATATTCACAAGTGCTTCACCATGGGGTGTACCAGCCCTATTAATTAAGAAGAATGGGTCAATGTGCCATTACATTGATTATCGTGAGCTTAACAAAATCAAGGTAAAGAACAATTATCCTCTACCCCGAATTGATGACATGTTCGATCAGCTATGTGGAGAACAATACTTCTCCATGTTGGATTTGTGTTCGGGAAATTACCAAGGGTGAAGAAGAAGGATATCCCCAAGACTTCTTTTCGTACAAGGTATAGGTAATATGAATTCATAGTAATGACTTTTGGACTCACTAATGCTCTAGTAATATTCATATACATTATGAATAGAGTCTTTATATATTACCTTGAAAAAATTTCGGTAGTATTTATAGATGATATTATAATATGCTCCAAAACCAAGGAGGAGCATGAGGAGCATCTAAGAACTATACTAGAGACCTTGCAAAAGGATAAGCTTAATGAAAAGTACAACAAGTGTGAGTTCTGGTTGAAGGAAGTTTCATTCTTGGGTCATATCATCACAAGAAATGGGATATCTATGGATACCTATAAGATAGCTGCAATTGAGGGATGGCTAAGGCCAACATTGAAGATGGATATATGTAGATTCCTTTGGTTAGTTTGATATTATCACCAATTTTTGAGAAATTTCTCACAATTTTCAAACCCGTTTACCAATCTAACTCAGAAGGGGGTCAAGTTTTCATGGAGTGATGAATGCGAAAAGAGAGTCAAGGAGTTGAAAAGGAGGCTTATCATTGCACTTGTTCTCACACTACCCACAAGTGGAGAAATTTTTGTGGTATCTAGTGATACTTTGACGAAGGGCATGGGCTATGTGTTGATGAAAAATGACAAATTCATTGCCTATGATTCAAGGAAATTGAAAGTTCGTGAGAAAAACTATCCAACACATGATCTGGAGTTAGCTAAAGTAATCTTCGCTTTAAAAATTTTCTGACATTACCTATTTGGGGAGAAGGGTGAAATATACACGGATCACAAAAGCCTCAAGTATAAATTAACACATAAAGAGTAAAATATGCACCAGCGAAGATGGAAAGAGCTGATCAAAGACTATGAATGCTCAATCCATTACCACCCTAAGAAAGCGAACAAGGTGGAAGATTCTCTAAGTAAAAAAGGACCCAGTGATTCTATAATTGATGAGAATTGAAAAGCATCCAATATTATTATATTTGATGAATATGGACATTAGGATCATAAATAAGGTAAAATCATCGATCCTGTCACAAATTATTTCTCAACAATATCTTTTATAAAGTTTAAAGGATACTCAAAAGGATGATGTGGGAATTCAGAAGAAAGTGGGAACTATCATAAAATGGAAATCCTCAAAGTTCAATGTTAATCAAGAAGGAATTGTGATATTTGGGTCAAGACTATGTGTTCCATAAAATCCAGAGGTAAATAAAGAACTTTTGAATGATGCACATAGTTCAAATTTATTCATTCACCCCAGAAACAAAAATATGTATTGAGATCTCGAAGAGATTTATTGGTCAGATAACATGAAGAAGGATATCTCTGAGTATACATAAAAGTGCTTGGTATGTCAATAAGTGAAGGCTGAGAGGCAGAAGTCTAAGGGGATTATGAAACCATTACCCCTACCAACATAGAAATAGAAAAACATCACCATGGACTTTTTCATTGGGCTTCTGAAGACATCCAAAGGAAACAACGCTTTCTAGGTTGATATGGATCTCCTTATAAATACTCCACACTTAATTAAAATATGGGAGGATTTCTCATTGGATCAACTGGAATGGATATATATTAGAGAAGTGGAAAGGTTTTATGGAGTACCACTATCTATTGTATCTGATTGAGATCCAAGATTCACCTCTAAGTTCTTGAATATTCTTCAACATTCTATGAATACTGAGCTAAACATCAGTTTGGATTATCATCCTCAAACCGATGGCCAATATGAGAATACTATCCAAACACTTGAGGACATATTGATATCATGCTTAATGGACTTCAAAGGATTATAAGATTAACATATTCCTCTAGTAGAGTTCTCTTATGGTAACAGTTTCCACTCAAGCATCCAAATGGATCCTTATGAATCCATTTATGAGAAGAGTTGTAGAACACCGGCATATTGGGATGAAGTTGGGGAGAAAAAACTCTTAGGTCCAGAAATGGTCAAAGAAATGGTGGAGAAGGTTAAGACCATCCAACAGCACATTAAATCTATTCGGAGTCAACAAAAGAGCTATGTTGATCATCATAGATGAGACCTAGAGTTTGATGTTAGAGACAAGGTATTCCTCCACATATCACTATGGAATATAGTTATGAGATTTGGGATGAAGTTAAATCTTAGTCCAAGGTACATTGGCCCTTTTGAGATCCTTGATCGCATTGGAGCAGTGGCCTGTCAACTAGCACTCCCACTGAACCTATTTCAAGTACATTATTTATTCCATGTATCACTCTTGAAGAAGTACATACCTGACCCATCGCATTTATTCAATCTAGATAGGTGGTACCACTGAATAATGACATCTCCAATGAAGAGAATCCGGTGAATATCTTAGATCATAGAGAAAAATTTCTACGAAATAAGATAGTGCCCCTTGTGAAAGTGTTGTGGAGAAACCACGAGTTTGAAGAAGAAATGTTGTAACTGGAAGAATTTATGATATGGAGTTACCCACATCTGTTTTAGTGTGGGAAAATATAATTTCGAAGGCAAAATTTCATAAGTGTATAAGATTTTAACGACCCAAAAATTTATTAATGAAAATTAATCTTGGTCTAATTAAATGTCTTATTGTGTAAAATGGTTATATAAATTATTCACTTCATTGGTTTTATGTTTTTTTATTTCAAAGTACCATTAATAATTGTTACCATTGCTAATATGGTTGTTAAATAGTGATCACATGATTAGTATAAATATTGGGTTTTAAGAAATCCAATTTACTCAGACAAAGGAAGTGAAGGCATCATCCAGTAGAATTGATCTATACAAAGCCCATTTGTTGGAGCTTGAAAAGGAGGTGGCATCACAGGACTTCGATCTTGACTAAGGCTAATCTGAGCTTCAACACATTAAGCTTGAATGGAACCGCCTACGGGAGAAGTGGAAGTTAATAGAGATTACCACCCGAGAAATGTTATCTCAGCCACCCCAAGAGTCTTTCACCAGCGCACACCTTACACATAGGTCTTATGCAGGTGTTATAAGGGGATATGTAATAATACCCTAGCACTATGATTTTGTTCTTTATTTTTTGTATAAAGAATATACATTTATTTTATAAACTATTTTTAAAGCACAATAGTATTTTAAGTTAATATTAAATTAAGAAATCTATTTTTGTGAATTAATTGATTTTTTAATTAAATAATATTTTAATAAAATATTATTAATAAATTAATTTTTATTAAATATAAATTATAATATAATTTTTATGAATCTAATTGTAATTTTTATTAAGGTTTGAAAGTTGTTTTTATGAAAACCCATGAATTTTCGATAAAAGTTGGTTTTTACTTTAAGAGTAAAAATTCACATATTTAGAAAATTATTTATATAAAATGAATATTATTTTTGGATTCAGGATGTCGAAATTATCTTACAGTGAATTTTTTATAATTTTCTGAGACAGTCAAATTTTCGGGTAAAAATTAAATACCATTAAATATATAATGTTTTTTATAACATAATAATGACCCAATAGTGATGTAATAAAATACTATAAATGGTATTTTCAGCCAATATATTTTTTTACCTTTAAAATAATGTGATTTTAGGTTTGTTCTATTTATTTTACAGAGCCTTAGTGGACCCTCCAAGACTTATAAAACATTTTAACATTTTAAAATGATTTCCTTAAGAGTGTGACTCACCTCCACATAAGAAAGCCTAATATTTTAAGAAGTTCGTCCATTGGCCTTATAAAATAATTTTTGCTACTCCCATTTTTCAAAAAACATGGGCAAGAATGATGGTTTTCTTTTTGGTTTTGATTAGTTTAATGTGTGGTGTCTAAAACCTAAATAATAAAGAATTACCTCTCATTTACTATATAAACCCACTCAATCTCCCATTACACTCCACTCAAACCATTTATAGATCGACCAAAATCTTTCCTCCTCTCTCTATAATCCTCCCAAGGTGCCCCAATCTCCCAAAAAGACTCTCTCAAGCCTCTCCCAGACCTTTGAATCACACTTCCATGTTTTTTCAAGGGTATTCACCTTTATGCACATATACATATTGAATGGTACTTACACGTATGTATTCCACATTCCCTAATCTTAGAATAACTTATGATGGTGAATGATTCCATGTTATATGATCCTTGTGGCACACTTATGCATGAAATGAAATTTTTATAATGGGTGTTCCCAGATAGCGCTCCAATGAATTGGGTAAAGAATAGTATCATGATATGTCAAGTGTAATGAGGGTTTAATCATTCTAATTTAAATGTAGTGAGGGTTTACTCATGTTCCATGTGCAATGAGCTTTGTCTCATGCTAATATCATGTTAAATTTTGTTGTCACATTTCCATGTTATGATAATCATGTTATATCATGCCTTTATTTTCATTTTTCTCTTGTGCTCCATTGATATGATTATTGCCTAGAATGTACTATATTCTTCATGTTATGCCTTGTTTACTTACTAGGATTTATATCTCACCCTTTTCTTATGCATTTTCTCAGTTTATCCCATGTAATTCTAAGTATGAAGAAATTTCGTGGTCATGTAAATGAATTTTTCAATAAAGATGTTGTCTTTTATATTCTAAATTGTTATGTAATTTTCATAATCCCCAAATACACTAGACCTCTCGATCTTCTATGTTGTATCAAGTAAAAAAAAATATGTAATAAATCGTGTTTAAGTGTGAAATAAAGAGAAAGGTTTTTATAGTTGGTATCAGAGGATAAGTTTAGTTATTTTTGGGATTAGGATTAGAAAACCCTAGTGAAAGCCTTAGGGATAAGACTAAGTATAATAAAAACATACCTCAATTTTGTTGAGTATTGATTAAGTGGTTTATCAAGAAAATGCATCCATGTCTGGATACGAGTAGGTAGTGGAAGCTCTGGCACAGATGTATATAGGGGTAAAACCCTAAAACACCGCTTTGAGCTAGACTCAAACTGGAACTGGTGCACGACAATGGGCCTTGCTGCACTCTTGGTTACAAAACTCCTAGGGGGTATACTTTGGTAAATTCATAATATTTGTATGAAGAATTTTTAACGGAATAAAACAAAAATTCCCCTGATAATATATGTTGGGAATTAGATCATGGATAACATAGATTGAGGCTTATACATTCATAAGTTAAGGAAATAGAAGTAATTTATAAGTTATCCCTTTTGTCTTTGGATTACCCTTTTATGTGTTACCCCTTTTATGTGTTACCCCTAACTTTACGTTTATTCTAGCCAATGGATGGTAATTTGGGGACTCAGGCTAAAAACTAATGCAGAGATCAATGTGATGACTGTTCTAATGAGATTCCTAATCCGATGGGAGTGTGAATCATAGACTTTGTCATGATACTCTCACAGTTAACTATAGTTTTGAATAGAAACATGGTTCAAGAAGAAAATTCAACCCCCCCCCCCCCAAGAAAGAACAAGTCACAATCTAGAGCTTCATGAGATAAAGGCCTCATACTTTTAATGGATCATTTGATCCCTCAATTTTCGAACAATGGATCAACTATATTGAAAAGATCTTCACCATCCTTCAATGTTCTGAAAAAGAGAAGGTTATTCTGGATACTTATCATATGGAGGGTAAAGCAGATCAATGGTGTACATTGATCAAAAATATTAACCCTGAGGAGGAGATCAAGGCATTATAATGGAAGGATTTCCAGAAAAAAAAAATCGACAAATATTTTCCCTGCACCCTCTGAATTAAGATGGAAAGGGACTTCCTTGACCTCAAGCAAAAAGATGATGATTCCATCGAAGAGTATGAGGAAAAATTCACAAGGCTTGAACAATATGCCTCTAAATTTGTCATTACCCATAAATTCAATGTTGTCCGCTTCTTTGGTGGGATAAAACCCATCCTACAGAAATCCCTAGCGATTCGTGACTTCGAGAGATATGATAAAATTGTCTGATGTGCCCTCAAAGTCGAAATGGAGATCGATGAATCTCAGGGGTATCATGGGGATAAGAAGAATAAGGTAGAATTTAATTCTATCAGCTTGATGGATAAATTCAATGGTTCTATGAAATTACATCACCCCACTTGCCAAAGTTGTGGAAAGAAGCACCCAGGAAATTTCATTAAGGGGATAAGGAAATGATTTAGGTGTGGAATAAAAGGTCACCTGGCTATTAACTATCAGTAAGAAAAACCTAATACTACGACAGAGGATAGGAATTCCTTGTTCGACCCTCTATGTACTATTCATTGCTTAAACTGAAAATAACCAGGGCACTTTGCAAACTAGTTCCCTAAGCCAAGGGTTTTTTTAGGCAACCAAAAACCTCCAAGGAAGTAAGGGTGATATTTTTCCATCACTATGACCAAAGAGAACACTAAAAATGAAGTGGTAAAAGGTACTCTAGTTATTCATTTAATAACAGTGACCATACTTTTTGATTCTGGTTCTACACATTCTTTTATATCCCAAAAGTTTAGTAGAACAATACCAACATCACCACAAACCATGGAAGTATAAATGTTGGTTAGAACGGAAAATGGGGAAATCATTGTAACCCATGAATATAACTCCTCCCCTATCGCAATTTGTGGTTTGAAATTCTCAGAGAACCTCTTTATACTCTCTCTGGTGGAATTTTATGCAGTTATTGTCATATATTGTCTTTCCCTATATAGATCCAACATAAATTTTCATGAGAAGGAAATCGCTCTCCATATGGAGAACCGACCCCCAATTATGTACAAGTTCAAGGAGGAGGATGAATCTTTCTTAGCACCATCATCTAAATTGTGGATATTACTTCCCTATGATCATGTGTTTCTTACTCAGATGATTGAGTCTAAGGAAACAACCATCCTTGAAGATATTCTTGTTGTGGGGGAATTTTCTAAAGTGTTTCCTAAGAAATTTTCTAGACTTCCTCTTAGAAGAGATGTTGAATTCTCAATTGATCTTATACCTAGGGAATTTCCAATATCCATGAATCTATATAGAATGGCTATTTTGAAGCTTGAGGAGCTAAATAAACGTCTAAAGTATAATCTGGTTAAAGGGTTTGTATGCCCAAGTGCTTCACCATGGGGTGCACTAGTCCTATTTATCAAGAAGGATGGGTCAATGTGCCTTTTAATTGATTATCGTGAGCTCAAAAAAATCACGATAAAGAACAATTATCCTCTTCCCCAAATTGATGACATGTTCGATCAGCTATGTGGATCACAATACTTCTCCAAGGTGGATTTGTGTTCGGGATATTACCAAGTAAGGGTGAAGAAGGAATATATCCCCAAGACTGTTTTTCGTACAAGGTACGAGCAATATGAGTTCATAGTAATGCCTTATGAACTCGCTAATGCTCCAATAATATTCATGGACTTGTTGAATAGAGTCTTTATAGACTACCTTGACAAATTTTTTGTAGTCTTTATAGATGATATTCTAATATACTCCAAAACCATGGAGGATCATGAGGAGCATATAATCACTATACTAGAGACCCCAAGAAAGGATAAGCTCTATGCAATGTACAAAATATGTGAGTTCTTGTTGAAGGATGTCTCATTCTTGGGTCATGTCATCACAAGCAATGAGATATCTATGGATACCTCTAAGATATCTCTAATTTAGGGATGCCTAAGACAAACATCGGAAATGGATATTTGTAGCTTCCTAGGGTTAGCTGGATATTATCACTGATTTGTGTGAAATTTCTCACAATTATCAAACCCTCTTACCAAGATAACTCAAAAGGGGGTCAAGTTTTCATGGAGTGGTGAATGCGAAGAGAGCTTTAAGGAGTTGAAAATTAGGCTTATCACTGCACCCTTTCTCACACTACCCACAAGTGGAGAACTTTTTGTGGTGTCTAGTGATACTTTGAAGAAGGGAATGGGTTGTGTGTTGATGCAAAATGAAAAATCCATTGCCTATTCTTCGAGGAAATTGAAATTTCATGAGAAAAACTACCCAACACATGATCTGGAGTTGGATAAAGTAATATTTACTTTAAAAATTTGGTGACATTACCTATTTGGGGAGAACTGTGAAATATAAATGGATCACAAAATACTCAAGTATATATTCACATAAAAAGAGTTAAATATGCATGAATGAAGCTGGCTAGAGCTAATGAAAGACTATGAATGCTCAATCCATTACCACCCTAGGAAAGCGAACAAGGTGGCATATTCTCTAAGTAAAAAGGACCCAGTGATTATATAATTGATAAAAATTTAAAAGGATCCAATATTCTTAGATTTGATGAAGTTGGACATGAGAATCACAAATAAGGGAAAATCATCAATCCTTTCACAAATGATTTCTCAACCATATCTTTTAGAAAATTTAAAGTATGATCAAAAGGATGATGTGGAAATTTAAAAGAAAGTGGAAACTATCATAAAAGGGAAATCCTTGGAGTTTAATGTTAATCAAGAAGGAATTGTGATATTTGGTTCAAGACTATGTGTTCCATAAAATCCAGAGTTAAAGAAAGAACTTTTGGATGATGCACGTAGTTCAAATTTCTTCATTCACCCAAGAAACAAAAAGATTTATCAAGATCTCTGAGAACTTTATTGGTGGGATAACATAAATAATGAGATTTCTTAGTATACATCAAAGTTCCTAGTATGTCAGTAAGTGAAGTCTGAGAGGAAGAAGACTAAGGGGATGGTGCAACCATTACCCAAACCAACGGGGAAATGGGAAAACATCACCATGGACTTTGTCACTAGGGTTCTGAAGACATCCAAGGGAAACAATGCTATCTGGGTTGTTTTGGATAGTCTTACAAATACTTAACACTTCATTACAATATGGGAGGATTTCTCATTGGATCAACTGGATCGGATGTATATCAGAGAAGTGACAAGGTTGCATGGAGTACCACTATCTATTGTATCTGATCAAGATCCAAGATTCACCTCTAAGTTCTGGAATATTTTTCAACATTCTATAAATACAGAGCTAAAATTCAGTATGTATTATCATCCTAAAAATGATGGACAATATTAGAATATTATCCAAACACTTGAGGACATGTTGATAGTATGCTTAATGGACTTTAAAGGGGGATGGGATCAACATCTTCCTCTGGTTTAGTTCTCTTACAATAACAGTTTCCACTCAAGAATCCAAATGGATCCTTATGAATCCCTTTATGGGAAGAGGTGCAGAACACCAGCACGTTGGGATGAAGTTGGGGACAAAAAACTCTTAGGTCTAGAAATGGTCAAAGAAATTTTGGAGAAGGTTAAGACCATCCAACATCACATCAAAGCTGCTCAAAGTAGAAAAAAGAGTTATGCTGATAATCATATATGAGACCTAGAGTTTGATGTTGGATACATGGTATTCCTCCACATATCACTGTGGAAGATAGTTAGGAGATTTGGGATGAAGGGAAAGTTTATTCCAAGGTACATAGGCCCTTTTTAATCCTTGATCGCTTTGGAGCAGTGGCCTATTGACTAGAACTCCCACTGAACCTATCTCAAGTACATGATTTATTCCATGTATCACTCTTAAGGAAGTACATACCTGACCCATCACATGTACTCAATCTAGAGGTGTTACCACTGAAGAATAACCTCTCCTATGAAGATAATACGGTGAAGATCTTAGATCATAGAGAAAAAGTTCTACAAAATAAGAAAATTCCCCTTGTGAAAGTGTTGTGGAGAAACCACAAGTTTGAACAAGCAACGTGGGAACTAGAGGAAGTGATAAGATGGAGTTACCCACATCTGTTTTAGTGTGGGAAAATAAAATTTCAAGGGAGAAATTTCTTAAAGGAAGAAGATTGTAACGACCCAAACATTTATTAATGATAATTACTCTTGATCTAATTAAATGTATTATTATGTAAAATAGACATATAAAATATGAAATTCCTTGGTTTTATGTTTTTTTATTTCAAAATATCATTAAGAATTGTTTCCATTACTAATATAGCTATTGAACAATTATCACATGATTAGTATAAATATTGGGCTTTAAGAAATCCAATTTACTCGGAAAAAGGAAGTGATGGCCTCATCCAGTAGAATTGCTCCATACAAAGCCCATTTGTAAGATCTTGAAAAGGAGGTGGCATCACTGGGCTTTGCTCTTGACCAATCCCAATCCGAGCTTCAACATGTTAAGCTTGAAATAAACTGCCTATGGGAGAAGTGGAAGTTAATAGAGATAACCACCCGAGCAATGTTATTTGAGCCACCTCAGGAGTTTTTCACCATCACACACTTACCCTTTGGTCTTATGTAGGTTTTATAATGTGATATATAAGAAGACCCTAGCACTGTGATTTTGTTCTTTATTTTTTGTATAAAGAATATACATTTATTTTGTAAACGGTTTTTAAAGCACAAATAGTATTTTTAGTCAATATTAAATTAAGAAATATATGTTTATGAATTAATGGATTTTTTAATTAAATAATATTTTAATAAAATATTATTACTAAATTAATTTTTATTAAATATAAATTATAATATAATTTTTATGAATACAATTGTAATTTTTATTAATGTTTGAAAGTTGTTTTTGTCAAAACCCATGAATTTTCAATAAAAGTTGGGTTTTACTTTAAAAGTAAAAAATTCAAATATTTAGAAATTATTTATATAAAATGAATATTATTTTTGGATTTAGGATGTCGAAATTATCTAACAGTGAATTTTTCATAATTTTCTGAGACAGTCAAATTTTTGGGTAAAAATTAAATACCGTTAAATATATAATGTGTTTCATGAAATAATAATGACCCAATAGTGTCATAATAAAATACTATAAATGGTATTTTTGGATAATATATTTTTTACCTTTAAAATAATGTGAATTTATGTTTGTTTTATTTATTTTACAAAGCCTTAGTGGACCCTCCAAGACTTATAAAACATTTTAACATTTTAAAATGATTTCTTTGAGAGTGTGACTCACCTCCACATAAGAAATCCTAATATTTTAATAAGTTCGGTCATTGTCCTTATAAAATAATTTTTCTACTCCCATTTTGAAAAAACCATAGGCAAGAATGATGGGTTTATTTTTAGTTTAGATTAGTTTAATGTGTGGTTTACAAAACCTAAATAATAAAGAATTCCCTCTCCTTTCCAATATAAATCCACTCAATCTCTCATTCCTCTTCACTCAAACCATTTGTAGCTCGACCAAAATATTCCATGCTCTCTCTAGAATCCTCCCAAGGCACCCCAAGCTCCCAAAAAGCCTCTCTCAAGCCTCTCCCAACCCTTTGGATCACACTTCTATGTTTTTTCAAGGGTATTCACCTTTATGAAAATATACATATTGAATGGTATATACATGTATGTATTCTACATTCCCTAATCTTGGAATAACTTATTATATTTAATGATTCCACATTATATAATCCATGTGTCACATTTATGCATGAAATGAAATTTTTATAAATGGTGTGCCCTGATAGCGCTCCAATGAATTGGGTAAAGAATAGTATCATGATACGTCAAGTGAAATGAGGGTTTACATGTTCTAATTCAAGTTAAGTGAGTGTTTACTCATGGTCCATGTTCAATGATCCTTGGATCATGCTAATGTCATTTTAAATGTTGTTGCCACATTTCCATGTTATGATAATCATTCTATATCATGACTTTATTTTCATTTCTCTATTATGATCCATTGATATGCCTATTACCTAGAATGTATTATATTCTTCATGTTATGCCTTGTTTACTTTCTTAATGGGCTTTATATCTCACCCTTTTCTTATGAATGTCCTCAGGTTATCCCATGAAATGCTATGTATGAAGGAATGTTGTAGTCATGTAAAAGAATTTTTCAATAAAGATGTTGTGTTTTATGTTCTAAGTTGTTATGTAATGTTTCTAAGCCCCAAAGACACTAGACCTCTCGATATTCTATATTTTATCAAGTAAAATGTTTATGTAATAAATTGTATTTAAGTGTGAAATAAAGATAAGGGTTTTTATAGTTGGTATCAGAGGATAGGTTTAGTTATTTTTGGGATTAGGATTAGAAAACCATAGTGAAAGCCTTAGAGATAATACTAAGTATAATAAAGACATACCTAAATTTTTGTGAGTATTAATTAAGTGGTTTATCAATAAAATACATCCATGTCTGGATACGAGTAGGTAGAGGTGGATCTGGCACATATTTATCTAGGGGTAAAACCTGAAAACACCTCTTTGAGCTAGACTCTAATGGGAACTGGTGCATGAAAATGGGCATTGCTACACTCTTGGTTACGACACTCTTGGGGGATAAGCTTTGGTAAATTCATAATATTAGTATGAATCATTGTTAAGGGAATAAAAAAAATTACTCTAATAATATATATTGGGAAGTAGATCATGGATAACATATATTGAAGCATATACATTCATAAGTTAAGGAAATAAAAGTAATTTATAAGTTATCCCTTTTTTTCTTTGGATTCCCCTTTTATATGTTACCCCTAAATTTCCTTTTATTCCATCCAATGGACGATAATAGAAGGAATTAAGCTAACAACCGATGCAAAGATCAATGTGACGACTGTTCTAATGAGATTCCCAATCTGATGGGAGTGGGAATCACAAACATTTTCATGATACTCTCACAGTTAAATCAATTTTTGAATAGAAACATGAATTAAGAAGAACGTTCACCCCCCTGAAGAAATAACAAGTCGCAATTGAGAGCTTCATGAGACAAAGGCCTTATACTTTTAATAGATCATATGATCCCTCAATTGTGGAACAATGGATCAAATCCATTGAAAATATTTCACCATCCTTCAATGTTATGAACAAGAGAAGGTTCTTCTGGATGATTATCGTATGGATGGTAAAGCAAATCAATGGTGTACATTGATCAAAAATACAAAGCCTGAGGAGGAGACCGAGGCGTTGGAATGGAAGGGTTTCTAGAAAATGTTTTTTGATAAATATTTTCCCCACACCCTCTAACTTAAGATGGAAAGGGACTCCCTTGACCTTAAAAAAAAGATGATGAATCCATCTAAGCATACGAGGAAAATTTCACAAGGCTTGAACGATATGCCTCCAACTTTTTCATTACCCCTGAATGAAATGTTGATCACTTATTTTGTGGGCTAAAACCCATCCTACATAAATCCATAGTGATTCATGACTTCGAGAGATATGAGGAAATTGTATGATGTGCCCTCAAAGTTCAAATGGATATCAGAGAATCTTAGGGGTATCATGGGGATAAGAATCATAATGTAGACTTTAATTCTATCAGTCTGATGGATAAATCCAACGGTGCTAATAAATTATATCACCCCACTTTCCAAATTTGCGAAAAGAAGCACCCCATAAATTTCCTTAAGGGGACGAGGAAATGCTTTAGGTGTGGAATAGAAGGGAACCTTGCTATTAACTATCAACAAGAAAAATATGCTACTACGATAGAGGAGAGGAATGCTCTGTTCGACCCTCTATGCACTATTCATTGCTGCAAATATAAATAACCAGGTCACTTTGGAAACTATTTCCCTAAGCCAAGGGTTTTTTAGGCAACCAACAACCTCCAAGGAAGCAAGGGGCGAGATTTTTCCATCAATACCACCAAAAAGAACCCCGGCAACGAAGTGGTGATAGGTACGCTAGTTATTCATTCAAGAATAGTGAATGTACTTTTTTATTCTGGTTCTACATATTATTTTATATCCAAAAAGTTTAGTAGAACAATACCAACATCACCACAAACCATGAAAGTAGAGATGTTGGTGAGAATGTAAAATGGGGAAATCATTGCAACCCGTGACTATAAGTCTTCCCCTGTCATAATTTGTGGTTTAAACTTCCCAGAGAACCTCTTCATACTCTCTCTGGTGGAATTTGATGCAATTTTTGGCATGGATTGACTTTCCCTATATTGATCCAACATAAATTTCTATGATAGGGAAATCACTCTCCATATGGTGAATCAACCCCTAATTTTGTACAAGTGAAAGGAGGAGGATGAATCTTTTTTAGCACCATCATCTAAAGTGTGGATATTACTGCCCTATGATCATGTGTTTCTTGCTTAGATAATTGAGTCTAAGGAAGCAACCATTTTTGAAGACATTATTATTGTGAGGGAATTCAATGAAGTGTTTCCTAGGGAATTGTCTGGACTTACTCCTAGAAGAGATGTTGAATTCTCAATTGATCGTATACCTAGGGCATTTCCAATATCCGAGAATCTATATAGAATGGATATTTTGGAGCTTGAGGAGATAAAGAAAAAACTATAGGAGAATCTAGATAAAGGGTATATATGACCAAGTGCTTCACCATGGGGTGCACTAGTCCTATTCATTAAGAATGATGGGTCAATGCGCCTTTGCATTGATTATCGTGAGCTCAAAAAAATCATGATAAATAAAAATTATCCTTTTCCCCAAATTGATGACATGTTCTATCAGCTATGTAGAACACAATATTTATCCAAGGTGGATTTATGATCGGGAAATTACCAAGTAAGGGTGAATAAGAAGTATATCCCCAAAACATCTTTTTGTACAAGGTACGGGAAATATGAATTCATAGTAATGCCTTACGAACTCACTAATTCTCTAGTAATATTCATAGACTTGATGAATAGAGACTTTATAAATTACCTTGACAAATTTTTGGTAGTCTTTATAGATGATATTTTAATATACTCCAAACCCAGGGAGGAGCATGAGGAGCATCTAAGAACTGTACTAGAGACCTTGTGAAATGAGAATCTCTATGCAAAGTAAAAAAAGTGTGAGTTCTGGTTGAAGAGAGTCTCATTATTGGGTCATATCATCACAAGTAATGGGATATCTATGGATACCTCTAAGATAACTGCAATTGAGGTATGGTCGAGGAAAACATTGGAGATGGATATCTATATCTTTCTGGGTTTAGCTAGATATTATCACCGATTTGTGAGAAATGTCTCACAATTTTCAAACCCTCTTACCAAGCTAACTCGAAATGGGTTCAAGTTTTCATGGAGTGATGAATGCAAAGAGAGCTTTAAGGAGTTGAAAAGTAACTGTGCCCATTCTCATACTACCCACAAGTGGATAACTTTTTGTGGTATCTAGTGATACTTTGAAGAAGGGCATGGGCTGTGTGTTGATGTAAAATGACAAAGTCATTGCCTATGCTTCACAGAAATTGAAATTTCATGAGAAAAACTATCCAACACATGATCTAGAGTTGGATAAAGTAATATTCTCTTTAAAAATTTGGGGACATTACCTCTTTGGGGGGAAGTGTGAAATATACACAGATCACAAAATCCTCAAGTATATATTCACATAGAAAGAGTTAAATATGAGTCAATGAAGATGTATGGAGCTAATCAAAGACTATTAATGCTCAATCCATTACAACACTGGGAAAGCGAACAAGGTGGCAGATTCTCTAAGTAAAAAGGACCTAGTGATTCTATAATTGATGATAGTTGAAAAGGATCCAATATTCTTATATTTGATGAAGATGGACATGAGAATCATAAATAAGGGAAAATCATCAATCCTTTCACAAATTATTTCTCAACCATATCTTTTAGAAAGGTTAAAGGATGCTCAAAAGGATGATGTGGGAATTCAAAAGAAAGTGGAAACTATTTGAAAATGGAAATCCTTGAAGTTAAATGTTAATCAAGAATGAATTGTGACATTTAGGTCAAGACTATGTGTTCCATAAAATCCATAGTTAAAGAAAGAGCTTTTGGATGATGCACATAGTTCAAATTTATTCATTCACCCAGGAAACAAAAATATGTATCGAGATCTCTGAGAGCTTTATTGGTGGGATGAAATGAGGAAGGATATCGCTGAGTATACATCAAAGTGCATGGTATGTCAGTAAGTGAAGGATGAGAGACATAAGTCTAATTGGATGATGCAACCATTACCCATACCAACATGGAAATGGGAAAACATCACCATGGACTTTGTCACTGGGCTTCTGAAGATATCCAAAGGAAACAATACTATCTGGGTTATTGTGGATAGTCTTACAAATACTTCACACTTCATTACCATATGGGAGGATTTCTCATTGGATCAACTGAAACGTATACATATCATAGAAGTGGAAAGGTTGCATGGAGTACCACTATCTATTGTATTTGATTGTGATTCAAGATTCACCTCTAAGTTCTGGAATATTCTTCAACATTCTATGAATATTGAGTTAAGCTTCAATATGGATTATCATCCTCAAACCGATGGCCAATATGAGCATACTATCCAAACACTTGAGGGCATGTTGATATCATGCTCAATGGACTTAAAAGAAGGATGGGATCAACATCTTCCTCTGGTTGAGATCTCTTCCAACAACAGTTTCCACTAAAGCATCCAAATGGATCCTTATGAAGCTCTTTATGGGAAGAGGTGTAGAACACCAACATGTTGGGATGAAGTTGTGGAGAAAAAACTCTTTGGTCTAGAAATGGTTGAAGAAATGGTTGAAGAAATGGTTGAGAAGGTTAAGACCATCCAGTAGCACATTAAATCCGCTTAGAGTCAACAAAAAAGCTTTGCTGATAATCATAGATGAGACCTAGAGTTTTATGTTTGATACATGGTATTCATCCACCTATCACTGTGGAAGATATTTATGAGATTTGGGATTAAGGGAAAGCTTATTCCAAGGTACATCGGCCCTTTTGAGATCCTTAATCACATTGGAGTAGTGGCCTATCGACTAGCGCTCCCACCGAACCTATCTCAAGTACGTGATTTATTCCATGTATCACTCTTGAAGAAGTACATACCTAACCCATCACATGTACTCAATCTAAAAGTGGTACCACTGAAAAATGACCTCTCCTATGAAGATAACCTGGTGAAGATCTTAGATCATTGAGAAAAAGTTCTAAGAAATAAGACAATTCCCCTTGTGAAAGTGTTGTGGAGAAACCACAAGTTTAAAGAAGCAATGTGGTAACTGGAGGAAGTGGTGAGGTGGAGTTACCCACATCTGTTTTACTGTGGGAAAAGTAAATTTCAAGGGTGAAATTTCTTAAGGTGATAATATTGTAACAACCCAAACATTTATTAATGAAAATTACTCTTAATCTAATTAAATGTATTATTATATAAAATGGTTACATAAAATATGAACTTCCTTGGTTTTTTGTTTTTTTATTTCAAAATACCATTAATAATTGTTACCATTTCTAATATAGTTGTTGAACGGTGATCACATGATTAGTATAAATATAGGGATTTAAGAAATCCAATTTACTCAGACAAAGGAAGTGATGGACTCATCTAGTAGAATTGATCCATATGAATCCCATTTGTTAGAGCTTGAAAAGGAGGTGGCTTCCTTGGGCTTCTCTCTTGACCAAGCCCAATCTGAGCTTCAACACATTAATATTGAATGGAACCGTTTATGGGAGACGTGGAAGTTAATAGAGATTACCACCCGAGCGATGTTATCTGAGACACCCCTGGAGTTTTTCACCATTACACACCTTACCCTTAGGTATTATGTAGTTTTTATAAGATTATGTGTAATAATACCCTAGAACTATGATTTTGTTTCTTTATTTTTTGTATAAATAATATACATTTATTTTGTAAATGGTTTTTAAAGCACAAATAGTATTTTTAATTAATATTAAATTAAGAAATATATTTTTATGAATTAATGGATTTATGAATTAAATAATATTTTAATAAAATGTTATTACTAAATTAATTTTTATTAAATATAAATTATCATATAATTTTTATGAATACAATTGTAATTTTTATTAAGGTTTGAAAGCCGTTTTTGTCAAAACCCATGAATTTTTTATAAATATCAGTTGTTATTTTAAAAGTAACAATTCACATATTTAGAAAATTATTTATATAAAATGAATATTATTTTTGGATTCAGGATGTCTAAATTATCTAATGTTAAATTTTTCATAATTTTCTGAGACAGTCAAATTTTTGGGTAAAAATTAAATACCGTTAAATATATAATGTGCTTTATGACATCATAATGACCCAATAGTGATGTAATAAAATACTATAAATGGTATGTTTGGCCAATATATTTTTTACCTTTAAAATAATTTGATTTTAGGTTTGTTTTATTT
The DNA here is from genome assembly GCA_963277665.1 of Viscum album. Lineage (NCBI taxonomy): Eukaryota > Viridiplantae > Streptophyta > Magnoliopsida > Santalales > Viscaceae > Viscum > Viscum album. Next base: position 1,613,938,635 of record OY728142.1, read on the forward strand.
ATTTTACAAATCTTTAGTGGACCCTCCCAGACTTATAAAACATTTTAACATTTTAAAGTGATTTCCTTGAGAGTGTGACTCACCTCCACTTAAAAAAGCCTAATATTTTAATAAGTTAGTCCATTGTAATTATAAAATAATTCTTTCCACTCCCCTTTGGAAAAAATCATGGTCAAAAACCATGGGTTGGTCTGTGTTTTTTGATTGGCTTAATGTGTGGTGTCCAAAACCTAAATAATAAAGAATTCTCTCTCCTTTCCTATATAAACCCACTCAATCTCTCATTCCTCTTCACTAAAACAATTTGGAGCTCGACAAAACTCTTAAATACTTTCTATATAATCCTCCCAAGGTTACCCAAGCTCCCAATAATCCTCTATCAAGCCTCTCTCAATCCTTTGGATCACACTTCCAAGGGATTTCTTCCTCTCTCAATTTTATCCATGTTTCTTCATGTTGTTATACCCTTTTATTTTCAATTACAAATGTAGGGATGTGATTTATGACCTCCCCCATACTGAAATACTTATTTTTTAATGATGATATACATATTTATCTCTCATTAATCCCTCCCATGTACACATGTTACCATGCCAAAATTTCATAAGAGTTATTCCATTTCTCCTCTTTCTTCAAATTTCTTCATTATGTTATGCCATCTATTTCTGAATTCCATATATTTTGACATGTATCTATATGACCCCCCCCCCCCTTACTCCTATTTTTATGTACATATGATGAGATACCCCTTTATCTCTCATCAACCATTTTTATGAATTTTTATGTCACGCCGTTATGCTGCCAAAATTGCACCGCGATTTTCCATGCCAAATCATTGTGTAGTGAATACCATCACCATTTCTCTATCAAGGGTATTCAACTTTATGAACATATACATATTGAATTGTACATAAATTTATTTATTTCACATTCCTTAGTCTTTGAATAACTTATGATGTTGAATGATTCCACGTTATATGATCCATGTGGCACACTTATGCATGAGATGAAATTTTTATAAAGGGTGTCCCCTGATAATGCTCCAATGCATTGGGTAAATAATAGTATCAATATAAGTAAAGTTAAATGAGGTTTTACTCATTATAATTAAATTTCAGTTAGTTTTTACTCATTCTCCATGTGCAATGATCCTTGGCTCATTTTAATATCATGTTAAATTTTGTTGCGATATTTCCATGTTATGATAATCATGATATATCATGCCTTTCTGTTCATGTTTCTATTGTGCTCCATTGATATGCATATTGCCTAGAATTTACTATATTATTCATGTTATGATTTTTTCAATCCCTTAATGGGATTTATAGCTTACCATTTTCTTATGCATTTCCTCATGTTATCCCATGTAATTCTAAGTATGAAGGAATGTTGTGGTCATGTAAAAGAAGTTTTCAATAAAGATGGTGTGTTTTATGTACTAAGTTATTATGTAATGTTCCTAAGCCCCAAATACACTAGAACTCTCAATATTATATGTTTTATCAAGTGAAAATTTTATTTAATAAATCATTTTTATGTGTGAAATAAAGAGCAGGGTTGTTATAAGAAGAGAAAGAAGAAGTGTTTATGACTCCTAAAACTATGTAAAAATTGATTATTTTAAATATAAACACCCAAAATATAAGGAGAAGGAGGATTATTTTCAAGTATAGATATATTTACTCTACATGGTTTTCTCTTCAAATTTTTTTTAAGATGATTTAAATTAGGAGGTGGAAAGGAATAATCTTGGATGTACAACAAAGATAGAATTGGGTAAATCTAAGATAGTTAAGATTGTACCATACTTTAATTGTGGGATACAATGAGGTAAGGTGTTTATTAATGACTTAAAAAATATATATTCATGAGGTATCCTAAGATTTTTTATTTATTTCTAGGAGTTTATTTTTTTCTTTTTAGGAATCTATTTTAGGATGAAATTTCAATCCCCTTTATTATTTTTTAGCATAAATTCATAGAACTTATGGTTTCACCTAGTTTTTTTATTTTATAATTTCATGATGGTAAAGGAAAAAAATAGAAAAATATTTTCATTGAAAGGTGAGTTTTTTTAATGATTCATATTTTCACTTCCCAGTATTTTTTAAAAAATATTTTTAACTAAAAAATGCATTCCCCACACTTATAATTTTGCTAATTTTTTATCTCAGATGAAAAAAATCACTTATAAATATAATGATTCCATGTTTTAGATTTCATTGTTAATGAAATTTAATGAGTAAGATGTGGGAATAATGATTATAAATAATTTTAGGGGAATGGAGTTGATGAAAAATGATTTGGGGAGGCTAGTTAATTCATGTATATGAAATTCCCTTACATGTTTCATGATTCTAATTTATTAAATTATTGAGTATTAGTTTTTAATTATTGTGCATGCCATGAGTGATTGAATTTTATCATATGTTCTTATTCCTGAGATGGTTTTAAACCAATTTTTCTTATTCTTTCTAATGCCTGTTTCTTAAGAGATACTTGGAACATGTAAACCTTCAATAACTTTCATTGGTGTTTTTTAAGCTATGATTATATAATGTCACATTAAAAATGTTTGAGGCATTTGTATTATTTATCCCTTTATCCTTGAGACCTACCTTTAAATTTTTATATTTATTTAAGACTTTAGATTCTATGATTTACATTTTTAGGGAAGATCCACATTTTAATACTATATTATCTATTCCTACCCTTAATATTTGTCTTTGTGTATAATATGTAATGGTTCAAGTGTGGGGTGGAGTTTTTACATAGAGTAAAGGGTTTTATTTATTTAATAAGAATATATAGGGGTGTTTCATGTGTTGTTATAAAAATTTACGATATTATCATTCATTGTGATTCGTTTTTTACCCCACTTTAAAAAATAAAAAGTGAAAGAAAAATGAAAAGGGGGAAAATGAAAAAAAATAAGAAAAAAAATAGGTAGTGTCTTGGGAGGTAAAAAATCACCATTACTTAACCTATGGTCTTTTTTTAACTTCTTCAATTAATGAGTAGGTTTTATGGGTTTGGTTTATTTATTTTATATTTTTCCTAAGCATAAATTTCAAAAAAATTTATGACAAGTTAAAGAAAAATAAGAGGGTATATCTTTCATTACATAAATTACTTTTTGATCTTCTAATTTGAGTTTAGGGAATGGGGTGATGTCACTTTAAAGATGATATTTTCGTTTAATTTACTTTTTTTATCATTTAATTTCCTTAATAAATCACTTCCTTGGGATACTTATTGTTTTTTACATAATTTACCTACCTACCTAAAACCTCATAGTCATTTGATCCATAATTCTTAGTCATCATGATTATTTTATATATTTGTATTTATATTATAGAGGTTTGAGATCATTTTCAAGATTATGGTATGAGTATGTACTTGAGGAATGATCATAACTCCATTTAAATTGTTACCTTGAGCGATAATTGAAAAAATTAAAAGCGAGGTATATCACAAAGTGGAATGCATGCTAATAATAAATTATAGTGATTAAATTAAAGTTAGGATAAGAACCAAAATTTCAAAAAGGGGAGAGTAAAATGTATGATTTGTTAGTTTCCTTGAAAAGTGGAGAGTTGAATTCATATCATTTATATGAATATTGAAATTTTATTCTACCGATTGATAATTGTTTAATTTTTTTGATTTTAACTTTAAATATTGGTATCATGATGTTCATTTGTAATTTACTTGAGATATATTATTGAATAGAAACATGGTTTAAGTGTGGGGGTATTTGATGACAGAATTTCTTGCATACATTTTTTAATTTAATTTCATTAATTTTTTGATATAATTGATATGTTTTGCCCAAGTTTTTATTTTTTTATATTTTTGGTGAATTGTAATTTTAAAAATAATTATAAAAAATGAAAAGAAAAAGAAATATATTTTTATGGAATTTGAAGTGGTTTTAATTAATTAAAAATAATAGTCTTTTAGGTCTTTAAAAATAGGGTCAAGCACTACTAGCCAACCAAGGAAATTTTACATGGGGAAAGTAGAACTAGAGAGAAATAAGATCATGGCATGGGTAGGTTCTAGGATTTCAAATGATTCAAAAGGAAAGAAGGCCTAGTGCATAGAGGGTGTTGAGCAGGAGTGTCTTGGGTGAAAACCTATAGGCTTCCAATTGAGCTTCCAATGATGAAATTCCATATATAAAAAATGGATACATGTTTAGAAGTTTAATGTAGGGAACACATTCCTGGTTACTGTTCCTAATTTACCAAAATGTTTTCTTGTCTCACTGAGGCCACATCATCTCCCCCAGACATAACCACTATTTCTTTGTCATCTATCTTGCATCGTAGATCCAATATTCACTTTAAATGAGCTCGATGGTTGCACTGCCTATTAAGAGATGGACATTTCATAAGGGTGATTTTTTCATCATAGTACCTTGATAGGATGATATGAAGTGTGAATTTTCTTCATAATCATATTTTTTCACTATGGATATCAACTTTCATGGATATTTTGTGACATTATTGTTGATGTTGTAACTGAATCAACTATTACATGGGTAAGGATTGATTTTTTGTTTGAGATTTCATCATAAGTAATTACCTTGAACCATGGGCTAAGATACATAAGGGTGATGGTGAGGTTACATAAATTTTTTTCCAGAACCTATTTAAAGGTCAGTGGAAAGGTATGAAAATGTAAATATAGGCTACTTAAGGGTCCTTTATAAGGAGCTGCAATGGCTTTCATGGAGTTATAGAGTTTTATTTGGAGGTTTCTACATCATGGAGACCCTATATTATGTAGTTTCTCACATTTTATGGATACAGGAGCTTGTGGAAAAGGTATTATTGTTTTACCATGGGAGAGAAGAAGAAATGATAATATTTTTCATAGATAAGGATATTACTGTGAAGGGGTTTTGATTTATCTATAGTTTGAGGATGAATTAAAATGGTGATTTTCATGGGTGTTTCCCTATGTCATGGAATTAAATCTACACTACAGTGTGGGTTGATGATGGTGAGGTCACATTGTAGAGACATTTTCCACATCATAGAATATGTATCTATATGTCCATGTTCAATTAGATAAATGTATCTCCATGATGGTGATTGAATATATAACTCATGGGTAAAATGGAGGGATCAAGCTTGTAGTATTCACTAAATATATAAGGAGTTGAGTTTTTCCAATATAAGAGAATATATAGGTGAAGTAAGAGGATATACAGGCCACAAATATAAATTAGAATCTAATTTTATATAGATACGAAAGTTCAAACATCTCTCTCACATGGATAATTAGTTTTATATTAAAAAGGATAAATTTAGAGGATCACACATGGAGTATGAGGCTGACTTCAAGGAAGAGATATGTAAAATATGAGATATAAGAGATAGATAAGGTAAGATAAATATGAATATATCTACCAACTATTTTTGTCTATAAATAAGTGGTGTTGTGCACAGTTAAAGGGAAACATCAACTTGGAGGTTCAAGAAGATATAGTGGATCGACCACCGAAGTAGTTGTGTAGTTTGAGTTCTTGTTTTCCATTTTTTTAGTATTATAATAGTGGATGCATGCATTGGTTCACCAAAAATTAAAATAAGTATCTCATTGTTACTCAACAGCTTTATTTTTGTCTAAATGATCTATTCCCTTCTCTATAATTCATAGTTTCTTCACGTTTGATGACCAATAAAACATGAGTGGATAAGTGTTATAGGGTAGGGTGTAATTAATTAAAAGGATGTGTAGTAATGTTTTTAATTCTTCTTTACTTATGATATTTTCTTATTCATTAGTATTATACTGAGATTATTTCATATCATATCCCCTAGTTATCTAGAGAGAGTAATGGAAACCAAGGGATGAAACCCAATGTAATATAGGGGAGTGGGAGAGCACAATCCGAATTAATCTTTACTTTCACTCAGAGATAATACTTATTGCATCTAGGTTTGTTAGATATTACCTCTACTAAATAGATTGGTAGGACTAGGTGGTTTTATTTTATGCTAAGAGGTAAAACTAGATACCCTAATAAATCTCATGACTAATAATTTGATTTATTTCACAAGTGGACTTGAGTTGTGTTAAGTTATGAAAACCCATCCTTGGATTTAATTTCGATATCTTTATATTTTCTCATTTATTTTAGTTCATGTGTTAAATTCACTTCTTTAGTTTATTTTAGTTTAAGATTTAGGGACAAAGTCTTATCTATTAGGTTATTAGATGTCCTTTTTCTCATGGGTTTGACCTCATGAATTTCTTTTCCTATAATAAATTTTAGTAGTTTTAGTGGTTTTTGGTTTTGTATTTATAAATTCTAAACTTATTTGAGACCATAGGAATTAACAACACCTGTGGGCCCAGTCATCAGTCCTCCATTGGCTGACCTCTCTTAAAAATTCTCTCCCACACTCTTCAATGTTCCATCACATCTCCCAATCATGATGCTTCTTAGAGGCATCCCAAGATTGAACAAATACCCATACCAAAGTCCACACATGACACTTAGTGTAATTCTATGGTTGGATCCTCAACTAACTAAACTAGACATAATAATTCACCAAAGAGCACTGACACGCCTCTGACTTGACTCACTATTGAATCATGTCAATATCATCTCAAGATTGATACCAATACATGGAATCCATTTGGAACCACAATTTAATACCAAATACAGTGTCTTCCAAGGAACCAAATAAAATAAAATCTTTCCCACACACCATAATCCTGGTGCCATCTCGATCTTCCCCTAACCAATCTCATTGCATTTATTTCCCTACCAACACAAGGCTCTTACCTCCACAATTAATTCAATTATTTTCACCATAGTATTATCCTATCATTGCTCTACTAAACCAACTACTGATCTCCATGACTCATGCTTCTATTATTACCATATGTAATTACTCAACATGACCACCCTTCTTATACCTAAGAATCATCGTGAAACACTAATTGATACTCATTCTCGGCTCACTAGAAACATCATCCTCAACATCCATTGAAATTAAATTTGAAATGAGTTCCACATCCTCCAACAACTAATGGTGTACTCTCCACTATATTAATTTCTTTACACCACTCATCAATCTCAACACCTAACATATTCTAGTATCACATGAGTGTCACTTCTCCCAAGCCACGCTTTCCCACCCTGCCAACCCATGTTAAGGACCAAGATTATATTGACCATGCCACCATACTTTGAACCATATATAATGTCACCTATAACTATATAGGTACATTTTCCAATTTCATCTAAAACCCCATGACACTATGCTTATCAGTGCTTCATCGATCGCATCAGCTCTCAACTCCCAATTGTCCAAAAGGTCACACCTAAACCTCGATTGTATCCCAAGTGTGATCATATACCAAACCCCACTAGGATCACATTACTCTCTTCCAAGAAGTCAGAATTAATGGGTGCTCACCATCGCTACATCGTTCAGGTTCTCCTAGAACCCAATTAATTTTCGATGGACCTATACATGTCTTGCTCACCAATCCACAACCAAGCAGGAACCACATATAACCAATGTTCCCTTGCCTTAACTCGTCAATAAATTTCTCAAAAAATTCATACCAACCCTCAATCCCATTTCCCCAAGGTAGATTGAACCTCCAATAATATAATCATAGGTTCTTACCCACCATCTATCTTAATCTCATCCAAACCCATTTAGTGTACACTCTCGTACAACTAGATCAAACAACTCAACTCTTTCTCCCAGGAGTCTCACATCATCAGACCTAGGCTTGCTTGCCTATTGAATCAACCAACTATGCCTCCAATTAATGTCAATATTAAAACAATAAAATAACTATGTATGATTTAATTTTAAATTCAAAAAATCTTCCCATGACTTCCATGTCTAAAGGCACTATCTTAAGTCTAGGTTAACCCCAATATCGATTAACCCTCATATCTCACGACTCATCTCAAGAAATAACAAGAAAATTATTATTATTCAACCATAACCCTTGAATCGCTGTTATCTTGAGCTTCATTTCAATTCCACTAGGTTATCCCAACTAGCCCATAAAACATGTATCACATAGGTCACATCTCATGTGGAAATGTCTCTACTCTCTTCTAAAATATCACAAGGAAACTCATGTTCCAACACACCCCCTCTAGGGTTCACACACACACACACACACACACACACACACACATATATATATATATATATCAAGCATCACATGAGTAATCAAACACCCACACTTGAGTACCCATACTCATCAGACATCTGAATACTAAACTACCCCCCTCAAGGACTAAGTCACATCTCTATATATATAACATCATCCTATAATGATTTGTATCATTTAAAACCATATTAATATAGTTCAGATAAATAGAATAACACCAAAATATATATGGTAAAACACCATATAAGTTATTATTGATACATTAAATAACTAAACCATCATCATAATCACCCATAAATGGTTCATCACTAAAGTATCCAATGCCTATACTGGCCCTATGGGTGTCACCATACATCCCTGGAACAGAGGTACTATATATCTATCACTAGAGAATATCCCATGATGGGATCCACATTACTTTTCATAAAAATAAAATATTGTTGTTCATCTGATCATAATTCCACCAACAAGTTATATAGGAAAACATCATATAAGTTTTTGTTATCACTTTAAATAGTTGAACCCCTTATCTTCGGTGATATCAATCAAACACAAGAACATGAATGTCATGTGAATCTTATGTTTCAAACATGATGCATGTGCATGGACCTTTTTCCACTATGGACCAATGGATAAAACCATAAATAACAATCTCACGTCATACTTAAACAAATATCTCAATAATAATAATGAAAAACAAGAATAGAAATCCCACATCCCTGGTAACCAAGACTTTTAATCAAAAAAGGTGTTTTTGACACACTAGTATAAGGACAATCAAAATCTCTAGAATTTCCTGTTCCCTATCTACCATACCCTAAATAGAAAAATAATAAAATAAACTCTAAAACACTTTGCAACATCATCATCTCTGCTCAATCTATAGTGACCATACTAGAGTGTCACGTGAGCTCAGACATGCCTCCCCATACACCATAAGATTTCAACTAGCAGTGAGGATCTAAGGTGTTTTCATGGAGAGACTATACCCTCATATCATAGTGAATCAACCAACATAAATAAAAAAAAATCATTCACAATATTAATCAAATTATATAGAGTTCAATAAACAACATTCATTATATAAAAAATGAAATGTAGCATACATTCATACATCACTATTGATCACCCACTAGGCCAACCACATATAAAAAATGATAAAAGGATAATAAAATAAATAAGTATCTATGATACAATCCTCTATCCTCACATCATCCCTATATCCATACTATAATCAATCTCTCTATCTTGATCATCCAATAATAGGCATTTTCCCTATCGAACCTGCAAACATGAAGTCTGCACAAGCACCAAGTGTTAGGGTTGCTCAAGCAGGGTGAGTAAAACTCAATAGGTCACCACCAATGGTGTCCCAAACATAACCAATAGATACATCATATGCACATGTGATATGATCATAATAATAAATAAATAACATAATTTTAACAAAAATAACCATAATCAATCCTCAAGTTCTAAAGTTACACCTAGGGTCAACAATACCTATTTTTCGGCTAGTGTCGAATGTCGCTGAGACTAAATAATACCAATCAGGGGGACCATGTACTTCATTGTAATTAGTAAAAAAAATGTCAACTGGTAATAATGACTCTCTATAAAGGAATCATTAGGTATATATCATCATACACTCAGGGGTATACTCGCTTATCACCCTGAACATATATACCATATCATCAAGAACTTGGAGGAATACACACTAACTACCCTGGAAACATATACCATATCATCAGAAACACAAGGGAATAATTTCTCCCTACCCTAGAAGCATATATCATATCATTAAGAACCTAGGGGAAATCCTACTCTCACCCTAGAAACATATAACATATCATCTGTAACCCAAAGCATACACATTCCTCACTTTAGAAAGATAAGTCACATCATTTAGAACTTGGTATATACACAATCCTCACCCAAGAAACACAAGTCATGTCATCTAGAACCTGGGGACATACACACTCCTCAACCCTGTAATATAAGTCATGTCATTGGTAAACTCAGGAGCGTAGATGCTCCCCAGTTGTAAAAAAATCATATCTGGAATTTAAACCCCATGCATGAACCATACACCACATCTTCCTCACACAGGTTAGACACTCATCCAAATTCATCACACATATCCTAGTATGACCCCTCAAGCACACAACCTAGACTCATTACCACAACCATATTAGGTTATCACTATGCTAGCCTCCCTGTACTAACCCTCTCTAGGGACAACATAAAACTGGGGCACCCACTAAGGTACCCTAGGTCATGTCAAATTTCAAATACTATACATCTTCTTTTCTCCCATATTATTAACTCTATAGCATATCCCATCACTTAAAGGGAATAACATCCCTCAAAACTTCCATGATAGCATCATAGTTAAATTAGCCTTATATGAAATGTCATACTAGTGTCACACAATTGGTTGGTCCTCTCACATGCAAGCTAAACATAAATAATTTCCATAGTACATCCATCCAAGTACATGCTTACTAGTGGGGGAGGAACACTATCCCTACTCTCTTCATAATTGGCCTAAAGGATTTAAGGAAATCCAAGGTACCATATGACTTATTCATATGACATCCATTCTCAAACCACTAGACTCCACCACTAATAGGGTATTAAGGTCACCTATCTCAAAATACACTAAGGCTATGACATGTCATTTATACCCTTCTTGGGTCCCTATATCATACTGTACATATTTATGATCAATCCCTTGGTCATCTATAGCCAAATCATAAAGCTGGTCTTCAAGGGTCCATCGTGGCCATTGACACTCCCATCATGTTCAATAGGATTTATGTGAAAAAATTCATTTTAAATATAAGTTCAATCATGCACATTATAGAGACTTCATATCACATGATAAAAAGAATCATATACTATAGGGAGATGTCCAGGGACCACCTTCCTCATAGAGAGTTATTCCCTCCAAGCAAGCTTGGACACCATTGCCTAAGTTCGTCCAAGCCACATCCAAGCTCGTATCAACACTTGAGCTCCTATCTCACACCACAACATAAAAAATAATTAATTATTTAATTTAATTAAATAGTCATAATTACCTAAAACTCATCAAAAAACATCCACTAACTGAAATTTTGAGAAACATCATGCCAGTGTCTCTTGGCATGTTCTTGGTACATCCCCATACAAAATCCATAGTACCTGACACCTGATCAAAATAAAATTTAATCAAATTTAATCAAAAACCTGAATAAATTAGTACATTAGCTTACCTAAATATAAATGGTGAAATATTCCATTTGTTCATTATCACAGGATTCCATCTACCCATAACGCTCAAAATCGCCATTCTTATAGGACGATTCCACCATGATCCAGTGGAATCATTAGTGAATAGATAAAAAAATCCAAAATCATAGGCTAATGAAGGAACGGAAGGGAAGAAGAAGGAGGGAGAAATAACCTCAAGTTCACCACATAACTCCACCAAGAACATCCCATATAAAGGAGGACAAGGGAGGAAGGAGAGAGGCGATCTTCTGGGTTCGGCTACATGAGAGGGAAATGAAGGGGAGGGACAAAAAATAAAAAATGAGGTGAAAGAATGGGTATTTTAAAAAATTTAATAAAATCAAGTAACTACTGGTTTGGTCCCATGGTTTTCCAAACCATACATCAAAAGTGTGGCCCACATTGTCCCAAGTTTCACCCTCTTCCATGGTTTGGTAGCATGATTTTTCAAACCTTTCTTGAAGTTACCTATGAAAAACTACAACACTATGAATTTTTCTCCTCACATGGTTCTCCCTAACTGTGTGTAAATTGTTCACTAACACCCTAAGGTAAAATTCAACTACACAATTTACTTTGAAACTCCACGTAGTTTTCTGTAACCGTGCATTAACCATGAAATAGGGAAAACCCCTCCCAAAAATAAAAACATTGAACCTGAAACTCCAAACACTCACCTAATCACTCAAAACACCACTTGAGTTTAAATTCATATACAAAATAATATCCCATAGATGTTACAATTATATGAATTCTGATCTAAATCTCAATTATCAAATCATACCCTACTCTAAGATCAAAATTTCTAGTTCCCACAAGTCATAAAGACATGGTTCTTTGCAATGGGTCTTGACCCTATAAGTTTATTGTAGAAAATAGGGTCATATCTTTTGAAGTAGATTTTTTTCAAGATGAGGTTTTAAAAGGAATTTTTTACATGTTTCATGTGACTTTCTAAGGATGTAAATTTCTTATAGTGGAAAGATTTTTCACACCCACTTTTTATAAATTATTTAAATAACATATTTTAATGAAAAATCAAATAATATAAGGAAAAATAATAAAAATATTCTTAATCGTTTGTGTGCTTTATTATTATATAACATTAATTTAATTTTAAAGGTGGTTTTAAATTACTTCGATTGGTGGGTATCCAAGTGATTTGTATTATTTTATGATTTTATTTAAAAAGGAAAGTTTATTTTTGATATTTAATCTAATTTTTTTATATAAATTATGTGTATGTGTGTGGTATTGGTGTAACTTTGTGTTCATTAATATTAATTATATTCAGTGATTAATAATATTATTATTATTATTACTATTATTACTATCATTACTATCATTTCAATTATCACCTATCCAAGTTGGTTGTAAATTATTATTGATATATTTTTTAAGAGGGAGAAAAACCCTTCTCCCCCCTTTCATTTTGGGTGTTTCATGAGCTAGGGGGATCTCCCTCTCCTATCTTTCAATCATCTCATTCAACTTCTTCTTCAAACCACCAAGGGGAATTGAGTCTAGGTAGGTTATTATTCCTCTTGTTCTTTTTATTCTTAATCAATTTCCCATTCTCTAATCCCTAGAGAATAATTTCTATATTTCTTGGGATTTTTTGGGGGGGTTTATCCATGGGAAGGGAAACCATCAATTTTGGAAGGGGATTTTTCCTTAACAGGGAAAATGTGAAAGAGCCTAACCTCGTACACTAGATATGATGTTGAGGAATCACCAATAGATTTCTCAATGATAATTTCAACACCCTAGACCTAAAAAAACCTTGTTTTACCCTATAATAAATTATTATCTTGATGGTCTATGGTATATTAGGGGTCAGTGATTGGTCTTATGATTCCATTTCTTAATGCTTCACTTATTTAGACTAATATCAGGAGGTAGGGGTTCTTGTTAAGAAATGTGAAGTCTATTTGAAGTTCTTATTCATACATATAGAAGGAAAAGATCTATATATCACATTCCAATATCATGTTTATACATGCAGCAGTATAATTCTAGCAAAGGAAGGGGTCTGGATGTTATGTTCTAGAAGTAGTGTGTAGATGTTCATGATCAAGAAGATGGGGTGAGAAAGTTAAAAAAAGTGTAAAGGTCATTTATGATGATACATAAAGTTCATTCTTCATGGTTCAGTGGAAAAAGATGGTATGTAAGTGTCATTGGAGTGGAATGTAAGAGTAAATTTCACTTCTACCATAAGTTAGTGGTTGAGGCTGAGGAACCTACCAATGATTAGAGGTATCTAGGTAAAATGGTGAGATACCTACAAATGTAAGAGTATGTGGAACCGGTTGACCAATTGGACCCCACAATTAGGGTGGGTTGAGATCATTCATATACATTCCTTGTGATAATTCAATTAGTGGTGTAATTGGATTATTTTTCAATTTTAATTGTAATCTTAAAACTTATGATAAATAAAAGGGTGAAATATTGTTCTTTCATAGATGTAGGACTTGTCACCTAAACCACATAAATCCTTGAGTTCATATCTTATATGCTTTAATTTTACTTGAATTTTTGTTTCCATGAGTTTTTGTTTTGAGTGTGTGTGGCATGTCAACTTAGTGTAGTGATTTACTATGAAACATGACTTTCTATGTTTTGGAACATCGGAGTTTCAAGGTTTTTCCAATCTAGGAAAATTATTATGATTTGTTTGATGCTTGAAGTTCTTGTAGTTTAACTTCCAGTGATATATGTTTTGAATCCCAAAAAGTGGTATCAGATAAGGTTCGTGTATAGATGTCTAATAACAACAAGTGGTATCAAAGTTTTTGGTTCAGAAAGTCTCAGCAACACACTTGGTAGCTAAGTTAGGTAACATTCTTTTCCTGGTGTTATTTTATTCAGTGGGAGTAACTATTTTGAAATTTATAGAATTAGAAAAATATAAGATATAGATAGATAAATTCAATGGGATTTAATTCAGATTCTAGAGGATGAAGATGAAAAACTATCATGTTTAGAAGGACTTTGAGGTTTCGTTTAAGGTGGTCAAATTAGAGGCAATGAAAAAAGTGGAATGGGAAAGGCTGGAGAGAAATGAACTTGGATTGATTTAGATATAATAAGCATAGAATATTGCTTTTAACATCTGGGATATGAAAAACATACTTGAGTTAATGGATTCTATGGTATACATGTAAGAGAAGCCAACATAAATAAATAAAGTGTTCATAATGTAGAGGTTATTAAGCATATGAATTTTGGAAGGAAGACCAAAAACTGATCATATGAATGGATTTAATATGATTCTAAGTTATGGAATATGTGTGATAATTTTATTATTTTCATCACTATCAGAGTCATGTGATGTGATGGTAACTATCATAACTCTTATAGGAAGTATGACCTAGTGTTTGAGGATGCCAGATATCTCATTATGAATGAAGAGCTTAGATGGAGAGAAATCCAGGAAATTACCAAATTCATACTAAATATAGAAGGTAGAGGATATACATCTCATCATAAAGGTCAATGAAGATCATAATACAGATCCAAGGAGAGAAGTTGAGGTAAATCGATTAGTCCTGAACTCATATATTGGCACTACGGGAAGAGAAGGGACCTGAAGAAAGATCACAGGGATCACAAGGTGAATTTTGGAAAGGAAGCTTCTAGAAGATCTAGTTCCATAAATTCTATATCTAGTTTATTTTTGAGTGTCAACATTTCATTGGAATCATGGATCATAAATTTTGGGGCTTTTTTCTACCCCATAACAAACAAGGGATGCATGTAAAATTATATATTTGGGACTTTCAACAAATTTTACTTAGATGATGATAAATCTCTAAAGATAGTGAGGAAGGGTTATGTTAAAGTATGGATGTTATATAGAAGCTTTTGGAACTTATAGGGAATTTTCCACATACTAGGTTTACAGAAGAACCTAATTTCTATAACTTAACTAGATGAAGTAGGATTCAAAACTAGCTTTATAAATGGAGTATGGAAGATAACTCAGGGTTCCATAGTCATGGATAGAGGTTTAAAATATAGGGCATTATATCTGATGTGAAAATATAATAAAGAAAGAAATCATAATGAAAGCTTCCAATAGTTTGGAGTTGTGACACTATCATCTTGGGAACCTTAGTGAGAGTAATATGAAATTTCCAACGATAAAGGGTATACTAAATCTCGATCATACAAAGTTCCAAAGTTGTGAGTTTTGTATACTCGGAAAGCAGAGAAAGTTTTCATTTAACTTGAACAGATGGATACCCAAGTCTTGAATGTTAGAACGTTTTCACACAGATGTTTGGGGGTTTTCACCATTTCATTCTCATGGTGGGTCAATGTACTTTCTGACATTCATTAATGATTAGACAAGGAAATTATGGGTTTAATTTTTACAAAAATATGTGGAATTCTAAGTGTTTTTTCAATGGAGGGACATTATGGAAAAGGATGAGAGAAATAAGATAAAATTATTGAGGTCCAATAATGGTGGAGATTATAATAGCAAGGGTTTCAAAAATTTCTACTGTAGTAAAGAAATTGAGTTTGAAAAAACTATAATTGGAACACTATATCATAATAGTGTAGTGGATAAGATGAATTGTATGTTAAATAAAATGGAATGAAGCATGAGACTATATTTTTGAATGTCAAAGTAAATTTGGGTGGAAGTAGTCAATTACACAATATTTCTTGTTAACAGGGATCTTTTCTCACCAATGGGGTGAGATATTCTAGATTAGTTGTAGATCGTTAAACTAATAGAAGTTATTGAACTCAAATTTTTCATAATTTTATCCTATGTCCATATAGATTCAATAGATTGGGATAAACTCGAATCGAATTCCTGTGCATGTTTCTTTGTAGGATATGGTGATTAAAACATTGAATTTTAGATTTTGGATAATGATGGTCAGATGGTCATTAGAAGTCAAGATGTTCTCTTCAATGAGAAGGTCTTATAGAAATATTGATACATGGTGGAAAAGAAAGTTGAGAACAAAGAATCAATTAAAAAAATCAAGTTGACCAGAATGGATGTTTCAAAAGGACACATGTTCTGGAAAGTTTAGGGGGCACAGAAAGTTCTTAAGATTTAGTCAGGCTAGTGGAATATATATGAAAGATCTAAAATATTATGGAAGCTCAGGTCAGAGTTATAGAATGTGATTTTCTAGAAGTTGTGGTTATGGAAAGAGCATATTAATTTCAAAGATTTACCATAGTTAGACGACCAATACAGAAGTTCAAAACTGACTTCCATTACTTGATTATTATGAATGTAGGAGAGTATGAGAGATAAAAATAAGTGGTTAGTCATAGAAATTCCAAAAATTGGGAATTATTTTTGAAATTTGTGATAGATTCATTGGATTCAAAAAAGGAAACTTGGGAGCTAACAGAACTGTCACATGGAAAGAAATTGTTGCAGAACCAATAGGTCTTATGTTTAAAAGAAGAAGCTGATGGTAGGAATAATTAATTGGATAGGCTAGTGTTGAAAGTATTTCAGTATAAAGGAGTTGATTTATATGAAATTTACTCACTGATAGTTAAACAAAATACCATCTATACAATACTTAGTTTGGTTGCTTCTCGAAATTTACACTTAGAATAGATGGGTGTAAAATTAGTTTTTTTAATGTTTTTTCTAAAAAAATTAAAATGTGTAGGTTTGTTTTTTAAAAAAAATATGAATCAAAGGTGGCATCATTTTTGTTGCCTCCCCCCCCCCCCCACATTTGGCTTGGACTAATGACATGTAAAAGATGGCAGGGAGTGCCGATTTTCGCCTTTACATGAGGAGAAAGGTAGCATCAGTGGTGTTGCCTTTCGCCAAACATAAAGGTGATAGGCATCACCTCTGATGTATTATTTCCCTCAACTCCCTATAAAAGCGACCCCCCCCCCCTTCTCTTCACTTCCATTCCCCCCCCCCCCCATCTCTCTTCATTCCACTACTTCTCTCTCTAAAAAAACTCGTTTTCACGTGCAGTGGAGTCGGTGGTCCAAAAGAAGGTCCAATTTTTTTGCGAAGCATCATTTAGAGGTATTTTTTTATTTAATTTAAAGTTTTTTATTTATTTAATTGAATTATTTTTAGTTCTAAATATTTCATTTTTTAAGTAATTTAGTTAGTTCTAAATATTTTTTTATTAAGTAGTTTAATTAGTCATATATAGTTTTAAATAATAATTATTATTAGTAATGATTAAGTATAGATTAGTTATATAATAACTTAGGATTAAATATTATAAAATTTTGGTAGCATAAATATTATGTGTCTATCTAAGCAATCAAATCCATGTCTATATACAAACTAGTGGATTTGGCTCTTGCACAGATGTACCTAGGGGTAAAACCCTAAAACACCGCATTGAGCTAGACTTGAATGGGAACTGGTGCACGAAAACGGGCCTTACTGCACTTCTATTTTGACACTCCTAGTGGATATGCATTATATTATTTGTATTTTAATTATAAACTACTAAAATACCTATGAAAATAAAAATCAAATTATTATATTTATCAGTGATAAAATGATAATTATAATGATATAAAATAAAATGGACATGGAAAATACATTAAAGAATGAAATTTATTATTAGTAATTGAATTCCTTTTAGTTAGTTTTAAAGATGTTGTTTATTAAGTAGTTTAATTAGTTATATATAGTTTATAAATAATTCTTATTATTAGTAATGATTAAGTGTAGATTAATTAATTAATAACTTAGGATTAAAAAATGAATACATATAATGATTAGTTAATAATAATTAACTGATTGATATCATATGATTAATAATTGAATAAGAAAAGATTAAAAAGTGATTAAAGAATGATTAACTAATAAATAAATTAGTAATGATTAACTAGTGATTAAAGATTAATTAAATTAGTAAAAAATGTACTAAGATACATTATTATCATAGTTTAGGATATAAGAAAATGTTTTAAAATTTTAGTATCATAAAGATTATATAGTTGAGAAATAATAGTTATTATTAGTAATGAATAATTATATATTAATTAATGAATAACATAGGATTAAAAATGAATACATATAATGATTAGATAATGTTACTTATGATCATATAAATTGAAATGGATAAGAACAAACACATTAAATAACACATGAATGTTTTATAACATACAATAAATACCTTGACATTTTTCAATAGAACATGGTTTGGATGAGATGAGTCTCACTTTATACATGAGGTAAAATCCAACTAATTTTTAATTGGAAGCTTAATAATATCTTCGAAGTATATGTACATAACTTTTAAAATTTCAAAATCTTTCATCCTTATAGTGAAATATAAGATGACATCTAAGATATGTCATTATAAGGATAGAAGCTTTTGAAAGTACAAAAGTAAAGTAAAACTCTTTAGAAGATGTTATTAAGCTTACAATTGAGAATAAATTGAATTTTACCTCACGTACGAAGTGAGGATCATATCATCAAAACCACATTATATTGAAAATGTCAATAAATTTCTTGTATGTTATAAAGAATTCATGTTTTATTTAACATTTTTGTTCTTATTCATTTCACTTTATATGATCATAATTAAGGTTCCAGGCATAGTGGAAGAATGGTTGGGCCGGTACCCAACTTTGATTTTTACCATGGTCAATGATTTTTCCGGGATCAATACGACGATGAACGCCAGTTTCCACGGAATAGAATCAAAGATTTAGATAAAGAAGGAAGAGATCTGAAACCTTTAGAGAGGATCTTTCAGATCATGTTTATAATTAATTTAATTAATTTCATAAAGAAAAGAATACCTAGATCTTTGATATTTTCTTCATTGATGATATTGATCATCCAGAATTACCCTTCCATATTATCTTGTTGTGCTTTTAAGAATCCAAACTAGAATCCCTCTAGCGGTGATCCACATGTTCTCTAATTGCCTCCGATCGACACCACTCATTATTTGGCTGCTAGCACGGTGAAGCGAGTGTCTTGTGTCGGTTGTTCTTGATCACCTATTCTTCACCCTTGAAGAATTTATCTCATTCTTGAGAGGGTCGGGAAGAGGATTCAAGAGAGAAATTATTTACCTCAACAATTTTCAATTCACTGGGTGTGTGGTTCGATACATGACATGTAACGCCCCGACCCCAGTTACCCAGAGTCGGTGCATTATTACATAACATTGGCATGATCACAAGAAAGATCAAATCTCAAAATACCGATTAGTTTATTAGCATTGTAATAACTATATATATTCATAAAGTTTTACATTACATCATAAAAATGAAAACTAGAACAACATAGTCTCCATAGTCCACACTCTTATCCCCTCATACTATCCCTACAGGTCATTCATAAATTACTTCTTCACATCCTGGGAAAAATAAAACATAGAAAAGGGGTGAGCTCAAATGCCCAGTAAGGATAACAATATAGCGGAAACTTTCATAAATAAGAATAAACATTTAAGGCAATGTATAACTAAAACAAAAGCCTTTTAAACTTGAACTTCAACATAGTATGGAAAAAATAAAATGAAATAATTCCATTTACTTATTCACATGGATATTATACTAATCTAATAATCACATGCAATATCAATATCCACTTTCATAATGATGGAATGCGTAATGCCAGACTATCATAACCACATAGCCAAGGCCTCATGCCAAGACTACAAATAAGATTTTGCCAAGGCCTTGTACCAAGACACTAGTTTGTCTCATGAGACCTACTGATGCATCGAGGAGCTATAGCGGGCTCCACCCGTCACATATTAAGTACAATGCATTCCTCATATGAACAGGTTTAAACATAACATAAACATTCGTATTAAAACTAGCATATGAAATGTAAATACCTCATCCATAAACCTTGAATGGTATAAAAATAACACATCCACAGTCAAACATATCAAAAAACCTTCAATACAATATAGAAGTTTTGTATCATAATAAATCAACTTCAAATAAGCATAAAATCCATCAAAGGATGTTGATATAGATGAAATCAAAACTCTTTTTAGAGAAATATCTCTTTCTATTTTGAAATCATTTAAGAGTCATATATTTATAAAATAAAACATTTTCTTTGAAAATATTCTTATAAGATTGTAAGGGAAGCTTCGAGGATTTTATAACGGCAGAAAATAGCCGCACCCGCCGTATAAGTTAAAAAAACATTCTTACCTTAATTCTGTCGAAAAGGTTAAAAAGCACCTTGTTTGGAAAACGACGGAAAGATTCCTTTATAAACATCTTATAAAAATTCAAACAAGGGTATAAATAAATTTAACCCATAATATTGTAAATAGTAAAAATGTTTTGAAATACATTTTTAAGAAACATGGATGTGGATGATAAAGAGATCCCAGTAGATTATTACGTATAAACAACCTCGGATAATGAAGAGATTGCGAAATAAACCCTTACCTTGTACTTTTACTTGGTTGAGGGTAGGTTAACCTCCTGTATAATGGTGAAATAATTTTTATTAAATTATATAAGAATCATATACATTAATATGATATCATATATGATCTTTTAACATTTATTTGTTAATAATATCTTAGTATTATCGTTGTTTTGGGTGTTAACTTACTCGTTTTCTTTTATATGTTTTGTTACGTAAGACATGTTTGTCATGGATAGGTTGTATCTTAATCATATACAGAATGATATAAAGTCCTTTTATACTATTATTAATCATCAAATGAGAATTATACTTGAATGGATACGATGGAGAATGAATCTCATCGCGTTCGTGGAGACGGTAGTCCGTACGTACGCACGAGCGATAATATCATTATTTTGATATTAAAATAATATATAATTGGATGGTATATCATATATAAATAATCATTATCATTTTATATTTATTATTTACATGAATTACACATCATTATTATACCCATCCAAATAATAATTTATTGAATAACAATTACACAACGATGTGGAGACGGTAAGCCGTACGTACGCACGTATGGTGACATGTTATTCAAAGGATGGATAGAATAATGAATATGGTTGTACCACATTTATAATAACATCACAGTATATATAAGATACTGGAGTTATTATTTTAGAATGGTAATAACAAAGAAAGAATAAGTGAAAGAAGAAAGGAACTTGAAAAAGGGTGGTGAAATCATTACCTCTTCTTCGGGTTCTTCCTTTTGATTTGATCAAAAGGGCTCCTTAGGTTGGATTTCTGACTAAATTAAGGACTCTCGGATGAATTTAGGGAAGTTTAAAGAGTATTTGGGCAGGGTTTGGCCGAACCAAAAGGCTTTTAAGGTGTGAATTAATGAGAAGGAGGAGTGCCCTTTTATAAGAGGGGTGAGGGGCACCTTTGAAAAAGCTAGGAATATTATTTTATAATAAATTCATATTCGGTTTCTAATGGCTAAAAAGTGTATTATTTAAAGGTTAAGGTGGGTATAGGTCGAAAACCACTCAAAAAATAGGATTTATACAGGTTTGGGTTACTATATTAACCTTATCTTTAAGTATTAACTCTTAGTTAATTAGTTTCACTTTTACAATGTCTCTTTGTATTTTTATATTATATGGTTATTAAACTTACTATATACATCCAAGAGACCCCCAAGTGGTCCATTAATGATACACCTATCATGATATAAGTCTCTTGGATGAACCTTATATTTTTAGGAATTTAATATCAATTAATAATATAATATGTTTTTTAAAAACTCTTTTATGTCAATTTTCACACTATTCAATAGTTGATTTTTGTAAAAATCATAACAGAATGATTACTTCGAACAAAGTTAATTAAATCATTACTAACATGTCATATTAACCTATAAAATTAGTGTAATTCATAAAAAGTCTCAAATTATATTTATTTGGGTATTTATAATATCAATTATTTTAATTTTTCACTATTATGGTAATTACTGCATCATCATTGTGTCATAAATAAATTAAATTATTTAATGTCTAAAAAATTATAAATAAAATATCATTATGTATTAAATCTTTTTAGCTTTATAATTAATATTTATAGTTGAAAATCCAACATACATAACCCTATGTAAAAATTACTTTTCTAAAAGATATATACTTATGTCATTTTTGTATTTATTTTAACTTAATTAAAATAATGTGTCCCTATCACCTACAAGTGGCTCCATGGGGTCCCAAAATCGACCCAAAGATGCTCATGGTCGGACATGTATCGATAAATAAGGTTAGGACACGTTTTAGCGTAATTTAGTATTATTATAATATTATTTTTTAACCCTTATTTATCGGATTTACCCTTTAACCATGGTAAATAAAATATTTATCGAAGTAATTATTCAAAATGTATAAAAATAAAAGTTACCTATTTACACAATTTGGACATCATGATTCCAAATATGGAATCCTTTTTTCCAAATTCAAAACATAGAAGTGGTATAAATTAATTTAAAATTAATTCCCGCTGTCAAAACAAAAAACGTGTTTTTAAGATATAATAACTATCAAAAGATTGATACTTGTTTATGTCCGGTTTAATTGTGAAATTATGTCCAATGACCAAAATTTTATTAAATGGTAAAAATATATTCTAAATATACTTTAAAACCACTCAAATTCATAATTTATCACTATTAATTATTTTGATTAAAAAAGTTGTTTTTAATTAAAATTTAGTAATTTTCACTATTCATCAAAATATTAAAGTTATCCGAAAAGTACCAAAATTTCACCTTAGGCTAAATTAGATACTATGAATCCAAAAATGAAGTCCATTTTGAGAGATAAAATTTCTAAAATTTTAAAAAGTAGGTATTACTATTCATAACGGCTAGTTTGATCGGTTATGGTGTGTGTTAGAACTCGATGTTGCGTACAACACACGCTATTGCATTATTCAAAGAGAAGCGTACCGTAGAAGCTTGGGGTGTTACATTCTCCATTCCTTCAAATAATTTTGTCCTCGAAATTTCTAGAATACTACCGCATGAAAAGACTCGGGTGGTTCTTCATCATAATTTCCTCGGGTTCCCACATTGCCTCTTCCATCTTATCGTTTCTCCACAAGACTTTTACCAGACGAGTCGTCCGGTTTCTCAGTACTTGTTCTCTCGTATCAAGAATCTTGACGGGCTCTTCGCAATAAGAAAGATCGGGTTCCAGTTCTAATTCCTCATAGGTGAGTACATGCGTTGGGTCAGGCATGTATTTCTTCAACAGAGATACGTGGAACACATCGTGAACTTTGGAGATACTTGGCGGCATTGCCAATCGGTAAGATACAACCCCAATTTGTTCTAGAATTTCGAAAGGTCCGATGTACCTGGGACTCAATTTACCTTTATTACCAAAACGTATGACTCCCTTCCATGGATATACCTTCAGGAAAACATGATCACTGACTTGAAATTCCAAATCCTTCCTTCGATTATCAGTATAGCTCTTCTGCCTACTTTGAGATGCTTTGATATGGTTTTGGATTACCTTCACCCTTTCCATCGTTTCCTCCACCAGTTCTGGGCCTAAAAGTTTTCTTTCACCAATGTCATCCCAACAGGTTGGTGTGCGACATCTCTTTCCGTATAACACTTCATATGGTGTCATATGAATACTCGAATGGAAGCTATTGTTATAGGAAAATTCTACCATAGGTAAATATTGATCCCACATACCCTGAAAGTCAAGTGAGCAGGATCTCAACATTTCTTCTATGGTTTGAATAGTTCGTTCTGATTTTCCATCTGTTTGAGGGTGGTAGGCAGTGCTCAAATGAAGTTCAGTATCCAAGGATTTCTGAAGACTTTTCCAGAATCTTGAAGTAAAATGGGGATCACGATCAGAAACAATCGATAGGGGTACTCCATTAAGTCTCACAACTTCATTAATATATAGTTTTACTAGTCGTTCAAGTGTTAAATCTTCCCTTATAGCAAGAAAATGTGCTGACTTGGTAAGACGATCAACAATGACCCATATTTCATCGTTCCATCTAGGAGTCTTTGGTAGCCCCATGATAAAGTACATCATAATATTGTCCCATTTCCACTCCAGTATGGGAAGAGGTTGCATGACTCCTCTAGGCTGTTGCCTTCCAGCTTTCACTTGTTGACAAACCATACATCTTGACACAAAATCAGTAATCTCCCTCTTCATGTTGTCCCACCAAAAATGTTCCTTCAAATCTCTATACATTTTGGTGCTCCCAGGGTGTATAGAGAAATTAGAACTATGAGCATCATCTAGCAATTCCCTTTTTAGATCAGGTATATCGGGAACATAAATCCTCTTCCCAAATTTCAAAATTCCTTCTTCATACACAAAGTCTCTCAATATCCCATCATTCACATCTTTAATATTCTTTTGAAATTCTTCATCATCAGTCTGAGAACTCTTAATCCTTTCTAGTAAAGATGGTTTGGAAACCATTTGAAAAGGCATTGATGTTTCACCTTCCCTGGTTATTCTCATGTCCATCTTCACTAGATCCATGAAAATTGGATCTCTTTCAATTCTCATATTGTTCAAAACTCCATGGTCTTTTCTGCTCAAAGCATCTTCCACCTTGTTTTCTTTCCCCATGTGGTAGTGTATCGTGCAATCATAATCCTTGAGTAATTCAAGCCATCTCCTTTGCCTCATGTTGAGTTCTTTTTGTGAGAAAATATACTTCAAACTCTTGTGATCGGTATAAATCTCACATTTTTCACCATAGTGGTAGTGCCTCCATATCTTCAAAACAAAGATCACCACTTCCAACTCGAGATCATGAGTAGGATAGTTTTGTTCATGAATTTTCAACTGTCGTGATGCATAGGAAATAACCCTATCATTATGCATAAGAACACAACCAAGTCCTTTCTTCGATGCATCACTATAAATAACAAACTCATCATTCCCCGATGGTAGATTCAATATAGGATCATTGACTAATCTTCTCTTCAGTTATTCGAAACATTCTTCACACTCTTTTGTCCAAACAAATTTAACCCCTTTACGTGTGAGATTCGTTAATGGGTTAGAAAATCAGGAAAAATTCTGGATGAAACGTCGATAATAACCTATCAAACCAATAAAACTGCGTACCTCAGTTATACTCATAGGTGCTGGCCATTCTTGGATTGCCTTGGTCTTATAAGGATCAACAAAGATTCCATATTTAGAGATAATATGGCCAAGAAAAGAAATCTCCTGAATCCAGAATTCACACTTGCTAAACTTCCTATATAATTCATGTCTTCTCAAAGTCTTCAGGATAATGCACAAGTGATTTTCATGATCCTCGTAGATTTTGGATTATACCAATATATCATCAATAAATACCACCACAAATTCATCGAGTATTCCTTGAAAACTCTATTCATCAGATCCATGAATACAGATGGGGAATTAGTCAATCTAAAAGACATTACTGTAAACTCGAAATGCCCGTACCTGGTTCGAAATACTATCTTCGGAATTTCTTCCTTCTTCACACACAACTGATGGTATCCAGATCGAAGGTCAATCTTTGAAAAGTATTGAGCTCTATGAAGTTGTTCAAATAAATCATCAATGCGAGGTAGGGGATACTTGTTCTTTATTTTTATAGCACTGATCTCCCTGTAGTCGATACATAACCTCATAGATCCATCTTTCTTTTTAACAAAAAGAACAGGGTATCCCCATTGAGAAACACTAGGGAGAATAAATCCCTTATTACTCAATTCCTCTAGTTGTTTCTTTAGTTAAACTAATTCTATAGTGTCCATTTTATAAGGGGTATTCGATATAGGCCTTGATATAGGAATTAAATCAATGTAAAACTCAACTTCTTGTTCTGGAGGATGTCCAGGTAAATCTTCCGGAAACACATCTACATATTCTTTCACAATAGGTACATCCTCTATTTGAACATTCCTTTCCTCACCCACTGTAATTTCATCCTCCTCCTCCCCAATAATTGAATTTAGTTGAGCTACTGGGGGTGGATCTAGATAAGAATTAGGTGGTGACGATTCTGCTCTAAAGATAAGGTGTTCCTTATCATCATCATCAAAAATCGTAACCTCCTTCTTCTTATAATAAATCTTCGCATCATGGTCCAAAATTCAATCCATACCGAGGATTATATCAAACTCAATCATAGGTATGATGATGATATCAGCAGATAAAGAACATTTATGTGCTCTAATGGGGACTGATTCACAAAACTTTGTTGCAATGATACTTCCCTTGGGAGTTTTAACTGACAACTCCCTTGTTAAATCAAATTAGAAATATCTAATTTTCTTAGAAGACTGGGAAGATATGAAACAATGAGATGATCCAGAATCAAATAATTCATTTGTTAAACTTGAGGAAACCATTAAATTACCTACCACCACGTCTTTCGGAGCTTTTACCTCAGCAGTAGTGATAGCATAAGCTTGGCCTTGATCCCTTGTCCTTTTCTGAGGTAAGTTCCCCTAACGCTTAGGACATTCATTTGCATAATGTCCCATCTCCCTGCAATTGTATCACTGAACATCAGTAGCTTCCTTCTTCCCCTTGCAATCACGAGCTTAGTGGCCTTTTTCACCACACTTGTAACAGACTCCCGTTCCTTTTAAGAAAGTATCGGGGTGTTTCTTCCCACATTTACTGTAGGATGGATATTCAACTTTTCCCTTATTCCCTTTATTTCCATTCCTAGATTGATCAGCATATCTCTTCTTCTCTTTCTTTGCTTTAAATTCATAAGACTTTGATAATTCTTTTTCTGTCTTGATAGGACATGAGACAATGTCTTCGTACGATGAGAAGGATTGTGAGACTAATTCTCAACGGAGAAATGGTTTTAACCCATCAAAGAAACGATCAATCTTACTTCTTGGGTTACGTATATAATCTCCAGCATACCTTGCTGACCTTGTAAAGTTAGCCTCATACTTTGCGACATTCTCATCCTCCTTTTGTCTCAGACTCAGAAATTGTCTTTCCATATCTGCTCGATGGTCACGAGGAAAGTATTTTTCTAAAAATAGATCTTTGAACTCCCTCCATTCCATATTTTATACTTCATCATATCCCTTCGTTTTTTGAATCAATGACCAACATTGATCAGCATCTCCAGTGAGGCGGTAAACTGCCATGATAACTTTTTCCCTTTCACTACTCCCCAAAGCCTGAAATATTTTCTCTAGGGAATTTATCCATTTCTCGGCTACTAAGGGATTTTTACTCCCATTTAATGTTGGTGGTTATTTCCTCATAAAGAGATCTAACATTGATCCTCCATACTGCGGATCAGGGTGCTCCATACGAGTAAGGTTATTATTCATAACCTGAGTGAGTTTTCCCAGTATGGTGATTAGCTGATCGGCACCAGTTGCATCACCAGCTCCACTATAATTATCTTGAGCAGGAGGGAAATACCTACATGGAGAGTGTGCATTGATACGGTTTCCATTTCTTCCACTAGGTTCCATTTCTAAACAATGGCATAAACTAGATCAGTTTATGTATCAAAATACATAATTCCATAATTATAAAACACTTAACATAAATTGAACTATTTATGGATATAATCCATAATCATAAAAATGTTTTCTTTGAGGAAGTATATACTCATAAACCCTTAATAATTATTTGTAAATAAAATGAGAGTTATCCTAAGCATATCCCCCGGGAGTGTCGTAACCAAGAGTGCAGCAAGACCCATTGTCGTGCACCAGTTCCCGTTCGAGTCTAGCTCAAAGCATTGTTTTTGTGTTTTACCCCTAGGTACATTTGTGCCAGAGCCGCCTCTACCTGATCATTTCCAGACAGGGATGTATTGCTCGGAAAACTCACAAAATCTCTACAATACCAAAATTCTAGGAAGTTATTCTATACTAATCCTCAAAGTTCATCTTAAATATATGTGCTCTAATAAGAGTTTATCTAAATCTAGCTTCCAAGTTTTGTACTAAAATTCCTATGATACCAACTGTAACGCCCCGACCCTAGTTACCCAGATTCGGTGCATTATTACATAACATTGGCATGATCACAAGAAAGATCAAATCTCGAAATACTGATTAGTTTAGTATCCTTGGAATAACTAGATATATTCATAAAGTTTTACATTACATCATAAAAATGAAAACTAAAACAACATAGACTCCATAGTCCACACTCTTATCCCCTCATACTATCCCTACAGGTCATTCATAAATTACTTCTTCACATCCTGAGAAAAATAAAACATAGAAAAGGGGTGAGCTCAAATGCCCAGTAAGGATAACAATATAGCAGAAACTTTCATAAATAAGAATAAACATTTAAGTAAATGTATAACTAAAACAAAATCCTTTTAAACTTTAACTTCAACATAGTATGGAAAAAATAAAATGAAATAATTCTATTTACTTATTCACATGGATATTCTACTAATCGAATAATCACATGAAATATCAATAACCACTTTCATAATGATGGAATGCATAATGTCAGACTATCATAACCACATAGCCAAGGCCTCGTGCCAAGACTACAAATAAGATTTTTCTAAGGCCTTGTTCCAAGACACTAGTTTGTCTCATGATACCTACCGATGCATCGAGGAGCTATAGCGGGCTCCATCCGTCACATATTAAGTCCAATGCATTCCTCATATGAACAGGTTTAAACATAACATAAACATTCGTATTAAAACTAGCATAAGAAATGTAAATACCTCATCCATAAACCTTGAATGGTATAAAAATAACACATCCATAGTCAAACATATCACAAAACCTTCAATACAATATATAAGTTTTGTATCATAATAAATCAACTTCAAATAAGCATAAAATCCATCAAAGGATGTTGATATATATGAAATCAAAACTCTTTTTAGAGAAATATCTCTTTCTATTTTGAAATAATTTAAGAGTAATATATTTATAAAATAAAACATTTTATTTGAAAATATTCTTATAATCTTGTAAGGGAATCTTCGACAATTTTATAACGGCATAAAATAGCCCCACCCGCCGTATAAGTTAAAAAAACATTCTTACCTTAATTCTGTCGAAAAGGTTAAAAAGCACCTTGTTTGGAAAACAACGGAAAGATTCCTTTATAAAACTCTTATAAAAATTCAAAAAAGGGTATAAATGACTTTAACCCATATTATTGTAAATAGTAAAAATGTTTTGAAATACATTTTTAAGAAACATGGATGTGGATGATAAAGAGAACCCATTAGATTATTACGTATAAACAACCTCGGATAATGAAGAGATTGCGAAATAAACCCTTACCTTGTACTTTTCCTTGGTTGAGGGTAGGTTAACCTCCTGTATAATGGTGAAATAATTATTATTAAATTATAAAAGAATCATATACATTAATATGATATCATATATGATCTTTTAACATTGATTTGTTAATAATATCTTAGTATTATCGTTGTTTTGGTTGTTAACTTACTCGTTTTCTTTTATATGTTTTGTTACGTAAGCCGTGTTTTTCATGGATAGTATGTATCTTAATCATATCCAGAATTATATCAAGTCTTTCAATACTATTATTAATCATCAAATGAGAATTATACTTGAATGGATACGATGGAGAATGAATCTCATCGCGTTCGTGGAGACGGTAGTCCGTACGTACGCACGAGTGACAATATCATTATTTTGATATTAAAATAATATATAATTGGATGGTATGTCATATATAAAGAATAATTATCATGTTATATTTATTATTTACATGAATTACACATCATTATTATACCCATCCAAATAATAATTTATTGAATAACAATTACACCACGACGTGGAGACGGTAATCCGTACGTACGCTCGTATGGAGACATGTTATTCAAAGGATGGATAGAATAATGAATATGGTTGTACCATATTTAGAATAACATCACAGTATATATAAGATACTGGAGTTATTATTTTAGAATGGTAATAACAAATAAAGAAGAAGTGGAAGAAGAAAGGAACTTGAAAAAGGGTGGTGAAATCATTACCTCTTCTTCGGGTTCTTCCTTTTGATTTGATCAAAAGGTCTCCTTAGGTTGGATTTCTAACTAAAGTAAGGCCTCTAGGATTAAGTGAGGGAATTTTATAGAGTATTTTGGCATGTTTTGGCCGATCCAAAAGGCTTTGAAGGTGTGAATTAATGAGAAGGAGGAGTGCCCTTCTATAAGAGGGGTGAGGGGCACCTTTGGAAAAGCTAGGAATATTATTTTATAATAAATTCATATTTGGTTTATAATGGCTCCAAAGTGGATTATTTAAAGGTTAAGGTGGGTATAGGTCGAAAACCACTCAACCAATAGGATTTAGACAGGTTTGGGTTACTATATTAACCTTATCTTTAAGTATTAACTCTTAGTTAATTAGTTTCACTTTTACAATGTCTCTTTGTATTTTTATATTATATGGTTAATAAACTTACTATATACATCCAAGAGACCCCCAAGTGGTCCATTAATGATACAACTATCACGATATAAGTCTCTTGGCCGAACCTTATATTTTTAGGAATTTAATATAAATTAATAATATAATATTTTTTTTAAAAACTCTTTTATGTCAATTTTGACACTATTCAATAGTTGATTTTTGTAAAAATCATAACAGAATTATTACTTCGAAAAAAGTTAATTAAATCATTACTAACATGTAATATTAACCTATAAAATTAGTTTAATTCATAAAAAGTCTCAAATTTTATTTATTTGGGTATTTATAATATCAATTATTTTAATTTTTCACTATTATGGTAATTACTGCATCATCATTGTGTCATAAATAAATTATATTATTTAATGTATAAAAATTATAAATAAAATATAATTATGTATTAAATATTTTTATCTTTCTAAGTAATATTTATATTTTAAAATCCAACGTATATAACCCTATGTAAAAATTGTTTTGCAAAAAGATATATACTTATGTCATTTTTGTATTTATTTTAACTTAATTAAAATAATGTGTCCCTATCACCTACAAGTGGCTCCATGGGGTCCCAAAATCAACCCAAAGATGAACATGGTTAGATATGTATCCATCAATAAGGTTAGTACATGTTTTAGGGTAATTTAGTATTATTATAATATTATTTTTTAACCCTTATTTACCGGATTTACCCGTTAACCATGGTAAATAAAATATTTACCAAAGTAATTATTCAAAATGTCTAAAAATAAAAGTTACCTATTTACACAATTTGGACATCCTGATTCCAAATATGGAATCCTTTTTTCCAAATTCAAAACACAGAAGTGGCAGAAATTAATTTAAAATTAATTCCCGCTGTCAAAACAAAAAACGTGTTTTTAAGATATAATAACTATCAAAAGATTGATACTTGTTTATGTCCGGTTTAATTGTGAAATTATTTCCAATGACCAGAATTGTATAAAATGGTAAAAATATATTCTAAATATAATTTAAAACCACTCAAATTCATAATTTATCACTATTAATTATTTTGATTAAAAATTTTGTTTTTAATTAAAATTTAGTAATTTTCACTATTCATCAAAATATTAAAGTTATCCGAAAAGACCCAAAATTTCACCTTAGGATAAATTCGATACTCTGAATCCAAAAATGAAGTCTATTTTGAGAGATAAAATTTCTAAAATTTTAAAAAGTAGGTATTACTATTCATAACGGCTAGTTTGATCGGTTATGGTGTATGTTAGAACTCGATGTTGCGTACAACACACGCTATTACATTATTCAAAGAGAAGCGTACCGTAGAAGCTTGGGGTGTTACATGGAACAATAGACGTATGTGTCTATTTATTGACATGGGGATTCAATTAAAATGTTTAATTACGTAACAGCAATTAAATACATTCATAACCTTAGATAAAACCCATGATATTAATAATAATTCCACGTCATTATTTATGGTGTGCCAACTTGATCAAAATGGAATTATAAATAAAATTTCACATCACAAAATAATATCAGTGTTATTTTAATTTGTTCCAACTGGTTAAATAATTATTTATCATCTTAAAATAATTATTTTACTACCGGACTAGCCTTGGTCCGCTCGAACTCCACTTCTATTTATTGAACACCCGAATAAATAAATAAATAATTTATTCTCTTAAATAAATATTTTATTTACAGACTAGTAAATAAATATTTATTAAATGTTCAATAAAACAAATAAATATATTTTACCCACAATTCGGTGAATAAATATTTATTTAATTTATGAAATCATTTTAACTTGAATAAAATTATTCCACGGTCTTGAGAATAATAGTTATTAATTAAATTCAAATTTAATTTAACTGAGACCACCAAAAACATTTAGTGTGTGACCCTCTAGAATTATTTCTTGTTGGCATTAGGTGGGGTTTCCTAAAGTCCAAGAGTATTGTCTAGCAATGGGTCAAGACACCCAAGAGAAAGAACTTAAAGTCGCAATAATGACATCCACATATGAATGCTCACTATGTAAGATAATCCCTTTGTCACAGTATCTCATCAAGAAGGTTTCATGACAGTGTCATCAACCTTTGTTCTTGATATGTCTTTCTTTGACTACCTGAAATAAACTCATCGTTACACCATGTCTATGGAATTTCGTGTGATGGTTCTATTTCAATCAAAGGGATGAGAACTTCATGAGAGGAAGTCTCATCTACTTACGAGTACTCACACCTGACGGTATGTATTCTATGTGTCCCATCATAGTATATCATCCAACCGCAGAACTATATTTAATAATATTGTTTTATCATTTCAAGGTTCTCATCATAGCAAGGAACTGCCATGACCTTATCAATGAAACAAATACTCTAGGACATTACTACATCATAGTCATTCAGAAAAATGAACAATATGTAATACATTAAATATCCATGTAATCAAAGTAAAAATAGTTGGTTCTAGGAAACCAACTCTAATGAACTCACACTTGGACTAGAGCCAACTACCTACGACTTTCAGTCCTCTAGACCTCACATGATGATCATTTTTCAGTTGATTCAAAGATTTAGTCAAGGGGTCTTCCACGTTGTCTTTTGTGGAAATATTGCTCATTGTAATTTCACCTCTCTGATAAAAATACCTCAAGAGATGATACTTTTGAAGTATGTTCTTTGTCTGCTGATGTGACCTTGGATCTTTTTTGAGATCCACCGTTGTAGTATTATCATAGTACACTGTGATGGGATCTTTACTGCTAAGTATCACATCTAGCTCCTGGGTGAATCTTTGCATCCAAACTAATTCTTTAGCTTCCTCAGAAGCTGCGATATACTCAGACTCTACTATAAAATTTGTGACCACAGTCTTCTTTGAGCTCTTCTAACTCACTTCACCTCCATTCAAATTGAATATGTTTCCCATTTGAGACTTCATGTTATCTTGATCAGTCAGGAAACTAGCATATGTATATCCTCTAATGACTATTTCCTCATCTCCTCCATAAACCAGGAACATATCCTTAGTATGGCTTAGATACTTTAGGATAGTCTTGACTACCATCTAATGGTGGTCACTTAGGTCAGCTTGATATCTTCCTGCCACACTCAATGTGTATGAGACATCCAGTATACTATATAGTATGGCATACATGACCAACCCAATCAATGATGCATATGGATTCCTTTCCATTATCTTTCTTTCCCCGTGTATTTGAGGACACATTTTCTTGGAAAGATGAATGCCATATAACGCTAGCAACAATCCTCTCTTGGATTGTTCCATACTAAATATCTCCAGTATCTTATCATTGTATGTACTTTTACTTAAGCCCAACAATTTCTTGGATATATCACAATAGATATTGATCCCAAGAATATATGCTACCTTGCCCAATTCCTTCAAATAGAAGCATTGATTCAACCATGCCTTAACATACTTTAAGACTAGTATCTCGTTTCCAATAAGTAATATGTCATCAATATATACTATTATGAAAACGAATGCACTCCCACTAAGTCATTTGTAGACATAAGGCTCACATTCATTCTTTATAAAACTAAATTCTATTATGGATTCATCAAAACAAATGTTCCATGACCCGGATGCTTGCTTTAATCCATAAATAGATTTCTATAACTTGCATACCTTATTGGCATCCTTTGGAGTCACAAACCCTTTAGGTTATGTCGTGTAGAAATATTCCTAAAGACTCCTGTTAAGGAATTCTATTTTGACATCCATTTTCCAAATCTCATAGTCATGGTAATCCACAATGGAAAGTAGAATTCTGATGGATTTTATCATTGTAACTGGTGAAAAGGTTTCATCGTAGTCAATTCCTTGATGTTGTTTAAACCCTTTTGCAACTAGTAGTGCCTTATAGGTACTGACTTGTCCTTCCATGTCCAGTTTCTTCTTGAATACCCATTTGAAACCAACAAGCTTTACATCAACTAGAGGATCTACCAAAATCCGAACTTAGTTTTGGTACATGGAATCCATTTCAGAATTCATGGATTCTTGCCACTTGGAAACATCTTTTCCACTTACTTCTTCCTTATAGGTTGGAGGATCATTGTTTTCAACTAATAATGAGTCACCATACTCAGTAACTATAAAACCATATTGTTCTGGTTCTCTAACCTCTCTTGTAATCCTACGCAGTACTTGTGTCTCTAGAACAGATTCTTCTTCCATGGGGCTTTGTGAAATATGTTCATGTACCAGCTCTTGTATACCTTGAGCCTCGACTTCATCGAAGTTTATCTCACTCCCACTATCTCTTTTGGAGATGTTCTCCCTCTCAAGGAATATTGAATTTCTTTCCACTATAACATTTTTGTATGAGGGGTTGTATAGGAAATATCCTCTTGTTTCCTTGGGGTAACTTATAAAGGTACACTTTGTGCCTTGGGGTGTGAGTTTGTTACCTGAAGAGGCCTTAACAAACTCTTCGCTACCTCACACATGTAAATTCTATAACATGGTTTTTCTTCCACTCCATAACTTTTATGGAATACAATTTATTAATTTAGTTGGTATTTGGTTTAGTATGTGTGTCACTGTTTGTAATGCATACCCCTAAATGGATAATGGAAGACTTGCATGACTCATCATTGATCTCACAATGTCCAAAAATGTGTGGTTCCTCCTTTCGCTTACACCATTCCATTAAGGTGTGTAAGCAGGTGTGAGTTGGGATAGGATCCCAAACTCTCGTAAGTAATCAATGAAGTCTTGATTAAGATAATCCCCACCTTGGTTTGAGTAGAGTTTCTTAATCTTATTACCAAGTTGGCTCTCAACTTCATTCTTGTATTCCTTGAACTTATCAAAAGAATCTGACTTATACCTCATTAAGTAGATATATCCATATCTACTAAATTCACTAGTAAAAGTTATAAAGCATGAGTACCCACCCCTTGGTTCAACTGGAAATGGTCTATACACATCGATATGAACCAATTCAAGAATCTTTTTAGCCCTTTAACCTTTTCCACTAAATGGGTCTTTGGTTATTTTTCCTTATAAACATTCATGACATACACCAAGTGGTTTTAGTTCAAAAGAATCTAAATATCCATCTTGATGTAACTTTATCAAGTTTTTATCATTTGCATGACCTAGCCGGTGATGCCAAAGTTAGGTGTGGTATGAGTCGTGTGAAGTATCTTTGTTATCAATTTCCATTACTTGGTTTGTGTAATCCAACACATAAAGACCGTTATATAAATGTTCCCTACCAAAACAAGTTCTATCTTTATAAAAGAAGCAACATTCATTTCCAAACATGAAAAAAAATCCATATGTATCTAGTATGGATGAAAAAATTATGTTTTTGGTTACAGAAGGAACATAAAAACAACCCTTTAACACCAAGATCATCCTAGTTGGAAATGTGAGGTGGTAGTCCCCGACAGCAACAACAACAAGTCTGGATCTGTTGGCTACTCGTAGATCTACCTCCCCTCGATCAATCTTCCTAAATCTACTTTGTTTCTATATTTGGATACATATGTGAGCACCACAAGATGTATATAATACCCAATTTTTAGAAACAGATAGATTTAATCCGATAACAAACACACCTAAAGCTTCCCCTAGCTTCTTAGGCTGGGTGTAGTTCTTCTTCCAGTGGCCTTTCTTGCCACATACAAAAAAAAACAGCCTCCTATTATTGTGCCTCTCATTTGATCTTCCTTTTCTTGGAAGTTCATGAAAAATATTTGGGCTTAAAGCTCTTCGTATTCCTTTTCCTATTATTCACCATAAGGATAGAAGGATTTTCACGCTTCATATCTTTTTCCACTTGGTGAATGAGGATA
This sequence comes from Viscum album, assembly GCA_963277665.1. Classification (NCBI taxonomy): domain Eukaryota; kingdom Viridiplantae; phylum Streptophyta; class Magnoliopsida; order Santalales; family Viscaceae; genus Viscum; species Viscum album. Next base: position 1,613,975,263 of record OY728142.1, read on the forward strand.
AGAATATCATATAGAGACTTCTCAATGTTGTTCATGTTAAAATTAACAACAAAGCTGGAGAAGCTCTGAGGGAGTGATGCGAGAATGAGATCGGTGCCCAGTTCTTTGGGGATTTTAAACCCTAGAACCTCTAGGTGCTCAATAGAGCCAATGAGTTTGACTACATGAGGCCCAACTGAGGAACCTTATCCAAGCTTACTCTGAAAGAGTGACTTAGATATCTCAAACCTTTCTAGTCTTGCTCTCTCCTGGTAAAGACCATGGAGGTGCTCGAGCATGCTATAAGCATCCATTTTTTCATGAGACTTCATGAGATTACTAGACATTTATGATAGTATCAAACATTAAACATCGACTGCATCATTCATATGTTTCTTATATACCAATAAATCCTCATCACCCGCCTCTTTGGCGGGTGGATCAAGTAATGTTGACTCCAGCACGTAAGACTTCCGTTCATGGCATAGGATAACCCGGAGGCGTCTAAACCATTCCTGGAAGTTACTACTGGTGTGGATGTTGTATTTATCCAAAATTGATCACAGGGATAGTTTGGTTTATGAGATTGTCATTTTTATTCTACAATTAAAGGAGCATATCATTAGTACTTTCTTGATTACATTTTATGAGAAATAATAAATTTTATTAAGTCTCTCACTATTTTATCAAGTCCCAATGGCCCTCACTATTGAACTCAGAATGTCCAGTTGTCATGAAATTCTAGTGGTAAGGATCCATATTCCCCTCTGAATAACCCCAACAAAAGTTGGTCAAGCTATTTGAAGGTATTGAGGTAGGTAGTTCTTTTCCAACTGCGAACTTGTGGCTCCTTGATTTGTTGAGTGGACTCCCCAATCCTGAAATCCTGACTTTGGATTTCCTCAACTCTTGCCTCCAATATTACACCAAGTCCATCAAGGGATACTCCTCTTGATGTAATATGGTTAAGTAAACCTGAAACCTTTCATAAGGGATTCCTGTATAAAAGTAAGTGTCCCAATAAGGGTTGGTCAAACACATAGTTTTATTGAGTTTTTCCCTTAATCAAGTAACGGAAGGCTTGGTATGAATTAATATTTTATTTGAGGGATTTTTATCTCTTATGTGGGAATTGATTATTATCATTATCACATGATTGTTAATATTAAGTGGAACTTACTTAAGTGATTAACAATGTCTTGATAATATTTACGCATATGTCTGGTTTATTTTAGTTCCATCTTTCATGCTTGTTTAATTCACTAATTATGTGATCATGACAACACATCCATAATGATAAACCATGAAACTGGAGGAAATAAAATAAAGTAAAGGGCATGATCATGATCTTTTCTAATGGTAATTTTATCTAGCATTTGATAAACTAACCCTGAACTAGGGGAGAAATATCTTGAACCTTTTGGGTTTGTATTTATAGCTTTCCACCTGTCAACCTCTGTATCTCTTGGGATTGGTTTCATCTCGAATCTATCTTGAACCGCCTCCACTAGATTGGGAGTTTCATCCATTACATATGCCTTTTTTAACTCACATGTAGGTGAGGGGTGAAAAGGGGTTTTACATAAAATAAACATTGGGCATGCAAGCCCTACATACTAATGAGGAGAAGGCTCACATGCCAACAAATTTAATTTAAATAAATAAATTAAAAGAAACTATCTACATAAAAATTTCTTGGTCTATCTCATGATCATCCATACATGCAATGATATTTATGCATAAATAAAACTAGCATTCAATTCTTTAACCGTTATTTTTTAAGATAAATTGCCCTCAAATCAATTAATTATCATCTTTAATTAATCAATCCTTTTATCTTAAACCCTTTTCTGAATTTCCTTGAGATTCTCATCAATCATAATTTTAAACAAATAAATTCATTTAAAATTATCTTTGTATGTAACTTGTACCATGGAGGCAACCCAGTGAATTCCTATTCAAAACTACCCAATGAGTATAAATGAACTTTATATAGATGTTAAATTAAACACATATGTATAAAACACATATCACGTGTTGTGCCTCAGCTTTACGCCTTCCTGATGGTACATGTCTCAAGGGTTTGTATAATATAATAATAAACATTAATAAATCTGCGTAATTTGGATAAGTACATGGAATGTAGCTCTAACTACATAGCGTGTACTATTTTTCACCATCCATCTGAAGTACACGACTGGGGAAATGTCGTGTGAGTGTGCTTCAGAAATCTTCGGAGTACACAGCGTGTCCAGTGGGCCACATGTCGTATAGTTCTTTATTACACGGTCTCCAACTAGGCAAGCCGTGTATGGGGTACACGATCCAGCCCTAACCCGAAGGTACTACACTTCATGTCTAGTGGGACACACAGTGTGTAATCTAGAAACTGTGTGTCACCTGTTCTTGGTCAACACACGGAGTCATTAAGACTTAGAAAAACTTCAATAAAATGGCTTGGTTTGGCGGACCAGACCCGATGCATTGAAACTTGGCTACACGGGAAGTACTGTCGAATACACATCATGTGTTCTGGTAATATACGGCCAAGAACCTTTTCCACCTTCGAATGAGATCCTCTATTTTATTTTAATAAAAATTAAAAGAAAATATCATTTCTGTAAGGTGGAAGAGAAACTAAAGAGGAGAAACAGATCTTGAGATTCTGATTTTTAGAATGATTAACTTGAATTGAAACAACTAAATTATTAAATGCGTAAATCATCAATGAAATATTTAAACAATTATAAACTATAATGTAACCGCCCTAATACCACTTAAAGGTTCTAAGTGCAGCAGAAGCATGGTTGGCCCAGTAACCAACTTTGTTTTTTACCATGATCAATGATTATTCTGGGATCAATACGATGATGAATGTCAATCTCCACATAATAGAATCAAAGATTTAGATAAAGAAGGAAGAGGCATGAAACCTTTAGAGAGTATCTTACACATCATATTTATAATTAATTTAATTAATTTCATAAAGAAAAGAATACCTGGATCTTCGGTATTTTCTTCATTGATGTTGTTGATCATCCAGAATGACCCTTTCAGATTATCTTGTTGCAATTTCAAGGATCCAAAATAGAATCCCTCTAGCGGTGATCCAAATATGCTCTGATGGCCTCCAATCGACACCACTCAATCTCTAGGTGCTAACGTTGTGAAGAAAGTGTCTTGTTTTGGTCATTCTTGATCACTTTTTCTTTGGAATTGAAGAACATATCTCATTCTTTAGAGGGGCAGGAAGAGGATTCGAGAGAGAAATTGTTTAGCTCAACAATTCTCAATTCATCGGGTGTGTGGTTCGGTACATGGAACAATAGATGTATGTGCCTATTTATTGATATAGGGATTCAGTTACAATATTTAATTATGTAATAATAATTAAATACATTCATAACCTTAGAGAAACCCCATGCTATTAATAATAATTATGTGTCATTATTTATGGTGCACCAACTTGCGCAAAACAGAATTATAAATAAAATTCTACATCACAAAATAATATCAGTGTTATTTTAATTTTTTCCAACTAGTTAAATAATTATTTATCGTCTTAAAAATAATTATTTTACTACTAGACCAGCCTTGGTCCGCTCAAACTCCACTTCCATTTATTGAACACCTGAATAAATAAATAAATAAATAATGTATTCTCTTAAATAAATATTTTATTTACAAACTAGTAAATAAATATTTATTAAATTTTTAATAAAATAAATAAATATATTTTACCCACAATCCGGTGAATAAATATTTATTTAATTTATGCAATCATTTTAACTTGAATAAAATTATTCCATTGTCTTGAGAATAATATTTATTAATTAAATTCAAATAGAATTTAACTGAGACCACTACAAACACTTATTGTGTGACCCTCTAGGATTCTTTCTCGTTGGCATTAGGTGGGCTTACCTAAAGTCCAAGAGTACTGTCTAGCAACGGGTAAAGGAACCCAAGAGAAAGAACTTAAAGTCACAACAATGACATCCACATATGAACGCTCACTATGTAATATAATCCCTTTGTCTCAATATCTCATCAAGAAGGTTTCATGGTAGTGTCATAAACCTTTGTGCTTGATATGTCATTCTTTGACTACCTGAAATAAACTCGTCGTTACACCATGGCCATGGAATTTCATGTGATGGTTCTATTTCAATCAAAGGGATGAGATATAAACTTTCATAAATGGAAGGGACAAATTCTTCCTTGACTTATCCATTAATAACATGCCACTCGTGATGCAGCCAATGTACCCTACTTCCTACCAACTGTCTCCATAACGGTTTTCATCTGTAAATCAAAGTGTGAGAGTTGTGACATGTATTAATTATAATCTTAAAGTCTAAGGATCATTAAAAATGCTCGTAGATAGAAATATCTGATAACACCAAAACATGTGGAATTCCTACTGGTGGGTCAGTTCTCATAATCTCCTGTCATGGAGATTACCAAGTATGAACTTCATGATAGGAAGTCTCATCTGCTTATGAGTACTTGCACCTGACGGTATGTATTCTATGAGTCCCATCATAGTATATCATACAACTGTAGAACTGTATTTAAGAATATTGTTATAGCATTTCAAGGTTCTCATCATAGCGGGGAACTTCCATGACCTTATCAATGCAACAAATACTCTAGGAAATTATTACATCATAGTCATGAAGAACAATGAACAATATATAATACATTAAATATCCATGTAATCAAAGTAAAAATAGTTGGTTCTAGGACACCAACTATAACACATAATTTTCATTTTATCAATGATAATTAAACTAATTTGATGTTTCATCTTATTTTTACCTCAGTTTCCAAAACATTCTGTGACTTATATTCTAATAAACTTTTATATAATGAAACATTACTATCATATTTTACAGAAAAAAAGGATTCCTAAAATTTCATTCTAATAAATATTATATGGTCAATCATCATTGTCAATATTAGTTACACTATCATAATTTTGATCAAAAAAACATTTTTGACGTAGAGAGTCATCTTTGCCTGTGTGTACTACTATGGGGAGGTTATTCAAATTGAGCAAGGAGATTTTTATAGTACACAACCAATAATAGTGTTTAGTACATTTGATTATGTAACCCTAAGGGACATTCAATATATAATTCGTGGTTCTTTAAATCAGGGACCCTATAAAAAGATCAAGTCTATGAGCTATAGACATTTTTAATTCTCGACAACACTATGGTGTCTAGCTTGTCCATTGGTTTCTGATGTGCAGTGGGTCCAAGAGATAAATTTTCTTCCTTGTGTTCAGATGGTACCATGATGGAGTTATATGTTGATGTTTCTACTGTACAACAACAACATCTAATTGTACGAAGATGTAGACTTATAATAGAGGTTGAATATGGTCTGACCCATGAAATTGAGCCTATTCCAAATGATGAAGAAGAGGAAAACCTAGATGATCTCCCATATATACATGTCAATCCAACTTTCAATGAGGAGTTTCATAATGATGGAATATATGGTGAAAACAGTGCTAATGAGGAAGGAGCCACAGAAGTTGGGGAGGAAGTTTCTAGAAATTCATTAGTTGTAAAATAGCCTTGACTGACAATAAATCATTCAATACTCTTTGCATCTTGGTCAGAAGCAATGAAACGTGTTCATGAATTATACTACAATGTTATCACACTCGTAACTAAGTTTCCCAAAGTTGTACCAAATAGGTTTAGTGGGTTGGGAAAAACCTTATATATTGGAAGAAATTTTCTATGTAAATATTCATTAAAAAGAATGCAAAAGAGATTTCACATTGAGAGGAACTACATATATATAATTCAGGAATCATTCCATAGTAAATATCTCATATTTTGTGAGAAGTATGGGGATGATTGTAGATTCCGCTTGAGGGTGATTCCAAACATTGCATTTGGAGGTTATAGAATCTCAAGGATTGAGGCATCTCATACTTGCATTCAGCCAAGCCTGACACAAGATCGTACTTCATTGGATATAGAATTTGTTTCATCCAGTATCATTGAGATGATTAGTACATTCCATGATGTTCCTATAACCCTTTTCCAAGATAGTATACAAAAAACATTCGGTTATAATATTTTCTATAATAAGGCATGGATGGTAAAATAGAAGACAATTGTGAAGGTATATGGTGATTGGGATGACTTGTATCAGGTTTTGTTGTAATTTCTAGCTATACTGAGGCACCATAGCCAAGTTTTCTTCCATATTGATATAAAAAAACATGTGTATCAAGATAACCGACTTGATTCATCTCATGTTCAATTTCATCGGTTGTTCTAGGCATTCCTCTCATGCATCTCCGCATTTCGTTTCAGAAAATAGTTCATTCAAATTGATGGAACATTTATATATGGAAAATACAAGGGTGTTTTGTTAATTGAGGAAACCCAATATATAAACTGTTCACCTCTTTCTCTTTCCTTTTCCATTGTGGAGAAGGAAAACTGTGAATCATGGAATTGGTTTTTGGCATGTATCAGCAACCATTTCACCAATATTCAGGGATTCTGTTTGATATCTGATAGATATAAGAAAATTAATGAGGAAACCAATGTGGATACTGATACATGGAGACCCCCAAATGCACATCATCGGTTCTTCATTAGATACATTGCTAGCAACATGCAGAAAACATTCCATAACAAAACGATGAACAAGAAAATCATGAGGCTTGGTACGAATTGTATTTGTTATTTTTTACTATTTCAACGTAAAGATAAAATAAATATATGTGAAATATAATATCTTCTATGTATAATATGAATTAGATCAATGAAAATTTAAAGAATGTTTTGAATAAATCTGCAATTCTAATCAAGAAGTGTATGATTATATGATGCAGATTCCAAAAGAAAAATAGACATTGGCATATGATGGGAGGAAGAGGTACGGAAAAATGACCACAAACATTGTGGAGTGCATAAATGGTGTCTTCAAGGGGTTTCTTAAGTTACCTATAACTTCCCTATTTTAGAATACATTATATTCTTGTGTGAAGTACTTTGTTGATAGATACAAAATAGCCTCAGACAAAATTCAATAGGGGTTATGGTACGGAAGGCACTTTCAATGAGAGATTGAAAAGAACATTGAAGAAGATTATGGTTATCATGTATGCCTTTATCGATGAGAAGAATATAGATTTAAAGTTCAATAGTGTTCGAACCCCATCACAAATAGCATCGGTGAAAAAATGGTAGTATTACTGGAAGCGAGGCAATGCCAATGTGGAAACTTTCAGGCCTTACAGTTTCTATGCCCACACACCATCGCATCATGTGCCTCTTTAAACATATCATGGGAAGTATATGTTGATACAATATACCAAATGGACACCATTTCCAACTATTATGTTGCACCATGGATGCCTATTGGGAAGTTTTGTTATTTCCTAATGCCCGAAGGCCAGCCGATAGTGATACCTGACATCAACCGATTGTGTACCCATGGGAGATAGAAGGCCAGTAGGATACAGAATGAGATGGACTATCCTCAAGAATAAGGTAAGATTTTGATATGCACCATATGTCATCAAAAAGGTCATAATTGGAAACAATTCCCTAATATTGTTGGGTCAAGTTCACACTCTCAGCCACAATGTTGTATTGTATCTATTATAATATTCTCATATTGTAAATTATATGGTGTTATCTCTTCTTTTTTACCTCAATTTTCAAAAAAATATGTGAATGATATTCTAATAAACTTTTATATAATGAAATAATATTATCATATATCACGGTATAAAAAGACATTATAAAATTTCAGTGTAATAAAGATTATATGATCAACCATCTTTGTTGAAATTAGTTACACTATCAGAATCATAATCAGAAAATATTTTCAACGTATAGATTCATATTTTACCTATGTTTACTATTATGGGGAGGTTATACAAACTGATCAAGGAGGTTGTTATAGTACACAACCAACAATAGTGGTCATTACAGCTGATTCTGTAACACTAACGAAACTTTAAGAAAGAATTTGTGGGAAATACACCATAGTGAAAGAGGAACGGTGAAAATGACGACGATGATGGAATGAGTTTATGTCATCACCATCATCGTTGTCATCATTCCTCCTATTTCTTGTTTCATTTCCCATGAATTCTTTCTTGAACTTCAGTTAGTGTTATAGAATTAGTTGTACTAACAACTGTTGTTGGTTGTATACTATAACAAGCTCCTTGCTCAATTTGAAGACATTCCATTTTTAATTTTCTATCTGATCATCATCATAGCATGTGCATTTGTGAATAAGATTCTTCATTTTGTATAATTATCTGACTTCACCAAATACTTTTACTATCAAATAAAAATAGGCCTTCCATAGTGACATTAAAAGGAATATGACAAGTGCATTTGAGGTGAAATTAATACATAATCAATCTGTCCATGGCCAAACCATAAAGAATACATATGAGAAAATAATCATGAAATATACCATCATGTGGACAGTCATACATAATTACAAAGCACACCATTTTCTAATAAAAATTTATATAATGAAGACAAAATGTTTATATAAATATATAAAACCATATCTTACAAAACACCCTTTTCTAGGTAAAAGCATATCTTAACAACAATTTAGTAATATGATTTGAAAAACATGAATGCATGCCCCTTTATTTTGGTAAAAATAACTTCATAAAAGAATGCGAATAAACATGAAATTTATTACATTCTAAAAGTTATAACATTTTGATGACCATAATGTTATATTTATATTTTACACTTATGAATCATTTCATTTGTTTATATATAGATGGAGGATGTCACACTACTCACTGAGCAATATAGGCATGTTTCTCAAGTCGTGTTAGACGGTGGTGAGGATCGATCAATTAGGGTGCGTCGAGCACACCGTTTTCATCACACGAAGCCTCCACATGTCATTAGACCATACTTGTGCTATGTTGGCTTCTACGGAATTTCTGTATCAGATTTCACATTTGTTGATCGTCACCTACTTGTTGCACTCATGGAGAGGTGGAGATCAGAGACACACACATTCCACCTACCTGAGGGAGAGATAACCATCACCCACTAGGATGTGGCAGTGATTCTCAGTCTTCCTATCTAGGGGAAAGCCATTATTGGACCCACCCATGCATCTTGTCCTGACCTTGCTCAGCGATGGTTAGGAATTGACATTTTGGCCAACCGTAGGGCTACAGATGATGGGTTGATATTTATGCCCTAGATTGAGATTCACTTTCATCATTTACCTGATGATGCTAACAACCAGACTATCATGTGTTATGCTCATGCATATATATTATGGATCATTAGAGGGACCTTGTTTGATGATCATTCAGGAGTGCATGTGCAGAAGATGTATCTAGCCCTATAAGAGGATTTTGATCGAGTTGGGACGAGCAGTTGGGGATCGGCTTGCTTGGCATACACATACAGATCATTATGCAGGGTATTCCACAGTGACCACACAGATCTTGGGGGATGTGTCATCCTTCATCAAATGTGGGCATGGGAGCGTTTCCCCTCATTCCGCCCTCAGCTTATTGGTCCGCCGCTCGATGTGGTGGTGTTTCATGATTCTATGCATGGATGCTAGTATGATCACTCATCTCTATTGATTTCTAATGCAACTATGATTTATTGAATTTAATTTCTCATTATTTTTCACTATTGATTTTTTATTTTATAGGTGGTGTTAGAGACATAATTTCCTAACGGTTCTGAGACACCATTTGGGCACATATCGGCTCAAGTTGAATTGTCTCTTACCCGACCAGGTATGTATATAAAATCTATCAATGTCTAACAAATTTAATAATATCATCAATTTTGGTTTTTAGTAAGGAGATTTTTTGACAAAGGTCACATGTCATTTCAGATTATATGGCTATCATACTGGACTATATTGGACCAATTTCCACCATACTGCATTGTTGGGTTTGAGGATACTATGGTTTTAGTGTCCCTCATTCACTTCCATATTATTGAGTGGAAGTATCCTGAAAGAGTCATGCACTAGTTTTTTTGTGTTCATTTGATTCCATTATCACCGAGGTAGAAAGAGAGGATTCATGAAGTGTAGCTGATAGGGAGGCAGGATGAGGACTGGCGCTAAGTACATGTCGACTTTCTCAACTGCTGGCACAAATGTGCAGAGTTTTCTATCCAGGGTGTACCTACGATGCATTTCTTTTTTTCAGAGCTGGTCGAGTATGAGCCATGGTATAGACTGAAGTCTATACTGAATCTTACCCAAAATAGCATAGTGATTCATATGATTTTAAGTCAATAAATTTCCATTAGTTTATTTATTAAACTATTTTCTAATTCATTTTGAATCTCATTACATGTCACTCACTCAGAGCATCTTGTTCGCATGAGTGATGAAGAGGAGGAGGGGGTCTTTAGTCGGGCAACGGTCTATGCTGAAGCGCTGGAGCTGATGTCATCTTATCATGTGCTCTTTGAGAGCATCTCTAAGAGTAAATCCCATAGAGAGGTGGTTCCTACCTCAGAGAAACATCTTTCAGCTGCTGCTGGTGATGAGGAGTCACGATGACGATGACGTAGACAGCGTCGTGTTGCACATGAGGCCTCACCTATTCCACATGTAGAGGTTGGCCCTCTAGCATTCCAGCCTCAGTCGATTGAGGATGTGCCTTAAGCGGCATGGGATCCATCTTTCTTGACAGGATATCTGCAGTTATCTCCAGCTTGGGGTCCAGATCCATCACATTCTTGGGGTATAGATCCATCGCAGCCTTAGGGTCTGGATCCATCACATACTTGGTTCCCCACTATGATGATGGAAGGTCCTTCTACTACCCTAGTAGAAGAAGGATCAATAGCGCAATAGGACATGTAGTTGACAGCTCCTCTCACTGACACACAGGTGGAGGATGTGACAATCGATGTTCTAGTGCTTGAGAATCAGCCTGTTCCAGGTCATTAAACTCCACTGTGAACTCAAAGCGAGAGTCATATTCAAAGACCACCATGTGGGATGAAATCTCCTCACCATAGACATAGACATTGATTGTACTTGTTCATTTATATGTTTTATGTCTATTGAAATGAAGATATTGTTATTACTATCAATCCATCTTATATGTTTATCCAGAGTTTTGTTTTTCATTAATATTTTAGGAATAGTTTATATTTTACAACTTTCAAAGTTGACTACTTGAAACATAGGAATAATTATTAAATTTCAAGTACCTAACTTTAAAACCCTATAAAATATATAGTATAAAAACAATGTAAATAAAATTTAAAAGATTACCTAAACATCTAAAAATTTGTTGAAAATAAAATGAGTTTCATAAATAAAATAAATAAATAAAAATTAAAGGAATGTAATAAAAGATTATTAATACCATTATAATGGTTTAAAACAATACTAATTTAATTTTTAATAAAATATTGATGAAGTTGGAACACTATATATTAAAACTAACCCTATATATATATTGAACCCTGCTAAAGATCCATTTTCTCTTTCATGACCATTTCTCTTTTAAAGACCCATTTTCACCCAATGATATTAATATCAACTTGAAGATCAATAAGAACCCATACTTAGTTCTTAAAAATGTCTCAAATTTGACCGTCACAAAATCTATTGCTTAAAAACATTACATTTTCACATTCATACTCCTTTGTGACAATCAGTTATGGATATGATGAATGCATGTCAAAGCCTAGACACTGAAGATGGGAAATGGATCTACATCAGAAATGTACACCAGGATAAGATCTCACTTAGGATGATGGAGTGGTGAGAGGATCTCCATTGGAAGTCATTGGGAAACAATTATGTGGATGAAAACCAAGGTTATCCAATGTCAGCCTAGGATTATTCAGAAGTGATAGCAAAAAGAAGGAATGTTGAGGAGGATCCAAAGCCACCTACTTAACTTTGAAATCCTATAAAATATAAACTATATGACCCATATAAATGAAAATTAAAATATGGATTAAACATATAAGAAATAGTAGAAAATAAAGTATTCATTTTATAGTTTATATTTTATAGTCTTTCAAAGGCACGTACTTGAAACATTTTTAAGTTTCAAGTTGGTGGTTTTGAAAGCTCATAAATTATTTTTCATCAACAATTTTTATGTTTTTTTTTTATTTTCAACTATTTATTTTATTTTTAATCCATGTTTTAATTTTCATTTATACTGGTCTCATAGTTTATATTTTAGTCTTCCAAAGTCACGTACTTGAAACATTTTTAAGTTTCAAGTTGGTGGTTTTGAAAGCTTATAAATTATTTTTCATCGATATTTTTTACAAAATAATTTTTATTTTTGACTAATTCTTATATGTTTAATCCATGTTTTAATTTTTATTTATATTAGTCTTATAGTTTATATTTTATAGTCTTTCAAAGTCACATACTTGAAACATTTTTTAAGTTTCAAGTTAGTGGCTTTGAAAGCTTATAAATTATTTTTCATCAACATTTTTTACGAAATTATTTTTATTATTGACTATTTATTATATGTTTAATATATGTTTTAATTTTTATTTATATTGGTCATATAGTTTATATTTTATAGGCTAGAAAATTCACATACTTGAAACATTTTTAAGTTTCAAGTTGGTGGCTTTGGAAACTTATAAATTATTTTTTATCAACTTTTTGTACATTTTTTTTATTTTCGACTATTTCTTATATGTTTAATCCATATTTTAATTTTCATTTATATAGGTCTTATAGTTTATATTTTATATGCTTTCAAAGTTACATGCTTGAAACATTTTTAAGTTTGAAGTTGGTGGCTTTGAAAGCTTATAAATTATTTTTCATCAATATTTATTATGAAATTCTTTTTATTTTTGACTATTTATTATATGTTTAATTCATGTTTTAAGTTTCATTTATATTGGTCTTATAGTTTATATTTTATAGTCTTTTAAATCCAAGTACTTGAAACATTTCTAAATCCCACATCAGAAATGTAGAATGTTCTGCACATGAAAGGGAGAACTTGAATCCCACATCGGAAATGCAGAATGATTTCTAGGGCAAGTCCTCTTATAAAAAGGAGTCATGGGTGAGGGTTTCTGTCATAATCCAAATTGTTGTAATGACAGTATTGCTGGATATTAAATAATAGCTAAATTTTTCTGAAAAACTTTATTTTATTTATGTATATATATATAAACAAAACAAAATAAAAATAAAATAAAAATTTTAAATATATAAAAAAGAATATTTAAAATAGTAAAAAAATTATTTTAGGGGAAAGGAGGCAGTGTTGCTGCCGCCTTTGGACTCAACTGAAATGCGGAAATGGCGTTACCACCTTTCAAGAATAATTTTTAAAAAAATAACCTGGACACATTTAAAGAAACAAAAAATTTAAACACATAAAAAAACTCAGTGTAAAACCAGCATTTCTCTGTGGAGATTTGGTGGATGAGATTTACACAAAACAGCCAGATGGTTTCATGGATAAAAAATGGGGACTTGGTGTGTAAGTTTAAAATGACTCTTTACAACTTGAAACAAGTGCCAAAGAAATGAAACTGGAATTTGACATCTTCATGGTCGAGAAGGGGTTCGTCTAAATCAACTTGGATCACTGTTTTTACCAGAAGGTGTTCAATGATGATAGTTTTATTATCCTTCACTTTTACATAGATGACATGAGCCCGGTGGGTCTGGGCATTAAACAGATTTAGGAGGTGAAGGATGATTTGTCCAAACTATTCGAGATGATGGATCTTGATGTGGCCAAGAAAATCTTGGGAATATAGGTTGAGAGAAAAAAAAGCTGAAAGTTTGGTTTTTTATTAAAGGGGTTACATCTGGAAGGTCATCGAGAGATTCAAAATGAGTGGATATAAGTCAGTGTCAACCCCATTGGACCAGACACTTCAAATTATCCAAAGGGAAAGAATCAAAAATGGAAGATGAGGTTAAGTATATGGTAAAGCTTCTGTTTTCACAATTGATAGGAAGTTTGATGTATGAAATCTTATATACGTGGATGAACATTGCATTTGTAGTGGTTGTTATCAGTTATTTTATGGTGAATCCAAGAAAATAGCACTGAGAAACTGTGAAGTGGATTCTTAAGTATCTTAAATGATCGGAAGATATAGCCTTATGTTTCGAAATGGATGGTCCATTGTGGGGTTTTGTGATGTGAACTTTAGAGAGGATGCGGAAAAATGGGAGAGTTTAATAGGCTATGCGTTTATATTTGGAGGAACATTCATTAGTTGGATGTCAAGGTTATAGTCGGTGGTAGCACTATCCACAATGGAAGTAGAATATTTGGTCATTAAGGAAGCAAGGAATGAATTGATATGGCTCAAGTGTTTATTGGAGGAGCTTGAAAGAAGGCAAGGAAGTGTATTATTCTACTGTGACAATCAAAGTGCGGTTCATTTGGATAAGAAATCAATGTTTCACTCACGAACAAATCACATTGACCTGAAATTTCATTTCATCTAAAAGGTACTAGAAGATGAAGTGCTTGAGTTGCGGAAGATTGACTAAAATTGGAATTCGGATGACATGTTCACCAAGGTTTTAGTTTGAGAAAGCCCGAGGCATCATTGTACATAAGTGGGACTAGGGTGACCGGAAGGTGGTGGAGACAATGTTGTTGTTGTGGGAGTTGGATTTTTCAGGTTTTCCTAAGTGCTGGTAGTTTTTTTGGTTTCCTTATAAGTTGTCTTTAAGGGGATATTGTTAAGAAATGTGAAGTTTCTTTCAAGTTATAATTCTGATGACTAGAAAGAGAAGCTCTGAAAATTATGTTGTTTCCTAAAGTTTAGGTAGGCGGTGGCGAAAGTCTAGCGGAGGCAGGGGTCTGGATGGTACATTCTGGAAGTAGGGTACAGATGGTCATGATCTAGAGGTTGGAGTGTGGAAGTTAAGGCATACGTAAAGGTCACTAATAATGAGATGTAAATGTCATTCCATGGGGTTCAGTGATAAAGGATGGTACATAAGAGCCATTGAAGTGGAACATAAGAGTAATTTGTACTTCTACCAGAAGTTGGCGATTGAGGCAGAGGCACCTATCGGTGATTTGAAATGGCCAAGGAAAATGGTGGGTCCCCCATAAATGTAAGAGGATGGTGGAACTGGTTGACCGACTAGATCTCGTTGTAAGGGTGGGGTGGGACCAATCACACATGTTTCTTATGGTGATGCGATTAGTGATCTAATTAGTTGATTTTTCAATTGTGATTGTCATCATGCAACTTCTGATAAATGAAAGGGTGCAGTAGTGTTCTCCCATGGATGTAGAACTAATTATCTGAACCGCATAAATCATTGTGTTCGTTTCTTATATGATTTAATTACACTTGAATGTTTGATTCCATGAGTTTTTGTTTTGAGTGTGTGAGGTGTGTCGACTTGGTGTAGTCATTTAGGGTGCAGCTTGACTTCCTAAGTTCTAGTGCATTGATGTTGTGGGGTTCTTCCACTTTGGGAAGTTTCTGGTGTTTTGTTCTATGTGTGAAGTTTCAGTGGTTTAACTTCTAGTAATCGATGCTTTGAATCCCAATAGTTCTATACCACTTATATTACTAATACAACCTTTCATGCTTGTAAGTTTTAAATTTCTTTTTCAGCAAAATATAATTAATAATTAATATTTATGTTGTTTTGATGGTAATCCCTTGAATTTTTTGTTTTATTAGACTCTTTCCAAGTAAAAGCATTGTTTTTCAAAGGCATAACATAAACTTTGTTTTAAATAAGAGTGTTCATAAATTGAAGTGGAACATAAGAGTAATTTGTACTTCTACCAGAAGCTGGCGATTGAGGCAGAGGCACCTATCAGTGATTTGAAATGGCCAAGGAAAATGGTGGGTCCCCCATAAATGTAAGAGGATGGTGGAACTGGTTGACCGACTAGATCTCGCTGTAAGGGTGGGGTGGGACCAATCACACATGTTTCTTATGGTGATGCGATTAGTGATCTAATTAGTTGATTTGTCAATTGTGATTGTCATCATGCAACTTCTGATAAATGAAAGGGTGCAGTAGTGTTCTCCCATGGATGTAGAACTAATTATCTAAACCACATAAATCATTGTGTTCGTTTCTTATATGATTTAATTACACTTGAATGTTTGATTCCATGAGTTTTTGTTTTGAGTGTGTGAGGTGTGTCAACTTGGTGTAGTTATTTAGGGTGCAGCTTGACTTCCTAAGTTCTAGTGCATCGATGTTGTGGGGTTCTTCCACTTTGGGAAGTTTCTGGTGCTTTATTCTATGTGTGAAGTTTCAGTGGTTTAACTTCTAGTAATCGATGCTTTGAATCCCAATAGTTCTATACCACTTATATTACTAATACAACCTTTCATGCTTGTAAGTTTTAAATTTCTTTTTCAGCAAAATATAATTAATAATTAATAATTATGTTGTTTTGACGGTAATCCCTTGAATTTTTTGTTTTATTAGACTCTTTCCAAGTAAAAGCATTATTTTTCAAAGGCATAACATAAACTTTGTTTTAAATAAGAGTGTTCATAAAAATTACAAAGTTGTTTTAAAATGATATAAATGGGAATGGCTTTCATGAAATAACTTGTTGTGGTCTATAATTGTTTGAGGTAATGTTTCCAATAAAGAATATGCATGGAATAAGGAATGTTGGCTTGGTTTGAAATGGGTGTCATATAGGTTGCCTTGGTATGAAATGCTTTTATATGGAATCGTTTCAAGTGATGGTGGAATTTTAAACAAGGGGATAATGTGCATTTGATTTTAAATTTTCTTGAACTCCTTCGTATATAAGGATATCATGGGATGTCTTGGGTACTTAGGTGGGATCAAAAGATGAGTATTGATACTGAATGAAGTTACTTATTATGGGACATGGTGCTCCCTTCATTACTTATTATGGGACATGGTGGTCCCTCTATCACTTATCATGGGACATGAGGATCCCTTAGACACTAGTGCATGGGACACAATGCTCCTCTTTTAACTAGTTTGATGGGTTGACATGGAGCTCTCTCGGGAACCTATTTTTAGAATTATGATGACGGTGGTATAAAAACCCCAGGAATCTGAAACCTTAGTCCCTTGGAACCTCCCCATGATGATTTACTTTATAATACTTGTTTTTTATAGGCGTTCTCTGTTCATAAATGCATTCTTTTACATTGTTTTATTTGTAAAACCCAAGTTTGTGTATGGTAACTTTGTTATTTGTTTTTGTAAAACCTGAATGTCATACTTTTATGTGTTTTTCAAATTAGCATGATTGCTTCTTCTTTGTGTAGAATTATTATAAAACCCTTCAAGGAAATTCCTGTTGGGTGTATGTGTACTCACCTCCAGCATATGCACCCCAATGCATATGCAAATTTGTTTTTTTTTTCTTCATATTTTGTTTCAGGTAATGCATTGACTTGGATCATGGCATTGGTTCTTAATGGGAAGTGCTCCCACTCAGAGCTGGGAGGTGGGTTGATGGTGGTCCGTGGAGAACCCCGACCACTTAGGCCACATGTTTCATTTTTGTTTAATATAGTGACATACATTGGATGTACCTATTATTGTTGCATGTCATTTAACATTCTCATATATATATATATATATTACCATTATTTAATTTTAGCTACCTATTGAAATCCAATATATGGATTAGTTATATTCAAGGGAAATTGTTCCCACCACGGTGTTAAGTCATCCCCCGCAACTTGTCGGCATCCTCTGGCAATTAGGGGGAACACGCCTGAGGTTAGTGGCGGGTTGTCTCAGGTTCGGAGTAAATCTAGGGTGGTTCATGGCAAACCAAATGTTATTGTGACAATTTATTTAAGTGTTGAAGAAGAGGAGGAGAGAGAAAAGAGGGTTGAGAAACCGATGAAGTGTTGCTACTAATTATCCTACCATCATCGAAGGAGAAATATAAGTAAGAAAAAGAAGAAAATGAGATCAATGTGCAACTATTGCTAAATATTGTTCTGCATCAAAGGAAGTTGTGAGCGTTGCTACTTATCTGAAGACTTCTATTTAGAGAGGAAGAAGACGATGTGGGGGATCCTGACGCATACATGCGTTGGATCATTCTAAAAATTAAGAGAAGGTTGTCATGCATGATGTTGTAGATGTTTATCACCTGGCAGTTGAACTCTTTTGATTGAGGAAAAACATTTATTCTTTGATGTTGTACCATCCTGGAGTGAAGAGAAGATCTTGCTCGCAATAGGTTAGCATGAACGTCCATTATAAACAAGAGGGGTCCTATATAAAAAACCTATCAGGAGACGATAAAGTTTTCGGATGATGACTTCGAGGTTAAAGAAGATACATTTCTCACGTGTATTTACTTTATGATATTAGTGAAGCATGTGTGTCTCATACTCAACTCAAACACGATAAGGACGTAGTTACCCACATTTGGAAGGGGCGAACCTTGAAAAAATATTGTGTTGGTATCTCTACTTTTTATCTACCATGCAGTGTGGATGTGTTAATTGATACATACGAGATCCATTCATACACAGATGTAAAGATTCAGATAATTAAAAAAAATCAATAAAACATTAATCACATGGATTCATCTCCTCTGTCATCACACACCACTGAGCACCGCAGTTTTTTTAAAATATTATCAAAAATAAAAGTTATATGATATACATATAATAAAATTCATTTTTTATATCTGTCCTTCCCCGTTCCTCTGCAACCTGCGGTTTGCATCCATGAAAACAAACCTAGGTCACAGCATCGCCGCATCGAGCTTCCCCTGGATCCAAAACAGAGCCGCAGAGCAAAACTGTCTGTCGCTCCTTCAAGCCTGCGACGTCCTCCCCAAGCTCGCCCAAGTCCACGGCCACTTCCTCAAACTCGGCCTCCGCAACAACGCCTTCGTCGTCTCCAAGTTCACCTCCGCCCTCTCCAATATCGGCGCCGTCGAATACGCCTCCGCCTTCGTCTTCTCCCCTGACACCGACGTCCACCATTACACCGTCCTGCTCTTCAACAGATTCATCAGGGCTTATGCCCGCACACCCCGCCACCAGCACAAGGCAGTCTCCTTCTACAACCTCATGCTCCACCACCGCCTCCCGCCCAACGAATTCTCCTTCCCCAACCTGCTCAAGGCCTGTGCCGGCCTCGGCGAGCTTAGCCTGAGCGAGCAGGTTCACGCCTCGGTTCTGAAGCGTGGCGTACATGCCCATCCCTACGTGCGGAGCGCCATGGTGCACGCGTACTGGAGATGCGGCGGCGGGGGGGCCACCTCCGCTCGGAAGGTGTTCGACGAAATGCCTGAGCTAGAAACCATCTCCTGCACCGCAATGATCAGCGGGTACGTGCGCTGCGGCAGGCCCAGGGATGCAATCCAGTTGTTCAAGGAAATGCAGGCGGCTGGGGTTCTCCCTGATCATGTCACCATAATCTCCTTGCTATCTGCCTGCACGGATATGGGCGCGCTGGAGCTTGGGAGATGGGTGGGATCCTACGTGGAGAAGGAAGGGATCGAGATGACGGTGGAGCTCTGCAACGCACTCATGGACATGTTCTCAAAGTGCGGGGATGTCGACGAGGCCTTGAGACTGTTCAAGGGCATCGACAAGAAGACCGTCATGTCCTGGACCTCCGTGATCAATGGTCTGGCCATGCACGGCCGTGGCTCGGACGCCGTTGCCCTGTTTGAAGAGGTCAGGGCAGCGGGGATGATCCCTGACGATGTAGTGTTCGTCGGGCTGCTGTCCGCCTGCAGCCATTCTGGCCTGGTGGAGGAAGGCAAACGGTACTTTGAGGTGATGGAGAGGGAGTACTCGATCAGCCCAAAGATCGAGCACTACGGGTGCATGGTGGATCTGTTCTGCAGGGCAGGGCTCACCAAGGATGCAGAAGACTTCATCTGGGCCATGCCAGTGGAGCCAAACTCCGTGATCTGGCGCACCATGATCAGAGGTTGCCACAGTACGGGGGAGCTTCAGCTGGCAGGGACCATGGCCAGGCAGCTGATCAGAGCAGACCCCATTGAAGGCTCCCACTATGCACTCCTCTCCAACATCTATTCGAAGCTCTCGAATCATGACAATGAATCCAGCATTCGAGGGATGATCGAGGCAAAGGAAGTGGAGAAGATCCCCGGGAGCACTCGGATTGAACTGGGCAGTGAGATTTATGAGTTTAAATCTGGTGATGGAGCCAGTGGAATGCATGAGATCTATGAGATGGTGGAGGAGATGGGGAGGGAGATGGAGAGGGCAGGCTATGCTCCTTCCCCATCCTCTGATGCTTTGCATAGTGAGAAGCTAGCGATTGCGTTTGGCCTCCTCAGAACACCTCCCGGGACGCCCATTCGGGTTGTGAACAGCTTACGTATCTGTGCTGACTGTCACTCTGCTACAAAGTTTGTGTCCAAGATCTATGGCCGAGAGATCATCGTGAGGGACAGGAATCGGTTTCACCATTTCAAGGATGGACTGTGTTCATGCAGAGATTTCTGGTGACCTGAAACTTTAACAATATTCAAGATATGGGAAACCTGGCTACCGAGAGGAAAGGCAGTTTATTTATGGCAACCTGAGATCACCCCAACCCACAATGCTTCAAATACTGGCAAGAATTGCAATATAAAGACTGGTATTCTTTATTATGGATAACCAATATCTTCATGAATGGCTTGGAGTGGAGTTGCTGAAGCCACAGTTTCTTCGATTGTATTGTGTCTAATTTATAGTTGCAAAACTGTTTTGTTAGTTTGCTCTCAATTGTACAATCACAAACAAAAACTCAAGACTTGTTTGGGAGCTCACTAACAACAAACCTTACACTTATTTAAATGGTGTCAGTGGCATGGATCAAATGTCCTCAATTAACTCTATTAAAGATGTTTTTATTGAACCATTAACAGATCGCTTTGAAAGATTTGTTTTAATATCCTTTTTGATCTTTGTGTGCTTTGTTTAATGTGCGTATTTATCACTAAGTCTACCCTATTAACAGTGCATCCATTGACCTTCATTTTACATGTTCAAAGCATCTTGATTTTGTTTCAGTTGGGGGATATGATGGAGCGTCTCTGGCATCCGGGTATTGCAGCAGTGCCATTGGGATCAAGGCCAATCATCAACTCCAACAATGACCAGTAGCTTGTGTTCCAAGATGCCAGCACCGAACAAGATCTTCCTGTCAACCGATGCCGCTCTAATTTTTTGTTGTACACATTCATTTCTATCCTTATCAATTTTTGTATGTTCACATGTTCATCTTAATATTTTCACTTTTGAACAGGATCTTCTTGTCAACCGATGTCGCTCTAATTTTTTCTTGTATACATTCATTTCTATCCTTATCAATTCTTGTACGTTCACATATTTATCTTAATATTTTCACTTTTGATACCTTTATGTTCAAGTTGTCATGTAAAAGATCAACACTCACCACTATATAGAATTGATGGATATAATAATCAGCCTATAGAATTTTCACTCCAATTTCAAAAGAATTTTATTATCACCAAACAACCTTGAAGTCTCTTTTCATTTTAGTCATTCAACTTGGACCCTATAAAAGATATTTGCATTTAATTTTCCATCACATTGCACAATGGAACCTGGATATTGAAAATGATGAACTCTCAATCCAACATTCATGGCATTGTTACATGATGTTTTGCTAAAATCGCACTACACTTTCTATTGATAGTCTCCCTTGATTTTGTAATGATAACTATGTCATGGGCAAAAACCATACAATTTGACACATCATCTTGCATGTGCTTTGCACACGCATTCATGACCAAAGTAAATAGATAGTCTTAAAACCAAACATCAATTTAGTCCTATTGATACCATGAAGTTTGTTATGTCACCTACCAAGTTCTGACTATAGTCATAGCTCTTTCGTGCACGTCTTGGATGACTGTATACGTCACCCGCACTCCTTTTCATTCTACCAAGTTATGCATAACTTCTAGAGGGTTTTATCATGTATTTTCCAAATCAATGAATACCCTAGGCAAATCTTAACACTCCATCAAAACTTGCATCAAATAGATAAATATTGTTATTGCACATTCATACATAAAACCAAATTGATTCTCAATACACCATCCCACCTATGAGGTGCTATTCTGCGACAAGCATCTCATATGGAAAGGAAATTGAATAATCTTAAATGTTTCAGACTAAAATGTCTAAGAAAATCTAACTCAAAAAACAGAACAGCATCAACTATGAAGCTCAGGGAAGATCAGAATACAAAGAACCCTAAACATGAAGATCTTCCCAGAAACAATCCCTCAACATAACATATAACAGGAAAGAAACATGAATGGTATTCGAGATTCTGATACTCTTCAGCTACCATACATGAATTGACACCATCATATTAAGAACTCCGAACAACATACCAAGTCAGGACTGTCTCTGCAAATCCCTTCTCCCCTGGCTCCATCCCATTCGCATGGCATTGAATCACGATTGAGAATCGCCCTTCTTCCCACCCTCTCCGTCCCTTTCCTCCAGCAGCCTGCCCCCTTCCTCATCCGCCGCCGCGCCCTTCTTCTGCGCCTCCGTCGCCTTCAGCGCCCGCAGCTTGGAGTGGTTGTAATAGGCCACCCCCAGGAAGGCCAGGCCGTACCCCAACAGATTCAACGGCGTCACCGTGTCCCGGATCACGGACCAGGAGAAGGCGATTAGCAGCCAGTCCTTCACCACGCCCGCCACGTTCATGGTGAGCGCCGACGTCTTCCCCACCAGCAGGAACACGGCGAGGTTGAGGGCTAAGGCGCAGATCGAGTTGGTCACAAAGACCACGGGATCGAAGTGCAGATCCTCGGCATGCTTCAGCACGGGGAACTCGACGAGCACCCATGGAATGAGGAGGAAAAGCAGGCAGCAAGGGGCCACGTAGTAGAGGGAGGTGATGGGGTTGAGAGTGATGCCCTTGGAGGTGAGCAGGATCTGGATCATGACCAGCCGGGAGGCCTCGAAGACAACGGCGCCTAGCTGGAGAAGGAGCCCCCAGGAATCGAACCGCGCCTCGCCGTAGGCGGCGATGGCGACGCCGAGGGAGATGGAGAGCATGTTGAGCATGGTGCGGGGGCGGAAGGCATCCTTCTTAAGGAGGACGCCGGCGGAGTAGACGGCGACGGGCATGAGAGCCTTGAGCATCTGGATGAAGGATACGGAGAGGTAGATGTAGGCGGAGTTGGAGAACCAGAGGCTGAGAGAGTAGAGTGCGCCGATGGGGAGGACGGAGGAGAGGTAGAGGGATCGGGTCATGTGGACGGGCTCCGCCGCTCCGATAACCCTAACCAGGAAGAAGGCCGTGGCGGAGCAGAAGGCCATGTGGATGAGGGTGAGGGAGATGGGGAAGGGCCAGCCATACATTTTGCGATCCAGGATGTACTTGTTGTAGATGATGACGGTGAAGCTGAGGAAAATCCACAGGGCGACGTAGGAGTAGGAGAGGGCGATCTTCCTCGCCACGCCGCCGCCGAGCGCGCCCCCGTTCCCCATTGCCGGCGAGTCCGTCGAGGCGGCGGGTACGAGAGATCCGGAAGAGCAGGAGGCGGAGGAGAATCAGAGACGGAGGCGACCAACTAACGCCATGGGATTCCCTACCGGCAGCAGAGAATTAGGGGCCGTGCAGGGAAGAAGACGATAACCAGTTGGGGGTGGGCGGGTTGTTCTGGGGGCAGTGAGCTGTACCGGGTGCTGGTCCTTGTCATCCATGGCCGTCGGAATTTTTTTGTTATCAAATAATTTGGGAATTGATTATTATTAAAAATAAAATAATATTATATAGATCGTAATACTTAATAAAAAATAAATGAGACGGTTATTTAATTTTTTTTGGATTGTTAGCGAAATTGATCGAACGCTGATTGAAATCGTGAATCATTTCGAAACCGGAAATGTAAGATCGATCGTAGGCGAATCGCATCGTTGAGAAAGCGAGTATCAAATTTACGTATGACGATTATAATGGCAATTGTAAATACAAATACAAAAAAATACAAAAATTAGAGAATACAATGTAGAGTCAAAAATTCATCTTATTTCATTAACATATCACCATATTTATAGAGTACATGAGATCTGATCCAACGGTGAGAATATGAAAGGTCGGCCATTAAGAGGGGAATTAATTGGGAATTGAGTAGTCATCATTATTGTCATAATTATGACAACCATTAATAAGGTTTTATAACACTCTCCCTTGGATGTCATAATTTCATGGAATCTTATTTAATATTCACTTAAAAAAACTCTGTGGAAAAAATAAGTGAAGCCGAAATAAATGAATTCCATGTCATATTACCTCATTAAAAACCTTATCAGGAAAACCCAGTGGGAAAAAACTGATAAAGGGAAAAAGAGTGCAGCGTTCCCAACTCCCCCTGATTATATCATTTAGTTATGTCTTCAGGATATCAATTAATATTATTATTTAATTGTGTCTTCAGGACATGGGAGGAAGACCATAGGTAATAATGAATGGTCTAATTAAAAATTACAACTCATGGGGAAGACCAACAATTTCTATTAATTATAGATATCCATAATAATTTATATCATTCCCTTGGATATCTGTTTATGATGTATGATTGCCTCATTAAAAACCTAATCAAGGAAAAACCCTTCAGAGGAAAACACTTGATTAGGGAAAAAGAGTACAATAACCTCAAGTCCCCAGAGTGTTGCCTCGTTAAAAACCTTATCAAGAAAACTCAGTGGGAAAAACATGACTATGGGAAAAAGAGTACAACAGTTACATCTCTCATTCATAATGATCATCATTTATCTCATAGAATGACCATGATCAATTTATAACCAAAACATCCAGTTTTGAATTTTAAAATAATAATAACTTATACCCTTTAGATTTCAATTAATGGGGAAGAACATTAACTTGCATCATAATATGATTTATTGTCATTTGCAAGGTACATATGCACATGTACATTTATATCCTTCAGGGATTAATAAAATGTGCATTTATATTTAATTTTTCCGAGATAAGTATCTTCTTCACCAACCCCTTATGTATGAAATATATCACTCTTGGAAACAAGAGATTTAATTATTCATTAAGGGTAAAACCATTCAAAAGTTAACATTTCATCTTCAGGATGATTAATTCAAAATACAAGGACATTCCATGTAATTCCATGATCAAATAATTCAGTGATTTTAGAAAACTCTTCAAGAGGATCAGATGAGGATCAGAGCAGGCACATTCACCAGAGCAGAGCTAACCAGAATTGGAAGAACGAGATGACATGACATTGTCATCGGTACTGGGCATGTGCAGCTCTGCACAGGACAACTAGCCGACCAGCCTTGCGAAGGGGGAGTGCAGATATCATGACATGTGATGGGGAGGAGCAGTTTCAAGTTGTCTTGTCTGGGTGATTTCCTCTAAACCTACGGGTCATGTAATTGTCTCTAAGCCTTCGGGCCTTGTAAGGGTTCCACCTCACCCCCTTGAAAGGTGGATTATCAAAATAAAAAAAAGGTCTTCGGGCCATTCAGTCAGTCATACAAACCATGAGATGATAAATTCAATTTATATTCTTTCTTAACATAATATGGATAAATCTTATTCAGTTCACCGCATAATTTATCAGATTGGGTGAAACTTCCATAATTTTGAATATGCTTCAGGCATTTCGAACCCTTCTGGGATTATATATAAATATCCAAATATACAAGAAAGAATATTTCTTATAATAAGATCATCGATATTCAATAGTCTTGATAGTTTGGATACTCAATCCAGAACTTTATATGTTGAACATTTCATAAGTTCTTTTAATAATTTTGGCCAATTATTATGATGTCAACATCTGTCAAAATCCATTGTCGTCAATGAGTTTTAAAAGCATTCATAGAAAATATATCATCAACAACATTTGATTGAGATCTCAAAATTTTTCTGGTACCGGTGTCACTTCAGGGACAATATCTAAAAAGATATAATGTTGTCGATATATTCATTTTCCTCTTAAAGGGAAAATATATTTATTGCTTTCTACTCATGATGAAAAATGATTTTATATAACCAGTTCAACCACACTTCTGGTGTGTATAATTAGACTATTGATTTCCAACACTTTACATTCATGTAAGTGTTGTGAGCATCTTATCAATGGTTCTACAGGACCATATAATATATGATACTCAGTATTTCATTTAATCAACATGCATAGCATGCAATGTATGCTCACCAGCAGCAAATAACACATGCGATCATTTAATGGATGCATCTTTCATATAGATGGATCACATGGTGGGAGCGCCCCATATATACTTCTTCATAAGTATATGAGAAATTTATTTCCATAATAACTGCTAATGATATAAATAATTTACCTCAAAAATGGGTACCTCAGGGTAAATTATTATACAGGGGGAATTCATAATGACTTAACGATAATAAATTCATTGATAATTTTGTAGACATGCATCCATTAAATAAATTCATCATTCTCCTCCTGATGGATGTCTACTATGTTATCAATAAATCAATGCTCCCGTATACTTGAATCAATATCTTTTATTATAATTGATCCCAGATGGCCTAAATCATCATGTCATATATTTGAAGTGCCCGGATCAGTAAACTTATGGTTTACCATTATTGATTTGATTGTACAAAACAAATTTTTTATAATCAATTTTATAAATGCTTGTTACATATCAAGGTACCTCTTTTGTCTCCATATGATATTCATTTTCAAGAATACCATTCATATATCTCATTGAGACTTTAGATATAATAGAGAATTAATTTTTTTTGTACTACCAGGTAGGAATATATTCGCTCTTCTGGAGTCGTTTGTTAATTTTCACTACCAGTAAATGTACTTATATGAGCATATACTAACGCATATATGAGTTCTTTTGAAGCATTTAATCAAAATAATATCTGTAAATATTTTGCATCAAGATCGACGCATATAAGATTTCCAGGATCTTTCATTATACAAACTCATATTTGTCATTATAATTTCCACTAATGGTGGTTGATGAATTCATAATATAATCATAACGGGTTAAGCCCATCACCAAGAGGATTATTGCATAATTTAGATCTTCTGGCCAAAATATTTTGGAACTTCGGGTCCAAATATTATTTTACAATACATCTACCTGGGATAGGGCCCCCCACGTCTTTTAAAGTCAGTGAATGTGGTAGCGAGAACCAATGTGGAAGAATCTTTTAGATTCACAACACACACCCCATCGCCATCCAAAATTATAAATCATTGAACAACATTCACTTTACCAAATGAAGGATTAATCATTTGATCAAACCTCATCAACTCTCAAATATTCATGATATCACAAATCATATCAACAATTTTCAGGAATAATTTCATTCACTTCAAGGAATGAAATATAGTAATTAATACTACATTCACATAAGAGAATTCATTCATTCATAGGATTTCATGATCCATGAATGACAATTTATTATTTATCAATAATTATCATCTTGCATAAAATATAAATTTTATTGGCTATGATGATCATTGTTTTAACCACTTTAGGTGGTAAAATAATTTTCATTATATATATTGGATTATCAAAACTATGTAATTCAATCATTTCATTTATGAATTATATGAACAACAACATCCACTTCAGGGGATAGATGAATTAATGAGATGATATTGATAATCCATAAGAATATGATAAATAATAATGTTTCTCTTGATATTGTTGCTGAGGGAACAATAAATGACAAATGAAGATATTCTTCAATATAATGTCAAAGAACATTATTTTCATATCATCCTTCAGGGATGCAATATTTTATAAATATCAATAAAATTCATTTTGCTCTGTAAATATTTACTACCATCAAACCACTTCTGGTGGTTATATTTTTATTATTTGTTATAAACAAATACAACACAATGATCATTCGCAAAACATCATATTCACCTCAAACTTGATTTATAATAAAATCAGGTATATTTGCATTCACTTCAGGGAATGGAATAAATCATTTTCAATAAATATTCTCATTCACTCAAGAGAACAGAATAAAATTATTTATTCGAGTTTTATAGTGGCTTCAAGACAATTTCATGAATTTTGAATTCAACAATTTCATCAATTTCATCAATTTCATCAATTTTATCCACTTCAGGGGATTAATATATATACAATATATTTATACTTGTTCATCAAGAATATTTATTTTCTCTAAAACATTTTATAAGAAATAAAAGAAAGAGAAAAGAAATAAAATAAATATATACAAATATTTAAAGTAAACATCATCTCTATCATGAACCTTTATATAGTATAATCAAATTTGACACCTTCAGGGTGAACAAGAAATAAGAGATATGAAATTTCATGGTTCATGGAATGATTAGCGAACTTCGGATCGACGTACGACAGGTACGCGATGATCATCAAACTTCATATCGGCGTACGACAGGTACGCGATGATCATCAAACTTCGAATTGACGTACGACAGGTACGTGATGATCATCAAACTTCGGCTCGACGTACGACGGGTATGCGATGTTCATCAAACTTCGGCTCAACGTACGAGGGGTACACAATATTCATCAAACTTCGGCTCGATGTACGATGGGTACGCGATGTTCATCAAACTTCATATCGACGTACGATGGGTACGCTATGTTCATCACACTTTGTCTCAACATACAATGGGTACGTGATGTTCATCATTCAATGGCTCGACGTACGACGAGTACGTGATGTTCATCATTCAACGACTCGACGTACGACGGATACACTATGTTCATCATTCAACGGCTCGACGTACGACGTGTACGCGATCTTCATCATTCAACCACTTCTAGTGGTGTAGTTTTTTATTCATTTGATGAATGATGTTTGTCTCGGCATCTACTACATTGGTTATTAATCAAACACATTCTCTCCAAGGAATGAAGTGAATTTTTTCAACCATGAGTCATTACAGCTCTTTGGGAGCTCATTATTTTTCACGCAATAAAAGATTAAGAAAATCATATATTATTTTCATATTTATCAAGAGGGGAGAAATAAATGTAACAATATCTTATGTGTAAAATAAGACTCACCTTTTTGATGCAGCACTTCGAATGAGTGAAGTCAATATGCATGTGAAAGAGTATGTCAAAAGAATAATGTTTATAAAAAAACGTGACATACCCTTTTCCCACAAATTTTTTCTTATGCCAATGATGAGGATGAAGGCAGCGTCGTCACGATGTGCACTGCGGAGAGGACAATCATGCTGATAATGCATTGTGGAATTGATCGAATGCCGATTGAAACTGCGAAGCATTTCGAAACCGGAAATGTAAGATCGATCATAGGCGAATCACATCGTTGAGAAAGCGAGTATCGAATTTACGTATGACGATTATAATGGAAATTGGAAATACAAATACAAGAGAAATACAAAAAGTAGAGAACACAATGTAGAGCCAAAAGTCCATCTCATTTCATTAACATATCATCATATTTATAGAGTACATGAGATCTGATCCAACGGTGAGAATATGAAAGGTTGGCCATTAAGAGGGGAATTAATTGGGAATTGAGGAGTCATCATTATTTTCACAATTATGACATCCATTAATAACATTTTATAACATGGATAATATTATTTAAAATTATCAATATTACAAATGTCAGGGAAATAACTATAAACCTACAAACAAACATTCAAACACACACATGAAGTAAGTTGGAGAGATTCGAACCCAATACCCCGGGACCCTTTGAAAAATAAATGAAAAAGATATTTAAATTTTTTTGGATAATATTATTTAAAATAAACTAATATAGATTATCAATATTAAATAAAAATAAATGAAACATATAATTAACTTTTTTTAGAAGGTGTGAAAAGGTCAGTATGTTTAATTGTGGTTGAAAGATTAATGAAAATTTTGTTAAATATAATATTAAATTATAAATTTAATTATAATGGACAAATCCTACTTTTTAAATAAACCCCAATAAGCTCAAGAACATCCCAAGGTAGACCTCCCACAATTTTATTTTAAAGTAGGATTTTGGAGTTTAAAAAAATAAAAATAGGGATAGGCTTCAACATATTTTATTAACTTTTTTATATAATAATTAACAATTTATTAGTAATTAATATATTTATTAATTTATCAATTGTATTATTTATTATTGATTAATAATATATTATTATGTTATTAATATAATTAATAGTACTATGTTTATTATTTATTATTTAATAATATGGATAAAGTAACTTGTACTGAAAAATATTTTTACTATTTAAGAATTATATTATTTTAATATGTATTATTAATTAATTATTTATATAATTAATAATATAATATTTATTATTAATATTAATAATATTTATAGAATTGTTATTTTTAAATATTTGTGAATTTTTTGTTGATATAAAATATTAGTAATTTAGTAATAAGTAATATATTTATAAATTATCAATTTTATTATTTATTATTAATTAATATTATATTATTTTGTTATTCGTTAATTAATTGTATATCAGCTAATATTTCTACATTTTTATTTACAAATCATTGTGAAATTTTTGTTGATATAATTATTTTTAATTTATTAATAGGTAATATCTTTATTAATTATCAATTGTATTATTTATTATTAATTAATAATATATTATTATGTTATTAGTATAATTAATAGTAGTATAATAATATTTATTGTATAATAATATAAATAAAATAACTTCTATTGAAAAAATATATTTACTAGTTAATAATTATATTGTTCTGAATATTTTATGGTGTATTACTAATTAATTAATATATAATTAATAAAATAATATTTATTATTAATATTACTAATATTTATATAATTCAATATACTAATAATATTAATATTTAATAATAAATTTAAGATGATTTATTATACATTATATGGATAATAATACTAAGAAATATTAATATAAATAACAAATAGTAATTATTATTATTACTAATGTTGTTATTAATATTAACACTTCTTAATTGTTCAAAGATATTTGTATGAATTTCCAATTATAGCAATTTGTAGTTTATGTAAAAAAATATAATATATCAGTAGGTTTTTAAATAATGCACAAGTAATGATTTAAAAAACATATAACATGTATCAATTTAATCTACGTCGGTGTCCAGGATGCTCCTCCATGCCACAATCAGGTGTATACTGTTGGAACCAAGACCTTTCACATCAGGAAATAGAGTCTTGTTTGTGTTTGTCGTCAATCCACACTGGGTTGATCAAGGAATTTGTGAGACAAGTGATCTTAAAATACAAGATGACTATAATGTTGAAGGTGGCATCATTTACTAGTGTTTGTTGAATTTTTGAGCTCAAAATCAGAAGGAGAAAACTTTGTGAAATGTGGTTTTATAGAATTTACTCTTCTCAAATATGGTAAAGGCATAAGTTTCGCAAAAACTGATTTTCGTGAAGGACGAGCTTCACGAAGATATAGAGCATCACGAACAAGCATCACAAATGCACAATGGGACGACAATATATATTCGTGACTATGAGAAGCTTCACGAACCAGTTAAATTTCACTAGAGCGGCACGAATAGAGGAGATTCACAAACATTTTTTGGAGGTTTACGAAAAAACTGCTGGGAGATTGGGATCTTTGTGAAGGGTTGAGCCTATAAATAGGCATCCACACCCACTTTTTTTTTTACACGAAGAAAATTGGAGAAAAGGCTAACTTGATCTGGTTTCGCAAAGGTATACCTCATCAGGAAATCTTCACGAATCAGCAATCCTTCATGAGCTTAAGCATCACGAAAGGAATGGATATAAACTGATTGATTCTAAGGCATATTAGAAAAGGAAGTTTCACAGAGAGTGGGAGCTTCGCAAAGACTTAGGGTTCTGTGAAGGCTCTGAGCTGCACGAAGGCTATGAGCTTCGCGAAGGTGTGTTGGTTCGTGAACACTGGTTTTTATTTGAAACATAAAGGG
This sequence comes from Viscum album, assembly GCA_963277665.1. Lineage (NCBI taxonomy): Eukaryota > Viridiplantae > Streptophyta > Magnoliopsida > Santalales > Viscaceae > Viscum > Viscum album. The sequence continues at coordinate 1,614,007,197 of OY728142.1, forward strand.
GGTTCACAAAGGCTAGAAGCTTCGTGAACAGTAGTGCTGAACATCTGGTTCCAATGAACAGTGCTTTCAAGTGCATCAACTCAAGACATCGGTGCAAGAAGTGTCTCATGCTAGTCAGGGACAAAGACTTAAATGTCAATCTACTAAAGCGACCTTCAAGACATTAAACTAAGTAAGACTTATCTCAAGGTAGTGAGCTAGGGGGAGTCAACAGAAGTGTTCTGAGGGAGGAAATGTGTTATCCTTAAAATTATTATAAAGGTAGTGTACCAGACATAGAGTGATTGCGTCCGAAATTCTTTATTCTACAATAACTAGTGTACATAGTCGATTTAGGTACGACCATCACACTTTTGACAAATGCTCCTTGGGCTAGCCCTTTGTTGTGAACCTGTCACGAACCAGCCCGGGTACCCTGGTAACCCAATAACCGAGCCGGTCCGGACATGACCCGAAGGGCATTCCTGATCCCCACGGGTTGACGACTAGCACCCGACATCATAAAACATACAAGTGGGAATGATTTCTGCCACAAGAATGCGGAAGCAAAAGAAAAACAAAACAGTATGCATATCAAAAGAAAATTCCATTTGGAGTAAGGTACTGCACTACAAAAGGCATAAATCCAAAGTACTACAACCCAAAGTACTAAACAGAAAAAATAGCCCCAAGGTTCCTAAGGACAAAACTCACCAAGTCCAAAGCTCAACAGTTTGATCCACCTCCAAGAGATCCCTTCCCTTTTCTCGATCCTGGAAGAATAAAGTCTAAAAACACCTGAAGGAAAAAGTAGGGTGCGAGCCTAAGCCCAGTATGATACCATTAAAGATTCCATAACAGATGCCAAATATAGATTATCCAAAGAAAATCTTTCGATTTTTTAGAACAAACATGTTTGAAAATTTAAAAACATATTTAAACAAAACTTTCTATACATTTTTAGAATGATGGAAAATAAATTCAAGGCACATGATTTACATTACAAGAGATGGAATATTTCTAAAACAATGGCTTAAGTAAAACATTTATATAAAACAATTTATATAAATTCAGAAGTAGACATGTAAAGTAGTTCAAACAAACATTGGCATACATTTATATCTCAAATATAAATAAACAAGCGAGCAATATGGTCATCTTCCAAAAGGTATGATAGTATTAAAAAACTATAGGATTTCACACTCTCTAAGTGAACTTAGAAAAATGTGTATACACACCTCCCTATGACACTGGACAAAGGAGAATCATCACCAACTCATCAGGGATGTGACCCACTACATGTATGTTTTAGAACGTTGTAATAACGTAGAGTGTATCCAAATAACTCACTAACTACCTAAGGATTACATGCGCTCTTACATGATGAATGAACTATTTTAAGACTACTTAAAATATGATCGATCTCATTCTTCCATTTCAAAAATGCTAATTTCTTTCCATTTAAAACCAAAACATATTTTATTAAAAAAACATATCTTTTTCACAAGATAAAACCACTGAGTTACTATCAAATCATTTTTAAGCTATTTTCATGAGTTTGAAATCCATTAAAAACCAATTTCATCCTTTTCACAATTCAATTTTCACAATTAAATTCAATAATTTAATTGAAAAAATTTCCATAAAAATCCACCATTTAAATTCAACAATTTAAAGCATTTAACTTTCCATAAACCCACCCCAATTCATTGGAATTGGGGTTTTTCCAAATTTACATGTCAAAACCATTTCAAATCATCCAATTAATTGGAATTGGGTTTCATTCAATCAATTGAAACAAAGTTTAAGCAATTTAATTTAAATCATCAATTGGAATAAACCAAGAAAATCAAAGTTAATCAATTTGGAAAACCAGAACAAAACCACCTACCTCTTTCCCAAAGAATGACACTCACAACGACACCCATCAATGAGAAAGAAGGTGTATAAGACCTCAAAACTCTACCTAGTAGTAAGATCCAACACCACAAGACATGGATCCATCAATCCCAAGGTGATCCATTGAAATACCAAGAGTAGAGAAAGAGTGGAACTCTAGGAATGAGAGAAAACAAGAGAGAACCCTTACCCGAGAATCACACCGAAAGAGAAGCAACAATCCAAAGCTATTCTGACCAAATCAGAAGGAGGGGAACCTCTAAAAAACGCCTAGTAAGGGTCTAGGGTCAATAGATAAGAGGTTTGGAATGAAAAGGACCGAGAAGAACTGCCAATCATGTGTTTTAAAACTGGATGTGGACAGAGTCATGACGTGTACCCCAAGGTCACGATGTGTAGTCCACGCTGGATAAGTTACACAAAAAAACCCATCGCCTTAGATTAAAAGCTGACATTTAACCCCTACACGGCGTGTACATGCTCACGAAATGATCTCCCAGTTCACGACATGATCTCCCAATCCACGACATGCTACCAACACTAAGTACACGACGTGTACTTTAGGCACACGTTGTGTACTTTAGGTACACATCGTGTACTTCAGGTACACGTCGTGTACATGTTCTGCAGTCTGTAGTAAACCCAGAAAAATCACAGAAAAGGATTTTTAACTGAAAGGGAACTTATAAAAGGTGGAAAAATTACCCAATCAAGGCAATGGGATGTTAAAACCTCCCCACCATAAAAACTTTCTTCCCCTAGAAAGCCTATTAAGAAGCTTCTCTGCCAAAGAGATGAGGCCACTGCTCTCTCATCAGTGCCTCACGTTCCCACTTCTCATGACTATCAGCACCATACTTCCGTAACACACGAACCAAAGGTATCGTCCTCCCACGAAGTACCTTGGTATCAGAATCAACTATCCTGACTGGTCACTTAGTCAAAGATAAATCAAGCTTGATATAAAGACCACTCCAACTCAAAACGTGAGAGGGATCAGATAGATACTTTCTCATCTACGATACATAGAACACATTATGTATTGACGTTAGTTGTGGTGGAAGTGACAAGCAGTATGAAAATTTCCCCACATGCTCAACTACCTCAAAAGGTCCTACAAAGTGAGGAGAAAGCTTCCCTTGCCTCCCAAGCTGTCGATGACCTAACTGAGGTGAAACCTTTAAGAAAACCTGATCACCAACTGAAAACTCCAAAGGTCTACAACGTCGATCAATAGAAGACTTATATCAACTTTGTGCTATCAATATCCTCTGATGAATTAGTTGAATCTTTGTTGTCGTCTCCTACACCAAGCTTAGTCCAACCAAATAACTTTCACCAACCTTCAACCAACATAACGAAGATTTACAAGGCTGACCATACAATGACTCAAAAGGTGCCATTCTGATAACAGGCAGGTAACTATTATTATAAGAGAACTCAACCAGCTCCAAGTAATCATCCCAAGCCCCACCGAAGTTGAGGACACATGCACGAAGCATATCCTCAAGAATCTGTATAGATCTTTCTATCTAGCTATCCGACTGTGGATGGTAGGTCATGCTTAAATGAACCCAAGATCCCAGTGCCTCCTAAAGGCATCTCTAAAAGTGAGAAGTAATCCGAGGATCCCTATCAGAGACTATAGCATATGGAACTCCGTGCAAGCGAACAATCTCTTTCACATAGAGATTTCCCAACTCCTCAACTTTGGTCATATCACGTATGAGTATAAAGTGAGCTGACTTGGTCATCTTGTTGATCACAACCCATATTTCATTCTTATTTCTCTGGGTACGAGGCAAACCAACCACAAAGTCAATAGATATCTCGTCCCACTTATAAGTAGGTATTGAAAGTGGTTGAAGCAAACATGAAGGTTTCTGGTGGTTGGCTTCCACTTGTTGGCACATATAGCAATAAGAGACAAACTTAGCAATGTACCCTCTCATACCTAGACACTCGAATTTCTGCCTCATGTCATAGAACATCTTAGTGGTTCCCAGGTTCACGTCCCACTGAGAATTATGGAAATCCCCCATCACTGCCTTTCTTGCCTCTAACGACACAATGAAGCGGTTCCGATAGCATAGAACACCCTCTTTGGAGAACAACCATTGGGCAGCTGTCTCCCCACCATAAAGGGATTCTATAATGGTACGAAACTCATCATCAAGATCTTGATCTTGAAGAATCATCTCAAGAAGAGTAGACATCAACTACATACTATCTAAAGAAACATCAACCCCTTCCTCCTGAACTCCAATATGCAACTATGAAAAGAGAGCCATAAAATTCAACTCTTATGAAGACTCTTTAACTACCTGGGTTGGAAGTTTCCTACTCAAAGCATCAACAACCACATTCCCTTTCCCTAGGTTATAGGCAATGTTAAAGTCGAAATACTGTAGGTAATCCACCCAATGCCTCTTCCAAATATTCAAATATTTTTGAGAGAAGATATAACTCAGGATTTTGTGGTCCGAATACACCTTAAACCTTTCTAAAAAAAGGTAGTGATACCGTCTTTTAAGCGTGTGAATCACAGTTTCAAGTTTCAGATCGTGGGTAGGATAATTCTTCTCGTGTGGCCTAAGCTGACGAGATCCATATGCTACTACATGATCACCCTGAATAAGAACACAACCCAAGACGGAATCCGATGCATCACAAAAGACCACATAGCCCTACCCGGCTTCCGGAAGAGTCAACAATGGCATAGTATTCAATAGACATTTCAACTCGATAAAAGAACTCTGAAATTTATCATCCCATGCAAACTTTACCCCCTTCCGAGTCAGAGCAGTCATCGGAGAAGCCAGCTTCAAGAAGTCTTTCACGAACCTGTGGTAATATTCAGCTAATCCCAAGAAGCTTTAGATCTCGAAGACATTTTTTGGTTTCTCCCAAGTCATAAAAACCTTTACCTTCTCAGGATAAACTGATACACCCTGTTCATACACCACGTGTCCCAAGAATTTCACTTCCTGAATCCATAAATTACACTTTGAATGATTGAAATTAAAGTGGTGATTTCTTAGCAGACTCAGAACTGTTCTCAGATGTTGCACATGATCCTCCTCAGACTTAGAGTAGACAAAAATTTCATCCAAAAAGACTACCACAAAGGTATCCATATACTCATGGAAAATCTTATTCATTAAATCCATAAAAAACAACAGGAGCATTTTTCAAACCGAAGGTCATAAAAAGGTACTCAAAGTGCCCATACCTAATCGGAAAGGCAATTATCTAAATGTTAGATTATTTTATCCTCAACTAATGGTAACCATATCAAAGGTCGATCTTTGAAAATCACTTCTCCCCTTTTAGCTGATCAAATAGATTGTTAATATGTGGAAACAAATATTTTTTCTTTATCATAACTCGATTGAGCTTTTGATAATCAACATATAATTGAAGAGAACCATCAACCTTCTTAGAAAAGAGAACCGACGCTGCCCAAGGTGACACACTTGGATGAATAAAGCCTTTCTCAAGAAGATCATCCAACTGAGACTTCAACTCTTTCAGCTCAGTTGGCTCCATGCATTAAGAGGGGATAGTGATTGGTTGAGTACCAGACATTAAATCAATAGAAAACTCAACCTCTATCACTGGTGGAAGACCAGAGAAATATGAAGGGAACACATTGGAAAACTCGATGACAACTGGAGGAAGATCACCACCCATCGAATCTCACTCTAGGTCAAAAGAAAACACTGATATCACTTTCCCTAACTCTAGATAAGAAGTTCCGACTCTACTCAATGTTGGGTCCCATTATCCTTAAAAGACAAGATGCACACCACTAGGTGTAGTAAAGTAGACCCGTCAAAGATAACAATCAATTCAGTCTTTTTTTGCAATGAGCCAATCCATCTCGAATATGACATCAAGAGATTTCATATCAAGAACCATAAAACTTTAAACTAGCTCGACATCTAATATAGAGAACACACATGCAGGACTACAGAGACCCTGCTCTCTTTTCATACTAAGGGGTGTAGTAATATCCATAGAACAAGATAATTTCTCCATAGTAAGATTTATAAGATTAAAAATACGGGTTGAGATAAAAGAGTGAGATGCACCAGTATCAAAAAGAGAAGTCACTAATGATGAAGTAATGGTAATGGTTACCTCTCACAGTCGTTGGACCCATGTCTGCTTCCTTTGAAGACTCTTCCATTCTGTGAAGAAGATTCATTCTGAATGCTTGTGGCTGGAACCATTTTATCATCAAAACATTTGATTTCCCCGCAGTTTTAGGAGGATATGATGATCATGTCCCACTACGCGCAGTAGATAAGTGATGGAAACATCTCTACAAGTACCTTGAATGTCCATAGGAGCTACAGTTCTTGGGCACCTTAGCGCAAACCCTCCTAGAATGTATTGGATTTCCACACTGGTAGCAATTCTAAGAACTTCCTCCTGGAGCTGTAGGAGGTCTGTAATGACTTTGTTGTTGAGAACTACATTAAGGATCATCACACATCCGTTTTACTTTGAAGGAACTAATACTGCCACTGGGAGAAAAAGGAACTCCTGTCAACCCTGACTTCCCAGCCAAGTCCATCTCAACCGTCATCACCTTATCCAGCACATTAGCATAAGTGGTCATCTTCAGCAAGAAAACCTAAGAACAGATATCTGATCGGAGTCCCTACTTGAACCGTCAAACCTACATCCTCCCATTAGATACAATCTCAGGAGAAAACTGCCCAATATCAGTAAAGCAAATTGAATAATCAGTCACGGTTTTGTCAGCCTGCTCAAGCTTGAAAAACCCCACAGTCTTAGCCAACACCATCGACTATGGATATAACTGATTGATAAAAATATCCTTGAAGTCTTTCCACTATAAGACCTCATGTTTCCTAGCTGTCACCATCATGTCCCACCATCTCCTGCTTGGTCCCTCCATCATGAAGGTGGCACACTTCACCCTGATCACTTCCGATGTCTCCAAGAACTCAAACATACATTCTATCTTTCCCAACCATTCCTTAGCATGTTGAGGATCAATGAATCCTTTTAAGAATGGTGGCTTCTAGAGAAGGTACTTTTGAGAATGATCCCGAAGAACACCCCCTTGAGGATCCACAACTGAAACCTGAGCGGGAACTGGAGGTGGTGCTTGTACTAGAGCTTAGACAATGAGCACAATAATCTCAACCAGATTCATATCAACAACAATATTTTCTAGTTGAGGTTCAGCAACAACCTCTTTCTGTATTTGATCCGCACGTCTTCTCGGAGGCATGGTGCTACAAAACATTAGTAGATAAAAGGAGAACATTAGATTAACACTCAAACTAAGTAGAAAGAGAAAATGTTTTTAATAAAAGGGACAAACAAGATTTGGATTTCAACCTATCCAAATATACATAGGGAAAAGACTAAAACTAATCCATGAGACATCTTTCCCTAACCACACCTGGTGACTTAAGGTTCATTGTGGTGAAAGCTATCCAGACACTCAATTGCAACTACCTCCTAAGTCTCGACAAGATCTAAAGAATACATACCAACTTCAAGAAAAAGGATCAACAACCTCCTCTGATACCAATTTGTCACGAACCATCTCGGGTACCTTGGTAACCTAATAATCGAGTTGGTCCTAACATAACCCGAAGGGCATTCCCGTTCCCCACGAGTCAGCAACTAGCACCTGGCATCGTACAACATGCAAGTGAGAACAATTTTTTCACAAGAATGCAGAATCAAAAGATAAAAGATAGTATGCGTATCAAAAGGAAACTCCACTGGGAGTAAGGTACCAAGATACAAAAAGGAATAAAGCCAAAGTACTACAACCCAAAGTACTAAATAGGAAAAATATCCCCAAGGTCCCTAAGGACACAAATCACCAAGTCCAAAGCTCAATAGCTAGATCCTCCTCCAGGAGATCCCTTCCCTTTGCTCGATCCTAGAATAAGAAAGTCTAAAAACATCCAAAGGAAAAATTATGGTGTGATCCCAAGCCCAATAAGATACCACCAAATATTCCATAACAAATTCAAAATATAGATTATCCAAAGAAAAGCTTTCAATTTTTCAGAACAATCAAGTTTGGAAATTTTAAAAAATATTTAAATAAAACATGCTATACATTTTCAGAATGATGGAAAATAAATTCAAGGAACAAGATTTACATTATAAGAGATGGAATATTTCAAAAAAAAGGATTAAGTAAAACATTTATATAAAACAATTTATATAAATTCAGCAGTAGGCATGTAAAGCAGTTCAAAAAAACATTGTCATACATTTATATCTCAAATATAAATAAACAAGCGAGTAACATGGTAATCTGCCAAAAGGCATGACAATATTAACCAACTATATGATTTCAAACTCTCTAAGTGAACTCATTAATTTTTTTTACACACATCTCTATGAAACTGGCCAAAGGAGACTCATCACCAACCTGTTGGGGATGTGACCCACCACATGTAGGTTTTAGAACGTTGTGATAGCATAGAGTGTATCCAAATAACTCGCTAACTACCTAAGTCTTCCATGCGCTCTTACATGATGGATGAACTATTTTAAGACTGATTAAAATACGATCAATACCATTCTTCCATTTCAAAAATTCCAATTTCTTTCCATTTAAAACGAAAATAGATTTTATTCAAAAACATGCCTTTTTCACAAGATAAAACCACTGAGTTTATATCAAATCATTTTAAGCCATTTTTATGAGTTTGAAATCCATTCAAAACCAATTCTATCCTTTTCACAATTAATTTTTCATAATTAAATTCAATAATTTAATTGAAAGAATTTCCATCAAAACCCTCCATTTAAATTAAACAACTTAAAGTAGTTAACTTTCCACAAACCCACCCCAATTCATTGGAATTGGCAGTTTTCCAAATTTCCATGCCAAAACCATTTCAAATCACCCAATTCATTGGAATTGGGTTTCATTCAAGAAATTGAAATCAAGTTTAAGTAATAGAATTTAAATCAAAAATTGAAATAAACCAAGTAAATCAAAGTTAATCAATTTGGAAAATCAGAACGGAACCACATACCTATTTCCTGAAGAACGACACTCTCAACGACACCTGTCAATGAGAATGAAGGTGTATAAGAACTAAAAACTCTACCTAGTAGCAAGATCCAACAACACAAGACATAGATCCATCAATCCCAAGGTGATCCATTAAAATCCCAAGAGGATAAAAAGAGAGGAACTTGAATAATGAGATAAAAAAATAGAGAACCCTTACCCGGGAATCGCACTGCAAGCGAAGAAATGATCCAAAGCTATTTTGATCAAAATGGAAAGAAGGAAACATTTGAAAAATGATTAGAAAGGGTCTAGGGTCGAGAGACAAGAGGTCTGGAATGAAAAGGACCAAGAAGAACTTCCGATCATGCGTTTTAAAACTAGACGTGGGTTGGGACACGACATGTACATCAGGGTCATGACATGTAGTCCAAGCTGGATAAGTTACGATAAAAAACCCATCGCCTTAGATTAAAAACTGACATTTAACCCCTAAACAATGTGTAACTCAGGTACACTATGTGTACCTACTCACGACATGATCTCCTTGTTCACGACATGATCTCTCAATCCATGACATGCAACCAGCACCAAGTACACGATGTGTACTTCAGGTACATGACGTGTACCTATTCTGCAGTCTGCAGTAAACCCAAAAAAATCACATAAAAGGATTTTTAACCGAAAGGGAACTTAGAAAAGGTGAAAAATTACCCAATAAAGGTAATAAGAAGTTACAAAACCAAGTAAAACTCATGTTGTCTCTCTGCATGTGAATGTTTTATTACTATACAATTCTATCAGACATGTTTAATTGGTTCCTACCAACATGGGAACAAGATCCATCACTTTTAAAATAAAAAGTTGACACCCTTATTCACCCCTCCCCTCTCAAGTTGTTCTGAGGTCCTACATATATATATAATTCATTCACACCGTGTCTATTGATGTCTAAGATTTGGCGTACGCAACTCTGATGTATCATCTCTATCAATTACCTCCACATCATTATGAGTGACAGGTGGTGGATCTACAGTCTCTCCACTTGTAACCTATCCTAACTCCAATGATAGTGGTTTCTGACTAAAACTCTCCATAACATGTGAAGAATATGTATTCCATATAGTGTATATATTCAAATCAGAGGAAAATAAAGTCTTTTACATAGACCGATCAGTCTCAATCTCTATAGAAAAATTTGTCATACTAATAGACTATATATGTGCATGCGACTCTAACAGTGGTTGTGGATCATATTCCATATGAACTAGAGGATAATTTGGTTGATCATGATGAACACCCTACTCTTGTGTCACATTTTTAACACCCCAATATTTTACGATACGTCTCTTTTTAAATTTATCTTCTTCGATAGTTGACATTACATAGAACACTCACCTTAAACAAATGATTAAATATTATTATTTAATTGTGATAGTTATCACCTAGCCATTGGAATGGTGTGAGTGAAAGAGATTATGTAAATTATAAAAATATACTTTACACATGTTTATAAAATGAATTCTTTGGTTACTAATTAATTATAAATGAAAATAAAAATCAATTGATCTTAAAGTATGTGTTTTTATAAATAACTATTTGTATGACCACAATGAAATTTTATATCAAATTATTCACTATTAATGAAATATATTAATAAAATTTACGTATAAAATATTCAATCATTTTTTTAAATTCAAATAATAAGTTTGATAGGATTAATATGAAAATAAATCTAATTTTACGCATAAAAGACTATTTCTTTTAAAGATAGTTTTACCACCTTTTAATGACGAACTTGTTTTAAAAACAATCTTTGACAATTTTATAAATTATATTGAACAAAAAAACTTCATTTTTAAAAGTTTAATGTCAAAATTATCTTAGGGTAAAATTTTGGTATTTTTTGAAAATATTTATTTTTCAAGTGAATAGTGAAAAATCCCAATTTTTATAAAACATTCATTTTCATTATATTAATAGTATATTTTTGTTTTGAATAATAAATTCACAAATTAAAGTATAAAAAATATTTATGTGTCTTACAAATGAATATATAATATATTTATATCGTGTAATAAGTAAATAAATGTTTAAAAAAATGATAAATTAAGTATTGATATTTTTGTGAAACATAAATGTTCATTCACAATTTTATAATTAAAATAATTCTTTAAAAGAAAATTTATTTTCATGAAATAGATTCATAAATTAATAATTTTTTGGCTTATGATTATAATATAATTTTATGATACATTAATTAATTTTTGAAAGTGTCATAAAATCAGTTATAATGTTAAAATATGTGTTTTTGATTAAATGATGATTTTATTTAAAAATTAAATTTAAAATATTTAAAAAATTATTTTCATAAAATGGAGTCCATTTTTGAATTCTACATGTTAAAAAATGGTTATATTGATTTTTTTGGTATTTTTATAAAATAGTTGAATTTTTGGTGAATAGTGAAATATGATAATTTACGGTATTTCTTTTCTTTTCTTATCCCCCTCGCCTCACCTATCCAAAGTAACATGGTAATTATGGTATATTTTATATAATATAATTTTATTATGTTAATTATATATCAACCATCAATTATCTTATCTTCCCCTTTTTATTCTAAAAATGAAAACATTGTCCTTGAGGTGCCGATTTACCGTCTTCATGGACGACAGGTTTTTGTTTTTCAATTATGCCTTCAAGGATAGTCATAAAACTATTTTTACGGTTAAAATAGGCTATGATATATTTATTAAAACTTATTTAATGTTATGTAACCAGTATATATACATAATATTAATTCATAAGATAAAACTAGTTTGTAATGATTGGAAAAAACACCAAAATAATCTAAATGGTTATCATTAACGCTCTATCTAATGAATTGTACTCATATCTGAAAAAATGATATATAAGACCATTATATATAATATAATTTAATTAATAACATATAATTTCAATTCTTGATAACTATTCCCATTTTACATGATCTTTCGTACATGTATATAAGTGAATCAATCATGAAAACCAAGGAAACAAACACTCCCGAACGACAAAATTGAATATTATAACTCATCAAAAAGCCCCTAAATGAAATTAATAAAATTAAACTAAATAAAATAAATGTATATAGGGTTATTAATTAAATTATTAATAAATCTAATTTCATTATCCAATACATGAAGTGAAAGTGCATAACACCTTCAGACATAATGTAAGAGTTCTCTCATATCACTTTCATTTCCATGAGATATGCCTTATTCCCTACTATTTATTGTGTGTGGTGTATGTATAATTCCATTTGATTTATCATACCATGAATATATTTATCTTCATGTTATTAAATGTTTCATTTTATGTTCATTAATTTTATGGGGCATACGGTTCGACTATTTGTAAAGTGGTAAGAGATTCTCCCCGAACCTCCATTTTTTATTCAGGTTAAGCTTTCTCTCTCTTTACCCCAATTTAATACTTAATTATTTTTATATAATTATTATAAATTACATTGATATGTTCCAAACTCATGTATTCATATCAGTTCATCTTGCTTTTATGGGGAAATACATGTTTTACAAGGTTCCTTTCTCAATTATTCCCGATAAGTAAACCTAATTAAAGAGAACTTCCCGATTTCTTACCCATTTTTAAGTACAATACATAATATGTTTTAAGTCACTAATATTTTTATAAAATCACTCTTTTAATCATGAAAATTTATCTTATCACTTTTTTGGTTTTATTTAAAAAATTAAGCCTTTGTCTCCTTTAAAGACTGTTATATTTTCCCTCAAACCGCATTGAAGCGGACCATTTAAAAAGTTTCTTAAAAACTCTTTTTTCATGTTTTTACTTAAGTTAAAAATTATTTATTCCTAAAACATAATTTCATTGTCCTAATTTTCTGGTATATACATGTTTATAATATGATTTTATGATAAATACAAATGATTTTCCAAAAGAACTCTTCTTTCTAAAGTAAAAGGGTGTTTCTCACAAGAATTACTTGATGATTTTATTAGAGTATCTTCATCTATTTCAACACCCTATGTTGAATGTTATTATTAATTAGGATTTATCTTTTATGAAATCATCTACTATATTTTATTAAATGGTTTATGATCATTTTGACTGTGGATGTGCTATCTTGATACCATTCACCATATTACTCAGAATGGTTAGTGATTATGTTTACTAATTGGGGAAATTTATTTACATTTTCTATGTATATGTTGTTTATGTTTCAACCCATTAATATGAGGAAAAAACTGGACTTATTAATTGATGGGAGGGGCTTGATATATCCCCTAGATGCATCAGTAGGTCTCATGAGACAAACCAAATATGGACTTGGCTGAGGCCTTACCCATTTATTTTCAGACATGGATTTAGCTGAGGCCATAACTATTTACTTTCATATTTCATGGATGAGGCCTCGATTGTATGTTTCAAATGTCCAACATTATGAATTCCTTCATTATGATATTATCAATTTATAATACATGTGATTATTCAACTAGTAAAATATTCATGATTAAGTTTCATTCTCATGTGATTATTTATATGAAATTATTTATTTAGCTTTTATTTATGCCATATTATGATCAAAATTTTGTTTTAATGACATGTGTTTTAGTTATTCACCTTGCCTTATTTTTTATGTTTATTATAGCTTCCACTATACTATTTACCCTTACTGATCATCTGATTTCACCCCCTTCTTATGTTTTATTTTCCCCCAATATGAGAATATGTATATTATGAATGAATTACAGGGATAATCTAGGGGTTTTGGGTGCTTGAAATGGAGTTACTATGCTGTATTTCATTTCAATTTGTGATGTAAAAATTATGTTTATATATGGTTTTCCAAAGATACTAAACTATTCGGTCCTTTGAGATGAAAATTATTATTCATAGTACCAATGTAATAAAGTAAGACACTAGATTCGGGCTACTGAGGTCAGGGTATTTAAAGTTGGTATCAGAGTACGTTTAATTGAAACCTTGGAAACTAGATTTAGAAAACATAGATTAGGGAGCATAGCCCTAAGATAGACTTTGAGGGTAAGAATAAAAGAACATCCTATAATTTTGGTAAGGTGGAGATTGTGTGGATTTTCCTAGAAATACACCCCTATATAGATAGTACAAGTGGATGTGAATCTGACACAGATGTACCTATGGGTAACAACTCTGACAAGGTGCATCGGGCCTGACTCAGTGTAACCTGATACATGAAAATGGTCTTTACTACACACCTAGTTTAACACTACCAGGTATTTTTCTTAGGATAATTAATATTTTCTTTACAAACCATTATGAAGGATTTAAAAGTAAATATGTATCCAAAGAAAACATGTTTATGATTATGATATTATCTATGAATAAATTTTTAATTTAAGTTAAGTGTTTTTTTAGTTTGAAATTATGCATTATGAATCACAACCTAATTTAGTGTATGTCACTGTTTAGAAATGACACATCACAAAAGGAATAGGAACCTCACCAATGCACATGATCTAAAGTGTAAGAATTATCATATCTTTTATGGTCTTATGACAATATTTCGAAGCTAACAAGTCTCCCAAACATTCACATCATATGAGGATATAATATCATGTGCTATCAAGATAGAGAAAGAATCTTCCAAGTTTTATGACTTCGAAAGAAAGAAAGTGAAGAAGAGGATGAAAGAGAAGACGATGGATAAATGGAATAAAGGAAAGAAGGATTTTCCCACATGTGATAATTGTGAAGGAAACACCCTAGTACTTGATTTATGGGAATGATATTTTGCTACAAGTGTGGAGATAAGGGCCACCGGGCTTGTGATTTCAAGGGAATGAAAGAAGATTTATATGTCCAATGTTTCAACTGTAAGTATATGGGGCACTACACAAATGAATGTCCCAAGCATCAAGGCAATATAGATCAGAAAAAGCAAAGGGATAAAGACCAAGCTTATGTTGTTACTACAGTCAAAGTATAATAATTAATGTATTTGTGTTCAAGAATTATGATGTGTTATTCTGGTCATAAATGGATTATACTACAATACTTATTCTTTAAGGAATTAGAAGCATGCTTGTTTTCATTATGGTTAAAGGTGACCAAGGTATTCATATATTTGGTATAAGAGATACATTATGTTGTTTTGGGAAAAATATGATGTTAAATAATATTTTTTCTAAATATTTAGTCTTTGAATTTGGACAGACATATTTTGGATGTGTATTAAGGTTAACTACATATGGAACAAAGTAAAGATATTATTGATTAAGATTAAAGTATGATTTATCATATTGGATAACATGTTCAAACCTTTTTGGTTTTAGTAAACATTTAAATTCCAAATGAATAACTTATGAACCATTTGATAAAAGTGCTTTAGGCATACCCATCTTTTGGTTTAAGAAATTAAGTAGTGACAGATTGAAGCATAACTAAAGGATGGGATTATGACATATGAAATAATAAAGTAATTCTATTTTATCAAGTCTTTATCTAGATAGTAAAAGAAACCCTAAACTCTAGGAAAAGGATTTTGAAAAAAAAACATCATCTGTTTAATTTTCTTTTTGAAAAATCAATGGTCTTTGAACCAATCACAAATTTATTTTTTTTTATGGTAGAATTTCTAATGACCATATCCTCTATCACTCTTAATTAGAACTTGATAGTTGGATTTATCTTCCATAACCACATTTTCACGAATGTTATCCTATTTTGGAAACCTAGTTTTGTGTTTACCATCACACTTTTCTTTACCTCGTTTTAAGAGGAAGTTTTATAAACCCTTTTCACAATGTGGAATTTCAACAAATAAATTTTCAAGTATCAACTTTTTTTGAAGTGCATTTTTAAATTGTGAGGATGCAATTTAATGAAGAAGTGAAGAATGTAACACCCCAATATTTTACAACATGTCTCTTTTTAAATTTATCTTATTCGATAGTTTAAATTATACAGAACACTGAGCTTAAACAAATGATTAAATATTATTATTTAATTATGATAAAGGATGTGTTTTTTTAAAAAATATTTGTATGACCACAAAGACATTTTATATTAAATTAATCACTATTGGTGAAAGATATTAATGAAATTTATATGTTACATATTAAATCATTTTTTTTAAATTCAACCAATAAGTTTTATAGGCTTAATATAATAATAAATCCAATTTTACGCATAAAAGACTACATATCTTCTAAAGATAGTTTTACCGCCTTTTAATGAAACCTTTGTTTTAAAACTAAATTTTGACACTTTTATAAATTATATTGAACAAAATAGACTTCATTTTTAAAAGAATAATGTCAAAATTATCTTATGGTGAAATTTTTGGTATTTTTCCAAAAAATATTTATTTTCCAGTGAATAGTGAAAAATCCTAATTTTTATAAAACTATCATTTTCATTATATTAATAGTTTATTTATGATTTGAATAGTAACATCACCTATGAAAGTATACATAATATTTATGTATAATATGAATAAAGATATAATATATTTATATCATGGAATAAATAAATATTTTTTAAGAAAAATGATAAATTAAGTATTGGTATTTTTGTGAAACATAAATGTTTATTAATAATTTTATAATTAAAATAATTATTTAAAAGAAAATTTATTTTCATGAAATAGATTAATAAATTAATATATATTTTTCTTATGATTATAAGATAATTTTATGAGAACTTGATTAATTTTTGAAAGTGTCATCAACCTAGTTATAATATTAAAATCGGTATTTTTCAAGTAAACGATGATTTTATTTAAAAAATAAATTTCATATATTTAGAAAATTATTTTCATAAAATGGAGTCTATTTTTTAATTCTACATGTTGAAAAATTTTTATGGTGAATTTTTTATATTTTTATAAAATGATTGAATTTTTAGTGAATAGTGAAATACGGTAATTTACGGTATTTAACAAATACAAAAATTATTGAGTCCTGGGGGATATATGGGTGATATAAGAACATAATATAGAAATGTTCTTCTCTATTTATGTATTTATTCATGGGAATCAAAATTATTCATATTCCTGAGCCAAAATAATAAACTAATGAATAAAATAATGAAAAAACACCCCTCTCCTCTACTATAAATACCGCACCTCACCACCCCTTCTCCTCATACCTCCAAATCCTTTAATCTTGATTATATTATGAAAATTTTATATAACAAACCTCTACCCCATGTTTTTGTCTTTTTGGTCTCACCAAAAGACTATTTCCAAGTCACTTAAGGAGGTTCTCAAGGAGGCAACACTCAAGAGGTAAAACCTTATCTCTATCTCTTTCAATTTTTTTCTTTTATTATCCTTATCTCACCTCCCTTGTCCAAAGTAACATGATAATTAAAATATATTTTATATATAGTAATGTTATTATATTAATTTTATATTAACCATAAATTATCTTTTCTTCCCCTTTTTATTTTAAAAATGAAAACATCGCTCATGAGGTGATGATTTACCACCTTTATTGGACGAGTTTTTATTTTTCAAATAATCCTTAAAGGATGGTAATAAAACTATTTTTATTGTTAAAAAACTATAATATATGTATTATTATTTATTTAACATTATTTAATCAGTTCATATACATAATATTAATTCATAAGATAAAACTAGTTTGCGATGCTCGGAAAAAATGCCAAAAAAATCTAAATTGTTATCATTAACGCTCTATTTAATGAATTATCCTCATATATGAAATAATGATATATAATACCATTAAATATTGTGTAAGTTCATTAATAAAATATAATTTCAATTCTATATAACCATTCCCATTTTACATGATCTTTCATACATGTATACAAGTGAAACAATCATGAAAACCAAGGAAACAAACACTACCGAAAAACAAAATTAAATATTATAACTCATAAAAAAGTCCATAAATGAACTTAATAAAATTAAAATAAATAAAAAACATGTTTATATGGTTCTTAATTAAAGTATTTATTAATCTAATTTCATTATCCAGGATATTAAGTGCAAGTGCATAACACTTTCAGATATAAGGTAAGAGTTTTCTCATCTCACCTTCATTTTGTGAGGTATGACTTATTCCACACTATTTCTTATGTGTGGTGTATGTATACTGAAATTTGATGTATCATATCATTAATATATTTATATTCATGGTATTAAATTTTTCATTTTATTTTCATTAATTTTATGGGGCATACGATTCAACTATTTGCAAAGTGGTAAGGGATTCTCCCCGAACCTCCATTTTTCATTTGGGTTATGCTTTCTCTATCTATTTACCTCAATGTAATTATTTATTATTTTTATATACTTCTTCTAAATTATGTATATATGTTCCAAAATCATGTAACCAGATCAATTCATCTTTCTTTGATGGGGAAATACATGTTTTACAAGGTTCCCTTCTCAATTCTTCCTGATAAGTATGCCCGATTAAAGGGAACTTCCTAATTTCTTACCCATTTTCAAGTACACTCCATAATATGTTTTAAGGAACCAATATTTTTATAAAATCAATTTTTTAATCATAAAAAAATATCTTAGATCTTTTTTGATTTTATGTAAATAATTAATCCTTTGTCCTCTTTAAAGAATCTTTTATATTTTCTCTCAAACCACACTGAAGCGAACCATTTCTAAAGTTTCTTAAAAACTATTTTTTCATGTTTTCACTTAAGTTGGACATTATTTATGCCTCAAAAATAATTGAATTATCCTCATTTTCTAGGATATACTTGTTTATATTCTGATTTTATGACAAATAAAAATGATTTCCCAAAATAACTCTTATTTATAAATTAAAAAGGGTATTTATCCCAAGAATTACTTAATGATTTTATTATAGTATCTTCATCTACTTAAACACCATATATTGAATATTATTCTTAATTGGGATTGATATTTTTTGAAATCATCTATCATGACCCGTCCCCCGGGGCCCGTGTCGTGACTACCCCAAGCCAGCCTTCCATAGGCCAGGGGCTAGCGACTAGCACAAAAGGCGTAAATCCCTAAACTGGGAAGGAATTGCCTTTATAACCAGGAAACACACACAACAGAGCACACAACTGGATACGAAACACTAAGTAAAACTGTATAACCAAAGAGTGCTGAAATGTAAAAGGGGCCATAAATATAATCCCAACTATAAAGTACAAGGAACTAGAAGTACAAGTTCAACTGAAGAAAGGAAAAATAGCTACTGGGTCGTCCTCCGGGATTCCTACCTGAAGGGTTGGTACAAATATCCTCCTTTGCACTCCACGTCCGTCAATATCCTCTGTGTACCAACTCATCGTAAGGTCCACCTCTGGGTACCATCCAGTCCTGGTACTCTCAGCCTCAATCAGCGCTGTCTGTCGTCTGCATCCAACACAACAAGGTGCCGGCATATCCCGTGTAGGGGTGATAATAACGATACTCAGTAGGGACCTCGAGACCCTCAAGGTCTCATAAAATCCAACAAGGATAAACCAAAAAGTATGAAATCAACATATAACCCCACTTAGGTATATTCCCATATATATGTTTAAGTTATCAAGTAATCCGTCTCAATCATGAGGAAAACACAAAAGTTACTGACTCAGCTCAACTAGGATTTTATTCTAGGGGTAGTAACATTTCAAACCCTCGGCTGCTGGAGAACTCCTCCTCTATCGAGTATAGTGGGCCTGCCACGTCACACAGAGATGCTTCCCACTAACCTTGGACTGCTGAGGTACTCCTCCTATCGAGTACCGTGGGTCTTCTGCGTCACATAGAGGCGTTCCCCACCATGGGTCTGCTGCCACAACTAGGCGCTCCCCCTCATAGCCTGCAGAGGTACTCCTCCTGTCGATTACCGTGGGTCTATCACCACAACCAGGCGCTCCTCCACCGTGGGTCTGCCGCCACAACCAGGCGCTCCCCACTGGGTTAGTCGAGTCACTCCGAGTCAAATGGTCAGCAGTCTTCAAGTCTTAGCCAGCTACTAGGTTCCCGCATAAATGCTCGCTTGTCTCTGGAAGATCCACTCCACAAGCTACTGGTTGATGCTCCAACTGCCACGAAGTCCCACGAAGAAGTATCCCAAAGGTTCTCCAAATCATAGGGGTCTCAACGCAATAGATGACGCGTCAATCAGATGCTCGGTCTGTGAGTTATTAGCTATTTAGTCCAGGGGGCCCGGTTGGATTCGTGCACGATCCACCCTGACCATATCTCAACTATATCCCAAACTCCATTGGGGTATACACGAAGGTACCGTAACACTCCAATATTACCAGTTCCACTGATGGTTCATCAAATGGTTGTCCGATGCCAAAGATATGGCCAAAAGAAAGTAAAGGGTCGAAGTGGGCCTGGGTCCGGTCCGACCCGGCCCAACCCAGTTCGGGTCGACTTAGCCTGACCCGTTGGGCGGGCTAGCCCATTGGGTTCGGCTCGGCCCACTGGGCCCAACCCAGCATGCCGCGAGGGGTCGTAGAGAGTCAAGAGGGCGTGGACCGACCGCATGGGTGCGGACCGACCGTGGGTCAGCGTGAGGGCGGTTTCAGCCTGAAGGGCGCCGCGAGGGCGCACAACTCGGGGTGGATCGGCCCGGAGGCCGGGGTGGCGCGACCGGGGCCATTAAGGCCGGCAGACGTGGTGGCCGGGACCGGTTCAGCTGGGGCGCGACGTGGCCAGGGTGCGGTGTAGCCGAGGGCCGGTTTGACCAGGAGGCCGGGGCAAGTTCGGCCGGGGCGTGGCGCAGCTGGGGTGCAGTGCGGCCGGGGGCTAGTTTGGCCGGTTCGGCTGGGGCGGCTGGGGAACGGCGCGACCGGGGCATGGTGCGGTGCGGGCCGGTTTGGTCGAGAGGTCGGGGTGGCCGGGGGGCAGTGCGGCCGGGATGGCTCGGAAGCCTGTGAGTGGCGAGGTTCGGTCCGGGATGACGGAGCCGATTCGACTGGGTTGCCAGAGCATCGCAGGGGAAGTGCAGGTTGCGGAGGCCGTGGGTAGCGCGACCGTTGCCTTCGTCGCCTTCATCTCCTTCGTCGCCGTTTCGAAGAACACCACAAGGAAGATCAGCGGGGGGTAGGGCCATGTTTTTTTGGTTTGCACCCTCCGTGTTTAGTGTGTTATCAAGTGGCTCATCAAGAACATAAAAAATGAAATGATCATGGAAGATATTATGAACTTCAATTTCCGTAATCCCCTCGTCAATTTCTATTCCCAACCCACAAGGAAAACAACCACGAATCAACTTGATAATAAGTTGATCCGCGTTCATTGTTTTTAAAAGGAAAGAACAAAGGGAATAAAATCATACTTAAATAAAATCCCTACCTTGTTCGTTGTTCATCGACATTTTCATGAGAAGGCAGACGTCGATTCGTTGTAGATGAACACGTCCTACGTCAAAGGAGGTTTCAAGGAAGAAAGTAGCAGTCGAGGTCATTCTTCATAGTCGAAGGCGTTCCTCGTCGACGTTCTTTACTAGTGGATCATTCTTCATTGGAAGCTTTCTACCAAGTTTCTCCTCTCCCCAATCCCCATTTTCCAACCAAATGAAATGGTAGCCAAAGATAATAGATAAAAATATCTTATTAAGTCATTGAAACCAATTTCAAATTAGTCTAATTAAACACCTAGGTTGGAAAGTTTAATTAGGGTGGATTGAAAGAATTAAATTAAGGGAGGTGGTGGCACCATTAATGATAGGGGAGGTGAAGATGCTTTCCCTCATTTATGAGGGAGTTGAGAGGTTTTACTCAATTAAATGGGGGGTTTAGTCCCAGGTGGTCCCCACACCGTAACCTCTCATGGGAGGTTAGGTTTGGGTGGGCCCCACCACCATAACCTCTCGTGGGAGGTTAAGGTCTGGTGGTCCCCACCTCCAACTTCCAAATGGGTGGTTATAATAGATAAAATAAAATAAATCATGGATTTATTTTATTTTATTATTTCCACAAAAAACCCAAAAACTAACTTTCAACATCGACCAACTGCCGTCGAGGTGAAAGTCTTCTTAAGAGAATACCGAAGCTGCGAGTTCAACGGTATCCTCAGATTTCAATTTTGAGCATCAGTTCAAAAGTTATAAAAACCGCTCATACGTTTACTGAACGTACCCAAACAAAACATCAAAAATTGATTTCGGGCACTCTAGGTCTCGGAATCACACACCATCAATTTTCCCGGACTCGTATAATTCCCCTATATTTAAAAAAAAATTACATGGAAATTACTGGTCTTTACATTCTTCCCACCTTAGGGATTTACATCCCTGTAAGCTACAACTCGAACTAGGGGAATAAGTGGGGGTACTGAGCACACATCTGAGCCTCCCGATCCCACATGCTCTCCTAGAGGTTCCCGTGATGACAGCGAACGTGCACCAGAGGTATCGACCGTCCATGAAGGACCAGCTCCTGTCAATCCTCAATCTCTACTGGAACCTCAGTAAAAGTCACCCCACCGTCGACGTCCAACTCTCCATGGTCGATGATGTGAGAAGGGTCGTGCACGTATCTCCTTAGTTGGGATACGTAGAAGACGTCGTACACCTGGTGCAACTGAGGTGGTAGAGATAAGTGGTATGAAACCTCGCCAACTCTGCTGAGGACCTGAAAAGGTCTGATGAACCTTGGAGATAATTTTCTGCCTTGACCAAATCTCCATAGACCTCGTCGGGGTGAGACCCGTAGAAAGACATGGTCGCCATCCTCAAACTCCAGAGGTCTCCTTATCCTATCAGCATACAACTTCTGTCTGCTCTGTGAAGTCTTCATCTGCTCCTGGATGATCTGCACCTTCTCTGTGGTAGCCCGTACCATCTCTGGTCCCACTAGTAGTGACTCCCCTAGGTCAGTCCAACATAAGGGTAATCTGCAGGGTCGCCCGTATAACGCCTCAAAAGGTTCCATCCCAATGGTGGAGTGATAACTGTTGTTGTATGAAAACTCCACCAAAGGTAAGTGATCCTCCCAACTGCAACTGAAGTCGAGGACACATGCACAGAGCATGTCCTTGAGGGTCTGAATGGTCCGTTCAGTCTGACCATCTGTCTGAGGATAGAAGGCGGTGCTCAAATGAAGCTGCGTCCCGAAAGCTTCCTGCAACCCCTTCCATAGACGAGAAGTAAAACGTGCATTACGATCGGAGATAATCATCAAAGGTAATCCATGTAGCCGCACAATATCTTGCACATAGAGGCGTCCCAAGATCTCTACTGAACCCTTCTCCCTAATCGGTAGGAAGTGGGCCGACTTGGTGAGTCGGTCAATGATTACCCAAATCGAGTCATGACCTCTAGATTTACATGGAAGTCCTGTCACGAAGTCCATGGATATCCCATCCCACTTCCACTCTGGAACCTCTAAGGGTTGAACCAAGCATGCTGGTACCTGATGCTCCGCCTTTACTTGCTAACAAGTGAGGCATTGAGAGACAAACTCTACAACTGCTTTCTTCATTCCTGGCCACCAGTGCTATTGTCGGAGATCCTGGTACATCTTCGCCACTCCTGGATGTACCGCTAGAGGGGACATGTGGAACTCCCTCAACACTTCCTCCTGAAGTGACACTGGTACCATGGTACATCCTCTGAAGAGGATGACATGCTCCCCACCTTTATAAAATCCATCAGGTGCCTGCCCTGTGGATATCTGAGCATGTCGTGTCTCGTAGTCAGCTTCCCCATGCTATGCCTCCGGGACTTGCTGAAGAAGTGGGGGAGTGACTGTAAGAGAATGAAGGAAAGCTTCTCCATCGCTATCCACAAAGGATATCTATAAAGTGGCCAACTGCTTCGTCGCCTCACCTAGTAGCTGTATACCAGATCTCATACTGAGTGCATCTGCCACAACATTCCCCTTCCCAGGTGTATAGACTATCTCAAAGTCATAGTCCTGGAGGAACTCAATCCAACATCACTGTCTCAGGTTTAGGTCCTTCTGAGAGAAGATATACCTGAGACTCTTGTGATCAAAGTACATGGTAAAATGCTCGCCCATCAGATAGTGTCGCAAAATCTTCAAGGCGAATACCACTACTGCAAACTCCAAGTTAGGGGTAGTGTAGTTATGCTCATGCTTTCTTAGCTGTCGAGATCCATATGCGATCACTGTTCACTCCTGGATCAGGACACATTCGAGTCTGGTCCTTGATGCATCGCAGTAAAATACATACCCTACGCCTTATTCTAGAAGCCTCAAGATGGGGGAACTAGTCAACCTCCACCTTAGCTCCTGAAAGCTCTGCTGATATATCTCCGAACACACAAAGGGTTTCCAATTCTTCATCAAGGCTGATAGTGGTGCTGAAACTCTGGAGAAATATGGAATGAATCTTCAGTAGTATCCAGCTAAACCCAGGAAACTCCATACCTCCGTCACACTCTTGGGTAGCTCCCAAGCAAGTACCACATCAATATTTTCTGGATCCACTGCAACTCCAGCCTCTGAGATGACATGTCTCAGAAAGTGAACCTCACAGATCCAAAACTGGCACTTTGAGAGATTACCATAAAGCTGGTGCTCTCAGAGTGCGCCCAGTACTACTCGAAAGTGATAGGCATGCTCCTCCTCAGTAGTCGAGTAGATCAGAATGTCATCGATGAAGACTACAACAAAGAGATCAAGGTATGGCTGAAAGATCCTGTTCATGAGTCCCATGAACATTTATGGAGTGTTGGTTACGTTGAATGGCATAAACAAGAACTCATAGTGGCCGTACCGACATCTGAAGGCCGTCTTATGCACATCCTCTTCACAAACTCTAAGCTGGTGATATCCTGATCTGAGGTCTATCTTCGAGAACCACCGTGCTCTCTTCAGCTGATCAAAGAGGTCGTCAATCCTCGAGAGTGGGTAATTGTTCTTCACGGTCACCTAGTTCAGGCTTCGATAGTCGACACAAATTCTCAAGCTCCCATAGGCCTTCTTGGAAAACAGAATCGGGGCTCCCCAGGGAGAAACACTGGGCCGGATGAATCTCTTCCCCTACAAGTCCTCTAGCTGTACCCAAAACTCACGAAGCTCCGTGGAAGCCATCTGATATCCTGGTGTAGATATCGGTGCCATCCCGGGGTACAAGTCAATGTAAAAGTCCACCTCTCCATGAGGAGGTATACCCGATACATCATCAGGGAAAACATCCATGTACTGGTCCACCACTATAGGATATCTTGGACTCCCCACATCGATTGCTTTGAGGGTAAGGCAAGCCAACTGATGAGTGATCAGCTGCACTCTCCTTCGAGAAAGTCCATCCTGTGTTGCAGAGGCTCCCTTCTCGCTGATGAAGGTAAAACTGGTCCCATCCATGCGGACACACCGCAATTTGTGACTAATATAGTCAATCTGATAATGGACTATAGATAACCAGTCCATACCCAAGATGACGTCGTAAGGCCTCGACGCCGCTACTAGGAGATCCCAGCTGAAGCTCTCACCTCCTAGAGTAAGCTCACACTTCCAGCACCAGTGCATAATCATCAAATCTGCTTCTGTAGGAGTCTCTAGCCGTAAGGATCGAGCCAATGGCTCCGTCTAAATCTCTGAGTTCCGAACGAGGGTAGTGGAAATGAAAGAGTGACTGACACCCATGTCTATAAGTACTGCAACTATGGTGGAGTAAACATAGATCGCACCTCGAATCATCTTCGGAGCGCCATGATTGTAAGCCTCAGCTGCCTGGAGCTGAGCTCTCCCCTGTCCACCTGCTCCCTACGGTCGGGGTGGACCTCCGGGTGGTGGTGGTAATAACATCTCGAAACGTCTCCCACCACCAACTGCACAACCATCTCCTCTGCCACGTCTGCCTGCACCCTGCGGACTACCTCAATCAAATAACTGTCTCTGCCTGGGCAGTCCTTCGACCATCAGCTGATCATCCGAATGGAGGGTCAGACAGTCACAAGCCACGTGACCCTACCCACCGCATGAGTAACACTGCCCGCTCCTAGCATGTATGTCTCTACTTCGGGTGCCCCGCACAACCGATCCTAAGTCATGCGGTTGTCCACCTATAGGTCTGGTCCTCTTGGACCCCTGCGACATCTATCTGCTGCCAACTATAGAAGACTCCGCTACGTGTCGACTGGTGGTGAAACTCGCTACTGGAGACTGCTCAGTAAGGAAACTCTCTACTAGGAGGGCTCTCTCTAACACCCCCGCCTGCGTCAGGATGCTGGGTGAGATCATCGAAGCTCTGATCTTCCGTCTGAGCCCCTGCTCGAAGCTCCGGGCCCTAAAGAATGGATCCCACACCATATTGGTGGAGTAGCATGAGAGGTCTGTGAACTTCACTGAGTACTGAGCTATAGTCATGCTGCCCTTTTGCATATGAATTAGCTCCTGTATGCGCACTACGCGAAGAGTCGCTGGGAAAAACTCTGCCCGAAATAGGCTCTCGAAGTCTGCCCAGAGAAGCGTCATCTCTTCGTAGACCTGGAGCATCAATCTCCACCATCTGCCTGCTGCTGCCTGTAGAAGGTTGGAAACAAGAATCACCATGAGGTCTGTTGGTGTCTCTACCAGTCGAAAAACTATCACCACAGCCTCCAACCAATCCTCATCCTCCTGTGGGTCTGTCTCTCCCCTGAACCTGGGTGGCCTCTGGCGCTGGAACTCATGCAACGCACTCAAGCAGTGTGCACCGTCTGCTGCTGGGGCTGGTGGCATCGGTGGCCCAACGGGGAGTGGTACCGCTGGTCCCTCCGCTGGTGCCTCTACTGGAAGATGGCCCTGCACTGAGGGCTCATCACTCGGTGGGCTATCTGTGCGAACAACTCTCGGAACTCTAGCGGGCTGTCTACGTGGAGGCATCCTAAAATGAAACAGGTGAACTATTGTTAAAATTTAAACCTGATGAGCTGACATGGTTGAGATGACTTAAAGAAAAATTTTGAAAACACACACGCAAACAATGTTTTTTTGCACTGAGTCGGAAAATCAGAAGTCAGGGCCTTGATGTATGGATACGTCAGCCGCCACACCAACACTGGACTCTCTGAACTGAAAACCACACGCACTACACTTAACACTATTGCTTCACAGAAAATATCAGAGTCCTAAGTTCTGTGGTAGAATCAACTCCTCTTATACCAATTTGTCATGACCCGTCCCCTGGGGCCCGTATTGTGACTACCCCAAGCCTGCCTTCCATAGGCCAAGGGCTGAAGACTAGCACCAAAGGCATAAATCCCTAAACTTGGAAGGAATTGAATTTATAACCTATAAAAACACACAACAGAGCACACAACTGGATACAAAACACTAAGTAAAACTGTATAACCAAAGAGTGCTGAAAATTAAAAGGGGTCGGAAATACAAGACCAACTGTAAAGTACAAAGAACTGGAAGTACAAGTATAACTGAAGAAAGGAAAAATAGCTAATGGGTCATCCTCCTATATTTCTACTTGAAGGGTAGGTACAGATAGCCTCGTCAGCACTCCACATCCTTCAGAATCCTCTATGTACCGACTCGTCGTAAGGTCCACCTCCGGGTACCGTCCAGTCCTGGTACTCTCAGCCTCAATCAGCGTTTTTCGTCGTCTACATCCAACACAACACGGTGCGGGCATACCCCATGTAGGGGTGAGTAAAACGATACTCAGTAGGGACCCCGAGACCCTCAAGGTCTCACAAAATCCAACAAGGATAAACTACAAAGTATGAAATCAAAAGATAACCCCACTTAGGTATATGCCCATACATATAACTAAGTTATCAAGTATTCTATCTCAATCATGAGGAAAACACAAAAGTTACTGACTCAGCTCAACCAAGATTTTATTCTAGGGGTAGTAACATTTCGAACCCTCAGCTGCTGGAGAACTCATCCTCTATCGAGTACAGTGGGCCTACCACATCACACTGAGGCGCTTCCCACTAACCTTGTACTACTGAGGTACTTCTTTTGTTGAGTACCATGGGTCTACTGCGTCACACAGTGGAGCTCCCCACCATGGGTCTACCGCCACAAACAGGCGCTCCCCCTCATAGCCTGTAGAGGTACTCCTCCTGTTGAGTACTGTGGGTATGCCGCCACAACCAGGCGCTCCTCTACAATGGGTTTGCCGCCACAACCAGGTACTCCCCACTGGGCTAGTCGAGTCACTCCGAGTCAAACGGTCAGCAGTCATCAAGTCTTATCCAGCTACTAGGTTCCCACACAAATACTCGCTCATCTATGGAAGATCCGCTCCACAAGCTACTGGTCGATGCTTCAACTATCATGAAGTCCCACGAAGAAGTATCCCAAAGGTCCGCCACGTCATAGGGGTCTCAACGCAAAAGACGACACGTCAATCGAATGCCCGGTTTGTGAGTTATTAGCCTTTTAGTCTCGGGGGCCCAGTTGGATTCGTGCATGATCCAACCTGACCGTATCTCAACTATACCCCAAACTCCAGTGGGGTATACACAAAGAGACCGTCACGCTCCAAGATTACGAGCACCACTGACGGTTAGTCAAATGGTCTTCCGGTGCCAAAGATACGGCCAAAAGAAAGTAAAGGGTCGAAGTGGGCCCGGGTCCGGTCCGACCCGGCCCGACACAGTCTGGGCCGACCCGGTTCAGGTCGACCCGCCTTGACCCATTGGGCGGGCCATCCCATCGGGTTCGGCCTGACCCACTACGCCCAGCCCAATAGGCCGCAAGGGGCCGCTGAGAGTCGAGAGGGTGCAAACCGGCTACGAGGTCATAGACCGGCCGCGGGTCGGTGTGAGGGTGGTTCGGCTGGCAGATGGGGTGGTCGGGGCCAGTTCGGCTGGGGCGTGACGCGACCAGGGTGCGGCGTGGCTGGGGGCCAGTTCAGCTGGGAGGCCATGGTGGTTGGTTTCGGTTCGGCCGGGGTGCGACGCGGTCAGGGTGAAGTGCGACCGGGGGCCAATTTGGCCGGAAGGCCGGGGCGGCCGGGGCCAGTTCGGCCGGGGCGCGGTGCGGCTCGGGCTAGTTTATCCGGGAGGCCGGGGCGGCTGGGGGGTAGTGCGGCCAGGGCGGCTCGGAAGCCGACGGGCGGCGCAGTTTCACCCGGGACGGCGGAGCCGATTCGGCCGGGGTGCCAGAGCGTCACGGGGGCTGCGCAGGTTGTGGAGGCCGTGGGTAGCGTGACCGTTGCCTTCGTCGCCTTCATCGCCTTCGTCACCATTTCTAAGAACACCAAAGGAAGATCAACGGGGGGTTAGGCCATGTTTTTTTGGCCCGCACCCTCCGCGTTTATTGTGGTAGAAAGTAGTTCATCAAGAACATAAACAATGAAACGAGCATGGAAGATATTATAAACTTAAATTCCCATAATCCCCTCATCAATTTCTATTCTCAACCCGCAAGGAAAACATTCGCAGATCAACTCGATAATAAGTTGATCCGCGTTATTTGTTTTTAGAAGGAATGAACCAAGGGAATAAAATCATACTTAAATAAAATCCCTACCTTTTTCGTTGTTCGTCAACATTGATGCGAGAAGGCAGACGTCTATTCGTTGAAGACGAACACGTCTTACGTCGAAGGAGGTTCCGAGGAAGAAAGTAGTAGTCGAGGCCGTTCTTCTTAGTCGAAGGCGTTCCTCATCGGCGTTCTTCGTCGGTGGAGCGTTCTTCATTGGGAGATTTCTCCCAAGTTTCTCCTCTCTCCAATCCTCCTTTTCCAACCAAATGAAATGGTAGCCAAATATAATAAACAAAAATATCTTATTAAGTCATTGAAACCAATTTCAAATTAGCCTAATTAAACACCTAGGTTAGAAAGTTTAATTAGGGTGGATTGGCAGAATTAAATTAATGGAGGTGGTGGCACCATTAATGGTAGGATAGGTGAAGAGGCTCTCCCTCATTTATGAGGGAGTTGAGAGGTTTTCCTCAATTAAATGGGGGGGTTTAGTCCTGGGTGGTCCCCACACCGTAACCTCTCATGGGAGGTTAGGTTCGGGTGGGCCCCACCACCATGACCTCTCATGGGAGGTTAAGGCATGGTGGTCCCCACCTCCAACTTCCACATGGGTGGTTATAATAGATAAAATAAAATAAATCATGCATTTATTTTATTTTATTATTTCCATGAAAAACCCAAAAACTAACTTTCACCCTCGACCAACTGCCGTCGAGTTGAAAGTCTTCTTAAGCGAATACCAGCACTGTGAGTTCAACGGTGCCCTCAGATTTCAATTCCGATTACCGGTTCAAAATTTATAAAACCTGCTCGTACGTTTACTAAACGTGCCTGAAAAAAACTTCAGAAATTAATTCTGGGCACTCCGGGCCTCGGAATCATGCGCCGTCAATTTTTGCGGACTCATATAATTTTCATATATTAAAAAAAACTACATGGAAATTCCAGGTCTTTACATAATCTACCATATTTTATTAAATGGTTTATGATCAGTTTTACTGTGGATGTGCTATCTTGATACCATTCACCATATTACTCAGAATGGTTAGTAATTATGTTTACTAATTGGGGAAAGTTATTTAAATTTTGTATGTATATATTGTTTATGTTTCACCCCATTCATATGAGGAAATAATTGGCCTTATTAAGTGATGGGAGGGTCCTACTATATCCCCTTGATGCATCGGTAGGCCTTATGAGACAAACTAGATATGGACTTGGATGAGACCTTGCCGATTTATTTTCATATATGGATTTGGATGAGGCCTTAACCAATTAATTTCAGATGTCTTGGTTGAGGCCACAATTGTATGTTTCATATGTCCAACATTATTCATTCCCTCATTATGATATTAGTAATTGACAATCCATGTGATTATTTGACTAGTAGAGTATCCATGATTAAGTTTCATTCTAATGTTATTATTTATATGGAATTATTTATTCAGATTTTATTCCTTCCACATTATTCTCAAGACTATGTTTTAATGAAATGTGTTTTAGTTATTCAACTTTCCTTATTGTTGATGTTTATGATATCTTCCACTATACTATTTACCCTTACTGAACATCTAAACTCACCCCTTTCTTATGTTTTATTTTTCCACAGGATGCAAAGATGTATATTATGAATGAATTGTAGGGATAATCTAGGGGGTTTTGGGTTTTTTAATGTTGTTTCTATGTTGTATTTCATTTCAAATTGTAATGTAAAACTTACATTTGTATCTGGTTTTCCAAAGCTACTAAACTATTAGGTCCTTTAGGATGTGAACACTTGTTCATTGTACCAATGTAATAAAGTAAGCCACCGACTCTGGGCTACTGGGGTCTAGTTATTTACAACATTTGCATCCATAATAGGGTTATCACCCCCTAACATTTCTACATCAGGCTCAATACCCTCAATATCTCCTGAAACATCAAATAAAATCTCACGATAAATCTCATCCATAGGAAGAAATAACTTTTTCACTACTCTATGAAAATAGGCCTGATCAAAGGTGCCTCCCTCTGTAGGATTATAGATGTAAATGATCTAGGCGATACAACCATCCTAAAAAAATACTCCGCAGTTAACTAAAGTTAATAAAAAAACTGTTTAAAATTTTAAGGAAGAATTATTACCAACTCATGATAGCCCTGTTTGTGTCACATAAGACACATCATTGGGAAAATGTTATACTGGGGTCCATAATCCATATGATATGATAAATGAATACATACTATGCCGACCCCTCGTAATTGGGACTCATGTCATCTGTCCGAAATCTCAATATATCATGCATGACATCACCTCCAGAAAAAGTCTCTCTTCTCTGACATATTCAAGGAATGAAGTGAAGGTAATTGACTAGTGATGTAGGAATGGGTTGATAGAAGCTAAACTGCATCATAAATCTTTCAACTTGATGTCACTCAACAATATGAAAATGAATTATATGTACGACGCATGAGACGACATCAAGCATCACCATACAGTATGGTGAGAGACTCTGGATTATAGCCTCAATGTATTTTATCCATGAAACATGAAATATCAAAAAAATAATAATAAATTAATAAATGAATCCATGTACTATACACAATAACAAATTAACTATATAATTAATAATCACGTACATCATCTGATCGAAGATTGTCCAACATGAGTTTGTAAGCATGGACATCACGTCTGGATGTATTTGAATATCGATGTGCCTGACTCCAACTATAGATAACATTTTTATAATTATATTTCATAATATAAACTTATACATTTTATTTTCACATAAGAATGAAGGAAAAAAAATATCATCATCCACTTGGGGGCTCTCATAAAATATTAGCTGATAGTGGAACTGGGCATGTAGAGCTAGGCAAGGGATGCACTCCCATATTCAAATATAAATAAGAATAATACATCCTATAATATGAATCTTATTGATGCGACATGCACTGCATGGTGCTTTATATGTATATGAAAAACATGCAGACCCCTGACTATACCACCATGTCTAGTCCAAATCCTCTAGTAACGATAAATACATCAAATGGAGAAATATAATTGAATGGTCAATGAAGATCATGCCACCAATAAGTATTAGAATATATAAGCATGAAGATATCTTTATAGTGACATCATCAATATCATCTCCTATATGAGAGAAGTGATCGTCTATCCACGACATGCGTAATCGGCTCTTGATGATGGTCCTACCACCACAAAAAAGAGCGCATTAGCAGCAGTTTTTTCTTGAACCGGTGGCCGTTTAAACCGCCGTTTAATTTTATAGTAGTAGTTATTAAAATTTTCACGTATTTCATGGTCACCATTAATTTTGTAGCAATTTCTTTAATTTAGATGTGGGTTCTGTATGTGTCATTTTTAAAGCATTTAATGCCAGTTTCAGTTTTATTTAGTAGTGTTTTTTTTAAAAAATAACCCAAAAATAAAATAGATAATATGAACCTAATCACCTATAATATATTTAGCGGAAATTATGTTTAGTGGTGGTTAATAGTAACCATCTCTAATTAGAATTTTCATTAATTTACTTAGCAACAATTATTAAAAATTGCAGCTAAATATTACTATTAAAATTTTATTTTTAAAAAATATTTAATAAAATAATGTAAATATAAAATAAATAACATGTAATAAACTAAAAAATAAATGTATGATAAACCCATCATACATAAATCATACATCCATAGTCATATATACAAACATCAATAGTCATCATAGACTCAATCAACATATACCTCATTCAACTGATAGTCTCAGTCAACTCATACCCCAGTCATCAATATATACATATAAAATATGTCCAAAAACAACCCATGCTCAATATATGTCCACCCTATTACCTCCACTACATCCATATACCTTCAAATAATATCATCAATTGAAACCGACTACATCATCTCATCACTTTAAAAAAAAGAAAATAGAAATTAAAAAAAGACATAATAAATCAGAATTATAGTAGAATCATTGATAAAATTTAAACATACCCCAGAAACTAAGAACCATCATGAATACCTTCTGAAGAATTTCATGGATCAGAATAGTCAACCTCCTTCCTACTACCAGCATCTGTCACTTATAAGAAAAACCAAAACATTTAAGAAAAGAAATGCGAAAGAGAATAGACACATAATATATTCAGAATGCTGTCTAAAAAATTTGTTATTTTTTAAAATCAAACATAAAACATTTTAACATCAAAAAAAATAATATATCATGAAAAGAACATTAAAAAAACAAACTTACCTATTTAAGATATGATTCAACACTTGAAAATAAAAAGGGATAAGTAAATATTCTAATTAATTTTTAAATCGATGTGTGGTGTGCTTCAAATTTACTTAATAAACAAATTTTGAAGAATTTGATATGAAAAAATGTCCTATATTTCCAAAATAACTCAACCATAATTGTCTCATGATTTCACATCAATATGATACCATTTTCTATGGTTTTTACCATTACACGAACATTTTAGTGTTTTAAAACACTAAAAACACTTTTACGGACATATCAAGAAAATTGTAATGTAGAATGAAATAACGTCATTTTCTATATTTTAAAAATAAATCTAAAATAATTTTCCTTTGATTTCATGATAATCTAATGTATTTTGTCTATTTTTTACCCCTCAACACATGTTTTTAAAGGCGTTGATACCTTTAAAAAGTGTTTACCGAGTCATTCCGACCACACCACAAGTTGGATTGATGTGTTTTCTGTGGGTAAATTTCAAAAATAAATCAAAAGTGGGTTTTCTATGATTTCAAATCAATTTGAGGTTTTTTGTTATGGTTTTGACCGTTACACACACGTTTTAGTGTCTTAAAACACAAAAAATGTGTTTGCAGACATATCAAAAAAATAATAACTTAGAATGATGTGTTCTCAGTTCATACATTTCAAAAATCAATGTAGGGTCAGTATACTCTTATTTTAGGGTAATCTGATGTCATTTTCCCAGTTTTGACCCTCCGACACATGTTTTTAAAGGCTTTTTCACCTTTAAATAGTCTTTACCGAGTCATTCTGAAACTAAATATAAAAATGATGTGTTGTATATGTTTACACATCAAAAATAACTCAACAATGGTTGTACCATGTTTTATCATCAATTTGAGGTCATTTTCTATGGTTTTGACCATCACACACACATTTTAGTGTTTTAAAACACTAAAAATATGTTTACAGACATCTCGGGAAAACCGTAACTCAGAATGATGTACCGTCGGTACATAGATTTCAAAAATAAATCTATGTACATTTTAATATAATTTTTGGGCAATCTAATGTCATTTTTCTATTTTTGACCCTATAAAACATGTTTTTAAAGGCTTTGGTGCCTTTAAAAAGTGTTTACCAAGTCATTCCGACCACACCACACATTGGATTGAAATGTTGCCTATGTGTACACATCAAAAATAACTCAACGGTGGGTTTCCTATGATTTAACATCAATATGAAGTCATTTTATATGATTTTGACCATTAAACACCCATTTTAGTATTTTAAAACACTAAAAATGTGTTTATGACCGTCCTGAAAAAACTATAGCTCGGAATGACATTCTGTCAATTCCTACATTTTAAAAATCAATATAAGGTCATTATCCTCTAATTTCATGGAAATATGATATCGTTTTCTTAGTTTTAACACCTTGAAACATGTTTTTAAAGGCTTTAGTACCTTTAAAAAGTGTTTACCGAGTCATTCTAACCACACCGCACGTCAGATTGATGTGTTGTTTGAATGTACACATAAAAATTAACTCAAAAGTGATTTTACCATTATTTAACATCAATTTGAGGTTGTTTTCTATGGTTTTGACTGTTACACACATGTTTTAGTGTTGTAAAACACTAAAAATGCGTTTACGACCATCCCTGGAAAATAGAAACTCGTAATGAAATTCAGTCAATTCTTACATTTCAAAAATAAATCTACACTTGTTTTCCTTTTATTTAAAGGTAATAAAACATAATTTTCCTAGTTTTGAACCCCCGACACATGTTTTTAAATACTTTGGTACCTTTAAAAAGTTTTTATTGAGTCATTCCAACCACACCACATGTCATATTGATATTTTTTTTATGTGTACACGTCAAAAATAACTCACTGGTGGTTTTCCCATGATTTAAAATCAATATGAGTTCATTTTATATGGTTTTTACCATTACATTCATGTTTTAGTGTTTAAAATCACTAAAAACGCATTTATGACCATCCTGATAAAACCTTAACTCAGAATGAAATGTTGTCGGTTCCTACATTTGAAAAATCAATATACAATCATTTTCCTATTATTTTAGGGCAATCCAATAATGTTTTCCTAGTTTTGACTTTCTAACTCATGTTTTAAAGGCTTTATTACATTTAAAGACTGTTTACTGAGTCATTCTAACACACTGCACATCAAATTGATGTGTTGTCTATGTGTACATGTAAAAAATAACTCAACGGTGCTTTTATCATGATTCCACATCAATATGAGGTTGTTTTTTTAGGTTTTTACCATCACACACACATTCTAGTGTTTTGAAACACTAAAAACGTGTTTACATCCATCCTAGGAAAACCATAACTCAGAATGATGTGTTTTTTATTCCTAAATTTTAAAAATAAATCTATGGCCATTATCCTATGAATTTAGGGAAATCTGATGTCGTTGGCCTAGTTTTGACACCCCGACACATGTTTTTAAAGGCTTTGTTACCTTTAAAAAGTGTTTACTAAGTAATTCTGATTACACCACACGTCATATTGATGTGTTTTCTATGCTTATACATAAAAAATAACTCAATAGTGGTTGTCCCATGATTTTATGTCAATATGAGGTCTTTTTATATGGTTTTGACCGTTATATTCATGTTTTAGTGTTTTAAAACACTAAAAATGTATTTATGGGAATATCGGGAAAACCGTAACTTGGAATTATGTGTTGTTAGTTCCTATATTTCAAAAATAAATCTATGGTAAGTTTCCTATGATATTATGAAAATTTGACATCGTTTTCCTAGATTTGACCCACTAACACATGTTTTTAAAGGCTTACCTTTAAAAATTATTTACCGAGTCATTTCAACCACACTACACATCAGATTGACATTTATTCTACACATTCACATAAAAAATAACTCAACAGTGGTTTTAACATGATTTCATATCAATCTGAGGTCTTTTACTATGGTTTTGACTGTTACACACACGTTTTAGTGTTTTAAAGCACAAAAAATGTGTTTACAGACATCATGGGAAAACTGTAACTTAGAATGACATGATGTAAGTTCCTACATTTTAAAAATCAATATAAGGTCATTTTACTGTGATTTCAGGGTAATATGACACCATTTTCTTGGTTTTAACCCCCCAAAAGATGTTTTAAAGGCTTTGGTACCTTTAAAAAGCATTTACCAAGTCATTTTGACCACACTGCACATCAGATTGACATGTTGTCTATGCGTACATCTACAAAAACTCAACGGTGGTTTTACAATTATTTCAAATCAATATGAGGTCTTTTATATGGTTTTTACCATTACATGCACATTTTTGTGTTTTAAAACACTAAAAATGAATTTACGGTCATCTTGGGAAAACCATAACTTGGAATGATGTCCCATCGGTTTGTATATTTAAAAAATAAATCTACGGTCATTATACTATGATTTTAGGGAAATACAATATTGTTTTCATGGTTGTGACCTCCCAACACATGTTTTTAAAAGCTTTGGTACCTTTAAGAACTATGAGTCATTCTGACCATACTGCACATCAGATTGATGTGTTGTCTATGCGTACACATAAAAAATAACTCAATGGTGGTTGTCCCATGATTTCACATCTAAGATCATTTTCTATGGTTTTGACCATTACATGAATGTTTTTTTTGTTTTAAAACATTAAAAAGAATTTACGAGCATCCTAGGGAAACTATAACTCGGAATGATGTTCCATCCGTTTCTACATTTAAAAAATAAATCTATGGTCACTATCCTCTGATTGAAGGGAAATGTGACATTTTTTCCTAGTTTTAACCCCCGACACATGTTTTTAAAGGCTTTGGTACCTTTAAAAAGTGCTTACCAAGTCATTTCGACCACACAGCACATTGGATTGACATGTTGTCTATGTGTACACATAAAAAAATAAATCAACAATGGATGTCTCATTATTTCATGTCAATATTAGGTTTTTTCTATGGTTTTTACTATTACACAAACATTTTAGTGTTTTAAAACACTAAAAAAACGTTTTGATCATCTTGAAAAAACTATAAATCGGAATGACATGTCATCTATCATACATTACAAAAATAAATCTACGAAAATTTTTCTCTAATTTCATGTCAATATGAAATCTTTTTCCTAGTTTTGACCCCCTTAACACATGTTTTTAAAGGCTTTGGTACCTTTAAAAACTATTTACTGTGTCATTCCGAACACACCGCACATCAGATTGATGTGTTGTATATTCATACACATAAAAAATAACTCAAAGGTGGTTTACCCAATATTTCATGTAAATATTAGTTTTTTTCTATGGTTTAGATAGTTAAATGGACATTTTAGTGTTTAAAACACTAAAAACACATCTAAAGGAATCCTGGGAAAATCATAACTCAGAATGATGTGTTGTTGGTTCCTATACTTAAAAAATAAATCTATGATTGTTTTCTTCTAATTTCATGTCAATATGATTTTTTTCCTAGTTTTGACCCCATAAAACACATTTTTAATGGATTTAGTACCTTTACAAACTATTTTTTGAGTCAAAACTGAGAAAATGATCTTAGATTGTTTTGAAACTTGAGGATAAAGATCTATAATTTATTTTTGCTGTGTATTAATTAACCACACATCAATCTAGCACAATATGTGGTCAGTATGACTCTAAGTGTATGCTTTCTATATAAAAGTGTCATTTTAGTTTTATTTATGGAAGTTGTATGTGTTCTTTACAAATGTTTCAAAGATATATGGAATTTAGAATTTACCTTCACATAATGAGGTATAAGGCTATAAATTTCCTTAGGGATCGTGCCATCCATCCACTAAAATAAAAAAAATAATTTATTTTCCATTACCGATAGCCACTGATCCTTTGTTTGGATATAAGATTATTTTTCTTTCACCTTTTCTTTCAATCTTACAATTTCTCTTTGTGATTACCAATCAATGACACTACTCAAACCCCCATCAGGTGTAGCAGTAACAGATGACAATGCCCCACCAAAGATAGCTGATGGATTAGTCCCATAACCCATCTCCCATACATGTCTGAGATTATCCTTCCCTAAAACGATTGAAACTGTATCGTTCTAGGAAACCAATGATTATTTTAAAGGGTTCGCATCCCAGAATTCTTGAAATTTAACCTGTTAATAAAAAAATATTAACAATGTTTTTCTAAAATTTCAGAAATTCATAATATTATCAAATTAATAAATATTTCATTACTATTTTTTTTATTTTGTTAATATAAAAATATAACATTGAAAAATAAATGACAACAAAAAACAAGTCTTAAACTCAATTAATTGGGGATCTCTAGATGTATCAAATGATGCCAAATTGAAATCATTTGATTCATGTATCCCACCCCATTTAATTAGGTTTCAGGATTTTTTGTTGTTATGATATATTTTTCATTATTATGTTTTTATAGTAGTGAAATAACATGAAATGTAATAAAAATTACTTACTCCAATGTCATTGGTAGGGTCATTTACGAAACTATCATTGAGTTTCCTAGGCACTTTAAACTATATCCTTGTTCGACCAACAGAGTGACATAATTCATTAGCCTTTATAAAAAGAATAAAAAAATAGAAAAAACCTTTATTTATAATAAAATGATATAAATAATAATGAATAAAATGAAAACCAAATTTTTTCTTTTTCTCAAAAAACTATGAGATCCAACGATGTGAGGAATGACTTGTTTCTCATGATTCATAATATTTTTTAGATAATTCCTACAAAAAATAGAAAAATTAATAAAAATTATAATTTTATTATGTTTATGTTATTTAGAGACTATAAAATATTCAATTACCTCATGAGATTAATATATGTTAATAACAAAAATAGATTACATTCCTCATAACAAATTTTTTTAGGCACTTTCCCATACATTTTTCATGAGCTCATTTATGTTTCATTAAAATCATGCCATAATCTCTATTTAAATTATGTCTATTTCCTGCCCAAAGTTTTCAAATCCCATGGGTGTGAAATGGAGTTGGAGATAAAAAAATGAAAAATCATCTATAAATAAAAAACATAACACTTTATATGTATATTAAAAAAATGTACTCATGGATTTTAAATTAGTTATTAAGGAATATTAAATTAATATTACCTTTACTTGAGTATCAAATGAATCATTTTTCCAAACTATAGGAATATTCCTCCAAGATTTATAATTAATGGGAAATATCACCATCTCATAAACAAGATGCCCAAGAACATGCCCATAGATTTAGGAATCATCACCGATAGGAAACCCAAACTCATAAAATGGAATGATAATATTGAATTCCCTCAGCTCCTATACATCTATCATGTTCATATTTGTATATCTTTTATGGTTGTCTTTATTTGTTTGAAAAAGTAATTAAAAATTTAATAAAATATATAGTTTTTTTATACAATGAAATACAAACCAATAATGGTAACTTGTCAATATCCCTTTATATGGAGGGGTGCAAAACTATTCCATCATTGGAGGTGAATCAAGTGGTAGGATACCAACAATATCTGGGGAAACGGATGGATCAATAGCATTCTCAGTTACAATGGAATCACTCGGATCTACTGAAGTTGATGGTAGTGGTAGTGTGATCTGAGATGCCGATTGGATAGGATCTTTAATTTTTTTGTTCTCATCATTCCTAAAATTAAAATGGTTCAGATATATTAAAAGTATAAAAATTAAAAACTATAATATTTTTACAAAAAAAAGAAAAACCAGAACAATGTATATATGTACAAAACACTTATCAATGAGAAATTTTAATATATTTTCATTACCAAGTTATATATTCAATTATCTTTATCTCCATTATATTCATTTTTATCAACCTCTATTATGATGAGTGCTTCATTTTCACACCCTCTTGCAAGTTCTATTGTTTCAATATTGTTAGGAAAAAACTATACAATGTTTTGTGGTTAATGAGGTTTACTATCACAAAGTACCAATTGATATTAATCTCCCATATCATATAAGTCTCTCTACTTTAAGTGTACAAAAACCCTCCAACCTTCATATATTTCATCATCCCCATAATAAACCATATTCTCTTGTGAATCTAAGATAAATAGAGCATGCTCTACATGCCCACCAATATGGATCAAGCAAGAGAAGTTTATAGAATTAAAATGTAACAAATTTTTTATTATATCCCTATCTATGTT
Organism: Viscum album; assembly: GCA_963277665.1. Classification (NCBI taxonomy): domain Eukaryota; kingdom Viridiplantae; phylum Streptophyta; class Magnoliopsida; order Santalales; family Viscaceae; genus Viscum; species Viscum album. The sequence goes on from OY728142.1 coordinate 1,614,047,902, forward strand.
TACCCACTTGCATTTGAATAAGACAATTACAAAATGACCATGTTAGTTTAATTATAATATATCATTCAACTTTCCATAGTATCCCACATCTACAAGTGTCAATACACTACTATTTTGAGTTTTCAAGTATTCTTCATGATAAATTGTACGAAACCTAAAGCCATGAATATTGTAAGAATAAAATATCTTAGCCTTACTTAGAGGTCCTTGAGCCAAAAACTTTAAATCATTTAATATTTCAGCTCAATTATCAACATTCATTATCTATAAAAAGCATATAAGGTGTTAATTTTAACATAGAAAAAATAATTACACATCAATAATATAAATATGAGTATATAATTACATGATGGGTGACCCATTCTACAATCTCCTTATTAAAATCTTTTGTTAATTCCATATCATTTTGAGCTCGACCCCTTAGTCACCTCTTGGTTTTCAATCGCAATTCCTCAATAAATAGATCTGTAATAAGACTATTGAGTATCACATATCTATGTGCTTGTGACAACTCCAATTCAATTAGTGTAAAATTTGACCCCTTTCCAATTGGTTGTCCAATAGTTGGAAATATTGATGACTAGTTTTCAGAACGAGAATTAGTGGATATATTGTCAACACATCTAGCAGTATTGAATCTAGTCTCAATCCCATCCAAATACCTAGAACAAAAGGTCAAGCACTCTTTAGATATGTAACCTTTATAAATAAATCCTTATGGTTGAGATTTATTCCTCACATATGATTTTAAATGACCTAAGAACCTGATGAAAAAAATAATAAATATATTAAAAAAAGTTACCCAATGATTTGATAAAATTGAATTCACCAATGAAAATAAAAATAATATCCATGTACTTCTTAGTTGGATACATCCATCGATAGTGTACCAGTCCACCAAGTTTAGTTTATTCAACTAAATTAACATTCAAATGAATCACAAATGTGAAGAATGAATAGGGAAATAACATCTCCAAATAAAAAAGCATCAAAACAATTATTTATTGAAGTTTATCAAGATTAGTTTAATTTAGATTTTTTCCACAAAGCCCTCTTAAAAAGTTACAAAAACTCAAATAAAACCACATTTACCTTTTTAGTAAAATCATTATGCAATGAAAACGGAAACAAATTCTCCATCAGAATATGTGAGTCATGAATTTTCAATCCATGTAACTTTTGATTTTTTAAGTCAATGAATCTTGATATGTTACTTGAATATCCATCTGGAACTTTTAAATTATTTAAAGTTTGAAGGAACACATCTTTATCATGATTTTTCATTGTAAAAATATCCAAAGGATACTTGAAATTATCAATTTCTCACAAACCATTCTTTATATTCATTGACTCCAAATCCTTACAAGCATTAAGGCAATCCTTTGATTTACCCTGATCATTAAGCAATGTAAAACTTATATTTTCACTGACATTATTCTCAATATTCATTAAGTAAATATTATTATGTATCAAATTAAACTCCCAATAAGAAAGTTTAAAAAATATACTCTTTTAATTCCATTTTTGTGTTCCATCTGCTTTAGATACCGCACCTCGTACCCTTTCCCCCTTCTTTAAACAAATTATATTTTCCAAATTCTCCAGTGACATTCATTAATTGTCCCAAGATTTTTGAACTAGATAAAACCTTATATGGATTTATTAATTCAACATATCCATTGGATTGTGTCTTTTTAAACCTGAATTTATGATAAGCATCAAGAAAATGACGATGACGTATAAAACACTATTTTGCTACCATGAGGTAATAATTGAGGTTCAAAATCAAAATTCTAAACTGGACAAGACAAAATAGTATGAGTGTTCCAACCAGATAAATTTCCTAGTCATGGGAAGTCACTAATTTTACACATTAAAGAAACATGCATTTTAAATAGTTTTCTCATTGAAGCTTCATATGTTTCCATACCATCATCCCATAATTCTTGTAATTATTTAATTTTAGGTTGATGGTATACATCAATGTCATTTCCATAAACTTTTTTTCCAGAAAAATCATTGAAATAATGAAATAATTATTATTCATACACATCTATAAAGGTATATTATAAGGGATCAAAAAACCATCCAAATGCTATAATTAGTACTTAAAGTACCAAAAAGGTTAAAACCACCAAAAGACAATCCCAAACGCACATTCCTAGGATTCAAAGAAAAATATAGATATAAAAAATCAAACATCTTCCATGATGTTTAATCTTTTGGATGTCTCATCAATCCATCATTACTATCATGAGAATGACACTTCATGTCATATGTAGTCTTAAACGACAAGAATAATCTTTAGAAGTGTGGTTTTAGAGGAAAGTAACATAATAATTTTTCTTGAGTTTTCTTCTTATATTTATTCATGGGGTTGCATTGATTTATACTCTCATTATTGTTCACTCACTTCCATTTTCTTGTATGATATCTTATGCATTATTCTTCATCAGAATCTTCTCCCTAGTAAATCATGAAATCATTAGGGAATGCATGTATCTTTTTATAATCAAGTCCAAGATTTTTCATGACTTTATTCATCTCATATAATTATAAAGGGATATTAGATTCACTAAATGCATCACATGGATAGGCTCCACCTCTTCGATAACCCTAACCAGGAAGAAGACCGTGGCGGAGTAGAAGGATATGTGGATTAGGTTGATGGATATGGGGAAGTGCCAGACATAAATCTTGTAATCTAGGATGTACTTGTTGTAGATGATGATGGTGAAGCTGAGGAAAATCCATAGAGTGACATAGGATTAGGAGATGGTGATCTTCCCCACCACTCCACCATCGAGTGTTCCCCTATTACCCATTGCCGCTGAGTCCATCGAGGTGGAGGGTACGTGAGATCTGGAAGAGAAAGAGGTGGAGGAGAGTCAGAGATGGAGTAAACCAATTAAATCCATGGGATCCTTATTATAAACAGATAATTAGAAGTCATATAGGGAAGAATATAAAGACTAGTTTGGGGGGGGGGGGTGTTCTTGGTGCCAATGAGTTGTACCAGTCCTGGTCCTCATCATCCATGGATGTAGGAAATTTTTTGTTATCAAATAATTTTTGAATTTATTATTTTTAAAAATAAAATAATATGATATAGATTATAAATAATTAATAAAAAATAAATTAAATAGTTATTTAATTTTTTTATTAATATTATTTAAAATCTACTATATATATAAAATTTGGTTTTTCTCAAATACAGATGTCGTCCTGAGGTGATTTTTTCCCTCTAACTATTTTAGCCTTCTGACACTCCTACCTTACCAATATTCCCCTCCCACATATCCTAATTACCCATCTACCTCCCCTCCCAATTCCCCTCTCCACCTACACCTCCCTGTATTCCTCTCCACTTCATCCCAACATCCACCCCCCTGACACCCAATGATGAAGGTACTGTTGTTCGTAATTGGACCCTTCTTAATGTTAAAACCTATGGTGGGGAGAACCATCAGCTAGATGTTTAAAGAGATGATGATGTGACCATGTATCCAACTAAGAGAGATCTAGTATCATCATTTTTAGCGTTTCATTGGAAAATGAGCATTGGAATGAGTTTTTATGTCTTAAGTGTCATACGGTTAAGAATTTCTTTGAGGTGCGTTTGGTTTTTGGAAATGAAACATGACTATTTGAATGAGAATTCACAACCCTTGTAGGTCAGGTGATGTTTTTTTGTTCCCCAAGGATTCTCAAGGATAATAAGTTCAAATGTGGGGAGGTTGTAATGACCTGTGTATTAGAACCAGATGAAAATCCAAGGGAATTTGAAATTTTGTGTTTACTGGATAGGCCGTTCTTTGAACAGAGATTCAAAATGAAATTCTGAGAGTTAGAGCAATTCAAAATGTTGTTTTTAGACTTGGGTAAAGTTCTAAGGGTTCCCTTGGGTGTCTTGTTGAGTTTAGGTAGCACTGGGGACTAGAAATACAATGTTTGGAAGGTCTGTATAGGGTGCATAGTTTTTTTGAAACGGTGTGACCCTTAGTAGAAAACCATGTGGCTATAGAGGAGGAGTAAATGTGAGGAGCACGAGTTGTACATGGTTTACCCAGATCATGCACCTATACTGCATGGTTAGAGACACTTAGGTAGTATCTATACACTATTCATCACACAGTTGGCACACAATTTGGCTAACCATGTAGAACAAACCGTGTGAGGTGGGTTTCATAGACAGGGGATGCTGCAAGGTTGGGACACGATTTGGCCAGTCCATGAGGCCAAACAGTGTGACACCAGTTTAATGGTGAATTCCCAGTTTCATCCTTAATGAATTTTAAAACAACCCTCCTCCTTTTTTCTCCCATCTTCAGCATGGGGATCCTCCCTTCTCCCGGTAAAGCTCTCCTTCAATCCTAACATAGTATTTTTAAGAACTCCTTCATCAATTATCTGATTCGAGCACCATCGGTATCTATGGATCCACAAAAATAATCTCTCAATTCCCATTTAATATTTTGTTTTTTGATCTCTTATCGATATAGTTATCATGGTGAAAGATCATTTTCCCTATTTTAAGGGAGACTGTACGTTTCTTATATTTATTCCAAACCGAAGTAAATCACAGCTTGATATTGGACAAGTAGATCGTCCAAAGTACGAGGTAGGTGGTATATGAATTTTTCCTCAATTTTTCATTATTTCATAATTATCACAATTGCACCACACACCATCCTTTGTCATTCATTACCTTAAAATTGAGTTCTTCATTTTAAATTGGTACACACACCTAGTATTAATCCCATTAAGCCTTGTTATATAAATTGAGGATGTCGTCCTTGATCAAGGAAACCCCTTGGCTGTACCAGTGTGTTTTACCCTTTCTAATTAAATGAATAAATTCATGGAATGACTTATAAGCATTCAATTTGGACCAATAGTGGAATTCCCCCCTTGTAAGAAATTTTCTAATTAACCATAGAACTTACTAATTGCATTATTGAATCTTATAATGGGTTTTCCATGCATAATATCTTTATAAAATTCTTATTTTGATAAATTGAATTGTTATTCTTGAAAAAAATTCATAATTGTGATAAATGAATTTTTTATGAACAATGTCATGATTTTATAATAAAACCCCTCAAGTGAGGTGCACTATCTTCTAATCTAAAAAGTAGTGATTAGTTATTTAGACCATGCTTGGTCTATTGCTTTAGAGTTTTTTTTCTATGCCTTAATGATAGTGCTTGATAAGTGCAATGCTAGTACATGGCCACTTTTTTATTCTTAAATGGGTTTGAACTCCTATTTAATTGTTTGTTAAACCAAAACACCTCATAAGTTATTGGACCAAAATTTTAAATGATTAGTTATGTTTTATTAGATCAAGTGACATATATTAAATGGAATGGATTTTCATGATGGAATTCCTTCCTTAAATGATTCTAAATGTTTTAAATATGATGACTTGATTATATTGAGAGACATTATTCATGATGGTTTGCATGAATTAAAATAGTTAAATTGTTTAATGGAAATGAAATTGAATTGGGTGGCTTGACCACGCCTCTTTTTATAACTAAATAAACATAGTTTATGTGAATTGTTATAATTGTGATGCCCTTGGTTATAATGGGATTATTAAATGTAGAGCATGAGAGAAAATTCCTCATGGATCTGACTATTATTATATTTATAAATATGATTACGCCTTGATATAGGATGTGGAATGATGGTAAGGGTTCTGTTGAGCATGGTGGAAAATCACGCTCCCTTATATTGGGCATTGAGTCATGACGTCTCACACCAGTGATACTTGTAGGATGTTGGGATGAGGCTCCACACTCCCTATTTGGAGTGATGAAATGATGTCTCAATCACCATCCTGAGTGTCGTACATGATGTCTCATACTCTATTGGTATGTAGGGAATGTTCCCTTCGGCTTGATCTTATAGACTCGTTTAGACTGGTTATGGATGACTATGTTTTTCCCGATACATCCAACAACTAGTATTCCAGGTATATGGCCACTTATATCAGCACGTAATTGGTTTATATAGGTGAATGAAATATCTGACTATGATATATATATATATATATTATTACTATATATATAGTTCCTAATCATACATTCATTCCGACTGTGAGATGAAACAGGTAGAGTCGACCGGGTGTCTAGATTGAACCCGAGCTGACTGGTGTTTATTTATTGAACACTATTTGTAATTCAATTTTGTCTATTCATACTACCTACACACTGCCTTAGTTATTATTCATGGACTAGATTCCTTTATAGACACCATGGGTGGTAACCTACTAGAATTTATATGTCACACCCTGCTCGGGCTTCCATTGCACTAGGGTACTCGAGTAGATCTCTTGTTCATAGGACTATAGACTATTTCTTGTGTTATTTTGCTAGTACATAAGAGTTAGGAGCATAGAATTGAGATAGAGCTCGAGATTCTCATGGAGATCTCCCATGGGGAATTTTTTCTTTTTTTATTTACGTACTATACTATATCATGATTCCTATTTTATGTCTTCTGTTTTAGTTATGTATCATCATTAGGTCATGCATTCATTGTTGTATATTGTCATTGTCCATATTTTTTATTCACTTTATATTATTCTTACACTACTCTTTGTTTCATTTATTACAACTTCTATTATTGTTTGTTAATTTCTTTCTAATTATAAAAGTTTTCTACTCTAATATGAGGGTATAGTCTCCCCGCTATCACCTCTTTAGACCCTCGCTGCTAGTCGGTAACCTCTAACATACGAGGAGGAACGATTGAGGCCATGTGACCCATCAATCCAACAATCATCTTAGTGGTCATTCAGGTCCAAACATTACATCATACAATCATTTTCTATCTGTCATACACCAAAAAATGATTGGATTACATTAAAACGATATTAGAGGGAAACTTATGCTAATATCATTTGATATTTATCATACACCAATTCATATTAACGCAAGTTTCCCTTTGATTTTTTCTAGTCTAATATGATAATATGATTACACTGAAAAACTATTTGATTGTTTACATTATATTTTTCATGTTTGATTGTTATAGAGAAAGTATACCCCACTGAGGGAAACTCATAAATATAATATGTAGTGAAACTCATGAATATGTAAATATCAATTGAAATTTTAAAAAATTCAATGAAATCATTAAAGTATTTCAATGAATATCAATTCATATTCTATCATTATTCAGTACATTAATTATACATAATTTATTATATTATATTTTTCATGAAATGTTCAAAGAGGAAGAATAATTTGATTGTACTATTGGAATTTCCAGTGCACTTGTACAGTTCGAAGAAAATGGGATGTAACATACAATTGAACCACTAAAACATTCTTACAATATTTTCTGATTGATGTCTTTGATTCTATATTAGGATGATTTTATTATATTTTTTCAATGTAACTTATTTAACAGTATGATTAGTAATACTCTATCATGTTTCAATCCATTACATCCGAATAATTATTTATTAATAACTATTTTCTAGAATTCAATTTCATGTTGTATAAATTTCACTTGCATCTTGTATAAATTTTGTAATTTTACTATGATCACTGACTGTAAACATTTTATATAGCCTCACAAAACCCTACCATGATTCTGCAAAATTTCTATTCACTTCATACTTCTATTCCATCCCGTAGATCTTTCATTATGAATAGTAGTGTCCTCATCACCAAACCCTACCATGGATTCTTCATTCATTTAGATATTCTACCATATACATCACCATATAACCTTTAGTAAGTATATTTTTACTCCATATCACATTTAATTTTTTCTTTCATTCCAGTATTATCACTGAAACCATATGAAAATTCATTATCCCACCTTTAACTATCTTCCATTTCAGATTGGAGAAATTAGATCTGGTTCCATATAGGTATACTACTCTCTAAAAAGTGCATACTATGTCCAAGTCTCCTAAAACCATGATCACCATCTTAAAAGTATAGACTTTAAAAAAAAATAATATTCTTCTGATCGATTTCCCCATCATTATTACATTGTATTCATCACTGTGCTAATAACCTTTGATGTTTTTGTATACTAACTACTTTCTAATTTATATTTTTATCTTTCATTATTTTATTTACTTTCTAAATTGTTTTCATTAGTTATAACTTCTCAACATAATTTATGTGTTTCATCTTTGACATTGTTTTTTGTGAGATCACTCCAGGTATCTTTATATACCATACCCTATTACTTTTATAAAAATGGAATGAATTATGAGATATTTTTTATATTTATATTTTCACTAGAAGACAAGATGATGCACCTCAAAAAGCACTTCAGTTTGTTGACACTATTTTCTATGAACTGCCTATCCATAGGTATATTTATTTATATTTATATTCCATTTGTATATTTCTTTATTTTTTCATAATAAATTATATGCTAACAATTCTGAATATCATTATTTTGATAACATAATATACCTCCAAAGATGTCTTAGGTGCATTTCAATTACCCTCCAGTTTTGATGAAGAGAGATTACAATACAAATTAACAAGGTTGCAAAAGAAAAATTATGGCCATATTGGTATATACATAATTATCAATATTATACTTCATATATATATATATATATAAATCAATATATATATATATGTATATATATATACCAATATATATATATGTATATATATATATTAATTCTATTATTAAATGATAGGTATATGTACCATATCAATTTATTTACATTGAAATAATGAAGCAACACACATTATTTGAATGGATACTCTGTTATGTAATTATATCATCTTCCAATGTTATAATAAATCATCATTATCAAATATAATATTGCATGGATTGCTTATTTTTTTCATTTCAAAATGTATATTTGTTTCATTAAATATTTCACCTAACAAGTACCAGCTTCATTATGATATTATTAATTTACACAATCAAGAACTTTGAAATCTACACATCAGAAGATATACTTTGAGTATTTATACTATATTGAGAAATGTGAGTAAGGTGTTGTTAGAGAATATTTGAACAAATTATATTTATTTCATTTAGGTCAAAAATATTTTCCACATATATTGATAAATAAATTAATTACTTATATTTTTTGTATTTCTTTCACATTCATTAAATAACCCACCCTTCATCAAATAATTGACCCTCTTTTAGGATCGTTTAATTTTTACATTCCATTTCTTATATTGATTTTATTTTTATAATTTAATATTTAATGTTATTAGTAGTTTTGTAGGTTAATCATGGAAATTAAAATTGATCATATTTTAGGATTAACCTACATGGAAGAAGATATGTTTATATTTTATCTAACTCATGATATCGTATTCATATGGAAGAAGATTTTTAATGCTTAAATTTGACTCTCTTTTAGGATTAACCAACATGGAAGAAGATATGTTTAAATTTGAACCTGTTTTAGGATATCATGATACTGTATTCATCTGGAAGAATATTATCTAGGTATGTTTACATTTCTCTAACTCATGTTCCTTTTATCCAAATATGGTTCCCTAAACTGATTTCAATTCTATTATGATATGATATTTTTCTAGTTATGATATATTTTATTACTATATTATCATCTAGGGTGTTTTATAGAATTTTAACACAACCAATTTTTTTAGAATTAAAATAATTACATTGTCCTATGATTATTTTATAGATTGTTCCATTTCTTCAAAATAAAATCCTACAAATACTTTTACCATATCAGAAACTCCATATGCACCACTAAATCATTATGATATTGTAATGCTTGAATGATTCCTTATAATTTTTACAAATACAAACCTAAATTGATTATTATGTTAAAAGGAGCTTCATATATGTCCAAATTTGTATTCTTATTCTTTTTCCACCCACAATAAAAGGATCATATTCATATTTATTCTCTTGAATAAGTGAAAATGTTTTTTTCTTTAGAAATGATGTTTCAGTCTTATTTATATCTATTATGTTTAGTTCACCAAATTTCCTTTTCCCCTTTAAATATGGGGATATTCTAAAGCATGAACAAAATATTCATATTCATGAAATGATGTCTCAAAAACCACCACTTTATATTATTGATCCATATCACTATTGTAACAAAATGATTCTTCAAACAAAAATTCTAGGATAGTTTAATCAAACTCTGCACCATATTTAGGATATGAGTTTTTTTTAATTCAATGATCTGTATTTATATTCTATTTACATTCGTTGTGTTTTATACTATTTAAAAAAAAATATATTTCTGAATTAAATTTTAAATATGAATATGAAGATTTGATATTAAAAATGTCATCAACATGTGAGTGAGGATATAACAACCCCAGTTTAAGGTATTTCATTGTTTTATTATGTAGTTTCTTATTATAATAGGGTTTGGATTGGTTTCAGGAAGTTTTGTAGGGTTTATGGATGTTTTTTGGGGAGATCGGTTATGAAGAGGTTCATATTTTTTTACCGGTTCATATTTTTTTTCCAATTTATTCATATTATTTTTATAATGGTGCATCTTTTTTCTAGGTACATATTTTTTTTGTTCCTACAGGTAACTATTTTTTTTATGTTTTTCTTAGTAGTTCATATTTTTTTTATAATTGACTCCAATTAAATATGTAGGTTCATGTTTTCCCATTTTGTTTATATTTTTTACCCCCTTTTTGTTATCTTTATTTTTTTATTTTTTCATATAGGTTGATATTTTTTTAAAACAGGTTCATATTTATTCATATTTTTTCACATAGATTCATATTTATTAACAAACTAATAGGTTTTAATTTAATATATAAGATTATATTTTTTCATTATCATATTTAAATTTTTATTAACAATAATTTTTATATATGTTCATATTTGTTCGTTATTGTATGAAAAAGTTCATATTTGTTCATATTTGGTTGTTATTTATAGAAATTAGTTTATTATTTGTTTGTTACTAGAAATGAAATAAATAAAACTTTGTTAGAGGTGTAACCATAAACTTCATACACTAGGATGATTTCACTAAACAAATGAGATCTCTCTTGAATGAAAACACACCATCAAACACTATAATGATGCAACTAGTTTGTCAAAAAGGAATTAATATCATGTTATTGAAAATATAAATTTTCCATTTTTAATCAATAATATTATTAATATTATTAATTATTCAATTGGTTATTTTCCAAATAATATCCTACAAATTCTGTAACTATTATTACAAGCCTGTATGGGATGAAATTGATGTTCAATTTTAGCATTCCATTTGTGGAAACATCAAAATTTAGGTGATTTATTATCTATAACCATCATATATAAATTATGTGTAACCAATGTTGATATACTTGATTATTAATATTCTTTATATTCAGTTCTATTGTACAAACAAATTATATTTATAAACTATGTAATAATTGTTCATATATTTGTATAGTCATGATCTTCAATTTCAGTTGAACATCGCTATCATCTTCCTAACTTATTAATATGAAATCAAAATCACTTGTGAATGAATATTCGAATCCACTAATAATTAGTATCAATAATTAGATGAGACTTGAGACCAGTAGATGTTTAGAGGCAACTAGTATCTTAATGCAGTTTTCAATTCTTACAAAACATTAACAGTCTACAATTGTTTCTCCTTCCATTTTAACAGATCTTACTTTTTTGTAACATCTTTCAAACTATATCAAAAGTGATAACTGCTACAAGATGGTTAAGTCTTGACATAAGATTCCATTTCATGACTATAGAAATTGTTTCTATATAATTATTTCGATAATTCTTATTGATATATTGTACAAAAAAGTATGCATTTTATTTTTAAACTAAAAAAATTATATAGTTTATATTTATAAATTATTATTTTTAAAAATAAATTTTAATACCATCACAATGTAGCTTACATTTATACTGTATTTAGATTTTATTTCTATATGTAAATTTATTAATGACATCAATCTATAATTTTAAGTATACAAAAGTATGTTTTAATAATTGGAAACATACGTAGATGAAATATGCAAATGAAAATTTTAAAAAATGAAGAAATATGTATAATTTTTTATTTTTTATAAAATTACATCAATCTACAATGTACTATTATTAAATTTATTGTATTTTTTATAATTTTTTCTAGATTTAGTGAACCCATCACAATTATTTATCTCAGTTATATTGTTTCACTATACTACAAAAAATTAGTTATATAGTTTCATTATAAAAATATTTTTTTATCCATTAAAAAATATGTCGACCTACAAATGAGACTTCATGTTTTTATAGAAATAAAAAATTCTATTTATTCATTATACAATAAAAAATTTGCAATAGCGACCTTCAATCCTAAATGTGTTTTAATTTCCCAAAGCTTATAGTTATGAAATCATATAGTATTAACCTTCAATATTATAGTTATTCTAATTGATTTATTTTATTTTTTTTGAATTTATTTATTTATTTATTTATTTATTTATTTATTTTAACTACATCTAAATGTGATACACATTTTAATTTGATCTTTATATTTTTTAATTACTACAAATATATATGTTAATACTGTATGTATTGATAAAAATTTTAATTATTTTTTTATAAATTATTTTTTCCTTGTATTTTATTCCATTCCCCCTTGCATATAATTTTTTTCATTGCGTTTTCCTATATTTTTATTTCATTTTTTCACTTCATTTCTCCCAGTATATAATTTTTTCCACTTCATTTTCACCCACATTTCCTAATATATTTTACTCTATTTTATAATATTTCTATTTTTCACAAAATTTCCCTTAGTATGGTGTCATTAAGTGTATTTTTTTAAATAGAACAAATGCCACTTATCTAAAAGTTACTGGAGGTTAGTAAAATTTGTGCCATTATAAGGTATAATGATAAGTTTTTGATGGACTGTAAGATATTATTCCACGCACACACTAATCCTTTCTCAATTTAGTTGGTGGGATATAACTTCTCTCATTAAGTATGAAATATTTATGGGATAATTTTATAGATTTGAATATATCGAGACAAACTTTTTTGGCTTCTTTTGTACCTGATTGTCTTTATTCAAACATCTTTTAGATTGATCATAAAACTATAATATAAGAGGAATTTATATCATTCCATGTTCCATTAAATTTATTTATAATGAACCTATAAGATTCCATGCCTTTTAACTTTTGTATAATGATAGGTTTCTTTATAAGTTTCTGTCACAAACCAACCTGGGTCAACCCTGAACCGGTAACCCGATACGATATGTGACAAGGCCTGAAGGGCATTATTGATCCCTACGGGCTGGAAACTAGTTCTGGGAATAAAAAAAACTGTTGGGAATGATTTGGACCATAAATAAAATATAGAAAGATAAATATAAACTAAAAAAATAGATAAACATTAGTAGTGGAAATAAAAATAAAGTTACACAACTAAACATACCTTCAAGTGACCTCGTGGGTCACCACCAAACACAGAACCACGCTCTATCCAAGAGTGATCCAAAACTTGAGAAACCTAAAACTGAAAGGATATATTAAGCATGAGCACCGATATGCTTAGTAAGAGTTCCAATTAATAATAATTCCCTATGCCCTTACCTTTAAAGATAAACCCAAATCATGATCATTTGATATTAAGATATAATAAAATAATGTTTTTCATTTTTTAAAATTCAAGTAACAAATTTTTATTTTCAAGAAAAGTATTTATCTTCCAAAACATTTTCAAAATAGATTACAAGCATGCATTAACATTTCAAAATGAAAGGAAAGAAATTTAGATTAAAATACAGTTTTCAAAGAAGAGAGAAAAAGAATGAAACAACTAAAATGGAAATCACATTACAAGAACCATGGTAAATTGATAATCATCTAGTGTTAGTTGGGGACTTAGTATCTTCATAACTCAATAAAACATGGTATATCAACCATAACCTGCATCGTTCTTGTGCATGGGCCACTATAGAGGAGAAACATCCAAAATTCAAGTGGTCTCTAATTAACACAAATATTTAGTTAGTGTTGTAGTGTCAATCCTGCTAGAAAAAACTAGGAAAAACCACTTATGAGTCATCTAGAGTATTAGTCCTAGTCTTCCCACCTAGGTACCTAGGGTTACCCATGTTCTCTATTCCAATAGTGGTGATATTTTATCAAGAAAATATATGTGAATATATCACATTATTTATCCAAAAACCCATTTAACATCCCACCACCAATCTCCCTCCTTAAGTAAATTCTCCTCTTTAATAAAAAAAACATTACAAAAGACTCTAAACTAGGCACATATCACAAATCACACATTAAAACTTTCATCACATTTCTCAAACTAGAGGGAATGGCTCAAGAGGGGTTTTCCACTTTTGCAAACCATTCTCAAAGTTCCAAGCATACCTCATTAATTTACAAAGAATATTTTCATTTTATAAAATTCCATTTTCCCAATACTTTTAAGTTCCAAAACCATTTAAAGTTACAATTAAACAACCAAGGCACCCAAATTTTGAAAAAAATCAAGAAAAAATGCTCAAATCAAAGAAACTCATTGGAAATACTCATCACACACTAAAACCATTTAAGAAACCACTTTTAAAGATTTAACATTTAAAGCCAATTTAGAATTATAAATACATCACTATTACCAAACAAGGTCGAAGACATGTTTCAATATAAAACATACACTGGAATACTATATAAATTATGTAAAAAAATAAATAACTGTTTCTAAAACCACAACCAGATCACATAGCATGTAAATACTACATAAATATAAAATGTATTTTTTTTCAAAAATAATAAAGAAATTACGGATTTCAAATTAAAGGGGATAGACATAGGGAAACTTCCTAAAAGATTCCTCTTTTTGATGATGACCACTCGAACCAACCCTTCACACTTACACACACATGCATTTTAACACACACACACACACATATATAAATAACCCTAGATGCATTGAACATATTCTCATATCCATGAGGGAATATGTACAAAGAGGGAATATATATATATATATATATATATATATATATATTCCTTACTCTATGAATGTACATATAACCGTTCTTGATACCCGCAGCCCGAAACCTCATCAATGAGTCCCAACACACTCTAAAAAATTTTACCAACAACTCAAAACCCACAAAATCCCTAATTAGAATTAATCCACAATGAAAACTCAAAGAAAACTTACCTTAAACCATGTAGAATAAACTTCCCTTGATGGTGGTGGATAGAATCGGCCTCAATGGGGCCCGATGAAACCTAACTGATAAGAATCGATCAAAAGAAGAACCCCCAAACACATTATGGTTTGGCCATGGCGCACACAACACCTGAAAGAGAATAAAACCACAAAATAGAGGGAGAATAAGGGAGAGGGGTCTCACTAGAGAGATCCTCACATAAAATAGGGAGGAAAAGTGGCTGTTGGAGGAAGGGAGGCCCACTGGAGGGATTCGACTAGTGGGGGTTTCACGAGTGGGAGACGGAAGTGGGAGGGGTGTGCACTGTGTGGGGTAAGGGGGAGGGGTCTTTGAGGGTTTTATTAAAACCCTAATAATAATAATAATAATAATAATAATAATAAACTTAATACTAATAATAATAATAATATTCATAATAAGAAAAATAATAATATTATTAAGAAATATCCTTTTTATTTTATTTTATATTTTTTTTCTCATTTTATTTTTATTTTTATTTTATTTATTTTTAATACTGGGCAACCGCACGGTTCATGTGGATTTTACCAAACTATGTGATAACCATGCGCTAACCACTACCAAGGCTAGAAACACCTCACATGGTTACCTACATCCAAACTTATGGTTGATCAAATAGTGCTCAAATCGCCCCACTTGGCACTGCCCAGTTATAGATCCAAGCTTTACACTTGTCGCACAGTTTAATAAACCGTGAAAAAGCTGTGCACCATAACTCAGACCCATATGGGCACCCATACAAGCACTGTATGGTAACTCCTAACTCTGTTGGATAACCAAGCAATTGTAAAATGGCTTTCAAAAAATTAAAATTCAACCTACCAGCTACGAAAAATCAAAATAAAGACTAAAAATAATTGAAATAATTAAAATAATCAATACTCAAGGTCGGTGTGTGATATTTTCTCATTAACATTATTGCGGAAGTGTCCCTGATAGTGTACATTCTATTTTTAATATTAAGTAATATTGAAATCTATTGAATATTTTTTCATATTTAGGCTGCCAACATAAATCATTTTATGTTATTTATGGATGTATCATTGTTGCACATACTTTATGTAAATATTAGATATCAATTTGTCAATGGTAAGTGGAACATTGAATTTTATATACATTATTCTCATTATATACCAGTGATTTTTATCACTCGAGGTGGTTTTTATATCACTGCACACAATTATACATAAAAAAAAGGTCATACCACCTCAGGATGAACCTTCTTAGAAATGATCATCTTCAACCCCTGATGCACTATCTCATCACCTGGTCACAATTACCATACCCCTAAAGGAATCCTGAGATCTTTTAAACACCTATAATAAATCTATAACTTTAACCTCAATGTTATTCCCTGATTGGATCCTTAACCAATGAAAACTACTTCCATTCTCTCACCTCAAGCACTGGTGCACCAACGACCTGACACACCCTCAAATCATGTTAAAATCATCCTGACCTTGATGCCAACACCTAGAATATATCTATTAATTCATCAGAATCCTAAATATTGTATCTACTTTAAAACTAGATTAAATTAATTATATCAACTCACTGTAATTAAAATTACACATTGTACATCAAACAACTAGTCTCATCACACCCATGACCCTTCCAACACGAGGGTCATACCTCAATGGCCCATGATCCAACCATTACGTCACGTAATGTCTAAATGTAATAATTCCACTCATATTAATGTTCTAACATGAAACATTAACCACTATTCATTCCCATCTCATGGGAACATCACACTTGGAAATCCACCATAATTTCATCCATAACGAGGGTCACACCCCAACCAGCCAATGGTGTACTTCCCACTATATAGATTTAATTATATCTCTCCTTGAGTGAAACCTAAATAGGATCCATCATTGAATGCATGTGTCTCTCCTCCAGATCCATGAACACACATCCTATCAACATCTAACTAGGATCATCCCCTAGATTGACTATGACACTTTACCTAATCCATTTCCAATGAAAACCCTCACTAAAGGTGGAATTTCTCATTTATTCAAATCTCGAGCACCTAATACCGCAAGAATATCACCAAATCCATCGATCCTTTTCTTATACATGATTTCTCACTAACTTCCATTTCAAATGGTACCATGCATAAACAAAACCTAATATCTAAAACTTATCCAAATCCAATAGTGTACACTACCATATCACCATATCGTGTCAACC
Source organism: Viscum album (assembly GCA_963277665.1). NCBI lineage: Eukaryota > Viridiplantae > Streptophyta > Magnoliopsida > Santalales > Viscaceae > Viscum > Viscum album. The sequence continues at coordinate 1,614,065,288 of OY728142.1, forward strand.
GATTCATGATCCCATGAGTCTCACATCATTAAAACTAGTCTCACATGCCTAAAAACTAACTAGAATCCACTTACATGTCAATCACATCAATCTAAAAGTACCCTCAGTGATCCTCATCAAAATTGGGCACTTGACTTATTCCAAATTCCATCACATGAATTCCCACCAACCGATGTCATCTAAAAAGTATAATATTCTACCGTGATCTCACTACAACATTGAAAGTACATCCCAAATCAATAGGTCAAGGAATCCTACTGATCCATCCATTCTAAAATAATCCTTGATACCAAAATCACTAGCACTCAAGTTTTTTCCTCATGAAAAACCAAGACATTACCATGCCTATAACACACACCTGATAGTACATCCTATATATTAATATTATAACTAAATCATCTACCCATGCTTCCTATCTCTAAGGCTTAAAAAAATATGAGATAACCCTTCTTTTGGGATGTCCTTGTAGATAACTCCCAATATTAACCATATCACTTGGCTCACTAATATCCTGATTCATATATTAAGACACTAGGACCTCCTTCCTAACCATAAATCATATCTCACTAGTTTATAACTCATAGAAAACACCTATCTTATCCTACCTCAAATATCACACAACAACTCATGTTACAAATTGCCTACTCTAGGGTCCTCACACATCCATCTACATTAGGCATCACATTCCAAGTCATCAACCTACTCAACAAAACATGCATACGAGAATATCTCCTTTAGAATCACAATATCAGGATAATCCTAATTTGGATTCTATATATGGGAGTCACCTCCTCCATGATCACATTATCATATAGATACATATATTAAATGAAATCTCCCTACTGATATCTGCATTGAGAAAATCCATGGTTAGGTGATTCAGTTATTTATAATTCCACTGAGAATATATATGGGAAAATTCCATATAGATTATTGTTGACACTTTAAATAATCTAACCTATCTTCTAAATCTTATGAAGGGGTTCATCACAAGGCATAAAATTCTTATACTAACCTATTAGGGTCTCTATACATACCTTAGAAGAGGGACCACATATTCTTCATCACCATTACCAATATAAAATTCAAATGACTTGTTATTAGAATGAAAATACACTATAGTCTAGCTGAGTCAAATTCCACCACAAAGTTATATGGGAAAATTCTAGATAAGTTATTACTAAAACTTTAAACATCCGAACCATCCATCGTTAATGATAAAAATCATACAAAAAATGTATTTCATGTGAATACTATATGATGAAAATGTTGCATGAACACCCACCTCTTTCCAACAGGCCAAGAGTCAAAACCACATAAGTCATAAATCCCAAAAATCCAAGTGTATCATGATTAGTGAAATCAAGAAATTACAACATTAAAAACCAATAACATCAATCCCAATCCCCTTGTAACCTAAAATTTCCATTTTAAAAGGTGTTTTAGACACACCACTCCAAGTTATATCACAAGCCTCGACAAATTCATATATCACTTTTCTACCATTTCCATAATTAGTAATGAAAAAAACTCTAATACAGTCTATGATATCAATCAAATAAAAGCTATAATACCATGGGGAGACTATACCCCCATATCAGAGTGCATGGTAATATATAAAATAAAACAAACATCATCTATAAACATAAAACATCAATCATAGTACCTAAAATAAATAAATAAACAACAATGAAATATCAAATGAACATTCTGAAGCATACACTCATACAAACTCATGGACATGGTGGCATAAAACAATACCGATCACCCACCAATCCAATCACATATACATAGTAACTAATATAATAAAAAGACACATAATATATACTATTATCCCTAATCCTCACCTCATCCTAATATTTGATCCTGTCTAATCTATCCCACTATATCATACTACATTGCCCCCCCTGCCCAACCAGAACCTAAAAACAGTGAAGTCTGTTCAGGTAATCAAGTTCCGTGACTACCTGATAATGGTGTGAGTATAACTCATTAGGGAACCAGCAATGTGGTACCATGCATAATCAATAAATAAATGGTGTATGTGCATCTTACATGCTCAACTAAATGTTAAAAATACTACATAAGTGTAAATAAATGATCACCATAAATCCTTGGGTTCTAATATGATACCAAGATTGACTATACCTACTTTTACTAGTTTCAGAGTGTCTATGAGAATGTCACATGACCACAATAACCAATAATAAGCCCAAAAACCATATAGTAACATGAATAAACACCATATCCTTGGAAATATCCCATGGAATACCAATAACAATAGGAAAAAAGTTGACCCCTAGGAGGTAATCCTAGTAGATACCATAATCTTCAGGCATCTTCACCAATTCCTAGGGGGATGACCCTAGGAAATTCAATAGTAACATTAAACATACAACTAGTTCCTAGGGGGATAACCCTAATAAATCCTCAATATAATCATACATAACTCTAATCCCCATGAGGTAATCCTAGGTGATCAATATTCATCATGCATCATCGCCAAATCCTAGGAGATAATCCTAATCAACCCCATAAGTATTATTAGGAATAAAAATGATTCATAGGGGGATGAACCTAGTAAATCCTCAATATAAAGTATAACCACCAGGTCCAAAGAGTGTGTCCAAGGCATCTATAAGTATCAGGAATAACTGCTGACTCCTAAGGGTTGACCCTAGACAATCATAATATCAGACATGGTTTCCAAATATAAGGAGTGTATCTAAGGATTCTATAAGTGTCTTCAGAGGGTCGACCATCTACCCAAACCCATCTCACAAGTTCAAGTTTGACCTATCATGTGAAATACCTAACATCATCACAACCATATCAAGTTTACATAATCGATTTAGATTCTAAATTGAAACCATTAATCATCCCTACCAGTTTCCTATATATTCCCCTGCTAGGGTCAATTATCACTAGGTAATACACTAGGGTACCTATGTTATCATCAATAATGTACAAACTTCATGGGTTCCATTATCTCAAACAAATCTCTCAGTTCTAATCTCACCACTCATAGGGAACCATATCCCTTAACATAGTCATATACAATCAAAGGCCTCAATGGCCTCATAGGGTAAGACATATTGGCATCAACTAGAGATATGGCATAGAGAGAATCTCAATTCCCAAGTCATCATAGGTCAACCACTCACCCAACCTATCCATTAATCTCTATAAGGTATACCCACCAAGGTAACTCACCTCTAAAAGGGATAGGATCAATTTCCCCATGATCATATTAGTTAGACCGATGACTCTAAGTCACCTCAAAGTTCTATCATGGTATACTTGGCCCAATCACTATAATTAAAATTATCTCCTCTATAAGGAGTTATAAAAGGAACCTATAATAAGGCCCTATATGTTTATTTAATTCATTTAAATTCCCACACCTATGGGTCTATATATCAAAAGTCACATTAATATAATCAATGCCTCAACTATCAATGACTGAGACATACATCCTGAGAACATAGTCCATCATGGCCTTGACACCTTATGTATTTCATATATAAGAATTTATTCTTTAATCAAACAATTTATATAATTTAATAGGACTATCACCCTAAGTGGAGAGACCACACATATCACATAAAACATAAAACATGCATAATATCATAGAAAAAATGCACAAGGAACACCAACATTAATTATGAATCCATTAAAATTTTAAAATCATTATCATTCATACTCAATGAGACTCATACAAGTATATCTAGCCATTTCCTATCCAAATGAGTCCCAGTTTACCTCAACACACTGAAACTGTGAGAAAATTCATGTGAAAGGTCCATAATGTACACTCAACACTAACCCAAGAAAAATTGATAACAATTAGAACCAATAACATCCCCAAATTAAACTAATTTAAGACAGAACCATATAAAAATCTAAATGGTGATGTAACTCAATTTAAATATCATGCAATGACATGAATACATCATCTCAAGATTCCCTCTAGGTAATCTGAAAAAAATACCTATCTAAATTAGTCAATTCCACTATGATTAAGTGGAATTGGAATTGAAAACCTAGATAAAATTGAATAGAAATTATATTCTAGTGAAAATAATCAATAAAAAAGAAGGGAATAGAGAATAAACCTTGGATTCACCATTAAAATACACCAAAAACTACCCTCCTTAAAGGCGGTTCAAAGGAGAGGATAAAAACGTGGAGTGTTTGACCAAATATCCCTCTCCGAGTTCCATTTTACCCCTAATACTGAAGGGGAAATGACCTATAAATTATCAGTCCAACCCTTCTTAAAAAACACATAGGACACCATTCACAACATAACGACATAGTTCACAGTGTGAAACCGTGGAGTAAGAGATGTACTACCCATCCACTGAGCCCTATTCATGATGTGAACCATGGTTCACATTGGAAAATACTCAAGGTAGATGATTTTACCCCTTGACCATCCCCATTAATGTTATGAACCCCATGATAAAAGACAAAACTTGAGTACCCCTAGGAGGTTCTCAAGGAGGATAATTCCATATGTAAAAACCTCTTTATTTTTCTTTTAATGTATTTTCAATTTATTTTCTTTTATTTTTCTATACCCACCTTCCCTTATCCAAGTGACATGATAAATCCAGTATATTTTATGTACTATATATTTTTTGTGTTAATGGAATAACTCATCATAATTTCTCTTCCCCTCTCCTTTTATTCTAAAAATGAAAACATCATCCGTGAGGTGCTGATTTAATGCCTTTATGGACGATGTGTTTTTGTTTTTCAATTTTGTCTTCAGGACTTGTCATAAAACAATTTTTATAGTTAAAAAAGATTATAATATATTTATTACAACTTATTTAATGTTCTAAAACCATTGTATATATAAAAATTATTAATTAATAAACAAAATTAATTTTTAATGACAAAAAATTCACCAAAACAATCTAATGTTCATCACTAATGTTTTATCTAATGATTCATCCACAACCCAAATAACCAAATGAATTATATAAACATTTAATAATATTGAATATCCTTAATAACATATAATTTCAATTATGGAAAACTATTCTCATTTTACATGATTTTACAAGCATGTATACAAGTAAACTGATCATGAAAACCAAGCAAACAAACACTCCTAAATGAGAAAATTGTATCTTATAACTCATAAAAAATACCATAAATGAACTTAATAAAAATATAATAAATAAAATAGATTTATAAATGGTTCAAAATTAATTAATTAATGTATTTAATTTGATTATCCTAGACATTAAGATAAAGTGCAGATCAGTTCCAGACATAAGTTAAGGGATCCTTTCCGAACCTCCATTTTTTCCTTCGAGTTACACTTTCTCTCTAATCAACCCAATGTATATATTATTTATTTTTATATAATTATTCTATATTATACATATATTTTTCAAAACCATGTATCTAGATCATTTAATTCTTTTTTTAGGGATATAATGTTTTAAAATGGTTCCCTTATCAATTCTTCCCAATAAGCAAGCCCGATTAAAGGGAACTTCCCGATTTATTACCCATTTTCAAGTTCTCTCCATAATATATTTTAAGACAAAATTATTTTTATAAAATAACTAATTTTATCATGAAAAACCATCTTGGTTCATTTCTAGTTTTATACAAACAATTTTTCCTTTTCCATTGTAAAGAATATTTAATATTTTCTTTAAACTGCATTAAAAGGTTTTATTTCTAAAGTTTCTTAAACACTATTTTACATGTTTTCAATTCATTTTGACATATATTATCATGATATATGCCTATTTTTACTTATGAATGTCCATGTATAATTTAAATCCATTCCTACATGGACACCATTATTATATTCCCTTTTGTTAGGCCTTTTGACATGATTATGATACCCAATTCTTTATATGGGTAACCCTTATGTTTATGTTTGATTCCTTATGTATGATTATTTATGTGGAAAACATATTAATGAACATTTTATGATTGGTGTTATCATATGGCACTTCAATTTATTGGGAAATGTTTAGTCTCATGATACATTATGTTGGGACAGGGGGTGAACTTGATTCCTTTATGGGACTTTGTCCTCCATGTGTAATGGTCTTGGCAGTTAGACTTGACTCATGATTATTTCATGTTTTATATTGTTTCCACATTCCTATGATTCCATTATTACATATTTCCATGTCTATATTTTATTCTTCCTTATGTTTATTCATGTTCCATGCCTTTTCATGTTATCATGTTATGCCTTCTAACCAATGTGTTTTTATTTATTCATATGTTTATACCCTTACTGGGATTTTTAGATTATCCCTTTTTCCCATGTATTACATAAGTTATCCTATGAATATGTAAGAGCTCAATGAAATTTAGGACCTCTTTATGGATGATTAAAATAAATATGTTTTATTTTTTTTCCAAGCTTTTAGTTTTATGTACCTAATCACACAAAGAAACTAGACTTTATGATCCTTGGATTCTAATTTATAGTTAATTATGATTAAAATCATGTAATAATAAGTGAAAATTATAGGGTCTATATAATCCATCTACTATTTCTATGCTTCTACAAGACTAAAAAGTGATTGGAATTTATTTTTTAGAGGGGACTGACTGGTCTGCATTTGGAGTATACATGGCCAAGTCATGGGATTGGCTGGTCAGGGGAATTGAATAACGAAGTTCATTGAATCCTAGTTACATTGAGTAATCTATAATTGTGAGGATATTAATTAACACATACTTACATTTTTAGTAGCCTTATGGGTCATCTGGGAATCCAAAAATAAAGTGAGGGAAGGAAAATGATACTCAATTCTATTTATCCAAATTCAAATGAAATCCTTGTTGGTGGAACTCATCAATCTCATTACGAATGGGGGGTCCTCAGTTTTTTGAGGAATTTTTCCCAAGGGTGGTTTTGAATGATAAAATTAAGAGAAATTAAAAAACAAGGGTCATGGTTTATCTATAAATCACCAAGAATAGGGCTAAATCTAAATATTTATGGATCCTTCTTGAATGAAGTTATTAGAGAGGGTGGCCTTGTGCAAGATAACAGAGGCTCAATAATTTTGGTTTTAGTTTTATATTTTGCATTCAACTTGATGGGATCAGAAGTGAGGACTATGGTTACTGGTTTCACCATGTAAAGACTCTTTAATATTAGCACTGTATAGGTGGAATCAGATTCCAAATTGCTGGTTAAGTTTATTTTGGGGGAAAATATCTCTTCATGGGAGTTAGATTATTTAATATGAAAGTACAGGATAATCACTGATGGGGGAATCAAGATGGGTCACACATAGATGGGAGGAAACTTTGCAACATATTATTTCAAAAGAAAATGGGACCTTATCAAAATTACCATTCTTTATTTTTCTACTGGATCCCTAATGATGGATTTTAAGATCATTTTAAGGGGATATACCCTTAGTCTTAATCACTTTTGACCCCATTATATTTTAAATTCTTCCTATTAATAATATAATGATAAATTTCACATAGTCACTATTCTAGGTCATCCGTACCATTCAACATATTCTTGAAAATACTTAAAGAAAAATTATTACAAAAAAATACTCATACAATTTGTTATTATTACAATAAAAATACCTTTGATGAAAATACATATATAACATAATTCCAAAATACCAATATATAAACACTTCAATCCTTTCACATCAATAATTGACACAACAAAATTCCTTCCTTGGTATAGTAGTTAACTGTTATAATAGAGAATTAACTTGGATAATACTAAAGCACACCACATATAAGTCATCAAATTCCTTATAAATTTATTCCACTATGACCTTATTTTCCATACATAAACCATTTTATTATTCCTAGAAGACATTATCTTGGGAGTATCTTTCCACATTTCTAATAGGAAGAAAATCGATAATTCTTTTCCTTATGTTCTCCAGCACCTGAGCTCTTAGTGGACTCCATTCTTCTCTTATTTGGAGATTCAAAGAGTTGGTTAAGGTATGAGTTATTAATCATATATTATGATAAATAATTATGTATAATAAAAAAATATTTCACTTCAGTTTCCATCAGATTTTGTTTCTTATAATCACCACATTTTCCATCATATTCATCATTAACATGACTCATACTAGTTATATCCATTGACTAAAACCAAAAAACATTTTTTAGAAAAAATAATCATAATCATGAATAATAATTTAAAAAATTTCAATATCATGAAACTTTATTTAGAATCTATGACATCATATATTTAACTGAGGTTATCCATGACTATCATATAATCAATCCCTTCATAATGGCTCATAAATAAAATGTGAATTAACCATATGAAATCCCGTGAGAGTTTCAAAATAGGTGTGCATTAATGGAACACTAATTGTGCAAAAAATTGATATCCAATAGGTAATTCGTCTGACTCTTTTCAAGATTATTACCCCTAGATTAATCTCTACCAAATACATATCAACTTGTAGTATCAAGAAAAATACATGTTTCTTGGAAAGACACATAATTAGATTCCTTAAAAAAAATTTATCATATTATTATAAACTTATTAATATCCTTAGGGTTTTAAAATAATTTATCTTATTTTAATATCAAAATATTGACTATACCCTTCTCTCGTACCAACTATAGAGACCCAAAATTTTCAGACATTAATTTTACTTCTTATTTAATGAATATTCATTACATAACATTATGATCCATGATATAAAGGTAAATGTTTAGTGTCTTTGGTAACATGGATACATAAAAAATTAGTTTATAAAAGATCTAAATTGTCACCCACTAAGTTATTCACAACTATAACCCTTTTTAGACACATCAGACATAAAATTTTTCATCATATCCTAGGTAAGATAAAACATAATAAAGAGTTAACTCATATGATTAGTAGGGGTAAATAAGGGAGATATCAATGATCATTTAAACATAAATTGAACGTAATAGTTAGGATAACACTATCTTAACATATTGAAAACATACTCATCAATTCATAGACCATAAAAATGAGTCATGACATAAATTGTGGCAATTTATAAGACATGAAGTAGAAAGGGATCAAAGAACACTATCCTTTAGAACATAAAATTGACATAAGATCATGTTAGGAATGATTGGAATAAATTGTTTCATATTGATAATAATTGAAATATTATATAAAGTATACCAAAAATGACATTCATAATATTTAAGGATTTGTATAAACACTAGTGTACCTGTTTCGAGCTTGGGATAACCTCCCTTGAACCCTCATTCGGGCTTGGAATAACCTCCTATGTATAATTTGATATCATCAGACATTAATCTTTACCCAATGAATTGGAAGGATATGAAATTATAGGCCCACTAATCAAATAATCATAAATCCATTTATATGTATGACGCATGATCATAAAAACATTCATCATAACTAAGACCAAGGAAAAACGGGTTTCATTGATATTTCAATATCATAACCATAAACCATCAGGATAAAGAATAAATATGGTATCATTGGATCATATACCTAGTAAAGAAAATGTAACATCAAAAGATGTTATCAAATAAAAAAAATTCCTTTAAAAATCAATGGAATATTTGTTAAGGAAAAGACCCTTTTCATTTTAAAATCATTTATTAAAATCTAATTTTTTTCCAAATATTAAGGAAATAATTTACATTTAAAATAACCTTATAAATTTTTAAATGAATCTTTAAATAATTTAGTGATATTGATAGTGATAAATTAAATTCATGTCATGTATATTTAAAACCAATATTCCTTTCCCATTTTTGGTAAAAAGTAAAAAATACATCTTTTGGAAGATGACAAGATGATTAATTTTACACTATTTTGTAAAATGTAAAATATGTGTAAAAATCAAATTAAAAAAATCATATAAGAATATTATAAACATTCTTGTTTTTTTAGAAAACATTGATATATAATTAAAATAATTTTCGGTCAAAGAGGGGAATAAAGTCAGTTTTCCTTAAGAAAAAGTTATGTTTGTCTCTTGAGTACATAAAGAGAGGAAAAAAATTGGAAAAAAATTATTCCAGATAAATAACCAGAGTAGAATAAAATTCCTGAGATTATTGTGAGAAAGGTAATGAAATTTCATTATCATAAACTTAATCATAAACAATTATGATAAACAATAAGATTGTAACCTAATTTATTACGTCAAGTTTGAATTTCTTTAAAGGTTATATAACCTCCCCTTTAATAAATATAGATTAATTAAAACTAAAATAAAAGTTATATAAATACTTATAATATCATATATGATCCACTTATAACATTTAAACACCAATTTATTAATAATTCCTTGTTAAAATCATCATTTTTGGGTGTTAACTGTTTGATTTTTTCTGAGAATTTCTTTTTAGTAATTCTAGTCCTTAAAATAATGGTTACATCATCCCCATAATGTTATTTATGATATAAATATAATATATATTTATTATATACATATTTATAATCATCCAAAAAATTTAGAGAAAGAAAACGACTTACACCGTTCATGGAAACGGTAGGCCATACGTATGCATAAACACTATTTTCACTTTTTAGAAGAAGAATATAATGAAATGTAAATAATAATTCACACATATAGAATAATTATTATCTCATATATATCATATATATTCATTAAATCTATCCTTATTACAATCCATGTAAATAAGAACTAAAAAAATCACATCGCTTCATAGATGTGGTAGTCCACACGTACACACGAGTGACATTATCATTTTCATATAGATTGGAAGGTAAGAAGGTAGACATGATAATAATATTAAATAATAATAATAATTTAATAAATATCATATATAAATATAAAACCCATCAAAATACCCATCTAGTAAATATAGTGATGAAAAATGAATTGTGTCTCTACATGGAGGTGGTGGTCCACACACACACACAAGTGATAATTTCACTTCCCTTTTGATGTAAAATATGGTTGATAATTGTAACAGACTATTATAGACCATGATCATGATATTATCTTCTTTGTGGCTATCCCACATGGTTTTTCTTTCCTTATGATCTGAACCTTATGCACCCCCTAGGAAAAGGCCTCATAACAGGAGAGGTATCCACACCACCTTATAAAGGGGTGCTTCGTGATCATCCTCCTTCGATGTGTGATTGAAATAATCATACACATAGAAGGGCCCAAAATAATCACTGAAACATCAAATGAACATTGGCTCTGATACAATTTGTAACGGCCTGGTCCATCCCATGATCATGATATTGTTCACTTTGGACCTAGCTCGTACGATTTTAATTTACCTTGGATATGGTCCTCTAGAATCCCCCAGGAAAAGGACTCATGATGGGAGAGGTATCTAGAGCACCTTATAAAGGGGTAATTCATGATAATTCTCCTTTGATGTGGGATTTCCATAATCATCCTGATCTGAGTGCGACACAACAGTGCCTCGAGCCAGTCGGTCACATGAACTCAAGTGCAGCTCCTCGTTTTCTAGAAGCTACCGACTAGCAGTGAGGGTATGATAAGTTTATCAGGGGGAGACTATACCCTCTTTTATTAGAGTAATACACTAGAAGAAATAAATAAATAATATAGTAAGAATATATAACCAGAAAAATACCAATATCTTATAATAATAAAAATCATGAAATACAATATCCAACAGAAGCGGAAAACATGTAATGATATTGTAAGTGTCAATTTTCTGAAATGAAAACTGAAAATAAATACTCTGATGAATCCCAAGAGGGTCCCAAACCACATCCGATTCCCTCAACCAAGATCCATCCCCAAATAATCCATCTAACCCAGGGACTTTTCCCTTAGCCTATACTACAATATTAAAATATATTTGGGTACCAATCTGGAAACCTGAGTAGGGTGTGAGTACAACTTAGCAAGCCACCACCAATGGTGTCTAAAAAAAATATAGTGAATAGCAAGTGTATTTAGTTGTATAAATAAATAAATACAATTCATAATTAAATAGTTATAACATTATCAATTAATATTTATTAAAACACATAGACTACTAGGTTCCAAGGAAACCCGTACCTCAATACCTACTTCATCCCGTGCCGGGTCTGAACCGTGTTATATATTCAATTCATATTTCATTATTACGTCCAATTAGAACCAATTTACAGTTTCAATGTTTTTGGGTTTTGAACACCATGTCTAACACCCCATTTATCAATTATGCATATATAATATGGGCATAAAACATCATGTCTAGGATCCCATTTATCAACCATACATATCTATATCATTAGCATAGATCATCATGTCTAGTACCCCATTTAGAAACCATGCATATCTATATCATTTTCATAGATCATCATGTCTATCACCACATTTATCACTCATGCATATCTATATCATTGGTGTAGATTATCATGTCTGGAACCCCATTTATCAATCATGAATATTTGTATCATTGGCATAGATCATCATGTCTAGCACCTCATTTATCAATTATGAATATCTATATCCTAATATATCACAATATCACATGTATATGATTATCACATGTTTTCACATTGTCACATCAACCAAGATTAAATAACATTAACCGCCTTATCAAAATTAACCAATACAACTTCCATTAATTAATTCCTAAATTAATCAATTCAATTCCATTAATTAATTCGAAAAATAATTAATAATATGATTTTCATTTAACTAATTCAATAATTAATTAACCATATATTTCCCATTAATTAATTTACAAATTAATTAATCACAACTCTTCCGCTAATCAATTCAATAATTAATTAACCTTTTCACAAACTCAACATCTAATAATTAATTCACTAATTAATTATTCTCAATTTACAATTCAACAATCCAATAATTAACTCAAAAATTAATTATCCCCATTCCACAATCTCCCTTATTCAATAAAATCCCTATTTCCTTAATTAATTAACTGACCACATTAATTAATTCAATTTTAAATTCCAAACACTAAAATAAATATAGAAATTATACAATCAAATACACATAATTGATAATAAGACTATGATATTTTTATAATAGACCACATACCTCGATTCTTTGATGAATGATTTCCTAATGGAAATCACCAAAATTGGGGAAAAAATGATGTATATTGGGATCCAAATCTAAAACCCTAAATTAAGATTAACCAAAATAAGATCTCTTAATTCTAGATCTAGATCCACAAGACTAAATTTATATTCACCAAATCTAGATTTAGATCTAGAAAAAACAAAAGATAAATTCCTACTAAAATAATGAGATAAGGAAGGAGGATGAATGAAAAAACAATGAGATATGATCAAATTATTGTTATAGGATAAAATATTCGATCTGGGCTTTGAATTGAAAATAACGAAGGTTTAACGACCTTATAATCCCATCAGAAATCTCTAAAATTGTCCAAAATTGTAAGGGTTTGAGTTTGGGTAAAAAAGGGTGAGTTTTTGGGGTTTTAGGGAACAAAAAAATTATATTCAGGCCAATTTAATTTTTTTGCATGGTTTCCTAGGCAGTGGCACACAATTTTCCCTAACCATGCACCAATCGTGCACATATTATTTTAAGGGTGCACAATTTCTCTTTTTAGGGTGAACAATTTGACAAACCCTACCATAGCCATGCAAACCCCCATTATCCAGGGTTCCATGGTTTCCTGGCTTGGGGCACATGGTTTTATCTAATCATGTTCCAACTGTGCACATCCCCTTTTTCTTCCATTTTTCTCAATTTCTACCCAACCAAACCCCAAAGTAAAACTCAAATGAAAAGTACTCAATCAGAGGAAAACATGTACCTAAAATCTCATCCGATTCAACTCCTAAAAAGGTCAGTATCTTATAATAATGTATTTTAATGACCATAATATCATTTAATTATATTTTATGTACTTAATTTATTATTTTATGATGAAAAAAACTTTTTTTAGGTGGTAGAAGAAGAAATAAATTGGAAGAGGTCAGGTAAGGCGATTACCTTCTTTAGGAGACCACCTTTGATCCTTTATTAAGACCAAAAGAATGTTCATTTAAGAAGAATAAAACAATAATATTGTGTCTATTAATGTTTATTATAGAATTTTATAGGTTTTTTTGAGGTAGATGGCTCAAAATGGTGTAAAGAAAAGGTAGAAGGGGTGTCTTTTTATATGGGAGGAAAATGAAACACTTGGAATTATTAAAAATATTAAAATATTATTAAGTAATTCTTAAGAAAAATGATTCAAAATGGATAGTTATTTGATTAAAAATAGAAAAATTTCTAAATATAATTATCCAATAATTTTTTGGAAGGCTTTGGTGACATTTTAAACCATATATTTTGATTTAGCGTCTTTGTTAACTGATGTTAACCATAATTGCAGTAACAACTTTTCCAATCTTAAAGGATTATAATTTTATATATAAGTTAAAAATTATATCATAATGGCCAAGTGGTGAAATTTTTAACCATTTATCATCCTAGTTTTCTCTTTCATGTTTATTATGATTTTTAAATAATTTAATAAAATATTATTTAACATAAAATATCAGTAATGTTATATTTTAAACTATTCATTTAATTTGACTGCAAGGACATGAAGATAGTAATGTATTTAAAATATAGAACATTAATTCATTCCTAACATGTTATATTTATCTAAAAATTTCTTTTTAAATAATAATTCACCCAAATTATATTACTTTTAATATTTTAAAGATCATTTATTTTATTTTTATATCAATTGAATAAATACTATGTATGCATTGCGTAAGTATTTAAGGTAATCATCTAAACAAAAAAAATTATAAATAAATTACCATAAAATTAAAAATTATTTCTTCTATAAAGTAAATATTTCAATCCCATATTATTATCTTTTTATCCTGATGTAAAATTGTTAGAATTTTTAAATTAAAGATAGTGACATTTTAGAATTTCCTTTACTTAAAATAATATAAATTTAATTATCAAGGGAAAAGGGGAAAAATTGATATACTATAATTTGGGATGTTTATGGTTGAATTTATTTCATAAAATTAAATAAAGGAAAGTATTGGGATTCTTTTTTGAAATCATCTCATGGTTTTAGCTATGTTTTTACCCATTTTACCCTTTCTGAGGTGACACATATTTACCATGATTTTTGTTCATAATAACAAAAAATAAAAGTTACCTACATAACAAATTTAAACCTATAGATTCAAAATTTTGAATCCATTTTTCAATACTCAATCTCTGCAAGTGATAGAAATCAATTTTAATATAAATTCACAAAATGCGATGAAAAATTGTTTTTATGAAAATGTGTTTTTAAGCGTGAAAATTAACTTATATAAAAATCATGAATATTATCGATTCAAATGGAAATAATTATATTATTATAATTAAAATGGATCATATTTAACTTTTATACAAAATTATAAATATAATGTTAACTTTAAATTACATTATTTAATGAAAATAAATGACAGTATTTGAAAAATATCTATTATTCACTATTTACTGAAATATCAATCATTTTTGAAAAATTTCTAAATTTCATCATAAGTTAGTTTTGAAAATATGGATTCAAAAACCATTTCATTTTTATAAAATTAAATTTATAAAATAGATATAAATTAATTATAATATTCACACACAAAATTTAATAAAAACTATTTTTGAAGAAAATATATTTTTGAGGCATAAAACAACTTTACCAATTTTTTTACTTATAAATTATGTAATAAATAAAATATTTAAATTTAGTAAAAAATTATCTTTATATTTCACAATATTGTTAATCCTAAATGTAGAAATAAATTTAATATATATGTTATAATATATCACATTTCATTTTAAGCTCAGTGTTGTATGTCAAGTAATCCATTGAACAAATACAATTTATTTAAAGTGAAATATATTCTAAAATATAGTTTCTTTTACAAATCAGTAGGTACTAACATGATTGATACCAGACCTAGATTATAGGATCACTCTCTCTAGGCCCCCTTAGAAAAACTGAAACATCCCTTTTGACCCCCCTTTTGGGTTATCAAGTACAAAGTCTATCCCTTGGTGGGAGTAACTTTTATTGGGGAATTAGTGGCCTATACACACTATGATAGCACAATACACATACTTATATTAGAAATATCTACATAGGGATCCCATGATATCCAAAAAAAAGAGGCTAGAAAACAAGTGATTCACAAGATCATTACATATACCAATATTTTATACAAAATCAATAAACCACATCTCACCTAAAAAACCTCATATGAAATAGACGCTTTAACATATATTCATAATAATAAAAAAATAAAACATCCCCTCTGGGCCATAATCCATAATGCACATAATATAAACAAAGGGGATCAATAATGTGGGTAACCACAATTTAAAATTGACTCATTTTCATAAGATCTAAATATAACTTTTAAAAAATGTTTGGAATTAAAATCAAAATAAACATAATTTGAAATAAAACCATTTAAAAATTATTTTAGAAACACTATGAAAACCACACATTCCTTTGAAAACGTTTAAAAATGAAATAGTGACCCATCTATCTCAAAAAAGGAACCATTCCTTCTATTTAAAAAATATATTTAAAATCACCCAATATTACCTTTAAAAATGAAACTGGTTTCAAACACCCTTGTAAAACATTCAAATTACCTTGAAAGTTCCATTCATGGATTTTTAAAAACACTTGAAATATGGAAAATCTATGCTAATAATTGAAACCATTTGAAAACCACTTCAAACCCCTCACACGTAATGTATATTTTTATAATTTTGAATGAAAATAATTATAAAACACTTAATAATATAATTGAATAATATATAATGTAATTATATAAAAACACCTACCTTGATCTTAGTGTAAATAAGCCACAACATGTCCCCTTTAATGATGAATGTACAACCAATATAGAATACAAACTAATAAAGAACTAAATGTATGAATCCCCACGACTATAACATACCCACACCATAAAATAAACCCACAAAATTATTGGGGTTCACAAAAGAAATGAAATATTTTGGAAAATGAAAAAGGAAGTAGAGAATAAGGATAAAAAAGGAATTCACCTATAAGGACCACTTGAAATTGATAAATAAGGGATAAGAAACCAAGGGAGAAGAAGAAGGATAAGGAAGTAGGATATCCAAGGGCCCTCCTTAGTTTTGAATGCACGAAATAGAGGGAATGAAAGAGTCCAAAAACCCCTAACAAGTGATATGGGAAATGTGGAAAAACAAAAAAAAAATCACATGTTTGAAGGACAACACGACTAGAACCATGGATTTCCCTATTCCAAGGTGCACCCCTAGGTGTCCCCCTAAGGACCCATAACATGCCAATGACCAAGTAAGAGACAATTTCCCATAACTATTTTATCATCCATCATGGCCAACACAACACCATGGTGTTACTGGCTATTTCCTATAGGGGAAACCCCCAATTGAAATTCCTAGAGAAACAGCCAGTCTGAGAATTTAACACCTTTATATTTTTAATAGGGAAGCACCCATGACCAAAATTCCAAAAAAATGATCATACTATGTATTTCACCCCTCTAAATGAACCCCATGGAACAAACTCGACTTGTGGAATGGAGAACCCTAATTATGAAGGGTTGCCTTCCCAATCCCCACTGGACACTCTAACATCGACTTTTATGTTTTATCATAGAACCAAGGGAATTGAGAACCTAGGTACAAATGATATAACCTATACCTTACATGGTGAAAAAGAACCCTTCTAACTGACATCTATGTAACAACCCATACCCACTATGTCATGAACTTCATCCATAACACATACACACAATCACACACATCACCCACCATGGAGTAGACACCACTACATGATATAATATCCCCTCACTTAAAAAAATTCACAATGGAAAGGGGACAACTATAATGTGGTCATTTAGGGCTATAAGATGGCCTATTATAGACCCAACCTTCAACTCCCTAAAACTTTCCAAAACACCCAAAAAACCTCAATGATACCTAAAAACATAAAAACAACTTAAAATTAATTAAATTAATACCAAAATGACATTGGGTATCACATTTTTTTTCCAATATTCCACTTTAACCCCCATAAATTCATTGATAAAGGTATACCGAATAAAATTACAAAAACAAAATACTCATATAAGTTATGGGAGGGTAGGGAAAAACTAAAGATTACTACTATAAAGAGGAAAAACCAAAAAATATCCAATGCCTCAAAAACCGAAATACAAATCCTTATGAATCAACAAAAAATAGCCTTGGGTGAAAACCAAAACACAACCATCAAACATAATGATTTTTGAAGATAAAGGCATAGTATAAGTCTTCCCACAATTTAGAGTTCTTATAAAATGGAAAAAATATGGAAACACATGAAATAATGAACATTAAAAAAAGAAACTATGTTTCCACTAATCAAAAAAGGGAATGATACAAATTCCACCAACCATAAAAAACCACAATACAACCAGATGAAAGAATCATAAGAGAGAACAACCTTAAAAAACATCTAAAATGTCACCATAGAAGAACACTAATACAAAAAATTCTATAAAAACAAGATTAACACAACAAACATGATCATACCTCAATAATAAATATCAAGGTTCTAACCTTGGGTAAAAAAATTAATTAGGGAGTAACTTTGTGATAAAATTATTGAACACTGACTCAAGGTGATTTCAATAGAAAGTACCAATCTGGTATAACTAACAATCTAACCGAAAACCAACCATTTATCGCCATTACCCAAACATGTACCCAATAATTCCCTATACTCAAGACATCAAATAAGTATCATCCCATTGACCACACCACGGTCAAAAAACAATGAACATCATTTATCAATGAGGCATGAACAAACCAAAACAATAACCACTAATATGAGAGAAATAAAAAAGCAAAACCAAAGGATATAATGAACAACAGTCACCTTAAAACCTTAACTAGTCTAAGGTACTTAAGAAGAATCCCAAAACAGATCTTCACCCAAATTTGGAATGCATCCCAAAATTTTATCCCATATAATTTCCTTAAAAAACTATCTACAGTGACATGAGAGGCCCCCTACAACAATCTATAAGAACTCACAACCACCTTGGATAAAAATTATTGATGTTTTACACTAGAAAACATAACTAATATGAGTTAAGAGTGAGGTTATCCTCTAAATAATTGAAAAAATAGCACCACAAACCAAAACCACTTGTTCACTCGAGAATTCATCTCAATAATTCATTGGGTTTTCCACCTAAATGGTCTTGAAATATTAGAATTGAATAAAAAACATCTTTAATAATTCCTCAAGATGCATTAGAACATTATGAAATGGAACAACGAAACTTTCCACTCTATACAGAGTATAGGAAGTGCTAAGGGAAAAGATAAAAACACTCAAGTAACAATAGGATTCACCCCAAAGGGTCATCACAAGTTACAAGATTTAAACCTTTCAACAAATCCATTTTGGGATACATTCTTAAAAAAATGAACACAACCTATTCACATTTACCAAACCAAAATGATCGATCCCAACCCACATGAAGGATTAATATAAAAAAACTTATCTATAAGGGAAATATATTCTAAATAATATTCTTTTAGAAACCACCACATCCCATAATGAGTGAAAAATTATTTTCCAAAAAGGGACATTCTTTTAAAATCATCATATATTTTGAAAACCCCCACTTCACTTATATGTCCTAATTCACCAAGTTAACATATAAAATTTATACTATATTAAAAAACTACCCATTATACTTTAAATAAAAAGGGTAACTCAATATTTAGGAATATATTCTTTATTTGAAACACTTAAACCTTAAAAATATTTTTAAACACTTCATGATTTTCATTTTAAACACAACCACTCTTGAAAAAATACTATAAGAGTTCCAAAATCCTTTCCCAATGAACCAAAAAACTGGGTTTTAACTCAAAACAATATCCACATTCCGTTATGAAATCAATCATTTTCAAAAAATACATAAAAACTAATTCCATTTGAAACTAATAATTATGGCCCCATATCAAACCAAAACCAATTTTCATGAAATTACCATTTTATGTAGAAAAAATATATTTTAAAACAACATTATAAGTAAAACCTACCACAAATCCAACAAAATACAATCCAAATAATCAAAAAATATCAAAACTTACTTGAATTCACCCTCATTACTGGGTTTAACTCAAGGGAAGTATAAATTTCAAACCAAAATAAGATGAAGAACCATATATGACATGACTTCCTGGTTGAAAGACTATGAACTAATCATGTAACTATCTTGGAAATAATTTCAAAATCATGCACCCAATCCCTGTATAGCTATCCAGTGTGAGCTTACTATGGTTTGTTGATTCTTTTTTCATTCCCATATAATAAGTAGAGAAGTACTCAAGGAAACTCATAAATGATAGGGAGGAAAAAAATCATCAACATCAATGATAAAAAATGAATTACTAAAATCAAAATTGAAATATAAACTACCCAAAATAACTTAAGAATTATCATGAAAGGCGGTGATTAGGAGCATACCCATGATCAACCTCCTAATTCCCAACTACAATACTAATATCTATTCTATAATTAAAAATTAAATAAAAATATAGAGTTCCAAAAACATATGCTCTATTAATAATCCTATCCGCTAATACCATTTTTGTAATGAACCATCTTGGGCTACCACAAAACCAGTACCCTACCTAGATTTCCAAAAGTCCCTAAGGGAATTATCAATCCCCATGGATGAGAAATAATTACGAAGTATATCGACACGAATCTGTGGGAATGATTTCACCATCTTATAAACATATAATCTAGTAGGGAAAACTAATGAGAATCCATAATTACCTATGAAGGTGTTATACATCCATGAAAATGAAATTAGGTGATAAAAATAAATATGTAATCCAAGATTGGAACATTGAAATAGACATCTATCCAAAAGTATAAAACTAGATAAAAAAAATAAAATTCATTAGAATTAGGTACAATAGGAACATAAGATAAAATACACTGGGATGAATTAGTTGATATAACATCCTAAAATAATAATAAAACCTGAATAGCTCTAATGAAACCACCACGTGATCCATGATAATTTAAGACATCCTAAAATATCCATCCATGTAAAAAATAAGTATCCAAATAATAGAATAAACTACTGGGAATTTGATAGAAATCATAAGACCAACACACACACACAAGTGTATATGCATGATGTGAGATAAACATGCCTAGCAGGATTTCACCAAAACATAAGTTTAGTTCATTCCATAATAAAATCCATAAATTCTAGTTTAAGGATACTTTATAAAAACAATTTTCACATGAGGCCCAATCGAACTAAAACCACCATTCTGAAACACAATAAAAAAATCAATAGTTTCCTTGAAAATCCCTTTAAAACCACAAAATATGAATTTTTATATCAATTAAAAGATATAATATTTATTCTTATTTTCCCAAAACCGTTCCAATTTTTTTTAAAAACATCACATTCTTTTTTAAAACCAAAAATTATAAACCATTTATAAATCAATTGAAAGTAAAACAAAATCACAATAAAAAATAAGTCATAGACACAAAAACACTATGATATTAATGGATGAAAATAATGTAACCAAAAACCTAACCAATGCTCCATGAAATGATGAATTAGGGGAATAATAAATTTATACATATTAAGATCCCCTAAAAATCATAAATAGGATCTAACATCATGAGAAAATCACTAGGATCTAATATGAATGATACCAGACTGTTGGATATGGTTCCCTATAGCCAACTTCTATGTAATTTATGATTTTATTTATTAATGATTTTAGAATATTAATTAACTTCTAATCACATTATGATTATTATTTTATATGAAATTGTATGTGATAAATTCCTAAGGGTACTTGTCACACTAAAATTTCATTCAGTTTCCCACTATTATGAGATCCTAGATTCTCTATAAATGTATTCTTAAATACATGTTCTATATAAGGTTGATATCATTTAATGCGAAAAAATGAAACATGCTATCAGGGGTAGGGGATCATAAGACATTGAGACCTCTTCTCATGATGTTTTTCCATAGTAATATCAATATAAAAGATTATGAGAAAATGGACCACCTGAAGGAAATCCACATTTAAATGTGTCACTGGATATTTTATTATGCATATATGTGTAATAGTCCTTATAATTTAGGATTATTATTAATACATTTCATGAGTCATGTAATTTTATGTATTAATGATAGTTATGATGACATATGGTCATGGTAAGGTAGAATATATTGGGTACATCATGAGTGATATTACATTAATGAATAATTTGAAAAATGATTTTTTCGTTCATAGTTTTTCAAAATTTGATATCATTGGTCCTTTGATGGAAATAGAACTAAATGATTAATTCCATGGAAAAAGTGTTATGTTAGGAAATTTAATTCATGAAAGTAAAATAATGAGATATTGAGTACACCAGTCTATGGAACTAGTATTAAATCTTCTTTATTAGAGATATCATGATAAATATATTATAGTACACAATGTGAAAGTGTGTGGTTGTTGTCTTTATGATATTTATCTTCTTTATCTATCGATTCCTTGGCATGTTTCAAGATTCTAAACATGGAATTTAGGTGTAATAACCTAATCCCACTAATAAAGTGGCATATATAGACACACACTATGTTTATTTGGAACCTCAATTAAATTCTATATGAATATAACATGTAGAATAAATATTATTCCCATTTATAGTTTAATATTTATTTATGTATAATTTATTACAAATATACAGTCACTAGTTATTTATGACAACATATATATATATATATATATGAGTTTAATAAGTAAAAACTACTTATTTTCTATTTTAGTGTATATAATAAGTATTTATTTATCTGTGAATAATGTAGTGATATTTATTTATTTAAATAAATTTTCATTATTCAAGGTTTGATAAATATTATGGAGGATGTGGGTAGATTTAATGACATGGTGAGAAAATAAATATTAAATATTATTTTAATGTATATTGATTTATTTATTTGGAAGAAATAATATTTATTTTATATGAAAGTTTGGTATATTTCAAGTAAATAATAAAAATAATAATATTATTTTACACATGGGATTTTACAAGGATTTTAAAAATAATAATGAATTGAGTGTAATAATTATTCTTCCAACCCTAGCTTAATATAAACCCATTTTTTTTATTTCTAATACTAGTAATCATTATAAACAATAAAATACCTAGAGAAAATTCTCTCAAGACCCAGATATATTTTATCCTACATGATCTCATGAAAAAAGAGCTATCCTATTCTAATAACCTATAAATACTAGAGATATCAAGAAGAGTCCTTACATACAATGTGATTCTTATGGCGATCCTCAATGAACAATGTAAGCATCAGAATCTCCCACCCTAACACTAGAGGATTTATATAGTGATATTAGAAGGTTCATGGTGCACATGTGGATCACTACTATAAAATACTACACTTGAATCCTCTCCCAAAAATTAAATAATGACAAGAATTTGTTTATCGCTTCGTTAATAAAGAAATAAATTCAATATAATGTATTTATTTATCTAAATAAATTTATTATAAATTATTTGTGATGATCTTATCTTCTTGGTTCCGATACAATAGTCACCTAATAATCAATTTAATTCCATTGGTCATGAAATTTTTTCTCATGCACATTTCATATTATTCATTGGTTATAACCAAAATTGAGTTGTCTATGTACCATAGGGGCTTCCCCTGACCTACATGATTATTGTAATTTTCTTCGTTGTATTGTGTTCTGTACTGAAATATGTAATAAAATAATAATTATTAATAATTGATTGATGATATGATTTTTTTAGTTTTTATTTATATATTTTTCATTCTTTAAATTAGAAAATATATATATTCTCCTCTACTTAATCTCTCTCTATCATATAACCAAGAACATGTTAAATTTACACAAAGAACATTTGAAGAGTCCATAAGGAGGTACCAAATGTTTTGAATAGATACATAAGACTACATAGTTCATATCCCATTGGTACACATAATGTACCCATGTTCACTTCAATGAGATGAAATGTCAGAAATCCCATTCACCCTATAATAATTACACTCGGAATGAATTAAATACACATCACATGTTGAATGGCCAGGATTTCACATGACAAGTCAGACAACATAGTTTTTGACCCACATGCACATCCTATTGTTCACATATTTTCATAGCTAAAAATACACATTCAAAATTGTTTTAGGTATTTATTATATAAAACATGTGGTTGACAGGAATATAACATTGAGATCACATGGTCTATAGTTATCATACACACCATATACATTATAAACATCCATGATTGAAAAAAATGCCCAGTCCCATGGTGTGTGTCATGGACATGGGTAGAAGATGTCACACAACATGTACCCATATTACACTTCATGTAACCCATGCTACCTCATGTAATTAATTTGACACAGAAAGAATATTAATTATATAATCAATCTATATTAACACGAGCTTGTGGGTTGTTTATTAATACTAAAAACCATGTAATAGGTTAATTAATTATACATTAAATTTATTTCTATATTAAATTTTTAACTACAATGACTATGTTGGGCAATTCTGATTGGTACATGTTATTAACTCCAAGTACACTTATGCGCTTTATTAACTTTAAATAGAATTAATTAATTTAATTTGTTTAAAATTATGGGTGATGGAAATTTCTAGGATGGTTCAAATGAAATTAATATAAATTGAATTAATTTATTAATTAGATAAGGAATTAGATTATTTAAAGGTATATTTTCTTAATTAATGAAAAAATTGAAGTGAATGTTAGCTAAATATAAAATGTATATTTGTTTCATGTGTGTGGATGATCACGAGTTGAGACCAAACCTATATATGTGAATTGTTTTTTGATTTATTATTATTAAATTAAATAATTTTTAGTGTATAATCCCCACATATCATTATATACGATCCTGAGTTCCCATGGTTTCATTTTTGTAAATATATTGACTAATCATTTGGTTCCCCTCACCTATGTGTGAGTAATAATTATAAAATGAATGAAAATAATTTTTGAGTGGAGGTGGTTTATGTTTGGAACTAAGAAGAAACTAATATTGATGATACATAAGTGAATAGAGGAGATTCTACAGCACGAACCATGTAACAATTCAAGGTTTTATTCCCATAGGGTTGAGGATTAATTTATCATCTTCTAGATAAAATAAGTATTAATAAATATCATGATAATAAAAAAATATTATTTTATTCCTATCTATTTCATTGTTAATTATTTTTAAACACGTTATATTTATTACTTAATAAGTGAATTAAAAATCATGAAATATGGAAATAAAATAAATAAGACTTTGCATAATTTTTATCTAAGAAAAGGTTAATCACTTAATAAAAATACACTTAATATTACCATGACATGTAATAAAATAAAACAAGTAATTTAAGAATAAAGGTAAAATGATAACTCAAATCAAAATTGTAAAGACTCGGAATTTCCGTGGAATTTTTTTTCTTAAACACATGGGAATTTTATGAGTCCACAAATCTGACGGCGCTTGATTCTGAGGCCCGGTGTGCCTGGAATCAATTTCTGAAGTTTTGTTCAGATACGTTCAGTAAACGTACGTACGAGATTTTATAACTTTTGAACCGGTGCTCAGAATTGAAATCTGAGGGCACCGTTGAACTCATAGAGTCGGTGATTTCTTAGTGAGACCTTCACCGTAGTTGCGTTCTAATGAGAGTGGAAGTTAGATTTTGGGGGTTTTTAATTAATTTAAATAAAAATAAGAGTTAGATTATTTTTATTTATTGGTAGTTAAAACATCCAAGGGGAGGTTAGTGGTAGGGCCCACCCGCACATAACCTCCCTTGGGAGGATATTATTATGTGGGGCCCAAACAAGCTTCAAACCCCCTAAACCCCCCATTTATGTGGGATAAAACCCTTAAAATTCCCTTGAGTTAATGAAGCCAACACTCTCTTCATTTAATTGTAACTTTCCACCTTCCCTCATAAGTATACCAAACCACAAATTAATTAATGGAAATAATTAATTAATTTGAAATCATTTGAATTTTTTTGGCCAACAATTAAATAATAGGCTAGCTTAACCCATTATTTTGGTTGGCACTTTATTTTTGGTGGAGCTTTGGAGAACCCTAGGAGAACTTTATTCTCCCAACGAAGAATGCCCCTCTCCAACGAAGAACGACGAACATCTCTCTCCCCCTCTTCAACCAGGGAAAGAAGAGGAAACACCGCCATCCTTGAAGAATGTCGACGACGTCAACTTCTTCCTCTTCTTCCGATGTCAACGGAGCGACGTCCGCCTTTCCGCGACTTCGTCAACGATCATCGACAATCGAGGTAGGGGAATTTGATTTATTTTATATATGATTATAAACCTCCGTTCTTCATCATTAAAATTTCGGGATTATGGTATACCAAATGTTATCGCCATGATGAGGAGGGATCAGACCGCATGTACATGGCTCGACCCTCCCCCTTTGGTTGTTCTTATTTGTTGACGACGGAGGCAGACCGTGAAGAAGCCGACGGTGCAAGGCCGCCGGGTCGCCACAAGGGTACGACACCACCGTGCTGTGCAGAGAACCGAGCCATGACCAGGCAGGTTGCGATGGTTCCAGAGGGGCGCGGTGCTATCTCACTTTGCTGGAAGAAGGGGAGACGCGGCCAAAAGGGCCATGGTGGTCAGACGATGGGCGCAGTGCCGTCACACTATGCGGAGGAGCTGGAGGCCGCGACAGAGATGGTGCGACGCCGTCACGCCGCGCGGAGGCCAGCAGAACCACGACGCCGTCGCGCTGCGGTGAAGGATCCAGGGAATATGACTGAGCCGGACACTGGTGCATGCTATAGGCGGGACCCCTCGGGTCCCGCGGGTCACCGAACCGGCGCCTAGCGCCGATTCCTTCTGAGGCCAGGGGGCACTGCACCCCCCTATGTGCGGCCAGTCGGGCAGCCGAACCAGCCGGCCAGCCAGCCACGGGCTGGGCCGCCCCACCGGGCCTGGCCGCCTTCAGGCCAGGATGCCCACTTGGGCCGGGCTGTCCCCTCGGGCTGGGTCAGGTCAGTCCGACTGTGTTGGACCGGACCCGGACCCGTTTGACCCGAATAAACCTTTTTACCCATATCTTGGGCTTCGGGTGTCCGATCGACGAACCGTCTATGGAGAAGGAAATCTTAGAGAGAGACAGTTATTTTGGAATAACCCACTTGAGGTTTAGACACAATTGGGTTGCAGTCAGGTTGGTTTGAACCTAAAAACCAACCAAGCCCCTAGGACGGAAATTCCAATAACTCACAGACCGAGTGTCCAATTGATGCACCATCTGTCGCGTTGGAACCCTTATGACATAGAGGTCCTTTGGGTTACTCCTTTTTGGAGTTTAGTGGCGTTCAAGGTATGACCAATATCTCAGGGGTAGATTCTACGAAACTCGAGCACACTGGGTGCGAGGAATCCAGTGGCTGATAGTGAGGCGGTGGTTGGAGACAGATCATACGAAGGTCAGCACTCAGCGATCCTATGTGGGTCAGTGCATAACAATCATGTGTTTGTCAGATCCTGTGTGGTTCAGCGCTCAGCGATCCTATGTGGGTCAGCGCATACCGATCCTGTGTGGGTCAGATCCTGTGTGGGTAATTGCGGGGGTTAGTACCTATCGATCCTGTATGGATCAGACTCCGTATGGTCAGAAGTAGTGCCTCTTGACAGAATAAGATGATCTAGCTTCGTGACTAATCATCTGTACTTATATACTTCACTAAAATCTGGTTTGAGCTAAGTCAATGACTTTCGTGTTTTCCTCATGATTGAGATGGGTTACTAAATAACTTAGGTATATGTGTGGGCATATACCTAAGTAAGGGTTATCCGTTAACTCCATACTTTGTGATTATCCTTGTTGTATTTTGTGAGACCTTGAGGGTCTCGGGGTCCCTATTGAGTATCGTTATACTCAACCCTGCACAGGTTATGCCCGAACATTGTTGTGTTGGTTGCAGACGACGGACATTGCTGATCAGGGCAGAGAGTAGTATAACTGGACAGTACCCAGAGGTGGACCACTCGGCGAGACGTACACAGATCAGAAAGATGGACTTGGGGTGCTGAGGAGGCCATATGTACCCACCCTTCAGGTGGGAATTCTGGAGGATCACCCAATAACTTATTTACTTCTTTTCTTCAGTTGTACTAGCTTTTCAGTTGTTTTGTACTTTACTGTTGGGCTTGTATTTCCAGCCCCCTTTACTTTCAGCACACTCTTTTGTATTCTGTTTTACTTAGTGTTTTACTTCCAGTTGCATACTCCGCTGTGTTTGTTTACTGTTATAAAAGAAATTCCTTCCCAGTTTAGGGTTTTACGCCTTTGGTGCTAGTCGCCAGCCCCTGACCTATGGAAGGTGGGCTTTGGGTAGTCACGATACGGGCCCCGGGGGACGGGTCATGACAAATTGGTATCAGAGGAGTCGATTCAACCACAAAACTTAGGACTCTGATATTTATTTTTTGTGAAGTAATAGTGTTAAGTGTACTAAGTGTTGTCTTCAGTTCAGGGAGTCCAGTGTTGGTGCGGCGGCCGACGTATCCATACACCAGGACCCTGACTACTGATTTTCGACTTAGTGCATGAAAACACTGATTGTGTGTGTGTTTTCAAATGTTTTCTTTAAATCAGCTCAACCAGGACAACTCACCAGGTATAAATCTTTTGACCGTGTCACATATTTTTCTTTCAGGATGCCTCCCGGCGGACGACCAGTTAGAGCCCCGAGAGTTTAATGCTCTGACAGCCTACCAAACAACAAGACCTCTGTGTAGGGCCCTTTACCAGGAGAGGCACCAGCAGTACCACTACCCGTTGGGCCACTGATGCTACAAGCCCTAGAAGATGACGATGCACACCACTTGAGTGAATTACACGGGTTTCTATGACAAATGCCTCCTAGGTTTTGAGGCGAGATAGATTTTTATAAGGATGGGTGCTGGATGGAGTTTGTAGCACGGGTTTTCCACACAGTTGGGACACCCACTGACTTGATGGAGCACCTGGCTATTAGTCTCTTTCAGGGATCAACTGAGAGGTGGTGGAGCCTAATTCTCCAGTTTTACGATGAGGTGACCCTCACATGGGGGAACTTCTAGGGTCTTTTCATGGTGGAGTTTGTACCAACGACTCTATGCTCTGTGCATGCTCAAGAGCTGCAGCACCTGCCACAGGGCATTCTGACAGTAACCGAGTCATCTGTAGCAGGTAGTAGGCAGATGAAACAGGGGCACAAGTGGGTTAGATCTCCTGTTAGATGACTCCAAGATGTGGCATCGAGGGTGCAGGGCACCTGAGGCCGAGGGAGATTTGAACGGATAATGGTCTGTTTTTCCTAGAGGGGACAGGGTCACAGAGCGCATGACTGTCCGACTTCCCTAACAGTTGATCAGCAGGCGTTAGAGGAGCCACCGAGATAGAGGCAGCGGCATGAACTTAAGCATCAGCCGAGCGGTGGACAAGGATTTGGATCAGGTCCTTCAGCAGATGGTGGTCAGAGTCATCGAGAACTACTACCACCACCCCTAGACGGTTCACCTCAAGCTCCGGGAGTAGGTGGATAGAAGCGAGACTAGCTCCAGGCATAGAGGCCTTTGTTCATTATGCTTATAGCTTCGTTGATGTCATTGTTTGTGGTTTCTTTGTGTCTTTGTACTTTGAGCTGCAGTAATAAAAGAAACTTGTCCATGTAACTTTTACTTTCCTACCTTTTTGTGTGGTTGATACTAATAGGTTCTGGTTAAAGCTGTTGACTTGACCCTCACATTCGAGATTCCTACTGGGGGGGACCCAATGACCACACAATGATGCTGAAAGTGTGACTTAACCCTTGGAGGCGAGAGTAACGGTTGGATCTCTTGGTAGTAGCATCGAGGCCTTACGACATCATCCATGACATGAATTAGTTCCATTCATGTCAGGATTGATTATATTAGGCAAAGGATGTGGTTCATCCAGGGGATGAGATTGGATTTATTTTTTTTACAAAAGGAGAAATCTTAGCAGCTCTAGTAGAATGTAGGTGAAGAATGGTGTAGTCATGTTCTTTACAATTGGCTAGTCTCACCCATAGTTCGTTGAGCGAACAATTTACTGTGTACTCAGATCACAAGAGTCTCAAGTATATATTCTCTTAGAAGGACCTGAACCTGAGATAGCGGTGATGGATTGAGTTCCTCAAGGACTATGACTTCAATATAGTCTATACTCTTGGGAAGGGGAATGTTGTTCTAGATAAACTCCCCAGGAGGACAGGTATTCAGCTGCTAGGAGAGGCGACAGAGCAGCTGGCTTCCTTTCAAATATCCTTAGTGGATAGGGATGGAGCAACCTATCTACAGTCTCTTACAGTCACTCCCCCACTTCTTCAGCGAGTCAGGGAGGCGCAACGTGGGGACACTGACTGCGAGACACGACGTGCTCAGATATCCATAGGGAAAGCACCTGATGGATTTTATGAAGGTGGGGAGCACGTCATCCTCTTCATAGGACATACCATGGTACCAGTTTCACTTCAGGATGAAGTGTTAAGGGAGTTCCACACTTCCCCTATAGCGGTACATACAGGAGTGGCGAAGATGTACTAGGACCTTCGATGACAGCACTGGTGTCCAGGTATGAAGAAGGAGGTAGCAGAGTTTGTCTGACGATGCCTCACTTGTCAGCAAGTGAAGGCGGAGCACTGGGTACCAGTAGGCCTGGTACAACCCTTAGAGGTCCCAGAGTGGAAATGGGATGAGATATCCATGGACTTCGTGACGGGTCTTCCACGTACATCCCGGAGTCAGGACTCGATTTGGGTGATTGTTGACCGAATCACCAAGTCGGCCCACTTCATACTGATCAGAGAGCAGGGATCAGTTGAGATCTTGGGATGCCTCTATGTGCAGGAGATAGTGCGTTTACAGGGATTACCTTATTCTATTGTCTCCGACCGTGATGCACACATTACTTCCCGACTATGGAAGGGGCTGTAGGAATATTTCATGATATAGCTTCACTTGAGCACCGCCTTCCATCCTCAGATGGATGGCCAGACTGAGCGGACTATCCAGACCCTCAAGGACATGCTCCATGCTTGTGTCCTCAACTTCGGTCGCAGTTGGGAGGACCACTTACCTTTGGTGGAGTTTTACTTCAACAAAATCTATCACTCCACCATCGGTATGGAACCTTTTGAGGCCTTGTTTGGTCGACCTTGCAGATCACCACTATGCTGGGCAGACCCAGGGGAGTCAGTACTAGTGGGAACAGAGATGGTACGAGCTTCCACGAAGAAGGTGCAGATCATCCAGGAGCAGATGAAAACTGCATAGAGCAGATAAAAGTCATATGCTGACAGGAGACGGAGGCATCTGGAGTTTGTAGATGACGACCACGTCTTTCTACAGGTCTCACCACAAAGAGGTCTACATAGATTTGGCCGGGGAGGAAAGTTATCTCCGAGGTTCATCGGACCTTTCCAGGTCCTCAGCAGAGTAGGTGGGGTGGCTTACCGCTTAGTTCTTCCACCTCAGTTGCATTGGGTACACGACGTCTTCCACGCATCTCAGCTAAGAAGATACGTGCACGACCCATCCCACATCATCGACCATGGGGAGCTGGACATCGATGATGGGGTGACTTTCACGGAGGTTCCAATGGAGATTGAAGATCGACAGGAGCGGGTCCTACGTGGATGGTCTATACCACTGGTGCACATTCGTTGGCAGCACGAGAACCTCTAGGAGAGCACATGGGAGCGGGAGGCTCAGATGCGTGTTCAGTACCCTCATTTGTTCCCTTAGTTTGAGTTTTAGCTTATGGGGAAGTAAATCCTTGAGGTGGGGAGAATGTAAAAACCCTGAATTTCGATGGAATTTTTTTTCTTAAATACATGGGAATTTTATGAGTCCGCAGTTTCTGACGGCGCTTGATTCCGAGGCCCGATGTGCCCAGAATCAATTTCTGAAGTTTTATTTGGGTACGTTTAGTAAATGTACGTACGAGATTTTATAACTTTTGAACCGATGCTTAGAATAGAAATCCAAGGGCACTGTTGAAGTCGCAGCATTGGTGATTGTTTAGTGAGACCTTCATCGCAGTTGCGTTCTAACGAGAGTGGAAGTTAGATTTTTGGGGTTTTTAATTAAGTTAAATAAAAATAAGAGTTAGCTTATTTTTATTTCTTGGTAGTTAAAACCTTAAAGGGGAGGTTAGTGGTGGGTCCCACCTGCAAATAACCTCCCTTGGTAGGATATTATTAGGTGGGGCCCACACAAGTTTCAAACCCCCTAAACCCCCCATTTATGTGGGATGAAACTTGTAAACTTCCCTTGAGTTAATGAAGACAACCCTCTCTTCATTTAATTGTAACTTTCCACCTTCCCTCATAAGTGTGCCAAACCACAAATCAATTAATGGCATTAATTAATTAATTTGAAATTGTTTGAATTCTTTTTTCCAACAATTAAATAATGGGTTATTTTAACCCATTATTTTGGTTGTCACTTTCTTTTTGGTGGAGATTTAGAGAACTCTTGGAGAACTTTATTCTCCCAATGAAGAACGCCCCTCTCCAATGAAGAAAAACAAACATCTCTCTCTCCCTCTTCAACCAGGGCAAGAAGAGGAAACACTGCCATCCTTGAAGAATGCCGACGACGTCAACTTCTTTGTCTTCTTCCGACGTCGACGGAACGACGTCCGCCTTTCCGTGACTTCGTCAACAATCATCGGCAATCAAGGTAGGGGGATTTGAGTTATTTTATATATGAGTATAAAACTCCGTTATGCGTCATTCAAATTTCTGGATTATGGTATGCCAAATGTTATCGCCATGATGAGGAGGGATCAGACCACATGAACATGGCCCGACCCTCCCCCTTTGGTTGTTCTTATTTGTTGACGAGGGAGGCGGACCGCGAAGAAGCCGGCGGTGAAAGGCCGCCGGCTCGCCATAAGGGCGCAGCACCTCCGTGCCGCCTAGAGAACTGAGCCATGACCAGGCAGGCTGAAACGGTGCTGGAGAGGCGTGGTGTTGTCACACCTTGCCTGAAGAAGGGGGGCCGCGGCCAGGAGGGCCGCGACGGTCGGACAGTGGGCGCGGTGCCGTCACACCGCACAGAGGAGCTGGAGGCCGCGGCAAGGCCGGGCCGCGACGGAGGTGGCGCAGTGCCGTCGCGCCGCGTGGAGGCTAGCAGAACCGTGGCGCCGTCGTGCCGGCCGCCGGTGCGTGCTACAGGCGGGATCCCTCAGGTCCCAAGGGTCACCGAACCGGTTCCTAGTGCCAGTTCCTTCAGAGGTCAGGGGGCACCACACCCCCCTTTGTGCGGCCAGCCGAGCCGCCGAACCAACCGGGAAGCCGGCCATAGGCCAGGCCGGCTTCGGGCCGGGCCTCCCACTTGGGCCGTGCCATCCCCTCGGGCTAGGCCGGACCCCCTGGATGGGTCAGACCCATGGATCGGGTCGGACCCCGGTCCAGTCCCGGGTCAGGTCGGGTCGGTCCGACTGGGTCGGACTGGACCCAGACCCGTTTGACCAGAATACACCTTTTTACCCGTATCTTGTGCTATGGGTGTCCGATCGACGAACCGTCTGCGGTGACGGAAAGCTTAGAGCGATAAAATTATTTTGGAATACCCCAATTGAGGTTTGGACATAGTTGGGGTATGGTCAGGTTGGTTTGAACCTAAAAACCAACCGACCCCCTGAGGCGGAAATGCCAATAACTCACAGACCGGGCGTCTGATTAACGAACCGTCTGTCACGTTGGAACCCTTATGACATGGAGGTCCTTTAGGTTACTCCTTAGTGGAGTTTAGTGGTGGTCTATGTATGACCAATATCTCGAGGGAAGATTCTACAGAACTCGAGCGCACCGGGTGCGATGAATCCAGTGGCTGATAGCGAGGCGGAGGTTGGAGACAGATTATACGGAGGTCAGCACTCAGTGATCCTGTGTGGGTTAGTGCATACTAATCACGTGTGGTTCAGATCCTATGTGGGTCACCGCTCAGCAATCCTGTGTGGGTCAGCGCATACCGATCCTGTGTGGGTCAGATCCTGTGTGGGTCATTGCGAGGGTTAGTACCTATCGATCCTGTGTGGGTCAGACTCCGTATGGTCAGAAGCAGTGTCTCTTGACAGAATAAGATGATCTATCTTCGTGACTAATCATCTGTACTTCTATACTTTACTGAAATCCTAGTTTGAGCTGAGTCAATGAATTTCATGTTTTCCTCATGATTGAGATGGGTTACTAAATAACTTAGGTATAAGTATGAGCATATACCTAAGTAAGGGTTATCCGTGGACTCCATACTTTGTGGTTATACTTGTTGGATTTTGTGAGACCTTGAGGGTGTCGGGTTCCATACTGAGTATCGTTATACTCACCCCTATACGGGCTATGCCGGCACCTCATTGTGTTGGTTGCAGATGACAGACATCGCTGATCGGGGTAGAGAGTAGCAGAACTGGACAGTACCCGGAGGTGGACCACTCGACGAGACGTACACGGAGCGGATGGACGAACATGGGGTGCTAAGGGGGCCATCTGTACCCACCCTTTAGGTGGGAATTCTGGAGGATGACCCAGTAGCTACTTTACTTCTTTTCTTCAGTTGTACTAGTTTTTCAGTTGTTTTGTACATTACTGTTGGGATTGTATTTCTGCCCCCTTTACTTTCAGCACACTCTTTTGTATTCTATTTTACTTAGTGTTTTACTTCTAGTTGCGTACTCTGTTGTGTTTGTTTACTGTTATAAAGGAAATGCCTTCCCAGTTTAGGGTTTTATGCCTTTGGTGCTAGTCTCCAGCCCCTGGCCTATGGAAGGCGGGCTTGGGGTAGTCATGATACAGGCCCCGGGGGACGGGTCGTGACAAAAATACTATTTCATCAATTCCATTAACTACTTAGGTAGAAAAATAATCATAGTTAAAAATTATCAACCAACCTCTATTGAGGTGATTTAAATTATTTAAGAATTTCTAAATTTAATTTTGGGTTGAACTAACCAAGTTCTCATTAAGGTTTGATCAAATCGGCGAGACATAGTGTAACTATTATGCAAGTTTTTAGGAAATTCAAGTCTAAGATTTTATGATTAGTGAGTTTACTCAACGGATCAAGGAGCTATGAGTTAACATAGTTGAAAAGTTACGCCAATGTATATACCTTTTAATAACTTATTATGCCTCTATTTGTGTTATGAAAATGGGAATATTGATCATTTCCACTAAAATATCCATGAGAATGGATATTTGGAAACCAATAATGAGTTATATTTGGTTTTTGATAAAATAATGGAAGAATAATGAATTTAAAATTTATTATCCAATTTTTTAATCACGATGAAGTACTAAAATTATGATCTTATTTATTGTAGAGATGAAAAACCACATGACTTTGAGTATGTCACTACTATTTATACTAGATAAGGATAACCTTATTAATAGCTCAAATTTATAGAAATGTTATAGGTTTTTTCCTTTTATATTATGTCATGATTAGAAATTATACCTGATGGAAACATAGGTTCCCAAGTTACATGCTAATGAGGCTTGTGAGGAAGAAGTATCTCTCTACCTTAAAAATTTGTATAATGCCAAAAATGTAAAATATTTCTTGTTATTATCCATTTCTAGTGATATCCGGAATCAAAACATTAGAATTGATGAATAATATAGGATGTATCACCTATAAGATGTTTATTAAGAGAAATAGAGATAAGAGAGATATGAGATCTTTAATGAACTATTAACATTCATGATTAGTGAATCGATACTAGATTGGTCACATGTAGTTATTTTGATTTACTATGTAGTTCACATGAAAATATTGATAATCAATATCCCTAATGAGTTTTATAGAGATCTCATTATATCCTCAATGCCTAAGTGCTTCTCTAGTTTCATTGTTAATTATAATATGAGAAATAGTGAGAAGTATTTCTCATAACATCATAAATTTATTTTCCAAGTTTATAGGGAAATTGGCTATGAAATACCTATAGTCAATATGATGAATAAATGGAAGAACAAGGAAAAGGGACCTGAGACTCACTCCAAGTCTAAGGCTTCTATGAAAAATCCTTTTAAGATGGGAAAGACCTAAATATTAGAAAAATAAATAGGTGAAATATGTTTTTCATGTGGAAAGAAAGGCCACCAGAAGAAGAAAATTATCTAGTTAAATAAGTAATTAGACAATTTAGGTGAATTTATTATTGAGTGAAATATTTCCATTTCAACTAACTTGGTATTAGATATTGTTTTTGGTTCTCATATCTATATCCAAATGTAGAAACCATATTGATTATGAAATATTTATAAAGGATAGGTGGATCTTTAAGAAACCAACAGAGCATGAAATGTTACTTTTTTATAGCATACTACCACGTTCTATTTATGACATGGATGATCTTGGTCATGAAATATTGTTATTATATACCCATTGTTACAAAAAACATAATTTATGTATCCTTCTAAGACATGGAAGGTTTTTTTTCAAATTTGTAAATAAAATATATTTCTTTTACAAATAAAACATATATTATGGTGTCAAACATTTAAATAATGGATTTTAAGTATTTTATTATGAAAACTAAGTACTCAAAATTGATATTGAACTAGGTTCACATGAATCAAATCACACCAAGTTATAGTATTATCACCTTGGATATGTAAATGATAAGTGTTTATTAGAGATATTCCAGGTTTTATATTTTTATTCTTTTGAACTAAATCCATATTATAGATATATATCTTTTTTAGATGGGGAAATAAAAAATCCACCATTTGGTGGGTAGGGTGATAGATCTATAGAGCTTATTGAATTGGTGCACACTGATGTGTTCATACATTTTCAAATAGATTAAAAATGTGGGTATTCTTAGTTCATTTTTTATTGATTACTTGAGTGTATATGGATATGTATACATAATGTGGTATAAATTTTAGTGCTTTGATAAATTCAATGAATTCATAAATGAACTAGAGAATCAACTTGGTAAGAAGATAAGGAAGCTTCAATATGATCGAGTTGGTGAGTATCTTGACCAAGAGGTCAATGAATATTTATGTTTGTTTGATATTATATATCAAATCACTCCTCCCTATACACTATAGGGGAATGAGGTATGTGAAAGGAGTAACAACACCTTACTTGACATGGTAAGGTCAGTGAAGAGTCATACAGATCTTCCATTAACTATTTGTGGATATGCATTAAAAACTAAAATGCACATTCAAAACTAAGAACCAACTAAGTTATAATATAGAATAAAATATTAATTGGTATATATATAATTAAATCTAGTTGTCACACACTTGTGTATGGGTTTGTGGGGAATTTTTTAAGGCTATATATAGAAAGAAACTAGAACCCCCATGTATAAAGTGTATCCTTACTAGATATACCAAGGAGAGGTGGGGATATTATATATATGGAAACCTAGATAAGAAAGTAATTTTGGAGTGAAAATCCATATTTAATGAGAGGGTTCACAACTATAATAGAGATAGTGAGATAAATATTGAATTTGATGAAGTTTACACTCATGATAAATAAGAGTTGGTGTAGGAACAGATTTTATAGTTTTATACAAAATAGGTTGTTCTTAAGACACATGTATTGCGTAAGAGTACCAGAGATAATAGGAAACTAGAAATATATGGTTTTTTAGTCACTAATTATGGTTAAATCATTATTTTTTTAAATAATAATCCTCTTTCCTATAAATAGGTAGTAAAGATCTAAAATTCTACATGATGGAATGAGTCCATGAATTTTGATAAGGATTCCGTGTATTAGAACCAGGTGTGGGTTTTGGTCAATACTCTATTTGATGTAAATATCATTGTGTGAAAATGTGTACTCAAGAGGAAAATAGACAAGAAAGGTAAAGTGAGTACCTTTAAATCAGTAACAGTTGCTAAATGGTTTAAAAACATCATGACATTTACAATGACAAAACATTTTCTCCAGTATCCATACTTAAATCCATCATAATTATTCTTACCATAGAATATTCCATGACTCTGAGATTTAGAATAATAACATCAAAATAAATTTCTCTAATTGGAACCATTAGGAATTTGTCTATATGACAAAATTATAATGGTTTGTTACTATGGGTAATTCCAATAAGGTATAAAAGTTACAGAGATCCATTTTTCAATTAAAGTAAGCTTCCTGGTCCATGAACATTCAATTTGAAAAAGTAATAAAATAACTTGGTTTCATAAATAATGGATGTGAGCCATGTATTTAAAAGTAGTTATGGAGGAGTGTAGTTAGTTCCTAGTAGTATATTACAATGTAATTTTACTTATTAGAAATGAAATATTGGTCTTATAGTTAGTTAAATACTAATAGAAAAACTTCTTTTGAATGTGGGACATAAGATAACAAGCCTATATTCTTTTGATCATGATAATTTGTGATTGAAAAAAGAGGTTTATTGGAATATTTAATAGTATATACATTGAAAAGATACTAAATAGATTAAATAAAGAATAATTCAAGAGTGTATTAGTTCTAGTGTCACATGGTATACTTTTCCTTAAGAAAATGTTTCCTCAAACACAACCTGAGAGAGGGAGATAGAGGATGAGTAGGACCCCATATCCATATGAAGTAGGATATATCATGTATAAAATGTTATTTACTAGGCATAGTGTTTCTTATAGATTGATCATGGTGGTTAAATATCAAGACAATCATATATAAAAACATAGGTATGTTGTTAATGATATCATAAAGTATCTGACGTGTACTAAGGACATGTTTATGGAATATGGAGGTGAAAAGGAATTAGTTATCAAGGGATATAGAAATTCCAATTTCTAAAATGATTAAAGTGATTTGAAATCATAGTGAGGATATTTCTTCAGTCTCAATAGAGGATCTATGATCTGAAAAAGTTATAAACAACTAGTTTTCACCGATTATACAACTAAATGCGAGTATATTTAATATTATAATACAATAAAGGAATCTATGTGAATGAAAAATTTCATTCATGATATTGATGTGGTGAAAAATTGTAGTGACCCTACTACATTATATTTTGATAATATTTTATGGGTGCCTCATGAAAAGTAGCTAAGGTCACATTAAAAAAGAGTCACATACTTTAGAAATATCACATATTGAGGGATTTTTCTCAAAGGGGTGAAGTCACTATTAGAAGTGTTTCCACAAAGGGGAACATGATAGACAACTTGACTAAATATTTATCTCAGCAGAAACATAAACTTCATCTGAGTTCCAGTAGAATGATAATTATTAAGAGTTGTATCTAGTGTATGTGGTATTCTATTAGAGTTAGTTCCTTATAACCTACTTATATATATTCTATAATTACCTATATTCATGGTTTTTAATATTAATAAAATTATTATTAGATCATGATTGTTATTATAGATGACATTGTATGTGAAAATGTCATATGGGTTCTTATCACACAAAAAGTTAATATCAATTCCTTTCTATGGTGAGAACCTATATGTGCTATGAAATTATATATAAATACATTTTCTATGACTATATAATATCATTTTAAGGGAAAAAATATTATAGGATATAAGGGGAAGGGGTTCATAAGATATCAATACTTCTTCTCATGATGTTCGTCCTTGGTAATATCAAGTAAAGATATTATAATAACATGAACCACCTATAGTAAATTCATATTTACATGTTTCATTGGATGTTCCTATCAAAGAACATGTGTAATAATCCTTAGAAATTAATATTATTACTATTTTATGTCATCAATCCATTAATTTTATGTATTGAAAAAAATGAAATGAAATATGATCGTGATGAGGTGGTGCATGAAGTTGATTATTTGGACCTAGGATCCAAGATACCCAAATATTTATCTTATACAGAGGAATAAAATCATGGAAATAGAAAAACACAAGATGTTATGATACATTTGGTAAGAGATGGAGGTTC
Organism: Viscum album; assembly: GCA_963277665.1. Lineage (NCBI taxonomy): Eukaryota > Viridiplantae > Streptophyta > Magnoliopsida > Santalales > Viscaceae > Viscum > Viscum album. The sequence continues at coordinate 1,614,105,329 of OY728142.1, forward strand.
ATCAGGATTCAAGATCTATGACAATGTTATATAGGTCTCATTGGATATACTGGGGGGTTGGGTGATTGTAGTGAATATGTGAAGTCTGTAAAGGAACAAGTTGAATATTGATATAAGCAACCACATTTAAGGGATGGAAACTGAAGGCTTTATTTAGGAAAAATGAGACTCATATCAGGAATAGAAGTTTATTAAAGGGAAAGGGATCTCTAGGGAAGAATGAGGTGATGATATCTCTATCTAATTATTAGTAGATAATTTAGATGGAGTCTATGGTAGAGGGCTTCATAGGATAAGGAGGAAGAAGGGGAATAAGGAAAACTAGGATTCAGGGATATCCCTTATTCTCAAGAGGAATACATTTAAAGGTAATATAGATTATTCTTGCTTACCAAAACTAATAGAAAAAAATGTTTGTAAAAAATTCTATGTCCAAGGTGATAGATGATAAACACACTGATAATGGATCAGAGCATAATAAAAGGTTGAAACTTTAGATTGAGAATCAAATGGATGATTTTGGTGATGCTAAGGAATAAGAGTATGCAGGTTTCATGATGGAAGAACTGTCTCAAATTCATGGAGACTCTATGGTTGTGGATGTTACTAACAATTATTCCATCACTGATCTAGAAACCCTTACTGAGGACATGCTAGCTATCCCACAGTGGGTAGTGTGTGAGGATTCTATAAAAAAGAAAAAACTTAGGATCTTATCATTCACTATGAGGAAGAAATACTTGAGGATTTTTTTTTATGATTAATGATTCTTAATAGGATGTTGATAGGATAAATTATAGAATTATTCTCATGGATTCCAATAAATATTAGTGTGTGTGGATCAATAATAAATGTTGTATTTTTAAAATAGGCTTCAACAAAATAAAGATAACTTAGAGGAGTTCCTCCAAACCTGGGAAAATATAGGTTAAAATTTTGAATACCTCATCAATAATGATCTAGATAATAGGTAATTTCAATTCATTGGAAATTATATATGTAGAATTATACTAATAATCTCAAACTTTCATCCATTTATTTTTTTATTTCTTATGGTGTCTGATGTTTTTTTTGTTTAAACTTGTGTGGTTTCCCACTTTCTCCATAAAAGTGTTTTTGAAAATTAAAAATCTAATTTTTAGCCAGTTACCCATTAATGAATAATGTGGCAAAGGATTTCTTTCTTCTTAGTTTAGTTGAATTTAATATCTCAGTCCATTTGATGGAAATAGAATAACCTGATTAAGACTAAGTACACATCGTTATATTATAAAGTTCAACTTTATAAATTCAAAGAAAGATAATTCAAGCACATAGATTAATGAGACTATCATTTAAAATTATTTATTAGAGACATAATAATAAATGGGTTATTTTACATTGTTTTTGTTTATATGTTGTTATTATTTCAATGGAATTTAACTTATTTCTCTATGAATTCCTTAACATGTTAGTAAATGATAACCTTGGAATTTAGGTGTAAAAACCCAATTCCACTGAGAATGGGTAATAGAGTATCCCAAAGTAAGTTTATTTTGAACCTTAGTTAAATTCTATGTGATTTTAACATGTTGAATAAATATTATTCCCATATGCGGTTTAATAATTATCCCTTTATGACTGATCAAAAATATATAGTCACCAATTATTAGAGAGAATATATATGTGAGTTGAATATTGAATAAATATTTATTTTCTATTTTAGTGAATATAATATTTATTTATTTATCAGTCAATAATGTAGTTATATATATTTATCTAAAAAATATTAATTATTTATGGTTTAATAAATGTTGAGGAGGATGTGGTCCAAGTTAATGGTCCAATTAGAAAATAAATATTAAATTTTATTTGAATAAATATTTATATATTTATTATAGAAAAATAATATTTATTTTATCCATGAGTTTTGAAAATTCCAATTAAATAATAATAGTACTATTAGTTTAGACATGGGGTTTTCTAAGGATTTATAAAATAATAAAGGAAAAGGTTCAATTATAATGTTTCTAAACATAGTTTTATATAAACTAGAGTATATCATTTCAAAACCTAGCTGTCATTGTTCACAACAGAAATTCTACAGATAATTATATCAGTACCTAGAGATATTTTCTCCTAGAGTGCTCTAAAAAAATATAGATAAATTCTCCTATACAAAACTATAAAGACAAGGGAGATCAAGAAGAGTCCTTTAAATTGATGTGATTAATGTATCATAAACTAATTACATAAGAATCTTAAGCTTCTGTGTTAGAACCTGATGATTTCTATGATGACATTATGAGGTTCTCAATAAATGTGTGGATCACCACTTGAGGGATTATACATTTGAATTATCTCAACTAATTATAAATTATTTGCGATGATCTGGTCCTCTATGTTTTGATTTTATATTCAATTAATATTTGATTTAATTATGTTTCTCATGATTCTATTCATCATTTAAATCTTAAACTATTCATTTTTTATGACTAAAAAAATGAGTTTTCTATGGTCCACATGCCCTTCCACTTCACTCAGAACCTCCATAGAATTGGTTTGTTATATCACTCTCTCTAGGGGCCACCAATATGAAACTAAAACATCCTATTTGGAACCAATTTTAGGTCATTAAGTACAAAATTAACCCCTAGGAGGGAATAATATTTCTATGAAACTATCTAGCCTACACACACTAATATTGAAGAACACACATCTAGTTCTTCTACATAGCTACCAAGGTATCACATGATATCAATAAAAGGGAGAAGAGAAAACAAGCAATTCACAATATCATCACATAAATAAAAATTTATAGAAAAGAATAATCTCAACTCAAATTACCTTGAATTAAACAACCATTTCATATCCATTAATAATAATAATTAATAAACAAGATACAATATCTCCCTTAAGTCCAAAATCTATAATAAACATAATATACATAGATTGGATCAATAATTTGGGTAAAAAAATTAAAAATCCATTCCTTTTCATAAGTTAAAAAATTCCCTTAGAAAAAATTCTTGGAATTTTAATCTAAATACACATTATTTTATATCCAACAATTTAAACAATTTTTTAAAACCACCAAGAGAACAAAATTTTTTTTTGAAAAAAATTAAAAATTATTCTAAGAACTAATAGCCTAAAAATATTTGGAACAAGGGAACATTTAGTCATTTTTTAAAAAATCCTTTAAATAATGAAACATTCCTTTTAAAAATTGAGACAATGTTAAAAAACCCTTTAAAATGATCAAGTTTCATTGAAAGTTTCATTTGGGTATTTTTAAAAAATTTCGCATGTGAAAAATCCATTCTAATTATTGAAACAATTGAAAACTATTTCAAACCCTTCATGGGTAATTAATATAGTTATAATTTATAAATAAAATTATTTTAAAACACTCAAACATCTCATTGAATATATTATAAATTAAGTACATAAAAACACCTTCCTCGATCCAAGAGGAAACATGCTATAACATATTACATTTGATGGATAATGTCTATCTCTCTAAGAATACAACCCCATCAAGCCCTAGATATCCAATCTACTTTGATCAAAACCTAACCAAACTATAAAATTTACTGACACAATGATTAGGGTTCATGATTGAACAGAAAGGTCAAGGTAAAGGATAAGATAAAGAGAGTATAAGGAGAAATAAAGAACCATCCTTGATGGACTAATAAAAATGAATGAATAAGGAATATGAAAATATGAGTGAATAATGAGGAGAAGAAGGGAGGATCTCTAATAACTCTTCCTAGGTCCAAATTAATGAGATAGATGGGTGTAAAGTTTATAAATACCCATAAAATGTGATGGGATGATAAGTTATAAAAACCTAAATTTGGAACACCTTGGTAGGCCACCATAATAAACACCACGATTTTCACCATGCCATAATGCACCACTAGACATCCACCGAGCCCCACTAAGATGATAAAGACCACATATAAGTCTCTTACACATATCCATTTTAGCACCCACCATTTCTAAAAACACACTATATAATTTCTCTTCCTTTCCCATAGGGGAATCCCACCGACTGAAATGGCTTATGAAATGATCGGTCTAGGAAGTTTCCCCTCACTAGATAACCCCAAAGGATAAACCCCAATTTGTAGAATTGAGAACCATGATTAAGTAGGGTCAACATACTAAGCCCCCAATAATGATCTCTTTAGATTCTAAAATATGATGCAAAACCATGGGCCCTAAGAACCCATATCCCCATGACACAATCTCTACCTTCCATGATGAAAAAGTTCTCACCCAACTATCCTAAATAGTGAAATCCAGACCTGCTACAACATATCTTTCCTCCCTAATTCCTACACACATTCATATATAAAACCTACCAAGGTGGAGAATCAGATCCACATCACAACCTCACTTCACTCTAGAAATTTAACAATGGAATGGGGGAATGCTATGATATGGCATCCTAGGGTGATGACATGGCCTACTACAGACCCATCCCCAACTCCCTAAAACTCCTTGAAACACTCTAAAATGTAAGTAACACCATGAAACATCAAATAAAAAAAATATTAAATAAAATTACTTACATAGATACTTAGGGGTTTTATTCAATTATATCGAATTTCTTTTTTATACTTGGTTTTAAGCCACTAAAGAAATGATCATTTTTTATTTCATGGAAAATGATAAAACCCGAAGTGTACCCTATAAGTCTTATGAAGTTTTATTCATATTTACTAATGGATTAATCCTCCATTTTCTTCTACCAAGGTAATAATCTCTCCATATTATGGTAAAGAGTCTATGGAAAATATTAATTGAAAAATACATTCTTAAACATCACCCATTATATAGAGTTAATCTCTTCCCCTTATATCATGTTCTTTGTCGAAGTCCAAAATTTGTATAATTTCCCTTAAAACTAATAAAAAACCATGAACAATTTTTCATATTCAGAGCATAACATAATATAAAATAACTTTTATGTCATGGTAATCCAATTATCAATAATTAGTGGATCCGAAATCCACTAAAGTTCAATGGTATGCATGAAAGAATTAATAACATATTCTTCCTATTCTGTGTATTTAGGAGCCCAACATGATTTAGGTTATTGTTTTTAACATGAGATAGAAATTTCATAATGGGTTTAACTATATATATTATCACGTATGGTTTATCATTGGTATAATCACTATATTTTCCATCACATTCTTTTTTAACTTGATTCCTGTTGGATATAACCACTCACTAAAATTAAAAGGTTTAGTGTTTGAGGCACTAAAGACCCACTCTTTTTGGTCTAGTGATAAAAATATATTCTTTACAAACTATATTTGATACTAAGTGAGATTATCAAAACAAAATCTTTAATATATTTGACATTAGAAATATATATAAAAATAATCTCACACAATCATAAGAACCATTTAGTTTATTGTTATTTAAGGTTAACTACATAAAAAACTTATTTTACAACACTTTGTAACATTTATTAATAATTTTAACATATTAGACTTCATTATAGACATCTCATACCATATACCCATTTTTTTACATGGGGATGAAAATATAAGAATACGGTGAGCTGAGTTTCTCAGCAAGGGTAAAACTTATCAAAATTTCATCAAGAATTAGATCATAAGGTTATGAGAAAACATGATCATGGGATAATTTTATTATTAAATATAACATGGAAAAATAATATCTATATATAAGTTATGATTTAAGGATATTTAACATCATGTTAATAAATATATTCTGTGGAATAAGAGAGTGATATAAAAAACATGGCCTATATAGCAGAATCAATAGGAATTTGATATAAAAATGTGCCATGTCATGGAATAATAACAAACTAGTGAACTACAGAACATACATAATCATAGGAAAATATTACATATTGGTTTAGGAATCAATAATCTTTCACCCATTATATGGTGGGTTAGAAATTACATCATGTGACCATTAATATCTTGAGTATCATAACATGCGTCCTATTAGCGACACAAGTGTCATAACTCAAGGACCATTTTTATCTCATGAGATCTAAAAAATTAACCAATTAATTGGAGGGTGATATAATATCTCACCCATCAATATACATACATACATTATCTATAAGATACCAGTCATTCATCATAACATGAAATCCTATGGAAATAAAATGGGTTTCATATAATTTATAAATGGTATCACATAAAATGATAAAAAAATTAGATTGATTAACATAAAAAAATTGAATTAGACAAATTTATTATTTTATATAGGAATTTATTTGGTGATTCATAAAACATTACTCCAAAATATATATATATATTTCATGCAAATAGGATAATGGGAGTGAAATCATAAAACTAGTACTCATTAAACATTTTTAATGTTTTTGGTAAAAAATGTTATAGTTGATTTTTAAAAGTTGGTTCAGAGAAGTTGACATGAAAAACTTTTTAAAAAAAAATTTAGAATGAAATCATAAAAATAGATCCTTGAATAAGGAATAAATATTTTTTGAAAGAAATATGGAGTGGAAGTTAAAACCAATGATCAATAAAGGAAAAAACCTTTCAACATTTTTTTAAAAAATTCCTTAATTAAAAAACTACTTGAAAAAGGGGTGATAAATTTTTTAATTTTAAAATAGGTTAGGATATATTTTAAGATTAATAGAAATAAAAAAATATTTGGATTCCAAAAAAATAATGGAGAACATTGGCTGGAGGAGTGAAAACAAATATAGAAGAGAAAGAGATCCTTTAGAGAGAATGATAATTATTCTCAACATTATAAAATTTTATGATGAAAAAAATCCATCGAAGAAGATATTTTTTTTGGGGAAAATTTAATTCCCAAAAAAAGGATGAAATTAAATATAATATACGTATATAAAATAATAAATCTATTTTGCAATACAATAGTAAAAGAATAATAATTACGACTCAAGAAAAGAGGTTGAGTCCATGAAATCCCCCTACTACTTTGGAAATTTTTTAATCAAAGGATCATAAAAAAGTTAACATGAAATGAAACCTTAATTAACATGAATATGAATATAACAATGATATAAAATTTAAAATATTCAGTATACACACACTCTAAATTAAAATTGGTCTAAAATAGGAACTATGCATCAAGAAGAGAAATTTAGATGAAAAACCCATTCTTATACTATGAACATAAAAAAATATGATTTAACCTCCTTTATAATAAAAAAATTATTATTTTTTAGGATCTTATTAATATCTATAAACTTGTATACTCTTTAAATTAAAACATTTATTACACATTCATTAGCAAGTTAATGTTTATTTTCATCACTGAATGCTAGTAATTTTGATTATTTTTCACCTATTTTTTCATAAAAAAATAAAAAACCATTATTTGATTCAAATTAATTATTCAAAGATTATAATTTTTTTAAATATTTTTCTCAATTATTTACGCATCCCCATATTCATTTGATGAAAAATATTGGCATGTTTGATAGAACAAAACCCTTGATGAGCATGTTTTAGGTAATTACTGATATCAATGGATTACATTATAATGGTTCTTAATTTTTTAATCACACCTAAATAATATTAAATAAGTTATAAAATAAATTTAGTATCATATTTTACCATAAAATTATTTCTATAACCATCAATGAAGTTAATGATGAAAAATGAATCACACCTTCTATGGAGGTGATAGTCCACACATAACATGAGTGATGATTTCATTTTAAATGGATGAGGATATTAATAAATGATCCATTTATATTTATAGAAGGTTAATAATGTTATAAAAATTATTTTTACTTATTATATAAATTTTATAGTCATCCAAGTAGGGTGGTGATGAAAAATGAAAAAAATCATCCATCAAGGTGATAATCCCCATATATGTATGGATGACATTCTCATTTTTTTCAAAAAATATAAATAAAAGAATCTACATAATGATTAATCTTTATATAATCACAATTATGTTAAAAAAATCATATATACTAATTATATAAAACTATACAACCATCCATGAGAGGTTCTGATGAAAAATTTAATGAATCGCTTTATGGAGGTGATTGTCTTTATGGACACATAAACAACATTGTAACATCCCCCAATCAAGAACTCTCTCATGTGTCCAAAAGGGTTGATTATGAGACCTCAAGAACACCTCCAAGTACCCCATAGTCTTTCAACTAGTAGTGGGGGTGTGAAATGAATAGTGGGGAGACTATGACCCCTAATATGAAGTGTCATAGTAGAATAAATAAACAATATAAACAAATGAAATCAAAGTACAGACATATAAGAAACCAAAAACCAGAGCCAAATGAATAATCCAATAAATAATAAGGGATTAATGTAATGACATACTGGAATGTAACTAATTTTCATGCTAAAAACAATACAAGTAAAAGACTAGTAGACTCAAATAAAGACTCAAATGTCCCCAGTCCCAAACCCCATGTTAGTCCAACCTCTAAACACCAACCCATCCAATAATAAAACAATCAACATTAAGGCCCTTTACCTTTTCCAAACATGAATCCATGTAATATTCTTAGGTTTTAAATGATGTCCTAAATAGGGTGTGAGTATAACTTAGTAGGTTGAAACCACCATGTCTAAACAAACTAGTTTGATAAAAAGTGTATGAAATAAAGAGATAAACATGTGTATTAATTAATTCAATAATTAAGAAAATACAAAAAAAACCTGCTTTAGCTCCATTCCAAAATATCTCTAAGCAGGTCTTAAAACAGTACCAACCATAACCATATAACCATGGAAAAATAACCTTCTTCGACACCATGTCATAATGTATTAGAGAATGTATTACGACCATGAAAACAACCACTATATAATCATGGTATAGTCACAACAATTCAGTTCAAATCCTTATAAGCACTATAATATTCAGGTCGAAGCCCTATATCCATTACAACATGGGACTGGATAAAGCCTACTCACTATAAGGATTACATCATGGGACTGGGCCGAGCCTGCTCAATATCAACATTACAAAATATAAGCATGCATGTTCCAAGGGAAATCCTGATATATAAGTATTTCAGCATGGAACACAAGTCTTTATATACAATATGGATATCACAATATCACACCATAAATATTATTGGTTAATTATGAAAATTACCATTTATATTTCATATACCACTTTCAATTTAAATCAAAATTGATTAACCATTATAAAAATAATAAATAATCCACAATTTAGGGATTTGATATCAAGAAATTACCTAAGGTCTCATGTTATACTACAAACACTTTAAAACAATAGATAATTTAAATATATTCATGGTTATCTCACCCCATGGGTAGCCATAAGCTAGGATAAAATCCAATTGAAACCAAATGAATCAAAAGAATAATCCCATTCATTGTTTAATCGATTTGGGAACACATTACATTGACACAATCACAATATTTCACAAACATGGAAATTATCAAGACATAGAGTTAATATTTAGACCCCTACCTTTAAATGATGATCCAACAACATTTACAATAGAAAAATCCCATGAGGAAGAAGGTGTGTATGATCACCAATATAATACTAGATAAAAAATGATCAATATCAAAACCAAAAACACACACGGTCAAATAATTTCAACACAACTACTAGAGAGCCAAGTAAGAGGAGGGATAAACTAGACTGAAACATTTTACCAGGGATTAAAGGCATTACTAGGATGACTGGGAGGAAGGTTGACACTCAAAAATTTCCTTGAAGGTTTTCTAGGGTCGGGAGGAGAAGATTTTAGTGAGTTAGAATGAAAACTCATCCAAAAAATGCACTTTAAAATAGTAGGTTAGGTAATTACACAACATTTAATTTAGTTACACATTGTCTAAATATTTTTAATTGGAAATTTCGAAAAACCCATTGACTTGGAATATTTTATTAAAAACACCCAATAAATTACACAACATGAAATCTATTTACATGATGTGTAATTATTCTTATAATTATTTTCAAGCAATTTTCTAATTAGACAACCCAAACTCCATTTAAATCGTATTAACTTACCACGAACCATTGAAACACTTAACCCATTTATACATATTATTCATTAATTCAAACAAAGATAAAACCTTGAACATTAAGTCATTTTCCCTAACAAAGGTTCTCCACACAGATCCTATCTGGTTTTCCTAATTTTGGTTTAAATATGAGGAAAATATTTCCCAAAGGAAAAGTTAAGGAAAAACTCAAAGAGATATGTACATGGAATAAGAAGGGATCTTATAACCTCCCCACCATATAATAGCTCATCCCTGAGCTTCACCAAGTGTCACTGTGAGGTCTCAGAAAACAAGTCTGACCACTTCATTCATATATCTGACTCCCTTCCCCAAGTATCCTACTAAACTCTCCCATTATTCCACTACACTCTAACCAATGACATTGTCCTACCCCAAAGATATTTCTCACCATAACCCACAACCGCATCAGATGCTCCTCAAAGGATTCATCAACACAAAGATCAATTTATGATATGTTTATCACATGATAAGGGTCTAGATGATATCTCCATAGTTGTGACACATGGAACACATAGTGCATATAACTATAGTGCTGTGGAAGGTATAAATGGTATGCCACTGGACCCACCCTTTCCATTATCTCAAAATGACCCAGAAAACTTGGGAGATATCTTTCCTTATTTTTTGATACAATGTTTCCCCAACCTAGGAGACAAATGAAGGAAAACATGATGACTAAACTCAAATTCCAGAGGTCATATTTGATGGTCAATATATGATTTCTACCTACTATGCATGGTCACCAACCACTGTCTGATCGACTGAACCTACTCAGATGCCTCTTGCACAAGACTAGGCCCAAAAAGTTTTGACTCACCTACCTCCATCCAATAAATAGGCGAACAACATAAACTTCCAAACAAATCCACAATAGGTGAGATTTGGATTGATTCATAGAAGATATTATTATATTAAAACTTCATGAGTGCCATATGTTTCTCTCATAAACCACCAAAATCCAAAACAAAAGATCAAAATATATCTTATAAAACCTGAATAGTACGCTCAGATTGAAAATAAATCTATGGATAATAGGATATTCTCAAAAGAACCCATGATCCTAGATCCTTCTAAATACCCTACAAGAAACACAATTTGAAATGAGGATCTTAGTATGAAATGAAACTCCTCAACTCAACTCAATATTATAATTTTATTATTAGGCCAAGAGATCTACAAGGAAAGAGACCAACCAGGACCTATGGAGGCTGAAAGTAATGCAATCCAAGGGAATCAACCTGAATCAAGTTCACCCCTTAGGTTTAAGTAAGAAAGAATCATAAAGTCAACTAAACAGGGTACCAGGAGAAGCCAGGGAGGCCAAATAGTCCGCCACTTTGTTCCCCACCCGCCAAGTGTGGGTGAACAAAATGTTGTTGATCAGGAGGGCCTTGCATTGACAAATGATGTAAGAGATTGACCAGGGGACAGAGCCTTTATAGATTAAATCATAATGTATAATCATAGAATCAGTCTCCACCTGGGAAATAAAAATCTCTCATTGCCTGTAGATGAAAAAACCTGAGAAAACAGCTCTGGCCTCCGCTCGGACAGAATTGCCACTCCCAAAGTGAGATGTGAATGCTAGGGCGACACTTCCCCTAGCATCATGAACCAACCCACCTCCACGCATGTCCCCAAGGACACAGGAACCATCCGTGTTGATATTTAGGCCAATCTCAAGAGGAACCCATTGAATCCAATGCCCCCTGAAGGTAATGTGATGAATTGCAGCCACAAGGACACCGAACAAATGAATGGACATAGCCTCCTTCCAGTTACCAGAATGGAAAATCAGCTCAACAACCATGCCCCAAACTCTTCCCACAATGAACCTACTAGTGGAAATAATCCCCTCAAACCTGGCTCGGTTCCTAGATTTCCATAATCACCAACAGCCCGCCCACGTTGAAGATTAAGGAGCGTGTCATCTTTTCAACCTCTGAATCCTCGGACCCCTGAAACTAATGCTCCAGGAACACATCAATGCTGGCCACATGTGGTGAGTAATCTATAAACACCCCAAAGGTACTCCAAACCATGCGCACCCAAACCCCTTCAAAGAAAATATGGATCGTTCACTCTTCTCTTCTGTCCATACAACATTGACAATAAGAGGCCATGCAAATGTCGAGGCATTTGACATTAGAGTCAGACGCCACAACATTGTTCCAAATTCTCTAGGAGAGAAAGTTGAGTTTAGCAGGGATTTTTTTGTACAAGATAATCTCATTCCATCTGTTATAATGGCCCTAAGAGGTGTTTATCCTACGATAGTCCTTTGAGTTAAATTTCCCTAAGACAGATGGAGTAAATACGCACCTATCCTGCTCCGAGGTAACGATAATGGAGTCAAAAAGTTCCTGTTGAGTTGTATTCAGAACTGATCTAAAAAATGTTGGATAGTGAATCGATTCCTTGAAGGAGATCATGGGAGCTGGACACCCGGGATAGGAAAGCGTGTTACTCGACCAATTATGAAACTAGTAGAGGATGTTTCCTTCACCAATGATCCATTGCGAATGTGGAAGGATTTTTAAGATGATTCTACACACAGAGGACCATAAGGAATACCCATTAGTAGAAGGAGAAGCATAACTTGTTTGGTGCTTTTGAGACATAAGCTTCCCCCAAAAGGTATGCTCCTCAAAAATCTCTTAGGCGATCCTCGCATGCATGAACTGGATTGTGACCACCAAACTATTGACACTGATCCCTCCCTCGTGAATTGGCCTCACCATCTTCCCCCATGAAACCCAATGTCTCTTCCCCTACAATTGCGTGTCCCATATGAAACGTGCAAGGAGCCTATCAATGGACCATATGACACCCTTCGAAACAGTAGAAGATGCAAGAGCATGCACTGGGATTGCTAAAAGAATGATTTTGACAAGAGAGATGCAACCATCAATGGAAAGGAAGTGATTTTTCCAATTGAGAATACGACCCGTGATTTTGTGCATCACTTTTTTGAAGTCCCTGATACAGAGTCTGCCTAGAGAAACATGGGAGCCATGGTACTCCATGGGAAAGACTCTACGCTGCATGTTCAAACTGATACTCAGATCACACACTCTGCTTTCATTACATGATTTAGAAACATAGAAGTTTCTCTTCTCTCTACTAACGATCTGGACACTCTAATAATAATATTCCTCTAAGATTTTTTAATGCCTTGGACAGAGCTCTTCCCCGCATTCATGAAAATAACTATATCATCAGCAAACATCAAGTACAATGTGGAATAAAGCCTAAAATTCCGACGAAAGGTCAGGATAACCCCATAGGAAATACCCTTGTTGATCAACCTACTGAGAGTATCTTGTATGAGAATAAAGATACTCGGAGACAATGGTTCACCTTGCCTTAGACCTCATACGGACTTAAAAAATCCATGAGTATGCCCCATGAACAAAACAACCATCCATGAGGAGCTAACACATATGAAGATGAGGTCGGAAGCCCAAGAAGAAAAACCCATCATTGTAAAGAACCTTTTGATAAATACCCACTCCATCCTATCATATGACTTGCTCATGTCCAGCTTAATGACCATGTTGGAGCCTCGAGATTTGAAGTTAAGATCTCTCAGCATTTCCTGCGCCAACGCCAAAGCACCCTGAATGGAATGTTCCTTCACAAACCCATGTTTCTCTATGGAAATCCACCTAGGAAGAAGTCTGGACAACCGTCTGTTGAGGACACTCGACAAGATTTTGTAAGGGAAATTACACATGCTTATAGGATAGTAATGATGGAGAGAATAAGGATCTTTAATATTTTTAAGAAGCACGAGAGTCGTAGCCGAGGCAATCTGAGGACCCCCCCCCCCCCTGCAGAAGAAATACTAGATAGCATGGATGATATCGCTCCTAAAAACCTCCCAAGAGCCCCTGTAGAAGGCTCCAGGGAACCCATCGGGACCTACTGCCCTCTCTGGGTTCAGGCTTAGCATGGCCTCATGAATCTCCTTCTCCATGGGAATACCTTCAAGAAGGCTATTGTCCTAGGCAGACACGATTCTTTGAATCCCGTCCTATAATGAGGTTTCCCAGAGGGGTACCCCTGGGCCATGGACGTAGACAAACCAGCAAGAAGATCCTTAAAATATGACAGAACCAATCCCCCAACCACCTCTCTGTCATCTATGAAAGTTCCATCCACCAAATCCAGGTTTGGTTTGATAACACGCCTCCTCTCCCGAATGCACTCGTGAAAAAATGTGGTATTCTTGTCCCCCTCCTTGATCCATTTGACCTGCGAGATTTCCCATACCTTTCTATCTTGCGAGAGAACCATGACCACCATGTTGTTCCTTTCCTCCACAAGCGCTCCAAAAACCGAGTCGTCCCAACACTCCTCAAGGCTAGCCTTGAGCCGATTGACTTCAAGTTTGAGCGCATCCAACTCTTGATCCAAGGAGGGAAGGGACCAAGCCCAGATTTGAAGTTCTTACTTGAGGTGCCTTAACTTGGAATGAAAAGATATCTCAGAGTGACCCTGATATAGTTTGAACAAAATGTTCATAACCAGCTAGTGATAGCCAGGGATACTCAACCACTGGCTAGAGAAGTGGAACATTTCCTGCAAGACCTCCCTCCTGCACAGGGATAACAAGAGCGGGGAGTGATCAGAGATACTACGAGTCAATTGGGCCACCATGGAATTTGGAAACATGGAGATGGAGTGGACGTTGTCTATGCAGTGGTCGAGTCTGCTCCAGATTCAACTATCACCCTTGTTGTTTTTACACCAAGTGAAGGGGTCTCCTGAATAGCCTAAGTCCATCAGCCCTTTTCCAGCCATGAAATGAGAGAAGGAAAAGCTAAACCTTCTTGGAAAATCCCCATGACCCTTATTCTCATTTGGGAATTAAACAATGTTAAAATCACCTCCCACCACCCAGGGCTGGTACCCAGGATCGAAATCATTCAGCTCAGACCACAGAACTTCCCTTCTCTATGCGTCGCAGCTTCTATAGACAAAGGAGAAAAATAGAGAGTCCCAGCCAATTGTAATTTTTGTAGTGATATATTGGTCGCCCAAAAGGACCATATCAATGGTAACGTCCCTATGCTAGAAAATCCATATATTTTTGTTGATCGGGTTCGCATGCATGGATGCATTCATTTTCACCTTATGAGTGAACCCAGAAATCTTGGCAGGGGCCTGTTTGTGTTCAAGGATCACTACAATTTTGGATTTGTGTCTTTTAGATTATGAGGATATGAAATCTTTTTCACCCTTTCCCCAACTCCTCAGGCGTTCCAGATGATAATTGGAATCATTGCAACGATGGAGGCCCGACTTTTGCCCTAGGCACCATGGTCTCTTCCAAGAGGAATGAAGGACATTCCCTATACAACAACTTCTTTATCATCAACCTTTTATGCACTCCAAGAATCATATTGGTAAGATATGAAAATTGTGGGTGGGACCTAGATGAGGACTTAGAGGATTTCCAACTCACCTTGCAGTGGGACAACCCTACCTAGTGACCCGGTTCCACTGATTCCCAAGCGTCATACGTAACTAAGGACGAAGGACTGGTACTAGGAGATGAGGAAGCTGACTTCATGAGATCCTGGACACCGTAGTCATAGAAAACACAATATGCAACCCTACTGGACCTTGGGAGGGATTCCATGGAGAGAAGGATGACCCCCTGAATCCCATCATCCTTGGCCAGTAGTGCATGGCCTGAGGCCGGAGACGGCATGGGGAACGACTAGAAAGAAGCAGCCAGGGACCTTGAGGAGGACCGCATGAAGAATTACAACAACAACCATGTGAGTAGCAACTGAGAAGAAGCCCATGACCGCTCAAGAGACACCATAGAACCCGACCACTTGTCACTCGGCTTAGGGGAAACCAGAGCCAAACATGTGAGTTCCTCTGAGCCAGGGGAGGGAGAAACAGACTACAAAAGAGGATAAGCCTCTGGGCCAAGGGGTGGAGAGCTAGATGCCAGGCATGTGGGAGAGGGCATGCAGAGGGAGGGGGAAACAGAATAAAGGGAGGCATCTGAGGGTGCAGGCTGAACCGAGGTTGAACTGGACCCCTCACATGGCTGAGAGAGTGGAGAGCCATGCCTTGAGATGTTGGCACGAAAGAGGGGGCCACCTTAGTGATGTTTCCTGCATTTCAGAGCCGAATGACCCTGAAGAAGACAAGACAAGCAGTACCTGGGAAGCACCGGGTAAACAATGTCCTGGGACCAATTTGTCAAGTCCTACACCTTCAGAGAGAGTTTCTTTGGGATCAGAAGAGAAAGATAAATATCAACATAGATCCGAGCCACCAGAGTTTCCTCCCCGTGGCGGGTTCACTCATCCGTACAGAGAAACCCCCTCAAAGAATCACTAATGGACCTAAGGAATGTGCCATCATAGAAAGGGAGAGGGAGCGCTGGAAGGATGATCCAAACCACAACCCACGATCTTTCTTTATCCCTATGAACTTCTATAGACCCGTGAAAAATATTGAATTTACAACAACCCAGAACCTGAGGGCTTTGAACTAGGCCTGAACGAAATCCGCCTCAGAGGTGAGGACTAGACAAAACGAATTTCGGTGAATCATTGAGATGCGAGCCACTGCTTGCAAACCACATGAGGCCACAAACCACTTGAAAGATGAAATGGGACGAATCCCCACACCAAACCTTTCCACAAGAGTCCATTTCAAACCAACCTAAGCAAAAATGAATGCCGAGGTTAGGGTGACTAGTGATAGGAAAGAGCCTTCCCTCAACATCGAATGGGAAAATAGATAAATATCCTGAAAACAATGGAGAGAAGCACTAGAGGCCTCCCCACACAGAGCCTCCTTGAAAGAAACCACCGGGTGCCGTTGATGAGGAAAGGGGCCTAGGGACCCCTGGGGGGAGGGGGGGAGACAGCTATCGGAGACCCTGAGCCCAGATCGAAGGTCACCGGAGTCAAAGCCGCCTAAGGGCTGAGGGTAGAAGAAGCAACGATCATAAAGGATTCAAAAACCGCGAGCACGTGGGGTGCGTTCTTTGGGGAGGCCATCAAGGGGTCTTAGACTTGGTATTATATTTTTTGATACTCCTCAGAATACCATGAAAACGAACCACCTCATGCATGTAAATACTACACTGATCATCAACTATGAAGGATTCCTTGATAGATAATAAGTGCTATACCTTAGTTAGTGGATCCATAAAAACCCATATGGTGTCATTATTATGGGTTTTTTTTGGGTATTCATATCACAAAATCCATTGTGACATCATCCCATTTTAACTAATGAATGGGAAAAGGCTGAAAAAGCTATGCTATCTTTTGATTCTCAACTTTCACCTTCTGAAAATGAATCATATTGCCCTGAAGATTTCCACATCCTTCTTCATTCATGACGATGAGTACTATCTACTGAGATCATGATTCATATTTTTTAAACTGGGACACACTACCCTTATTGAAGAATGAAACTCCCTCATTAACTCCTCAAATAATACTATAGGAATCCATAATAATCTATAGAAAAGAAGAGAATTTCCACTGCCAAGGGACCATCCTGATGGTGTATCCCACCATATAATTTCTCTTTTAGAACTGATCCATATAGATCTAAAAAATACTTAGTCTTAATTTGGTCCAAAAGTATGGGTATAAAATGATTTCAAAGTTAGATATAAAAATCCCGAAGACTCATGAACATCCAAATTCATGTTTGCGAAGAGGGCCATTATTATCCACTCATCACAAGACTCCCATACTACCTATATTGGTATCTTTTTTTCTCAAAACACTAGAAATGACCTATCCCTTTTCCATTTGTATAATTCAATTCAAATTCTAAATACTACAGATACTTGACCCACCTCATTTACCAAAGTTTTATCTGTCATTGAGAAAATATGTTCCTGAGGCTCTTGTGTTTTGTGTATTACACAAACCTATCACCCATGAGATAGTGTCTCTAACATCATAGGGAATGTACCACTACTTATGACTCCATATTGTGATTAGGATAGTTACCCTCATGTAGTCTCATTTTCATGGAGCCATAAGCAACCACTCGATCCTCCTGCATTATAACTAATCCAAGTCTAACTCTCTAGATGCATCATTGTACATAGTATATTATTTTCCCAACATAGATTAAGTGAGGATATGTGCTGAGGTTATCCAGCCTTTCAACAACTGAATAGAAATCGTGTAAGACTCATACAAAACAAACTTTACCCTTTTCTTGGTCTTCCCAAACATTGGTGGTTCCAAATGGGTGAAATATTGGTTAAAGTGTAGATAATATCCTGATAAACCTAGAAAGATTCAAATCTCAAGGTCATTCTTGGGATATTCCCAAGATACCATAGCTGTGACTTTCTTTGGGTGCACTTACACTTATACCTCTAAGATTAAATAGACCATGAAGTTCAATTTATTAATACAAAATATGCATTTGGTTATCTTGGAGTAAAGATGATGCTCTCTCAATATACTCAAGATAATTTCAAGATGTTTGGCATGATTGTATGATTATTGGGAGAACATTAATATATTTTCGACAAAAACCAACAAAAACTCATCCAAAAAAGGATGAAAGATCCTATTCATTAAGGCCATGAATACCTTAAGTGTGTTAGTTAACCCAAGTATCATCACTATGAATTCATACAAGCCATACCTACTCCTAAAAGTAGTTTGAGGTATGTAAAATAGAATCACCCTTAACTGGTGGTGAACTAATCTCAAATCAATCTTGGATAAGATCACAACACCTCTCAACTGATAAAAAAGATCATCAATGTGTGGAACAAGATACTAGTTATTGACCTTCATCTAGTTCAATCTCTGATAATTCACACAAAAGTGCAAGGACCCATTATAATTCTCAGTGATGAGAACTAGAGAACCACATGGAGAAGAACTGGGCCATATGATTCCTTTTGATTTTAGATCTTCCAAATAAAATTACAACTCCCAAAGCTCTGATGGTTCCATTCTGTTAGGTGCGATAGAAACTATTTCTGCTCCTGGAACCAACTCGATCGTGAACTCGATCTACCGCTCGGGTGGTAAGCCATACAACTCATCAGAAAAAACATTATAGAAATGGTCTACCACTATAGGAAAATAATACTACTACATTCCACCATCATCTAGAGAATAGACATCTATATTAGCCATAAGAAAATCTAATCTTCACTGAATTGTTTTTTCATGACAAGCATAAAGGTCCCACTCACCTTTGTTAAAATAATTACCTCCTTTTGGAGATAGAAATGTAACTCTTCTCCCGTAACAGTAAATATGATTTTGGTATATAACTACACAATACATACAAATAATCATGTCAAATCCTATCATTTCTAGCATGAATGGTTTCTAAAAGAAATGGTAACCACCAATCTCTAAAGAACACTCCTTGCAACATTTGATATTCTCTGACCACACTCCTAACGGTGTGTCGATTGTCAAAAAAATAACCAATCCTTGCACATAAAATCCCAAAACTGTTTTGTAAAAAGAGAATATAGAAAGGAATGTGATACACCTTTATCAAAAAAAAGTTAAGGTACATGATATAGGATTCATACCTTTTATAGTATATGGTCCTATATCCACTATATCCAGAGTAGTGTGCATAATGTATAGTTGACTCATCCCTCTTCCATGGGATTCATTCTGACTACACTGAGCAATTTTATTTTCTTAGTACTACTGATCATGCACTAGGGTACCACATCCCCTGCCTCAGCCTGAACGACTGGTGGAACTTTAGTTACCAACCTATTGAGGGGTAGCTCAAACCCTTCCCAACTTGGATGACTATTTTGATCCCCTACCATTAGTCTATTATGAAAAGTTTTCACATAAGATTTGAAGATGACCCAACCATCCACAAATAAAACACTCACCGATAGGGTAAGAAACTTTAGGAGATTGTTGAAAAAAAATCCATACTAATAGAACTGAAATAGAACATGGTCTCTGGATTTTTGTACACTTTACTGACTGCTCTTACCACTACTACCTTGGTAGAAACTATCATAGTGGTGCTTCTTTCTACTCGAATAATAAATCCTAGATCACATTACTAAAATATATTTGCCTCTACCCAGCTCATCTCTATGATTACCATCCTTGATTAGTGCTTGGTTAATAACATCCTCAAAGCTGGTCAAATAGAAAACATTTACATATGACCTGATCTCATTGCATAGACCATCCTGAAAACATCTCACCCTAGAGATCTTAGTATCTTCCAAATATGGTGCAAAGCACCTTGTTTGTAAAACGTCAATCAAAGTCTATCACTGACATTCCCTCCTATGTCAGATGCCTAAAATCATATGATTTTTAATTCCTCAACATCTTAGGATAGAAATGGATAAGGAACCTCATCTCAAAGTATTTCCAAGATAGCTCATCATACTATCTAGCTTCCTATAGAATATCCCACCAATACTTGGAAGGTCCAAAAATCATATATACAGTATGCTTCACCCTTAAATCTGTAGGTGTCTCAAGATTCTTTAATATCATCTGGACTGACTTGATCTACAACATGGATGCCTAGGGTCCTCCTTACTTAGTAAAAATTGGCAGGTATGGTAACTAAAACTCTCTTATCAGATCAAACATCAAAGGAACGATATGAACAATATCCCTTTACAGGGATCTCATGACCCTCAAAATTATTTTTCGAATCTAAACATCAATATTATCCTTGGGAACTATAGGAATCTCCAATTTAGATACATTAGGAGCATGCATATTTACACTCTCCTGACACTCAAGTTGAAGATGATGAGGTGGTATTTTATCTAAAAGACAAATGCACACCTTAGAGAACTGGATAACAACAAGGTTAACCTAAAAAAGTGACTACAATAGAGAACTCCTGACTCCTGGTCTCTCTAAACAGATCTTATAAGTGTTTTAGAATGAAACATCAAATCATATCATTAATACAGTGAAATAAATATCTCATATAATAGTTCAATAGGTAAATATATTTCACATTAAAAAATAGATATGTATCTTCATGAATAATGCATGTTGATATATACCTTTGTGCCTATTATGATGCATGTATGCTCATCTCACACCATACTAGGCCATTAGTTCAAATATAAAGAAACAATAACATCATAAAACAATAACCTCACACAAAATGTGAATCACCTAAGGTGAAATAACATCAAATGTAATAAGAAAACAAGAACAACTATAATCCCATCACTGGGTACTTGAATTTTCCATCGTATATGGGTTAGATACTCCCATGAAGAAGATCATTACCATGTATTGAAACATATTAGTCTCCTTTATACCTTTCTAAAATAGTAAATTAGAAGAAAAGAGAACATGCTCCTTTGATACCACTTTGTGACGTCCCTCGATCTGGAACTCTCTCATAAAAACAAAAAGGGTTGGTTTTGAGACCTCAAGAGTGACTACTCATATGCCAGAGGCAACTGACTAGTAGCGAGTGTGTGAAATACATAGTGGTGAGACTATACCCCTAGGTATGAAGTTTCATAGAATAATTAATAAACTAAATAAACAAAATAAATAAAAGTATAGACATAGTGGACACCAATAACTAGATCCAACTGAATAATCTAATAAATAATAAAATAATAATGTAATGACATGCTGGAATGTATCTAAATTTTCATGTTAGAAACAATACAATAAAAACACTAGCATACTCGAATAAACAATCAAAATTCCCTAGTCTCGAACCCCATATGAGTCCCACCTCCAAACTCCATCCCATCTTGCAACAAACAACCAACATAAAGGTACTTTGTCCTTGTCCAAACCTATATGCACATAATTGAGTCAGGTACCAAATGGAGGTCAGAATAGGGTGTGATTATAACTCAGTAGTTCGACACCACCATGTCTAAACAAACCAATATAATAAAAAGTGTACACAATAAAGTGATAAACATGTGTATTAATTAATTCATAAATTAATAAAATACAAAAAAACCTATTTCAGCTCCATATCAGAATGTCTCTGAGCATGTCTTACAACCATGCCAACCAAAACCATATAACCATGGTAAAATAACATGATTCTATTCCATGCTAGAATATCTTAGAGCATGTATTATGACCATTCCAACCACCACCATATAACCATGGTATAATCACAACAATTCGGGTCAAAGCCTTATAAGAATTACAACATCCGAGTTGAGGCCCTACAACAATTACAACATAGGACTGGGCAGAGACCACTCACTATAAGTATTACAACATGGGACTAGGACAATACCACTCAATATCATCATTACAGCATATAAGTGTGAATGTTCTAGGACCAACCCAATATATAAGCATTTAAACATGGAAATCAAGTCCTATCACAAAATATTTATATCACAATATCACATCGTAAATCTCAATGGTTAATTATAAAAATTTGAAGTTATCTTTCATATACCACTTTCAATTTAAATCACAATTTATAAACAGTTATAACAATAATAAATAATCCACAACTTAGGGATAAAATATCAAGTAATCCCATAATGTATCATGTCATGCTAAACAAACTTTAAACCACTATCCAATTCAATTATATTCATGGTTTTCTCACCACAAGGGTAACCATAATCCTGTTTAGAAGCCGATTAAAACAGAAAAAAACTCCAAATAATAATCCCAGTTATTATTTAATTGATTTGGTTGCATGTTACTTTGGCATAATCACTATATTTCATAAATGTGGAAATTATTAGACCATAAGGTTAATATTTCAACCCCTAATGTTAAGTAATGTTTAAATAATGCTTCCAATGGAAAATTACCATGAGGAAGAATGTGTGGATGATTTCCAAGAGAATAATAGATAAAAAATAATCTATATTAAATCCAAAAAAGCACACGATCAATGTATTTCACCACAAAGGTCGGAGAACCAAGGAAGATAAAGGAAAAACTGGTCCAAAACAACTTACTAGGGACCGAATCCATTATTGTGACGTCCAGAAGGAATGTTGGAAGTGTAAAATCATCTGGAAGGTGCCCTAGGGTCGAGAGGAGAAGGTTTTAGTGAGTTATAAATATTAATTATCTGTGCAACATAATTTAAAATAATAGTTTAGGGAAGTATATAGTGTGTAATGGAGTTACACATCATGTAAATATTTTTAACGGGATACGCCAAAAAACCCATCGCCTCAAAATATTTTTTAAAAAACACCCAACAAATTACACGAAGTTTAATCCATTATCACATTGTGTAGATGGTTTTCAGATGGGTTTTCAAGAAATTTTCTTATTGAATAACCCATACTACCTTCAAAGCTCCTCAACTTACCAAGAACCCATGAAACACTTAACCCATTTATAATTGGACTTAATTAATTCAAAAAAACTTACACCCATGAAATTTAAGTCCTTTTACAAAATAGAGGCTCTCCATGTGGATCCTCTCTAGTTTTACTAGGTTTGGTTTAAAGATGAGGCAAAACATTCCCTAAATAAATGTTAACAAAAAACTCAAAGAGAGACGTACCTAGAAAAATACAGGATCTTAAAATAATTTTAATTTTTCATTACATGGAACAAAGGTAAATAATAATTGTTACATCAAAAAAACAAATCTTCATTATAGTAATTTTAGAAACTCTGTTATTTTTATGTGGCTATATGAAATTTGGAGGATTTGAACGATGAAATAAACTTTAATGTACTTGGTTAAGACCATTACCTATTCCTTGGATATCATCCATTAACATATACTATAAGAATTTCAAATTACGTATTTTTTTAATACCAGAACATATAGAACATGGGATAGAGATTTTGGAAGTTTTTTTGGAATAATTTTTTCAATCCGAAAGGCTTTTCATGTGAGTAGAAGTAGGGTGGTGTAGGCCTTGTTTTATAAGTGAGAGGGATGAAGGTTTCGTAAATAACTATAAATTTATATTAATGTCATGTCATATTAAAAGTAAAGTGGATCGAAAAGTTGAAATTAATTGATAGGTTAGGATTATTGGTCAATCCACCTCTTATCCTCATAAATAAGGGTTAATGTTTTAGATATTTTATGCCTCCCCCCTTTATTTTACCTTTTACCCAAATTTAGTTTTACTGTGGTAATTTTTTTAATTCCATATCTTATTTCTTTTCGCAAAATGAAATTAACCCTATCATATAATTTGTATATAAAAATTCCAAATATAAAAACCATTTTATAATATTAATTTTCTAAATTTTATAAATTATAATTCTT
Source organism: Viscum album (assembly GCA_963277665.1). Taxonomy (NCBI): domain Eukaryota; kingdom Viridiplantae; phylum Streptophyta; class Magnoliopsida; order Santalales; family Viscaceae; genus Viscum; species Viscum album. Next base: position 1,614,129,592 of record OY728142.1, read on the forward strand.
AAATATTTAGTGTATAATGCATAAAAATAATTTTTTAGAGAAAAAATATTACTCAGGTTACAAAAAGTGAAAAATATGTTTCTAAATTAAAGTTAATATTTTAAATGTACAATTTTAATGATTAAATAAAATTTTATTAGTAAAAATTTGTTATAAATTTTTAATTCATTCTTATATCCCATGGATGTCATAAATTCATGATATTTGTAATTTTTTTAACCTATTCACTTAAAAATCAAATTTTTCATAAAAATATAAAGAATTAATTATAAGATAAAATTTAAATAATGATGAAAAAATGTTTATTTATAAAATTTTAAATTCTAAAATTTATGAATTTTTTTCAATGTAAATATAAAATATAAAGAAAAAACATTTTTATAGGAAAATGAATTTTTAAATAATAACTGTTCTTATTATTATTTAATTTTAATTAATATTTAAATTATTGTTAATATATTATTAATATAAACAATATATTTTATCATCATTTCACTAAAATATCATTAGTTTCTTTAAATAAAAATATAGAGTGAATAAACATGTAATTGTTTAAAAAAAACATATGCATGAATATAATGATCTTATTATTTACTTAGTAACAATAATTCAATTTTACAAATGGATTAGAATAAAAATTGACCATTAAATTTCTTTATACTTATATTTCATAATGTTTTTACCTCTATTTATACCTGCCAACTTAACAACTAAATTTATAATAGTCACATTTAATATAAAAAAATTATTCCTTAATAAATTGTATTTTCATTTTAGTTCATTGTTTCATATGGATAAAGCTATTAAACATAGTATTTAATTAATGAAAAATATATCCTAAAATTAAGGGCTATTACATTCTACCCCCTTAAATAAAATACATCTACATAATTTTAATTTATCTCATAGATAAAAATAGATGACAATATTTTTAGTATAGTCATTACTCGAGATATAATTTTCAATAGAATATTGAACTCGCTATCATTATTAAGGCTAGGAAAATAATTATCCCAAATATTCTTCCTTATGATTTCCTAGGTACATACCTCTCACAAATTTATTTTCATTATCTTGTTTCCAACAAAATATTAAAACCAAAATTGTTAAGATAATATATAATAAAATTTGTGTAAATGATCATATAAATATAAAAATTCAATCCTAAGATGTCTTATCCAATAACAACTTCATTTAAACCTATGATAATCTTAGTTCAACTATAATATAATGGGATCTAACTATAACTCATTAAATTAAACTTAGATTGTCCATGTTCAAATTCCTATTAGGTTCTCTAACCAGAGTAGTTATATTTTACATCATCAATATACATTTAAATTTTTAATAAAGGTTTATAAAGAGAATAAAAATCAACCAAATCATATCCCATAAGAGTTTCAAACCAGGTTTAATTTTTATTATTTTTTATGTATCGAGTGAAGATAGAGTAAATACCCAACCAACATTTTTAGGGTTTTACCCCTAATTGCATATATTCTAGAGCATGCATAAACTTGTTTGTAACCCGAAAGGGATATCATTTCTATGAAATCACACACTTTATAATTTACTAAAATTTTAGAATGTTATTCTATATTCAGTATTATCTGAGGTTTTTTAAAAATGTTCTCCTATACTAATTACCCAAATAACTAAAAAAATCTACAAAAATTATTAAACCCACATTTGATATCAATTGATGAAACCTAGAACAACACTTCTTTGTTCAGTGATAGAATCAAAATAATTATATAATGGATGAAATAATTAGTGGTATTACCCAAAATAACCTTGCATATATTTCATCTTAATGTTACATATCACAACAATATCACTCAATCCTAAAAAACTTTAGGTTTATTTCCTAGGATATTAGATACATAAAAAATTATTTTATATCACTTGTAAAAATTTAATTTAATCATAATATACTAGAAATACCTCTAGAAATATAATATCTAATACTCATCTTCATAACATGGTGATTAAAACATAATAAAGGGTGTGATCTAAGATTCTCAATAAGCATAAAATATATCAACATATCATCAAGAGTTAGATCCTAATAATGTGAGAAAACTTAAGAATGAGAGGAATATATTATTAAATATTATACATAACAATAATATACATCTATAGTTAATGATAAAGGGACATGTAATCTTATTAAAAAAAACATGTATCATGGAAAAAGAGTGTGAGATAATAAAAAAGAGCCATGTATAATAATAAATAGGCATATGTAATAAAATGATTTCATGTCATGGAAAAAAACATAAAAATGAAATATGAAACAAAAAAAATCATACTACAACTTTAAATATAAGTCTATACATCAAAACCCTAGAAAAATTATATGGTGGCTTAGGCATTACTTACAATGAAACATTAGTGACTTGAGAATCATAACCTAAGGCCCATCAGTGAGTTGAGTATCATAAATCATGATTATTTTTTATCTCATGATATATTAGACCTTAACCAATGAATTTACTAGTGATATAGGATCCTACCCACCAATATCCATACATATATATAAATAATTAATCAAATCATAAAAAACCATGGAATTAAAATGATTTTCATATAATTTCAAAATGTTATCACATAAAATTACTTCAAGAATTACATTTTTTGATACAAAAAAATCACCCAAAGGGAGTATTTAATAATTAAATTTATAAGGTTATTTATAAAAAATTAATATAAACGAGATATATATTTTATAGGTAATGATTAAAATGGAATTAAAATCATAAAAAAGAGTTTTCATAATTTTTTTTAACATTATTGACAAAAAAAAGTTACATGTAACATTCATAAGTTGGTTTTGATAATTTGACATGATTTTTTTGAAACATTATTTGGAAATAAATTCAATAATATATCCTTGAGAAATTTATAATATTTTTTGAAGGAAATGTGGGGTGGAAGATAAAATATATTATTGATAAAGGAAAAACATTTTCAATATTTTTTTAAAATTCATTTATTGAAAACTCATATCATAAAAAGCGTGATAAAATTTTCATTGTAAAATTTATAAAAAGATATTTTAAAATAACCAAAAATAAAAAATATTTGGGCTTTATAATATTAAAGGGGAAAATTATTGGGAATAGTGAACATGAATATGGGATAGATATAGCTCATTTAAAGAGGATAAAAATTATTATTAACATCATTTGATATTATGAAGAAAAAAATACACTGAAGAAGATAATTTTTTTTGTGAAAATTTAATAATATAGAAAATAAATAGGAAAAAATTATAAAATCATAAATGGATGGAAGAAAAATATATTATAAATCCAATTAAAATATAAATAATTATATCTCAAGAAAATAAATTCAGTCAATAAAAAAACCTTAAATATTTGGAATCTTTTTAAACGAATGCTCATTAGTGTGAGAACATGAAATAGAATCATAAATACTTTTAATATAAAAATAAAAAGGTTAAAATATATCAATTAGGTATTATAAACATTGTATAAATTAAATTTGGTTCAATATATTAAGAATTTTTAAGAAAGAAAAATTGAGATGAAAAACCCTTACCTTAACTCTTGAATTCCATGAATGTGCTTTAACCTCTTATATAATAAAAATTGTAACAATCAAGCTTAAATTATAGTAAGTGATCATTTTATCTTAATGAAAATATGATAATATTTACATTCTAATATTTAATGGTACACAAATTCTATTTTTGTAGGATAAATATCGATTTTGAACTTACAATGTCAAAATAATCATAGAATGATTTTTGGAAAATTTCCATTAGAAATAAGATTTTATGAATAATTGAAAATTTAGTATTAAAATATTCATAATTTTATTTTAATAATTTTTTTATTATATATAATTAAATATATATTTTTATAAACTTGATAAAAATAAACTCATGATCATTTGGATGTAAAAATTGATATTTTTTAAGAAAACTATTTACAGGTACATAATTATATTCCATTTTAATTAATTAAAACAATCCATAATTATGAATAATTTAAATAAAATGTACATATATTATATATATATATGAATTTAAATTAATATAAGGATGATTACTAGTCATAGAGATAATTTAAGAGTATATTTTTCTTGAAAAATTAATTTATTGAAAAATTGATTTTCATCACGTTTTACGGGTTTATTTTCAAAATAAATTATTCCATTTTTGGGAATTTAATTTGATAAAGAAAATTCCATTTTTAGAATAATCATAAATAATTTGAGTTAATAATTCCATATTATTTTTTTATAATGAATTGTAAAAACAATAACAATTTATTACTAAGGTTAAGGTTAAAAAATGTTTACTAGGGGGTTAATCATGAATGATAAGGGTTAAAATGAAAAAAATATATAAATCATATTGTATTAATTACTTAAAATATAAATTTATCATGTTATAATATGAGTTATTTTTTATCCATTTTTCTAATAAAGTGACAATATTAATTTAAAACTTTGAAGGATTACAAGTGTAGAACTCACCACAATTATAAAAGGAACCTCATTCTATCAATTATTTTTACCTCATGAGCCATTTAACTTGAAAAAACCTTCAAAATAATCTCCAAAACATCCTTATACACATTATAAATTTTCTTTTATTCTTAAAATACCTTACCCAGGGTCCTTAAGAGAATATCTAAAGGATCTGTTTTGAAGAAGAGGCAGCCATCTTAACTGAACAAATCTATTTTTCTTATTCTATTACCAAATTCAATTATTTATGAACCATTAGAGTATAATAAAAATAGTATTTACCATATATTTAGATGTTATTATAATTATTTAATAATATTTTTCCATCTAATTCTCCAAAAAATAGGAAATAAAACAAATTCTCATGTGTAAATTAAACTACCGTCTCATGAACCGATGTAATTTTTTTTGCATAAATATCTCAAAAGGGTAATAATAATGATGGAAATAATGAATATATATGAAAATAATTAAGTAATTTTGATTCTAGAAATTTAATATATCATCTACTTCCTTACCATTCCACCCATAAAAAATGACAATGTCCCTCATGCATACATGTAAACTACCATCTTCACGAAGTGATATGATTGATCTTTCACGTCTGATATTCACAGTTTAATATAAATATGTATAAATATGTAAAATATTTATATAATGATTAAAAATATAGAGATTAAATAACCATGATCAAGATAAAAGAACCAAAACCTCTGTGAAAAAACATTCATGAGAAAAGAAAGCTGTTAACGTAAAAAAATGATAATAATGAAATACAGTTAACGAATCAGTGAAAAGATATTATAATAGGATCATATATGATATTATAAATATGAATATGGTTCCAGTATGTGAGTATAATAAAAATAAATTTATTATATAGGTTGTTAAATAATTTTCATCTAAGTGGAATCATGAGGTGTGGGATTTAATATCAATTTCCACTCCATTGAGACATATTTTGTGTTATAATCCTATTTTATTTTATGATATATATATATAACCTTTAATTTATTTAACATGAATAAATATTTATTCATATTGATTAAAGTTTTAATTCAAATTTACTCTTTCATGGGGTTACAATTAAAAATATAGAAAAGTGGTAAGATTTTTTTAAATAATCATTTTTTTGGAATTGATTATATTTTTAATTGAAGAAATATTATAAAAAATCCTTAATAATATATATATATATATATATATATTTTATTATCATTTAGATATTTTAAGAGTTTATATTTTTTCTTCTAAAATTTCATCTTTTTATAACTAAAATCAAGAAATGATTTTTTTAAAAAAGTCAATCTTATTTTTGTTTTGATTGGGTATACTTTATTCCATGTACATATTTTTTAAAACAATTTCAAAAAATTAATTTTTTAATACTTAAATGATTTATTAATGACCTTTTATTTTATCCTTTAATTTTTATAAGGTTTTAATAGAATACTTTTAAGGTTTTCCAAAAGGGTTATTTTTTGTTTTCTTTATAAAAAGTAAAAATGAATGTTTCTTTTTAACATATATGACATTAACAGATTTTAATAGTGCCATAATAGTTATAAGTTATTTACTTTCTTATACAAGATCTCAATGTTAAAAAAAAACATTAATTAAAAATTATTTTAATGTTTCAATTTCATTTTATTCTGTTCTCAAAAAAACTGATTTTATCACAGAACCAATATTTCTGATGAATTAATTGAATACTTTATCTCTTATTAATTTTTTGTTGATTAACTTTCTCTTGATACATTCAATTTATTATGATCATGTTTAATTATAAAATAAATTTCTATCACATATCCATAATTTTTTTCATAGATATTCTTATTTCATAAAATATATAACATTTATACTTATGGTGATTTATGATGAATATTGTTTGATTGACTGATGAAATATTGATATTCAGTATTCTTTACTCAATAAAGATATTTTTTGATAAGACATATTTTTTTATGAATTAAATTGATCATTAAATATATAAGAGGAATTAAATTGATGTGTAGGTATAAGTGGGGCTCATAATTACATAACCCATCGATGCATCTATAAGTATCATGAAACAAACATATTAGCTAGACTTATTAAATTAAATTTTAGTGTATACCTACCCATAGTTTAATATATCTTGGAATAGGTCATTGACAGTAAATATATCATGATATCTGAGATCATGAAATTCAATATTATAAATTTACATGATTAAGAATTTAATTATTATTATCTATGAAATTATTTTATTGATATTATCCATAGATTCACTTCGTGTTTAAGTTATTGATTTAATGACATGTGCTTTTAGTTATTTGCCTTCCTATATGGATTTATCTTTATTTACTCATGATATATTCCATTATACATAACTCATACTGAGTATCTATGAATACCCTTATTTTTTTCCTTTCCCCCACATATGAAGAATAAATATATGAATGAGATTAAAGGATGGAAAATATTTAATTTTATTATGTTTTATATTTATTTATAATGTAAAATGTGAATTGTGTATGTATCTAGTTCTTCTAGACTACTAAAATGATCAATAATTGGTCATGTTGTACCTTGTATCTTATGAAAATTTAATAAAGTAGACACCGAATCTGGGTTACTAGAGTTGAGTTTATTATAGTTGGTATCAGAGAAAATATAGTAGAAACCTAGAGTACTATATCTATGAAAAAAAAATTTAGGAACATAACACTATAATGGGATTTAAAGATATATCTAATTATAGGATATTATAACAATGGTTTTTGAATGGTATATATTATTTGGTTTTCTTATCAATACGTCCCTCTTAGGGAACTTTAATGGGACATGGTTTTGGAATAGATGTATCTAGGGGTAATAACCTTGAATAGAGTTGGTCAAGTATAACTCATCCATCATTATTGGGCATGGTTAATGGGCCCTTACTAAACACCTAGTTTGATACTCTTAGGGGAAATGAGTGGGTTAATTCATATTTTACTTTCAAACCATTATGATATATTTGAAAATATTTTTATGATTCAAGGATATTCTCTAAGAAACCAAGTTTATGATTCTAAGATTGGTAATGAATAAATTTTCATTTTATATCATGTATTAAACCATATTTAGAATTATATATTATTATTTACAATTCATAATTTCATGAGATAATTCAGTATATTCCATTATTTAGAAATGGTGTCTAGAAGAAAGTACAATATCACACTCATGGTTAATTTAGAGATTTTCCAACTAAGAAATCTAATAATCTAAGAATATCATGAATATATTAGGGAATCTAACCCATGTTATGACTAAAAACGTTTCACACATATATAAACATTATGTTCCAGGACATTATAATCCTAAATTGGAATGTTCTATGTGGCATACGCCGCCAATTTTTAGTGGAAATACTAATCTAGTGGTAAATGATCAATGGATATGTCCCTTGAAAAGATATTTCTTATAAAAACCCCAAGTAAAGTTAATATATATATTTTAAGTTAATTAATAATAATCATTAATTAGATCCTATATATTTATATTCATTATAATAACAGTAGGTGATTTTTCAGTCAAAATAAAAAGGCTTTATTTGTAACTAAATTTTGATTTCGTGCAATACACGATTTCATTTAAAATAATAACTTAAAATTTATAGTTTTTTAATTTGAAAAAATGAACATCATCTTTTAATTAATAATTTAAAAATTAAATTATGATGAATCTTTGAATTTTTTTAGAAAACATTGATTTTTCATTGAATAGTGAAAAATACATATTTTTGTTGAAAACCATATTTTCATTTCTAGCATGATCAAATTTTCATCTATATTTAAAATGATTTCAATTTAAATATAGTTAAATTATATTATTAATCATACAATTATTATCTTAGTATTACATTTTACACTTGAATTTGGAAAAAATACCCCTATACTTTAAAAGGCATTTTTTATGAAGAATCATTTTACATTATTTTTTTGTGGGTTCAATTATAAATTAAATTATTCCACTTATTTGAATTGAATTTAACAAAATATTTTACATATTTAGAATAATAATTATTAATATTAGGAAATAAGGCCATCTGAATTGTTGTTCCTAATGAATAGTAAATAGAGTAAAAACCATTTTCCACAATTATGGTAAAAATAGATTTACAATGGTAAAATTAAATCGATAAGGGTTAAATAGACATAAAAGATTATATAAATCCTATTTTATTGACATATTTCTACAAAAAACCATCTCAGACTTAGAAATGGTCTAGTTTGGAGACATTTTTCATGATTAATACATTAATATATTTTAATCTTTTTAAAAACTCCAAGCATGTCCCAGCTCGCACTTATAAAATGACACCCCTATCCAATTTTTTCAATAAATAAATGATTTGTTTTTGGGAAATAACAACCCAAATACCTTATTGAAATACCTATAAATGTCTTAAAGGAACCAATATTGATATATAAACCAACCTAGGAATTATTTACGAATAAACCTAAAGAGGTTGTCCAAAGAAGAGGTATAGTTCTTAACTAAACATTTTAATTTTATTTGTTCTTATAAATCCTTCAAATAATCTTCAAAAATGATGAAATTATTACAAAAATATATAATATAGACTAATATTTTATTATGTTATTAAAATAACCTATACATATATCATTTTTCATCAAATGGTAAGTGAAACCATCTTTCATGTGTACAAAGGACTACCGCCTCGCCAACCGATATAATTCGTTTTCCATCACTGCCTATCATGGATGGTTATAATAAATTATTTAATATATAAATATTATATTCATTAAATAATTATCATTATATAAAGATAATATATCATATATTTTCTTACCTTTCTATTTATTGAAAAATGATAATGTTGTTCATGTGTACATGTGGATTAACATATCTATAGAGTGATGTGATTCATTTTTCATACCTATATCACATGGCTAGTAAATAAAAGTTTATTTAAAGATATAATATGATATTTATGTTATAATAATCATTCCTAAAGGTAAATGACACTTTACTCTAAAAACCTTATTTTAAATGTTTTAAAGATTAAATATTTAATTATTTTTATTCCATGTACATATTCTTAAAATTACTTTATGGATATATTTATATTGATGTTAATTAACTAAAATGAAAATTTTATTTCACTCTTGAATTTCATTCAATGGTTTTTAAAGGTATCTATTTATATATTTTATATAGAACATTTTGACAAAAAATGAAAATGGAATGTTCATTTTTTAACAGATATAGTGTTAATGGTTTTTCCCACCACTATAACCATTATTTTATGTTTGGATTCCTTTACAATATTTATCCTTTATTTAAATAAAAAAAATACTTTCTTTTTATTCTATTTATTTTCAAATTGGGTTTCAAATTTAATGTATATTTTTATATCTATAAAAGTTTTTCTTATTGCTGTAATGAATAATTTTATTAGGGTAATGATGAAATGAATTATTTCATGTGTTATGATTTTCTTATGGATCTTTGGAATTATCCATTATGATAGGTGAAATTTATTTATCTCATGATTATAGGTGATCCTAATATATCTCATGATAATAGGTGAGACCAATATAGATCTTTAATGCTTTGGGCAAAGGGATAGAGTTGACCAGTTAGGTCTATCCTAAGAGATTACTGGAATTTACTTGGTAGGTTATTCCATTTCTAAGAGTGAATATACGAGTAACATGAAGATGATTTCCTATGTTACCTATATGATTTATCTATTGTTTATATATGTTTTAATTAATATATTATGATTTTACAACTTAATCTAATGAGATTAATTTTATAGGGAAGTTTATTCTACTTATTAATGTTGAAATATATGACTTTGTGAAAACTTTTTCACAAGTTATTCATAATTATAAATAAAATTTTATGACTTTTATTTTTTCCTTTAATATTTCTTTTGAAATGTTTTATTAAGATCTTTGAGTAGTGAATTTGATATATTGGTTAAGAAATTTTTTATTTTGATCCTAAAGTTTATTTTTAAAGTGGAAACTTTTTATAAGTATTCACAGGGAAACATGTTTTTTTATTAAAAAAAATAAATTTTATTATATATTAAATATTTTATTGTGGAAAAAATGGATAATGGGTTAGAGTGCCCAATTTTTTATGTAATATTTATTTATATTAGTCCAATTATATAATTATATAAAACCATATATTTAACATATCTTAAATAACGAAATAAAATAAATTCTTTTCTAAAGAATCAATTTTACGGATTGTTTAAGGTCTGGTCCTTATATATGGCCTCAGAGGAATGATTTAGATAATTTTAGTGGTTTAGATAATATATGTAAATAAACATAATTAATTATAAGTTATGGTTAACATGATATATAATTTTAATATTACCATGTTTATTAATCTAAAATATGTTTATTTAGAATGTTTTCCATAGAGGAAAAATGGAAGCTGATGTAGGAAGGCACCATGAAAACAATATCCTTACAAATAAGAAACCTAGAATGGTTGGATCTGTAATTGAGTATTTTGTTACTATAATGGTTGTTTTGAAATGAGTTATAAATTTTTATGGAATCATTTCTAGAGACCAACCTGATATACTATAGAAGAACATGTCAATAGTAGAGAATTTTAGGTGACAACACCCCAAACATTCAGAGGATCTTATAACCTAGTGGTAGCTGATGGATGGATTAATGATGTATAAAATATATTCAAAGTCATGGTATGTTCATATAATCAAGAGTTAACTCTTTTTAATTTACCATTTTTAAGGTGAAGATAATCAATAGTGGTTATTTTTTAAGAATAATACAGATGGAGAAGATATATAACCAAGGAATGTGATGCACTTAACAATATTTTCGTTGAAAAGTGTTTTAAAAAGGTTGTTTAATTTTGGATAGAAAATAATTTTTTTGAATTGAGCTAGAAAGAGTAATTTCAAGTCCAATTATGAAACAAACTACACTCAATTGAAAAGGTACACACAAAATTTTATTAAGATATTGATAATAAAATTAATCAGTTTTATTCAGGAATAAATACAAGATATTGAAGAAATATACCCTCTAATTAATTTAAAAGTCATGAGAACCCTTTTTTATGTAAATATATGGTAGAAGTGGAGTTTTCCAAGGATTATTTGTTTAATGAAAATAAGTTAAAAAATTGGCTCTGGTGGAAGACAAATGTGAAGAATCTATCAATGAAATTTAATGGTAAGAAAATAAAATTTTCATTTTGTGATAGGTATGGTAAGGAGAACCATGGGGAATGTATTATAAAATTTGGTTTTTGATTTTGATGTGCTACATTTGGGTATATGTTTTTTGATTGAGAAGAAATTTATATTTTCATTTGTAAGACCAATTTTGATAAATACTTAGTATGGTGTATAAAATGTATTGATATGGGAAATTATTTGAATGAATTTCCAAATAAGAGACTAAATGATTGGAAAAATAAATAATATAACATAAGGGTGTGGTTAAATCCTTTGAAACAAATTTAGAATATTTTTATCCATTTAATAAAGTAGTAGCATGTATATTACTTGTTTATTCAGATCATTCAAATTTATTGTTTGATTCAGTAATTTCAAATTCTTTTATTTCTAAGAAATTTGAAAGATAAATTAAAATTTTACCTCAAGAAATGATTTCATGAATTTTATTAAAAAAATCTAGGTTTTTTATTAAGGAAATAATAATTTTCAAATATCTTCCTATAACCATCTAGGGAAGGAGTTTCCTAAAAAACATATTTATCTTTCCCTTCATAGAACTTGATGTTTCTCTTTGTATGGATTGGATTTTAGTTTATTATGGTAAGATAGATTACAGATCCAAAGAAGTTATTTTCAGAAAGAAGTTTTATTTTTTATATAAGAATGAATTTTTACAATTGATAGAATATCAAGAAGCTAATAAACTACTTAGAGATGGAAAATAAATTTAACATGTTCATTTTTTTTCAAAAATAAGGGAACTCTATCGATTAATTATGTGCGAGTAGTAAAATAATATCTGGATATTTTTCCTGATGAGTTTTCTGGTGCTATACCTGATTTATAATTTGAGTTTATTATCACCTTATTTCTTGATACTAAGACAATATCAAACCCCCCTTATCTAATAGATCAAGTAGAACTTCTAGAATTGAAAAATTTATAGCAGGATTTTCTCGATAAAGGTTTCATTTGTATTAGTACTTCACCATGGGTTGTTCCTATTTTTTTCTTGAAAATTACTATAGTCCCATTAGGTTTTTTATTTATTATAGAGCATTGAATAATATTATAATTAAGAATAGGTATTTATTTCATCATATCAATGACATGGTTTATCATATATAAGGAGATAAATATTTTTCAATGGTTGATCTCAGGTCTAGGTAAGATCAGTTGAAGGTGATGTAGGATAACATGCATAAGACAATATTTCATAAAATTTATGATCATTATGTGTTTCTAGTTTTTCAATTTACCTTGAAAATTGATCCATCTATATCCATGTATCTTATTAATAGAGTTTTCCATAAATATTTGTATAATTGTTTTCTTGTTTTTATTGAAGATATTTTGGATTATTATATATGTTATGAGGATGAAAAACACATATAATGATTATTTTTTAAACCATAAAATAAATATTTTATATAAAAAATTTCGTAAATGCGATTTTTGGTTATAGTAGGTTTCATTAATTGGAAATATCATAAATAAATATGGAATAACTGTTGATTCTGCTAGAAAATGAAATGTGAGTAATGTTTCCAAGAATTAAAAAGATGATTACTGAATGCTCTAGTTTTGTCCCATCCATCCAAAAAATGGTGGCATTATTATCTACAATGATGCTTTATTAAAGGGTATAAATTATGTTTTAATGTATAATGATTATCTAATTTCTTATTATTTATATTAATTAAAACCCCATGAAGAAAACTATCATAAAATTGACCTTGAATTGGAAGATATAGTGTTTCCTTTAAAAATTTTGATACATAATTTTTATGGAGTTAAGTGTGGAATATATAGTGATTATAATAGTTTAAATTCTTTATTAATTCATAGATATTTGAACATGAGAAATAAGAGATGACTGGAATTGATAAAATACCATGACTACATAATTCATTACCATCCAGGTTAAGAAAATATATAATCTTATGCTTTGATTCAAAAAGATAATGCAACATTAACCACACTACATCTTAAATATTATCCTTTGGTTAATGATTTGACGAAAACTAGATTAGAACTTTTACATATAATAACTCCCGCTATTTTGTTTGATGTTTCAGTGAAATTATCCTATTGAAATATAATTAAGAAATCTTAGAAGGAGGATCATGTTTTATAAGAAATGGTAGAATCTGTCATGAAGGGTAAGTTTCGAGAACTTAATATTGATGAAGAAGGTGTTTTTCAGATTTTTAAATAGGTTATTTATGGAAAGTGACTCGTAGTTAAAGAAATAGCTATTTATTGAGGGTTATATTTCCCTATTTTCAATTCGTCTTGGCAGAAAAAAAATTGAATAGAGACATTTAGGAACATTTCTAGTGGGATAGAATGCTGAAATATATTTCCAATTTTATTATGAAATTTTTAACTTATAAATTTATTAAATCTAAATAACATTTAACAAAGGCGATACAACATCATTTTCGAGTGATTGAATAGAAATAAGAGAATATATTCATGGATTTCATGGTGGGATTATATAAGATATCTCTAGGTAATTATGAAATTTGGATAATTTTTTACTGATTAACTAAATCTTCTCATTTTATTATTATTTGATATAATATGTATTTGAGTAAACTTTATAAAATTTATGTTAAAGAGATAATTATTTTATATGGATTCAGTTTTGCCATTATATCTAAATGTGATCCCAAATTCATCTTTAATTTATCTAAAGTACTTATGAAGACATTTTATATTGAATTAAATTTCATTAGAAACTCTCATCCACAATTTGATAGAGAGATAGAGTGAATGATTCAGAAATTGGTGGATATGATTCAATATTTTTCAATGGGTTATTAGGGATGTTGTGATCAACATATGATTTTTCTTGAGTTTTCTTATAATAACAGTTTTTATTCTAGAATACATATGACACCTTTTTAAGCATTATATAGAAAGATATGTGTGACTACATCATATCGGGATGAAGTAGGAGAAACAATTTTTTTGGAACCATAATTAGTATAATAAATGGTTGAGAAGGTGAAGATGATTTAGAATCACATGAGGACATCTCAGATGAGGTATAAAAGTTATATATATAACTAGAAGAAATATTATTCTTTCTAGGTAGCAAATAATGTTTTTCTTAAATTATATCCATGAAAAAGTATTATTTTTTTTTTGAAAAGAGAAAGGCGAGTCCATATTTCATGGGACTATATTATATTATGGAGAATAATAGAATATTTTTCTATCGAGTTTCCTTTCCTCAGAGTTTATCTCAAGGTATATGACATATATCGTTTTTTTTGTTAAAAAAATATATTTAGGATGTATCTTAGTTTGAGTCCACATGTAGTTCTATATTGAATAAAACCATTCATATATGGAACAACTTGTAAAAATTATTGACTATAGAAAGTAGTTTTTTTGGAATAAAGTGATTCACTAAGGTATTTTGGAAAAATAATACAACTAAAGAATCAACTTGGGAATAGAAAAATATTATGTAGGATAGATATCCCCACTGGTTTAAGTAATGAATAAATGTAGGAGGATTTCATTTCCCAATGTAAGGTCTCATATTTTCTTAAAGTATGTTTTTGTTTATGTTTTGGATTTGTCCTCTTATCTTTTTCCAGATAAGTGTTTTACCAAGTCCTTTAGAAGGATCAGGGGTGTCCCGGGGGCATGAGACATGAAAAAGGGGGAAAAGGGGGCTCTCTGGGCAATCTGAATGGTTTGTGCATAGTTTGGAAAACTGTGCGAGCGGAGGCTGTGCAGACATTAGAAATCCACATGGTTTTTGAACCGTTTGGAAAACCATGAAAAATTACTAGAAAACCAGGTGAAGGGGGTGATTTTTTGGAAGTATCTTCCACACATTTCACACACGGTTTGTAAAACTGTGTGGGTAAATCATGCGGCCCAATATTTTTGAGAAAATTACAAAAAATGCCATCCTGGGATTTTAAACTCCAACTTGGGTTTCTCCTCTATAGAACCCCCTACAACCTAGTGGAAATCTTGGACTAACCAAGCTTTCCAAGGGTGGTTCTCCCTTGATTATAGGATATTTTGGATACTGTTGGTTGCAGATCGAAGCTCAGAGTAAGTCTAATCCTCTCCTTCTCTTTTTTTGGATTAGGGTTTGTAGTTTCTTCTATCTTCTTATGAAACCCTAAACCCTCCTTTTTCCGTTGGAACCTAGGTTGGGGATTCAAGAGGTGCTTGAATTCGGATTTAAGTCCATGATTAAGAATGTTTTCATCATTATATCCAAGGTAGGTGATCTACAAGTATTATCTCATAATTTTATTTTATATTTTTTGCATGGAAGGTTGTGTTCTTATTTTTCCCTAAATGTGTTCTAGGTTTTGTTGGAGTTTTTTATAAAAAGGGGTGTCTAAGTGACGAATTGAAACCCTCACGATCCCTGTGGGATGTGTATAGGAGGACTTGACCATTTTAGGGCCACCCATGGGGTGAACCAACAAACTCGGACCTAGAGTGTGGTAGGGTTAATTGATGGGTTATCGAATAATAATGTGGAACCCATGTAGAATATGTCTTAATGGTTGATTAATCTGTAAATGGGATGATGATAAATATTCTTAGGGTGATAAAGTCATAAGGTGTTGTTTTAATGACATGAAAATGGGTAATTGGTATGAATGAGACTATGGCGACTATTTAATGAAATTGGGTTAGAATTGCCTAAGAGGAATTGTGAATATTAAATGGTGAACTTGTAATTAGATGATGGAATTAGAAATGGGGATCATTTCAATGGGATTTAATAAGTAAATAGATGAATATGTTTAATGGGTTAATACATGAGAATTATGGCACACTTAATGGTTGAATTTAATAAGTGGGTGGTTGCTTGGGAAATGATAAATGGGATAAATAGCTAAAGGTATGATCATTGATGAGATTGGATAAAGCATATGGGTTGTTGAATAAAATTAAACTGTTAAGGAATGTGGGTGGTAGATTGGATAAATGACTATGAATTATAATTGGAAAATGTATTAATGGGTTATGGTATAGTATTAATTCACATGTTGTTTGTTATGAATTGTGAATGATGATTTCCAATGGCATTAGTTATGTTATATTGTGTTATGGTATGATTGTGGTGATTTGATAAATAAGCATGTGAACATGGATTGGAAGATTGGGTTATTGACTTGAGGTTCTATGCCCATGGGTTGAGTTATACTTAGGATCTAAACTCCACCCCAAAATTCACGGGTTAGGGAAGGGGACAAAGGCTCTATTCCCTTAATAATTTCATTCCACTCAGACTGAGGCTTCGAGGTGAGGATAATATGTTGATGTGATATGTGCATTTCTAGTGAGATATAGACTTGGTTTGTTTCCCCTATGCATTGTGATTGATTTCCTTATACCCTTGTGCATATAATATTTATTCCTAACCCACAGAACATGTGATTAAAATGGATTATGTAACGAAGATGGTATAAGAAATGGAATTGGGGTAAATAATAGTCATGAATTAAATGAACCATGTTAACTAATGGCTATTGAACTATCCCTTGGTTACTTTCTATTTATTTTTTACATGCATACACTATTTGTTAGAATGTATATTTTGTATACACAGTTTGTGGTGGCCTACTAATTTTTGTACTCACACCCTGATTGGGCCACCGTTGGGTACCCGAGCAGATCTCTTGGCTGCAGGCCAGGACAAAGGAAAGAGACCAACTCTAGAATGTTTAGTTGGGATCGTAATATACATAGAGAAGGATCCAGACTTAGAGTTAGGACCCATTTGTAGTTTTGGTCATTTTTTTTATTTTTGATTTTATTTCACTTTGCACTACTAGTATGGCATGTCATTGTTATATTTTATTTGTGTTTGTACCATGTTTGGGAAATGTTGGTTATGTATGTTTACGTGTTATTCATATTATTTAGCTATTTATATTGTGTTCTTATATGGATTACTCATATAAAGAGGGTATAGTCTCCCCACATGACTCATTAGACCCTCGCTGCTAGTCGAAAACATCTGGCATACGGGAAGGTGCACTTGAGGTCATGTGACGACCCAACACGAAGCACTAGTTTAGTGGATTCTGGGTCAGGGATGTTACAAAGTGGTATTAGATGAGTTATTTTCTCTTTATTTCTATATGGGAATGTTATATAAAAGATTAGGATGTTTCAGGCCTTGGTAATGAGCTCATGCTTGGGAGTAGATAACCCATGTATGAGGGAAAACCCAAGTCACCCTATGTGGGAATTGTTGTTCTTGATGTGTGTTGTTATAGTTGAATGATATTTCAACATTGGGTGATGTACATGTTATGTGATTTTATTGATTTATGATATTCTACCCATTGTCATAATGGCATGGGTTTGTGCATTCATGCATCATTTTAGGCACCTAAAGATATAGGTGTCATGCATCATTATAGGCACACACACAGATGGGTGTGTGGGGTATAAAGAATAGAATGTATTTTCATTCCTTGATAAATATGAAGAAAATGATTCTTAATAATGGTAATTCAAGTGGGTGAATTAAATAAATAAAAATTAATAGTTTAGGAACATCATGTATAAAGAAATGTTATGACCGGATTAAAATTTTGGGTTGTGATAAATTGTAAAGGTTGATTCGGTGTCTAAAAGAAAAAGGATTGAATAATGATGGTAAAATTGTTAATGATTTTTTCCCAATGAAGGGTGTAAATAAATTAAAATGATGATTATAACAATTTTTGAAATATAAAATGTTCCTAAGAGGAAAGTAATCTTATTGTAAAATAATAATTGGGTTGAAGAGGTGTTGAATAAAGACTTGTGATTGAGTGAATTAGTTACCCCATGTTGACCATGACCATGGTAGGTATGGTAGAGGGTAGTGTTCAAAGTGTGATGTTGATCGTTGGGATAAGTATGAAGAATGGTCTGTTTAAGTTTGATAGTGTGGGATCTTTCCATCTGTGGTTAAAGTATATCAGCCATTCTTTGAGGTGCCGGGTGAATTATAAATTTAAAATGATATTGATTGAGTTCAAAGGTGGGTATCCTTTGTGTTGTCAGTTTGAACCTTGTATGTGTGGTTTGGGCAGTGAGAGTGCCCTATTTTGAGACTTTGAATTTGATTTGTGAGGCCTTTCCAGTCATGATATGTCCTAGGTGGTGTGTTTAGGGAACCCTTTGTGGGGTTTTAGCCCTTGGGTTGTGAGGAGTTGTTCAGTAATGTGAGTGAGGAAACTCTCATGGTTTGCGACCGTATGGAGTGCATGCTAGACACTAAGGATGGTGCCTAGGTCATGGTAGAGACCTTATAAGTTGTTTTTGAATCCTGAAGAGGATGTTTGGATCGTATTACTAATGAATGTGTACACCTTTAGTGTGTAAACTAGAGTAAATGGTTGTTTGGGGTGCTAAGAACAACGTGCATCAGGACTAGGGTGAGAGTACCAATCACGAGCATTACTTTGTTCATGTCTCGATGTGAATAGTTTGGAGAGAGGTTTAATGGATTTTCCTAGTTGTGAATCCAGTCTAGGGATTTGGTAACATCCAACCTTCAAGGTGACCTATGAGAAATGTAGAATGGGGTTTCTAGTGCTTTTGGGTGTATGTCACACATGTAGATGTTTTGGACTTTGATAGTGGGACTCAGAGTGTTCCATGGTACATGATTGGCCTTGAGGGATAAGTGGGAAGGTCGATGGTTGGTTATGCCCCTCGAGTTGTGGTTATGTGATGATTGTCTCTAAAAATCAAGGGTGACCTCATCAGAGGTTAGTCCAGTGGTGAAAGTACCTTGGAATATGAATCATAGGAGATGCTTTAGAGGTGGTGGCAATGCATACTAAGTACCCCAAGTTTCAGTGAATGGTATAGTTATGCCTAGTTCTTGCATAAGGACACCTTAGTGATTATCATAGGAGTTAAGGATTGTTTCTAAGGGTTATATAGTATGGGTTCCTGACTCCCCAATTTGGGGGATGATTAATGGAGGTCTCAATGTTTTTTTCGAGCAGAAAAGACAAGGGTGCAAGAAGTGTGGTTATATGATTTCTCTTGAGGTTGACACCCATGGTGAGGTTGGTCACATGGATGAAGTTGTTATTATGAATGGTTTGGTAGTTGGTGAGATTCAGAGGCCACCTCTGGGATGATGAGTCTAACCAACCAAGAGAAAGTGTTATGTAAGTAAGAATAAGATGAAATATATGCAAGTTAAGTTTTTTTTTGTGAGAGAATGATGGTTTCGATGATGTGGTAGACCACGTGCTATGGTTGTTGGCTGTTAGGGACACTTTATAGGAATTTGAGCGGTGTGTAAAAAGTAGTCTCACATGAAATATTGGTTTATGAAATCTTGGTGAGTTGGTCATGGAGAGATGGTTAGACTTGGTTGGCAATAACACCTGAGCGATGGTGGTTAAGTGTTTAATAGATGCATTCGGTAGGGGATCCTGAGATCCTTTCCAGGTCATGGTGTCCCATATTTCAACATCAGAAATAGATAAGTTGGTGTTGGATTCCTTCAACAACTTCTTAGTGTACCTCATCTAGTGACTATCATGCCCAATATCTTGATATCATCCTAGGTACATTGAAAAGCTCTGACTCACTCCAAGAGACGTGAAGGTGTTTTATTGGATGAGGGACATCATAGATTTTACACAAATAGAAATGACATGTTTGGAGCATAATGATAGGATGTACACTCTCTATGGATTGGGGTGAGGTCCTCAGGATGGACCGAATGTCGACAATCACCATGAGTTCTATTCATAGAGGCTGAGAACTGGAACTGGGTGATTTTCATTTTCTTATTATGGTAAACAACTAGATGGCCATCTCTAAGGCTGGGGTTTGGCTTGTGTTTTAGTGTAAGAAGTGGTGGTTGTAATCCCTCATGGAGAGAAGTGGTAACAACACTCATAAGGTGGTGAGTGATAAGTCAGTCCTGAATGTGGAGAAGGGAACATCGAGTCAATGTAGTGGCACTATGATGCCAATGAGTAACTTTTAAGGTGTATGTTATGTCCCTTGGGGAGGAATGTAGGCCTTGGACATGATGTATAATGAGCCAAGTGATGGATAGATCTCTGAGTGGTTCCAAGTCAAGCATGTGACACTACAAAAAAAGTGACTTGTGCCAACAGAAAATTACTAAAAAATAACACATATGTTGGTAAAAATGAGTAATTACAACATTTATAAAATTATATTGGTATTAATTATAGGTACTAACAGTTTTTACCAACAAATATATCATTTTGTATAAGTAGCTTAATACCAAAAAATATTTTACTAACATTTTAATCTATTGGTTTATTATATTATTACCAAAAATTATTTTATCAAAAAATATATACGTTATTATTATATTTTTATAACAAAAAACATTTTTATAATTATAAAAAGTTGTTTCAATAAATTATTATGTAATATCACATATTCTAATAAATATATATATATATATATATTGATAAATGATAAAAAAATTCGTGACTCAAATCACATGTAAATTAGTTATATGTATTCAATATATTTTTTATTAAAAAAATATATAAACTTAAAAAATTATATATATATATATTGTCGCACCATAGATGGTACCAAAAAAACCCTAAAATTCATCACCCATTCATCTTCATAGGTTCTTCCACCACTCGTTAATCACCACTTGTGTTTGTTATTGCTTTTTCCCCACTTGCCCATTTAGTTCATCACATCTGGTTCACATTTTGTTCGTCTTTTCTCCATTCTATGTGCCCGTCGCTCGACCTCCCCGTTTATCCTCATCGCCCACCCCTTCATAGGATATATGATTTCTGCCCCCACACGTCCAGTACTTTTCCATTTCCATCATCACCCCCACACCAAATTCATCCAAGGGGATCGATTTGGATTTTTGTGGAGGATCAAATTCTTATATGGACTGGTGCTAAAAGGGATTCAAGACGGTGATGCATGAATTAAATATACTATGATGGAAGGAGTTTGAAAATTTCCTGTCAAATTCTTCTATGTTTGAGTTTGCATCTTTTGATGGAAGGTTCTTAAAGATAGAATCTCTGTAAATGAGGGTTAGTGTGTAGATTCAATGAATGGTTCCTATTGATGAAGCATATGATTTGTTAAAGTTATTCATTTGGTTACAACAATCATTGAAGAAGACTCGGGAAAATGAATTCTGTTGATTTACTGGTGAGGAATATTCTATAGATATCATTTCCGTTGATGTAAATAAACAAGAGTTAACCAGTGTGCATGTGGTTCATTCGTGGTCACTGTAGTCGTTTAGTTGTAGGGTAGTAGAGTTTGGATTTGAAAGTAAGTACTTGTAGGTCTTTTTCTCCCATCCTTTTCTCTATTTGAGCAGCTAGTATGTAAACATCATCTTGTAGTAGTGGGGGTCTTTGTAGTTAATTTCCAGTAGGCTATAGCAGTGCCTTGTAATGATTTTCTTATTCTCCTTTATTTCTCAGTCCTTGCGGCAGTATGTTGTGCAGTGTGCTCATTTTTAGGTAGTAGTTTCTCTCTCTTTGTATCTATAGCATAAAATCTAGATTCAGTATAGTTTTCTAGGTTTAATTTCTCTATTCTAGTAGACAAATAATAAATTCATATCCTCCATAAACTCTAAGTATAATGTGCTCTTGCTTCATTTAAATCCTCTATCCACTATAATTATTATTTGTTATCTTGTTTTAAATCATATATTTTTATACTGTCATCTAAAATTCCAATACTATTTAGTATAAATTTAATGCTGAAGTTCATCCATGAATTATTATTAATCAACTGACTTCAATTAATTACTTTTTTTTGATATTAATCATGGAAGATTAAATTTATTTCATGAATTATTGAAATTGATTGAAAATTATTTTCCCAGAATAAGGATAAGTTATTTAATTAAGATGGAAAAAGTGTGTTGTGGCTGCATGACATTGGAAAATAAGTGTAATGGTTGATCATTATGGTATTTTAGATTTGATAATTATGATTTTGATTGATTGACATATCATTGTATAATGTTTGAAGTCAAATTTTCAATTCATTGTGGATAAATCAATGTTTTTTCATTCTAGATTATATTTATTTCATTTGTTTTTTAAATATCTTATTTTTATATGCCTTATGTTTTTAGAACCATCCATCAATATAAAAAACATAATCACTGTGAAGAAATTACCTTCCTCAAGATAAATGACCCAAGGTCAACACTAATATTACATTATTAAGGCAAGGAAAACAACTTGTGTGTGGTGTTACATTTTCAGTACATGATGGACATTCTTGGCACAACACTCATAGCACTCGACAATATTTTTTATGAAAATTAAAGATAGACCCTTTTCGATGAGTTCCCATAGATATTCCCACAGGTTCTATACCCACCTTTAACCTTTAAAATTAATGAATAATGAATATAGTAATGTATCTTGAAAAACACTTATAGTTCAATATTTCTAATAATTGATGAATTTAATTTTTAACAGGGTTTTACATGCATTCAATGTGGTTTCGGCATGTCAATCATGGGGAGGATGATATCATATGAGAGGGTGGTGGCTTAGAATGCGTTTAATAAAGGCATCCCACAATGCATTCACCTGATTGGGAGTATCCACACCCCAAAAAGAGGGATCTGACAATCTGGGGGTGAAGTAGAGAAAATATCATTGTAATTTCCTTTTCCATTAATTTTTTTAGTACCTTTGGTTTTTTAGAATGGGAAATATCTCAAGGTTGGTGTAGGATTTATATGATTGTAGGTAAGGCTTTTCATAATGAATGAACATTGCAACCTATATGGAATCTCATATCATTACCCATTTTCTATGTAGTCATAAACCCAGTAAAATGTTTTTTAAATTATAATTTATTTTTTTATCCTCAAATGATCCCTTTTCATCATTCAAGTCTAAATTTATTTATTTCATTTAATGTTGGGATAGTTCCATTCATTAACATAATTTTAATTACATATATTGTATTTTACTTTTATATTATATGATCCTCACATCATACACTTAATTCCATTTAAAAATAGTGTTAAATGGTTTAATTATACTGTTAATCGCATGTACAGAATAAAGATTATGGGGGATATTTTTGAATATAAAAAACTAGATTCTCTATGAATGTATACCGCTATATTATTTTCCATTTCTCATGATTTCAAATAATACTCAATACCCATGACTATATGTAGATTTATTCCTAGTGAATCAGGTTTTTAGATAATGTATCAACTGTGTTCAAGAATTATATCAGTAGTTTTAGTTTATTTATGTTTATCTGAAATTTTATGAACTCATTGTTAATTTTCAGTTCATCTTAAATTTTTCTATTACATTTACTGTTAATTATTTTATTATCCACATAATCACATCTTTTTTGACTAGTTTGAGCTCAAAACCTCTACATTCAAGCCCATATATAATTCCAATATCTATAATAAAACATAGCTCGATTAGAACACCAATGATTTCATTTGATACAAGAGTTTATCTGAAATACATATTTATACGCAGGTAAATTACAACAACAATCTTTTTTCATTATTGAACATCATATTTATTGATTAACAAGGTTCACTTCATAATAAATATATATTTCACTATATTTTAATTGCAAGTTACAAATTTCTCCCCCATAAATTATAAGTAAAATTCAATCTATAACAGATTCTATGAATGATGTGTTTCCTTTAGGAAGAATCTGTTCTAATGAAATAATTTGGAGTAAAAAATGAAATGCATCTCGTCATTTCAAGGTATGGATTTGTACCTTTTCACCGATTTACATATATAGCCATTACATTTTTTTTGAATTAATTATACATTTTACATTGTATATATTGTGTTTTGTGTTTCTCCAGATATAGAGTGCAATTTCTTGTAAGTGGTCATAATGGATTTATCTTTGTTGTTATTTTTTGGAAAACAAGTATTGAAATTCATATAAAATATTATGTCAGATCTTAGAGATATTTAGATTGAGACTAACATCAAATTTTACTCTATAGTATTTTTGTATATTTTTTATAATGTATGACAAATAATTATCTCTTTCTTGTATGATAGTGATAAATTTGGGTATGCAACACAAAGGAATATCATCAAATCCAAACCATTTGGTAAGCATTTTTTGTTCCGTTCTATTCCTAATTCAATGATTTCGACAAATTTTTTATAATTCCTAAGGTTTAGAATGCTGAAGGATGCGTCACCACTTTCCCTCAGTTCATGTGGAAAACATTGGGAGAGGATCAATAATTGGGTAGCTGACTAGCTTCTAGTATTCATCCAGTGGGGTTTCAATCCACTGCCGCTGCAATTTTTGGACTGATTTTCACTGGATATTTTACAAGTTCTGCAAGTGAGTTCTAGTTTTTCATCATTTTATAATATTCTAGTCCCAATTCAATGATTTCAACAAATTGTTTATAATTCATAAGGTTTACAACGATGAAGGATGCGTCACCACTTGCCCTCAGTGCAAGTGGAAAGCATTGGGAGAGGATCAATAATTGGGTAGCTGACTAGCTACTAATCTTCATCTAGTGGGGTTTTAATCCACTGCCCCTACAATTTTTGGACTGATTTTCACTGGATATTTTACAAGTTCTACAATGAGTTTCAGTTTTTCAGCATTTTATAATGTTCTAGTCCTAATTCAATGATTTCGACAAATTTTTTATAATTCCTAAGGTTTATAATGCTGAGGGATGTGTCACCCCTTTCCCTTAGTGCAAATAGAATGAATTGGGAGAGTATTAATAATAGGGTAGATGACTAGCTACTAATCTTCATCTGGTGGAATTTCAATCCACTGCCCCTGCAAAATTTGGACTGATTTTCACCAGATATTTTATATGTTCTGCAAGTGAGTTCTAGTTTTTCAGCATTTTAGGAATTATTTGTAGTGCATGAGAGATAATAGAGACATCATTTAATGAATACATAACTTCTCATGTGCTTATTTTCATTCTAGAATTGGAAGGAGCATTGAACACACTGCATTGAATGCAGACATGGCTGGTGAACTCACAAAAGGGAAAGTCACATTGAATGAAGGAATCCCTTCAAGCAGGACTAAATGGGTAAGCATGTTTCACATCACAAATCTTCAGGTGGCACACATCATCTATGGAAAATATTCATGTAGGTACCTAAAAATAAAACAGGCACTCTCATTTTTAATAAGCATTTTAATTTCTACTATTTAAATATAAATATAAGAAACACCACTTCATTTTTTTTAAATGCTTCTCAGAATTAAAAATTCCTAGTCCCTTTTTTGGAAGTGTTTATAACATATATATGATGCCTATATTTGATTCATTTGGACTATCAATTATTGAGATGTGAACTGGAATGATGAAAAATGCTACTATGAAAAATATTTTCTATACTTCTATTTATTTATAATTTGGTTTTAATTCAAGAAGATATTTTTCACTTATTTTTGGGTATGCTCTTTGGTTGTTTTTGATATAGATATTGGAGATGAAGTGTGTGGAATGATAGTGACTTGAGGATTATTTTTGGTGATGGTACTAGAGCTGGATGGATTTATTTCTTATTGGTACTAGAGCTAACTAGTTTTTGGGTATGCTCTTTAGTTGTGTGTGGTTGAGATCTTAGATCTGAAGGTTGTGGTATGACAATGAATTTAGGTTTATCGCTGAAGATGGAGCTGGATCACAGTTCATGGGGCATGGATGAGTCCCTAGTGCTCACTGGTCCTAGTGTTAGAGCTGACTCACTGGCATGGATGAGCTAGTGCTGAAGCAGACTCGCTGATAATGGTCACTGATGCTTGCTGGTCCTAGGTGCTAGAGCCAGCTCGCTGGCATGGATGGGTTAGTGTTTTCACTGACATGGATTGTGATGGAGTTGACGTGGGCTCATGGTGTCACTGGCATGGCTGGTGTTGGAGTAGACATGGTACGATGTCGTCGTTGGCATAGATAGAGCTGGGTATGGGTCACTGTATGGCTCGCTGTATGAGGTGTTGTATGGATCACTGTATGGGTCACTTTATGGGTCGTTGTATGAGATGTTATGACATATTCTGCATTTTTGTATTAATTTTCATTATAAATATAATTCTTATTTTTTATAATTATGAACTTGTGTGATTTTAGTCTTATTTTTAATAATTATATATTATATATATAATAAATTAATAAATAAAATATTAAATTTTACTATAAATATTTTTTTTAAATTTTTATTTAAATGTAATTTATAAATAAATATTATGTGTTAGTAATATTATTACCAATAGAAAAATATGTCATTAAAACTATTTCTAAACATTTTAACCAACATATATGTTATCTTTTGGTATTATTATAATTGTAACAAAACTATTTTATCTATCACAAAAACATTTAGCGACAGAGTTTTTACCTAAAGTTTAGTGACAATGACATATATGTTGGTAAAACGTTTTACCAACAAAAAATAGACTTTTACCAATAGATGTTTCCTTTTTGAAAAAAGTGAAATATTTTGTAGTGTGATGTCTGTGCTAAGTCGTAGAAGGGTGTGGTTAGATATGACAATAGGTTGTGGAAAGAGAAGTTAGGGACTAATAACTCCAACAAAGATTGGGGTTGGACTCTGGTAATTTTCCCTTGTGTGGTTTTAGAATGTTGTGAAGATGAGTGAACCTTGTCCATGTGATGTGGTGTCATTCCAAGGGGGAAGCTCGATGAATTTCTGGAGGGCAGGAATTCCGTGATGATGGAATTATTCTGGAATTTAGGGAACGACCTCAGTGGGGGATGTGGGATGATAATGATAGGATTCTAGTCAGTAAATACCTTGTGAAGGTTAGAAGGGGGTAACATACCATCAGTGAAATGTGGTGCTTTGGGGAAAGCCAGTCGAGGGCAGTCCGATGAGAGATGGTAAGCCTGAATGGGTGTGGTGAGAGTGACCCACCACCGGGTTGGTGTTGTGGCGGCAAGTGCCTTTTAAATTTAATTCGTACTGTGGGAGGTCATGTTGATATTAGTACCTGAATGGATAGTGTAGGAATGTACTTCAGAATGGTTTTGATGGTGTAGAAGGATGCCAAAGTAGAGTATTGTTCCTATGGATGTTGTGGAGATAACCATACTGAAAAAATTGTTGGTTGAAAACGTGACTGGGGTTCAGGTTGGAATGACTCGAGTGGTAACCATTTAGTTGAGTTAGCCAGTTTGAGAGCTTTGGCATGGGTTTGATTGGTTGAGTACCCTAGAGTTTTGGGTTGCGTCTAGATTTATAGTCGTGAAGTGAGATCTTTAGGAAACATGGTTGAAAGGATCATGTTTTTCACTTCAGTTAATATTGGGTTTGGGTCACCGTTAGAGTTTGAAAAACAAAGGAAAATGACACCAAGAAATTTGGGTCATGAGTTGTATAGAGGACCAGGCCAATGAAGTTCTAATTGGTTCCTCCATGATGATGTGATTATGTGTGTTAGGTTTCTATGTGTTGTGAGTTTGGTGTTATTGCCTATGTTTTCCCCATAAAGTTCTCGTGGTGATAATGGTTGAAGTGGATACATCCTTGAGGAGTTTTCTGGTCCAGGTTGCGGGTGTGGTGAGGAAGCCTTGAGGGGAAAGTCTGTGACCTTGGTCTATGTTTTTTGGAATTTTTTATGTGAAACTAGAACATGGAGTATGGGAATGGATAGATAGGCATAGTGTAATTACCTCTAGTTCTAGAAGCTTAGTGATTCTTGGAAGAGCGGCTCGAGGATGAGTCGTTATAAGGTGGGGAGATTGTAATGTCTCAGATTTTCTTAGAGTTGTTTTTGTTTATGTTTTGGCTTGGTCCTCTTCTCTTTTTCCAAATAAGTGTTTTCCCAAGTCCTTGAGATGGCTCGAGGGTGTCCTAGGGGCATGAGACATGGAAAAAGGGGAAAGGGGGGCTCTCTGGGCAATCCGCACAGTTTGTACAAAGTTTGGAAAATAGTGCAGAATTTTTAGGAAACCGTGCGAAGGGGGTTATTTTCAGGAAATATCTTCTGCACGGTTTGAGCACGGTTTAGAAAACCATGTGGGTAAATAGTGAAACCTATAATTTTTGTGAAAATTACAAAAATTCCATCCCGGTATTTTGAACACTAACTCAGGTTTCTCCTCCATGGAACCCCATGCAACCCTGGTAGTGATCTTGGACGAACCAAGCTTCCCAAGGGTGGTTATCCCTAGTTTCTAGGCAATTTTGGATGTCATTGGTTGCAGATTGAAGCTTCAGGTAAATCTAATCCTCTCATTCCTTCTCTTTTTTTTTCAGATTAGGGTTCATGGTTTCTTACATCTTTTTCAAAACCCTAAAACCCTCCTTTTGTTTCTGGTGGAATCTAGGTTGGGGATTCAAGGGGTGCTTAAATCTGGATCTAAGGCCATGATTAAGAGTACATTCATCGTCAGATTCGAGGTAGGTGGTCTAAAAGTATTATCCCATAGTTTTATTTTAGATTTGTTCATGGAAGATTGTGTTCTTATTTTTCCCTAAATGTGTTCTTGGTTTTGTTGGAGTGTTTGATAAAAATAGGTGTCTAAGTGACCAATTGAAACCCTCACGATCCTCTTGGGATGCATAGAGGAGGACTTTACCATTTTAGGGCCACCCATGGGGTGCGCCAGTAAACCCGGACCAAGAGTGTGGTAGGGTTAAGTGATGGGTTGTCGAATAATAATGTGGAACCCATGTAGAATATGTCTTGATGGTTGATTAATCTATAAATGGGACGATGATAAATATTCCTAGGGTGATAAATGCATATGGTGTTGTTGTAATGACATGAAAATTGGTAATTGGGTTGAATGAGATTATGGAGATTGTTTAATGAAATTGGGTTAGAATTTCCTATGAGTAATTGTTCATATTAAATGGTGAACTTGTAATTGGATTATGGAATGGGAAATGGGGAGCATGTCAATGGGATTTAATAAATAAATGGATGAATACGTTGAAAGGGTAAATACATGGGAATTTTTGCACACTTAATGGTTGAATGTAATAAGTGTGTGGTTGCTTGGGAACTGATAAATGGGAAAAATAAGTAAAGGTATGATCATTGATGAGATTGGATAAGGCATAGGGGTTGTTGAATAAACTTAATGGGTTAAGAAACAATAATGGGTTCTTGGATAAATGACTATGAATTATAATTGGAAAATGTGTTAATGGGTTATGGAATAGTATTAATTCCCATGTTGTTTGTTATTCATTGTGAATGATGATTTCCAATGGCATTGGTTATGTTATGTTGTGTTATGGTATAGTTGTGGTGATTCGATAAATAAGAATGTGCACAAGGATTCAAAGAGTGGGGTATTAACTTAAGGATCTACTCCCATCGGTCGAGTTAGAATGAGACTCTAAACTCCACTGCAAAATGCACGGTTTAGGGAAGCAGACAGAGAATCTATTCCCCTAATGGTTTTATTCAACCAGGACTAAGGCTTCAGCGTGAGGATAATGTGTTGATGTGATATGTGACTACCTAGAGAGATAGGGACTTGGTTTGTTTCCCATATTCATTTTGATTGATTTCCTTATACCCTTGTGTAGATAATATTTATGTCTAACCCATGGAACATATAACAACCTTGCTTTTTATTACACACTTAAACATGGTTTATTACATAAAATATTCACTTGATACAAGATAGAATATCTAGAGGTCTAGTGTATTTGGGTCTTAGTAACATTACATAACGACTTAGAACATGAAACACAACATCTTTATTGAAAACTACCTTTAAATGACCACTACATTCTCTCATACTTAGCATTGCATGGGGTAAGCTGAGGACATGTATAAGAAAAGGGTAAGCTACAAAGCCCGGTAAGGGAGTAAACAAGGAATAACATGAAAAATACAATACATGTTAGGAAATAGACATATCAATAGATCATAAAGGAAACATGAACATAAAGGCATGATATATTATGATTATCATAACATGGAAATGTGGCTACAACACTTAACATGGTATTAACATGAGATAAGGCTCATTGGACATAGAGCATGAGTAAACCCTCATTGAAATTGAATTATAATTATTAAATCCTCATTTCACTTTAATTATCATGAGTAAATCCTTATTTCACTTGACGTATCATGATACTAATCTTTACCAAATGTATTGGAGCGATATCTAGGCGGATCCTACTTAAACATTTCATTTCATGTATAAGTGTTCCACATGGATCATAAAAAATGAAATCTTAAAGATCATCACTTATTAAATGATAAAGGAATGTGGAATTCATAAATTAAACTCAATAAACAATAAGTAAATGTGCGTAAAGTTGAATACCCTTGATAGATAAATGGGCATGGTATTCACTACACAATGATTTTGGCTTGGAAAATGGCGGTGCAATTTCAGCAACATAACAACGTCACATAAGACTTCATAAAAAAGTATGATTAGAGAGAAAAGGGTGTCTCATCATATGTACATGAAATGGAAAGTAAGGGGGTCATATAGATACATATCCCAACATAAGTAATGTAATTTGGAATCATAATATAATAGAATTTCTTGAATGTAAATGAGGAGAGAAAAATTCCTTATAGAATTTTGACATGGTAACGGGTGTACATGGGAGGAATTATTGAGAGAGAAAAGGGTCTATAATCATTCAAAAATAAATAGGGTAGTATGGGGGAGGTGAAAAATCACACCTAAATATTTTTAATCGAAAATAAAAGGGCATACCAACTTAAATAAAATTAGACAAAAATGAGAAAGGAAAAAATCCCTTAATTGGAAGTGTGATCCCAAAGGCTTGAGAGAGGATTGAGAGAGGATTATTGAGAGCCTAGGGAGCCTTGGGAGGATTCTAGAGAGAGGAGGTAAGGGTTTTTAAGAACTACAAAGTCTTTTAGTGAAGAGAAAGTGTGATCTTGGGTGGATTTATATAGGAAAGGAGAAAGAATTCTTTATTATTTAGGTTTGGGACACCACACATTAAACTAATCAAAATCACAAACCATCCCATGGTTTTTGACTATTATTTTTTCCAAAGGGGAGTGGAAAAAATATTTTATAATTAAAATGGAAGAACTTCTTAAAATAATAAGGTTTCTTATGTATAGGTGAGTCACACTCTCAAGGAAATCAATTTAAAAAGATAGAATGTTTTATAAGTCTTGGAGGGTCCACTAAGGCTTTGTAAAATAAATAAAACAAACATAAAATCCCATTATTTTAATAGTAAAACATATATTGGACAAAAATAATGTTTATAATATTTTTTTACATCACTATTTTGTCATTAGGATGTCATAAAACACATTATATATTTAAACAGTATTTAATTTTTACCAAAAAATTCAACTCTCTCAGAAAATTTTGAAAACTTCACCATTGGATAATTTCGACATCCTGATTCCAAAAATAATATTAATTTTATCCAAATAAATTTCTAAATATGTGAATTTTAACTTTTAAAATAAAAACTGACATTTATAAAAAATTCATGGGTTTTGACAAAAACAGCTTTCAAAACTTAATGAAAATTACAATTGTATTCATAAAAAGTATATGATCATTTATACTTAATAAAAATTAATTTAATAATAATAATATTTTATTAAAATATTATTTAATTCAAAAATCCATTAATTTATCAAAATAGATTTCTTATTTGAATATTAACTAAAAATACTATGTGTGCTTTAAAAACTATTTGCAAAGTAACAATAATAAAATGAATGTATATTCTTTATTATATACAAAAATAATTCACATAATCATAGTGCTAAGGCCATGTTACATCACCTGTTATAACACCCTCATAAGTCCTAAGGGTAAGGTGTGCGATGGTGATAGACTCCTGGGGTGGCTAGGATAACATCGCTCAGGTGGTAATCTCTATCAACTCACACTTCTCCTATAGGAGGTTCCGTTCGAGTGAAACATGTTGAAGCTCAGCTTGGAATTGGTCAAGAGTGAAGCCCAATGAGGCCACCTCCTTTCTGAGCTCCAACAAATGGGCTTCTTACGAGGCATGTCTACTGGATGAGGCCATCTCTTCCTTTGTTTGAGTAAATTGGATTTGTTATATCCCTATATTTATACTAATCATGTGATCACTGTTCAACAGCTATATTAGCAATGGTCACAATTCATAATGGTATTTTAAATTCAAAAAACATAAAACCAAAGAAGTGAATACTTTATATAAACATCTTACATAATAAGACATTTAATTAGATCAAGACTAATTTCCATTAATAAAAGTTTGGGTCGTTATAATATTCCCCCCTTTAAGAAATTTCACCCTCAAAATTTCATTTTCCCATGCTAAAACAGATGTGGGTAACTCTGCTTCATCACTTTATCCGATTCCCACATCGCTTCTTCAAACTTGTGGTTTCTCCACAACACCTTGACAAGGGGTATTGGATTATTTTATAGAACTTTTTCTCTATGATCTAATATTTTCACTGGTTTCTCCTCATAAGAAAGATCATCCTCTAACCATACTACCTCTAAAGAGAGTACATGTGAGGGTTTTGGTATGTACTTCATTAAGAGGGATACATGAAAGACATCATGTACTTCAACAATGGTGGGTGGAAGTTCTATTCGATAGGCCACAGCCCCGAAACAATCAAGAATCTCAAAGGGGATGATGTACCTAGGACTTAACTTCAATTTTCTTAAAAACCTCATGAACTCCTTCCATGAAGAAATGTGTAGAAATACTCTATCTCCAACTTTGAATTCAATGTATTATTGACGGTTATCTACATAACTCTTATAACGACTTTGGACTGCCTTGATATGCTGATGAATTATTTTGACCTCCTCCACCATTTCTTTGACCATTTTAGGTCCTAGCAGCTTACGCTCACCGTATTCATCCCAACACGCCGGTGTTCTGCACTTTTTTCCCATAAAGGGATTCATATGGTGCCATTCAGATGCTTGAGTGGGAACTGTTATTGTAGGAGAATTAAACCAATGAAAGATGTTGGTACCATCCTCCTTTGAAGTCCATAGAACATGATCTTAACATATCTTCTGGTATCTAAATAGTTTGCTCAGATTGACCATCAGTTTTAGGATGATAGGCTGTACTGAAGTTCAGTTTAGTGCTTATTGCATGCTAGATACTTTTCCAGAACATTGAGGTGAATCTTGGATCACGATAAGATATAATAGATAGTGGTACTCCATGATGCCTTACAACTTCTTTGATATAAATCTGTGCAAGTTGATCCAATGAAAAGTCATCTCGAATCATGATAAAGTGATCTGTCTTCGTAAGACGATCCACAATGACGCATATAACATTATATCCTTTGGATTTCCTTGGAATTCCAGTGACAGAGTCCATGGTAATGTTTTCCCACTTCCATGTTGGTATGGGTAGTGGTTGCATCATCCCCTTAGGCTTTTGCCTCTCAGCCTTCACTTGCTGACATACTAGGCACTTTGAAGTATATTTCGTAATCTCCCTTTTCATATTGTCCCACAAAAAGTTTTCTTGGAGATCTTGATACATCTTTGTGCTCCCCAGGTGAATAGAGAAGGTTGAGCTGAGTGCGTCATTCAGAGTCTCCTTCTTTATCTCTAGATTGGATGGTAGACAAAATCATGACCTAAATCTCACAATTCCATCCTCATCAACCAAAAAATCTGAGGATTTCCCATTTTTGATAGCTTCCATGTTTTTTAGAATTTCCACATCCTTCCTTTGAGCATCCCTTATTTTCTCCAAGAGGGATAGTTGAGAAATAATTTGAGAAAGGGTTGATAATGTTATTCCCTTAATGATTCCCATGTCCATCCTATAAAAATATAAGAATATTGGATCCTTTTAAATTATCATCATTGATAAAGATGTAGGATCCTTTTTACATAGATCATTATCCACCATGTTTGCTTTCCCAGGGTGGTAATGGATTGATCAATCATAATCCTTGATGAGCTCTATCCATATTCATTGGCACATATTAATCTCTTTTTGTGTGAATATATATTTGAGGCTCTTGTGATTAGTATATATCTCACATTTCTATCCATAGAGATAATGTCGCCATATTTTAACATGAAGATCACAGCTGCCAACTCCAGATCATGCATGGGATAGTTTTTCTCATGGAATTTTAGCTACCTTGAGGCGTATGATATCACTTTATCATTCTGCATCAACACAAAACCCACGCCCTTCTTCAAAGCATCACTTAATACAACAAAAATTTCTCTACTTGTGGGTAAAGTGATCATGGGCGCAGTGCTATGCCTCCTTTTTAACTCCTTGAAGCTCTCTCCATATTCATCACTCCAAGAAAACTTTACTCCCTTTCGAGTTAGCTTGGTAAGAGGGTTGGACAATTGTGAGAAATTTCTCACAAATTGGCGATAATATCCAGCTAACCCCAAGAAGCTATGGATATCCGTTACCGATGTTGGCCCCGACCATCCCTCAATTGCAGTTGTCTTGGAGGGATCCGTAGATATCCCATTGCTTCTGATGATATGACCTAAGAATGAGACCTCCTTCAACCATAACTCACACTTTCTGTACTTTTCATAGAGATTATCCTTTAACAAGGTCTCTAGTACAGTTCTTAGATGCTCCTTATGATCCTTCTTGGTTTTGGAGTATATTAAAATATCATCTATAAATGCTACCAAAAATTTGTTGAGGTAATCTCTAAAGACTCTATTTATCAAGTCCATGAAGATTTCTGGAGCATTAGTGAGTCCAAAAGGCATTAATATGAATTCATAGTGCCCGTATCTTGTATGAAAAGCATTTTTGGGTATATCTTCCTTCTTCACCCTTACTTGATAATATCCCAACCACAAATCTACCTTGGAGAAGTATTATTCTCCATGCAGCTGATCGAACAAGTCATTAATTCGTGTGAGAGGATACTTGTTCTTTATCATGATTTTGTTAAGCTCAAGATAATCGATGCAAAGGCTCATTGACCCATCCACTTATTCTTGATGAAGAGGACTGGTGTACCCCATGGTGAAGCACTTGGGCATATAAACCCTTTATCCATATTCTCCTATAGTTTTTTCTTCAGATCCTTAAGATCCACAGTATCCATTCTATACAGAGTCTTGGATATTGGAAACTCCCCAGGTATAAGGTCAATTTAGAATTCAACATCTCTTCTAGGAGGAATACATGGAAATTCCTTGGGAAACACTTCAGAGAATTCCCTCACAATAAGCATGTCTTCAAAGACGGTTTCCTCCTTAGACTCAATTATCTAATCTAGATACGCATGCTCATAGGT
Organism: Viscum album; assembly: GCA_963277665.1. Taxonomy (NCBI): domain Eukaryota; kingdom Viridiplantae; phylum Streptophyta; class Magnoliopsida; order Santalales; family Viscaceae; genus Viscum; species Viscum album. Next base: position 1,614,165,605 of record OY728142.1, read on the forward strand.
CAGTAATATCCACACTTGAGATGATGGTGCTAAACAAGATTCATCTTCCTCCTTGCACTTGTATAGAATTGGGGGTCGATTCTCCATATGGAGAGTGATTTCCCTCTCACGAAAATTTATGTTGTCCCTATATAGGGAAAGCCAATACATGCCACGAATTATATCAAATTCCACCAGAGGGAGTTTGATGAGGTTCGCTGGGAATTTTAATCCACCGATTATGATTGGGGAGGAGTTAAATTCATGGGTTTCAATGATTTACCGATTTTATATACTCACCGACATCTTTAATTCTATGATTTTTTGTGGTGTCAGGATTGTTATACTAAAATTTCAGGATATAAAAGAATGTGTAGAACCAGAATAAAAAATTACATTCACTATTATTGAATGAATAACTAGAATACTTGTCACCACTTCATTTTTGGGGTTCACTTCAGTGATAGTGATGGAAAAATATCTCCCTTGCTGCCTTGGAGGTTGTTGGTTTCCTCTGAAAAGCCTTGTATTAGGGAACTAATTTGCAAGGTTCCATGGTTATTTGTAGTTAAAGCAATGAACAATACGTTGAAGTTTGAATGGAGCGTTCCTCTCCTTAGTTGCAACCGCAGGTTTTTCTTGTCGACAGTTAACGGATAGGTACCCTTCTCTTCCACACCTAAATCATTTCCTCGTCTCCTTCAGAAAATTTCCAGGGTGCTTCTTTCCACACATTTGGAAAGTGGGGTGATGGATTTTATTATCACTGTTGGATTTATCCATTGGGCTGACAGAATTTAAGTCCACCTTATACTTCTTATCCCCATGATACCCCTGAGATTATCCAATCTTTATTTTGACCTTGAGGGCACATCAGACAATTTCTTCATAACTTTCAAAGTCACGAATCTCCAGGTCTTTCCACAGGCTTGGTTTCATCCCACAAAAGAATTGGTCAACCTTTTATTTGGGGGTAATGACAAAGCCGAAGGCATATCGTGCAAGACTTATGATGTTTTCCTTGTATGCTCGAATAGATTCATCATCTTTTTTCTTGAGGGAAAGAAAGTCCCTTTCCATCTTAAGCCGAAGGGTGTGAGGAAAATATTTATCGAAAAACATTTTCCAGAAATCCTTCCATTCCAATGCCTCGATATCCTCCTCAGGATTTGTATTTTTGATCAATGTCCACCATTTATCGAATTCACCCTCCATACAATAAACATCCAGAAGAACCATCTCTTGTTCAGAACATTGAAGGATGAAGAATATCTTTTCAATGAATTTGATCCATTATTCAGCGATTGAGGGATCAGATGATCCATTAAAAGTAGGAGGAATTTTCCTCATAAAGCTCTCGATAGAGAATTTTTCTTTCATAGGTGGGTTGAATGTTTTTATTGACCCATGTTATTATTCAAATCTTGAGTTAACTGAGTGATTATCATGAAAAAGTTTGTGATCCCTACTCCCATCGGATTGAGAATCTCATTAGAACAATCATCAAATTTGTCTTCGCATACATTGTTAGCTAGATTCCTCATATTACTGGCCATTGGCTGGAATAAAAGAAAAGTTAGGGGTAACACATAAAGGGAAAACCAAGGACAAAATAGATGAATTATAAATTAATTTTATTTCATTAACTTATGAATCTACATGCTTCAATATATGTTAACCATGATCTACTTTCTAACATATATTCTTAGGGGAATATTTTTTAATTCCCTTAATAATGGTTCATAATAAGATTGTGAATTTACCAAATCATATAACCTGGGAGTCTCATAACAAAGAGTGTAGCAAGGCCCGTTCTCATGTACCAGTATACCCCGGGTCAAGCCCAAAACTCATTGTCTGAGTTATCACTCATAGGTGCATCTGTGCCAGAGCCGCTTCTACCTAATCATATCTAGAAAGGGATGTATTTACTTGATAAACACCTTACAGAATAATCACCAAAACTTAGAGATGTTTTTAGTATACTTTGTATTATCCATAAGAATTTCACTAGGATTTTCTAACCCTAATCCGAAAAATAACTAAACCTATCCTCTGATACCAACTATAACAACCCTGATTTTTATTACACACGTAAACATGATTTATTACATAAAATATCCACTTGATACAAGATTGAAGATCAAGAGGTATAATGTATTTGGGGCTTAGTAACATTACATAACGACTGAGAACATGAAACATATCATCTTTATTGAAAACTTCCTTTACATGACAACTACATTCCCTTGTACTGAGCATTGCATGGGATAACCTGAGGACATGCATAAGAAAAGGGCGAGATATAAAGCCCAATAAGGGAGTAAACAAGGAATAACATGAAGAATAAAATACATGTTAGGAAATATACATATCAATGGATCATAAATTAAACGTGAACATAAAGGCATGATATATCATGATTATCATATCATGGAAATGTGGAAACAACACTTAACATGGTATTAGCATGAGCCAAGACTCATTGCACATGGAGCATGAGTAGACCCTCATTGAACTTGAATTAGCATGATTAAATCCTCATTGAACTTGAATTATCATGAGTAAATCCTCATTGCACTTGACGTATCATGATACTAATCTTTACCCAATGCATTGGAGCACTATCAGGGTGCACCCTACATAAACATTTCATTTCATGCATAAGTGTGCCACATGGATCATAAAAAATGGAATCATTAAAGATCATAATTTATTCCATGATAAAAGAATGTGGAATTAATAAATGAAACTCAATAACCAATAAGTAAATATGTATAAAGTCAAAAACCCTTGATAGATAAATGGGCATGGTATTCACTCCACAATGATTTTGGCTTGGAAAATGGCGGTGCAATTTCGGTAGCATAACGACGTGACATAAGACTTCATAGAAAAGGAAAATGAGAGAGAAAAGGATGTCTCATCATATGTACATTAAATGGACAGTAAGGGGGTCATATAGATACATGTCCGAACATAATTAATGGAATTTGGATTCATAATATAATAGAATTTCTTGAATGTAAATGAGGAGAGAAAAATTCCTTACAGAATTTCGACATGGTAACGGGTGTACATGGGGGGAATTATTGAGAGAGAAAAGGGTCTATAATCATTCAAAAATAAATAGGGCAGTATGGGGGAGGTGAAAAATCACACCTCAATATTTGTAATTGAAAATAAAAGGGCATAACAACTTAATGAAAATTAGACAAAAATGAGAAAGGAATAAATCCATTAATTGGAAGTGTGATCCCAAAGGGTTGGGAGAGGATTGAGAGGGGATTATTGAGAGCCTGGGGAGCCTTGGGAGGATTCTAGAGAGAGGAGGGAAGGGGTTTTAAGAACATCAAAGTCTTTTAGTGAAGAGAAAGTGGGATCTTGGGTGGATTTATATAGGAAAGGAGAGAGAATTATTTATTATTTAGGTTTGGGACACCACACATTAAACTAATCAAAATCACAAACCATACCATGGTTTTTGCCCATGATTTTTTCCAAAGGGGAGTGAAAAAAATATTTTATAAATAAAATGGCCGAAATTCTTAAAATAATAGGCTTTCTTATGTAGAGGTGAGTCACACTCTCAAGGAAATCAATTTAAAAAGCAAGAATGTTTTATAAGTCTTGGAGGGTCCACTACGGCTTTGTAAAATAAATAAAACAAACATAAAATCACATTATTTTAATGGAAAAACATATATTGGCCAAACATAATGTTTATTATATTTTTTTACATCACTATTTGGTCATTATGATGTCATAAAACACATCATATATTTAAACAGTATTTAATTTTTACCAAAAAATTCGACTCTCTCAGAAAATTTTAAAAAATTCACCGTTGGATAATTTCGATATCCTGATTCCAAAAATAATATTAATTTTATCCAAATAAATTTCTAAATATGTGAATTTTAACTTTTAAAATAAAAACTGACATTTATAAAAAATTCATGGGTTTTGACAAAAACAGCTTTCAAAACTTAATAAAAATTACAATTGTATTCATAAAAAATATATGATCATTTATAATTAATAAAAAGTAATTTAATAATAATAATATTTTATTAAAATAATATTTAATTCAAAAATACATTAATTTATCAAAATAGATTTCTTAGTTGAATATTAACTAAAAATACTATGTGTGCTTTAAAAACTATTTACAAAGTAACAATAATAAAATGAATGTATATTCTTTATTATATAAAAAAATAATTCACATAATCATAGTGTTAAGGTCCTATTACATAACTTGTTATAACACCCGCATAAGTCCGAAGGGTAAGGTGTGCAATGGTGATAGACTTCTGGGGTGGCTCGGATAACATCGCTCGGGTGGTAATCTCTATCAAATTATACTTCTCCTGTAGGAGGTTCCGTTCAAGCGAAAAATATTAAAGATTGGCTTGGAATTGATCAAGAGTGAAGCCCAATGAGGCCACCTCCTTTCTGAGCTCCAACAAATGGGCTTCGTACGGGGCACATCTACTGAATGAGGCCATCACTTCCTTTGTTTGAGTAAATTGGATTTGTTATAGCCCTATATATATACTAATCATGTGATCACTGTTCAAAAACTATATTAACAATGGTCACAATTCATAATGGTATTTTGAAATCCAAAAACATAAAACCAAAGAAGTGCATACTTTATATAACCATCTTACATAATAAGACATTTAATTAGATCAAGATGAATTTCCATTAATAAAATCTTGGTTCGTTACAATATTCCCCCTTAAAGAAATTTCACCCTCAAAATTTAATTTTCCCACACTAAAACAGATGTGGGTAACTCTGCTTCATCACTTTCTCTGATTCTCACATCACTTCTTCAAACTTGTGGTTTCTCCACAACACCTTGACGAGGGGCATTGTCTTATTTTGTAAAAAATTTTCTCTACGATCTAATATTTTCACTGGTTTCTCCTCATAAGAAAGATCATCCTCTAACTGTACTACCTCTGAAGAGAGTACATGTGAAGGTTTTGGTATGTACTTCATTAAGAGGGATACATGAAAGACATCATGTACTTCAACCATGGTGGGTGGAAGTTCTAGTCGATAGGCCAAAACCCCGACACGATCAAGAATCTAGAAGGGGACGATGTACCTAGGACTTAACTTCAATTTCCTTACAAACCTCATGAACTCCTTCCATGGAGATATGTGTAGAAATACTCTATCTCCAAATTTGAATTCAAGGTATCATTGATGGTTATCTGCATAACTCTTATATCGAATTTGGGCTGCCTTGATTTGCTGATGAATGATGTTCACCTTCTCCACCATTTCTTTGACCATTTTAGGTTCTAGAAGCTTATGCTAACTGACTTCATCCCAACACGCCGGTGTTCTGCACCTTTTCCCATAAAGGGATTCATATGGTGCCATTCACATGCTTGAGTGGGAACTGTTATTGTTGGACAATTGAAGCAATGAAAGATGTTGGTCCCATCCTCCCTTGAAGTTCATAGAAAATGATTTTAACATATCTTCTGGTGTCTGAATAGTTCGCTCAGATTGGAAATCAGTTTTAGGATGATAGGCCGTACTGAAGTTCAGTTCAGTGCTTATTTCATGCTATAGACTTTTCCAGAACTTCTAGGTGAATCTCGGATCACGATCAGATATAATAGATAGTGGTAATCCATGAAGCCTTACCACTTATTTGATATAAATCCATGCAATTTGATCCAATGAAAAGTCATCTTGAATCACGATAAAGTGAGTTGTCTTCATAAGACGATCCACAATGACCCATATAGCATTCTTTCCTCTGGATTTCCTTGGATTTCCTATGACAAAGTCCATGGTAATGTTTTCCCACTTCCATGTTGGTATGAGTAGTTGTTGAATAACCCCCTTAGGCTTTTGCCTCTCAGCCTTCACTTGATGAAATACTAGGCACTTTGATGTATATTTCGCAATCTCCTTTTTCATATTATCCCACAAAAAGTTTTCTCAGAGATCTCGATACATCTTTGTGCTCCCCAGGTGAATAGAGAAGGTTGAGCGAAGTGCATCATTCAGAAGCTCCTTCTTTATCTATAGATTAGATGGTAGAAAAAATCGTGACCTAAATATCACAATTCCATCCTCTTCAACCACAAACTCTGAGGATTTCCCATTTTTGATAGCTTCCATGTTTTTCAGAATTTCCACATCCTTCCTTTGAGCATCCCTTATTTTCTCCATGAGGGATGGTTGAGAAATCATTTGAGAAAGGTTTGATAATGTTTTCTCCCATGGTGTTTTTAAAAGGGGAGTGGAAACAATATTTTATAAGGACAATGGCATAAATTCCTAAAATAATAGGGTTGATTATGTGGAGGTGAGTCACACTCTCAAGGAAATAAATTTAAAAAGCTAAAATGTTTTATAAGTCTTGGAGGGTCCACTAAGGCTTTGTAAAATAAATCAAACAAACCTAAAATCACATTATTTTAATGGTAAAAAATATTTTGGCCGAAATTAATGTTTATAGTATTTTTTACATCACTATTGGGTCATTATGATATCATAAAACACATTATATATTTAAACGGTATTTAATTTTTACCCAAAAATTCCACTAGCTTAGAAAATTATGAAAAATTCACCATTGGATAATTTAGACCTCCTGATTCCAAAAATAATATTAATTTTATCCAAATAATTTTCTAAATATGTGAATTTTCACTTTTAAAGTAAAAACTGACATTTATTGAAAATTTATGGGTTTTGACAAAAACAACTTTTGAACCTTAATAAAAATTACAATTGTATAAATAAAAGTTATATGATCATTTATACATAATAAAAAGTAATTTAATAAAATAATATTTTATCAAAATATTATTTAATTCAAAAATCCATTAATTTATCAAAAAAGATTTCTTATTTGAATATTAACTAAAAAAACTATTTGTGCTTTAAAAACTATTTACAAAGAAACAATAATAAAATGAATATATATTATTTATTATATACAAAAATAATTCACATAATCATAGTGCTAAGGTCTTGTTACATAACCCCTTATAAAACCTGCATAAGACCGAAGGGTAAGGTGTGCGATGGTGACAGACTCCTGGGGTGGCTCGGATAACATCACTCGGGTGGTAATCTCTATCAACTTCCAATTCTCCCATAGGTGGTTCCGTTTATGCTTAACATGTTGAATCTTGGATTGGGATTGGTCAAAAGTGAAGACCAATGATGCCACCTACTTTCCGAGCTCCGAAAAATGGGCTTCATATGAGGAAAGTATACTGGATGAGGCTATCACTTCCTTTGTCTCAGTAAATTGGATTTGTTAAAGCCCTATATTTATACTAATAATGTGATCACTGTTCAACGACTATATTAGCAACGATCCCAATTCATAATAGTATTTTAAAATTCAAAAACATAAAACCAAGGAGGAGAATAATTCATATAACCATCTTACATAATAAGACATATAATTATATAAAGATTAATTTCCATTAATAAACGTTTGGGTCATTACAGAACATGTGATAAAACTGGATTATGTAATATAGATGGTATAAGAAATGGAATTGGGGTAAATGCTAGTCATGAATTAAATGAACCATATTAACTAATGGAACCCGAACTATCCCTTGTTTACTTACCATCTATTTTTTACTTTCATGCACTATCTATTAGACTGGATATTTTGTAGACACCGTTGGTGGTAGCCTACTGAGTTTTGTACTCACACCCAGCTCAGGCGACCATTGGGTACCCGGGAAGATCTCTTGGTTGTAGGTAAGGATGAGGGAAAGGGATCTAATCTAGGATATTGAGTTGGGATCAGAATGTACATGGAGAAGGATTATGACTTAGCACCGGGACACATTAGGAGTTTGGGTTGCTTTTTTTATTTTGGATTTTTTTACTTTGCACTACTAGTATGGCATGGCATTGTTGAATTTGATTTGTATTTATACCCTATTTGGGAAATGTTGGTTATGCTTGTTTACATGTTGTTCATATTATTCTTCTATTTATATTGTGTTCTTCTGTGTCTTACTCTGGTAAAGAGGGTATAGTGTCCCCATGTGACTCATTAGACCCTCACCGCTAGTTGGAAAACTCTGGCGTACAAAGAGGTGCTCTTGAGGTCATGTGACGACTCGGCACAGAGCACTAGTATAGTGGATTTCAGGTTGGGGATATTACACCCAAATTGGGGAAGAATGTAACAACCCATGTAATGTTAAGATAAATCATTTTCATGTCTTATTAATATTAATTAATTAATTATATTTTATTTATATTCATTATTATAATATTAGATAATTTTTAAGTCTAAAGGAAAAATCTTTCTTACCAAATTGGGTTTTGATTCCATATATGGTCTTATTTAAAATATTAATTAAAAAATTATATTATTTTAATTTTAAAAAATTAATTTCAATTTGGAAATATAAATTTCAATATTATCTTCGAATTAGTTTTTGATAATTTTATGGAAAGATCGTTTTTTCAATGAATAATGAAAATACTGATTTTTATTGAAAAATGTCTTTTAGTTTCAAGAATATTAAGAGTTAAATTTTGTTTTAAAATGTTTTAAAAGTAAAATTAATTCATTTATACTATTATAATCCCATTATTTTCTTTGGAATTAATTTTACACCGGAATTTGGTGTAAACACATCTTTATACTTCAATTTATTTCTTAAAAACTAGTTTTATCGCATTTTGTAGGATTAATTTTAAATTAAATTCATCAAATTATATAAATTGAGTTTGATAAAATAGTTTAAATATTTTCAATCATAATAATTAACATTAGGAGATAATTTAAAATAAAGTTTTAGTCATAATGAATATAAAAAATAGTAAAAATCCTTTACCAGAGTTAAAGTTAAAATAGATTTACAGGGGGTTAATCTTAAGTGATAACGGTTAAAATGACCTAAAAACATGTATAAATCATACTAGATGAATTTATTTAAACCATATTCAAATAAAATTCATAAAGGGTCTATTTTGATACATTTTTGTTTATTAAGACTTTAATATGTTTAAATATTTTTAAAAATTCCAATCGTGTCCTCTCCCCCACTTACAAAAGGGAAACCCACATTCTATTTTATCTACACTTAAAAAGTCTTTTGGTTTATCTAATAACTTTAAAAATAACTTCCTAAAATATATCTTCATGAACTAGAGTCACTTTTATTATCATAAAACCAACCTAGTAAGGCTTTATGAATAAACCTGAAGAGGATGTTTGAAGAAGGGGTATAGTTTTTAGCTGAGTGTTTTAATTTTATTTCTTCTTGTACCTCCATAAAATATTATTTAACCATGATAAAATAATAAAATAAGTATATTCAATATACTAAGATGTTATTATGTTAATATAATAACCCTTATACATCTTCTATTTCATGAAATGAGAAATGAAACTATCATTCGTGTGTATGGCATACTCACTTCCCCCTGAATTGATGTAATTCATTTTCCAACACCGCCTATCATGAATAAGTACAATGATGTATTTAATATGTAAATATGATACTCATGAGATTATTATATTTTAATAAAGATAATATATCTTTCATTTTCTTACCTTTCTATCCTTTTAAAAATGATAGCATTGTTTTTGCGTACGTGTGGATTACCACCTCCATGATTCGATGTGATTTTTTTTACCACCGAATCACATTATTGGTAATCAAAAGTTTATTTAAATATATAATATGATATTTATTAAATAATAATTAATATGTAATGATAAAATATAACATACCTTATTTCCTTCATTATCATTAAAAAATGTAAAAAGTACTCATCTATGTATACGACTTAACATCTCTATAATTGTAATGTGATTCATTTTTCATAAGCATATTTCATGGTTGATTTTAAAATTATATGTAATGTAAAAAATTAAAATTATTTCATGATTATTATTCAAGAGTTGATGTAATAATTACTTATTTGACCTTATGTATCTTAATAACGTCCTTTTAGACATATGACCTGAATATTATCAAAAAATATGAAGCAAACTTAATTTATTTGGTAATTGTATATAACATGGTAATAAATAAAATAAAAATAATAATAAATATGAAAAAGGTTATTAATCAATTAAATAACTAACATATGTTTATTATTAATTATGATAAATAATTTGCATCATGAGTCAGTGTAACAACCTAGGTAATGCAGGAATAAATTATTTTTATATTTATAAGTATTCATGAGATAAATAGTTATATTATCTGCAAAAACATTAAGTAATTTTTAAATTGAAAAAGAAATAGTTTTATTAAACCCTTTTATTATATGGTTTTATTTAAAATTTTATTTTCAAATTATATAATTTGAATTTGAAAAAATGATTTTAATTTTTGAATCCATCTTTTCAAATTTATCCTAAGATGAATTTCTATGATTTTTCTAAAAATATTGAGTTTTCAATGATAATGAAGATATTGATTTTAATTTAAACTTTATTTTCTTTAAAGTATTTACATATTAAAATTATATTTTAGATTATTTTTAATATTGAATTAATTACTTTTTATAAAAAATTATCTAATTGTTGTCTTTGGAATAAATGATATACATTAATTTAGTATAATGTTTTTTGTAATAAAGTAAGCATTTTTTTGAATAACTATTTTTCATCGTGTTTTATAGTTTTAATTTTAAATTAAATTATAAAAATTATGTGTTTTTAATCAAGATAAAAATTGATTCTATATTTTTCATCAGGAGGTCAAAATTGGTAAATATGACCCTTTTTATTTTTTTCATTACGAATAGTAATCATAGTGAATTTTTTTACCACTATAAAGGTAAAATGGGTTAATTAAGGGTATAAATAATGTGATATGGAATTTAATTTAAACATAATAATTTTACTAATTTTATTCTATGGGAATATTTTATCCATAATCATCCAAAATTTTAATATATGTCCTTTTTTATGTATTTCCATGATTTTGACCTTTATATTTTTTATGTAAAGAAACATAAAAAATGTCATTATTTTTGATTTATTATCTTTAAAATTTTGGAATATGGATAAAAAGAATGTATTTTAGGATGTAAATATAAATTTGAATGGTAAATTATTTTTTTTCATCATGGTAATTTATTTATAAATTTTAGTAATGAAATAATTAAATTAAATGCCACCTAATGATGATATACTATTTTTTTAATAAATAGAAAAATAAATTATATTATTTTAAAAATGTTAATATTAATATAATTTAAAATAAATATTGATTTCCATGATTTTTATAGATATAAATTATGAATTAGAGATGTTTTAATGTATTGTATTTGAATTCCATTATTGTATTGTAGACTTAAAATTCAAATTAATTGAATTGTTCAAAAATTAAAATTAATGTTATTTTATAAAAAAAACATTTTATTAAATCATTTAAATCTAAAAAAATACTATTTTTGACTAATTTATTATTATATGGTTTATAATATCAACCATTATCTTTTTATGGTCCAATATTCATTATATAGTAACTTTCTTGACCCCTAAAAAGTATAATATTTAATACCAATGTAATTGTAAAAAAGGGTTAATACAAGTTAAAAAAAATTATAAGGATAAAAACATCACCTAAAATTGTCTAATTTTTATTATATATAATTATTTAGACTCTTAAATCATATTAAATTTGAATATTATCAATTTGAGACATTTTTATATGATAATTAATTTATATTAATTTAATAGTCTATGTAATTTCATGAGTGGCCCTCCCCTCTCTTATAAAAGGGAACATCTTATTATAATTTCTTCACACTTTAAGAAAAAATTGGTTTACTAAATCCCTACCTAAATCCATTAGTAAAATCCCTCAAATTTTCATATAGTAAATTTTTCGATTATAATTACAACCCATGTAATCTTTTAGTGTAAAAATTAAGAGGTTATCCGAGGAAGTGGTACAGTTCTTAACCAAACATTTTCATATTTTTTTTTCTAAAATACTCAAATATATCTAAAAAATAATGAAAAAACACCATCATATTATATATACTTATATTTTATAATGTTAATGTAATAAACTATATCCATCTCATTCTTTTATCGAATCGAAAACAAAACCATCATTCATTTGTACAGAGGAGTACCTCCTCGTGTACAAATGTGATTTGTTTTCGTTAACTAGATTATATGGATGATATATAAAATAATATTTAAAGAAATAATGAAGTATTCAGGATATAATTATCATTATTTAATGAAAAAATAATACTCACCCTCTTTCCCCAATGATAATTGAAATATGGAAATGTTACTCATGTGTACATATGGCCTACCGTCTCCCTGATTATAACATAGTTCATTTTTCATAACCATATTTCCTGTTTTTTAAAAAATATAATTATATATATAAATATAAATTATTTCATGGTGATTAATATTTATATGATGAAAAAAAACTCTTCAACCATTTTCAACCTACCGAATTCATTTTTGACATATGAGCTGAATATCAACCAAACAACACACATAAAGTTAAATAATTTAGTAATTGATTATAACATGGTAATAAAGAAGATTAGAAGTAATTTTTTTTTAAAATTATCCTAATGGAGTAAATTATTAACAAAATTTAATTATTTATGAATATAAATAACATACGTGATGAGTTAGACTCAAGGTAAGGGAATTTTTTTAAAATAATCCTTTAAAAATAATTTTTCCATGTCACTATTTTTTATAGTTATTTTATAGATGTATTTATATAGGAATAAAATAATTATAAAGTGAAATTTTATTTATTTGTTTAAATTTATTTCAAAGGTTTCAAAATGAATCATTTTATGTATTTATACAGATTGTTTTTTGGATTTTTTGACTAAGTACAAGAGGAATGTTCTATTTTAATGTATACAAAGATAGTGAATTTTTCCACCACTGTAATTGTTAATTTACTTCCTTTATATGATTCCATGTTTTCTTCAAAGAAAAAAAAAATCCTTTCCCATGTTCTGGTTATTTACAAAAAAATGTTTTAATTTGAAATGGATATTTCAATATCCAAAAATATTTTCTTATGGGTGAAAATAATATATTGATAACTATAAGCTTTTATGTGTTATGATTATTTTATGTCTCTTTGGAATTTTTTTATGATGATGGTTTGTTAAATTATTAACCATGTATGGGAGATTCCATGATATCCCTCTAATCAATTTGGTAATATTTATGTTTGGAAGTTTACTATGAGGGTTATTCCAAGTGAAACTGTGATGGTTATTACATTTGTAACTGTGAGGGTAATTCTATTTGTAACCTAGAATTTTACTCCATATGATTACTCAAGTTACATAATATATATATATTTTATTTTTTTATAGAAATATTAATATTATGTAAGGTAAGAGAAATAGTTTATTTTAAGGAAAATAAATTTTCTACTTCTTATAGTAAAAAAGTATAAGTTTGTGAACAAAATTTCATAAATTTTTTATGATTTCATAGAATGAATTATGAGTTTTACTTTGAAATTATAATTTCTTATGAATTTTTTATGAAAATATTTGTTTAGAGAATTTGATTTCTTGGGTAATAAATTTTTTATTTTAAGACTAAATTTTATTTTTAAAAATGAAATTTTTTATAAATATCCATAGACCAACAATTTTCTTTTTTTTATTTTTTTGTCTCTTACTGAGTTATTTGGGCTCATCCTAGATTCTTAATTTTTTTCACTAGGTTTAAGGATAAGTAATGAAAAATAATAAGTCTATTTTAAAGTTAGGTGGATTTTTCATGAAAATAAAATGTGTTAAATTTTAAAATTTTAATATTATGGGAAAATGGAAGCTATTTATAAGTTTCTAATTTGTTATATATGAGTTTTTTATGTAATATTTATGACCCAATTGTCTAAAACTCTAAATATGAAAAGATACTTGAAATGGAAGAAAGTTAACTCTTCTATATAGATTAAATTTACATTTTTTATATGGTTGGGTCCATATAATATGTATTAGAGGAAATGTTTAGATAACTTTAGAGGTTAGAATAACATAAGTAAACAACCTTATGGTATTTTAATTTATGGTTAAAATGTTATAGATTTTTAAGGTTACTACGTTTCTTCATCTAAAATATGTCTGTTCAAAATGTTTTTCCATAGAGGAAACATGGAAACTAAAGTGAGAAGGACCCAAGAGGAAAATATCCTTTCAAATTAGTAAAAAAATGGTTGGAATTGGAAATATGTAAGTTGTTGTAGTAATGATTTAGTTGATGCAATCTATAAATGGTGGTGTTATAAATACTAGAAAGAATCCATATCTTCCCCAGAGAAGCATATTGATACTGGATAATTTTATGAGGTAACACCATACTGTATTTAGTGGATCTTCTAACCCAGGATGAGGGATGGATTACATCCCTAATGATATTTTATTTCAAGGGTATTTATATCCTTAAAATTTAACTCTTACTATGTACTATTTTTAGGTGAATCCAAAAAATTCTGGATAATGGTAATAAATATAAGGGAAAGGGTAGAGATTTATGCCTTGTAATTGGACGAAATTATGAATATTATCCTTGAGAAATATTTCCCTAAGCTACTTCAAATTAGTATTAAAAAGAAATTCCTAGAATTGATTAGGGGAAGGAAGATTCAGTGGCACAGATGAAGTTAAATTTTCTCATTTGGAAAGGTACATATCAAATTTTTTTGAGGGTATTTATAGTAAAATTAACTAGTTTTACTCAGGACTAAATCTAATATACTAAAGAGTATTGGTCTCTATAGAATTTAAAATTTATGTGAAACTTGTTTGATATCTTGAGAGATTTGGAAATGGAGTTTTTTTGATCATGTGTTCTATGATAATAAATAGAAAAATAGGTCTTAGTGGGAGGTAATGGGAAGAAAATCATCAAATAAATCTCAAGGTATGAATATCAAGGTTCCAATTTGTGATTGGTGTGCTGAAAAGCACCTTGAGGAATTCCATATGAAATATGGAAAGTGCTTATGATGTTTCATGTCTGGGAATATGACTCATGATTACAATGAAAATTATATTGGTAGTCATAAGGCCAATTTTTATAAGATAATAATAATGATTTTTAAATGTAATGATATGGGTCATATTGTATGTGAGTGTTGAAAGAATTAAACCAATGATTGAAACCATCAAGACTATAGGGAGATGGGTGTGGTGAAATCCTTTACATCTAATTTTGTATATTTTACTCAATTAAATGAAATGGTAATAGGTACATTTTTTTAGATTATTCTCATGTTTTGTTTGATTTTGGGTCTACACATTTGTTCATTTTTGTGAAATTTTCTGTTAAATTGGAAATTTCACCTCATTAAATGAATCTGGAACTTATGATAAAAACACTTGGAAATATATTAAGAAAAAAGAAGTTATAAAATGTTTCTTATTTTTGTTAATGGAAATAATTTACCAACTAACCTTTTTGTCATTCCCCTAGTAGATTTTGATGTTATTTTTGGTGAAGATTGGTTATCTATTTTCCATGATAAGATATATTGTCGAGAAATAGAAGTTTTTTTGTAAAGAGTTTTAGTTTTTATAAAATAATAAGTTAATACCTTTGATAACATATCATGAAGCTAAGAAACTGTTAAAATATAGAAATGATAGCTATCATGCACATATTTTAAAAATAAGGGAACTATATAGATTAATTAATTATACGTAGTAAAATAATACATGTTTGTTTTTCCTGATGAGTTTCCTAGTATTATACATGATTAGGATAATGAATTTACTATTGAATTAGTTCCATATGATAAGAATATTTCAAACACTCTTATCAAATGGCTAAAGTAAAATTTTTAAAATTGAAAAAGAATTTGAAAATTCTGTTTAAAAAAGGCTTCATTAATCGAAGATGTTCACCATGGAGTGATATTGTTTTATTTATTAAAAATTATGGTAGTTAAATGATGTTTTACATTGATTACAGATATCTGAATAACATTACTATTACGAATAAGTATTCATTTCCTTATATAGATGAATTTTTTCAACAAGGATATAATCTCTTTTGGTGTTTAATCCTGTGAGGGTTCTCACTTCACCATTTAGAAGTGTTTTGAAAATAAAAAGGTAACATTGGTGGGTCTAGGGAGCTTAGTATTTTTGAAGGTTTAAATATGGTTTGAGTACCATTAGCTAAAATTTAATGAGGGTAATATTCCAAAAATAGTGTTTCAGACTAGATAAATGAATTATGAGATTGTGGTTATTCTATTTGGGTTAAAAAATTTCACAGATCTATTTATAGAACCTATTAACTGAGTTTTGCATGAATATTTGGATATGTATTTGGTATTTTTTTATTGATTATATCTTGATTTATTCAAAAATTAATGAGGATCATGAAAAACATTTTAGGATTTTTATAAGAACTTTGAAAGAAAATAAGTTATATGGATAATTTAGTAAATTTTTTCTTTTTGTTATAATATATTTCATTCCTTGGTCATATTGTAAATAAAGAGGGTATAAAAATTGATCCCACAAAAAAATGAGTCGGATGAATGCACAAGAACTATAAATATTACTCATATTTTTAGTTTTCTTTAATTAATAGGATATTACTAGTTGCTGCTAAAAAATTGCTCAGATATCTATCCCACTGTCTATGTCAACTCTAAAAGTAGTTAAATTTATTTGGATAAAATAATGTGATGATTGTTTCCAAGAACTAAAAATAAGATTGGTGAATGCTTCAGTTATTGATCTGGATTTCATAAATAGTTAATTTTCATCTAAAATGACACTTTATTAAATGTAAATGTTTGTGTCTGATAAATAATTAATAGGAAATTTCTTATGCTTCATGTCAATTAAAACAACATTATAAAATTATCCCACACATGACCTTGAACTAGAAGCTGTAGTGTTTGATTTAAAAATTTAGTGACATAATTTATATGGATCAAAGTGTGAAATCTATATTGATCATAAAATTTCAAAATTTTATTTAACTGGTTAGAGTTAAATATGGTATAGAGGAGATAGATAAATTTCATACAGGATTTTGACTGAAAAATTCAATACCATGCAGGTAAATAAAATAAACCAGCTGATTCCTTGAGTTAGAAAAATAATGCGACACTAACCATTTTATGATTGGGATATGAACCATTGGTTATTTATTTGATGATTTTTTACCTAGAAATTATACATATAGGAACTTCCCATATTTTATTTTAGGAGGCAGTAAAATAGTCTCTGCTATAAAGAATTAAACAAGCTCAGAAGGAGGATAATGTTATATAAGAAATGGTAGAATCTATTAATAAGGGTAAGATTACCAAGTTTAATGTTTCTGAAGGCGGTGTTATCATATTTAGAAAATGATTATGTGTAATTTTTGATTCCTAGATTAAAAGATATTTTTTAAGTAAAGTAGAATGTTCCTCGATTTCTAGTGACCTTGGTGGTACTAAGATGTATAATAACCTTTTATAGTATTACTAAAGGGATGAAATAAAAATATATATTTCTAATTTTACCATGAAATTTTCAACTTTTAAATGATTTAATGTATACAGAAAATTACTAAAATGTATTCTTCATCCTTTACCCTTTCTATATTAGAAATGGGAAAATATTTCCATAGATTTCATGGTGGGATTGCTAAATATACATCGATGTAGTGATGCAATTTGGGTTATTGATGATAGTTTATCTAAATCAATGAATTTTTTTCCATTCGATATAGTTTGTCTTTAAATAAATATTCTTGACTATATCTCGAAATGATATTCAGGTTATCTGGAGTTCTTATATCCATTTTACTAGTTCATGATCTTTGATTCACCTCAATGTTTTGGAAAAGACTACAATAGTTGTTGGGTACTGGATTAAATTTCATTTCAGTTTTTCATCCTCAATATAATAAAAAATATGGTAGAGAAATTATTAACTTATAATAAATTATTCATTATTTTTTCAAATATTACCAATGACATTGGGATCAACATATTTCATTTATTTATTTTTCTTATAATAATAGTTTTCATTATAGTATATAGATGACGCCTTTTTGATGCATTATATGGAAAGCTGTATCAAACTTTAGAATTTGGGAATGATTTAAGGGAAAAGAAGCTGATGATACTAGAGTTAGTATAGTAAATGGTTGATAAGGTAAATATAATTCAGTTACATATGAGGATGGATTACAGTAAGAAGAAAATTTTTGCAGACAAATTGAGGAAAGATCATTCCTTTGAGGCAGATGATCATGGTTTTACTAAAGTATCTCAATGGAAAAGTGTTATACATTTTGGTAAATAAGGGAAGTTTAGTGAGTAGTTCATTGGAAAATATGAAATCCTATATAATGTTGTATTTTTTTTCAAATTATTATCCTTTCGTCTGAGTTTATCCTGGGTAGATAACATATTTCTTGTTTTCATGTTAGGAAAATAAGTTACAGATTTATCTTTTTTTTCAGAACTAAAGAAGTTTAGTTGAAGGATATACTTTATCTTGAGGAAAATATAGTTTATATTCTTGAATATGGAGGGAAATTTTTATGGAATAAGTTAATTCATCAAGTTAATGTTTTGTATAAAAACCAAATGGTTGAAGAAGAAATATGTGAATCTAAAAATTCTAAGAGGGGAAAATATCCCCTATTGTTTAATTGATGAATAATATTACGGGGAAGAAATTTAAAAAATGGGGGATGAATTTAATAACCTAGAAAATGATAGAATAAATCACTTTCATATTATTAGTATTAATGAGGCATACAGTTATACTCATTACAAAAATAATAGATAAATTTTAAATATAAAATGAAATCAGTTTACTAAATTTTTTCACATTGGTTTTTATTGAAAAGTTTAATATTCAAATTATAGAGATTTAATTTGATAAAATTGAATTTATTTTAGAATTTACAATATCAAAATTATCTTAAATATGAATTTATTTTAATTTTCTGTAAATTTTGTTTTTCAATGAATAGTGAAAAATACTGATTTTTATTAAAAATTTCATTTTATATAAAGTATTTATGAAGAAAAATTATATTTTAGATTAGTTTTAAAATGAATCCAATTAATTTTTATTTAACATAATCAAATTATAATCTTTGAAATTAATTTTATACTTGAATTTATTATAAAATCTTTTTTTTGTTCATAATAATAATTTTTCTAAAAAACTATTTTTTGAGATTTTAATTGGGTTTGTTATTAAATTAAATTCATCCAATTTTATGTTTTGAATCTTGAAAAAAATTTATTCCATATTTTTGATCATGATTTCTAAATTTGTTAAATATTTACCATTTTTTAAGTTATTATTAATAGTAATGATGATATATTTTCTTACCACCATAATGGTAAAATGGGTTAATTAAATGTAAAAATAATTTGATAAGGACTTGAAATTAACTTTAACACTTTAATTAATTTTACTGGGTGAGTATATTTCCTTTATAAACATCTAAAATTTGAGTATATGATATTTTTTTCCATATGGACATGATTTTGACCGGTATATAAGTTTATGTTAAGAAAAATTTAAAATGTAATTCTCTTTGTTTTATTATCTTTAAATTTTTTACATATATATAAAAAGAATTAATTCTTAGTTATAAGTATTAATTTGAAATATAAATTATCTTTATTTATTATGGTAATTTATTTACAATTTTTAGTGATCAAATAATTACCTTAAATGATTATACAATGTTGATACAATATTTTTTCCATTAATAAGAAAATAAAATAAATGATTTTAAGAATGATAAAAGTTATATAATTTGAATTAATAATTATATTCTAGTAATTTTTTAGATAAAAATGATATAATATGTAGGTTTTAATGAATTATATTTTAATTCCATTGTTATCATGTATTATTAGAAGTTAAATTAAATGAAAATCACCAAAATTGAAAATGATGTTATTTTATAATAAATAATATTTTATTAAATGATTTATAACTCGAAAAAATATTATATTTGGAAAATTTATTTTGATATTGTATAAAATATAAACTGTTTTATATTTATGGCCCAATTTTCCTTTTATAGTATCTTTTTTAACCATTAAAGTGTAAAATATTTAATACCGCAGTAATGGTCAAAAAGGGTTCAAACAAAAATATATTGGCAAAAAAATCACCCAAACATATACACTATATTTTTTGTATGAGTCTTTATATTAAAACAATTCTTATATTAAAATATTATTTATTTTTATACATTTTAATATAAAAATTAATTTATATTAATAAAAATTTTAATAAATTCCAAGAGTGCCCCTCCCCTCTCTTATAAAAGGAAACATTATTTTCCCATTTCTTCACATTTCATTAACCATTTTTTATAACAATACCTACATAAATAACTTAATTAAATAACTCCCCTTATAATAAAGGACTTTTTTATCAAAAAACTATCTTAAGGAATCTTCTAGTATAGACCTTAAAAGGTTTTCTCAGGAACATGCATAGTTCATTACCATGCATTTTCATTTTGTTTATTTTTTCCAAATTACAAAAATATTTTTCAACAAAGAAGAAATAATAACACTGGTATATTACATAAACTAATTTTTTTTATTTAAATGGAATAACATGTATCCGTCTAAATCATCCATTAAATGGGAAACAAAATTATCGTTCATGTGTATGGTGGACTATCGCTTCGTGAACCAATGTAATTCACTTTCCATCACCACCTATTAAAAATGGTTGTAATGATGGATTTAATATATATATATTATATTTATGATTTTTTCATTATGAATGTATATTATGTAATTTAAATTCTTACCTTTCCATTCATGGAAAAATGTTAAGGTCTTTTGTGCCTTTCTGTGGACCACCACCACCATGAGGCGATGTGATTCATTTCCCATCACCAAATCACATGGATGATATATATAAGTATATTTAATTAAATAATATTGTATTTATTATATAATTATTTTTTTTATATTTATAAAATAATACTTACCATATTTCTATAATGATCGTTGAAAAATGAAAACGTTACTCATGCGTATAGATGACCTACCATCTCCATGATTGTAACATAGATCATTTTTCATAATCATAATTAATGTATGGTTTTAAAAGTATAATTGATGTATAAAATGATAACTATGTCATTATTATTATTCTTTAAATTATGTAATATATACCACCTTGACTATATTCAACCTACCAAAGTCATTTTGGACATATGAGATGAATATCATCAAAATGTACGATTTAAACTCAAATGATTACGTTGTTGAACAAAAAATTGTAATAAAGAAGAAAAAAATGATTAAGAAACATGAAAAGGTTTTATGAAAACTAAAATAATTAACATAATTTTATTATTTATTATGATAAAAAACATACATGATGTGTCAGACTCAATGTAAAGGGACTTTATTTTAAAAAATCATCTTTTAAAGCATCCCTTAAAACACATTTTTTATTACATGTTTATATTTTATAAAATTTATCTTATGGATCTATTTATATGGAGATAAATGAATTATAAATGTAAATATTATGTCTATTTTTACTTAATTTCAATGTTTTTTTAAAAGGAATAATTTTACATATTTTATACCGAATGTTTTGAATTTATTTACAAAACACAAAAAGAATGATCAATTTTAATGTATATGGTGAGAATAATTTTTCTCTCCAATGTAACCATTATTTTTAATTACCTTATACACTTACATTTTTTCTCCATAGAAAAACCCTCATTCCCTATATTTTTTTTATTTTAAAACAATGTTTAAAATTAGAATGGATATTTCAATATTTGAATTTTTTTTCTTATGGGTAAAAATAATATTTTGAAAATAAAAATATTTTATGTGTTATGATTATTTTTTGGTTCTTTGGAATTGATTATAATGATATGTGGTTCCATTATAATCCAATTATGGGTGGGTCCATGATATCCATCTAATTAATTGGTTAATATTTATGTTTGGAAGTTTCCTATAAATTTTAATCAAAGTGTAACTGTAAGGGTCATTCCATGTGTAAACGTAAGGGTTATTATATTTATAATAATAAAGGTAACTCCATGTACAAGAGTGATATTAGAATGATTCCTCAAGTTACATATATGATTCATTTATTCTTTCAATGATTTTTACAGAAATAATACGATTTCACAAGGTAAGATTAATATATTATGTTTAAAGAAAATAATTTTCTACCATTTATATTTAATAATTATATATATATATTTCAAAAAAATTCATGAAAAATTCATGTTTCCAAACAAAAAATTATGTTTTTTTATTTTTCCACTGATATTTATCATGAAATATTTTATTAAAATATTAGGGAGGTGAGTTTATCTCTTGTGTAAGAGAATATAAATATAGAATAAAAATTTTATTTTAAAAAAAGGAAATTGTTTATGAGTATCCATAGACTAACTATTTTCTTTAACTATTTTTAAGTCCCTTACTGTGCTTTTTGTACTCATCCCATAACTTTAATTTTTTTTCATAGGGTTTAAGGATGGGTAAGAGTAAATAAGAATTCAAGTTTATAGTCATGAATATTGGTCTTAAAAAGAAAAAATGTTACACTTTAAAAGTGTTATATTGTAGGAAAAATGTATACTGGGTATATGTTTCCACTTTTTTATATATGATTTTATTATTCAAGAGTTATGAACTAAATCTCTAAAACTCTAAAACTAAAATAATGCAAAAAATTGAATTAGGTGAAATATTTTCTAGGATTTAATTTTTGAGTTTTATAAGTCAGGGTATTGATAATCAGACTCAATGTAAGGGGAATTTTACTTTAAAAACATCATTCTAAATGTTTTAATGATTCATTTTATAAGTATTTTTCTTCTAAGTCCATATTATTAAAATTATTTTATAGACTTATTTATATAGACATAATTTAATTTTAAAGTCTATTTTATGTCACTATTGAATTTATTTAAATGGTCTTAAAATTTAATCATTTTACCAATTATATAGGGATTTTTTGAGAAAAAAGATAAAAAAGGAATGTTCTGTTTTAAAATACATAGTTTCAATGGTATTTCCCTCCATCATAACCATTATTTTATGTTTATATTAATTTATAATGTTTCCTATTTTATTTGAAGAAAAAATACCCCTCCCTTTTATTCTAGTTATTTTAAAAAATGGTTTTAAATGAAATGGATATTTCAATATTCAGAAATGTTTATCTTGTGTGTGAAAATAATATTTTTATGAGTGTAATAATGAATGAAATATTTCAGATTCTATGATTATATTATGTTTCATTGAAATTTTTATGATGACATGTGAGCCTTATATAACTCATGATGATTGGTGAGCTTGATATAGCTCATGATGATGTGTGAGCCTAATATATCTCTCAAATATTTTTTTTAAAAGGGATGGACTTAACTGTTAGGTTTATCCTAATAGATTATTTTAATTTAATGGATAAGTTATTCTATATGTTAGAGTGATTGTAAATATGATATGTAAATGATTTCCTAAGTTACCTACATGATTTATCGATTCTTTATATGATTTTTCATGGAAATATTATGATTTTATAAGGTTAAGTAATGGGATTATGCTTATATGGAATCTTTTGAAAATTCTTTAGAGTGAAATTTATAACATGGTGAAAATATGTTGATGAGTTTTTCATGATTTTGAAAAAATCTTTATGATTTTAATTTTTTTATTTTATGATTTAATATGAAATGTTTTATAAAAATATTTGGGTAGTGAAGTTGATTTCATGGGTATGAAATTTTATATTTTGAGCCAAAATTTTATTTTTAAAACGTAATTTTTTTTAATATCCATGGAATAACAAGTTTCTTTATTTATTTTTATTTTTACTTTACTGAAATTTTTGTGATGATACCACATTTTCAATTATTTTTCATAGGGTTTTATAGATGTGTAGTGACAAGGACGAGTTCAAGATGAAAATTGTGAAGATATGTTAGGGAAAAAACTTTTTATACCATAAAAGTTTTGTATTGTGGAAAAAATGGACATGACTTGGAAGTGATCAATTTTTGATGAAATATTTATTTATGCAATGGATATGGAGTAATTATCTAAAAATATAAACCTAAATAGCTATTTAAATGTAATAAAATGAATTCTTATCTAAAGAATCTATTTTTCTAATTGTTTAAGGCCAATTCCATATATTTCATGCCTTGAGATGAAATAAAAGGGAAAAGAATACAGTGAAAGTATATTTTATTAAAACTAATGATGATCAATGGTGGTCATTGAACCAAATACTAGTGGGTAATAATAAATAGAACATATGGAATTGATAGATTTTAAATTAATATTCTTCTAAAAATATCTACCTTGTGAGTATTGCACAAAAATGAATGGAATGTTACTTAGGATAAAGAAAATGGAGAAAGATAGGGTTGTAGAGTATGATAATGACTTAACAAGACTGTCTAGGTATTCTATTGATGAAATATGTAATATGAAATTCAACATTGACAATTTCTTTGATGGGATTAGGACACAAACCAAATTGGTTGGTTATTGAAAATTTTCATTATATAATTTAATAGTATTATGATTCACCCAAATATAGAAATAATTTTATAGATGTTATATCATTAGGAAAAATCAATAGAGAAAAGGTCATATGTGAAAATATAATAAGGGAATGCACCAAATAATAATATAATGAATCAATTTTCATTATGTGAAAATTTTGGAAAGAAATATATTAGAAAATATTTTATGGGAAGGGGATTTTATTGAAAGTGTAAATATAAGGGTCATCTGGATAATGATACAAGTGGAATAATAAAATCAATGATGTCTAGTGATTGAACTGTAGATAAATAGAGAATTATTAACAACAGTTTTCCAAGAATCATGGTAACCTACTATAGATGAGGATAAAGGGAGAAGGATATGATTTTGTGATCACTACAACTAAGGTTTAAGTTCCTAAAGATTTTTTTGTGGATTATTTAATCATATCCTAGTTTTTTTCAAATTATTTATCTGATTCTGGATTACTTTACAGTTTTATATTATCTAAATTTTTAAAAAAAATAGTAATTTCACTAGAGTCTGAAGAATGGATTTCTCAGTCAAGACTCTAAGTGAAAATCATACTGCAATAAGGATGTGTCGGTCATTTCCTGTTAAGACACATAAATTTACCCTATTTTTAGGAATAATTATTATACCTTAGGTTGGATTTGATTAAACCCTTTTTATGGATGGTAATTTTAAATATAGTTATAAAATTTATTACCAAGTGTAGGAAATTTTTATCCATGATAGAGATGTATAATTACTTTTCTTTATTAAGGAGACTTTATTATATTTTTTATGTCTCTAACCACATCCAGTTTCACTTATAAATGATATTATTGGGGAAGAATAGTATTTATAATCTATAGATGAGAATGGTAATATTTAGTTAGAGTATTTATTTGGTATACCATAATACATTGATGTATTTCTTAAGAAATTAATTAGACATCCCCTAGAATATGAAGCTGATGTTTCCATTTTTTTAACCCTTATTTCAAGACATATATCAAAGAGTCAATATTGAATAACCACCATTTAATTAATGGTTTTAAATAAAAATCAAAATAAGTTTTTTGATAATAGAGTTTTACACCCTATAGTTTCACCTTGGGGATCCCCTATTATTTTTTGTTGAGAAGAGAGATACATCAATGAGGCTCAGTATTGATTATTGGGGAATCAATTTCATTATTATAAATAACATGTATCCAATGTTTCCCATTGATTACTTATCTGATCAACTTCATGGAGCTCAATATTGTTCAAATATTGACCTTCACTCTAGGTATCATTAATTTCAAGTTAATAAGGAAGTTATTTTGTAGAAAATATTACATACGAGGTATGGACATTAAAAATTTATAATAATGTCTTTTGGATTAAGTTATTCTCTTATGTTTTTATAAATCAAAATAATAGAGTATACAAGGAATATCTTGACATTTTTCTGTAGTATTCATTGATGATATCTTTGTGTATATGAGGACTATGAGAATAACTTGTGGGTCATTTTTGAGTGACTTTGAGAAAAAGTGTTACATGGTAAATTTAGAGAGTGAAATATATATTCAAAAGGTTTCTTTTCTTGTTAGTATTTTCTCTAAGTATGGAATCTCAAATGATCCAATGAAGAAAAAGGCACTCAAATAATAGCCTATTTTAGTGAAGATAACCGAGGTACATATTTTCATTGTATTGGGGTTTTACTATAAAGTATTTGTGTCAAATTTTACCATATTATCTTACCTGTTAAACAATATTATATGTAAAGTAATTAATTTAATATGGATAAAGAAACACATAGAACATTTTTGAAGAATTGATTAGTAAATTGTTCAATACTATGATATTGACTTTAAAATCAGGAAAGGATGGATTAGGGATATATAGTGGTGCATTAAAGAAGGCACTTAGTTGTTTTCTCATGTATAATGACAAAGTAATTTCCTATGTATCAATATAGTTAATGATTCATGAAAAAAACTATCCAACTCATGATCATGAGTTAGTATCCATAATATTTTATTTGATGATATGGATATATTATCTACATGTAGAAAGAAATAAAATATACTTAGATAAAAAAATATTAAATACATTTTTTCTTATAAAGAGTTCCTTATGAGAAAAATATGATCACTTGAGTTACAAAAGGATTATGATTTCTCAATAAACTAACAACCAGGGAAGTAGAATAAAGTATTAGATTCATTAAATAGAAATTATCATGGAGTTCAAACCAAAATATGGATTGAAAATGATTCTATTTTGAAGAATTTAGTAAAATAGATATGGTAATTATAAAGTAAAAGGAAATAGAACTCTATTTTCATATGATTACCAAACTATATTTATTGTAAAATATAAAAATTTCACAGCCTAATGATGATAATGTTTAAATTAAATTTAAATTCATTAATGGTGGGAAGTGGGAAAATTCTATTTATAAAAATGGTATTCTAAAATCTGTAAAGAAGCTATGTGTTCTATCAATACCCAATATTAAAAGGGAATTATTAGATGATGATCATAGATCAAATTTTTCTATACATCTTGGTAGAAAAAAGATGTGTAGGGATCTAGAGGAACTTTTTTGTGGGATAATATAAAGAGGTAAATAGAGGATTATTCATCATGATGTTTGGTTTTTAAATAGGTGAAGGCTAAGATTCAACATCCTAGAGGAGTAATAAAATATTTACCTATAACTATATGGAAATGAGATGAAATAATTTGAACTTGGTTAATGGATTTACAAATACTCTAAGAAAGATCGATACTTTATGGGTTATTATTGATCACTTACCAAATCCAAACATTTACTTCCTATAAGAGAAGATTGACCACTTGATCACATCGAAAAATTATTTATTAATGATGTTGTAAAACATCAGACCAATTTCAATTGTGACTGATCATGATCCTTAATTTACAAAAAAAATCTAGAAAAATATTTAGAAATATCTTGATACCAAGATTTATTTGAGCGCTAAATAGCACCATCAAAATGATGGACAGTCTGAAAGGAATATTAAAAAATTATAAGACATGTTGGGGTTATGATCACATGAATTCCAAGTTATTTGGGATCAATATTAATCATTGGTATAGTTTTCATATAATAATAAATTCTATTCCTGGATTAAAATGGTGTTGTATGGAGCATTATATGGCATGATATGTCATACTATAACTAATTTTGAAGAAGTCAATGAAATGATGCTTTTAGTCCCATACCTTTTTTAGGGTAAAACAATGAATGTAAAGACTATTAAAACCCATATTAACATATCTAAAAGTATCCAAAAGAGGTATATTTATAACCTAAGTAAATATTTTGGAATTTTAAGTGGTAGATCATGTTTTCTTGAAAGTAACAATATAAATTGGTGTTATAAGGATCAATACAAAAGGAAAATTGAGCCTGAGTTAAAGTAGACCCTTTGAAATTCTAAAAAAATTGGTCTTATGGATTAACATTTTCCAATTACACTAATCCTCTATAAAGTATGTTATGTGTTCCATATCACATTATTAAGTAAGTATATTCCAAAACCAATACATGTTCTCACCTTTGAAGAAATATAATTAGAATATAATAATTCTTATTATAAAGAGACAATCTAGATTATTGACTCTTGAGAAAGTGTTCTGGAATCAAATGAATCAACCCGTAAAGGTAATTTGGAGAAATCATAAAATGGAGTAATAAATATGGTAACTTAATGATTTTATGGAGAAGAACTGCCCTTATTTTTTTAGAATGTAATATCCATGAAAATTTCAAGGATGAAATTTTTTCAAGGAGTAAAGAATGTGACACCCAAGATTAAATTATAGTAAGTGAACATTTTAACATAATGAACCTTTTATACAGTGAACATTTTAATATTTCAGGGAATAAAAAATATAATTTTATAGCATGAATATTGACTTTGAACATACCATGTCAAAATAATCTTGGAAAGTATTTTATGAATTTTTCATTTAGAAATGAGTTTTTATGAATTATGGAAAATTATGTATTTAAAAAGTATTCATTTAATTTATAATATTTTGTTATAATATATATAATTAAACATATAATGATCATACTTTTTATAAAAATAAATACAAGATCATTGGAAAATAATTAAAGGATATTTTTTAGTATACTTTTTATAAGTATAGAATTATTTACCATTAAAATTATTTAAAATAATCCATAATGATGAATTATTTAAATGAAATTTATATATTATATATATAAATATATCAATTTACATTAATATAATTATTATTAATATTCATAGAGTTAATTTAAGATCATATTGTACATGAAAATGAATTTCTTGAAAAAACTTTTTTCATCATGTATTATGGGGTTTTTTAAATTAAATTCTACCACTTATGTGAATTTAATTTGAAAAAATTCATTCCATATTTGGAATAAATAAAATATATATTAGTCAATAATGTTAAATTAGTTTCTAGTTATATTTAATATTATAAATTTTAAAAATAGGTTACCACAGGTAAGGTTAAAATAAGTTTATTAGGGGGTTAATATAAAAGGATAATGTAAAAATAAACTAAAATATTTTATAAATAATATTTAATGAATTTATTTCAACCATGAACTTATGAAAATTTAATATTATAAATTTTGGATACATTTATCCATGAATGTGTCTTAATAATATTTTAAAACTTTTAAAAATTACAAGCGCACCACTAAACTCATGTATAAATGGGAACCTCATCCCCTTAATTATTCACACATATTGAGATATTTATCTAAATAAAAACCTACCAAAATATATCCCCAAAATATTCATCCATGATATAGAGGTTCTTATCTTCCAAAAATTCTAACCCTATGGTCATTAAGGGGAGATAAATTGGAGCTATCTCAAAGAAGTGGTAATCATCTTAGACAAACAGTTTCATTTTTTTTCTTTTACAACCTTAAATTATGTCCTTAACATTAAAATAAAATTAAAAGATATATCTTATATATTAATATGTTATTATGTTGAGGTAAAAATATTTTTCTATCCTCTTCTCCATAAAATGTGATACAAGACCATCATTCATGCATATGGCGGACTACCACCTCATGAACCAATATAATTTGTTTTCCATCCCCACCTCACATGCATATACATAATGTTAAAACTAATGAATATATATGATAATAAAAAATAATAATGATTTTATAAATTCAATATTTAAGGACATAGAACCACATATTACATATTCTAAATAATTTAACTAGAATTCACTTTCTTACATTCCTAAAGAGCTTTTATGTTTTGAGTTTTAGATAGTTAGGATATTAATATTTAATAATAAACCTATATATTAAAAAATGTAGAATTAAATATAGTATCCATTTTTCCTAAAAAAACATCAAATAGGAAACATTTTTTCTTTTTCATGAGACATCTTCACTATTTTCATCTGAAGGTAATCCTTGTCACCACTAATTATTTGAAATAAATTTTAAAAAATGGAATGAAAAAAGATCAGTATGGGAAAAAAAATAAAGAAATATATTAGTCTAATGTAAAAAATGAAAACCCATAAAATAATTAAATTTATCACATTATTCATTGATATTATGAAATAAATAATTTCCACATGAAAAACATTCACTTTTTTATCAAAAGAAACTTTTAAAACTCATAACAAGTGTGAATAAAACATATAAGAAACCTGGGACCCATATTCATATTACTATTACACATAGATTAATCCTCATGGTTACACATAGAATAACCATAATGGTTATACCATGAGTAACCATCATTGTTACACTAGAAATAAACATTCTTAGAATATCCATCGTAGTATATTCCTAAAATAACTCACAAGACTCCAAATAAGTTAACTCCATCAATTTACCCGATGAATTATAGAGATATAAAAAGCCCAACCTCCCTCAATTTATAAGGTAACCACCCATAATCATAAAAAATTCCCAATAAACATAACAAATTCAGAACACATAAAGTCTTTTAGTTTTAAAAAAAATTCCTTTTACCCATAATAAAATATTTATGGATATTGAAATATCCATTCAATTTTGAAACATGTTTTGAAAATAACTAGAACATATGTAAATAGAGTTTTTATTTTATTAAAACATTAATTATTTTAATGTAATCATAAAATAAAATAATTGTTATCATGGCGTGAATAGTTCTTTTTTCCATATACATTAATATAGAACATTCCTTTTTTTTCATTTTGTAATGGTCGTTTAAACATTTCATAAATGATTAATTTTTAGAACCATTGAATAAAATTCAAAAGAAACATAATTTTCCATTATGATTAAATTATATCCACATAAATACATGTATAATATAATATTATGTTTATTTACATGGAAGATAAATATAGTTTTAATGGAAAATTTAAAATTTGATTTTTAAAAGAAAGCCTCGTTCCTTGAGTCCAACTCATCATACATTTTCATTATCTTATGATATAATAAAAATATGTAAATTATTTACTTAACTGAAAATAATTTTATATATTATTATTCCTTTTATTTGAAAAATTACCATGTTATAACAATTACATTATCATTAATGTTCACATTAGATGTTTTGACAATATTAGGTTCATAAGTAAAACATGACTTCAGTAGGTTGAGTATGATCAATGTAGTTGTTGGTCGGAGTGGATACTCAAGAGGGGGGTGAATTGAGTTCCAATTAAAATTTTCTGTTAAAAACAATGTTCATTAAAATCCCCCTATTTCAAAAACAGATTAAACTGTAGTGAATTTATATAGATTATAAAGGTTCAATTAGTTTCTCAAAGATTGATTAGTTCTCAGTTAACTTAATCTTATGATTAAATTAACTTTTGAAACTAACTTACTGGTTTATAATAAATATAAACACTTGCGAGTTTAACAATCAAAGTAGCTTTGAAGACAAATTATATTTCAAAGTAATAGCAGCGGAATATGAAATAAATATGTAGTATGGATATAGTATGTAGCTATAAACACAGAGAATTAACTAAGAGGTTCAGTCTCAAGCCGAGACTTAGTCCTCTCAAAAGTTTATATAAAAATGATCCACACCCTGGATCGGGGTTAACAACAGTGAACACACTGTCCAGGTCACAAGACCTCTACCAAAGTTCTGCGTGGGGAAACAAACAACAGCTTAGAGCTGTCCAGGTCTCACACGACCTCTACCACTATCCACAGTGGGAAATGAAGTGTAAAAAGGTTTGCTGAGGATTTACAGATCCTCCAGTGAAAGTACAGGATTCAGTGTGTGTGTTTAATACAGCAGATAACACACACTGCTCGAAATGTAAAACAGATGTATCACAGAGCAAAGATGTAGAGTTTAGAAATGGCTTTGGTGATTTCAGTGTAGCTCTGGACTCTTTTTTATTTGGTTAGAATTTATTCTGAGTCCTCTTCTCATTTTTGTTTGAGAAGAACAATGTCGTATGCTTCAGGTTCAAAGACAGTTAGATGTAGTCGATGAAGTTCTTCAATGTTCTTTTGTATGCATAGAACTCTTCTTGAGTAGGCTTGATTGTGTATGAGGTTCTGTTCTGCTTGGTTCTTCCTCTTCTTTCTTTCCTCTAGTTTCTTCTTGTGTTCTTCCGTCCACACCACTGTTCTTCAGCAGAGTCTTCTTCTCGTATTTATGTCACGTGCTTCGGAAGATAGAAAACAGTTTCCTTTCCACAGGTACGAGGTACGGTTTCCTGACACCCGACAACCTTTATTAATTAATTGACAGAGCATTAAAATATACCTAATATGACCGTTGGTTAGAAAAAAGAAAGATAAAGATAAAGAAATTCAAACAGTTGTTTATGACTATTGAAGAATCAAGTGATCGGTAGGTCATCAGCATTAGTGAGTAATGATCAGTGACTCAGATAGATCAGCATCGGTGAATCAGACTGATCAGCATCGGTCTGTCATCTGATCAGTGAGTCAGTTTGATCAGCATCGGTCTGTCATCTGATCGGTGAGTCAGTTTGATCAGCATCGGTCTGTCATCTGATCGGTGAGTCAGTTTGATCAGCATCGGTCTGTCATCTGATCGGTGAGTCAGTTTGATCAGCATCGGTCTGTCATCTGATCGGTGAGTCAGTTTGATCAGCATCGGTCTGTCATCTGATCGGTGAGTCAGTTTGATCAGCATCGGTCTGTCATCTGATCGGTGAGTCAGTTTGATCAGCATCGGTCTGTCATCTGATTGGTGAGTCAATTGATCGGTGAGTCAGTTTGCATCGGTGACTCATTTTGCATCGGTGAGACATTTGCATTGGTGAGTCATTTTGCATCGGTGACTCATTTTGCATCGGTGACTCATTTTTCATCGGTGAGTCATTTGATCGGTGATTCAGTTTGCATCGGTGAGTCATTTTGCATCGGTGACTCATTTTGCATCGGTGAGTCATTTGATCGGTGAGTCAGTTTGCATCGGTGACTCATTTTTCATCGGTGACTCATTTGATCAGCATCAGTCTGTTGATATTGGATCGGTGCGACCGTTGTCCTTTGATATTGGATCGGTGCTTCCGATGTCTGTTGAATCCAGAAGACTTCCAAAATACTTTGTAAGTCAATAAGCATAGACAAAAACATGATAAAAAATTCATTAACAAATTGTAATTAAGTTTATGAGAAATCAAAACAGATTAAGCATTAATGATATGTGATGATTTGTGATTATTAAAACATCAATCATAGATATGAAATCAACAATCTTCCAGAGGGCTCAACAAACTCCCCCTTTTTGATAATCAAAAATCTTTATCATAAAATATAAATAATATGATATATCATTAATAAAAACATAATGAGAATTAAACCATAAAGAGAATAAATATAAAGAGATATATAAATCTCCCCCTTAATTTAAATTTCCCATATATATTATACAGATTTCTCCCCCAGAGATATATACATCTTTTCTCCCATATATCATTCATTTTCTTCTCCCATATATCATTCATTTTCTTCTCCCCCTTTGGGATAATCAAAAAGGAGGGAAAACAGATAAGTGGAAGTGAAAGTAAAAGCAGTCAGCATAGAGTAGAGAGGAAAAGAGAAAAAAAAGTGATAAAGTACAGAATATTACAAGCATCATATTGTTCACCCTATCAAAAACAATACACAACTATTTGTTGGGATACAAAGGGGCTTTTCCTTTGTCTTTGGGATCAATAGTGGGTAAGTTTGAAGGCTTGGAGGCAGGCTGGACTTGGCGAATCTGAAGTGGTGGTAGGACAACTCGGGCAGGTGTAGGAGCAGGTGCCACAGAGAGTTGTTGTTGAGAAACAGGAGCTGGATGAGAAGCTTGCTGAGGGACTGGTCTTAACTGAGATAGAGCTTGAGCAACAGATAGCTGATTTGGAGCTACATCAGAGTCACTGAGAGGTTCAGAAGTAGGAACTACTATTGCAGTGGCCTGTGCATTCAAATAGGGCGTCAAAAGATGAATGAAGTCCTGAATGACTTCTGCTCCATACTTCATAGCTTTTTCAAAATCATCTTTATTCACCATGAACTGGGCCAAGGAAGGGGTAAAATTTTGCAACTGATGAACTTGAGTTTTGAAGGCCTGAGTGACTGGAGGTAATTTTAGATTCTCTGCCAACACCTTGAAGTTTGCATCCATTTCATGCTTTGTATAAATCTTGGAAAAGTAATTATCAAGTTTCTCTTTGATCTCTTGCAGAGCTTTCTTAGCATCTGCTGAATACACTGATTCCATCCTATGACTATTATCACAGAGCTCTTTCATCTTCCTCAAAGATTCTAAATCAAGAATTTGTCTAACAGTAGCTAACTCATCATGCACAACTTCTCTTAGAGATTCTAGCTCACAGGTAGTGATCTTGGTTACCTTGCATGTACTGGCTTGGCCAACTATGTGAGTTAACTCAGCTTTCAACTTTCTCAGGTTAGACTTGTTGAGATGTTCAATCAAATTTCTCAAAACTTCCATCATACCAGAGATGGTTGATCGGAATTCGCTGGATAGAGATACCAAGCCGGTGTGAAGATCCTTCATAGTCTGATTCAAAAAGGTTATGTGCCTGCCTATAAGTTCACCAGTATTGGCCAGGTCTGGATTCACAGCATTCGATACTCTTTGTGAGAAAGCTTCCAATGAATTTTCAGAAACTTATAGAGACACTTGAGTAAGAGCATTAGAAATTTCATCTCTAACTGTGGCTCTCACAGTGGTTAGCAATTCAATCTTAAACTTATTAAGATCAGCCTGAGAGATTCCAGAACCAGATAAATTAACATTTGTAGGATCAGCAGCAGGAACAGACCTTGCTTCTCTTGGGAGGTTCCTCTGCACAGCTGCAGCAGATTCTGGCATTGCTTCTTCTTCTTCAGAATAATCTAAGCCCAACATAGCATAACCAGGGTAGTCATCCCAAACAGCAGCACACAGGGTGTATTTTGGTTTCTCATAGCTTGCTGTTCCACTGATTTTTGGTGAATCAACCTTGTCACTGATATGTATTTCTTGTTCTGACTGAGGTGATTCTATTTGATCTTCAGAAAGACCATCCACTGGTCTGTTATCACCATCAACAGCAGCCTCAGCATCATCAGCATGTCCATCATCACTCTTCTCATAAGCTTCACTGTGATATTCTTCAGTATCAGAATCTTCTTCATCACCAAGAATAGGTTCTGATTCTGGTAGGGCTAAGGGTGGACTATCAGGTCCAAATTCTATTCTTCTCTTGGGACTAGCAGTGTCAGGATCACTCCTATCATCAGGAGATGACACACTTCCTTCCTAAGTCGCAGCTTCTTATTGTTCTTGAGCTTCAATGGATTCATCCTTTCCTTCTTCTTGCTCATCATCATCAGAATAAACCGGTTCCTCATTTGGTTTCAAGCCAGGGTCTCTCAAATCCTTTGGTCTCTTGCCATGATCTATGGGATTGTAGGCTTTATAAAATTTATCTTCATCTGCAACCCAGCACTTCTTCCATGGATTCCAATTGATTTTCATCCTCTTGCAGATCTCTTTGTTGAGACAGAAGGTATGATCTGTTTCATCAACTTCATCATCTTTATCAATACATTCTAGATTCTTGATCATGGTAGATATCATCTTTGAATAAAACAAGGTAGTAGCTTTCTTGGACGGTTTTACCATTCCAGCTATGTGCACCATCACATATCTACACAAATTGATCTTCTCATGTGTTTTCAGAAGAAACAACAGGAAAACATCCTGGTACTTTACAGCAGCAAAATCTCCTCTCCTAGGGCAAAGTTGGTGCTGAATAAACTTGAAAAGAAGTCTACATTCACCATCTAATTCTGAAGCTGTGATTCTCCGTGACTCTCTGTTTCCAGTCAGAAGCTCTAAAGCTAATTCGTAAGAGAAGTAATCAGATGTTGGAGGAATATTCCCAGCATAATCCTCATATCGACCTTCATGAGGTACATTCAAGCACTCAGCCCACTGCTTAGATGAGAAGGATATTTTCTTTCCTTTTACCACAGACGACATCCTGGCAGCCTCCACACCATCTAAAGTGATTTCCAGATTCATATAGAACTCATGTACCAGCTTCGGGTAGTCTATTCGAGAGTTGTCAGAAAACCAGTCTATCCATCCTTGCGATTCAAGAACTTGCAGCAATAGTGACTTACTTGAAAAAAGCCATGCAGAGCTGACTTCTTTTTCTACAGCAACAATCCGAGTTTCCAGGTTTGGATTTACTGATCGTTGAGAGGTACTACTCGACTCACCTCGAGCACGCTTTGAAGGTACAGGGCTATCCGGTCCTTTGCTCGGTCTCTTTTTCTTAGCCATTCGAGGATTTTGGGAAGGCAGGAGTTCGAAGGTTCGAAGTAGAAGGGAAGATAGGTTGAAAGGTTCGGCGGGAAATGAAAGGTCAAAGGTTTAGGGAAGATAAATAGCCGCGTATCATTTATTTTATCATTTAGGGTTCCCATAAAACGTATAAAAGAAATTTACTAATTAATTACAATATAAAAAAAAGATCGGTATGACAGATCGGTTCCACAGATCAGTTTCACAGATCGGTTTCACAGATCGGTTTCACAGATCAGTTTCACAGATCGGTTTCACAGATCAGTTTCACAGATCGGTTTCACAGATCAGTTTCACAGATCAGTTTCACAGATCAGTTTCACAGATCGATCATACACAACTCTTGTTTAATAAATTTCATTCTTTCAGAGCATAAAGGCTTTGTGAAGATATCAGCTAATTGATGTTCAGAACTAATAAATTTTAAAGAAATATCACCTTTTTGATAATGATCTCTTAGAAAGTGATGTCTAACATCAATGTGATTAGTTCTAGAGTGAGACACAGGGTTCTTAGATATATTGATTGCACTAGTATTATCACAGTTAATTGAAACATGTTTAAGATCAAATCCATAATCCAATAAAGTGTGTTTCATCCACAGAATTTGTGCACAGAAACTACCAGCAGCTATGTATTCTGCCCCGGCAGTGGACAATGCAACTGAGTTCTGTTTCTTACTACACCATGATACTAGGGATTTTCCTAGCAAATGACATGTTCCAGATGTGCTCTTCCTATCTAACTTACATCCAGCAAATTCAGCATCTGAATAGCTAGTTAGGTTAAATGATTGTCCTTTTGGATAAAACAAACCTAAATTTACAGTATACTTAAGATACTTAAAAAACCTTTTAACAGCCAGTAAGTGTGATTCTTTAGGATTAGCTTGAAATCTAGCACACATACATACACTGAACATAATGTCTGGTCGACTAGCAGTAAGATAAAGTAAGCTCCCAATCATACCTCTGTAATTGGTTTGATCCACTGGTTTCCCAGCTTCATCTATATCCAATTTACATGTAGTACTCATAGGTGTATCACTTTCCTTAATACTATCCAATCCAAAAAGTTTTAAAAGATCCTTTGTATATTTACTTTGATTTAAAATAATTCCATCTTTAGTTTGAAAAATTTGAAAACCAAGAAAATACTTAAGCTCTCCCATTAAGCTCATTTCAAATTCATTTTGCATAATCTTTGAAAAATCAGTACATAAGGAATTTTTAGATGATCCAAAAATAATATCATCAACATAGATTTGTACTATTAATACATCTTTTGAAATCCTTTTTATAAAAAGAGTGGGATCAGCTACTCCTTTTGTAAATCCTTTTGAGATAAGAAAGTTTGAAAGCCTTTCATACCAAGCTCTTGGAGCTTGTTTTAAACCATATAAAGCTTTATAAAGTTTAAAAACATGATTTGGAAAATGAGGATTTAAAAAACCAGGTGGTTGTTCTAAAAAACATCTTCAACAATAAAACCATTTAGAAATTCACTTTTAACATCCATTTGATATAGCTTGAAATTCAGATGTGATGCATAGGCAAGTAAGATCCTAATAGCCTCTAATCTAGCTACAGGTGCAAAGGTTTCCTCATAGTCAATTCCTTCTTCTTGATTATAACCTTGTGCAACTAGCCTAGCTTTATTTCTAATGATGTTTCCAGATTCATCAACTTTGTTTCTAAACACCCTTTTTGTGCCTATGGTCAAAATGTCCTTAGATCTTTCTACTAATTTCCAGACTTTGTTTCTTTCAAATTGATTTAGTTCTTCTTGCATATCCATTACCCAAAATTCATCATTGATAGCATCATTGATATTTTTAGGTTCTAACTGTGAAAGAAAAGATTGATGTTCAACCTGATTTCTTAGAGATGCTATAGTCTGTGTTCCTCTATCTAGATTTCCTACAACAACATCTAAAGGATGGTTCTTTAGAGTCCTAGATGGTCTTGAAAAGATAGGGCTAGAGATTTCAGATTCATCTACAGATTGAGGTTCAACAGAAGCAGGTTCTGGATAATTTCCAGAGCTGGATGTTTTAACTATAGGTCCATTGTCTTTATCATTGAGATTCAACCAAGAGAGATCATCTTCAAGAGAGATTTTAGGTTCATGTGGATCAGTTTCATAAAATTTGATGTGAACAGATTCTTCCACACATTTGGTTCTTTTATTGAAAACTCTATAGTCTTTACTAGAAATAGAGTAACCTAGGAAAATTCCTTCATCACTCTTGGATGCAAATTTGTCAAGATTGTCTTTAGTATTGAGAATGAAGACTTTACAGCCAAAAACTTTGAAGTAGTTAACCTTAGGTTTCCTATGGTTCCACAACTAATAAGGGGTCCTCTTAAGAACTGGTCTGATCAAGATTTTATTAATGACATAACAAGCTGTATTTACAGCTTCAACCCAAAAGTAAATAGGCAGTTCATATTCATTGAGCATAGTTCTAGCTATTTCTTGCAGGGTTCTATTCCTTCTCTCAACTACACCATTTTGTTGGGGTGTCCTAGGGGCAGAGAAATTGTGACTATAGCCATTGTGTGAGTAGTAAGAATCAAACTCATGATTTTCAAAATCACGACCATGATCACTTCTCAGGGTCTTAATCTTGAGTCCACTAAG
This sequence comes from Viscum album, assembly GCA_963277665.1. Classification (NCBI taxonomy): domain Eukaryota; kingdom Viridiplantae; phylum Streptophyta; class Magnoliopsida; order Santalales; family Viscaceae; genus Viscum; species Viscum album. The sequence goes on from OY728142.1 coordinate 1,614,204,633, forward strand.
ATTCTCTACAGACTTGGAGTATTTAACAAAGTAAGAACAAGCTTCACTTTTGTGAGATAGAAAATATACCCAATTATATCTAGAAAAGTCATCTACAAGAACATAGACATAGTGCTTCCCATTCAAGCTAGAAACTCTAGAAGGTCCAAATAAATCCATGTGAACCAACTCGAGAGGTTGAGAAGTTGACACTTCTTTCTTTGATTTAAAAGAAAATTTATGTTTCTTTCCTTTTTGACAGGGATTACAAACTTTGTCTGCTGGAAATTCAAGTTTGGGTAAGTCTCTAACTAAGTTCTTCCTAGAAAGTTTTCTAAGAGAGTGCACGTTGCAGTGTCCTAATCTTCTGTGCCAAATCCAAGACTCTTTATGAAAAGCATTTAAACAAGGAATATTCTGCTTAGCTAAAGAATCTAAATCAACAGCATAAAAATTTTCATTTCTTAAAGCAGAAAATACTAAAAAAAAATTTGAGTTAAAAACATTGCAAGAATCATTTTTAAATTTCACATAAAAACCATCATCACACAACTGAGAAATGCTTAACAAGTTATATTTAAGTCCCTCGACAAATAAAACTTCAGAAACCAAGATTGAATCAGTGTTACCAATCTGGCCTAAGCCGATGATTTTTCCTTTTGAATTATCACCAAAAGTGACAAAGCCTCCATCAACTTTTACTAAGCTTTTGAAACATGAAAAGTCTCCTGACATATGTCTTGAACATCCACTGTCTAAGTACCATATCTTCTTGTGACAGCTCTTCAAGCAGGTCTCCTACAAAATAGATTTAGATGGAAGATGATTTTGGTACCCATATCTTCTTGGGTCCAGACATGTTAGCCAATGATACTTTAGGTATCCATATTTGTCTAATGGGTATCATATAATTTGTATAATTAACATTCTTTGAAAGATAAACCTTATTAGATCCATAACTATGAATATAACTGGTTGAGTCATATGAAGTTCCAGAATTAACTATCTTCTGTCCAGATTTAGGAATGAATCTAGTTTTGGCAACTTTTCTTTGTCCAGGTTGGTATCCTATACCAGTAGTATATCTAGGTGCAACTTGCTTTCCTAGCATTTGTGTTAGAGTATTCTTTCCATTTGTGAACTTCTATAAGTCTTTTATGAGTTGCTCATTAGACAATTTTAGTTCAGTATTCTCTTTAAGCAACTGAGCATTCTTTTCTACTTCTATATCCAGATCAGATTTATGCTTAACACTTAAAGCATATTGTTTATTTAAACCTTTATATTTATCTTTAAGCTCATTACAGGTTTCTTCAAGCATATCACAATATTCAAACAGTTCAGATTTAGACATGTTATCACATTTAGAATCATCTCCAAAATAATATGAATTTGAAGCAGGAGTTTCTGATGTTACCTCAGAAGTGTTTGTCATGAGACACATGTTGGCTCGATTCCTTTCAGAGTCTGAAGATTCAGCTTCACTTGTGCTGTCTTCTGAAGCACTCCAAGTAGCCTTCATGGATTTCTTGTACTTATTATCCTTGTATTCATACTTCTTTCTGTATTTCAGCTTTGGACAGTCTGCTTTTATGTGTCCTTTTCTTTTGCATTCATAACAGACAACTTCATCTGATTTATCAGACTTCTTCCAATCCTTTTTCCAGTGTCCTTTGTTATCATACTTGCCTTTGTAGTTTGACTTTCTGAAAAACTTCTTCTTCCTATAGAATTTCTTAAATCTTCTAGCAATGTGAGCCATCTCAGCATCACTATCAGAATCATTCTCACTTTTCTCACTGCTTGAACTTTCATTGATAGCTTGAGGCCTTTCCTTATCCTTATTCTTTGAGGTTGTAGTCTTGAAGGCAATAGACTTCCTTTTAGGTTCATCATATTCTTCTTTGTTTACCTTGAGTTCTTCTTCATACATCATCAACTTACCAATTAGTTCCTTGACAGGCAGTTCTCCAATGTCACACGATTCTCTAATGGAGACAGAGGTTCCTCTCTATCTTTCAGGTAGACATCTCAAAATTCTCATGATTTGTTCCTTTGCTGGAACATCCTTTCCCAGAGAAGTCATTGTGTTGACAATTTCATTGAACCTGAGATACATATCAGAAATGGGTTCATCAGGCTTCATCTTAAAATTATCATACTTAATAGTATAGGTATTCAATCTCATCTCCTTAACATTAGTTGTTCCTTCATGAGAAACAGCTAAGGTATCCCAAATTTCATATGCAGTTTTACATGAAGATATTCTATTAAATTACTCATCTCCTAGAGCATAGTACAAGGAATTCATAGCTTTACAATTATTATTGTAAGCAGTCTTTGTAGGTTCATCCCAAGTAGATCTATCAGTAGTGGGAATTTTGTATTCAGCTTCAATGGCAGTCCAAATATCAAAACTCATGCTTTCTAGATGAATTTTCATTTTAAGTTTCCACTGAGCATAGTTGTTTCCATTAAAGAAAGGTGGCCGGTTAGTAGCAGCACCCTCAAGTCTATTATCCATGATATCACAAAAATAATTTTAAAGAGATAAAATTTAGAACTAACAGAAATTTTAAGAACTTTAAAATACAACTAAAATCACAGTTGAAAAACAGAGTACTTTAGAAAATATTTTCCAACCTCTGATACCAAATGTTGGTCGGAGTGGATACTCAAGTGGGGGGTAAATTGAGTTCCAATTAAAATTTTCTGTTAAAAATAATGTTCATTAAAATCCCCTATTTCAAAAACAGATTAAACTGTAGTGAATTTATACAGATTATAAAGGTTCAATTAGTTTCTCAAAGATTGATTAGTTCTCAGTTAACTTAATCTTATGATTAAATTAACTTTTGAAACTAACTTACTGGTTTATAATAAATATAAACACTTGCGAGTTTAACTATCAAAGTAGCTTTGAAGACAAATTATATTTCAAAGTAATAGCAGCGGAATATGAAATAAATATATAGTATGGATATAGTATGTAGCTATAAACACAGAGAATTAACCAAGAGGTTCAGTCTCAAGCCGATACTTAGTCCTCTCAAAAGTTTATATAAAAATGATCCACACCCTGGATCGGGGTTAACAACAGTGAACACACTATCCAGGTCACAAGACCTCTACCACAGTTCTGCGTGGGGAAACAAACAACAGCTTAGAGCTGTCCAGGTCTCACAAAACCTCTACCACTATCCACAGTGAAAAATGAAGTGTAAAAAGGTTTGCTGAGGATTTACAGATCCTCCAGTGAAAGTACGGGAGTCAGTGTGTGTGTTTAATACAGCAGATAACACACACTGCTCGAAATGTAAAATAGATGTATCATAGAGCAGAGATGTAGAGTTTAGAAATGGCTCTGGTGATTTCAGTGTGGCTCTGGACTCTTTTGTATTTGGTCAGAATTTATTCTGAGTCCTCTTCTCGTTTTTGTTTGAGAAGAACAGTGTCGTATGCTTCAGGTTCAAAGACAGTGAGATGTAGTCGATGAAGTTCTTCAATGTTCTTTTGTATGCACAGAACTCTTCTTGAGTAGGCTTGATTGTGTATGAGGTTCTGTTCTGCTTGGTTCTTCCTCTTCTTTCTTTCCTCTAGTTTCTTCTTGTGTTCTTCCATCCACACCACTGTTCTTCAGCAGAGTCTTCTTCTCGTATTTATGTCACGTGCTTCGGAAGACAGAAAACAGTTTCCTTTCCGCAGGTACAAGGTACGGTTTCCTGACATCCGACAACCTTTATTAATTAATTGACAAAGCATTAAAATATACCTAATATGACCGTTGGTTAGATAAAATAAAGATAAAGATAAAGAAATTCAAACAGTTGTTTATGACTATTGAAGAATCAAGTGATCGGTAGGTCATCAACATTAGTGAGTAATGATCGGTGACTCAGATAGATCAGCATCGGTGAATCAGACTGATCAGCATCGGCCTGTCATCTGATCGGTGAGTCAGTTTGATCAGCATCGGTCTGTCATCTGATCGGTGAGTCAGTTTGATCAGCATCGGTCTGTCATCTGATCGGTGAGTCAGTTTGATCAGCATCGGTCTGTCATCTGATCGGTGAGTCAGTTTGATCAGCATCGGTCTGTCATCTGATCGGTGAGTCAGTTTGATCAGCATCGGTCTGTCATCTGATCGGTGAGTCAGTTTGATCAGCATCGGTCTGTCATCTGATCGGTGAGTAAGTTTGATTAGCATTGGTCTGTCATCTGATCGGTGAGTCAGTTTGATCAGCATCAGTCTGTCATCTGATCGGTGAGTCATTTGATCGGCGAGTCAGTTTGCATCGGTGACTCATTTTTCATCGGTGAGACATTTGCATCGGTGAGTCATTTTGCATCGGTGACTCATTTTGCATCGGTGAATCATTTTGCATCGGTGAGTCATTTGATCGGTGAGTCAGTTTGCATCGGTGACTCATTTTGCATCGGTGACTCATTTTGCATCGGTGAGTCATTTGATCGGTGAGTCAGTTTGCATCGGTGACTCATTTTGCATCGGTGACTCATTTGATCAACATCAGTCTGTTGATATTGGATCGGTGCGACCGTTGTCCTTTGATATTGGATCGGTGCTTCCAATGTCTGTTGATATTGGATCGGTGCGACCGTTGTCCTTTGATATTGGATCGGTGCTTCCGATGTCTGTTGAATCTAGAAGAATTCCAAAATACTTTGTAAGTCAATAAGCATAGACAAAAACATGATAACAAATTCATTAACAAATGTTAATTATGTTTATGTGAAATCAAACCAGATTAAGCATTAATGATATGTGATGATTTGTTATTATTAAAACATCAATCATAGATATGAAATCAACAATCTTCCAGAGGTCTCAACAGTAGTAATTATTCCATCATTAACAAAATAATAATAATGAAATTATTATTATTATTTTTAAATAAATTATACAATCAAATCCAACCATTAAATATTGTTTTGAGAAATGAACTATGTTGCAATCATGACGACGGTAGGTTATACGTCCGCATGAGTGACATTACAATTTTTTTACGACGATCATTATGTAAATAAAGTAAGTATTATTTTATCTATTAAGAATGATAATAATATAAAAAATATAATATTAATTTTTTAAATATATATATATATATATCTTTAATGTGATGTGGTGATAAAAAAATGAATTACATCACTTCATGGAGGTGGTAGTCCATATTTACACATGTACGACATTATCATTTTTCAGTGAATGGAAATGTAACAAAATAGGTTTTATATTATATTTATAGAATGAAAAATATATCATTAATATATATATATATATATATATATTAAATTCATTATATTAACCAAACATGGGAGGTGGTGATATAAAATGAATTACCTCAGTTCGTGAGGTGGTAGTCCACCGTATAAGAGAACGATAGATTCCATTCCCATTTGATGAAGGTTAGAGATGGATATAGGTTATTAAATTAATATAATAGCATAAAATTATATATAATATAATTATTTTCTTATATAATCATGGTTAAGGAATATTTGGAAGAGGTGGAAGAATAAATTAATCAGAAATTCTCAGTTAATAATGATACATCTTCTTCAAAACATCTCATTTTTAACACCTTAATACCACTATGTTTGGAATTATTTTATAAAGATGGTATATATATAATGGAAAGAAAATTTAAGAACTTATTTGTGAAGATAATTTCCAAAAAATGGGATTTGAAGTGTGATGTAAAGAGAATAAAATATGCACTTTTATTAGAGAGGGGAGGTGCACACTTGGATTTTCTAAAAAATATTAAATTAATATAAATTAATTTTCAATTAAAAATGGATACAAAATGAATTATTTTGAATATATTATTATTATGGGTCAACTAAATCTCATATAATAAAAACTATACATGTTTTTACTATTTTTTAGACTTATATTTTGGTATTAGCCCCTCGTTAACGCCATTGACACATGTTGTGAAATCCAGGATTTTTACTCTTTGAGGATCAAGAGCATCACTATAAAGAGACAAATATACCATATATAGACCATTATTGATATTAAAAAACATATCTTAATCACTTTGAAGAATATAATTTTTTAGTAATTTTATCCAATTCAATAAAATATTATTTATTATAAAATGTCATTAATTTTAATTTTTATAGCTATTCATTACACTGATATTAATAAAATAAATAAAATAAATGAAATTATAAAAAAATATTTATTTACATTCCTAAAATGTTATATTCATCGATTAATTTCATGTATAACATTAATAACCTCATATTATCTTACTTAATTTTTTTTATTATAATTTATTTGATTTTTTAATTGATTAAATAAATACTATGTTAGCATTATGTAAGAGTTTAAGGTAATTATATCATCAATAAAAATTAAAAAATAAATTATAATAATGAATATAAATCATTTATAGTTTATTTTAATATTTACAAATCAATATATATTATGTTTATCCCCTTTTTAATAATTTTATAGTTTTTAAAAACAAGAGTGTGAAATTTTTGAATTTTCTTTACATAAAATATTATAAAATTCATAATCACACCAAAATTATAGAAAATCCTATAAACCTGAAAATTGGATGATTACGGACAAGTTGGAATCATAAAATAAAATTAAGGAATTTTTTATGGTCATTTTATAGTCTTTTTCATATTATTTTTAACCATTAATGACATGATTTTCCCTTTATCCTCTTAAAAAAATTTACTATGGTTTCTATTTATTGACTAAAAATAGAAGGTGCATATTTAACTAATTTTGGAAACACTAATTAAAAATATGGTATCTATTTTTAAAAATTGGCAACACATAATTGGTATATCTTAATTGAAATTAAACTGAAAAAATATAATGAAAAATATTTATTGAGAAAAATCCTTAATAAAACATGTTTTTTTAAAACATTCATTAATAAAGATTATTGAAAAAAAACTAGATTATTTTAAATAAAACTAACAAACTAAAATTTAAAACTAATCTAAAATATAACTTTACTTTTTAAATAATATAAAAGTAAGTATAATTTTTAATAAATTTAATTATTTTTCACAATTCATGACCAAATCAATATTTTCATAAAATTATAAAACATTTTTGACTATGATTTAAGAAATTAATTTCATTTTATCAAATCAATTTTGGATTTTTTTTAAAATTAAGTATAATAGTTTATCATAAAAATAAAATAAAACCATTTTAAAAAAAAATAAGTTTTTGAAGAATAAAATCACTTTACTAAAAATTGAGTGTTTATTTCCCAAGAATTAATCAATTCATTTTTATTGATTATAACACACACACACACACACACATATATATATATATTTCAAAACATAATTAATTCTATTCACACATGCCAATTTAATATCTAAGTTATAACAATCATGTTTAAATAATATTCCATAGTTTTTTTATTCTCAGTGTTTCATATTTTGTTCACTCTCAAACATAAGTATTATCATAAAAAACATCTGGATGTTAAATTCTCCCAAATTTAAGAAATTATATTCACTCAATTTTAACTCAATATCATTAATAAAATGTTAACATTTAATAATACATTTTTTTAAATCCCACATCCAAAAAAGTGTTAATATTACTTCATCTTGAAGATGGAGAAAATGAAGAATGAAGGTTATCTGGGATAACACATTCTAGGATTACAAATAGGATAATATTAGTGGGAAGTGAAAATATGAGCATTGAAGAAACATTTAATATCAAAATGATGATGGAGAGTGACATGGAACATTGATCACAAGGAACTGAATGGTCTTGGGAAAGTTGATGAAAAAAAACTAAAAAATGATGAGGTGTGAAAAATACCATTTATTTATCAAAAAAAAGTAATATAATAACATTACTTGTTTAAGATACTTTTCATAATGTTGAGGAATTTATTTATCATCTAGAATATTAACTTATAAAAATATACATTCATGAAAATGAAAATTTTATCCTTTAATTAACTTCCACCAAAAAATCATTTTCAATCCAAATAATGAGTATTCAAAATGTTTGTTTTCATTCATGAAGGACTAAAATCAACCCCTAATGAATAATATAATTCATAAGAGAAAAAATTTATTCCTCATGTCCTTAGATTTCAACCAAAACCAAAATGGTTAGCATAATATAAGATAATTCAGAAAATGAATATACCTTTATATAAAGAAATAAAACATTAATCTCTAAAATTCAGTAGTAATAAAAAAAAGTTCAAACTGAATCAATCCATAAAAAATATTCTGAAAATTATTCAAAATAATACAAAGATTTATTAAAACCCAAAAATAAGAAGGATTTTATAACATAATATTCAAAGTTAAATTTTACATTCATCTCCAAATAACAGCGATCACTCATAATGTATCATACCCAAAATGTATATACCATAATCATATAATCCCCAAAATATGTTCATAATTTCCATATATAATCTAAATCACCATAAATCCATAATAAAATCATATATTATTCCAAAATAAAATTCAACCTTTATTCCTCAAATAAAATCCTATAATATTATATTTACCTTAATCATATAAGTTTCTAAAAAATATAGTGATATTTTTCTGAAATAACATTAATCAATTTATCATCAAATTAATTTGAAATATAAAGGTTATCTATAAGATAAAACATATGTTCTTATATTTTAATATCCCATAACTACCACAAAATTAGAGATCATATAAACCCTAAAATCTACAAATACCTTTAAACTTATGTCCACTAAAATTAATGAAATCATTCCTCAAATAACCATTTTCATATGTTAAAATTGTTGGGACCAAGTTGAATGGAGAAGAAAGTTTGAAGAGTTAGCCTTTGCAGAGTGTTGTATTTTGTTGTCAAAGAAGATAAATCAATTCACTTTGTAGAAGGATAAAAAATCAGACGATGCGTTGCTGGTATGTATTTCACACATATCATGAGCTAGGAGAACTTGTGATGAAAGAATTATGAAGGAAAGGGGGAGAAATGATGATGCCAGTCATATAAAGTTTTTATTGGAAGGAATGATGCTGCTGGGAGATAGGGAAGTTTCAGTTCCCATTGAAACTCTGACGATGCTAAAGCTGATCTATCAAAGGATAAATATCATGATAGTGGGATTCATGATAAGAGAAGAAGAATGGTTATAGGAAGAAGTAAAGAGATAAAATGACAAAGCAATAGACAATCTGGGGATGGCAGAAAAGCACAGTTTAAGGTGGCGCCGTTTTCCAGTGTTTTCCAAATGTTAGGGCCTGAAAATCGGGAGATGAAGAAATGTGCATGGCAATGGATGTTGCGCGAAAGATTGAAGATGGTTTATATTTTCACGTGCAAGGAGCTATTCAAGGTCAGAACATTGAAAAATGACAAAGGAATAGAGTGCAAGGAAATTTAGGCATGTTGCACGCAAAAATAAAGTGGTGCGTGTAATATATGCGGGCTGCGCGAAATAGCAGCGGGTTGCACGAAAAATTGGATCATTGCGCGAAATATTTGTGGGATCCATGAAATATCAGCGAGATGTGTGAAGAATAAAGTTGTCCGCGTAATATCAGCGGGCTGCGCGAAAAATGAAGTTTGCGCGAAATATTGGCATGGTGCGCGAAATAGAGGAATAAAGTTTTCACGCAAAATGTGTTTCGAGATCAGAAGCTCGAAAATTGGCAAAGGCATAAAATGTGCGAAAGATTGGAGCAGTGCGCAAAATATGATGTCGCATGAAAGATTGGGTTTGCGCGCAACATGGAACGTAGTGCGGAATTTTGCGCGCAATTGGTGCTTCATGCTTAAAAGGATGAAAAATGGAAAATGCATGAGGTGTGTGAAATATTGAAGTATGGAACGAAATATGAAGTTGCATAAAAGAGTGTTTAAGTGCATGGAGGAGGTTTTATGCGCGGATTAGTGTTTTTCGCGCGGGATCAAAAATGCCTATAAATATGAGGCTAACCCTTCTCATTTGTTAATGATCAACACTTAGAAGAAATCCTGATCTCTGGTGCGCGTAAATTATATGCTAAGTGAGTTGCGCGAAAAGAAAGAAGTTTGCATGAAAAGAGGATAGCTGCGCGAAAAATTGAGAAGTTGCGCGAAAAGAGAAAAAGTTGCGTGCAAAAGGAAAGTTGCGCGAAAACATTTTTTCGCGCCAAAAGGTATTTTTACGCACAAGCCATTTGAATTGTGCGCAAGGCACCCTAAAGGACGCACGAAATATTTGGGGTCTTCGCACGTATTCAGTAGTACGTAAGAGAGTTCTTACCGGCTTCTGGGTAAGAAAGTGAAGATTTGTACTTCAGAGAATACATCTGTTCAATTGTAAAGAATCACTGAAACATTGTGTTACCCTATTTGTGCTAAGAGGGAGCACACACACTATTGGATTGTTTTCAAAGTGCTGCACGAGTGTAAGGTTATATCCTACTCGTTGTATTCCACATCAGAGGATTTTTTTCTAGTGGATTGTGTGGTACTGGATTGTTTCCATACCATACCAAGGACGTTGCTACTCTTGTTGAGTAGTGAACCTTGTAAATCTTGTGTTCCTGTGGTTGTGTGTGTTCAGTAGGGAAGAAACTCTTTAACAGGAGGCGAAGGTTGTTTCAAAAAGGGGAAACATAAAAAGAAAAAGATATCACTGATTCACCCCTCCCCCTCTTAGTGATACTTGGATCCTAACTGGGAACTTCAATTGGTATCAGAGGCAGGTTCCCTTCGCTTATTCTTTGCAGAAGTGTTTTGAAGAGAATTTATGATGGAGAATCTAAATTGCGTGAACAGTAAGGGGATTCCAATCTTCGATGGAAATAACTATCACATCTGGAAGGAAAGAATGATGCCGTATCTTATGTCTCTTGGATATGAAGTTCTTGAAACTACAACAGATGGATTTCCTGCTATTGATGACAAGGTCCCTCTTACTCCTGTCGATAAGAAGAATCTTGAGAATGATGGAAGAGATAAAAATGCATTACTCTCATCACTTTCTGAGAGTGGGTTTTTAAGAGTGAAAGGTGTCGCTACTACTAAAGGAATCTGGGATAAGCTAACGAATATCTATGAAGTAAATACAAAAGTGAAGAAGGAAAAACTACAAATATGGAGGCTGATGTATGAAGACTTGAAAATGGGAGAATCTGAATCTGTTGGGGAATTCTTTACCAGGGTTAATGACATTGTTAGTACAATCAGATGTCTTGGTGAAAATTTAGAAGATGCTACAGTTGTTGAAAAGATTTTGAGAATTCTTCCTGACAAATTTGATGCTAAAGTTCCGTCACTAGAAGACAGGGACCCGGAAACATTATCTCTTGATGATTTGCACAGTACTCTCATCACTTATGAGATGAGAAGAGAGAAGACCATGAATAGCAAAGAAAAATACGATAGAGAAATGTCTTTCAAGGCAGAAAAGAAAGAGAAGTTGAAGAAAATTCTTATTAATGAAGAAGCTGGTGAATCCAACTCTGAAAATGAGGTATGTCAAAATTTTGATGAAATTATATCCTTGTTTTCTAAAAATGTTTAAAGAGGCACAGGGAAATACAAAGGGAAACTCCCTTTGAAATGTTTTGAATGTGGAGCAGTTGGCCACTTTGTGGCTAATTGCACTCAAAAAGGGAAAGATGATGTCAGTGATGAAGAAGACATAGGACCAAGAAGGTCATGGAAGAAACAGGGTTGAAAAGATAAATATTCTGGTAGAGGTCTGAATAAAAAGTTCTTTAAATATAAAAGAAGAAGCTTTTTTTCAAAATATGAAGAAGATGATGATAGCGAGACTGAATCAGAAAAATCTGCTACTGAAAAAACTAGAGAGAGTACCTTTTTTGAAACAGTGAATAATGATGATTATGAGAGCAGTAGTACTGAAGAAGAAGAGACTTAACTTGAATAGTATCTGAAAGAAGAGCTGAAGGAATGTTTGAGGAAGATCAGAAAGCTTGATAAAGAAAACAAGAAGTTGATTAATGAAAATTCCATAGTAAACAATCAAGAAGGTTTTACTGATGAGAAAATCAAGATGGAAAAGGAGATTGATGATCTGAAAAATTCTCTTGAGAATACAAAGAATCATAATGATCATCTTGAAGTGAAGCTGAAGGAAATAGAAGAAGAGTTGGAACTTGTCCAACAAAAACTGCATAAAGCTAAAGAAATGAATATCAGTTCCAAAAATTCTATCTCAGAAGTTGGCGAATGTTCCAGTAAGAATTAACCAAACAAGGATCTACAAAAGTTACCTTCAAAGGTTGAAATGAAAGACAAAACTAGTTCTGATAAGAACATGGCTGGAAAGACAAAGTATGTGGTCAAAATTAGCAATGCAGAAAAATTAGAAGTGCATAAAAATCCTGAGTCAAGAAAAGCTTCTAATACTTCTGGTACTGATGAATCTGAGCTGAAGAAGAGAGTTACAAATGAAAACATGATGGTTCTTGAGAAGCGTGTTCACAACTCTAGTCAGTATAAAAGTTTCAGAGGTAAATATTCTTTCTATGGTTACTGCTGGTATTGTGGTGGATTTGGACACATGGCAAGTATGTGTTGGTTCAACCAACAACATTACAACTATTCCAAAAGTTTTTAAAGACAAGGATTGAGGGGGAGTCAACCCTTTCAAAATAGAAGGTCTCCAAATAAGTTTTAGAAGATATCTGAGAAGACTGGTGTGAAAGTTGAGAATAGATTCCAACCACAGGAAACTTATTGTGAAAGATGTGATCAACCTAGACATCTTGCTAAGGGATGCCTTAGTGTGTTACCAGAGCAACAAAAGTTTGTTAATAATCCTCAGAAGAAATAGTTTTTAAAATCCAAAAGGGACAAGTCTGATAAGTCTGAAAAGAAATAATGCATGGTTCTCTGGCCAGAACACATTGATTTGGCTAGGAAATTGGAAGAAGCACAACAGAAAGTGAAGGAAAAGGAAGAACAAAAAGCACTTGTTGTTGAAACTGCTTTGAAAGCTACAAAAGGAGAACATCCATAGATTCTTGATAGTGGATGTTCATCTCATATGACATGAGACTTAAAGATGTTGAAGAATGTGAAAGACTTTAAAGAAAGAACCGTGACATTAGGAAATGATGAATCTCTAAGGATCAAAGGTGTTGGATCAGCCATCATTGGAAAAGAAAATATGAAATCCAGAAAAACACTATATGTTGATGGGCTGAAACATAACCTGCTTAGTGTGTCACAACTATGTGATGAGGGAAACAAAGTGATCTTCAGAAAATATGGATTTGTTGTGAAAAGTGAAAATGATGGAAACACAGTTACAAGGGGCCAACGTACAAGAGAGAATTTGTTCCAAGTTGGGGATGTGCAGAACTCTTGTTACATGAGTGTGGTGGATGAAAATAAATTATGGCATAAAAGGCTAGGGCACATGTGTCAGAGAAATATGTTCAAGTTATCAAAGCGAGAAAGTGTTCGGGATATGCCTGATTTATCAAGAGAAAGATATTGGGGCTGCACTATTTGTGAGAAAGGGAAGATTTCTAATTCTATGCACAAGAGAGTTGAAATTCACTCAAAAAGACCCTTAGAAATCATACACTCAGATATATGTGGACCAATGAGCAAGCAATATTTAAATTGAGATAATTACTTAATTACTTTCATTTATGACTTTACTCGCATTACTTGTGTTATGTACATGGGACATAAGTCATATGCTCTAACAATGTTTAAGAGTTTCAGAAGGAAAGCAGAGAAAGAATGTGAGTATTCAGTGAAGAAGTTGAGAACTGATAATGGTGGTGAGTATAAGAATGAAGAGTTTGAAGGTTATCTTGAGAAACATGGAATTCGGCATGAGTTCAGTTCACCATACACACCTCAACAAAATGGGGTGGCTGAAAGAAAGAATCGAAGTCTGGTGGAAATGGGGGGAACTATGTTACTTGAACATAGTCTCTCTCATCATTATTGGAGGCAATCCATGAGCACTGCTGTGTATATTCAGAACTAATGTTTCTATAGGCCAAAATCAGATATGACTCCATACGAAATGTTCTATGTAAAAACTCCAAGTCTGAAACATTTGAGAGTTTTTGGGAGTCCATGTGTTATAAAGAAGAAAGGTTGAAATCTGGGAAAATTTGAGCAAAGAGGAGATGATGGAATTTTTCTTGGCTATGCTCCAGAAGGAAGAGGATATAGATTCCTCAACAAAGAAATAGGAAGAATTATTGATTCTTCAGATGTAAAAGTTGTTGAAAATGCTGAGAAAGAAAAGCAGTCATATGTTGATATAGAAGTCGAGCAGGATAGAGAAGGTTTTGTTAACAATTTTGATAATGTTGCAGACTGTGTTCATCCTACTCAAGAAGAGGAATCTGACTCAAAAATCTCAAGTGATGAGGATGAAGTTCAAACAACTCATCCTAGGTTGAGAAAACAAGTGGAGGCTCAGAACATTATTGGAGATAAAAATTAGAGGGTTCAAACAAGAAGAACAACGAATGCTATATCACATACTTCTATTTATTCGAAAGTTGAACCGAATGATGTAAATGAAGAATTTGGGCATCCAGAATAGGTTCATGCTATGAATGAAGAGTTTGATTAGATAGATAAGAACAATACTTGAGAACTTGTACCCAAGCCGGATAATAAGAACATTATTGGTACAAAGTGGGTTTTTCGAAACAAGCTGAATGAAGAAGGTAAAGTAATAAGAAATAAGGAAAGATTAGTCTGGAAAGGGTATTCACAAATTGAAGGCATTGAATTTGATGAAACCTTTTCTCCAGTATCTCGATTAGAAACAATCAGAATAATTCTTGCCATTGTTGCACAATGAGGTTACAAAATCATTCAAATGGATGTAAAATCTGCATTCTTGAATGGTGATCTTGACGAGGAAGTTTACATTGATCAACCTTGTTGATTTGTTATTGGGAAGGATGAAAGCAATGTGTGCAAGTTGAAGAAGGCTCTGTATGGGCTAAAATAGGCTCCAAGGGCATGGTATTCTAAATTAGATACTTGCTTAAAGAAAATGAATTTTAAAAAGGGTAGAGTTGATAGTAATCTTTATATCAAGGAGTGTCAGGAGTTTTCACTAATCGTTATTGTTTATGTTGATGACATCATCTTTGCTGTAAATGATGAAAGATTATGTGAAAGATTTTCTGAGGAGATGAAGAAGTTATTTGAGATGTCCATGCTGGGTGAAATGAAATACTTTCTTGGGTTACAAATCTTCCAGAAAAGGAATCATATATTTTTGTCTCAAGAAAAATATGCTAAGGAACTTATGAAGAAGTTTAGCATGAAAAATTTAAAACCAATTTCCACACCGATTTCAGTGGGAACCAAGTTGTCTAAAGATAGAGAAGGTAAGGAAGTTGATCAGAAAGTGTTTCGAAAACTGATTGGAAGTCTGCTATATTTGACTGCCTCAAGACCCGACATCGTCTATGCTGTTACTTTATGTGCAATATTTCAGAGTGCTCCTAAAGAATCACATTTGATTGATAGAAAAAGAATTCTCAGATATATCAAAGGCACAACAAATTTTGGAATCCGGTATGACGTCTCTGAAAATATTGATCTATTTGGGTATTCTGATGCTGATTGGGAAGGAAATGTTGATGATCGAAGATCCACATATGGTGGAGTATTCTTTCTGGGGAAAAGCTGTGTTAGTTGGCATACCAAGAAACAAAATTCAGTAACTCTTAGCACAGCGGAAGCTGAGTATGTTGCTGCTACTCAAGCTGCAACTCAAATAATGTGGATGAAGACTCAGCTAGAAGATCTACTTGTTGAAGTAAAGCTACCATTGCTCTTGGGTTGTGATAATCAGAGTGCAATCAATCTTACAAGAAATACAGTACAACATTCTCGTTCAAAATACATTGATATAAAGTACCACTTCATCAAAGAGCAGGTAGAAAAGAATGAATTGAGGCTAGAGTATGTTCCTACATCTGAAAAAATTGCTGATATATTCACAAAACCATTACCGAAGGAACCATTTGCTATATTGAGGTTGAACATGGGTGTACAACCTCCTTCTCATCAAGGTTAAGGTACGTGTTTCTGTCCCCTCTCTCGTCTTACCTTTGGATAGTGTTGTCAAGGGGGAGAATTGTTTCATAAATCTATCCATAAGGAAGCATATATTAAGGGAGAGTTGTGGGTAAGCTATGAATTCATCATGTATGTGTGTGAACTATTCTAACTGTTTGTTGGAGTGGCAGTAGGAAACAATGTTGTTTTATAGGAAAATTGAAGAAGTGAAGAATGCTGAAGTAGAAGATTGAAAGATGTTCTAAAGTAGTATGAGGAGGTACATTCATGAGTTTTCATAGTCACTGCTTTTGGACAACATGGTTTTGGCTATCAATAATTCTTGTTTCCTACAATGAGTTAGCTCACGTAGGCTTAGAATTGTTGATAAGTAATCCATTGCAAAAGGTTACAAAGTTCAGTGATTTATGAATCCTGGTTGACAACAAAATCCAAAGGGGGAGATTGTTGGGACCAAGTTGAATGGAGAAGAAAGTTTGAAGAGTTAGCCTTTGCAGAGTGTTGTATTTTGTTATCAAAGAAGCTAAATCAATTCACTTTGTAGAAGGATAAAAAATCAGACAATGCATTGCTGGTATGTATTTCACACATATCATGAGCTTGGAGAACTTGTGATGCAAGCCTTATGAAGGAAAGGGGGAGAAATGATGATGCCAGTCATATAAAGTTTTGATTGGAAGGAATGATGCTGTTGGGAGATAGGGAAGTTTCAATTCCCATTGCAACTCTAAAGATGCTAATGCTGATCTATCAAAGGATAAATATCACGATAGTGGGATTCGTGATAAGAGCAGAAGAATGGTTATGGGAAGCAGTAAAGAGATAAAATTACAAAGCAATAGACAATCTGGGGACGGCAGAAAAGCACAGTTTAAGGTGGTGCCGTTTTCCAGTGTTTTCCAAATTTTAGGGCTTGAAAATCGGGAGATGAAGAAATGTTCTTGGCAATGGATGTTGTGCGCAAGATTGAATATGGTTTATATTTTCACGTGAAAGGATTTATTCAAGTTCAGAACATTGAAAAATGACAAAGGAATGGAGTGCGCGGAAATTTAGGCATGTTGCGCGCAAAAATAAAGTGGTGCGCGCAATATATGCGGGCTGCGCGAAATAGCAGTGGGTTGCGCGAAAAATTGGATCATTGCGCAAAATATTTACGGGATGTGCTAAATATCAGCAGGATGCGCGAAGAAGAAATTTGTGCGCGTAATATCAGCGGGCTGCGCGAAAAATGAAGTTTGCGCGAAATATTGGCATGGTGCGCGAAATAGAGGAATAAAGTTTTCGCACAAAATGTGTTTCGAGATCAGAAGCTCGAAAATTGGCAAAGGCATAAAATGCGAGAAATATTGGAGCAGTGCGAGAAATATGATGTTGCAGGAAATATTGGGTTTGCGCGCAACATGGAACGTGGTGCGGAATTTTGCGCGCAATTGGTGCTTCATGCTTAGAAGGATGAAAAATGGAAAATGCATGAGGTGCGTGAAATATTGAATCATGGCGCGAAATATGAAGTTGCATAAAAGAGTTTTTACGCGCATGGAGGAGGTTTTACGCACGGATTAGTGTTTTTCGCGCGGGGTCAAAAATGCCTATAAATATGAGGATAACCCTTCTCATTTGTTAATGCTCGACACTTAGAAGAAATCCCAAGCTCTGGTGCGCGTAAATTATACGCTAAGTTAGTTGCACAGAAAGAAAGAAGTTTTCATGAAAAGAGGATATCTACGCAAAAAATTGAGAAGTTGCGCGAAAAGAGAAAATGTTGCGCGCAAAAGGAAAGTTGCGCGAAAACATTTTTTCACGCCAAAAGGGATTTTTACGCGCAAGCCATTTGAATTGCACGCAAGGCACCCTAAAGGCTGCACGAAATATTTGGGGTCTTCGCACGTATTCAGTAGTGCGTAAGAGAGTTCTTACCGGCTTCTGGGTAAGAAAGTGAAGATTTGTAATTCAGAGAATACATCTATTCAATTGTAAAGAAGCACTGAAACATTGTGTTACCCTATTTGTGCTAAAGGGGAGCACACACACTATTGGATTGTTTTCAAAGTGCTACACGAGTGTAAGGGTATATCCTACTCATTGTATTCCACATCAAAGGATTGTTTTCTAGTGGATTGTGTGGTACTGGATTGTTTCCGTACCATACCAAGGACGTAGCTACTCTTGTTGAGTAGTGAACCTTGTAAATATTGTGTTCCTGTGGTTGTGTGTGTTCAGCAGGGAAGAAACTCTTTAACAGGAGGTGAAGGTTGTTTCAAAAAGGGGAAACATAAAAAGAAAAAGATATCACTGATTCACCCCCTCCCCCTCTCAGTGATACTTGGATCCTAACTGGGAACTTCCAAAAATTAAATATTACATATACCTCAAACATTTATCAAAACTCAATTATTGTCCCCAAAAAATTATCACTTATTTACTACTCCATATTTTCACGGTTTATATTCCATATAACATAAGTTTACAAATTTTGAAAACTAAACCTAATATAGAATAATTGTTAGGTGTTTAATTATACTCAAAATATCAAGAAAATACCACAATATCATAATTTTTGAGACACTGTCCAGAAACACATTCTTAAACCATTAACCACGATTATTTGTCATAATACTTAATAATTTATTCCAATAAGCCAAAGATATGAAATATGATCTTATGATTTGTCAATATAAACCAAATAATGTTTCATACTTAGCATGCAAGAAAATAATTCATACCTTAAATCAAGACATCAAGTTATTCTTTTATAATGTTGATATCCTTTTTAGCTTCTATAATGAAGTCCATATCTATAGAAAATAAATAGCCAAGTCCTATATGGAATTTCTATTACTGAATGAGATAGATAAATTGATATTTTTAATTCACAAAAAAGAGACACCATGATCCATAGATATTTTGGAGAAATAAAAAGATATTAAATAGATCAAAAATTTTATTTCATATGATTTGAATAATCAAGAAGTATTCAAAAATAATTTGAATAGAATTTTTTAATATTAGTGATAATAAAATTATATGGAAGGTATTAGAAGGTTGTGAATGATCAATTTCCCCCTATATTGATAAATGATCCTTAATATTTATAATAGAATACCGTTAAAACTTGAAATGAATTATTTTTCATTAAAATTAAAATAGTATTTATTAAGACAATACTCTTAGAAATTTCCTAATATAATAAACATAAATTCCTTTCTAACTATGTTAATTACCATTTTTAATCCAATCTAAAAAAATATTATTAATCCCCATAAAATGCATCACTTAAAACAAAAAAAGTGTGCATAAGACTTTAAACTTATAATAATCCTCCAACTTGTAATATAGGGACCCAAACTTAAACATTACATAATATTGAATTAAGTTAATAATTCACATCGAGGATATTTTCAAGTTTAGAGATTTATATAATCAGGTCATAACATATACATAAAAACTTGAATATTACATGTAGACACTTCTACATAGTATCCATTTTTTTCATAAAATAAAAACTCTTAAAAAAGAGACACGTCTAGTTCTATGTTTTAGACAGCATGACTTTTCCTTGATCCCATCCCTGACCCTATTCATCTTTAAGTCCTATGAAAAAAATTTCAAAACTTGGGATGAGCATAAAAATCCAAGTAAGGGTTATAAAACAAAGAAAGAAAACATTAGTTCATAAATACATACATAACATAATATCTTTAATATACCTCATGAAATAATAATATTTATGTATAGAAAAGAATATTGAGATTTCTGATGGCTCTCGATGGTGATTTCTGATGGCGTTAACCTAGGTTCTGCCGATGGTGGCCGCCGCGACCTCTCCTCCCGCAGCGGGGGGAGATGGGTCCTCGCCTCCTGCTCTTAACTCTGGATCTGTGAAGTTAAGGGACTGCAATTTCATCCAACCTTTGTCTGATGCAGGTTTCTTCATCCCCAGAATACAGGTTGCTCCGAAGGTCCCAGGTTTCATATCCGGTCAACCTATCATTCCAGTTACGGTCCAATAGTTTTCTAAATCCTCATCGATGCTCTTGACACCCTTGATTGCAAGATTCATGCGGTGGAGACCCCTGGTGGAAGATTTTGATAATATTGTTAATGAAGATTGGGGACTAAAGCGTCATGCGCATGTAGGGATCCTAGGGCCCCGATAGCTCTTTATCCTCTTTGCTGATGAGGATGACCTAGGTAGGGCGTGGCCCAGAATTAGAAAAGTCTCCTCTAGGTCTCCTTTTCATCTTCTCTGGTGGTCCCTTGAGTACCATATGAACCGAGAATCTCCCAAATTGGTGATCTGGCTACAGTTGCCCGGTCTTCCTCTTCCGTTCCAAAACCCTGAGTTGCTCAGGTCAATAGGTAATTCAATTGGTTGGTTTATATGATGTGATCAAAGGACAGTTTCCATGACAAAACCTTCAACCATGAATATCTATATTGAGATGGATCTCTCAAGGACCCCAACTGAGATCGTGTGGATTGTGGTTGAAGGTGAGTACAAGTATGCCCAGAATATTATCTATGATTCTTAGACCCCTTTTTTTCTCTGGTTGTCACAAGCACGGACATGATACTGCTAATTTCCGTAAGAAAACCCTGGATGACTGTCCGGGTCCTACCCCAAATGCGGAATTTACTGCAGCAACATCGGGTGGTGTTGCTGCCCCAGATGGGAATCAGCATATAGGCACTAGTCTGAAGGAGACTAGAAACCCTGTGGATGTTCAGTCTCCATTATTAGGTGATCATCAGGACAGTCAGGTACAAAACATTCCAATCATTGGGAACTTTGTGATTTCTCCTTCTTTGGTTTGGGGGGCGTACTCAGGGGATATGGTGAAGGGATCTCCCAGGGAAATTGGTCCTACTGATCATGATGTAGTGTCAGAATTGAAGTAGGAAATTGAAAATTCTTTGAGTTTAGCTGCAATGGGAAGACATGAAAGCTTGGATCATATTGGAAATAGGGATTCTACTTGTGAAAATGGTGATCATAATCACTTAGATGACTCTAATGGTCCCATTACTAAGAATGATCAATCTGAAAAACCGAGTCTTGATGCTGGTGGTTTGGGCCTGGATGCTACAAACTTTGACTTTCAATTTATGGTCAGGGGACTAGATCAGAAGTAGTTTTCTGACGATACTGTGGATAAACATCAGATTACATCTTCAATTATGGTGCAGGTAAGGTCTTATGATTTGCTAAATTGCTCTACAAATCGTTACACAGTTCTGGAAAATGCAGAGTTGAAGGAGGATGAAGAGATAGAAGAGGAGGAAACAAGTGAGGGATGTGGTGGGCCACAGAAGAGTGAACTTATGAACCTGGTGAAGGAGGTTCCTAAAACAGCAGTTGGAAAAATTTCTGAGGAAGTGGTGAATGATAATGCTACTCTGGAGCAGTAGGATTACAAGGAGATATCCTTGGATAGGTAGGAATGCTTAGAAGAAAGCGGTAAGAATCAGAACAATGGGGAGTATTCTCTGTGTTTGACACCTATGGATGCTAACAAGGAACCTTCCCGGGATACAACCTCCTTGGTGCATGAGGGATCTCAAATGGTGTATGAGGGTAAGGGGAACCAAGGATGCCTTTCAAAGTGTCATATGAAGGAATCCTATAGTGAGATTCTCAAGAATGGGGTGAAAAGGAACGAAAGCAATGGAGGTTCCACCGCTCCACTAAAGAGGAAACCTAGAAAAGATTACTCCAATATGCCGAGGACCATATCCACCAGGTCTTCTACAAAAAATGGAAAATTAAAAGACACAGATCAAAAGAGGAGACAAATCAGAACCGCTGGACCCATGTCTCCATTGTAGTTACATTTGAGGGAGAAATACATCCAAATGCTAAGTCAATACGCTCCGCATTCTGAATAGGAGTCTGCGGATCCAGATGAGTTCTCAGAAGGTGGTGGTGACGATGTCTTTGATGCTTTCTAATATATGATGTTGTGAGGTCTGTTGTTTTTCTTTATCTCTCTCCTCTATACTTTTTACTTTATTTTTTATTAATATATTTCTGGGGGACTGGGCACTCGGACTAGTCCTGTTCCTTCCTTGGTAATAAGATTTATGAATAACACATAGTAATCACAAATCATAAAGGTAACTTCTAGCATCCATAACATACTTACATTGTATCTTTCACAACTATGTAGGGAGTAACATTTGGAATACCCATCATAGTATATTCCCCAAATTTCATAGGAGAAACATTAATGTTTACCTCAATCACGTTACCCAATGAATTAGAGAGGTATCTCAGGATCACCCGCCCAACGTTTATTACGGAACCACCTGTATACGTAAACAATGGACAAGAACCATAACACATAAAATAAGCATAAAATAAAGATAAAATTTCCACATTGCAATCAAAATATATCATTTCAATATATTGAAATAATAAATGATTACTCAAAACCATTTTCAATACCAAAATAGGTAAAAAGGGTATATGGTATTTATTTTCATTAAAAAAACACTAAGGCTTGTTAAGGAAGCCAAAGATCAAATAATACTCACGGCGGTGGAAAAGGTCGTTGTCACCACTTACATTAAAAAGAAACTTTCTTTTTTGTCGTTTAGTAAACAACATTGTAGAAAAATATTCCCTTTGAATGAAATGAAAATTCAAAGGTGTTTATACACCATATAAAAGAAAGTCATTTATAAAACAAAATATGCCTCAATGAAAGGAGATTGAGAAGAAGTCCCTTACCTTGTGTCCGACTTGACCCGTTCGTTCTTTAATCTTTGAAATAAAAAAATAAATTTAACTTATAATTTCTTAAGAAACTTTTTCAAGTGTATTATTATTTTTATATCACTTATTTACATGTTATAAACATTATTTAATCATTTAAGTTAATAACGGTCGTTTTGTCGATATTTGGTACTTGAGTCAAAAATGAACTTCTTAAAATTACAAGTTGTTCTTGTGGTCAAAATTCCATTATCTCCAGAATGATATTCATGATTTAGATATAATATATATTATATATACCCTATATATATATATATATATTTATAACAGTACATAACATTTGGAGATAATAAATGAAATGCACCGTTCATGGAGACGGTAAGCCGTACGTACGCATGAATGACAATTTAATTTCTATTTCATATTTAATGGAATGAAAATGTAATGATAAATAGGTATATTATAATTCTATTATAATATCATATATATAATTTCAGCAACTCCATCCTTTATTCGTTTCACATATTGCATGAACGAGTCATATCACTTTGAGGGGGTGATAGTCTGCACTTCCTCAAATGAAATTATCACCTTTACCCATTATGGAAACCATAATGTTATGATATAAATGTAAAATAAAGAATTATAGAAATAATATAAATTTAACATATATCACATATAAATACATTTCCATCTTAATGGCCACCATAATAGGCGGTAGGACATAATTGAACAATCATCGTTCCATGAGGCGTTAGTTAGCCATCCATAGAAACAATATGATATTTACCCATTAGATGGATGTGTGTGTAAGTGTAGATCTAATAATTCTAATAAAAAAACCTAGTATATTGAGGATATTGTTGTTGTTATAAAATAAAGGAATTAAAAGAGTTTAGGGGGTTGGAGAATTAAAATAAAAGAAAATAATTTAAGAGAAGACGTTACCTTCAAATCGGGCAACTCCCTTTGGTTTGAACCAAAAGGATTTCTTGAAGTGCCTTATGCCAAAGGTAAGGATTATAGGTGGAATATAGGGATATTTATAGATTATTTGGGAAGAGGTTGGACAAGCCAAGTGGCTTTAGAGGTGTTTGTAATGGGTTAGTAGTGAAATAGTTTTATAAGGGGGAGGAGGGGCTCTTTAGGAAACTTTGAAAAAATTATTTTATTATATAATGATTTTCAGTTTATAAAGGTCAAAAACTTATTAAAGTCAAAAATAAGATGACTGTTGTTCGAAATAAAATAATCAAATAAGAATTTTATAGGTTTTGGATATTTTTTTAATTTTTATAATCTTATTTATTTAAATCATTCATTAATGAGGTAAACACTGCATCATTATTGTGTCATAAATAATTTTATTTATTTGATGTCTAAAAATTATAAATAAAATACCATAATGTAGGAAATATTTTTATATTTATAATGAGTATTTATAGTCAAATATATCAATTATATAACCCCACATTAAAATTTTATTATCAAAACTATACATGTTTATGATATTTTTATTTTTACTTTAAATACAAAGTTATTAATTTAATTATCTTACCCAAATGGATTTAAAAGGCCAAATATCTCACCCAAGGATTGTATTGGTCGGCCATGACTCATCCAATAAGGATAGGAAAAGTTTTAAGGTAATTATATATTATTATAATTTTATTTTTACCTTGAATTACCCTATTTAACTTTAACCACGGTAAATAAAAGTCAAAAGTTACCATTCACCAAAAATTATTTTAATCTTATTGAACCAAATTTTTCTTACTAATAACAACCATGTATGTCAGATTTTTGAAATTGAATTCACAGAAGTGGTAAAATTTCATTTAAATGAAGAAGTCAGTTTTTTAACAACTACTCAATGTTTTCACTATTTATAAAAAATTAATGGTTTTCAGAAAAATACCAAAAATTCAGCCTAAGATATATTTTATATCATGAATTCAAAAATGACATCTATTTTACAAAACATAAAACATAGAAGTTTCATTAATTAATTTAAAATTAATTCTTGTTGTCAAAACAAAAAGCATGTTTTAAGAAATAATAACTATCAAAAGATTGACACTTGTTTATTTCCAATTTCAAAGTGAAATTACTTCCAATGAACAAAATTGTATGAAATGGTAAAAATATAATCTTATTACACTTTAAAATCAATTAAAAATATAATCTAACCATATAAATAAAGTATATTAAAAGGCAGTTTTGAATTAAAATACAGTATTTTTCACTATTCACTAAAAATGGATTTTATTAGAAAAATACTAAAAATTTACCCAAAGTAAATTTTGATTTTCCGATTCTAAATAAGAATTTTATTTTTTGAAATAGAACATATAAAAGTGAAAAAAACTATATTTAAAAATGGTTCTCTATCAAAAGGTAGTAAACTGACCTTTTAAATAGTGTTAAACTATTTGTACTTAAAATTAGATTCATTTTGATTTTAAGCCTCTAACTTTTATTGGATAAATGTAAAAAAATTTAACAAACATGTATAATTATATTGTAGTTAGTTCTATTCATTCTCTCCAATATAATTTCTAGGTGCTAACTACCATTTAAAATAATATTATATTATTATTTTTTAGTATGACTCAGCATTGTGTGCAACATAATATTTCAAAGAAAACCGTTCTTGCGTATCGGGTATGCCATAGAACATAAAATCCCCTTTAAAGTAAAATAAATATTTAATTAAAAAATATTAAAAAATATGAAAATGTATTATTCTTTATTTACTTGGGATGTTACATCCTTCCCCCCCTTTTGGAAATTACATCCTCACAATTTTTATTAACTTATCAAATAAGTGGGGGTATTTATCCCTCATAGCATTTTCAGATTCCCACGTTGCCTCTTCATCTGTATGGGATTTCCACAAAACCTTTACCTGATGAATTATCTTATTTCGTAACACTTTCTCTCTTCTGTCAACAATCTAGAATGGTTGTTCCTCATAAGAGAGATTGTCTTCCAACTAAACTACCTCTAGGCTCAAAACATGAGATGGATCTGACATATACTTTCTCAACATTGAAACATGAAAACAATTGTGTACTTGGGATAAACTTAGAGGTAAACCGACTCTGTAGGAAACTGATCCAACTTTCTCTAGGATTTCATAAGGTCCAATGAACCTCAGACTCAACTTTCCCTTCTTACCAAAATGCGTCAAACTTTTCCATGGAGAAACTTTGAGAAAGAAATGATCACCTACCTCAAAAGAATGATCCTTACTTCAGTTATCTACATAAATTTTATGCCTTCTCTGAGCTATTCTTATGTTCTTCTGAATCAATTGAACCATTTTTCCATCTCTTCTATCAATTCTGGTCCCATCAACTGCCTTTCAGCCACTCCATCCTAAAAAGTTGGAGTTCGACACCGCTTCCCATATAATACCTCAAATGAATCCATCTGTACACTGAAATTAAAACTGTTATTATAATAAAATTCAACCAAAGAAAAATGTTGGTCCCAACTTCCCTGGTAATCCATTGAGCAAGCATGTAACATATCCTACAAGGTCTGAATTGTTCGTTCGGACTGCCCATCTGATTGAGGATGAAAAGCTGTACTAAAATTTAATTCAGTAACCAACGACTTATAAAGGTATTTCCAAAAGTTATAAGTAAACCTAGGATCATGATCAGATACAATGGAGAGGGTAACTCCATGCAAACTTACTATCTCTATCACAACCCATCCTCTGGGGCCCATGCCGTGACTACACCAAGCCCTCCTTCCATTGGCCTTGGGTTGACAACTAGCACCAGAAAGGTGTATCCCTTAGTGGAAAGGCATTTCCTTTAAACCTGTAAAAACACACAATCCAAAAACACAACAAGAAGCAACCACGAAGTAAACTAATGTAGTAAAAAGTGTGCTGAAATAAAAAGGTGCTGGAATACAAGCCCAACTGGAAAAGTAAAAATAGATCCTGGAACGTCCACTAAGGTTCCTACCTAAAGGTTATGTACAACTCACGATTATTAGTATTGCGTCACATCACGTCAAATGGTCCACATATAAGCACCATCTAGTCCTGGATCCCTTAGCCTCGATCAACGTAGTCTATCGTCTACATAAGACACAACAAGGTGCAGGTGAAGCCCATGCAGGGGTGAGTATAACAACACTCGGTAGAGACCCCAAGACCCCCAGAGGTCTCCCCAAGTTCCACAAAGGAAAAACCACAAAGCAAGACCTCAATCCCAAAGCATGAATTAGTCATCAAATATACTTAGGTATTTTACCATACATATACCTAGGTTATCAATTTATACTCATCTCATACATAAGGGAAGAATACCACAAAAGTAACACCAAAAATGGTAAACGCACCACATAGGTAACGCCATGAAGATAACACCACGTAGGTAAAAGTACCACATAGGTAACACCACAAATATATCACCACAATGTTAAAAGTACCACACATGTATCACTACTAAGGTAAAAGTACCACACATGTATTACCACGAAGGTAAAGGACTCAGATCACACTAGGTATTAGTGAAGTATAGAAGTACATATGATCAGTTACGAAGCTAGATCATCTTATTCTATTAAGAGGCACTACTGCTGACCATATGGAGTCTCAACCACATAAGATTGATATGAACTAACCCCTGTAATGATCCAAATAGGAATCGACCCACTCGGAGTCTATAGGTAATAACCCCCGCAATGATCGACACATGATTTTACTAACACAGGATCCGTATGCGCTGACCCACATAGGATCACTGAGCACTAACCCACACATGATCTGACCCACATAGGATCGGTATGTGATGACGCACACAGGATCGCTGAGTCCTAACCCACACATGATCTGATCCACACAGGATCAGTGCTGACCCACACAGGATCTCTCGATACTAACCTATGTATGATCTGTCTCAAACCTACACCTCACTGCCAGGCACTGGATTCCCACTCATAGCACACTTGATTCTGGGATAACCACTCCTCAATCCATAGATCGTATTTAAACTGGCACAAATCTCCACGAATAATTACCCCAAAGGACTTCCATGTCATAAGGGTTCCAACGCAATAGACGACATGTCATTTGGATGCCCGGTCTATGATTTATAATCGTTTTGGATTCGAGGGACCAGTTGGATTAGGGTTCAATCCAACCTGTCCATACTCTAAATTTTCCCAAAACTTTAGTGGAGTATACCAAAAGGAGCACCTCATCCTAAGGGTTCTGGCGCTGAAAATGATTCATCAAACGAACGCTTGGTCTGAGAGTTACACCCCTTTCCGTGAAACAGGGGTGATCACACCTCTATCCGAACCAGCTCGGTCGGGCCCACTAGATTATGCCAAAGGGAGCGCTTCCCAAAAGAGACCACTTCCCAAAATGGATCCCAACTCCACTGATGATGTGTCGAATGAACACTCGGTTCGTCAGTTACAGGCATTTATTTATTTGGGGACTGTATGGGTCTGGGCTCGGTTTGACTCGGTCAGGCTGACCCGACACAACAGGTCCAGGGGTCTACCTAACCCTGCTTGGGTCTGGACCGCTAAGGGTCAGCATAGTTTACTAGGTCTGGCCCGTTGGGGTCGGTTTGGTTAAGTTCACGGGCCTGGGCCGCGGTTGAACCAGCCCGTCGGGTGGGGCTCAGCCCACCTGTGTTGGCCCACTGGGCCGCGGGTTCGGCCCAACCCTCTAGGACATGGATCCGGCTCGGCCTGCTCGGCCAGCCCGCGTCCGACCCGCTTGGCCGACTCGAGTCCGGCCCGGTCCACCACTAGGAGGCCAATCTTCCCAGCTAGCCCCATGGGTGCGAGGCCGTTTCGGCCAGACGCCCCACCATGTAACAGTCATCCATTTTTTCCGACTGGGGGTCTTCAAACCCAGCATGGTGTGGGGCCGCGCCGCTCTCCACTTGTCGTAGCTTTGAGCCCCAACACCCTCCAGCGGTGCGCGACGGCGCGCCAATCCACCTCTGCCTTCTGAGGCCTGCTCGAGCCGACCGTCTTCTTCACCCGCTGCGGCTTCGTCCGCAGCCCTTGCCCACTAGCGGCACACGACAGCACACCACACCACCTCCACGGTCGGTCGGTGCCGGCCTCTCCGCTATCTAGCGCGGCATAGTGCCGCAACCTCCTTCTGCGGCGTGCGACAGCGCGCCAACTCCATTGTGACCGGCTGGTGCCGCCGTGCCGGCAGTCTTCCATAGAGAACGCAAGGGTAAACAAGGTAGCGGAGGGTCTGTGCCTTGTTCGTTTGGCCCATGCCCTCTGCATTAGGTTGAAAACATGAGGGAGAAATAGGATTCAACAAACTCTTGAAATTATTACAAAATAAATCCCTTCTTCAAATTTGTTGGAGAGCCTCTACGCTTGACGAAGAGTCAGTGTTCGTCGTTTGTTGGCGCTCGTCACCACCTACTGGAACCAACTCCGTCCTCCATGGGGTTGGCATTGCGACACTTTATCAGAAGTTCACTTCTTGGTGAATCCGTTCCAATACCTCTCCTCAAGATCTATATAAATATGAGAGGGGGAGGGTGAGTAACGCCCATGGAATTAATGGAGGATCATTTAATAGGAACCTTCCTAATTCCAACGGCGCTGTTACAAAGGATTTGAGGAGTCAAGTAATTTAATGGATTGAAACGTTGTTGTTCCCACCAATTCTACTTGTACGTTGGAGGAAAATAAAGAATGAAATAAAATAACAAAGTTATTTTATATTTCCTTTAAAAAGTAAAAAATCTAACTTTTTCTCCAGACTTACCGTGGTCAATGTGATGTCTCCATTAAGTAAATCCCAGCACTGCAGATTCAACGACACCCTCAAGTTTTTTAATCCAAGCACCGGTTCAAAATATAGAAAACTCCTCCCACGTGTTTACTTAATGTACCTTAAATTTTTTTCATAAATTCATTCCAGGCACACCGAGCCTCGGAATCACGCGCCGTCAATTTCCACAGACTCATAATAATTCTATAAAATTAAAAAAAATTACATGGAAAAATCTAGGTCTTTACAATCTCTTTAACATACAACTGAGAAAGTTGATCTAGAGACAAAGTATCTTGAATAGGAAGTAAATGAGTAGATTTAGTCAATCGATCAACAATAACCCAGGTTGCATTATTACCTCAAGATGTATTTGGTAGTTCCACCAGAAATTCCATGGATATATTTTTCTATATCCACTCTGGCATCAATAAAGGATGAAGCATCCCTTTTGGTAACTGCCACTCTGCTTTAACCTATTGACAAGTTAAACACTTCACAGTAAAATAAACAATATCTCTTTTCATTCCATCCCACCAGCAATACTCCCGAAGATTTCTCTAAATCTTAGTACTGTCAGGTTGAACTAAAAACAAAGAACTATGAGCTTCACATAATAACTCTTTTTTCAACTTTGAATCACAAGGCACACATAATCTCTTCTCAAACCTCAAAACACAATCATTATCAATGTTAAAATCTGTAAACTTACCCTTATGAACCAACTATACCTTTTTATGTTACTCACTATCTTCCTTCTGTACTTGCTTAATTCTGTCTGATAGATATGATTTCACTGACTCCTGAAACAAAACAGAGGAATTTCCTACACCAACAAAATATATTCCAAATTTCATCAAATCAAAAAACAAAGGATCTCATTCCAAATGTAGCATGGTTAATGAAGCATTACATTTTCGACTCAAATCAGTAGCCACTTTATTTTCTTTTCCCGGATGGTAATGAATTTTGCAATCATAATCCTTGATTAATTCTAACCATCTCCTATGTCTCATGTTTAATTATTTCTAAGTGAATATATAATTCAAACTTTTTTGGTCAGTATATATTTCACATTTTACTCTATATAGATGATGCCTCCAAATTGTTAAAGAAAAAATAACACCAGCTAATTCCAAATCATGTGTAGGGTAATTTAACTCATGAGGTTTCAACTAACATGAATAATAAGAAATTACCTAATCATTCTTCATAAGGAAACAACCAATTCCTTTCAATGAAGCATCACTGTAGATAAAAAACTCACCATTTCTGGAAGGCAGTTCCAAAACTGGAGCATTCACCAATCTTCTTTTCAATTTCTAAAAACAATCATCACATTCTTTTATCCATATGAACTTAACACCTTTTCAAGTTAATCTAGTCAATGGGATAGATAAACGTGTAAAATTTTCAACAAACCTCCGGTAATAACCTACCAAACCAAGAAAACTATGGATATCAGTTATATTCGGGGGTCTTGGCCATTCTTTAACAACCTTTGTTTTAGTAGGATCAACAATTATGCCATTTTTTTAGACAGTGTGACCAAGGAATGAAATTTGTTGTAACCAAAACTCACATTGGATGAATTTCCCATACAGTTTCTTTTCTTTTAAGGTTTGGAAGAGAACCCTTAAATGACTTTTATGTTCCTCTTTACTTTTTGAATAAACCAAAATATCATTAATAAACACCACCACAAACTTATCCAAAAACTCACAGAAAATTATATTCATAAGATCCATGAATACAACAGGTGCATTGGTTAACCCAAAAGTCATAACTACAAATTCATAATGGTCATATCTAGTATGAAATGTGGTCTTTTGAATGTATGCCTTCTTTACTTTCAACTGATGGTACCCCAACCTCAAGTCAATATTTGAAAAATCCTGAACTCCCTAGAGCTGATCAAACAAATCATCAATATGAGGAAAAGGATACTTGTTCTTAAAAATGATGTTATCAAATGATCTATAATAAATTAAAAGTATCATTAAACGATCTATATTTTTAACAAACAAGATAGGAACACCCCATGGTGATGTGCTAGGTCGAATGAAATATTTATCTAATAACTCCGCCAATTGATTCTTTAACTTTAAAAGTTAATTTTGAGCTATTCTATAAGGGGGTTTTGAAATTGGATTAGAATTAGGAACTAAGTCAATAGTAAATTCAACTTCCCAATTAGGTATTATACTAGACAACTCATGAGAAAAAACATCGAGATACCCATTTACCACTGGAACATCATTAATTTGAACATTTATTTTGTTTTCAACAATATGTGTAAGGTAACATTCATTTCCATATTTTAATAGTTTTTCAGCTTCCTGATATGTTATCAAAAGTAAGGGTTCATTCTTGCACACAAACTGAAAATCTTTCTAAAAAGAAACCTCTTTAGCTCTGCAGTCAATCATAGCATGATAAACAAAAAGCCAATCTATAACCAAAATAACATCAAACTATACTAGTGGAAAACAATAAGGTTTGCAGGTAGATTCTTTCCGCACACAAATACATGAAGGTTCTTATAATTTCTTTTTGTCTCAACATTTCCTCTAGGTGTTTTTACTCTATGTTCAGGATTCATATCTTGAGATGGAATTCCCAATTTACTAGATAACTTATCAGAAATGAAAGAATGTGTAGAACCTGAATCAAAAAACACATTGACATAATATGAACAAACAAATAGTATTGTTGATACTACTTAATTTGATGGCCCAACATCTGCTGAAGTAGATGTAAAGGATTTCACCACCCCTTTCTTCTTGTAGTCTGGATACTTTCCCTCAGTTTAATTCTTCGTTGGACACTCATTTTCATAATGACCAATTTCATTGCACATAAAACATTTTACTATCTATAAATATGATTTTTCTTACCATTATGTTGATCTTTTTCGGTGTAATTACCAGCCTTATGTCCCATTTTACAACTTTGGTATCACTTACTAGAATTCAAAATACATTCCCCAGCGTGATTTTTACCACAATTTTCAAAAATTGTAAACTTAGGTTTCTTACCAACAGACCTTTTTGAAGAGTTCTTCCCTTTCATCTGCAACCTAGACATCTTATTATGTTGTTTTTCAAATAACTATTGACCATCAAAAAACTCAATTTCCACATTCTCCACATATTGAACAAGTTTTTCATAACTTTTGAACTCATAAGAAGATAAATCACTTCTATACTTTGTCTTTAATCCTGAGTAAAAATGATTAATTTTCCTATCAAGTTCTCATATGATGTTTTGATCACACCTTGCCAATCGAGTGAATTTTTCATCATAAGTATCCACTGAGTCATCTTCCTACCTCAATTCCAAGAACTATTTTTCCATCCTAAGATGAACCACATTAGGAAAATATTTCTCAAGAAACATAGATTTGAATTAATCTCAATAAATATCATCAATCTTCTCACTATCCCTGATATTTTTCACCATCGGCCACCACTGATCAACTTCACCTTTGAAAGAGTAAACAACAAGACTAACCTTTTGATGTTCTGAACACCCCATGACATTGAAAATCTTCTTCAGTGATTTAATCCACCCTTCAGATAGCACAGGGTTATATGATCTTTTGAATGATGAGAGTGTTGCCTAATGAAATACTCTACTACTGACATGTTCCTTTGTGGCTGATCTGGATGATATCGTGTATAGATACCACCACCATTTATAGCCTGAGTCAACTGTGATATCACTGCAAAAAATGTTTAGTTCTAATTCTGACCATATCAGTTTGCTGATTTGGAAGGCTGTCTTCCTCCTGATGTTGTCCAATCATAGCTGCCCTATTTCCTCTGTGGAAAACCATTCTGAACACAGAAATATATTAGACAAAGCAACATGGTAATATATAAATTCTATATCATTAACAGAAATTAATTTATGGATATTAATTTAACAATATCCTAAGTCTTAAAGTTGTCTAAACCAACCTATGATACCAACTATAAAGACCTAGCCTTAAACATTACACAATCTTGAATTAAGTTAATAATTCACATCAAGAATCTTTTTAAGTTTAGAGATTTAGAGAATTAGGTCATAACATAAACATAACAACCTGAATATTATATGTAGACACTTCTACACAGTATCAATTTTTTAGAAAATAAAAACTCTTAAAAAAAGAGTCATGTCTAGTTCCATGTTTTAGACAACATGACTTTTCCTTGATCCCATCCTTAACCCTATTCATCTTTTAGTCTCGTGAAAAACATTTCAAAACTTGGAATGAGCATCAAAAGATCAATAAGCATTATAAAAAAAATAAAGAAAACATTAGTTCCTCAATTAATACATAACATAAGATCTTTAACATACTTCATGAAATCATAATATTTATGAATAACAAATAGTAATCACAAATCATAAAGGTAACTTGTGGCATCCATGACATACTTACATTGTAGATTTCACAGCTACAGATGGAGTTACATTTGGAATACCCATCACAATATATTCCCTAAATATCATAGGAGAAACATTAACGTTTACATTTGTCATGTTACCCAATGAATTAGAGAGTAATCTCAGGCTCACCCACCCTGGGTTTATCATATAACCACCCATATATGTAAACAATTCCCAAGAACCATAAACATAAAACAAGAACAAAGGAAAGATAACATTTCCACATTGCAATCACAATATATAATTTCAAGATATTGAAATAATCAATGCTTTATAAAAACCATTTTCAATACAAAAATACATAAAAAGGGTATATGGTATTTATTTTCCTTTAAAAAAACACTACATCTTATTAAGGAAGCCAAACATCAAATAATACTCACAGCGGCGGAAAAGGTCGTTGTCACCATATACATTAAAAAGAAACATTATTTTTTTTGTCATTTAGGAAAACGACTTGTAGAAAAATATTCCATTTGAATGAAATGAAAATTCAAAGGTGTTTATACACCGTATAAAAGAAAGTTGTGTATAAAACAAAATATGCCTCAATGAAAGAAGATTGAGATAAAGTCCCTTACCTCGTGTTCGACTTGACCCGTTCATTCTTTAATATCCTGAATAATAAACTAAAGTTAATTTATACTTTCTTAAGATTTTTTTTAAGTTTATTACTATTTTTATATCACCTATTTCCATGTTATAAACATTATGTAATAATTTAATTTAATAATGGTTGTTTTATCGACATTTGGTACTTGAGTCAAAAATGAACTTCTTATAATTAAAAGTTGTTCATGTGGTCAAAATTCCATTATCTCCAGAATGATATTCATGATTTATATATCATATATATCATATATATCCAGTATATATATGAATTTATAATAGTACATAACATTTGGAGATAAGAAATTAAATGCACTGTTCATGGAGATGGTTAGTCGTACGTACGCATGAACGCTACTTTCATTTCTAGTTCATATTTAATGGAATGAAAATCCAATGATCCATAGGTATATTATAATTCCAGTATAATATCATATATATAATTTTAGTAACTCTATCCTTTATATGTTCCATGTATTTCATGAATGAGTCATATCACTTTTGAGGGGGCGGTAGTCCGCACTTCCTCAAATGAAATTATCATGTTTACCCATTATGGAAACCATAAAAGTATGCTATAAATGAAAAATACAGAAGTATAGAGATAATATAAATATAATATATATCACATATAAATATAGGTCCATCATAATGTCCACTATAAGAGGTGGTAGTAGATAATTTAACAATCATCGTTCCATGAGGTGTTAGTTTGCCGTCCACAGAAACAGTATGCCAATTACCCATTAGATGGAGGTGTGTGTAAGTATAGTTAGAATACTTATCACAAAAACAACCTAGTATATTTATAATACTGGAATATTTATAAAATAAATGAATAAAAAGAGTTTATGGTGTTGGATAAGTAAAATAAAAGAAAATAATTTAAGAGAATACATTACCTTTAAATTGGGTAACTCCCTTTGGTTTGAACCAAAATGATTTCTTGAAGTGACTTCTGCCAAAGGTAAAGCTTTTAGGTGGAATATAGGGATATTGGGAGCTTATTTGGGAAGATTTTGGATGAGGAAAGAGGTTTTAGAGGTGTGAGTAATAGGTTAGAGGTGAGGGATTTTTGTAAGGGGGAGGCGGGGCTCTTTAGGAAAGTTTGAAAATATTATTTTATTATATAATGATTTTCAATTTCTAAAGGTCCAAAACTTATTAAAGTATAATATAATATGAATCTTGTTCGAAATAAAATAATCCAATAATAATTGGATAGGTTTTGGATATTTTTATAATTTTTATAATCTTATTTATTTAAATCATTCATTAATGAGGTAAATACTACATCATTATTGTGTCAAAAATAACTTTATTTATTTGATGCCTAAAAATTATAAATAAAATACCATGATGTATGAAATTGTTTTTTATTTCTAACAAATATTTATAGTCAAATATATCAATTATATAACCCCACATTTAAATTGTTTTAGAAAAACAATACATGTTATGATATTTTTTTTTACTTTAAATAAAAATTTATTAATGTCATTATCTTACCCAAATGGCTTTAAAAGGCCAAAAATCTCACCCCCAGATTTTATGGGTCGTCCATGAATCATCCAATAATGTTATGACAAGTTTTAAGGTAATTTTATATTATTATAATATTATTTTTACCTTGAATTACCCTATTTACCTTTAGCTACAGTAAACAAAAGTCAAAAGTTATTATTCACCAAAAATTATTTTCATCTTATTGAACCAAATTTTACGTACCGAGAAAAACCATATATGTCAGATTTTTAAAATTAAATTCACAGAAGCGGTAAAATTTCATTTAAATGAAAAAGTCGGTTTTAGCTACTCCTCAGTGTTTTCACTATTCATAAAAAATTGATGGTTTTCACAAAAACACCAAATATTCATCCTATGATATATTTTAAATTATGAATTAAAAAATTATGTATATTTTACCAAATTAAAAACATATAAGTTTCATTAATTAATTTAAAATTAATTCTCATTTTCAAAACAAAACACGTGTTTTTATGAAATAATAACCATCAAAAGATTGACACATGTTTATGTTCAATTTCAAAGTGAAATTACTTCCAATGAAAAAATTGGATTAAATGGTAAAAATATAATCTAATTACACTTTAAAAACAAATAAAAAAACTAACCATATAAATAAATTAGATTAAAAGGAAGTTTTGAATTAAAAAAGAGTATTTTTCACTATTCATTAAAAAATGAATTTTATCAAAAAAATACCAAAAAATTACCCAAAGTAAATTTTGATGTTCTGATCTAAAGAAGAATTTTATTTTTTCAAATAGAACTTTTAAAAGTTCCAAAAACTAGATTTAAAAACGGTTCGCCATCAAAAGGTCGTAAATCAACATTTTAAAAAATACTAGACTATTTGTGCTTAAAATTAGATTCATTCATATTTTAAGCCTCTAACTTTTCTTGGATAAATGTAAAAACATTTAAAAAACATGTATAATCATATTGTAGTTAGTTCTATTTATTCCCACCAATACAAAGTCTAGGCGTTAACTACCATTAAAAATAATATTAGATTATTATTTTTCAGTATGACTTAGCATTGTGTGCAACATAAGATTTCAAAGAAACCCATTGTTGCGTATCGGGTATGCCAACCTGGTACAGAGTGGGGCCACACCTCTCTCCACCTACCACAGCTTCGAACCACGACCTCCTCCAGTGGCGCACGATGACACTCTGATCTACCTCCGCCTTCTGCGGTCGGCTCGAGCTGGCCCCCTTCTTCAACCGATGCAGCTTCGGCCGCAACCCTTTCCCACCGGCGGCATGCGACGGCACGCCGTACCACCTCCATGGCCGGTCGGAGCGGGCCGCTATACTATCTTCTGTGGCATAATTCCATATCCTCCTCCTGCGGTGTGAGACAGCACGCCAGCTCCATTGTGGACGGCCGATGTGACCGCACCGACGGTCTTCCATAGAGAACGCAAGGGTAAACAAGGTAGCAGAGGGTCTGTGCCTTCTTTGTTTAGTCCGTGCCCTCCACTTTAGCTTGAAAACATGAGGTAGGAATATGATTAAACAAACTCTTGAAATTATTACAAAATAAATCCCTACTTCAAGTTCATTGGAGAGCCTCTGCGCTTGAGGAAGAGTTGGTGTTCGTCGTTCAGTGGCACTTGTCATTGCCCACTAGAACCATCTCTGTCCTCCAAGGGGTTGACGTTGTGAAAATTAATCAGAACTTTTCCAATTGGTAAATCCGTACCAATATATCTCCCCAAGATCTATATAAATATGAGAGGGGGAGGGTGAGTAACACCCGTGGAATTAATGGAGGCTCATTTAATAGGAACCTTCCCAATTCCAACAGCGCTGTTACAAAGCATTTGATGAGTCAATCCATTTAATGGATTGACACATAGTTGGTCTTTCCAATGCCACTTGTCCGTTGGAGGAAAATAAATAATGAAATAAGATAACAAAGTTATTTTATTTTTCCTTTAAAAATTCCAAAATCTAACTTTTTCTCCAGACTTACTATGGTCGAAATGAAGTCTCCCTTAAGCGAATCCCGATGTTGCAGATTCTATGGTGCCATCCAATTTTTAATCCGAGCACCAGTTTAAAAGATAGAAAATGCTTCCCAAACATTTACTTAATGTACCTTAAAAAAGTTTAGAAATTCATTCCAGGCACACTGAGCCTCGGAAGCACATGCCATCAATTTTCACAGACTCATAAAAATTCCATATAATTAAAAAAAATACATGAAAAAATCTGGGTCTTTATAATCTTTTTAACATAAAAATGAGAAATTTGATCTAGAGACAAAGTATATTGAATTGGAATGAAATGAGTAGATTTAGTCAATCGATCAACAATAACCCAGATTGCATTATTACCTCGAGATGTCTTTGGTAGTCCAACAAGGAAGTCCATGGATATATTTTCCCATTTCTACTCTGGCATCGGTAAAGGACGAAGCATCCATTTTGGTAACTGCCACTCTGCTTTAACCTGTTGAAAATTCAAACACTTCACAGTTAAATCAACAATATCTCTTTTCATTCCATCCCACCAATAATACTCCCGAATATATCTGTACATCTTAGTACTGCCAAGATGAACTGAAAACTAAGAACTATGAGATTCACATAATAACTCTTTTTTCAACTGTGAATCACAAGGAAAACATAATATATTCCCAAACCTCAAAATACAATCATTATCAATGTTAAAATCCAGAAGCTTACCCTTCTGAACCAACTCTACCTTTTTCTGCAACTCCCTTTTTTTCTTTTATGCTTGCTTAATTCTGTTTGATAGAGATGATTTCACTAACACCTAAAAAAAACATAAGAGTTTCATGCTCCAAAAACTTCTATTCCAAAGTTCATCAAATTAAAAACCAAAGGATCTCGTTCCAAATGTATCATGGTTAATGAAGCATTACTTTTTCGACTCAAATAATCAACCACTTTATTTGATTTTTCTGGATGGTAATGAATTGTGAAATCATAATCCTTGATTAATTCCAACCATCTCCTCTGTCTCATGTTTAATTCTTTCTAAGTGAATATATACTTCAAACTTTTGTGGTCGGTATATATTTCACATTTTACTTCATATAGATGATGCCTCCAAATTTTTAAAGCAAAAACAATAGCAGTTAATTCCAAATCATGTGTAGGGTAATTTATCTCATGAGGTTTCAACTAACGTGAATCATAAGAAAATACATGATCATTCTTCATAAGGACACAACCAATTCATTTCAATGAAGCATCACTGTAGATAACAAACTCACTATTTCTATAAGGCATTTCCAAAACTGAAGCATTCACCAATCTTCTTTTCAATTCTTGAAAAGAATCATCACATTATTTTGTCCAGATGAACTTAACACCTTTTCGAGTTAATTCAGTTAGTGGGCTAGATAACCATGAAAATTTTTCAACAAACCTCCAGTAATAACCTACCAAACCAACAAAACTATGGATCTCGGTTATATTTGGGGGTCTTGGCCATTCTTCAACAACCTTTGTTTTAGAAAGATCAACAATTATGCCATTTTTTGAAACAATGTGACCAAGGAATGAAATTTGTTGTAACCAAAACTCAAACTTGCTGAATTTTCCATACAGTTTCTTTTCTTTGAAGGTTTTCAAGACAAACCTTAAATGAATTTCATGTTCCTCTTTACTTTTGGAATAAACCAAAATATCATTAATAAAAATGATCACAAACTTATCCAAAAACTCACGGAAAATTATATTCATAATATCCATGAATACAACAGGTGCATTGGTTAACCCAAAATTCATAACTACACATTCATAATGGCCATATCTTATTTGAAACGAGGTATTTGGAATGTCTTCCTCCTTTACTTTCAACTGATGGTACCCCGACTTCAAGTCAATCTTTGAAAAATACTGAGCTCCCTGGAGCTGATCAAAAAAATCATCGATATGAGGCAAGGATACATGTTCTTAACAGTGATGTTATTCAATGCTCTATAATCAATGAAAAGTCTCATTGAACCATCAATCTTTTTAACAAAAAATACTAGAGCACCCCATGGTGATGTTCTAGGTTGAAAGACACATTTATCTAATAACTCCTCCAATTGCTTCTTTAACTCTAAAAGTCCAATTTGATCCATTTGATAAGGGGGTTTTAAAATTGTCTTAGCATCATGAACTAATTCAACAGTAAATTCAACTTCCCAATTAGGTATTACACCAGACAACTCATCAGAAAAAACATCTTGATACTCATTTACCACTCGAACATCTATAATCTGAATAGTTCCTTCATTTTCTACAATACGTGCAAGGTAACATTAATTTCCATATTTTACTAGTTTCTCAACTTCCTGATATATTATCAAAAGTAAGGGTTCATTATTTTACACAAACTGAAAATATTTCTGAAAAGAAACCTCTTTAGCTCTGTAGTCAATTGTAGCATGATAAACACAAAGCCAATCCATACCCAAAATAACATCAGACTCTAATAGTGGAAAAACAATAAGGTTTTCAGGTAGATTCTTTCCGCACACAAGGACATGAAGGTTCTTATAATTTTTT
This sequence comes from Viscum album, assembly GCA_963277665.1. NCBI lineage: Eukaryota > Viridiplantae > Streptophyta > Magnoliopsida > Santalales > Viscaceae > Viscum > Viscum album. Next base: position 1,614,245,279 of record OY728142.1, read on the forward strand.
TTGTCTAAACATTTCCCCCATGTGTTTTTACTATATGTTCAGGATTCATATCTTGATATGTAATTCCCAATTTATTAAAAAACATCACAGAAATGAAAGATTGTGTAGAACCTAAATCAATAATAACATTGGCATAATCTGAAAAAACAAATAGTATACCTGATACTACTTCATTTGATGGCCCAACATATTTTGCAGTAGATGCAAAGGATTTCACCACCCCTTTCTGCTTGTATTCATGATTCTTTCCCTCGGTTTAGTTCTTCGTTGGACACTCATTTTCATAACGACCCATTTCATTGCACTTAAAACATTTTACTGTCTATAAATCAGATTTTGTCTTACCATTACCCTAATATTTTTCAGTGTAATTAAGAGCCTTGTGTCCCATTTTACCAATTTGGTAGCACTTAACAGAATTCAAAAGACATTCCACAATATTCTTTTTACCACAATTTTCACAGACAGTAAACTTAAGTTTCTTACTATCAGACCTTTTTGAAGAGTTATACCCTTTCGTCTGCCACCTTGACCTCTTATTCTGTTGTTTTTCAAAGAACACATGATCATCGGAAAAATCCATTTCCACTTTCTCCACACATCGAACAAGTTTTTCATAACTTTTTAACTCATGAGAAGCTAAATCCCTTCGATACTTTGTCTTTAATCCTGAGTAAAAATGATTAATTTTACTATCAAGATCTCGTATGAAGTTTGGATCATACCTTGATAATCGAGTGAATTTTTATTTATAAGTATCCATTGATCATCTTCCTGTATCAATTACAAGAATTGTTCTTCTATCCTAAGACAAACCACCTTAGTAAAATATTTCTCAAGAAACATACCTTTGAATTAATCCCAATTAAGAGCATCAATCTCCTCACTATCCCTGATATTTTTCACCATCGACCACCCCTGATCGGATTCACCTTCAAAATGGTAAACAACAAGATTAACCTTTTGACGTTATGAACACCCCATGACATCAAAAATATTCTCCAGTGCTTTAATCCACCATTCTACTAGGATAGGGTTAGAAGATCCTTTGAATAATGGGAGATGTTGCCTCATGAAATTCTCCACTACTGACATGTTCCTCTATGGTTGATCTGAATGATATCGTGCATGGACACAACCACCATTTATAGCCTGAGTCAATTGTTCCATCACTACAAAAAACTGTTCAGTTCCGATTCTGACCATCTCAGGTTGCTGATTTGGAAGGTTGTTTTCCTCCTAATGTCATCCAATTATAGCTGCCCTATTTCCTCTGTAGAAAACCATTCTGTACATAGAAATATATTAGGTGAAGCAACATGGTAATCTGTGAATGATATATCATTAACATAAATTAATTTATGGATATTAATTTAACAATACCCTAACTCTTAAAGTTCTCTAAACCATCATTTGATACCAACTATAAGGACCTGGCCTTAAACATTACATAATATTGAATTAATTTAATAATTCACATCAATGATCTTTTCAAGTTTAGAGATTTAGAGAATTAGGTTAAGAAATATACATAACAACTTGAATATTATATGTAGACACTTCTACATAGTATCCATTATTTTTAGAAAATAAAAACTCTTAAAAAATAGTCATGTCTAGTTCCATATTTTAGACAACATGACTTTTCCTTGATCCCATCCTTAATCCTATTCATTTTTAAGTTATGTGAAAAATATTTCAAAAAATGGGATGAGCATAAAAATCTCAATAAGGGTTATAAAATAAAGAAAGAAAACATTAGTTCATCAATACATACATAACATAAGCTCTTTAATATAACTCATGAAATCATTTGACTTATGAATAAAACATAGTAATCCCAAATCATAAAGGTAACATGTGGCATCCATGAAATACTTATGTTATAGATTTCACAGCTACATAGGGATTTACATTTGGAATACCCATCACAATATATTCCCTAAATCTCATAGGGGAAACATTAACGTTTACATCTTTCACGTTACCCAATGCATTGGAGAGATATCTCGGGCTCACCCACCCTGGGTTTATCATGGAACCACTTGTATATGTAAACAATGCCCAAGAACCATAACACATAAAACAAGAATAAAGGAAAGATAACATTTCCACATTCCAATCACAATATATCATTTCAATATATTGAAATAATAAATGTTTTCTCAAAACCATTTTCAATACCAAAATACATAAAAAGGGTATATGGTATTTATTTTCCTTTAAAAAACACTATATCTTGTTAAGGAAGCCAAAGATCAAATAATGCTTGCGGTGACGAAAAATATTATTGTCACCACTTACGTTAAAAAGAAACATTATTTTTTTCATTTAGTAAAATGACTAGTAGAAAAATATCCATTTTGAATGAAATGAAAATTCAAAAGTTTTTATACACCGTATAAAATAAAGTCGTGTATAAAATAAAATATGCCTCAATGAAAGGAGATTGAGATGAAGTCCCTTACCTCGTGTCTGACTTGACCTGTTCGTTCTTTAATATCCTAAATAATAAAATAAAGTTAATTTATACTTGATTAAGAACCTTTTTCAAGTTTATTATTCTTTTTATATCACTTATTTCCATGTTATAAACATTATGTAATCATTTAAGTTAATAACGGTATTTTTATCGATATTTGGTACTTGAGTCAAAAATGAACTTATAATTACAAGTTGTTCATGTGGTAAAAATTACATTATATCCAGAATGATATTAATTATTTATATATCATATATATCATATATATCCAGTAAATATATGTATTTATAATAGTATATAACATTTGGAGATATAAAATGAAATGTACCGTTCATTGAGATGGTAAGCCGTACGTACGCCTGAACGCTAATTCCATTTCTATTTTGTATTTAATGGAATGAAAACTCAATGATACATAGGTATATTATAATTATAGTATAATATCATATATATAATTTCAGTAGATCCATCCTTTATACATTCCAGGTATGACATTAATGAGTCCTATCACTTTGAGGGGGCAATAGTCCGCACTTTCTCAAATGAAATTATCGCGTTTACCCATTTTGGAAACCATAAAGGTATGCTATAAATGAAAAATACAAAAGTATAAAGATAATATAAAGATAATATAAAGATAATATATATCACATATAAATACAGTGCCATCATAATGGCCACTATAAGATTTGGTAGGAGATAATTGAACAATCAACGTTCCGTGAGGCGTTAGTTCACCGTCCACCAAAACAGTATGCTAATTACCCATTAGATGGAGGTGTGTGTAAGTGTAGTTAGAATAATTCTAAAAAAAACCTATTATATTAAAGATAATAGTTTTAAAAAAAAAATAAAGGAATAAAAATATTTTAGGGGGTTGGATAAGTAAAATAAAAGAAAAGAATTTAAGAGAAGACATTACCTTTAAATTGGGTAACTCTCTTTGGTTTGAACCAAAATGATTTATTGAAGTGACTTTTGCCTAAGGAAATGATTCTAGGTGGAAGAGACAAGGGGATTGAGAGGTGTGATTAATAGGTTAGAGGTGAGGGATTTTCGTAAGGGGGAGGAGGGGCTCTTTAGGAAAGTTTGAAAATATTATTTTATTATATAATGATTTTCGGTTTATAAAGGTCTAAAACTTATTAAAGTCGAAGATAAGATGAATCTTGTTCGAAATAAAATCATTCAATAACAATTGGACAGGTTTTGGATATTTTTTTAATTTTTATAATCTTATTTATTTAAATCATTCATTAATGTGGTAAACACTGCATCCTTATTGTGTCATAAATAATTTTATTTATTTGATGTCTAAAAATTATAAATAAAATACCATGATGTAAGAAATAATTTTATATTTATAATTAATATTTATAGTCAAACATATCAATTATATAACCCCACAATAAAATTGTTTTTGAAAAACAATACATGTTTATAATATTTTTATTTTTAGTTTAAATAAAAATGTATTAATGTCATTATCTTACCCAAATGGATTTCAAAGGAAAAAAATCTCACCCAAGGATTTTATTGGTCGTCCATGACACATATAATAAGTTTAGGACAAGTGTTAAGGTAATTTTATATTATTATAATATTATTTTTACCTTGAATTACCCTATTTACCTTTAACCGCGGTAAATAAAAGCCAAAAGTTACTATTCACCAAAAATTATATTTATCTTATTAAACCACACTTTAGTTACTGGTAACAACCATGTATGTCATATTTTCAAAATTCAATTCACAAAAGCGGTAAAATTTAATTTAAATGAAGAAGTCGTTTTTTTAACTACTCTTTAGTGTTTTCATTATTCATCAAAAATTAAAGGTTTTCAGAAAAATACCAAAAATACAGCCTATGCTATATTTGATATTATGAATTCAAAAATTATGTATATTTTTTGAAGTTAAAAACATATAAGTTTCATTAATTAATTTAAAATTAATTCCCATTTTCTTAACAAAAAGCGTGTTTTTAAGAAATAATAACTATCAAAAGATTGACACATGTTTATGTCCAATTTTAAATTGAAATTACTTCCAATGACCAAAATTGGATTAAATAGTCAAAATATAATCTAATTACACTTTAAAACCAATTAAAAAGATAATCTAACCATATAAATAAATTATATTAAAAGGCATTTTTGAATTAAAATACAGTATTTTTCACTATTCATTAGAAAATGAATTTTATCAGAAAAATACCAAAAATTTATCCAAAGTAAATTTTGATTTTTTGATTCTAAATAAGAATTATATTTTTTCAAATAGAACATATAAAAGTGTCAAAAACTCAATTTAAAAACGGTTCACCATCAATAGGTGGTAAATCGACCTTTTAAAGAATATTATACTATTTGTGCTTAAAATTAGATTCATTCACATTTTAAGCCTCTAAATTTTATTGGATAAATTTAAAAACATTTAAAAACATTTAAAAACATGTATAATCATATTCTAGTTAGTTCTATTTATTCCCACTAATACAAAGACTTGGAGTTAACTACCATTTAAAATAATATTATATTATTATTTTTCAGTATGACTCAGCATTGTGTGAAACATAAGATTTCAAAGAAACCCGTTGTTGCGTATCGGGTATGCCATCAAACATAAAATCTTCTTTAAAGTAAAATTAATATTTAATTAAAAAATATTAATAAATACTAAAATGTATTATTCTTTATTTACTTGGGATGTTACATGTAAACCCATGATGGAATCTATAACTGTTAATAAAACCTCTCATTAATTTCTTTAATCTATAATGTTGTTTAAACAATACTTTTATACCAAAAATAATGAATCGACTTTAAAAATTACATATTCAATTGAATTTAACTTGAATTAACTTTTTTATATTACCAAATAATGTTTAGGTTTAAAATTTTAGAGAGTTATAACATAAATATTACATAATAAACCCATATATTAAAAAGTGGACACATCTATTTAGTATAAATTTTTCCAATTTTATTTTTTAAAATAAACATTCTTTCTTTTCATGACACATATTCACAATTTTCACGTTGACATCACCCTTGTCCCTACTCATCTTGTAAAAAACATTTTATAATATGGGATGAGAAAAAAAGAGAGTAGTAAAGTAAATTAAACAAAATAAATCCAATAGTCTAGTGAAAAACATGAAAACCAAGAAATTACTTACCTTATCAAATTATTCTTTGATATTATGAAATAAATCATTTTCACATGAAAAATATACACTCTTTTCTGAATGGAATTTTTTAAAACCCATAATAAGAATAGATAAATCATGTAGGAATCTTGGGAATCATTTTCATATCACTCTTATATATGGATTAACCCTAATGATTTCCCTTATAATAACCATCATGATTGTACTCGAGTAACCATCACTATTACTCTTGAAATAACAATTACAATTACACTTGGAATAACTATCATAGTATATTCCCAAAATCTCTTTAGAGGAACCTAATGGACTAACTCCATCACTTTACCCAATGCGTTGGAGAGATATAATGAGATCACTCGACTTTAGTTTATAACAGAACCACCATTCATCATAAGAAATTTCCAAGAACCATAACAAAATCATAACACATAAAGGCTTTCAGTTTTAAAAATATCCCTTTTACCCATAATAAAAAATTTCTAGTTATTGAAATATACATTCTATTTTAGAAAATTTTTTAAAATAAGAAAAATTGGGAATGAAAGTTTTTATTTTAAGAAACTTGAAATCTTGTAATGTAAGCCAAAAATAAAATAATGGTTATAGTAGTGGTAAATGTCATTGTCATCGTATATGTTAAAATAGAACATTACATATTGTCTTTTTATAAATGATTCTAAAACATAAAAAAAAATATTACATTTGAAAAACAATAAATCAAAGTCAAAAGAAACTTAATTAATTAATTATAATTAAATTTTATCCATATAAATACATCAATTTAATACTTTTAAGAATATGGATATAGAAGAAAAAGATATTTTCAAGGGAAACATTAAATGAATATTTTTAAAATAAATTCACTTACCTTGAGTTCAATATGTCAAGTACATTCATCATCTTCCTGAATAAAAAATATTTTAATTATTAACTTTATTGAGAACCCTTTCCATGTTTATCATTCCTTTTATCTCAATTATTACCATGTTATAACAATTAAATTATTATTAATGTTCGCATCATATGTTTTGATGATATTTGGATCATAAGTCCAAAATGAATTCTACAGGTTGACTATAGTCAAAGAGGTAATTAATCCATAATATCTAAAATCATAATCAGGTTAAAATTATTATTTTTATAAATCAATTATACTTTTAAATTCAACAATTAAATATGGTTATGAAAAAAGAACAATATTACTATCATAGAGATGTTTCAATTTTTTTCTATGTTCATTATGAAAATAATGTAGCTATTATTTTATATTTACATAATGAAAATAATATAATAAAAATAATATTACTTATTTTAATATAATTATATACATAATCTATGTAATTTGGTGATGAAAAATGAATCACATCGCTACTTGGAGGTGATAGTCCACACATACGCACGAATAACGATATCATTGTTCAGTGAATGGAAAGGCATGAAAATAGGTGTTGTATTATATTTAAAATATGATAAATATCTCATGTATGTCATATATATACATTAAATACATAATTTTTACTAGACATGAGAGGTGAAAATATAAAACTAATTTCATCATTCTGTGATGTGGTAGTTCTCTGTACACACAAACGAGAGATTAATTTTAAATTTAATAAAGATTAGAGATGGATATTGGTTATTCTATTAACATAATAACATATAATCATATTTATGATACTTTTTATTATTATATAATCATGGTTAAGGATTATTTTAAGTAGGTTGAATAATAAATAAAACAGAAACATTCAGTTTAGAATGATAACTCTTCTTCTGACAACCACCTTTCCTTAACACCTTAAGACCAAACTCCCATCCGCCTTCTTGGAAAACAAAATTGGGGCTGCCCCAGGTGAAATAATGGGTCTTACGAAGTCTTTAACCTAGAAATCCTCCAACTACACCCTCAACTCACAAAGATTTATAGGAGCCATCCGATACGCTGGTGAGGATATCGATGCCGTCCCGAGGTGTAAGTCGATGTAGAATTCGATCTCCCGATGGGGAGGTTATCTTGGAAAATATTTCAGAAATATGTCCTCGTACTCCACCACAACTGATGGAACTGGAATCTCACAACATCTACTACTCAGAGGGTAAGGCTAGCCAACTCATGAGTGATCAGTTACACCCTCCTATGCATGAGCCCATCATGTGCTGCCTAGGTCTCATTTTCACTAATAAAGTAAAACCTTGTCCCATCGTCGCGGACACACCACACTCTTCTCCTAAAGAATTCAATCTGTTCATGGACTAAAAATAACCAATCCATATCAAGAATGATGTCGTAAGGCCTCGACGCTACCACCAAGAGGTTCCAACTGAAACTATCACCTCCAAGGGTAAGATCACACTAGCTTCAAAGGTTCGTGATCATCGAGTCTCCTCCCGTAAGTATCTCCAAGCTTAAGCGTAGAGTCAACAACTCTACTAGAATATCATGGTTTTACACAAGTCATGTGGCGAGGAAGGAATAAATGAAACTTGTGTATATAAGTATGGAAGCTAAGGCAGAAAATACATACATCGTACATCAGATCATCTTTGTAGTCCTTGGGTCGTATGCCTCGACCACATGCATTTTTCCCCGCCCTTGTCCCCCAGATCCCGAATCCTAGTGCCGAACTCCTAGGGGTGGTGATGGGAGTAGATCAAAGCGTCTGACACCACCTATTGCTCTCCCTGACCCTCTGCCACATCTGCCCCCTGGCAGGTCTGTATGCTTCACTATTTGCCTCTACCTCAGTGGTCCATCCACCACCTCTCTATCAAAAGTTTGGCAAGTTTGAAAGTCTTTAGCGAGATTTCCCATTCCGTCATACGTGTAGCATCACCTCTCCCTAGGTTTACTGGATCCATCATGAGAGCCCTGGAATATCGATCCCCTATCCTGGGTCCCCCTGTGACAGCTGATACATCCTGATCCCTATGCCTAACGTTGGCTCCCTACTGCTGAGGTCTCCACACCTGTCTTCCTACTGCTAACTACCATCGATTGTCTCTACTCCGCCAAGAATCCCTCGACCACCAAGGACTACTCGAGCACTCCAGAATAAGTCAAAATGCATAGAGACACGAAACTATCTCAGATGTCCTATCGTAGACCTCGCTCGAAGGTTCGAGATCTGAAGTAATGATGCTTGACCATATTCATCGAGAACCTGGAGAGGTTGGTGAACCTTGATGAATAGTCAACCACTGTCAAACTGCCCTACTGGACCCAAAGAATCTCCTGGATATGCACTAATCTCAGCATAACTGGAGAGAAATCCTCTCTAAAGAGTCACTCGAACTCTGTCCACAAAGGAGTCTCCTCATCGTGAGTATGTGTGGTCAGACTCCACCATCGTCCCAATGAACCCTGAAGAAGGCTTGCTCCTAGGATTTCCATCTAGTCTACTGGAGTCCTTAGTAGATGGAAAACTCTGGTCACCGCCTCAAGACAGTCCTCAACCACCTAAGGTTCGGGCCAGCCTCAGAACCTGAGGGGTCTCTATCTCTGAAACTCATGGAGCATGCTCAGCCTGTGCCCCTCATCTGTCGGTACTACCGGTACCATGGGCTACTCCTCTGGTGGTGGTATAGCAGGTGCACCACCTAGAGGTAACGCCTGGGGAACTGGTCCCTGTATCGAAACCTCATCACGGAGGGGTTCATCCTCATGATGAAGCTGCTAAATCCTAGAGGGTATGCGTCGCAGAGGCATCCTGTAAATAAACGAGATGTACCATGGTCAATGAGTATATCTGGATTGCTAACACAAAGTACATGGAAAACACAACCTATTCCTATATGATGCATGTACCATTCTTTTATTTCCACAAAACTAGTGTTATTGTGTACCAAGATGAAAATTAGGTTATCAAAGTCCTGGTGTATGGATACATCGACCACCCGAACCAACACTGGAGTCCCTGGCCTGAAAGCTGAACTCGAAAAATATAACACTATTTCCCCAAACCAATCTCACAGACTCTTGGTCCTAAGGTAGAACCGAACACCTCTGATACCACTCTATCATGACCCACCCCAGTGGGGTCCGTGCTGTGACACCCCAAGCCCACCTCTAATAGGCCAGGGGTTGGTGACTAGCAGTGAGTAGGCATATCACTCACATGGGAGGTGTTGCCTAAGTACTTGTACACATGCACAAATCTCCAAGACCACAAATTCTGAAAAGTAAAAATCAATAAGGAAACAATTCATGCATACAACTAAACTCAACCAATAGAGTACAACAAAAGTAATGTCTAGAAAGTAAAACTGGGCTAGAATACAAGCCACCCAAAAACAAGAGTGTGTGAACTAATAAGTCCAACCTCTAAGCAAAAAGAGGTACTGGGACTAATTACCATAGATTTAGGAACACCTTGGACTATAGGGAGGTCCAAAATCTCTCTCCGGTCCTTGTTCTCCCTAGACTCCATCAAAAGGGTGCTTGTCTGCACAAGACACGACACGTGTGGGCAAAGCCCATGCAGAGGTGAGTATAAAAATACTCAATAGAGGACCCCGAAAACCACAATGAAAATACATAATGTAAAGGTATAGTCATATCTACATAGTATATGTCTACTGAACATATAGTAAGAGAAACACAATCTAGATATACTCAAAACTCATACCCGTGGTCTAGAGACAAGTCACACAACCTCATACCCACACTAGGGATTCAGTTCAAAGGTTACAAGAATCACTCATCCAGGAGAACTCACTCCATGAGTTTGATTGCTTTAATGAAGTCCATACAAGAAGTACCATTTGTTAGAAAAAACCACGAGATATAGATACACTCATTCTCGGAGAACACACTACTGAGTGGGGAAATATCACGATACATAGATGAGGATCACTGCCAGGGCCTTGGCGGACACCACAACTCATCCGTATTCACCTGCTAAGTAGAGAATAAGTGTCATATAGGATTAGTCACATCGATACATGACTCTACTTTGGGTTCAGAATGGATATAGAATCTCAATTAGGGCCTCTCAGAGGGATACCTAACTCTATCTCAGAAATTCCTGTTGAAGGGATCGTACTCATGTGGATGGAAACAATACCTAAACTTCAGGGGAATGAGAAAAGGGGAACTATCTCAAATGTAACTTGTACGAGGAATGGTGGAAAAGTGGATCAATCCACGTGCCAGGATATATAAGGCGTGTAGAAGGGGTCACACGCCGTGTCTCACGACTCCAGGTACTACCCATGTGTAACAGACCGAGTCCGAGGGAACATGCCATGTAGAAAGGTGAGTACACGACATGTAGAGGGGACCACACGCCATGTCTGAGTAACCGGGGTATGCTCTATGTACGAGGCCGTGTGTCCGAACATGGCTTCAACCCACGTGTTCCATCTCGTGTAACCGGTACATGGGGTAACCCGTGTAGCCAGCCTGGTCTGGCCATGTGGTAGAGTACACGTTCGTGCACTCCACTCCCTATCCATGTACCGTACGAGATACATGCCAAGTCCCACATAAGGAACCACATGACATTTTATTCATAGAACATGAAGTTTCATCGCTACCTTCCCCGCAGAACTCTAACATCCACTGAGACGGTCCCACAAAATGTGTTCTTCGAAATACACACCGTGTTCTTCAAGATTTTCTAGAAAACACAGTTCTTCATTCCGTGCCTCAGTCGATCCTCTGATATCTATTCTGGTGATCCAATTGCCACAAAACTACAGGGTTGTGGTCACCCCATCATCTTGAAGACATCTCCATTGTTTTTAAGACTCTAATTGGCCCCAAAAGTACGTCTCGATCCACTTGTGTGAAGAACGATTTATTCCGAACCGAGTCGATTCATCTACAACCATCGTCGTCTCACCTTCGCTGAGTCATCAAGATGTCATATATCCAATTTGAGATAGTTTCATTCCAAAATAGACTTGAAAAGATCCATTGTTCATCGCCCCACAAAGAACATGAAGAAACTCAGGGTGAGAAGGGAAGAAATTCAATAAATAGAAAGAAGAACGAACCACTTTCATTATTCTTCACAACATTGATTCACTACCATTTGTAGGTTTAACAAGGAAAATCAAATCAAATATTCAAAACACCATGAATTAATTCCCAAAACCAAAACCCCAAAGGAAATGGAAAACAACACCCTCCTATAAGAACGCACAATTTACGGATCAATCTGTTGGTGGATTGATCCGTGTTCATCATTTAATCAAATAACGGGGAATAACTGAAACAAAAAAAAACACCCCTACCTCAATCGTCGATGAAGAGGAAGAGTGGTCATTGTCTAGGATTTGATCTCACTAAGAAACAATCCACGCGTCATCGTTCATCAAGAATCCACCAAGGTTGGATCCTCTCTAGATCTCCAGAGGTTTCTAGTGAGTTTTATAGGGTTAAGATTCTAGCCCTGGGATATTTCTTATTTAAAAATAAAATAAGCATCACTATGTTATAGAAACATTTAAAATAAAATAAATTATTAATTTACATTATTTTCTTTAAAAAGTACAAAAACTAACTTTTTTAGTCGACCCACACTGGTTGATGTTAGGCCCCACCTAAAGTAAAGTCGCTCCTCTGAACACAACGGTACCCTCATATTTCTTATCCGAGAACCCATTTAAAAGTTATTCCACTTTTTTAGGAAAACTGCTCACCCGCACTATTTAAAATCTTAAATTTATTTCAAACATTAATTCAAGGTACTCAGGGCCTCGAAATCACACACCGTCGAAAAGTATGGTCTTGTATTAAATCCATATAATATTTAAAAATAATATTTGTAAATTCTGAGACATTACAGAACCCTAATAAATTAGATGGTATTATTTACTTCTAATATTCTATATAGAGCACCAGGGTGAAAGTGGAGTCTGATCATGCTGAACCATGATGAGATGACCCACCCATTATTATAATTCCGAAAGCTATTATATGATAATTACTACCACTCAAGATTATTCTCTATGTGGATTTAAGAGCTTCATGAACTACAACAGGGTGGGATGTTTGTTTCTGAGTATACCCAGATGTTCACCAACATCACATGTTTCCCCCTAAATATGGTGTGGGATGGATAATTATAGGAATAGAAGTTTGAGTTGGGTCTTCTTAGTGATATCTATGCAAGTGTGGTCTCCTTTTGCCTACACACATATATTGGCATGCTGGAGTGAGATTTGGTTATAGATAGCATCATAGAAGATGGGTGTCAAGTGGCTGGAGCTTACATTGTTCATCATGAGGATGATCCTTCTACAATATATAGCATGAATCTGTCAATACGGTCTCATCGTAAGAGGCATACTCATACCCAGAAGCAGATGAATCGATATAAATCATATGGGTTATGCAGAGGATACATTCACCCTAGGGAGGGAAAATGCTACGCTTGTGACTAGTGAGGTCACATGGCTTGATATTTACTATCATAACATGCTGAGGAGGGTGGGTATGCAATGAGTGGACCCCTATGGAAAAGGAATCATCTTGATTATGGATACCCCATCCGTGGTCAAGGATCCCCCCCTCATAGGTGGTGTTGATAGAGGATTAGGTGGAGATTTTGAGGGAGGAGCTTCTGGTAGTGGGTGATGATATGTGCTTCTTCCACCACCACCACTAGGTAGCCCACGACATGCCTAGAGGGTAGGTGGATGTGACCGTGGGAAGTTTTAGGCTATATAGAGTTACAACATGGCTACTTACTAGGTGATTTGAGGTGTGATATATGTATTTATATCTATTATCTAGTACTAGTAGACATAGGTATGGGTCAATATTTTATCACTATATCCCTTATGTAGGATCTAGAGATTTTTTCTGAGACCATAGCCTAAAATATATAAGTATAGGTTCCTATAGGGATAAATTATACCGTATCTCTAATATTTTGACTATGTGAGTTAGTATTTTTTGGTGAGAGTATCATAAGTGACCTTTTAGATGACGTGGTGGAACCTTATGAAATCATCCTGGGTATGGAATTGTTGTCTTGGAATTAATTTCATTTTATTTAGGTACCTCTAGATTGAATTTCATCATAACAATGTATAAACCTCATTGTAGTGGGCTATTATGGCATCTAACTTCCAATGATAGTGGAGAACTATATAGATATCATACCTAAATATGTTATGAGACTACCTATGTGGTGGGAGATAGAATTTTTCACTAAAATGGACCTCACGAAAACACTAATATCTTTTAATACATATCAAATATCCCCCACTAAGTACTGTGAGCTAAGGGAGAAGTTTGAAGACCTTCATAAGAATGGTTTTATTATAACTAGTGTGTAATCTTGGGTGGATATGGTTTTATTCATGAAAAAGGTAGAAAATATAATGATAATTTTCATAGATTATCACCACCTAAATCATATAATGATAAAGAATATTTATATATTATATTTTTTCCTTATAAGATATTGAAAGATTGCTACATATATTTCAAGATCTAGGCACTGAGACAACCTGTGATTCTGAATCCCAGTGTTCCCAGGATTAATTTTATAAAAATATTAAATATATTTTATATCATGCATGTACATATTCTTAAAAAATTTAAATAAATCTTAAAAGGAATGTTGAATTAGAAATATGAGATCAAAGTTGAGTCCGGAATGTGGTATTTACCCTAAGAGAGACCTAAAATGGGTCAGTAGGAGGTGTTTGGAAATATCACCAATTATTGGTATGTTTAGTGAATACATAAATGACTTAAATGAATTAATTTATTTATTTAACCTAATATAATTACCAATAAATTATTTTTTATGGAAATATTCCAAGGTTTAGCCTCATAACACTTGAATTTATAAGCGATGTTCTTCCTCTCATATCGTTGGCGAATCACATCACTTGATGATGAAATGATGGATCAGAGAAGATCAAAGTGTATTGAAAAAAAATGAAATCCTTCAATCATTGGTTAGCATGTTATTCAATGAATAAAAATCAAATATATATGTAGGACTCTTTAATTTGTTGTTTACACCCTTTTTTTATTAAATTGATAGAGAAAATCAATCCAATCTATTGATCTATGCTAATTGTGAATCCTTGGAATGCTCCTATATACCGATTAAATTTCTTAATTTTTGGGTTTTCTAACCTTGATTATCCCAATTCTTGATTGTTGGCCAATAATGCTTCACAATGATCATTAAACATCTGTTCTTGTACCTTTTCCCCTCAATTTCTTTGTTTTCTTTATGGGTCGGACCCCGTAGTCCTGGTTTGATGTTTTCGGGCAGTACCGAGCCTGATCAAACACCCAGAATTGCAACAAAATAATGTTTGAGGGTTGGGTAAATGAATAAAATAGCGATCTAGGATGTTTTCAGGGGAATGAATGATTTTTTTGATTTTTTTGATCAAATCATCAACCCCTGAAGATCATGGAGAATTTGGTTCATATAAAAAAACCCCATGGTTGACCTAATCAAATTTCTGGCCACTAGGTGATTGGAAATGAAGAGAGAATGTTAGATCCACTATTTTTAGGAATAATGGAGTTGGTATCTAAAGGTATAGTAAATTATTTGAAGTGTGGAAATAAGATATGAGAATCTAGAAAAATTCTAAATACACGCCATGTATTTCGAAGAACACATGACCTGTCAGGCCGTAGCTAAACTATCTAGGGTTTTTGAAATTCATAAGGATGTCACACCATGTATAATTCCTACACATCATGCAACCCATTTCCTATATGGACGTGCCATGTGGCGGAGCACATGACTAGGAAAATTCCATCTTCCTGAGTACATGGGCACATACAAAGCACATGGGCAACACCTCGTGTAAAGAGGCATGCTATGTACTAAAGTACGCAGACATGGGTTAAAGTACATGGACATGGGGTGGATACACGAGCACATCCAAGCACATGGGAGGGTCCCCTAGAGGAATGGGCATATAGTTTGTATCCCATACATGTTTTGAAAACCTACATGATTTGTGATCCATGGAACCCTCTATCTAGGCTGGGCATGGGTCCTCAAAAACATCTATAGTGGAATCCTCCAGCTGGGTTGGGCATGGGTCCTCTACTGACATCTAGAGTGGAACCATATATCTGGGATGGGCATGGGTCCTCTACGACTAAATGAAATCCCCCTATTATACCAGGGCATAAGTCAACTGCCTAGAGATTATGGACCCTCTATTGTGCATAACAGTGAAGAGGTATGAAATGATTTGGATGGTAAATTTTGGGAAGACATGTGGGATGATAATAATCATTGAATGACTTTTGGAACTATTGATGACTCTTCTTCTTGGGATAAGATATAATATAGAGATCCCATTTCCCTCTAATTTGGGTTTCTTTTTACTGACCAAATACACACACACACACACATGTATTGATACCTTTTTTTTGGGTTACTCTCATTCCATGAGATGTGAAGATTAACATGGTATGCTACATGATTCCCATGTTTAACTTTTCTTGGTTAGATGATTCTACTCTCCTACCATATGTGGAGAGGACTTGATGTGTTTTTCATCTACACACTTTATTGAGACCCTTGTGTTTGGATGATGTTACTATATCTATCTCTCTTGTATTGGGTTAAGCTATTATCTTTCACCACTTTGTACATCATGTTCACAATATACCATCTTTCTATTCCTATTGAATCTCTTACTTATCCCCCTTCATCTTTTGGGGTTTCCTACTGGTCATGTATATAAACAATAATAAATGCGCTTTTATCACACGTGTCATGTCTTATGTAGACGATAGATAGGTCGAAAGTGATATTATAGAAGCTTAGGGATACCTTGTACAATGGAAATCATATGGTGGTCATAGCTTCAGGGTTAGGAGTTGGGATCTATTAATTTTTTTACTTCCCTATTTTTTCATGTTGAGACATCTTTCTATTTTGTAGTGTATTTTTCCCCTTTTACCTTTTGATTTACACTACCATACTATTTTACTATCTGTAGGTTTTTACATGAATGGTTTTTCCCTATTGTTTTTCATCTTTTACTATTTTTCTTACACACATATTCATCAAGATACATGTGTGTGTTCATACAACTACTTAGGTAAAGTCCACCCCATGTTAGTTATTCATTCGACGCTGGTCACACTGGTCACAATCCAATAACCTATGGAGGTGGGATTGGGGTATTTTTGGCTTGATCCCTAGATTGGGTCGGTCCATGAAATATTTTTATTAGAGTAGTTCATTCCTTAGGTTGTTTTCTATAGTAGTCCCCATACAAGGATTTGGTTGGGATTAGGGAAATAATGTAAGAGTGTATTGAGTACAAATCTCATGCTAGGGAATATAGTGATGGTATGGGAGGTTGACATCTCCATTCACCAATACATAGACTACCTACTTGTCAACTCATCCTAGTAGAGAAAGCTGAGAATGTGGGAAGGATAAGCGCACTCTACAAGTTCTAGTGCCATAGGCCACTGAGGTTCCATAGTGAGACATATACTAAGGGAGTAGAGAATTATCTTGATTTGGTGGTTCATTTCTTCAGGCCAATCTGAACACCAATAGATCAAGTGGTTTCACTGGCTACTAGCCTTTTCTATAGAGTATCTTGGTGGTGATGGAACCTTGTTACATTGACACACGATGAGTCGAAAATCTCATGGAATGACTTCCAGTAGCTGTTCCATGAGGAGTAATACCCCTCCTATTTGCGTTCAGTTTGGATTTAGGAGATTATATAGATTTATAAAGGAGGGATGATGATAGATGAGTATGAAACGAGGTTCATAGACCTTATAAAATTATTCCTTGACTTGATTCGAAATGGATACTTCTGATCATGGAAGTTTGAGTAAGGTCTCCACAGAGAGATCTATTATAGAATAGTGACCATGTGAATCCCCACCCATGACGAGGTGCTGGATAAGGTACTAGTGATAGAGAGAATTATGTTAGAGGGACTCCAGATAACTGGATATGACAGTGGGAATCACCGAGATGAGTTGGATGTAACAAACAGAAGGTGCCAGTTAGTGGGATCTCGGCATAGAAGATCCTTTCTCGATCATACATTGGAGCATGGTCATGTGGTCAAAGGAAAACAAAAATCACCAAAGATTCTTGGAGAAGGTTGGTTCTATGTTTGTGATGGGTGATGTCACATAGCACATGACTGCCCGACAATACATTCTAAAGAGTATAGGAAGGTAGTTGAAAAAATGTCAGGATAGAGGCAAAAATGTGATCAGGGATCTCCCACTTAAGGAGGGAGATTCCCTTGGGAGGTGGAGCTGATAGAGGAGAAGGAGGAGCTATGGGTTGTGGATGAAGCTATGATATCCTTTCACCACCACCACTAGTGGCCCACATCAGGCTCAGGGAGCTGGCAGTTGGGGCATCAGAAATTTTTAGGCTTTAGAGGCTTATGCCCCCACAACACATGAGATGATTAGAGGTTTGATATATGTTTATTATACCCTCAATTATTTATTAGTAGACACAAGTTTCAATTATTACTTCTTCTCTATACTTTTGGTGGGATATCTCGAGTTCCTAGTTAAGGTGCTAACCTAATAGCTTCATCTTGGGGTTCCTACAAGGAAATCTTCTTCTGTATCTTTTATCTACCAACAATGATAGCTATCTCTTAGTGGAGAGAGTTTCACATGGGTCATTTTGGTCATCATAATGGATCCCTATGACGTCATTCTGGGTATGGATTGGTTTTCCATGGTACGACCCTAGATTGTCTGTCACCATAGATGAGTTATATTTATATGCATCGATGGGATGAGATTCACCATTATGGGTGAGAGATATCTCATGGTAGGACTAGTAGGTTCTATAAACAGGTAGCTTAAACCCATCACCCATTTGTTATAGATTATATCACATGGTTTATTAGGCTTTTCAAGCATCTATCTTTATTTAGTTGGATATTATTATATTGAAGTCTTCAGAGAGTAAGTTTCAGAACCACCTCCAATGTGGTGGATAGAGTTTTTTATTAACTTGCTTCTCAAGGCCAATAAAATATATTCTTCAGAATAATAGATGGCCCCTACCGAGCCCCAGAAGCTACAATTGTAGTTGAAGGACATTCATGATAAGGGTTTCATCAGGCCCAATGTGTCCCCCCCTGGGATTTTCCAATGTTGTTTGTGAAAAAGAAACATGCAATCATTCAGATTTGTGTGGGTTATCGTCACCTAAACCGAGCCATGATAAATACAAAGTACACATTTCTAAGGATTCATGACCTCTTTGACTAGTTCCAAGGCATGATATTGTTCTAAAAGATTGATCTCTAGTCCGGATACAACCAGTTGAGTGTTCACATGGTTGATATTCCAAATCTTGTATTATGATGCTGCAATGGACACTATGAGTTCCTGGTGATCCAATTTGGTGTGAAAAAGTCCCTCATCATGTTTTTGTATTTTATAAAATGGATCTTCCAACCATACTTAGACCGGTTTGTGGTCTTCTGCATCAATGACATACTCATCTACTCTCTAATAGGGGAGGAACATGAAGAGCACTTGATGATGGTTCTATATTTTCTTTGAGAGCACCAGCTTTATGGGAAGCTCTAGAAGTTCCAATTATAGATTTATGAGGTTCAATTTCTTGAGCATAAAATTTTTGAGTATTTTTTATCCATATACTTAGTGTAGATCGATGTAGTACTTTCTTAGGAGCTACTAAAGAGAATGTCAGAGGTATAGTGATTTCGTGTCTTAGTGGGGTACTACAGGAGGGTTGTGTTAGGTTTCTATATAATTACATCCCCTTTAATATCCCTAATGTGGAAAGGTATTCAATTTACCCATTCTAAGCAGTGATAGAGGGACTTTAAGGAGTTGAGGCTGAGGCTGTTGAGTGATCTTGTGTTGAGATAGATAGATTAGGACATGTAGTATGTAGTGTATTGTGATTTCTGAGGAATTGGGATCAACTGCATGTTGATGCAGAGACAGAAAGTTATCACAAATGGGTTGAGTTAGTTGAGACCCCATGAGTATAACTACTTTACACACAAAATAGAGATAGAATCAGTATTCTTCACTCGACATATGTGGAGGCACTACCCTATAGGGGAGCACTTTGTGGTTTAATTATACCCTCAGAGTATCAGGTACGTCTTCACAAAGATATAATTTAACTTGAAACAGAGACAATAGTTGGAGTTATTAAAGGTCCATGACTTTAAAATATTATATACTTTTAGGATGAGAAATGTAGTAGAATATTTCCTTAGTAGGAAGTCCTAGGCTCACTTGGTTTAGGAGACTTCTAAGTTGTTGGCTTCCTCGTTTCTAACCTTGGTGGAACAAGAGGGTAAAGTTTTTCTTCAATCGATGGAGTTGACTCATATTATTGTCGAGTGTGTGGAAGAGTCCCACCTGGGAGAAATTTACTATGTGGTCTTGCGTGATAAGATATCCATAGGTGATTCACTAAATGGATATTCTGAAGGGGGAATCATGTCATCTTTCTCCAAGGATGGATGTGGGTTCCAATCCTAATGCTGGAGGAGTTTATGCAATATTTAAACACTTCTACCCTATCATTACTTAATGGTGTGGGGAAGATGTAAAAATACCTTCAGTTTCAATTTTGGTAGTCTAACACTAGATAGAGAGTAGGTGAGTTCATCTCTTACTGCCTCACATATTAGCAGGTGAAGGATGAGAAACAAGTTTCAGTAAGTTTGTTGCGACCCCCTAATATCCCAGAGTGGAAGTTGGATGATATATCCATGGTATTTGCGATAGGGATTCTACGCACAATGAATGACTATGATTTCATTTAGGTGATATTTAACCAGATCAAAAATCAAAAACACTTATTTTCTATCACGGAGTAGATTATAGTGGACAATTTGGGGAACTTTTATGTATGGGATATCATTCACCTTCATGGGGAGCTCTTGACGAATGTCTCTGATCGTGACATGCAGTTTAAATCATAGTTGTATACATGCCTTCAAGAGTAATTAAAAACCAAAAATAGGATGAGTACATCCATTCACCCTAATACGGTTGGTAAGAACAAGCACTCTATCTAGGTGGTGGAGGATATGTTGAGGGATTGTGAGTTAGACTTCAGACACAGTTGAGAGGATAAATTTTCCTTGGTAGAATTTGCGTACAACAACAACTAAAAATCTACCATCAAAACAAATCCTTGTGAGGTCCTATATAGTAGACTATGTAGGTAACTACTCTACTGGACCTAGATTAGTCAGATATCTCATATGGGCCTAGAGATAGTGAAGGTGACAACTGAAAAGGTCTAGGTCATCTGTGAGAGGATGGGGACAACCCAAAGTAGGTATAAATCTTACATAGATTTCCATCTCAGGCCCTTGGAGTATGATAAGGGAGACTACATTTTCTTAAGAGTCTCCACACAATGATTATTGAAGAGATTCAACCAGGGAGGAAAGCTATCCTTGATGTTTATTAGGTCATTCAAGATCATTCAAAGGGTTGGAAATTTTCTTACCGCCTCACCATTCCCCCATATATGGAGTGGGTGAATGGAATCTTCCACATGTCTTGAATGAAGAGGTACATTCATGACCCCCACATAATTTATTGGGGAGAGATAGACATTGAGGATGGAAAAACCATTGTGGATCACCCAGTGGTGATTGTGGATTTGTAGGATAGGACCCTGCTTGGATGGATCATTAACTCGGTTCGCATATGTAGTAGCACGAGAATGTGTTGGAGAGCTCCTAGGATCATGATATCCAAGTGATGGCTCATTATCTCAAGTTTTTTGTTTAGTTTTTTCCTTTTAGGAGATAAAATATTGAAATGGGGAATGATGTAAGGAACCTGTTTTTTAATTTATATAATTTTAATATTTCTATATATATTTATAGATTTATCCACATAGATAGTGTGTGATTATGAGGCTCGGTGTACATGAGATTAATTTTATAAAAATTATATATATATATATATATATATATATTATATTGTGTGTATGATGTTTCTTAAAGAAAATGGGATAGCTCTTAAATATAAGCTTGAATTTGAAATATGAGGCCATGGTTGAGTCTATAACATGGTTTTTACCATAGGTTTGACCTAAAATAGGCCATCTTGGGGCATTCCGATATCTCATTAATTGGCTATATGTTCATTTAATTAATTAATTAATTAAATTAAATTATTATTTTTTAACCTAATAGAATTTTATATAAATGAATTGTTATGGAAATCTACCCAGGGTTGACCTTAGAACCCTATAATCTCCCAGTGATATTATTCCCCTCCTTTGGTGAATCACCTCTAGCGATAATAAAACAATAGATCAGAGAAGATTAGAGTACAAAAAATGAAAAAACTTCCTTCGATCACTGGAGAGTGCATTCTTCGATGAAAAATGATTAAATCTCCAGATAGGACTCATGAATTTTTGTTTTACACCCTTTTTATTAATTTTATTGAGCATATCAATCCACTCTATTGATCTGCACCAATTGAGAATTATTTTTATGATTTTATGTACCAATTAAATTTATTAATACGTGGTTTTTCTGACCATGATTATCCATGTTATTGATCATTGGATAAGAACTCTTGGAAGCAATGTTTTAAATTTTTTTCTTATGCTTTTTACCCTTGATTTCTTCTTTTTTTTCACTGGTTGGGCCCTGCAGTCCCGATTTGATGTTTGCGGCTGGTACCAATCCTGATCGGACCACCATAATCATGAAAAAATCATGTGCGAGTGACAGATCAATGAATAAAGGACATATCTGGGATGTTTTCGAGACATGGATTATTGTTTTTTGAAAATTGGAGATCAAATCATAAAATCCCAAATAGATCGGAGTGTGTGATGCGTATGGTGAAACCCCATAGTTGATGGAATCAGATTTATGACCACCGACTAACCCGAAGTGAAGCGATGTGCATAGAAGCACTATTTTTGTGAGGAATCAATTCCATATCTAAAGGTGGAACACTATATTAGAAGGGTGGAAAGTAGATATAAGAATCTTGAAAAATCTTGACTAGACACCATGTAGTTTTAAGAACAATTGGTGTGCCATGGCCTAGATGTGGCGACTAGGGTTTTAAAAATTCATAAGTATGGAATTCCATGTAGACTCCATACATGTTGTGTTCCCCCTTTTCTATATGGATGTGACATGTGGTAGGGAGAATGACTAAGAAAATGCCATGTGCATGAGTACATGGGAATGACCAGAGCACACAGGTGGAACCCCATGTAAAGAGGCATGTCATGTACAAAATTACATTGACATAGGGTAATGTACACAAACACAAGGTGGATACATGGGCATGGCCAACCATAGGGGTGGGAACCTAGGTCTCATAGTCATGACATGTATATACCCTACACACCATGTAGACCTACACGGTTGGAGAGCCGTGTACCCCTAGGGACACAACCAGGTGAAGGTGCGAGACCACATGTCATGTGGGTCCCCTCACACTCCATGTAACCCATGCATCCTTTTGTGGAAATTTAAATCTTCTATATCTCCTTCTTTTGTAATTGGATTTTTGACTGAGAGTAAACTATCCTTTGGATTTTCCCACGTAGAACATGTTGGTTCCCTTAGATGTGGATTTTGGGATATGATGTGGAATGTTTTGGAAACTATTCTTGGTTATTCAATTCTCTACGATCAAAATTATCATACAAGAACACTAGAGGAATCCAGAGTGGAACCCTCCAACTGAGCTTTGAATGGGTCCTTAATGACTTTTAGAGTGGAACCCTCTAGTTGGATTGGGAATGTTTCCTCTACCAACTCCTAATTGGAAACCCCCAGATGTGCTAGGCATGGATCCTCAATGAGTTTTACAGTGGAACCCTCTAGCCGGGCTAAGGATGGGTCCTATACTGACTCCTGAGTGGAACCCTCCAATTGGGATGGGACTGGGTCCTCAATGACATTTAGAGTGGAACCCTCCAGTTGGGCCATGCATGGGTCCCCTACCAACATCTAGAGTGGAACCCTTCATATAGAATGGGCATGGGTCCTATACCAATGAGTATAACCCTCCTATTATATCAGGGAATGGGTCCTCTAACTAGAGATTATGGACCCTTGACTGTGTGGCACAATGACAAGGGGTGGCTTGATTTGGACGGTTACTTTTGGACAGACACATGAGATGCTAGTCATAACTAATAGAATTTTGGAACTATTGGAGACTATTCTTCAAGGGATGAGTAGTGAGATGGAGATTCCCTTTATCTATGGGTTGGGTTTCTTTTGAGTGATCATATACATATATATATATACCCATGTATTTATACCATTTTATTTTTTTACTCTATTTCCATGAGATATGATGATTTGTGAGGTATACCACATGTTTTCTGTGTTTAGTTTCTCATGGTTCGATTAGTATAATCTCCCAATATAGTTGGAAAATACTCGATGTGTATTTTATCTAAACAATGTGTTGAGAACCATGTGTTTAAAGGAGGATACTCTCTCTCTTGGTTTTGGATGAGCTATTCTCCTTCACTTCTTTTTGTATCCTATTTACTATATTTAATATTTCTATTAATATTTTATCTCTTACTGATCCCTCTTATGATTTTGGGGCATCCTATTGGGTATGTATATACGTATCCCCACATGGGACTTTCCTGAATGTGTCATGTCTTATAGAGATGAAGGACATATTAGCAGTGACTTAAAAGTAGCATAGAGATAACTGGTACTTTGGACAGTGTACGGTGGTTATATCTTGGAGATTAGGAGATCATCTTTCTTAGTGTTTTAATTTCTAGTTTTTTCAGGTTGGGACATCTTTCTTGTTGGAGGTGTATTTTCCCCCTTTACTTTTTAGTTTACAATACTGTACTCTTGTATTGTTTAGAGATTTTACATGCATGGTTGTTTCCCGAGTGTTTTTCATTTTTTACATTTTTTCTTATGCACTTATGAATCGAGATGGATTTGTGTGTGAATACAGGTACATAGTCAATGGCCTCCCCATCTTAGTTTTTCTTTCAGTGTGGTTCTCCAACCCTTAATCTATGGAGGTGGAATTGGAGTAGTTTTGGTTTAATCCCCATATTGGGTTGGGTCATTATAGAAAAGGTACCCTATTTTAAAGATTGATGATATTTTCAACCATTTGAGCGGTATGAGTTGGTTATCAAAGATCCATATCTTATGTGACTACCACTAGTTGAGGTTTTACAAGGCCGACATTTTAATGATGTAATTATGGTGTTTCTAAGATAATTATGAGTTCTTGGTGATGCCTTTTTGTGTTTAAAATTCCCCAATTTTGTTCACTGATCTTATGAAATAGATCTTCCATCCATATGTGGACCGATTTATGGTTGTCTTCATTGTTGACATTCATGTTTAATCTATGTTGGATGAGGAGAATATAGTGCATTTGAGGTTGGATATAGACTTATTTTGAGAACACCATCTCTGTTGTAGATCTATATGTATCAATTTTGGATATGTGAGGTTCACATTATAGGGAATGTCATCTTTGATAATTTCTTACCTATGGATCTGATGATGTTTGATGAAATTATTTCTTGGGATCCATGTAAGAGAGTGTCATAAGTGAAGAGTTTCCATGATTTTTAGGGTACTATAAGATAATTTTGGAAAACAGTTCTTGGGTAACAAACCATTTTATTTTCATGATGTTTAAAGGGAAACTGTTTATCAAGATAGAGATGTATAATAGATCCTTTTAGGAGTTGAGTCTGAGGTTTATTAGTGCTCCCATATTGAGACTACTAGAGGAGTGCATCAAGATCATGTTTTTTTGTGATTAATTTTTAGGTAATCTTAGTTGGGTGTTGATGTAGAGGAATGTAGTGATCAAATATGGATAGAACTACGTAATTGGAGACCTAGAGGTGTTAGTGGTAGTCTTGAATCTGAACATTTGGAGGGACTAGATTCTTGGTGACCATTATTTTTGTACTCAGAAAATTGGATTCTCAGGTAAATCATCACCCAAAGAGATCTTAACCAGAAATAGAGGTATTATTTGGAATTATTATAGGATAATGAAATTTAGAGAGTCTATAATCCAGGTAAAGGAAACAAAGTTATATATTTCCCAAAAGAAATGTCATTCTTTCTTTGTGGAGGAGGTGTCTGAGTAGTTGTATTCGTTGCATCTGACCCTAGTGGAGGAGAGGGTTATAGTTTTTATTCCGATCATGGTGAGGAATCCATCGATTCTATAGTGTGTGATAGAGGCTCAATCGAGATACATGGACTCTGATGTTCTACATGATGGTATATCCTCTGGATATTTTCCAGATCAATATTATGAATGATGTGATAAATTTATCCTTTTCTGAGGATGAGTGGTGTTTTTGGACACCTTTTATGATGAGGTGATAAGGGAGTTTGACACTTCCCCTTTGTATATATGTTCAGGTGTCTAAAATATGTAAAAGGATCATCATATAAAGTTTTTGTGGGAAAGAATGAAGTAGTGTGTCACCAGTTTCATCTCATGGTGTCTCCCATGTTTTTATGTGAAGGATGAACATTAGGTTATGACATGTTTGACCCAACCTCCTTAGATCCCATAATGGAAGTGGGATTCCGTATAGATGGATTTTTTGATGTGTATTCCATGTATAGTTAGAGTCTATGATTTCATTTGGGTGATTTTCAACTAATATACCAAATCGGAACAAATTATCACCATATAGGAGTGGATTTTAGTTGGTTATTTAGGGAGTTTGTATGTGTGAGAGATCATATGGATTCATCAGTTACCCATGATGATTTTCTCCAACCATGATGCTCACATTACATCATGGTTTTAGAGGGAACTAAAGGAGACTTTTGGGATATAGATGTAGTTGATCATGTAATTTGACACCCAAATTAATGGGAATATTGAGGATACTATCCTAGTGTTGGAGGATATGTTGAGAGTGTGGGTGTTAGAAATATTCTGGAGATATAAGGATACTTTCCATTGGTAAAGTTCACTAATAATAACATTTATCACTCTATTATTTGTATGAAAACTTTTGATGAACTTTATGAGATACAATATAGGTCACACTTTTGCTGGATTGAGATTGGAAAGTCTTCACTTATTTGGATATAGCTGGTTTAGGTGATTGAAAAAAGGTTTTGATTATTCATAAGCATATGATAAGAGTCTCGAGATAATAAAAATATTACATAGATTAATGTTATATACCATTAGAGTTTGAGAAAAGAGTCTGTGTTTTCTTGAGAGACCCCCCGTGGTGTGGCTTGCAGAGATTTGGATAAGAAAGAAATTTATCATTGAGTTTCATCATGCTATTATAGATCCTATAGAGTGTTAGTGAGGTTTCTTATCACTTAGCACTTCCCCCATAGTTAGATAAAATTTCTGAAATATTCCATACGTCCCAATTGAGATGATACATGCATGATTAATCACAAATTGTTGACCAGGGAAATGTGGAAATTGAGGATAGAGCCACCTTTATAGAGTACCGAGTGGAGATCAAGGATCGAAAGGATATAATACTATGTAGATCGACCATCCCTTTGGTTCATGTTCTTTGGTAGCATAAGATCATATAGGAGAGATCCAAGGAGTATGAGATCTTGATGAGGGCTTATCACCGTCACCATTTTGTATTGATTGATCATTTCAGGGTGAAAATTATTAAAGTAGGGAAGGATGTAATAACTATTTTTTTCACTATAATGATTTGGGATATTTTAGGGTATATTTTTGGGGAAAGTCACTAAGTCTGGTTGAGATTTTGGGGCCCCATAGGGGTTCATTTCTAATATATTACAAATATTAAATATATTATATGAAACATTCACATCATTTTATAATAAATATCTTCCCACTAATTGGGACAATGAATCAGAAATCTAAGACCAATATTATTTTAATAATATGATGTTTACCCTAGGCACAATAGATATTTGGTTAGAAATTTGGTTGAATGAAATTGGACACCCTAATTAATTAATTAGTTAGTAACTTAGATATTTAACTAATTGAGAGGTATAAAATACTCACCCCTCCTATTTGGATTCTTGTATATGGATGGAGGTATGAGGTTTCTAAAATGTCCAATTAATGAAGACAGAGGAGGATGAATTTTCTATAATCATTCTTGATGGAAATCGACACTAGATCAAGTTGTAGTAGCTTCTGGGTGTGGATGTAGACCTGAAACATTGTCATTTTCACCCCTAACTAAGTGAATTTTGAGTTTTCAGCCCTGATCACCAGATATGTGTTTGTTTAATGTTTTCAATCTACTGTTATGTCTAATAAATAAATTCAGAGGGATGATTTATTTCTAATCATGGAAAAATGGGGGTTTCGTGAGGTTTCTAGTGATTTTCCATTCAGAATTCCTGATCACAGTACATGTAGTTAAGGAAAACATACCATGTGTTCTTCCTCTTCAGGGAAGAAATTATGTTGATACTATACAACATGTACATAGATTACATGCCTTGTAGTGGGACTTAGTCATGTGGTCATGAAAATTGGAAGACACCACATTAAAGGGGGACATTTCCATTAGTAGTGTAAATCCAGACCCCGGGTGCACGGGCAAGGGAACATGCCTGGTACATGGACAAGGGATGGGTAGAAAAGACACACTGTGTACTTAATGTACATGAATTGTACTTTTACATAGCCAACTAGGTCATGTGAAGGAGAGGATACTCCTAGAAATCCATGTGGGGTGACATGATGCATTTCCAAAGTACATGGCATGTAATATTTTGAGACTTTCACATAGTGTATCTCCTTCCACATAACACAGTTTTGGGCCCTCGAGACACCTATATTGAGTTATTTTTAATATATAATGTTATTGTATCCTTTTTTGGCATTAGAAATACAATCTAAAGTGTTATGAGTGTGTCACTTCCTTTAGTGACTCTTTTTCAATGACAGT
Organism: Viscum album; assembly: GCA_963277665.1. Taxonomy (NCBI): domain Eukaryota; kingdom Viridiplantae; phylum Streptophyta; class Magnoliopsida; order Santalales; family Viscaceae; genus Viscum; species Viscum album. The sequence continues at coordinate 1,614,273,828 of OY728142.1, forward strand.
GATCAGGTTGGATCACCAATGGGATACCTGGGTCTGTACTTCCCTATTGCACTAGAGAGTGGGTCCCCTATACTGTCTAAATAAGTAAAGTGAAAAATTCCGTATACTATTGGGGAAAAAATTCCTCTATCTATATAGTGTTACTTCACCATTATTGAGATCCTATGGGGAGTGGGTCCTCCATGGGAGTTGGTGCTTCCATGGCTGTGGAGAACAATTCTGAGGACCGAGCCTTTCCACTCAAATTCAGGTAAGGTTACAATTGGTCTTGGTCATAGAGATTGATATCTTAGCTATAGGAAGACTCATCATTCTTATTTTATATATGGATATAGAGATCCACTTTCTCTCTCGGTTGGGTTTACTTATGATAATATATGTTGGGTGTTTTATTTACCCTTCTTCTTATAGGTTATGCTAAATACTATGTATTTTTGTTTCTACCTTTTTGGTTTTTTGGGTTCCTACTGGTTATGTATATACTCAACCCTAAAAAGGATTCTTCTACATGTGTTGTGTCTTATGCATGTGGTATGAAAATTGATTATGATTTTGGTGGGCCTAGTTTTGGTTGAGCTTAAGGGATCTTGGAACTGGTGATCAAACTTGAATATTGTGAGACGATCCATCTCAAATATTCCTCTTAATTTTTTTTATAGTTTTGGATTTTTTTTCTTCATTTTTATTTTTCTACTTTATGTTTCATACAAAAATAATGTACATTGTTTCTTTCCAATATATTGTGGAATGAATGATGCCATTTTATATGTAAAAACTTTTATTTAATATCTATGCACTATTGTATAGATATGGATTCTTAGGTATATATAAGTACTTAGGACAAGGCCTCCCATATTATTTATTAGAAACTCAAAACTTGTCTCTAGACCTTGGACTCTTAGAGGCAGGATTGGGGTGTCTCACCCAGCTTACCGTTGGCTAATAGGGACTCGGTGGATCGGGTCGTGGCTAAAATATATATCATATTGTGAACACATCCCTATATCTCAAACATAGGGGGAATAGGTGGTCACTCCAATGATGGAACTCTCTACTATCATCAATGTTTAGTTAGAATTTTCATTATCAATCCATTCATAAATATAAATAATATATTCCTAGTTTTCTTTTCATGGAAAACCCACCTAACATCCCAGACTCCCATGTGCTTTAAATAATAAATCAAGGGGGGAAATCATTCATCTCAAATGAGTTTCACCATTTATCATTCAAGATTTCCCAGATCACAATTTCATCACTATTCTTTTTCAAATTATAGCATCAAATGGTTTTCATTAATATTAATTCCTTTCAAAATAATTCATTTCATTCAAAATCCAAAAAAAATCTTTCCCCCATATCTCAAAAATAAACATCGAATTTATTCTTCGTATTATTCATTTCAAATAAAAAGCATTTTTTGTGAACCAAAAAATTATCTCAAAATCCATTCCTAAATAGGGTTCATGGCACACAATGTAATTTGAAAATAGTTATCAAGAATATCAATTCATGATTTGTAAATTAATTATAAATTCATTTCAATTCATTTTTTTTAATTTTTATGGACTACATTACAAAACCACCTACTTGGAATCTATTTAGGGATCTATAATCAGTTCATTAAAAACCTTAAAAGATGAAAATAAGGCTTCTTAATTTATCCCATTAACAAAAAATGACCAAAGAATTTATAAACTACCCATTTTAATCAAGAAAACCATTTAATAAATATATAAAGACATTGAATTAAAAGTGTCACATGAAATTCCATGTAAATATCTTCGAAAATTTGACTTGGTGACCCAGATCATCATTGGTAAACATGAATTTCGTTTTAAAAGGTAAAATGATCAATTTAACAACATGTAACTTGAAAACAGATTTAATCCATTCTTCAAAAAATTGGAAAACACTTTTTTAACAATGAAAACCCAAATTAAATAAATTTTTTTTCTAAAGAAAAAAACATATACAAAAAAATTATTAAATAATTTAAATAAGAACTTAACACCCAAGTAATAAATAATTTTCGGATAAAATTATGAAAATTGGGTAAACCTGCATAGACCAATAGATGATGAATAAACCCATGAGATAAAATAGAGAAGGACCTCAAAGGAAGATCACTTTCCCTAGATAAAATGACCCAAGAATTTTACACATATTATTACAAGATTGTAATCATAATTAACCATAAAATACAAACCAAGGATCGTAGATTCTAATGTCATTAGAAGATTAGTTACATAAAAATGAAAACATGAAACTGCAATAAAACATCATTATATTAATCATCTATAAAGATATCCAAACTTTATTTGAGCTCCAAAATCCACATAGGATAACCTGGGGAATACATAGACAAAAGTTATGAGCTAAAAATCCTAGTAATGAAATAAATATAAAAATAATTCAATCACACAAGGGTTAGAAGTCATAACACAATGACATAAAAAGGAGTGGAACATGAATAAACATATAGAAGCATAACATATAGAACATGAGATCAGGTAATCATGGAAACATAATACTGTGGTAGAAATATTTAACATGACATAAACATGAGTCAAGGCTAACTTCCAAGACTATATCACATGGTAGAAAAAGTCACATAAATGAATTAGGCTTACTTCCTATCTCAACATGGAATCCCATGAGGCTAAAAAATTACCCAATGAATTGGATTGTAATCTAGGAGCACCAATTATATAATTTTCATACATATTTTTGACACCTAAAGAGTCAAACATAAGTAATAAACATAAAGGTTACCCATGGAAAGAAATGAGTATTGTAATCATGTTTTATGGTATAAAAAATGAGAATATCAAAAAGGTTCCCATGAAAGAATGTATATAAAACATAAATGTAAATTCTTAATGTAAAAATGAATAGATCATGATAAATTATGTCCAATTTAATTTAAAACATGTAAAAAGTTTGTTTAATATATTTTAGAAATGAGATAGATTAGTGTGGTTTAAGAGAAAATATTAAAGAGTCTTTAAAATGGACATAGAAATAATTGTTTGTATAAAAACAGAAATAATGAAAGAAATATTTTCATGATAAAATTAGTGATTCTATAAAATAATGGTGGATCAAAATTTATTATTGATGGTACTTCGTAATGGTTAAGAAATTGGGAAGTTTACTTTAATCAGGTTTGCTTATAAGGAGGAATTAAAAAGAAATCCATATAAAACATGAATTGATCTATGAAAGGAAGAATAATTGATCTTGGTAGATAAGTTTGGATCATAAAAACATAATTAAGGATGAGTAAATAAGAATAATTAAGAGTTACATTGGGGGTAAATAGAGAGAAAGTGTAACCTGAAGGAAAATTGGGGGTTCAGAGAGAATATTCTACCTTATGTCCGAAAGTGTTCTACACTTGTACTTAATGCCAGGGATAATGAAAATAGGTCCTTAAAATTAATTAATTAAGAGCCTCTTCTACATTTATTTTATTTACTATAATTTTATTATGTTAATTTATGGACTTTTTGATGAGTTATAAGATTCAATTTCATCATTTGTTTTCTTGGTTTTCATGACCGGTTCCTTGTATACAAGTATGGAAGTTCACGTAAAATGAGAATTATTCTTCAGAATTGAAAATATATGATATTAATGAACTTTTATAAGTTTAATTAGTTTTATATATTATTTATTTATATAGTATGAGTATAATTCATTACATAAAACGTTAAAGAATATGATTTAATTTATTTTCGCAGTTTTTTACGACCATCACGAACTTATATCATGTTATTTAATATATTGTTTATATATCGGTTCCAGAACATTATATAACTTATGATATCTATAATAAAATCCAATTTAACCATAATAACTATTTTATGACCTTACTTGAATACATTAAAGGAAAATGAAAATTTTTCATCCATGACGGTGGTAAATCCACAATTCACAGACAATGTATTAATTTTTAGAATAAAAAGAGGAGGGAAGAGATTTGATGTTGGATTATTCGATTAACAAGATAAAATTATAGTATAAAAAAGATACAAGAGTATCATGACACTTTTAAAAATGGAGGTGAGGAGAGGATAAGAAAAATAAAATAAATTGAAAAGAAATTAAAAGAAAAAAAAAGATGATTTTACCTCTTGAACTTCTTCTCCTTGAGAACCTCCTTAGGGAAATTGGGTTAGGTATTCTATTATGGCCAAAGGATTCTGATCATGGTAATGATACTTGGGAAGTGTATTGGGTAGAATTTGTTCAAGATTCAATGTTTAGAAGGTGTTAGGAGAAGAGGTGGTGAGGGGTGGTATTTATTTGGGGGAGAGAGGGGTATTTTTTATTATTTTGGATCAAGACTATAAATAGTTTTGATCCTTATCAATAAATATATTAAATAATTATGGATATTTTTTAGATCATGGGATTAAAATTCGATACATCATTCATGACTCAATAATTCATGTATTTGTTAAATATGGAAAATTACCATATTTCACTATTCACCAAAAATTTAACCATGTTAGAAAAAATAAAAAATTTCACCCTAAAAACTTTTCAACATATAGAAGATTAACCTGAACTCCATTTTATTAAAGTAATTTTTTAAATACGATAAATTTAATTTTCAATTAAAATCGTTATTTATTCGAAAAATACCGGTTTTAAAATTATAATCTATTTTACGACACATTGAAAAATTAATTAAGGTCTCATAAAATTAACCTATACTCATTTGACAACAAAATATTAATTTATGAAATTATTTTATGAAAATATATCATTATATTAATTATAAAATTTTTCATAAATATTTTCAACTTAAAAAATACTAATACTTTATTTATCATATTTAAAACATTTATTTACTTATGCCATGGTATAGATATTTCATATTTTGATTCATAAGATACCTAATTTTGTTTATACTTTCATAGGCGAGGTTACTATTTTATTTTCTAAATTACTATTCATAATTTTCACATTAATATTCCTACGACCAAGTTACTATTCCATTGGTATGAGTTCCTTAATTTTGAGAAATACCTCTTACTTCATTATTAATTTATGAAAATAATGTTTTCATTAGGTTATCTATGTGATGTATGTGTTTTATACTATATAACATAATTATAAGAAGGAAAATTTCTTTGATAAATTTTTGGGTCCTTACATTCTTCCCCATTATGAAATTTCACCCTCAAAATTTTGTTTGACATACTAAGGTGAAAATAGGTGAGGACACTTCTCCTTCATCGCTTCCTCTGGTTTCCATGTTGCCTCTTCATACTTATGGTTCTGAAATTACACTTTGAAAATATGTGTAATCTTATTGTATAGAACTTTATCTCTATGGTCCAAGATCTTCACCAGTTTCTCTTTATATGATAGGACATTCTCCAGTTCTATCACCTCTAGATTCAATATATGTGAGGTATTTGGTATGTACTTTCTCAATAGAGACACATGTAATACATCGTGTACTTGAGACATTGTAGGTGGACGTTATTTTTAATATGCCTCAACTTCAACATAATTAAGAATCTTAAAGGGGATGTTGTACCTAGGACTCAGCTTTCATTTCGTACCAAATCTCATTATCCTCTTCCGTATATATATTTGGAGGAATAACATATCTCCAACCATAAACTCTAGGTCCCATCAATGAATATTTTCATAGCTCTTCTATCGACATAGGGTTTCCTTGATGTGATGTTTAATAGTTTCCCCTTTTATATAATTTCATATTACATTTTAGATCCTAGTATCTTATGTTTACCGACTTCATCCCAACATGATGGTGTTATGCATATTTTCTCATAAAGGTATTAATATGAAGAAATTTGGATGATAGATTGGAAACAATTATTTTATGAGAACTCGACCAGAGGTAGATGTTAGTCCTATACCCATTTTAATTCCATAGAACATGTTCTCAATTTTTTTTCAGCATTAATATTCCTCTCTGACTGGCCATTATTTTGAGGATGATAGTCCATACTGAAGTTCAACTTAGTTCTTAGAGCATGTTGTATACTTTTACATAACATGGAGGTGAATATCAGATCTTTATTGGATACAATAGATAGTGGTAATACATATATCCTTACAAATTATTTGATGTATATCCATGGAAGTTGATCCAGTTAGAAGTCCTCTAGAATTGTGATAAAGTGAGTTGTCTTGGTAATATGATCCCCAACAACCCATAAGGAATTATTTACTATGGATGTCTTTGTAAGTACGGTGAAAAAAATACAAGGTGATGTTTTCCCATTTCCACATTGGCATGGGTAATAGTTGCATCATCCCCTTATAGTTTTTCCATTCAGCCTTAACTTGCTGATATAGAAGGAACTTTGATGTATTATCAGCTATCTCCCTTTTCATATTGTCACACCAGTAGTTCTATCAAAGATCTCGATACATGTTTGTGCTCCCTGAGTGAATTAAGAAGGATGATATATGTGTGTTATTCGGAAGATATTTATTTATATCTATATTGGATATTACACATAGTCATTAAAAAATCTTACAACTCCTTCCTCATCAATTTTAAACTTTGAGGATTTCCCATTCCAGATAGCTTCCACCTTTTTCTGGATTTCCATATTATTTCTTTGAGAAAACATTATTTTCTCTATAAGGGATGGTTAAGAAATCATTTTAGAAAGGATTGTGATTCATATATCTATCATTTTAAAATCTAATAATATTTTATCCTTATCAATTCTCAATATTGATAAATTTGCATGATCCTTTCTTCTTAGAAAATCCACCACATTATTTTCTGTTCCAGGGTGGTAGTCGATTGAGCAGTCACAATCCTTGATGAAATATAACCATATTCACTGGTTAATATTAAGATCCCTCTATGTGAATATATATTTTATTCTCTCATTATCAGTATATATTTCACACTTCTCCCCCAAAGAGATAGTTCCTCCATATTTTTAACGTGAAGATCAAATCTGCCAACTCCAGATCAGGTGTGGGATACTTTTTATCATGATTTTTTAAATTCCTTGAGGTATAGGGTATCAATTTATCATTTTTTACTAGTAAAAAAACTAATAAATTATTTGTATCATCTCTATATACCAAAAAGAGTTCCCCACTTATTTGTAGAGCGAGTACTAGTGTAGTGATAATCCTCTTTTTTAACTCTTTGAAGCAATCCTCACATTCACTGGTCTAGATAAATTTTACTCCCTTCCTAGTAATCTTGGTTAGTGGGTTTTAAAATCATGATTTTTTTTAAAATAGTCATTGATACCCATATAGACCAATGAAACTACGGATCTATGTTACATATGTTGTCCCATGTCACTCTTTTATTTCCTTTGTCTCAGAAGGGTCCGCATATATCCCTTTACTGGTGATAAAATATATAAAAACCCTACAATTTATTTCATATTTAAAAATGATTTATTACATAAAATTTTTATTAAGAAAACTATGAGGATAGAGAGGTCTAGTGTCTTGGGAATTATGAACAATAAATAACAACCTAAAACATGAAATACAACATCTTTATTTCCAACTTCTTTGACATGACCAACTCATTCCTTCATACTTAACACTACATGGGATAACCAGAGGAAATAAATAAAAAAGGGGTTAGATATAAATCCCATTAAGGGAGAAAAAAAGGCATAACATGAATAATACAATACATTGTATTCAATAGGCATATCAATGGAGAATAAGAGAAAGATGAACATAAAGGCATGATATAACATGATTATCATAACATGGAAGTGTGGAAACAATATACAACATGATATTAGCATGAGCCAAGGATCATTTCACATGGATTAACATTATTTAACCCTCATTGAACATGAATTATCATGAGTAACCCTCATTTCACATGTCATATAATGATATTAAACATTACCCAATGCATTGGAGCGCTATCGGGGCACACCCTTCATGAAAATTTTAATCTCATGCTTAAGTGTGTCACATAGATCATATAACATGGATTCATTAAAAATCATCATTTATTCCAAGACCAAAGAATTTGGAAAAAATTCATTTAAGTACCATTCAATAAGTATATCTGCAGAAAGGTGAATACCCTTGATAGCTAAATGTGTATGATATTGCCTATATGATGATTTTGGCTTGGAAAATCGCAGTGCAATTTCTGAAACATAACAATGTCATATGGAAGTTCATATATTAAATTGATGAGAGATAAAGAGATATAAATAATTTATACATGAAATATACAGTAATTGGATCAGGTAACATAATATCCCAACATATGAAATGGAACTTAGATGCATAATAAAGAAGAAATGCTTGAATGGAAATAAGAAGAGAGAAATATGTTATGGAATTTGAGCATGGTAACAGGTGTACACGGAAGGCATTAATGAGAAAGAAAGGGGTATATAATCATTCAAACATAAGTATGATAGTATGAAGGAGTTTTAAAATCATACCCTAACATTTTTAATTAAAAATAAAAGGGTGTAATAATATAAAGTAACTTTGATAAAAATGAGAAAAGAAGGAAACCCTTACTTGAGTGTGTGACTTAAAAAGCTTGAAGAGGGGCTTATTGAGAGATTTGGGAACCTTGGGAGGATTCTAAAGAGTTGAGGGAAGATAAGGGGAGTTTTAAAAGTATTTTGAGTGAATAGAAATCAGATCATGGGTGGGTTTATATATGAAATGATAGGGGAGTTATTTAATATTTCAGAAACTTTTGTTTTTGAATCTATATAATTAATATTCAAAACCAAAAACATTACCATGGTTTTTTCCATGGTTTTTTCCAAATATAATTAGAAAAAATTATTTTATAAGTCCAATGGCCAAAGACATTATAATATTACCCTTGATTATGTGGAGGTGAGTAACATTATTAAATAAATGAATTTAAAATACTAAAATATATTATACATTTTGGAGGGTTCACTAAGGCTTTATAAAATAAGTAATACAAATATAATATCACATTATTTTAATTAAAAAATATATTGGGCCGATAATACCCATTATTGTATTTATTCAAACATTTTGGTGTCATTATGATGTCATGAAACACATATTTTATTTATATGATATTTAATTCTTACCAAAAAAATTATACTCTCTCAAAAAATTATGAAAAATTCACCATTGTATAATTTTTATGTCCTTATTCAAAAAATAATATTCATTTTATATAATTTTTTTATAAATATGTGAATTTTGACTTTTAAAATTAAAACTGACATTTATTGAAAATTCACATGTTTTGACAATAACAATTTTCAAACCATATTAAAATTTACATTTGACTTAATAAGAATTATATACTTTTTTGTTATTCATAAAATTAATTTGATAATAATATTTGATTAAAATATTAATTATTTAAAAAAATCATTAATTCTATAAAATAAATTCAATAAAAATACACTTTTTGTTTTATCATATAAAAAATATAACTCTTATCAAACTGATTACCTAATCATTTGCAGAAAAGGAATTGGTATAATAATCATTTATAAGAATTGTTTTTATAATATTATTAATAAAAACTTAGTTTAATAAAATAATGTATATATTCCTCCAAAGTACCATTTTTACCTGAAGAATCAATTTATCACATTCATCATTTTTTAAGAAACACTATTCTCATAAATTAATTGATAGAATAATAATTTTATTTATGAAAAGGGATTATACAATAAGAAACCAATAAATTATTACATAACCCCTTATAACACCCGCATAATACCTAAGGGTATGGTGTGTGATGTTGACAGACTCTTGGGGAGGCCCGGATAACATCACTCGGGTGGTAATCTCTATTAACTTGAACTTATCACATAGGTGATTTCGTTTAATCTTAACATGTAGAAGCTCGTCTTGGGCTTGGTCAAGAGTGAAGTCCAGTGATGCTACCTCCTTTCTGAGCTCCGAGAAATGCAATTCATACGGACCGAGTCTACCAGATGAGGCCATCCTCTCATTTGTCTGCGTCGAAATGATTTTTAAAAAAAAACATTATATTTATATCAGTCATGTGATAACTTTTAAAAGACTATATTATCAATGTAAATGATACTTAATGGTCATTTAAACCCAATAATAAAAAATGAATGTGTTTTCTATATCCATAAGTCATTAAATGAAGGTAAATTTTATTCATAAATGATCAGTTCGTTACAACATATCCAAATAATGATACTTTCTCCATCGATAACCCACATTTACTATACTTTGAAAAGTGTTTATCCCTTTGAAATGTCTTTATAATAGTGTTAAAATGCTCTTCATGTTCCTCCTTCATCCTGAAGTATATCTGAATATAATCAATAAAGACTACCCCAAAATTACTGAACTAATATCTGAACACCCTATTCATTAAATCAATGAATATTTTTGGAGCATTAGGGAGTTCAAAAGTCAATATTGGGAATATATTCTTTTTTTATATTTAAATCATCATATCCAGACCAAAGGTCCACCATAAAGAATTACTTGGACCCACGTAGCTGATCGATCAAGTCATATATCAATGGAAGGGGATACATATTCTTTATTGAGATTTTTTTGATTTCATGGTAATCAATGAAGAGACACATTGATCTAGTATTCTCCTTGATAAATAAGACTAGAACACACCACAATGAAGCACTTAGGTGTATTAAAACCTTATCCATATTCTCCTCGAACTGCTTCTTTAGTTCCTCCAACTCAGTGGTGGCCATTTTATATCGTGTCTTTGATATATGAATATATTTAGAAATATGTTCAATTTATAAATCAACCTCTTAGTCAAGAGGAAGGTTGTGTAATTGTTCAGGGAACACATCCGTGTAGTACCTAAAAATGGGCATGTATTTGAGAGTGATTTAGTAGTTTGTATCAATAAATTTAGCTAGATATTATTTCTCATAAGGAAATAATATCAACAATTGAGATTATGATTTTGAAGGAGATTCATCCTCCTTACATTTGTATAGAATTAGAATATGGATCGAGATGTGAAGAGCGATCTCCCTTTCTAGAAAATTGATGTTGTCTTTATATAAAGATATGAAATCCATGGAAAATATATCCTAAAACTCCACCAAAGGAAGTAAGACAAGATTTTTTGGGAGGTTTAGTCTAAAAACCTTAACTGAGGAGGATTTATATACTTTGGATGTAATAATTTATCCATTTACTATTCTCATAGATAACAAAACCTTCAAATTTTGATGTGTTTCTTGAATAGTTATACAAAACTCACAATATATGAAAGAATTAATAGTACCATAATCAAATAGTATGTTTTCTATTATTGAATGAAAACTATAATACCATTCACCACATAATTGTCGGCCTCCACCTCAGTAGTAGTTATATAATATTTCCTTCCTTATTTCCCTAGAATTTTTTGTAGTTTTTTTCCTCTAATAAACCTTGGATTAGGGAAATAGATCACATAATACCCATGTTACTTGCAATTGAAACACTACACTACAGGTTGAGTGATGATCTGAACCTTTTTTCCTTTATATTTGTGGGATTCTTCATATACCTTCGAGAATTATTAGCTAGATTCCACTCTCTTATACATTTGAAGCATCTCCTGGTTCCCCTTTGATAGTTTCCAAGATGATTCTTCCCATAGTTTTAGAATGTGGGATATTGAGTATTCTTTCCATCATGAAATTTATCAGTTGATCCTCCTATATTAAACATTATTTTACACTTTTTATCTTTGGGAGCACGAGACCACTGGGAGTCTTTGATCCCCATTTCATCCTTAAGGGCACAAAATACAATCTCTTTATAGCTGTTAAAGTATCAAATCACCAACACTTGTTGCGGACTCATATTTAGTATGCTAAATAAGTGATTCACCTTGATTTAAGTTTTCATGACAATGCCAGAGGCGTATCATGAAAGCATTTCAATGTTTTCCTCATACAGACCGACATAGTTGTCTTCCTTTTTCTTAAGTCTGAGGAACTCCCTTTCCATATTAATATGGAGAGTTTATGGAAAATATTTATTGAAAAATATTTTATTGAATTTATATCAATCCATGGAATCAATTTCCTTCTTGTTATTTTTGTTTTTTATTAGGTTCCACCACTGATCAACTTCCCCATCAAAATAATAGACCACCTACATGACTTTATCTTCTTATGAGCATTGAATGAAATATAATGTATTATAAATAGATTTAATACATTGTTTTGTGATGATGGGATCATAAGATCCAGTAAATATAGTGGTCCATTATTGTATAAAGGATTCAACCACACCATTCCATTAATTTGGAGAAGGATTGTGCTCCACACAATTTGAGTAATTCTAACTGGATCCGGTTGAGAAAGTACTATTATGTTGTTTTTATCTCTTATTACTATCATATTTGGTATATCATTAGGGAAATTGTCATATTTACTATCACATTGATTGTTTTCATGGGTTCTCCTATCTACAACTGTCACGACCCGTCCTCGGGGCCCGTGCCGTGACTACCCTAAGCCCGCATTCCATAGGCCAGGGGCTGGCGACTAGCACCAAAGGCGAAAATCCTAATAAAAAAAGGGAAGGCATTGCCTTTATAAAAGTAAACAACACAACAGAGTACAAGCATAAGCAAACACTAACTAAAGTAGTAAACAAGTGTGCTAGAAATACAAAGGGGCCGGAAATAAAATCCCAATAGAAAGGTACAACTACAACGAAAAGTAAAGTACAACTCAATGGAAAACAGCTGAAAGGTGACAAGAAGCTCCTGGATCACCCACCACGGATCCTACCTGAAGGGTAGGTATATATGTCCTTCTCAGCATACCACATCTGACCTTCTATCTGTTCGTCTCCTCCGGGTACCTAATCGTCGTGAAATCCATCTCCGAGTACCGTCCAGCTCAACAAGCCTCAACCACGATCAGTGCTGTCCGTCGTCTGTAACCGAAAAAACGAGGTGCGGGCGTAGCCTGTGTAGGGGTGAGTATAACGATACTCAGTAGGGACCCCGAGACCCTCAAGGTATCACTAAAATCCAACAAGGATAAACCACAAAGAAATATCTAAACAGATAACCTTTACTTAGGTATATGCCCATACATATACCTAAGTTATCAAGTAACCCATCTCAATCATGAGCTAAACAAACAGGTTATTGAATCAGCTCAAACCAGGATTTTCCCTATCGAAACTGAAACTGTTGAAGTGCTCCATCTCTCTCGAGTACAGTGATCCTATCACGACTCTAAGGCACTGCTCACTAACCTAAGACTGCTGAGGTACTACTCCTGTCGAGTACCGCGGGCCAGCCACCCAAACATAGTAGTGCTTTCTGCCGGGGTCTGCCACCCAAACACAGTAGTGCACCCCCCCTAATAGCCTGCAGAGGTACTCCTCCTGTCGAGTATCATGGGTCTGCCACCCAAACACAGTAGTGCTCCCCGCCATGGGTCTGCCACCCAAACACAGTAGTTCTCCCCACTGGGCTATACAAGTCACTCCGACTCGAATCGGAAAAGCAGTCTTCAAGTCTCAACCAGCTACACGATCTCCGTACTCCGTACGCTCATCTCCGGGAGGGTCCTCTCCACGGGCTACAGTTCGATACTCCAAGTATCACAAAGTCCCATGAAGAAGTATATCAAAGGACCGCCTCGTCATAGGGGTCTCAACACAATAGACGACGCGTCATTCGGACGCCCGGTCTGTGAGTTATTAGCCTTTTAGTCCCGGGGGCCCGGTTGGTTTTGTGTACGAACCAACCCGACCATATCTCAACTGTACCTCAAACTCTCATAGGGTATACTCAAAGGGACCATTTATAAACGTGATCAGCAGAGCCACTGACAGTTCGTCAAACGGACGTCCGGTCTGAAAGTTATCAGCTTTTCCGTTCCAGAGGCCCGGTTGGATTTCGGGTACAATCCAACCCGGCCCTATGCCAACTACATCCAAACCTCAGGTGAAGTATGCCAAAAGAACCGTCTCATCAAGAGGAATCCAACAAAGTTGACAACACGTCAATCAGACGTCCGGTCCTTAAGTTATAAGCATTTCTGCTCTGAGGGGCCTGGTTGGTTTCGGGTTCGAACCAACCCGACCGTACTTCAAATGAAACCGGTTAACCAAACCGGTCACACCATTGTGATCCATATGAAAAATCACACGATATGGACTACCCATTGGTCGAAAACAGATAGCCGGTGAAAAAGTTGCATTTCACCCCAACACGCGCGAACTGGGCCTCGTGGGGCCCACACCTCGACCTCGACATAAATATCCAAAATTGGTCTTGAAACATCCGTCTTAATTCTAGGGCCGCAACCTCGCAGACGGTTCGAAATTCTGACACCGTATGAGAGAGATATGTCTGATACAATATCCCGTAATAATAATAATAATATTATTATTCGGTGTTTCGTGGGCCTGAGCCATGAACCAGAATTTAGTATTCAACATTAGACTTGAATCAATCGTATTGATGTCAGGATTACATCTCCACTGACGGCAAGACAATCGGACGTCGCACGCATGAGTTATGGCGATTCAAAGATTTAATAATAATATTAAATCTATTATTTTCCAATCGCTTCAGGTACCTGATCCAAAAACCCGAAAAAGACATCCAATATTAGACTCATAAATTCCGTCTCGAATTCAGGGTCACACTGCCACAGACGGTTCGGGAAACCGAGGTCGCACGAAGAAGATACAGTCAAAACAATGTTTTATCATCAAAATTAATAATAACAATATTTTATTATTATAATTAATTATTTACTTATTTATCTTTCTAACTCCAAAATCAATCACGATTTTTGACTCCTTGGGTGCTGGAATTCATCCCCAAAACCCAAATTTATCATTTATTTCTCTTTTGATTTTATCCTCACTATTATCTTATAAATAATCTCTCTCTAATCTCATTTACTATTCCACGATTATGTTCTCCCAATTAGCGCCCCAATCACCCGACCTCCTTCCACACGGCCAGAACCGCCACCACCTTCGCCTGCCCGCCGCGCCACCGCACCACCCCCGGCTACCCGCGCCGAAGCGCCTCAAACCGGCCGCATCGCCTATCCCCCCGTCCGCTCGCCGCGCCACCTCCCGTTACCACGCACCCGACCCCATGCCGCCGCACATCAAGAACTAGTTGGCGGTGGGTCCGAACTTGTTAGTAGTCTGTACCCACGGCGTTAGTAGTTCGAATAAACACCAAACATAATATTTTTCCATTCTCAAGGGAAAGAATCAAATAAAATTAAATAAACAAAAACCCCCTACCTCGAAATTGACGTCGCACGTCGTCGAGTCGCGGAAGACGGACGTCACGGTAGTCGGGTGTCACGGAAGAATGGTGTCGTCCCGTCAACATTGGAGGAAGAGTTTTTGACGTAGCCGACGCTTTCCCACGATGGTGTCTCCTCTCTTAACGTGGAGGAAGAAGAAGGTTGGAGAAAGAAATGCTTCCGGTTCTTCAAGTCCTGGAGCGTTCTTCGCATTCTTCGTGGAAGAACTCTCCCTTTCAATATCTCCAACGTGCTCCCAACACCGCAAGTGCCAAAACAAAATAATAGCCTAAGCTATTATTTTATTCTCCCATGATATAACATTTCTATGAAATTCAAATTAATTCAAAAAACTATTGAATTAATTATGGTATTTGAGTTGGCAACTTTAATGGAAGGGATATGGAAAGGCTCCACATAATTAATGGGAGGTGTTGTCAAAATAAATAAAGGGAGTTTTAAAGGGGGGTTTAAGGGAGGTGAAGTGTTAGGCATCGTGTGGGCCCCATCTCAAAAATATCCTCCCATGGTAGGTTATGTGGGGTGTGGGCCCCACCCCTAACTTCCTCTCAGAGGATATAACCACCCAAATAAATAAAATGGTGCACAACCATTTTATTTATTTTTTTTACAAATCCCCAAAAATTAACTTTCAACCCACATAATACGCAACTGCGGTAAAGATCCCCTTAAGTGAATATCGGCGCTGCGAGTTCATTGGTGTCCTCAAATTTCAATTCCGAGCACCGGTTCAAAAGTTATAAAATTCCGAACGTACGTTTACTGAACGTACCCGAAAACAAGTTTGGAAAAAATATTATCAGTCACCCTCAACCCACTGCGGTCAAGCTTATGCTCTTCCTAGGTGAAACACGGCCCAACGAACCCAACGGTACTCTTGGATTTTCAATCCGAGTTACCGTTTAGTAGTTATGAATTTTACAATAAAATAATTGTCATTTAATTATTTTATTTGCGGCCAAAAACTAACTTTTTCTGGTGGCTCGCGCTGGCCAAAGTTAGTATCTGCCTAAATAAAGAATTCCATCATGAGTTTAGCGGTGGTCTCGGATTTCTAATCCGAGCTACCGTTTGTGAGTTATAAGCATTTGAAAAATAAAATAATTTATTTAATTATTTTATTTACGGTTAAGACATTTTTGGGATTTCTCATAGGAGGCTCGTGCTAACTATACTTATGTCGTGCCTAGGGTAATCCCGCCATCCTGAGCACAACAGTGCCCTCAGATTTCTGATCCGAGCAATCGTTCAATAGATATTCCACTTTTTCCGGAAAACTGCTTATGTGCGTTAATTTAATCTTAACAAAACTTCGACGGATCATTCCGGGCACTCCGGGTCTCGGAATCAGGCGCCGTCAGAAGCCATAGAATCATAAAATTCAAAAGTATTTATGAAAAAAAAATTCCTTGAAATTTCCGGGCTTTTACATTACTCCCACCTCAGGTATTTACGTCCCCGTAAAGCTTCAACACACACTAGGGGAAACAAAAGTGGTACTGAGCACGCATCTGAGCCTTCCGCTCCCATGTGATCTCCTAGAGGTTCCTGTGCTGCATGGGGTTTCCTTTTTCCCGAACAAGTAAAACCCATCCCATCGTTGTAAGTAAACCACAACCATTTTGCGTAATACCGTCAATCCGTGTATGAACTGTGGTTTCCCAGTCCATACCCAAACTAACGTCGTAAGGCCTCGACGCTGCCACAAAGAGGTTCCAACCAAAACTCTCACCTCAAGGGTCAGATCACACCTCTCCGCGTAAGTGTGTTTATCGAGTATCCTCTCAAAGGTATCTCTAGACGTGAGGGTCAAGTCAACGGTTTTAACATGTCGAAATGTACACCACCTCATGCTGCTCTCCAAGCTCTGCTTCCATGTCTGCTGCTCTGCAGATTCATCTGTCCTTAACAATTCCTCTTCTTGAAACATTTCACATGGCCAAGTATTTGAGAATGGCGCTAGTTAGTATCTTCCCACTGCTAACATTCACTGGCTATAACCAATCATCCAAAGAACATTCAA
Source organism: Viscum album (assembly GCA_963277665.1). Taxonomy (NCBI): domain Eukaryota; kingdom Viridiplantae; phylum Streptophyta; class Magnoliopsida; order Santalales; family Viscaceae; genus Viscum; species Viscum album. The sequence continues at coordinate 1,614,291,135 of OY728142.1, forward strand.
CCACAAAGGTTCTCTCAAGCACCCTAACATAAGTAAGAATGCATAGAGGAAAGAGTGATTACTCGAATATCACTAAACACACCTCACTCAGAGGTCCGATCTCTAAAGCACTGATCGTATCATAGTCATCAAGTACCAAGAACGATCAGTACACCTCGATGAATACTCAGCTACTAACATTTCATCCTGCCGAAGCTGTATAAGCTTTAGAAAACTCTCAGCCACCTCCTCAATCCAGTCCTCAGTTGCCTGTGAGTCGGGCTCGCCTCGGAACCTGAGGGGTATCGGATGCTGAAACATGTGTAAGGCACAAAGCCTACATGTGTCCTCTACCGGTACTGCCAGTTGTAACTACTGACCAACAAGTAGTGATGTTGCTAGCACACTACCCGAAGGTACTATCTCGGGCATCAGTCCACGTACCGAAGACTCATCACTATACGGACCAATCTCATGGTCACTCACTGGGACAAACCAGTAGTTAAGATCACCATATTCTCTACTAGGTCTAAACTAGGTGTAGAACTCTATCAATCGCCTCCATCCAGTCCACTGCTACCTGGGAATCTGTCTCACCTCGTAACCTCAAAGGCCTCTACTGCTGGAACTAGTGCAACGCGCTCTGCCAGCGTGCACTGTCCACTAGTACGACTGGTGGCATCTACTGCCTAACGGGTGGTGGTGCTGATGGTACACCACTCTAAGTATCCAACATAGAAATAGGGCCCTGCACCGGAGCCTCATCGCTCGGTGAGCCATCATCGAGTACTCTCTTGGAAACTCCAACTGACTATCTGCGTGGAGACATCCTGAACAGATGCGACACGGTCAAACGGTTTAAACCTGGTGAGCTGACCTGGTTTGAGTTGACTTAAAGAAAACTTTTTAAACACACACGCAATCATTGTTTTCGTGCACTAAGTCAGAAATCAGTAGTCAAGGTCCTGGTGTATGGATACGTCGGCCGCCGCACCAACACTGGACTCCCTGAACTGAAAACCACACTTAGTACCCTTAACACTATTGCTTCACAGAAAGAAAATATCAGAGTCCTAAGTTCTGCGGTAGAACCGACTCCTCTGATACCAATTTGTCACAACCCATCCTCGGGGCCCGTGCCGTGACTACCCCAAGCCCACCTTCCATAGGCCAGGGGCTGGCGACTAGCACCAAAGGTGTAAATCCTAATAAAAAAGGGAAGGCATTGCCTTTATAAAAGTAAACAACACAATAGAGTATAAGCGGAAGCAAACACTAAGTAAAGCAGTAAACAAGTGTGCTAGAAATAAAAAGGGTCTGGAAATACAAGCCCAACAGAAAGGTATAACTACAACTGAAAGTAAAGTACAACTCAAAGGAAAACAGCTAAAAGGTGACAAGCAGCTCCTGGATCATCCACCACGGATACTACCTAAAGGGTAGGTATAGATGTCCTCCTCATCATACCGCGTCCGACCGTCTGTCTGTTCGTCTCCTCTGGGTATCGACTAGTCGTGAAATCCATCTCCGGGTACCGTCCAGCTCAACAAGCCTCAACCACGATTAGTTCTATCCATCGTCTACAACCAACAAAACGAGGTGCGGGCGTAGCCTGTGTAGGGGTGAGTATAACGATACTCAGTAGGGACCCCAAGACCCTCAAGGTCTCACTAAAATCCGACAAGGATAAACCACAAAGAAATATCTAAACAGATAACCGTTACTTAGGTATATGACCATACATATACCTAATTTATCAAGTAACCCATCTAAATAATAAGATAAACAAACAGGTTATTGACTTATCTCAAACCAGGATTTTCACTATCGAAACCGTAACTGCTGAAGAGCTCCATCTATGTCGAGTATAGTGATCCTTTCACGACTCTGAGGCACTGCTAACTAACCTAAGACTGCTGAGGTACTCCTCCTGTCGATTACCTCGGGCCAGCCACCAAAACACAGCAGTGCTTCCCGCTGGGGTCTGCCACCCTAACACAGTAGTGCACCCCCCCTAATAGCCTGCAGAGGTACTCCTCCTGTCGAGTACCGTAGGTCTTCCACCAAAACACAGTAGTGCTCCCCACCGTGGGTCTACCACCCAAACACATTAGTGCTCCCCACTGGGCTATACAAGTCACTCCAACTCGAATCAGACAAGCAGTCTTCAGGTCTCAGCTTGCTACACGGTCTCCGTACTCCGTACGCTCGTCTCCATACTCCGTACGCTCGTCTCTGGGAGGGTCCGCTCCACGAGCTACAGGTTGATACTCCAAGTATCAGAAAGTCACATAAAGAAGTATCTCAAAGGACCGCCTCGTCATAGGGGTCTCAACACAATAGACGGCGCGTCATTCAGACGCCCGGTCTGTGAGTTATTAGCCTTTTAGTCCTAGGGGCCCGGTTGGTTTCGTGTAAGAACCAACCCGACCGTATCTCAACTGTACCTCGAACTATCATAGGGTATACTCAAAGGGATCGTTTCTCAACGTGATCAACAATGCCGCTGAAGGTTCGTCAAACGGACGTCCGGTCTGAAAGTTATTGGCTTTTCCGTTCCAGGGGCCCGGTTGGATTTCGGGTACAATCCAACCCGGCCCTACGCCAAATGCGTCCAAACCTCAGGTGAAGTATGCCAAAAGAACTGTCTCATCAAGAGAAATCCAACAAAGTCGACATCACGTCAATCAGACGTCCGGTCCTTAAGTTATAAGTGTTTTCGCTCCGAGGGCCCGGTTGGTTTCGGGTTTGAACCAACCCGGCCGTACTTCAAATGACACCGGTTAACCAAACCGGTCACACCATTGCGATCCATATGAAAAAACACATGATATGGACTACCCATGGGTCAAAAACAGATAACCGTTGAAAAAGTTGCATTTCACCGCAACACGCGCGAACCGGGTCTCGTGGGGTCCGCGCCTCGACCTCAACTTAAATATCCAAAATTGGTCTTGAAACATCCTTCTTAATTCCAGGGTCGCAACCTCGAAGACGGTTCGACATTCCGACACCGTATGAGAGAGATATGTCTGATATAAGATCCCGTAATAATAATAATAATATTATTATTCGGTGTTTCGTGGGCCCGAGCCACGAACCAGAATTTAGTATTCAAAATTAGACTTGAATCGATTGTATTGATGTCAGGATTACATCGCCACTGACGGCAAGCCAATCGGAGGTCGCACACATGAGTTATGGCGGTTCAAAGATTTAATAATAATATTAAATATATTATTTTCCGAGCGCTTCGGGTACCCGATCCAAAAACCTGAAAAAGACATCCAATATTGGACTCAAAAATTCCGTCTCAAAGTCAGGGTCACACTGCCGTAGACAGTTCGTGAAATCGAGGTCGCACGAACAAGATACAGTCAAAATAGTGTTTTATCATCAAAATTAATAATAATAATATTTTATTATTTTTATTAATTATTTACTTATTTATCTTTCTAATTCCAAAATCAATCACGATTTTTGACTCCTTGGGTGATGGAATTTATCCCCAAAACTGCATTTTATCATTTATTTCTCTTCTTATTTTATCCTCACTATTATCTTATAAATCATCTCTCTCTCTAATCTCATTTACTATTCCACGACTATGTTCTCCCAATTAGCGCCCCAATCACCCGGCCTCCTTCCACACGGACGGAACCGCCACCACCTACGCCTGCCCGCCGCGCTGCCGCACCACCCCCGGCTACCCACGCCGGCGCACCTCAAACCGGCCGCATCGCCTGGCCCCCCGTCCGCTCGCCACACCACCTCCCGTTACCATGCACCCGACCCCATGCCGCCGCACATCAAGAACTAGTTAGCGGTGGGTCCAGACTTGTTCGTAGTCCATACCCACCACGTTAGTAGTTCGAATAAACACCCAACAGAATATTTTTCCATGCTCGAGGGAAAGAATCACGTAAACTTAAATAAACAAAAACCCCTTACCTCGAAATTGACATCACACGTCGTCGAGTCGCGGAAGACGGACACCACGATAGTCATGCGTCGCAGAAGAATGGTGTCGTCCCGTCAACGTTGGAGGAAGAGTTGTTGACATAGTCGACGCTTTCCCGCGACGGTGTCTCCTCTCTTAACGTGGAGGAAGAAGAAGGCTAGAGAAAGAAATGCTTCCGGTTCTTCGAGTCATGGAGCGGTCTTCGCGTTCTTCGTGGAAGAACTCTCCCTTTCAATATCTCCAACGTGCTCCCAACACCGCAAGTGCCAAAAACAAAATAATAGCCTAAACTATTATTTTATTCTCCCATGATATAAAATTTCTATCAAATTCAAATTAATTCAAAAATACTATTGAATTAATTATGGCATTTGAGTTGGCAAATTTAATGGAAGGGAGATGGAAAGGCTCCACATAATTAATGGGAGGTGTTGTCAAAATAAATAACGGGAGTGTTAAAGGGGGGTTTAAGGGAGGTGAAGGGTTAGGCCTCATGTGGGCACCATATCACAAATATCCTCCCATGGGAGGTTATGTGGGGTGTGGGCCCCACCCCTAACATTCTCTTAGAGGATATAACCACCCAAATAAACAAAATGGTGCACAACCATTTTTTTTAAAATCCCCAAAAATTAACTTTCAACCCGCAAAAAACTCAACTGTGGTAAATGTCCCCTTAAGTGAATATCGGCGCTGCGAGTTTATCGGTGTCCTCAGATTTCAATTCCGAGCACCGGTTCAAAAGTTATAAAATTATGAACGTACCTTTACTGAACGTACCCGAAAAAAAGTTTGGAGAAATTATTATCAGTCACCTTCTACCCACTGTGGTTAAGGTTAGATTCTGCCTAGGTGAAACACGACCCAAGGAACCCAACGATACTCTCGGATTTTCAATCCGAGTTACCATTTAGAAGTTATGAATTTTACAATAAAATAATTGTCATTTAATTATTTTATTTGCGGCCAAAAACTAACTTTTTCTGGTGGCTCGCACCAGCCAAAGTTAGTATCTGCTTAAATAAATCATGCCCTCACGAGTTCAGCGATGGTCTCAGATTTCTAATCCGAGCTACCGTTTGTGAGTTATAAGCATTTGAAAAATAAAATAATTTATTTAATTATTTTATTTACGGTTAGGCCATTTTTGGGATTTCTCATAGGAGGCTCATGACAACTAAACTTAAGTCGCGCCTAGGGTAATCCCGCCATCCTGAGCGCAACAGTGCCATCAGATTTCTGATCCGAGCAATCGTTCAAGAGATATTCCACTTTTTCCGGAAAACTGCTTACGCGCGTTAATTTAATCTTAACAAAACTTCGACGGATCATTCCGGGTACTCCGGGTCTCAGAATCAGGCACCGTCAGAAACCATAGACTCATACAATTCCAAAGTATTTATGAAAAAAAAATCCTTGAAATTTACGGGCTTTTACAGTAACCATTTACTAATAAAAATAAAGTACAATTAGGGGGGACTGAATTGTAACGACCCAAGTATTTATAGAATAATAATTTTTGATTTATATTAAGACTTGTGAATAAGATATTAATTTGTAGTTAAATGGGACTCTTTTTTTGATAGTGTACTTGACATGCAACAACATGCTTCTTTGAAATCTTACATTGTACAAAACATTGAGTTATACTGAAAAATAATACAATAATATTAGTATTATTTTAAATGGTTGTTAATGCCTAGCCTTTGGAATGAGGGGATTGAATAGTATCAACTGAATTTTGAAATATGGTTTACACATGTTTAAATGATGATTCATTGATTACCAAATTTATTAGAAATGAAAATAAAAACCAATTGAATATAATGAATGTTTTTTTATGAAAACCTATTTAAAAGAGAATAATTGAATTTTCATATCAGTATGTATGGATTTTTATTTAATGAAAAAAATGATATATATTTAATTTAATGTTTAAAATTCATCTTATATGTTTTATGGATTTGATATAAGAATAAATTCATTTTTTTTTCGAATAAAAGAAGTATTTTTCTAAAAATGCAGTTTTACCACCTTTTGATGGAGAACCTTTTTTAAATTCAGTTTTGACACCTTTATATGTTTTATTTGAAAATATAAACTTCTTATTTAGAATCAGAACATCAAAAGTTACTTTGGATGAAGTTTTTTTTGCTAAAGATCATTTTTAATGAATAGTGAAAAATACTTCATTTTAATTCAAAACCACCTTTTAATATAATATATTTATATAATTATATTATACTTTTAATTTGTTTTAAAGTGTAATTGTATTATATTTTTATCATTTAATCCAATTTTTGTCATTGTAAGTAATTTTACTTTGAAATTGGACATAAACGAATGTTAATCTTTTGGTATTTTTTACTTCTTAAAAATATGCTTTTTGGTTTTGACAACGGGAATTAATTTTAAATTAATTTCAACAACTTATGTGGTTTGAATTTGGAAAAATTAATTCCATATTTAGAATCATGAGGTCCAAATTGTGTAAATAGGAAACTTTTTATTTTTAGACACTTTGAATAGTAACTTCAGTATATATTTTATTTACCATGGTTAAAGGGTAAATCTGGTAAATAAGGGTAAACAATAATATTATAATAATATAAAATTACCCTAACACATTTCCTAACCCTATTGGATGAGATATGTACGACCATGGGAATCCTTGGATCGATTTTTGGACCCCATGGAGTCACTTATGGGTGAAAATAATATTTAATAACTTTTAATTTAATGTTAAAGGAAAATATAACCCAAACATGTATCTTTTAGTAAAATAATTTTTATATGGGGTTATATAAGTTATATTTTCAACTATAAATAGTAATTAGAAAGATAAAAATATTTCCTACATGATGCTATTTTATTTATAATTTTTCTACATCAAATAAATAAATATATTTATGACACAATGATGATGTAGTGATTACCTTATTAATGAATGATTTATATAAATGGGATTATAAATATTAAAAAAAAATTATTTTGAAACTTTTTATTCCATAAAATAATTTTATGGATTATTATGAATTTTTTTATTTTAATTAATTTTTTTTTTGAAATAATCAAGTTGTTATATATTTTTAAAATGTCATGATATGAATAGTATAAAAATTGACATAAATGAGTTTTTAAAACAAATACTATTTTATTTAATGATATAATACTCCTAAAAAAATAATATTCCATAACATGGATTAGATAATGTTTTATATGCCATTAAGGAACCACTTTAGGTTATATTGTCATTTTATACTAACTATATTAACCATATAGTATGAATATAAAAGAAGACATGGTAATAGTTAAATTAGTTAACTAAGGGTTAAATCTAAATGATAAGGTTAACTTTGAAACCAAAACATGTATAAAACCTATTGGTTGAGATTATTTGGAACAATAATCATATTATATTTTAATTAAATGAGTTTCTGACCTTTTGAAAATCAAAATTCAGTTAATAATAAAATAATCTTTCAAGACATTCCTAAAGTACCCCTCCCCCCTCTTATAAAAGGCCACCATCTCTAACCCCTTACTCACACCTGTCAAGCCTCTTTTCTCATCCAAAATTGGATCAAATAAGCTCCAAACATAGCTATATTCCTCTAATAATCCTTAAATTTGGAAGAAGGAAATTCAAGAAAGCATTTTGGCTCAATTCAAAAGAAGTTACCCGTTTTAAGAGGTAGCGTCTTCTCTAAAGTTCCTTTCCAATACACTACTTATTCACTCCCTATTCTATTATTATTATTTTATTAAATAAAAAAACCAGTATCCTAAATATACTAGGAATTGTTTATGATAATTATTCAAACTACACTTACACACACCTCCATCTAATGGATATAAACATACTATTTCTGTTTACGGAAAACTACTGTCTCACGAAATAATGATTGTTCGATTTTCACATACCACCTCTCATGGTGTCCATTATGATGGAAATGAAATTATATATGATATATATGATATTTATTTTATCTATATGCTTATGTAATTTTTATTTATACCATACCTTTATACTTTTAAGGTTATATAAATACGATAATTTCATTTGAGGAAGCGTAGACTACCACCCCCTCAAAGTGATATGACTCACTCATTCCTTACATGGAACATATAGAGGATGGAGTTAATAAACTTATAAAACATATATATAATATGATATTATATATTAATTATAATATACCTATGTATCATTAAGTTTTCATTTCATTAAATATGAAATTGAAATGAAAGTAGCATTCATGCGTACATACGACTTACCGTCTCCATGAATGGTGCATTTCATTTATTATCTCCAAATGTTATGAAATATTATAAATAAATATATAATGGATATATATTATATATATATTAATAATATTATAGATATAATGGATCTTTTACTACATGGAAAATTTGTAATTATAACAAGATCATTTTCTACTCAAGTACCAAATATCAACAAAATGACTGATATTAACTTAAATAATTATGTAATTTTTATAACATGGTAATAAGTGATATAAAAGGAATAATAAACTTGAAAAAGTTTCAGAATAAAGTAGAAATTAAATTAAGTTTATTATTCATGAAATTAAAGAATGAACGAGTGAAGTCAGACATGAGGTAAGGGACTTCGTCTCAATCTCCTTTCATTGAGGTATATTTCGATAATATATAACTCCTTATTTATATAGTATTTAATAAAAACCTTTGAATTTTACTTTCATTCAATGGGAATATTTCATCTATGAAGCATTTTACTAAATTACAAAAGGAATGTTTTTAACGTATGTAGTGAAAATGACCTCTCCGCTGCCGTAATCGTTATTTGGATTCCTCTCTAAAACTTAATGTTTTTAAAAGGAAATGAAATCCCTTATTCACTTTTTGGGTGTTTTGGTATTGAAAATAGTTTTTGAAATGGATTGAGTATTTCAATATCTTAAAATGATATCTTGTGATTGAAAATTAATTGTTATTACTGAAATGTTGATATTTTAAATATTTTATGTGTTATGTAATGGTACTTGGACATTTGATAGGTGGTTAAGTGATAAACCAATGAAGGGTGGTTATGTGATAAACCAAATGATAGGTGGTTCTGTGATAAACCATGGATGGGTGGTTACGTTATAACCTCCAATGCATTGGGTATGGAAGTTGGATGTATGGTACTTGGACATTTGATAGGTGGTTAAGTGATAAATTCAATTAAGTGTTTTTTCTACTTTTTTAAGGTGAAAAGTATTAATTTATGAAAAAGTATTCATGTTTTACATGTTGTTTTGAAAAAATAACACTTTTCCTTCTTTATGTATCCCTTACTGAGCTTTTTATGCTCATCCCAAGTTTTGAAATGTTTTTCATAGGACTTAAATATGAATATGGTCAAGGATGGGATCAAGTAAAAGTCATACTGTCTAAAACATAGAACTCGACATGTTTCTTTATTAAAAGTTTTTGTTTTATGAAAAAGATGGACAGTGAGTAGGAGTGTCTACTTATAATATTCAAGTTGTTATTTATAAGTTATAAACTAACTATATAAATATCCAAAACATGAAAATATCCTCAATGTGAATTATTAACTTAATTCAATATTATGTAATGTTTAAGGCTGAGGCCCTACAGTTTGTATCAAAGTTTTGTTTAGATAAATTTAGAGGTTAGGGTGTTATTTAAGAATAAGTGAATTAACCATAATGGTTAGCAGATTATAAAGAGACATAGTTATTTTAGATAAATTTAATGAGTTTAAGATAACATGAATAAGTATATCTTAGTGTTTACCCTCCTCATAAGATTTTATATGATGATTTTATTGATATACTAACACTGAACTTTTTTGGTTTTAATAAATGGTTGGATATAGCATGCACTAAAGTAATAATGGATGTGAAGGAAACTGTGTTGGTTTTCTAGATGAGAAACTGAATGAAATGGGAGCTACAATGAGAACACTTGTGGTTATTCTTAACCAACTATCTGGAGTCATGATTGAACACTTTAACCTTGATGATTTTTCTAAGGCATCATATATGCGAGAAAAAAATCCCAATGGATGTTTTGGGTAATAATCATAAAGGTAAGTATATTAAAAAACTATGTGTCAAATATGTGGAAAGAAAAAAAGAAAAATTCTTCAAAGGGATGAGAAGATGCTATATATGTGGTAATGAAGGTCATAAAGCAAGAACCTTCCATGAAGAAAGGAAGTGTCTAGTTGACTCTAGTAAAGGAAAATAAGTTTTTTCCGAGGGATCAATTGAATGTTTTAAATGTGGTTTATATGGTCATTATACGATTATATTTCCAAAGAAGAAGGTTCAGGAATGGAATCATAAGAACCATAAAAATAGTTTTTTACCAATACCTAATGCCATTCCAATTGAGGATGAGGAAACTGACAATGACCAATGAAAGGTATGGATTATTTCTTAGATGATGTTTTGACATTATTGAATCTTAGGATATGATTCATGATTTTGTATATAGGAAATAAGTATTACCAAATAAGTTGGAAAATAATGGTTAATGGATCATTAAGAACATTGAACGAGTAATAAGTCTATGTGTAAGGGATTCAAGAGTTATGGTAGATTTTAGGATGATGAAATGCTTGAAAGTATTAAGGCTATTTTGATGATTGGATTACTTTGGAAGAATTTTTCTAGTATATTTAACCCTAAACATTGATGTGTGAAAATGTTATTCAAGAAAGAATTATCTTTTCTTATGTCTACATAATAGAAAAACTTAGGGGTTCATATGATCTTTTTTTTGATGGGATAAATGGTTATTACATTTTGGGATTCAAAATGAAAGGTGTTAGATAACCTTTGAGGATAAAATAGGTTATGGTTATTTTTGAGTAAATTATCTTATTTTTTAGAATGTTATAAGAATGAAATGATTTTATAAAAAGGACAACCCTCAGGATGAGTGACAACCCTCCACGTCTAGCAAGACCATGGGAATCAAACCCACAATCGAAGGGCGAAAAGGGTGCATCACCTACCACTAGCCTACGTGAAGTACCCTGTTAGTATGACTTATTATTTTTAGTTAAATGATTTTATTGATCAATAATAAGTTCATTTGGGATATTATGTTTTATAAAATGAATATACTTAGTATAGGAAAATTATTTTGTGATTATGTGATAAAGGTTATTTTGGAAGACGTTTGCTCTTTTGGGAACACTATATGCCTAAGGAAAATATAATACTTTGGGATTTCAATTGAGGAGTAATGGTGTAATTTTATTTTGGAATAATATATGTTTTTATTGTGGACATATAAAGATTTGAGAAATTATTAAACTATCAAATAGAAAATGTGATTAGGTTAATTAATTTTCAGTATGAGACTATAAAATTAGCCAATGTTATTTGGAGATAAATGTTATGATTTTTGTGGAAGACACTGTGATCAAATCCTTAGGAATTTTGGGTTTCAAATTTTTTTTGGATTATTTTGAATAATTTTAAGGATAATTGTGTATTCAATGGTATTTTGTGAGCTTTGGGTATTGTTCGTTCAATTTTGGAGATTAAGAGTAGTATTTCTTTTTATAAAATATTATCCTTTCTGGGGATTATATGATCTTATACTAACCATTTTGGTTTTGATTAATGTATAAAGCTAGGGAAAATATATGGTTTACCTTTTTTGGATCATGTTATTATATAGAAGTTTATTCTAGCACTTCATATGTGACCAATTCATCTTGAATACTCATCATTTGGAGAAAAGATGAGTTTTTGGTAGAAACCTATTAATAGACGAAACTTTACTTAAAAAGTAAGTATATTTCCTAATGTTCTTAGTCAAATTCATAATTAAATTCCCCAAATTTATAAAAGGGAACTTAAAACAATTTTTTTTTGTCTGTTTACTTTTCATATTAGGGAATCCAAGACCGTTTAACCTGTCATAAGTTTGTGATTTTCTGGTGGTTAACTTTCTTCTGATCATGTTTTCTATCACTCTCCATCATAAATTGATGGTTAGTTTCATCGTCCATATCTATGTTTTAATAAAATCCTAGTATGTTTTATCTCGAGTGACCTTTATACTTCTCTTTATTTATTTTAAAGTGATATTTTTATTTACCCTTTTTCCAATGTGGGACTTTCAATGAAGTTTTCAAGCCCAATTTTAAAATTGCGAGGACGTAATTTCTAAAAGGGGGAAGGGTGTAACAACCCAGGAATTTATAGAATAATAAATTTTGATTTCTATTAATACTTATGAATATGATATTAATTTTAAGTCAAATGAGATGCTTTTTCTGATAGCATACTCGACACGCAACAGTGGGATTCTCTGAAATCTTACATTGCACACAACATTGAGTTATACTAAAAAATAATACATTATTGTTATTATTATTTTAAATGGTAGTTAATTCCTCGCCGTTGGAATAGTGGGAATTAATAGTATCAACTGAACCTTGAAATATTGTTTACACATGTCTAAATGATGATTCATTGATTACCAAGTTTATTAGAAATGGAAATAAAAACCAATTGAATATAATGAATGTGTTTTTATGAAAACCAATTTAAAAGAGAATAATTGTGTTTTCATATCATTCTTCATGGATTTTTATTTAATTAAAAATATATTATATATATTTAATGTATAGTTTTAAATTCATAATATATGATTTATAGATATGATATAAGGATAAATTCAATTTTTTCGGATAATAGAAGAATTTTTCTAAAAATGCAGTTTTAACGCCTTTTGATGGAAAAACTTTTTTAAATCTAGTTTTTGAATCATTTATATGTTTTATTTGAAAAACTAAACTTATTATTTAGAATAGAAACAACAAAATTTACTTTTGATTAAATTTTGGTATTTTTCTGCTAAAGTTCTTTTTTTAATAAATAGTGAAAAATAATGCATTTTAATTCAAAACTGGATTTTAATCTAATCTATTTATATAGTTATATTTTAATTTTAATTGGTTTTAAATATTAATTGAACTATATTTTTATCATTTAATCCAATTTTTGTCTTTGGAAGTAATTTCATTTTGAAATTGGACATAAATTCATGTCAATATTTTGGTAGTTTTTTACCTCTTACAAACACGTTTTTTGGTTTTGACAACGAGAGTTAATTTTAAATTAATTTCTGAAACTTATATATTTTGAATTTGGAAAAATTTATTCCATATTTGGAATCGTGAGTTAAATTTTTTTTAAATAGGTAACTTTTATTTTTAGACTTTATAAATAGTAACTTCAGTAAATATTTTATTTACTATGGTTAAAGGGTAAATCTGAAAAATAAGGGTAAAAAATAATATTATAATAATATTAAATTACACTAACACATGTACTAAACCTATTTTATGATATATTTCCGACCATGGCCATCCTTGGGTTGATTTTAGGACCCCATGTAGCCACTTGTGTGGGAAAATGAAATTTAATTACTTTTAATTTAAAGTTAAGGAAAATATAACAGAAACATGTATCTTTTAGTAACATTTTTTTATATGGGGTTATATAAATTATCTTTTCTACTATAATTAGTAATTATAAATATAAAAATATTTCCTATATTATGGTATTTTATTTATAATTTTTATAAATCAAATAAATAAATATATTTATGACACAATATTGATGTAGTGATTACCTTATTAATGAATGATTTAAATAAATGAGATTATAATTATTAAAATAAATTTATATTGAAACTTTTTATGACATCATTGAATTTTAAGGATGATTATGGCTTGATATATTTTAATTAATTAAGTTTTTGTGAAAGAATCAGGTTGTTATATATTTCTAAAAAGTCATGATATGAATAGTATAAAATTGACATAAATGAGTTTTTAAAAGTTAAATGATATAATAGTCCTAAAAAGCTAATATTCGTCAAAACGACTTATATAATGTTGTATATATAATTAATAAACCACTTGAGGTTCTATGTACATTTTAGGGTAACTATAGTAACCATATAGTATGAATATACAAGAAGACATGGTAATAGTTAAATTAGTTAACTAAGGGTTAAATCTAAATGATAAGGTAAAATTTGAAAACAAAAATTATCTAAATTTTTTTTGAGAGGATTTAGAAAAATAATCATCTTATCTTTTAATTAAATTAGTTTTGGAACTTTTTAAAATCTAAATTCAATTTATAATAGAATAATATTTCCAGACATTCCTAAAGTACCTCTCCTCCCTCTAATAAAAGGCCACCATCACTAGCCCCTCACTCACACCTATAAAGCCCCTTTGATCATAAAACCTCAACTCAAATTAGATCCAAAAAATCCCTCTCTTAATCTTAGAATAATTAACTTATGCATTAGGAAATTCAAGAGATCCTTTTGGATCAAATCAAAGGGAGTTACCCGTTTTAAGAAGCAACGTTTTCTCTAAAGTTCCTTTCCAATATTCTACTTCTTCACTCCCTATTCTGTCCTTATTATTTTATTACATAAAAAACAGTATCCTAAATATACTAGTATGTTTTTATGAGAATTATTCAAACTACACTTACACACACATCCATCTAATGGATACGAACGTACTCTTTCTGAGTACGACAAACTACTGCCTCACGAAACGATGATTGTTCAATTTTCCCCTACCACCTCTCATGGTGGCCATTATGATGGAACTGAAATTATATATGATATATATTATATTTATTTTATCTCTATTATTATCTAATTATAATTTAGAGAATACCTTTATTCTCTTCATGTTGTTTAAATATGATAATTTCATTTCAGGACATGCAGACCCCCACCCTCTCAAAGTGATATGACTCGGTCATGCCATACATGGAATGTATAAAGTATGGAGTTAATGAAATTATGTAACATATATAAAATATTATATTATACTGGAATTATAATATACCTATGTATCATTAAGTTTTCATTCCATTAAATATGAAATAGAAATGAAAGTAGCGTTCATGGGTGCGTACGACTTACTGTCTCCATGAACGGTGCATTTCATTTATTATATAAAAATATTATGGAATATTATAAACACATATATAATGGATATATATGATATATATATGAATAATTTTATGTAGATAATGTACTTTTTAAAACATGGAAAAATTGTAATTATTACAAGATCATTTTCGACTCAAGTACCCAATATCGAAAAAACGACCGATATTAAACTAAACAATTATGTAATTTTTATAACATGGTAAATAGTGATATAAAAGGAATAATAAACTTATAAAAGGTTATAAAGAAAGTATAAATTAATTTAAGTTTATTATTCATGAAATTAAATAACTAATGAGTCAAGTCAGACATGAGGTATGGGACTTCGTCTCAATCTTCTTTCATTGAGGCATATTTTGATAATATATACCTCTTTATTTATACGCTGTTTAATAAAAACCTTTGACTTTTAATTTCATTAGAAGAGAATATTTTATCTATGAAGCATTTTACTAAATGACAGAAGAAATGTTTTTAACGTATGCGGTGGCAATGACCTCTGCGCCACCGTAATTGTTATTTAGCTTCGAATCTAAGGATTAATGTTTTTAAATTGAAAAGAAATACCTTATTCACTTTTTGGGTGTTTCAGTATTGAAAATGGTTTTTAAAATGGATTGAGAATTTCAATATCTTGAAATGATATCTTGTGATTGATAATTAAATGTTATTACTTAATTTTTTCTATTTTCAATATTTTATGTGTTATGTAATAGTACTTGGACATTTGACGGGTGGTTACGTGATAAACCCATGATGGGTGGTTATGTGATAAAACAAATGATGGGTGGTTATGTGATAAACCATGGATGGTTAGTTATGTTACAACCTCCAATGAATTAGGTATAAAAGTCAGCCGTATGACTATTCCATTTAGTGATATGTGTGGAAGTCGACCGTATGGTTATTTCATTTAAGTATGTTTATGTCACAAGTTACCTTTATATGCTATATGTTGTTTTTATGGGATTTATGGTAATTTTTTGGTTACAAAATGGGTAATAAATGAGCTTATATTCAGTGATGTATTTTTATACTTCTTTTAGGTGAAACATATTACTTTATGATAAAGTATTCATGGTTTACATGTAGTTTTGAAAAAATAATAGTTTTCCTTCTTTATGTATCCCTTACTTAGATTTTTATGCTCATCCCAAGTTTTAAAATGTTTTTTCATAGGAGTTTAAGATGAATAGGGTTAAGGATGGGATCAAGGAAAAGTCATGCTGTTTAAAACATATAACTAGATTTGTTTATTTTTTAAGAGTTTTAGTTTTATAAAGAAAATGGATAGTGAGTAGAAGTGTCTACTTGTAATATTAAAGTTTTCATATATAAATTATGACCTAATTCTCTATATATTTAAACCTGAAAAGATCCTCAATGTGAATTATTAACTTAATTCAAGATTATGTAATGTTTAATGCTGGGGCCTTACATTAATACTTATCTTATAATCATATAAAATGGAATCATTTAATAAATAATGATAAACTAATAAATTCTAAGTATATACTATCTTGTGATTTCTTAAGTCTCAATCAAAGTTATAATTTGTGATACAACTATCCCTATGGTTCTTACTAATGTTCTATAGTCATAATCGCAAAAAAATTTTCATGCTCTGATACCACCTATAGAATCCCTAACCTTTTACACAAATTATTACATTTTTGTAATCATAATTAACCATCGAATATAAACAAAGGATCATAAAGTCTTGTGTTTTTGTAATATTTGGTAAACAAATTTGAAAAAATGGAACTAGAATAAAACCTATTTTTATTATTTATCCATAAATATCTCTTAACTTTATTTGAGATCCAAAATCTACATAGGATAACTTGGGAAACACACAGACCAAAGGGATGATCTGAAATGCCCAACGAGGAAATAAACAAAGAAATATAACATAACACATAGGTTAAAACTTATAACATGATTACATAAAAAATATGGAACATGAATAAACATATTATAGAATAACATATAGAACATGGGATAATTTAATCATGGAAGAATAGGAATATGGAAGAAATATACAACATGACTTAAATATGAGTCATGTATAACTACCAAGACTATATCACAAGGTGGAGAAATTCCCATAAAGAAATCAGGTTTACTCTCTATCACAACATTAAATATCATGAGACTAAAACATTACCCAATGTATTGGAGTTCTATCTAGGTTCATATATTATAAAATGTTCATTAATATGTGTGAAACATGGAGAATTAAACATAAGGAATAAATATAAGTATTAACCATGGATTGAAATGGGTCTCATAATCATGTCGTAAGGCATAAAAAATGAAGATATCATAAATGTTTCAATGAAATAATTGACTTAAAATGTACATATAAATTAATAAGGGAAAATAGGCATATATCATGTTAAATGAGGTCCAAATGAAGTGAAAAAATGTAAAAAGTGTGTTTAATAATCTTTAGAATTTAGACACTTTAGTGAAGATTAAAGGAAAATATTAAAGAATATTTAAAATGGACAAAGGAAAAATTATTTGTATAAAATGAAAAATGAAAAAATATATATTTTCTTGATAAAATGATTAATTTTATAGAAAACTTTTGTCTTAAAATATATTATTGATTGTACTTTAAAATGGTTAAAAAATTGGGATGTTCCATTTAATCGGGCTTGCTTATATAGAGGAATTAAAAGGGAACCTTATAAAACATGTATTTCCCCATAAACGGAAGAATAATTGATCTAGGTACAAAATTTTCTTACATAAAAAAATAATTAATGATTATTACATATGTATAATAAATATTTACATTATGGTAAAAGAGAGAAAGTGTAACTCGATGAAAAAATGGGGGTTCAGAGAGAATCAACTAACTTATGTATGAAAGTGCTATTCACCGGTACCTAATGTCTTGGTTATTAAAATCAAAACCATTAATTAATTAATTAAGAACATATTATACATTTATTTTATTTACTATAATTTTATTAATTTCATTTATGGCATTTTTTATGAGTTATAAGATTCAATTTTGTCATTTGTTTTCTTGGTTTTCATGATCGGTTCACTTTTATACAAGTATGAAAGTTCATGTAAAAGGAGAACTGTTATCTATAATTGAAATTATATAATATTAATAAAATTTCATAAGTTTAATTTCTATTATATACAATTTGGTTATATTTTATTAGGATGATTCATTAGATAAAATTTTAATGTATGCGATTTTATTTATTTTTGTTCTTTTTATGACAATCACAAACTTATATCATTTTATTTAATATCATGTTTATATATTGATTCTAGAAAATTATATAACTTAAAATATTTATAATAAATTTTTATTCGACCATAATAATGGTTTTATGACAATCCATGAAGGTGGTAAAAGAAAATTAAAATGGATCGTCCATAATAGTCGTAAATCGACACATCACAGATGATGTTTTAATTTTTAGATTAAAAGGAAGAGAAAAGAGGTTTTATTATAGATATTTAAATTTTAAAAAATTAAATTATTGTATATAAAATACACTCTAGTTATCTTTCCACTTTGGGATACATAGGTGAGGATTGTATAAGAAAATAAAATGAATTCAAAAAAAATTAAAAGAAAAGGAAAGAGGATTTTACCTCTTGAACTTATTATCCTTGAGAACCTCCTTAGGGAAATTAGGATTGGTATTTTTTTGAGAAAAAATAATCTTGTTAATGTGTAAGATACTTGGGAATATTATTGGTCATAATTTAGACAATCTTTAAGTCTTTGAAGGTTGTTTGGAGAATAGGTGGTGAGGGGTGGTATTTATAGGGGGAGAGGGGTATTTTTTATTATAATATTCATTATTTTGTTATTTTGGGAGAAGAATATCAATGGTTTTTATAATTATCATTGTATATATTAAACAATTAAGTATTGGTTGATATTATGGGCTTAAATCATCCATACATCATCCATGACTCAATAATTCATGTATTTGTTAAATACCATAAATTACTATATTTCACTATTTACAAATTATTCAACTTTTGTAGAAAAATAAAAAATAACCCTAACCATTTTAGATGCGTAGAATTCAGAAATGGGATTAACTTTATATAATTTTTTTTAATTATATGAAAATTAATTTTTAATTAAAATCATCATTTATTCAAAAAATACTGATTTTAAAATTATAAGTGATTTTATGACACTTTGATAAATTAATTATGGTCTCATAAAATTATAATATAATCATAAAACACCAAAATATTAATTTATGAATCAATTTTATGAAAATATATCAATATATTAATTATAAAATCATGAATAAATATTCACGACTTACCAAAATACCAACACGAAATTTATCATTTTGAAAACAATTATTAACTTATACCATGATATAAATATGTTATTTTTTAATTCATAAGATACCTAAATTTTATTTATACCTTCATAGGTGAGGTTAATATTCTATTGTATGAATTAATATGCCTAATATTCACATTACTCTTCATACATTCAAGTTACCATTCAATTGATATATGTTCCTTAATTTCTAGAAATACCTCGTATTTCATTCTTAATTTATGAGAAATGTTTTTATTAAATTTATTATGTGATGCATGTGTTTTATACTATATAAAATTATTACATGTTAGTAAGTTTCAATGATAAATGTTTTGTCTGTTATAGTATAGATAGAGTCTACACAATAATTAGAACCCAAACCCTATTAGGATTTGGCATGGGTGGTAAGTTTCAAGTAGATTAGGGAAAAATGAAACTCATAAGAGAAATAATGATAACCTAGACCATTAACTTATGGAATTAGAGAAGAATAACTGAATAATAGAGGTTTTGAGAAGGTAAAAGCTCATACATAAGGTTTTCTTAGTTTGGGACCATGCATCAATATTTAGGTCGAAGATAAGGCGATTAGAAGATGTACTTGACTCACTGGAGTCATGAATCATGAGTGATGAGAGGGGAGTGATATGATCATGAGAGGCTACCTCCATGGTGCTATGTATGGTACACGATAGGGGGAGTTATGTGTGAGGTCCCCCTTAGGGATGGTGCATGATACTAGATAAAGAGTGGGAGGGAGAGACCTAATTTTTGGGTTTTCTTCCTCTCATTATTAGTATTTATTAACATCAATTATAAAATTATTATAATTATTATCATTAGTATTATAAAAATAATTATTATCATAATAAATTAATTAATAATATTTTCATCATAAATCTTCGATATCTAAAATAATAAAAATATAAACCATAATTATAACGCACAAAATATATAATTTAAATATTGGGGATGGTCATGATCTTAAAATTATCCCCACTATAACACTTTATGCCTTGAAAAGACACAATAGACCAAGGAGGTCAATTGAATGGACGAGAATAAACTTCTTCAATCATGAATCAAATTTAAAACAAATGAAAACCAGGGATCAAATATATATGAAAAAAAATAATTTCATCTCCTAATGAATCAATAAGTTACCACAAACAAGATAAATACATCACATCAAAATCGGTGCTGAGATGTGGTCAAACAAGACCTCCAATATAATCAAAGTTGGATCAGATATAGTAAAATCCCCACCATATTAGAAATCACCTAAAACATAATTGTTCCAAAAAATAGATAATCTATCCCAATAAACTATCAAGGGAATAAACTCAACAATGAATGGAAAGGAAAAAAAGAGATATCCCAAACTGGGATTCCTTATTATCCTAATGATTATTCCTCAATTACACATTTGATGATGAATATAACTATTAATCACACAAATATACCTCAATAGCACCATGATCAAGAAGTCTTATAAATAATACTAAAATGAAAGTCCCATAAGGGTTACCATCCCAAAACAAACAACCAAGATATATCGAGGATGATAATGATTCAAAACAATATAGAATTCCTCAAATAGAACCATGCATAAACAAGAAATTTATATAATAACTTTGGGTTAAGTAAGAGAAACCACTGACCATATTTTTGGAAGAAAAGTTCCAAGTGAATCCAATATAACATCATAGATCCAATATCATCTCCTTGTTGTCCCAAAACATACCGATCAATATTTCCTATGTAAAACCATTCAAAATAAACAATCCATCACAAAACAACATGAAACTTAAAGAGAAACATGACTAGTTATCGAGGCATGAGGATTCTAAATATAACCACTCATAAAAGAGAAACCAAAGGAATCCAAAAAACTATCCCTATCAATATCACCTAAAAATTATAACTACACCAAAAAATAACTAAACATAAAGCCCAAAATATTTTCTCCCAAATAATCAATGCTCTAAATATAAAAACAATAAATAAAAAATAATACATCTCAAATTAAGTCCAATATTTAAAGCTGAAGCATATCTAGCATTGATCAATTAAGAACCCCAGAATAAACAATACCCTATGTCATAATACTTGAAATAGAGAAAATAAAATGTGGTTCACCTTAAAGATAATAACTAATCAATTATTTATGAATCCAAATCCCAAGGAATACCCAAACTAATTCATTAAAATTCATTAATGATCCATGCCCTGACTAAATATAATCTCACACTAGGTATCAATCCAAGGTATTTAATTTCATCAATTAATAGAGAATTTTCTATGGTATACTCAATATAACATAGCATATAATCCCAATAAATCCATTATTTCTAATCATAATCCTAATAAATACAATATTAAGTATATGATAACCAAAAAAAATCCCAAAAAATATGAATTTAAAATCCCCATTTTAATTGAGATCTATAACCTTAAATTAAGTATATTAAAACATCATTATGAGAATAAGGTTCACTTTTAGAAAACACTTCTCCTCCTTTGAAAATTCTTCAGCCCATTTAATAAACAAAAAACTTTTAATTTGTTACATTTAATTTTTTTTTCATTTTCAAAACAACCATAAACTAGTTTTGAAACCAAAAGACTATCCAAATACTAAAATGGAATCAATCAATTCAGAAAAAATCTAAGGGAAATAACTTTTTATATTTTAAACATTCTACATGCCCTTATTTTAATATAAATCCATTTTTTATATAAAAAAAATTTCATCACTTTTATAAAATATATTTTCAAAATTAATACAAGACAAAAAGATACCACAAAAAAAGGCACACCACAAAATAATAAAAAACTATGGCATTTCAAAAACCTCAACAAAATATAGTACAACTATATCCACACATTATTGGAAACCACATTTTTTGCATTTTATTAAACACCGAACCCAATTTTTAATTTTATTCCCAAATCCCATATTGAAACCAACTTCTTTACAAAATCTATTGAAATATACATAATCCTTTTAAATACATATATTTTAATTTCAAATTCAAAATCATACCTTCAAAGAACATTCAAAATTATAAGTGTCCTTTTTTTGAAATTTCAAAATCCCCCATGAAGTTATTATTTTTAAAATTCTATATGAAAATAGACCAGTTGGTTCAAAACACTTAATGGTATGTATATCCCATTTTCTCTAAAAAATATTATCATCTAGTATAAATGTTTAAAGTCATTTATAAAAACTATCTACATGAAATAAAATGTTTAAAACTGTTTCCATGGAAATACATCCACTTTGAAATATTTAAAAACATTATAAGCTCTTGTTGAAATCACATATCATGTTTCAAAACACTAAATCTATTTCAGTTTGTTTTATGGGAAACCACATTATTCATTTAAAGACAAAAATTACACTTTAAAATAATGTTTTTTTCAAGTCTCAAAACAATACATTAATTCCAATAATAGTTTTTAAAACTCAAATATTTTGTCTTTTTGAAACATACAATTGTATTATCATTTAATAAACAAAAACAAAAATCAATTACATCACAAAAAAAGGTCCTTTTATGGGCTAGCTTAAATTAATGACATGAACCAATGGTTTATCAGGCCATGTTCTAATCAGAAAACTTCCTTGGTAATTTTTACCACATCATGAACTCAAGATCCAAATTTTTTGCTATGCCATTTGAGATCATAGCGTTACACCAATTTAAATCCCATTTAATTCCCACAAAAAATTATAGAAACCTCACATATATTAACATGATTTTAATTAAAATCAAAACCCATACAAAGAATCCTATAAAAGATCCAATTAAAAATTCAAAACCAAGATCTAATAAAAATTATAATAAACTAGCATGAGTCATCCAATAGGTGGACTCTAGAACTAGACCACTATAGTAACAAATAGAATTTTTTATAACCATATGATGACAAATAGTGTATGTGAATCAAATGAATACTATTTGGAATGGTTTCTCATAAAACAGATGTAAAAAACAACAGTTAAAAACTAATGAAAACATCGTATAACCCATTTTTATATTTGAAATCTGTCCCATAGAAGACCTATGAAAGTAAATTATAAAGAATTAAATAGAATTAATAAAACATTACCTCTTTCACCTCCATTCTCCATACTATTTAATTTATAGATTCTCAAAAATCCACATCTATATATATTTTATTTGACTACCAGTTGATATAACTACCCTTCATCCATGGAGAGTGGTAAAAGAATATTTGACCAAGGTAAATAATGTAAACGTCCATATGTGAGGAATTATACAAAATAAAATTATAAGTCCTACCAAATAACAGAAAATAAAATATAGGATGATTATAGTAAAATTAACAACTCACCTTAAATTATTAGATAAATCAATAATAAAAAATGGTGCATTATAGAACCATGAACCTAAAAGTGAGATAATATAGGTGTGGATATAAAAATTCCATATAGGACACTCTATTCTATTCAAAATTATAAATCTTTAATAAATGATTTATTTTTAAGCCAGGTTGGAATAAAATATTTCAAAATATGGTTTTCAAAATTATTGATAAAATAATAAAAATACATTTATAATCCAAATTTATTAAAATAAATGAACTATTACCATTTCATGAAAGACATGTCATGAAAATAATTTTACATAGTTTTCATTAATAACATGAAAATAAATAATTTCTAAGGTATTTTATAAATCAGACATTAACAAACAAATTATGATAATTTCATTTAAATTATTTCATGAAATTAATTTTCTTAGTTTATATTAAAACACAGTTTTCAAATAATTTCAATGGAATGCATTAAATAATAAAAAGTAATAATTTCCATTAAACATACATGAATAAGAATATCAATCAAAATAGGTTTGAATAAATAATTTTATAAACACTTGCCTGTATAATTAATTTTTGATCCCATTACAATTGTTATAAGCCTCAGTGTTAGTTAGATCAAGGATAGTGGATCCTCACACTCTTGTTAAAATATGTAATTTGTTGCAAAATATATCCCCAGATCTTAGGTCTAGGGGATATAAGAGTCTACCCCAATGAAATAACCCCAACCCTCACCAATTATTAGTTATATGTTTCATCATCAATCCATTACTAGGTCGAGCTAATACATGCCTATCGCCCATATCATGGACTACCAACCAAAATACGCAGGTTCACATGTTCTTCAATGCTATCAATTAAGGGGTGAATCATTAATATCAAATTAGTTTCACTAATCTCCATTCATGAATCCCTAAATAACATTTTTAATATGACATTTAATTTCATAAACTAATGTCAAATGGTTTTCATCAAAACCCATTCATTTCAAAAAAATCAATTTCATTCAAAATACATGAAATAATTCTTTCATCCATTTCTCAAGAATAATCATCAATATCTTTATTAAAATTATTCATTTATCAAAATCCATTCCCCAAATAGGTTTCACCACAAACCATTCTATTTGAAAACATTTATCAAGAATCTCAATTCATTATTTGGAAATAAATTAAAAAATATTTTAATTCAAAAAGGTAAAAAACAATTCAATTGATAGGGAAAATATTATAAAACCATATACATGTAATATATTTAGGTATTTATGATAATTTTATAAAACACCACAAAATATGAAAATAGGGCACATTAATTTATTTCATAACCAAAATGGGGTCAATTAATTTATAAACAACTCATTTTAATCAAAAAAACTTTAATATATTTGTCAAGACATGTAATTATAAGTTCTACTTGGAATTCCAAGTAAATATCTTTGAAAATTAAACTTTTAAACCTCGAGAATCAGTGGTAAACATAAATTCCATTTTTAAGTGAGAATCATGAAATTTGACAAGCATTAATATCCAATCCATATTAAATAAATTATTTGAAAAAAAGTAAAATACATCTTTTACAAATGAAAACCATAATTAAATCCATTTTTTCTTCATATCAAATCAATAAACATATATAATAAAACTTTGAAATAATTTAAACAATAATTTAACACCCATGTAATCAATAATTCTTGGATAAAATATAGTATTTGGGGAAAACTACATTAACCATGATAATATGAAGAAACCCTTAATAGTAGAGAATAAAGGACCCCAAAGAAAGGCTGAACACCATATATATTGATTGTAGAAAAATATTCTAGCCTGGAACCCTCTTGGGATTCATCATAGGGTATACATAGTAAGTAGAATAGGAAAAAATTAATGGGAGAATAGAGAGAAGAATATCCCTGAATGGAACCAATTCAAATTAGAGAGTAATTTCATTAAAATAGATGTTTTGAAAAGGGAAAGGTCCTTATAAAATATCCTCATAGGTCGGGACCATGCATCATGATCTAGTGGGGAGGAGGCAATGAGTAAGAGACATGCCCGAATCCCTTGCGACATATTTTAAAAGTGAGTAGAAATGAGGAGACCAATCATTAGGGGTATACCTCATTGGTGTTATTCAATGTGCACATGAGTATATGAAGATAAGATCCTCATGTGAGGTCTCTTTTGGGGATCTTGCATGATGAAAACAGAAGAGGAGGAGGGGGAGACCAAATTTTGGGTCTTCATCCTCTCATTATTATTATATAATAACTTTAATGATTAAAATATTATTATTAATTTCATTACTATTATAAACATAATTATAATCACTATACCATTATTCATAATACCAACATAATCAATCTAAGATATCCATGAAAATAAAAAGGTAAACCAAAATTTTAATACCTGGAATAAATAATTTAAATAAAAGTTAATGGTTAGGATGTGACATCTAAAACAAGTAATGAAATAATTGGTTGATTCTTTCTTGACCTAATACCACTATATAATCTGATATTTATAACTTTTCGAGTCTTTTACACTTTAATAGTCTAACTATATCATCCAAAAGGAAAGGGGTATTCACAAAAGTTTTATTTTAATTAGTTATGAATGGGGAAACTTTTAAACCTTTATACCATACCAATTACTTCAAATTCATTCACAATATTATAACATGTGGATCCTAGTATAATATTATATCACATTAATAGGACTATATTTTTAATCAAACAATATTATCCCTTCATTTCCAAGTATACTTTCAAGAGAACATTAGAAGTACAAATGTGAGTATTACTTAACACCCATCATTTTATTCTTAATAATTCTCTTCCAAAACTATCCTAAACAGAGTAATATTATAACCTTAGTACCATTATTATACTTATTTTTTTATATTAATTTTATAACCTTTATTTATTCATTTACTTACATTTATAAAAACAAAATAACATTAAACATGTGTTGTGTATACTACCACCTTCACAAAGTAATGATATTCATTCTTCATATTGATTATACTTTTTTATTCAATAAACATAAAATATGATTCAAATAATTTAAATAACAATAATATCATTATTTTTCTATTATAATTATATTATATAGTTCCTGAGTCATACTCACCCATCAAAATATAACGAGTTCGTGTTTGGGTCGGTTTAACCACCTAACAGAGTAATGAAATAAAAAAACATTCATGTATGACTACAAGAAATTAGAAAAATAGTATTAATATAAGTTATTATGATTTAAGGATTTATTTTGGTTATTGAGTGGTTATATTAGCAATTTTAATTATTATGTAATTATCATATTTTATTTCTAAAAATATCAAAGCAAGCTGACCTCGATTCGATATTAATAAAAACATAAGAAAATAATATAAAAAAATAAATAAGAAATGAAAATAATTTTACCTTATTAAATTTAATATTGAATAATAAGTTTTATAATGAGAAATATAATAAAATTAATTTTACAATTCATATAGTTTTTTGAATGGAAAAAATTAATATTGAAAGTGGAAAGGGGTTTTCATCTCAAATTCTTTCTTTTGAGACATGGTTGGTACTGTGCACCTAATTTCATTTATAATATGAATATACTTTCAAATTTTTATATCATTTCATGAATTATATTTTAATAAATATGTTTTATGTTTAATTACAAGACCTATCTTTCAAGTTTTTTTGATCAAAATGTAACTCAAGCTGTAAGGGTTTCCTATTTCAATTCTTACTCTTTAAGACATATTTCATATTTTACACCATGTTTTCTTTGGAATTATGTATCTACTATACCATTAATATTTTGTATCATGATCCCCCTTTTATTCATGGTATATTATGTTTCATTATGAATCATATACTTTAAGGGTTTTTAATTTAATTCTTCTAATGTTTTAAGGGTTCTTATGGTCAAAATTATGATTATTTGAGATAGAATACATTTTTTTCACAATGTTTTTTATGGTATATTTGGTTCACATGGATTTATTTTTATCATAAATTTTTATTTCATGGGATTACTACCCAAATCATTTTCCATTATTCAAGTCGATATTAGTTATGTTTTTTCCCAATATTAATATTTTTTTTGGAAAATCAACTTATGTTCTTAGAGTTATGATTGTTCTCTTGATATTATTTAATATAAGATGGTTATATTATTCCCTTTGATTGTTTAATATAGTATTCTATCATTTATTATTAGGTATACCAATTCCTACCATATAAACCCTAGGAAATTTTTTTCTCACTTCTTGGGATATGTTTCCCATAAGGGTTTTTGGCGACTCAATTAATCTTCTTTGTATTATACAGTTTTATCTTGGAATTTTTTATTCCATACTTATTTTCTTACAACTTAAAGTTATATTATATTATATTTTATAATATTATTTCAAAAAATAAATTAAAAAAAAAATAAATTGTTTACTTATTTTTTTATAGCATGGGTTTTAAATTAATGTTTAATAAGATGTTTTAAAAGATTTTCCTTTTAAAAACTATGTGTTCTATCTTCCACGCCAAATATATTTTGAGAGAAAATTATATCATTTCCATGGATATATTATTATATCATTTTTAAATCTAATTGTATTAATTTTTTTTTCACTTCACCCTTTTAAAAATTACATTCTAAAGTGACACTTAATGTTATATCTTATTAAAATGTTTAAATTTTTTTTCTAAAAAATCTCTTATGTTCTTGATTCTATTTTATTTATAATATTAAAATTTATTTACACTCATGCGGTTAATTTTTCATTATTTATTATCTAATATATATTTTTATTTTTGGGAATTGAAATCATGGAATCAAACAATTAAATTCTTTATCCCTTATTTCATGATACCATTTAAATAATTCTTTTTCAAGAATGTTTATAATTTACATCAATATAATTATATTTTTCATTTGTTACACTAGGATTATGTTCTTTTGAAATAATCCAATTTTTTTTCTTTAGATGACTTATGATCATGTTATTCCATTATCGATATAGTCGTATACTGATTTCCCTATATAGTGAGAATAACAAATTTTATTTAATTAATATTAAATGTTTATCATCTAGTATAATGTTATTCAATTAACATGGATAATATCATTGGTATACTGCATGTTTTTATTCCAATATATATGATTATTATAAATGTGACTATATATTTTTTTACCACTAAACTTTTTTTTATGGATGTGTTTGGATCATTTTATCCATTTTATTAATATGGTGGAAATTTTTGGATTTCTATATGTTATTATTAAAATTCAGAATATTTTTTGAAAGTTGAATATATATTATTTGACTATCCACCTTCTTTCTTCAGTTTAGTTATGGTCGAGTTATCTATTTTATTTACTTCGGGAAAGTATTAGAATTTTATATTTCATTTTTTAAATGTGAATTATTATTAAAAATGTAAATCATACAGTGTTTTCTCATTATATCATATGATGAATTTATAGGACCAAAAAAATTTATGGATAATGCCTAAAATTATATATCCCCTCAATGTATTGGTAGGTATAATGAGATAAAACAGGTTTGACCATTTTTTGAATGCCTTCCCAATTAAAAAATATGTATTGGACACTTTCTTGATGATAATAATGATTTATTGGAGATGGATTGTATAGATGAATTAATAGTTGAATGATTCCTTGATGATAAAATCAATATTTATTACATTATACATTGTATCACTATAAATTTAGTTATTTTTATCCATGTTATATATTTATTTTCACTTCTATCTATGAATATATTATTTTCTATCTTTCAGTTCATTATGGAATTATAATGAATACTTACTCCATCCATAATATTTATTCCTTGTTTATTACATGAATTCCTAATTTGTATGTTTCCCCTTACTGAACATTTTAGCTCACACCGTATTATGTTACAATTTCCATGAGTTATGAAGATAAAATTACACATGATATATATAACATGATTGTTTATGGAGGATTTATGGGATATATGGATGAAATATTATAGATTATGTTCTTTATTATGTATTGGAAAAAATTCCTATATTTTATTAATACATGGGATTTATTAGTTAATTTTTTTTATTAATTTTCTAATGATATAATAAAAAATGGTCTTTGGAATATATATAATGAATTGTTTTCAATAATTTATATAATTATGATATAGTCATATCCAAGAATCTATAGTTTTTATCAAATAAATAATGTAAATTATGTGTTATTCTCACTTGGCCTTGGAGTGTGGTTATGGGGTACTATAATCATGTCTTCACAACCACATCTACTCAATATTCACCTTTATTATCATATATCGTAGTGTAAAATAAAAATTAAGGACATCAACCTTGTTCCCTACACCTTCTGTGTATATCCCCCACCTATAATCATTATAATCATATCATCTTCATCAAAAAATGGTACCATGAACATGTTCATAATAATCCTTATTCCCTCTCCATACCTCATATGACACCCAATATGTATGTATCATCTCATCATCTGGTACTTGACACACCACTCCTACACCTTGCATGACCAGAAAAACCTTGATCTATTACTTCCCATATGGACATATAAAAATTTAATCTCTCCTTCCTCAATAACCACTTACATAAGTTTAACCCCCAACTTAACAACCGTATATCAAGAAGCACAATTTTTAAAAAATCCTATATCAATAATAATGTTATAGATTGGAAGAGAAGTAGTCAACATTTTTTTTCAAATATACATACCATTTTTATTCCAATAATTTATGAATTCCATCATCATTAGATTTAATTATTAATTAATCAATTCTATCATAAAAAATAATAAT
This sequence comes from Viscum album, assembly GCA_963277665.1. Lineage (NCBI taxonomy): Eukaryota > Viridiplantae > Streptophyta > Magnoliopsida > Santalales > Viscaceae > Viscum > Viscum album. The sequence continues at coordinate 1,614,321,587 of OY728142.1, forward strand.
TATCATTACATTTCCCACTTAAGTTACAATATTCACTCTTTTTATTAAAAAAGTACAAAATTTGTCTTAGATCCCTATAATTCCTTTTTATTAGATGGTTTAAGTGTTTGACCAATTATGGTGGTAAGAAATTTTATCAATGTTTTTAAGAGTAGGTATCAAAAAAATCATCATATCATGTAATATAATATAAACTCATTTCATAATAAAATTTATAAAAACAAATGAAATATCCATTTTTATTTCAACTTCATTTAAGAGAATTCTTATCATAACAGAATTTAACTTTTAATGTGTGTTTTTCATATATTATTTCCATTAAACAAAATCACCCTTCAAGACATGTCAATTTAGAATAAAATAATTTATAATGTTATTCTTTAATATAATAAAAGAGAATTTTATCAAGTGTAATTATTAAAAAATATATAATGAAAAGTCTAAAATTCCCCTACCTTGATTAGAGGTTCAACATTAATAATTTTAGAATGGATGTCCGAGAACCTACCACCACTAAAGGAAACACCATGTAGAATAATACACAAAAACATCATTTATATTTTCTAAAATATAATCCCAAAATTGAGCACTACTGGAAATATACACTGTGTTTCAGAAATTAAAATAAACCGCATTTCGGAAAATTTTGTAAACAGAAAGACTCAAAACCGCTCCTGACAACTCGCCTCAACGCAGCACCTCACCAAGGCACCAACCGGGTTGACAATTTTATTTGTTATATGAACATACATATACTTATATATATTAATATAATCCACGTTTCAAAAAAAAGCAAATGATGGGAATCGAAAACGCGACCTACAAAAACCGCAGAGAAGCGTTTACCAACCAAGATATAGAATTTTAGAAAATATATATTTATATTTATGTAAATATATTAATCTAAACCGTGAATAAATGTCTTCCCGCTTAATTTTTTTCATGTCCTGCCTAATTTGCTTTCCCCTCCATAAGCTATACCCATAGTTCTTTAGAACCGTGGGTATAGGTCTTCAAAAAAAACCCAATACCCATGGTTTTGAGGAACCGTCAGGATAGATCTTCGGAAAATACCCTATACCCACGGTTTTCTCCAAAACCATGGGTATAGTTCTTAAAAGAAAACTATGCCCACGGTTTTTGGCACAACCATGGGTATAGATGGCCTATACCCACTGTTTTGGAAAACCGTGGGTATAGGTGGCCTATACCCACGATTTTCCAAAACCGTGGGTATAGGTTCACACACTATACCTATACCCATGGTTTTTTTTCAAAACCGTGGGTATAGACCCATTTTACAGTAGTTGAGGTTATATAATGAAAAGAACTTCAAAATGAAAAACAACAAAAAATAATTAAGAGAAGATGGAAAGAGGGAGAGTACCTTTGTCCGAGACTTCAATTAATATGGAACACAGGTTTTGCCTCTCAAGGGATGTAGATAGTGGATATTTAGAGTCTTATGATTCAGATAAGGTTCAATAATAGTATAATTAAAATAGATCCAATGGTAGTTGATTCTCTATTTAGTGAAGAAGCTTCAAAATCCTCCATAAAAAACTAGTGAATCATATTTTTCCCATGGTTCATCCTAGTCAATTATTGATCCACTTTTTCAGTGTTATTTCCCATTCCATCCCACTATCATTATATTGTTCTCTTTGGGCCTTTCCTACATAGTTTTTCGTTTCCCTTGGCTTTGGCCCTTAGTCACCCCCCAGGAAAAGGCCTCATGATGTGGGAGGTATCTACACAACATTATGAAGGGGTGATTTGTGATCCTCCTCCTTTGATGTGGAATTTTCATAATCTTAACCCTATAAGGGTCCAAAATACTCACTATAACATAGAATAGAACTTGACCCTGATACCATTTGTAATGGCCTAGTTGAGACCACAGTCATGATATTTTCTGCTTTGGGCCTAGCCTGCAGAATGTTTCTTTTCCCCAGGCTCTGGCCCTTAGGAAGTCCCCAAGAAAAAAACATATGTTGGGAGAGTTATCCACACCACCTTATAAATGGGAGCTTCGTGATCCTCCTCCTTCAATATTGGATTGACATAATCAGTTTTTCATGAACCATCTTGGATACCCTAGTAACCCTATAACCGAGCCAACCCAGACGTAGCCCGAATGGTGTTCCTGATCCCAATGAGTCAGTGACCAGCACCTGACATCATATAAAATGAAAGTGGGAATTATTTTTCCACTAACAATATGGAATTAAAAGAACCAAGATAGTATTAATATAAAAAAATTCCATCGAGAGTAATATACCAGAATAGAACAAGGCATAAATAAGCCCAAGGTACTATAACCCAAGTACCAAAATAAGGGGAAAATAGCTCAAGTCCCTAAGGACACAACTCCCCATTGCAAGGTCCAACAACTGGATCCACCTCTAAGAGATCCTTTCCCCTTTCTCAAAACTAGAAGGATAAATAATACAAACACCCAAAGGCACAAGTAGGGCATGATCTAAAAATCCCATTAGGGTCTCACTAGGGATTCCATAACATATTCCAAAAATATATTTTCCAAAGGTTTTATTTCAATATTAAAATAAATAGGTTTTAATTTTTAAAAATTATTTAAAAAAAAATTCTATATAGTTCAAATGATGGAAAATACTTTAATCAAAGACTTTACAAGTGATATAATATTTATAAAATAATAGATTATATAAATTTTTTATACAAAATAGTTTATAGAAATTCATAAGGCATGTAATGTAGTTTAACAAAATTTTAATATATTTATATCTCAAATATAAAACAATTGAGCAACATGGTCATTTTAAAAATATGTACGAATGATCTAGGCTATTGTACTTTTCACTCTCCATGTGATCAAGACAATAAGTGCACACACACATCCTCTATAAACTATTCAAATATGACTCTTCACCATATCCTATGGGATGTGACCTACTGTATTTATGTTTTATAACATTGTATAATCATATAGTGTGTCCAAATAACCCCAAATATAACTAAGGATTTCATGTGCTCCTACACAATCAATGATGAGAAATTTATTTTAATATTACTTAAAATATAATTAAATCCCATTCCCCCATTTCAAATTCCAATTTTCCATTTAAAACAAAAATAGGTTTTAATCAATAATATGCTTTTTTAACAATATAAAACCACTAAGTTTCTATCAAATTGTATTAATCCATTTTCACAATTTATCAAATTCCATCAATTCCATTTTAAAAATTAAATTCAAAAATTAAATTTAAATAATTTTAATCTATTTTCAAAGACACCCCAATTCAACGAAATTGGGGTTCTTTTTTTTGAATTTCTTAAAAAAACATTTTCAAACCTCCCAATTCACCAGAATTGGGTTTTGATCAAAATCAATTGAAATTAATTGTAAATAATTGAATACAAATAAAAAACTGAAATAAATTAATAAATTATAAGGTTCATCAATTTCAATAAGAGTGATTAAATCACCTACCTTTTTTCCAAAATCAATGCCCACAATGAAACACGCCAACGAGAATGAAGGCATAGGAGTCCTCGAAACTCGACCTATGAATGAGATCCAACAACATGGATTATAGATCCATAAATTTCAGGATGATCTATTTAACCCCAATGAGGATAAATATAAAGAGATGAATAAAAATTGGGAACACTTACTTAGGAATTAGAACCTCTAATGCAACGACGATCGAACTCCGAACAAAGGGACCCGAAAGGGTTAGAGAGATTCATGTTATCCTATAGAAGGATTTGGGTCGATAGATATAAAACTAGATAGGAGTTGAAAAAGGGATTTTAGATATGGTTTTTTATATAACCCAAATGTGGGGATTTACATGATGTGTAATCCCATTTCATGTCATGAAATAGTTAAATTCTGTATCCACTAAAAAACTCATCGCTTCAAATTAAAAATTATCTTTAATTAACACAAGACATGTAAAGAGTATTCACGTCATGTAACTTTCATGGTGTGAAACCTTCACAGTATGAACCTGGTGGCCATTACATATCATGTAACCTAGTTAGAAGGCATGTGACCCTCCAGAAGCCTGCTAAAATAACTGGTTAAAGTTGAGAGTCCAAAAAATCTATGACTTCACCATTATAGGTATCATACCAATTCATTATAAACCTTACCCAGTCAATAAAAAGGAATAACTAGTACATGTTTAATGATGTACCTATCAGATTGGTAACGAGATATTACAACCCCCCACTATGAAAACTTTCATTCCCTAAAAATCCAATTAAGAAGATTTGATGCCAAAAAGATGAGGCCACTACTTTCTCATCTGTGCCTGACATTCCCACATATCATGATTATTAGAGCAATGATGCTATAACACATGAACCAAAGATATAATCCTCCCACAAAGTACCTTGGTCTCAGAATCAAATATCTTGATTGGTCACTCAGTCAAAGATAAAACAGGTTCAATCTCAAGATCACTACAACTCAAAACTTGAGATGAGTCAGAGAGATACATTTTTAGCTGTGATACATAGAATATTTTATGTATTGACATAAAATGAGGTGGAAGTTATAAATGGTATGAAACTTTCCCCACCTTCTCAAAAACCTAAAAAGGTCCCATAAAGCAAGGAGAAATCTTCCCTTTCCCCCCAAGACTTTGATGACCCAACTGAGGTAAAACTTTTAAAAACACCTGGATACCAATTGAAAATTCCAAGGGTATATAGTGTTGATCATAATAATACTTATATCAGATTTGGGACGTTAACATGCCATGTTGAATTATCTGAATCCTTTCTGTTATCTCTTGAAAAAAACTTGATCGAACCAAGGAACTTTCACCAATATCTAACCAACATAATGGAGAATTACAAGGATGACCATACGAGGCCTTAAAAATATCAATTCTGATTACATAGTAGTAACTATTGTTATAATAAAAATAAAATAGCCCCAAATGATCATCCCCTGATCCAAAAAATTCATGAACACAAGATCTAAGAATATACTAAATAATATTTATAACTCTCTCTGTCTGGCCATATTACTACGGATGAAAGGACATACTCAAATGGAAAAGGATCCCAGTGCCTCATGAAAGTATTTAAAAAAGTGATAAGTGAACCGAGGATCCTTATTAGAAAATATTTTAGATGTAACTCTAAGTAAATGAAAAATCTATTTCATGTAGACATTTCCCAACTCCTTAAGTTTGGATATATCAGGAATGGGTATGAAGTGTGCTAACTTGGTCATCCATTTGATCACAACCCATATCACATTATTATTTCTCTCAGTATGAGGAAACCCAACCAGAAAGTCCATACAGATTTCATCCCACTTCCAAGTAGGGACTGGAAGTGGTCGAAGTAAACTCAAAGGTTTCTAATTTGTGACCATAACCTGTTGGTACATTTAATAGTGGGAAACAAACTCAGAAATGCATCATCTCATACATGGTTACCAGAACTACAACTGCATGTCATTAAAGATATATGTGGTTCTTAGGTGAAAATCCCATTCAAAGTTATTATAATCCCACATCACAACCTTCCTCATCACTAACAACACAACGTAGTGGTTCAGATAACATAGAATACCCAATTTGGAGAATGACCACTGGGAGACTATCTCCCCACCATAAAGAGAAACTCTAATGTTGAATAATTCCTCATAAAACTATAGTTCCTGAAGAATCATTTTGAGAAGAGTGGATGTCAACATAATGTTAGCTAAAGAAACCTCAACCCCAGATTCATGGACTCTAATAAAAAATTATTCAAATAGAGCCATAAAATTCCCTACTTTCGAAGATTCTTTCACTTCTTGGGTTGGAAGCATCCTACACAATACATATACAATGAAATTACCTTTCTCTAGGGTATAGGAAATGTCAATGTCGAGAGATTACAGATACTTCACCCAACAACTTGGGAGGAGATTCAAATATTTTTAAGAGAAGATATAACTCTAGATATTGTTGTCAGAATACATAATAAAACTTTATCTATAATGGAAATGACACCAACTCTTAAGCGCATGAATTACCATTTCAAGGTCAATTTAATGGGTTGGATAATTATTCTCTTGTTACCTAAGACAACGAGATCAATGAGAAACTACATGATCACCCTCATAAGAACTCAACCCAAGCTTGAACTCAATGCATCTGAAAATAAAACATAGCCATGGCTGACCACTAGAAGAGTTAACAAATACTTTGTTTTCAAAAGATTTTTCAGCTTAATAAAATAATTTTGAAATTTATCATTCCAAGAAAACTTTATTACCTTCTAATTTAGACCAGTCATCAGAGAATCCAAATTTGATAATTCCTTCACGAAACGATGATAATATACAGCTAAGCCTAAGAAGCTCTAAATCTCAAAAACATTTCATGGTTGCTCCAATGTCATAACAGTATTCACCTTGTCAGGATCAAATGATATTCCTTGTTATGGAACCATGTGTGCCGATAATTTTACTTCCTAAATCTATAAATCACACTTTGAAAGATTTCTATAAAGTTGGTGATTTCTCAATAGACTCATAACTATTCTCAGATGATGTACATGATCCTACTCGTCCTTAGAGTAAACTAAGATTTTTTCCACAAAGACGACAACAATGGTATCAAGATACTCATGGAAAATCATCTTCATCAAATCCATAAAAATTAAAAGATCATTTTTAGGCCAAATTTCATAACAAGGAACTCATAATGGTAATACCTGCTCTAAAAGGTGGGGTTTTGAATGTTAGATTATTATATCCTCAACTTATGGAAACCAAATCTAAGGTTGATATTTGAAAACCACTTAACCACTTTCCACTAATCAAATAAATCATCAATCCATGAAAAAAGATACCTGTTCTTCCCTACAACTCAATTGAGTTTTTGGTAATCAACACATAAGTGAATTGAAACATCAAATTTATTTTCAGAGAGAAGAAACACTACCAAAGGTGAGACACTCGGGTGTATAAAGAATTTCATAAGGATATTTTCCAACTAGGAGTTCATATATTATAGTTCATATGGTTATATGTATTAAGAGGGAATTGAAACTAGTTGAGTACTATGCATTAAGTCCATAGAAAACTCAACACCCCTTAACAATGGAAAACCAAATAATTAAAAAGGAAACACATCTGAAAAATTAATGAAAACTAGAGGGAGATTACGACTCAAAGATTCCCGATCCAAATCCAAAGAAAACAATAATATTACCTTCCACAACCATGGATACGAAGGTCTAGCCTTTCTCAACTTTAGGTATCATTCTCCTTAAAATAAAAGAGACACACCACTTGGTGTAGTAAGGTAGACCCATTAAATATAAAAATAAATACATGCTTTATTGGTGATGATTCAATCTATCCTAATAATGAAGTCAAGTAGTTTTATGTCAAGAACCAGAAAAGTCCAAGATAGATCGACATATGATAGAGAGATAACTCAAGTTAGACTATAGAGATCCCACTCTCTCTTCGTACCAAGGGGTGTAGCAATATCCATTGAAAAAGATATAAGCTTTATAGGAAGATTTAATAGATTAACAATATAGTTTTAAATAAATAAATGAGATGCACTAGTATCAAATAGAGTAGTCACTAATGAAGAATATAGAGTAATGGTACCTCTCATAGTCGCTGGACCCATATCCACTTCCTCTGGAGATTATTCCATTATTTGAAGTAGCTTCATTACAGTTTCTTATGGATGGATCCCTTTTATACATGAAGCATCTGATTTCCCAATGTTTTTAGGAGGATATGATGATCCTATTCCACTAAGAGGAGTATAAAAGATATGGTAGAATATATGTAAGTTCCATGAACATCCATAGGAGCCACATTTCTTGGTTGGTTCAGTGAAAACCCTCTTAGAATTTCATGTATTTCCACACTGACAGCTAATCAAAGGACTTCCTCTTAGTGTTGTAGGTGGTATAGAATGGCCCTGTAGTCAAGAATTTCCACAAGAACCATCACACATATGATTTACCTTGAAGAAAATCATGTTTCCATTAGGATAAAGAGGGACTCCCATCAACATTGAATTTCTAGCTAGGTCCATCTCAACCATCATCTCCCTATCCAACTCTTTAGCATACGTTGGTATCATTATCATAAAAATATGAGAAAAAATATCTAATTGAAGTCTCAAATCAAACTATTGAGCCTTCATCCTCTCATTAGATAAAATATTAGGAGAAAATCGCATGAGTTAAGAAAAGATATTTGAATACCCAGTCATGGTTCTGTCAGCCTTGTCAAGCTTAAAAAACTCTACAGCCTTGGACAACAACATTGACTCTCGATAGAACTGATCTTTGAAAAGAACCATGAAGTATTTCCACTATAATCCCTCATGTTTCTTTATTATCCACATAATATCCACTATCTCATGCTCGATCCATCCATCACGAAGGTGGAACACTTCACCTTGATCATATATGGTGTCTCCAAGAACCCAAACATACTTTTTATCCGGCCCAACCATTCCTGATCACATTAAGGATTAGTAGATCCTTTAAAAACTGGTGGATTTTGGTAAAGTAACTCTTGAGAACTAAATTTATGAACATCCCTTTGAGGTTCCACAACAGGAGCCTGAATGTGAACTAGAGTTGAGGCCTATCCCAGATCTTGGATAGTGTACACAATCACATCAATTAGATTATGGTCCACTGGAGTATTAGCTCAATGAGGTTAAACAATAGCCTATTCCTAGATCTGATTCACATGTCTTCTTGGAGTCATGATTCTATAAAACATCATAATATAACAAGGAAAACATTTGAGAATGCTGAAATAGAGTAATGAAGGAAACATAATCCGAACCGGTAGAACAAAAAAGATTTATATTTCAATTTATCCAAATTAAAATAGGGAATAGTCTAGAACTAATCCACAAGAAATATTTCCCTAGCCACCCCTGGTGATGTAAGGTTCATTGTCTTGAGAGATGGCCAGAAAAACAATCACAAATACCTCCTAAGTCCCAATAAAATTTCACAAAGCATACTGACTTCAAGATAAAAGATCAAGCTCATTGGACACCACTTTGTCATGAACCTGCCTAATTACCCTGGTAACCCGATAACTGAGCCATCCCCAACATATCCCGAAGGATGTTCTCATTCCCCACAGGTTGGTAACCAACACAATACATCATAGAAAATTAATATGGGAATGATTTTTCAATTAAAAATATATAAGTAAAATAATAAATACAGTATGCATATCCAAAGAAATTGCATTAGGAGTAATGTACCAAAAGGCAACAGGGAATACAAAAGACCATGGTACTACAACCCCAGTACCAAAATAAGGAAGAAATATCTCAATTAACTAATGAGAAAACTCCCTATTCCAAGGTTTAACAGCTAGATCAACCTCCAAGAGACCATTTCCCCTTAATAGAACCTCAAAGAAGATAATCTATAGACAACCTAAGTCACAAATATGGTGTGAGCTAAAAATCCCAATAGGGTATCACCAAGGATTCCATAACAGATTCCAAAAATAGATTTACCAAAGGTATGATTTTAATTTTAAAATAAAAAGGTTTTAATTTTTAAAACATATTTAAAATATCATGATACACTGTTCAAATGATGGGAAATAATTTAAGTGAAGACTTTACAAGTGATTGAATATTTCTAAAACATGGATTAAATAAAACATTTCATATAAAAAAATTTATATAAATTCAGAAGGAATTTAAATCAGTTTAACAACATTGGAATATATTTATATCTCAAATATAAAACAATTGAGAAACATGGTCATCTACCAAATAGGAATGAATGTTATAGGCTATAGGACTCCGTGCTCTCTAAGTGATCATAAAAATATGTGTACACACATGTCCTATAGACACTAGTTAGAGAGAAATCATTACCATATCCTAAGGGATGTGACTATCTGCATTTATGTTTTAGAACATTGTATAATCATATAGTGCATCCAAATAACTCACAATCTACCTAAGGCTTGAATATTGTCTTACAGAACCAATGATGGGAAATTTATTTTGAGACTTCTTAATATATAATTAATTCCTATTCCCCAATTTAAATGAAATTTCTTCATTTAAAGAAAAAATAGGTTTTAATAAATTATATAACTTTTTATCAAGATAATACCACTGGGTTTATATCAAATCATTTTAAGAAAATTTCACAATTTATAAAATTCCATAAATTACATTTCAAAAATAAAATTCAACAATTCAATTTAAACTATTTACATCTATTTGAAAACACACCCAAATTCAAAAAAATTGGGTCTTTTCCCCAATTTAATGCCAAAACTATTTCAAACCTCCAAATTCATAGTAATTGTGTTTAAAAAACCAATTGAAATAAATTTAAAATAATTGAATTTAAATTAATAAATGAAATAAGTCATGAAATTTTATGGTTAATCAATTTTTTCAAGATGGATAGAATCACCTACCTTTTTCCTGAAATTCAACACTCGCAACGAAACCCGCCAATGAGAATGAAGGTGTAGAAGACCTCAAAACGCAAACTTTGAATGAGATCCAATAACATGGTGTATAGATCCATCAATTTCAAGATGATCTATTTAACCCCAAGGTGGATAAAGTGAAAGAGGCGAAGAAAAGGGGGTAATTCTTACCCGATATTTCACACCTCCGACACAAAGATGATCAAACACATAACAAAAGGACCTGGAAGGTTTGGAGAGATCCAAGTTATCATGGTGAAGGATTTGGGTTGAGAGAGGTAAAATTGGAGAGGAGGAGAAAAGAGGATACCAACCATGCTTCCTATATATAATCGGTATGTAGGGAATTACACAATATGTAATCCCATTACATGTTGTGAAATAGTTAAAATTCATAACCGCCAAAAAAAACCACTTAGAATTAAAAACTGATCTTTAATTCACTTATAATGTGTAAAGACTCATCACATCATATAACTTTCACAGTGTGAACCCTTCACGTTATGCACGTAGAGACCATTACATGTCATGTAACCTAGTTACACTGCGTGTAACCCTCCTATAACGTACATAAATAACTGATTAAGGATGTGAGTGAAATAAATATTTGAATTAACCATCATAGGTATCCTCCCAATTCATTCTCAACCCTACCCAGTCAACAAAATGGAAAAACCACGACAAGGTTAAAGACAAGCATGTAATATCGGTAAAGAGGTGCTACATGCATTGTTTGAATCAATTTATTCTCCCAATTTTATAATATTTTAAACCCTTTTTATATCACCCTTGATCAATACCATGAAATCCACCATAACATATGAAAAAATACCTTTCTATTTTGACATATCATACTAAGGCCTATAGTGTGGTGATCTCCAACTCATCATTTGCTCCTCCCATTCATGAAGCTTGACATATGTTAAAATTACACATTAAATAACCTATATGCCCATAAAAAGGGACGAAATTGGTTATTTCCATAGTAACCATTTCTATTATGTGAAATATTTATCCAAAAAGGCTGCTAAAATGGCCAAACAAGCCATTTAAATACTTCTGGTGTAACCTAGTACTAGTGAGTCCTACCTTTTCCCAGTAAAAAAGATATACTAACATAAGGGTGCCTGTTTTTACCCTTATACGATCTTAAGAAGTTCCATGGTACCCTTACATGATATATTCCAATAAAAAATTCCTCTCAAAATAACCAACTTGGTAGTTTCACCAATCATGGTTCACTAAGCACCAAAAGTATAGCTCAAACACCATTATGGGAGATAGAATACAACTTTAAGAATCTTGAAAGGAGAACCAAAATGAAATATTAGACTATTTTACTTGTTATGGAACCCCAAACACTAAAAGAATAACTCAAAACACTCATACCCTTTAAATGATAAATGTTAAATGACAAGTACCTCACTCACAACACTAAAAAAATCATGAAATGACCAGCACCACACCCTCATATATGATTTTATGACTCTGATAGGAGAAAACCCATCTAAAACCCCATGAAATGACTTAAAACTTTCCCTCAAGGATGAAATATCAAAAAACAAATGAATTAATGGGATGAAAAAATTTGATCTATCAAACATTGTATTTTTAAAAACATTATTTTTATAATATTCACATGATAATATATCTTTTTAAAAAAATATAAAAAAATTCATATTTTGTTAATATTTTCATGGTTAATAAAAAATGAAATTATTTTTTTCAAATTAAAATTACACAATTGCACAATATTTTTAATAGAAATATATAATACGTTGAAAATTGTTTTATTGGATTTGTTTTAAATTCCAACTATTCTAATTCTTATTTTCAATCAATTATTAATAAAATTAGTCTCAATATATTATTCCCACGAAAAATAGATTTTTTGATTATTTAAACATAATATCTTTAGTTTCTTAATATAAAAATTCAGAGTCAGAAAGGTAATTTATAGAAAAGTACATTTGTAAGAAATAAATTTCTTATTAGTTATTTTGCTATAGTAATTGAATTTTATCAATGTATCAGTATTAAAAATGACCTTTATTTTTCTTTCTTTATATACTTCATAACTTTCTTACCAATATTTATACATTTTAACCTAATGTGTACATTTATAATAGTCACATTCAATATTAAAATTTTTATCGTAATAAAATGTATTTTTTTGGTGTTGTATATGGAGTTAGTTATTAAATATTGTATTTAATTAAATAAAAATATAAACTAAAATCTCATTGAATTATATTTTTAGAATTCTATAATGATAATGAGATTAAGATATCATTTGAAAAATAAAATCAATACTAATATTCCCTAAATTATGACACCTTCATGTTAAATTATGATATTTTAGGTTCATCCTTTACCATTTTTTTGTTTATCATAGGCTGTTTTTGAGGTTCCCTAATCCCGCACTCTAAAATATAGTGCCAAAAAACATAATTAAAATAATGGTTTTGATATATTATGAGATGAACCTATCATTATTTTACATCATTTCTATAAGTTAAAAATTAAATCTCATAAATAATCAGACAATATCAGTAAGAAAAGGTTTAATATATTTTCTAATCAACTATAAAAAATTTATTTTACAACACTTATTAATATTTATCCAAAGTTGATCCACAATAGACACCATTATATGCATCTTATAAGTTTACAAATCTTTATAATATTGGGAATTCAAACATAAGAAATGGGTGAGGTTAAAGGCTCACTATGGTAAAAAACATCAACATCTCATAAAGGTTTAGATCATAATAATATGAGAAAACATGATCTTGGGAGAATAATCATAGAAATATCATTTGGAAATGTGACATTCCTTTTAAACCTAGCATGTTAAAGAACCTTGGAATAAAATTAATCATATAGTATCATACCCTTCATGATTTAATGCTCATACTAATCCCTTAGTGAACCACTACACAAACTCATTCTTGGAAGGAAAAATTAATTTCACCCATGTATACATGTTCCACGAGATATAATTTTCTTACAAATGAATTATAGGGCTATTTTAGACCCCACAAGACAATCATCCATTCAACTCTGTGCAACTTAAAACCAATCATTCATCGTATTATAAATAACCCACTGAAATAATATTTCTTTCATATCCTTTTCAAATGAAATCAGATAATGAAATATTCCATAATTCCATTTATAATAATAACATGACAGAAAAATGGAAACTAAGTGGGTATTCAATCATATTCCACAAAATTTTAGGTATATACCCTTGAATTAAGAAGATTATGTATATGTAATTTACACCAAATAGCTAAAAGGTATTTAGTTTAATAATTAATTTTTACAACCAATCGATATTAGGAATCTTTGTGAACACCCTTTAATAAAAGGAACATAATATATAGTGTTATTATGGGATAAATATTGGATGAAAAATCATATTTATAAAAATTGGATGATTAGGAAAGGAATATTTAGTATTAAATTTCAATGACTCTGATCCTCTAGAAAATTATAATATAATTTAGAGGGTAAATCCTGAAAAGTAATTTTCATAGAAATAAAACTTTTTTGAGATAAAGTTGAAAATGGAAGCGATAATGTAAATATTTAGAAGAAACACATTTAACACTGTCGTAGAAGAAGATACATTAGATTTACATAAATTTGAAATAATTTTTTAGAATCTATTACTATTAAAAATAACTGTCGATATTGGATCCTCGGAAAGATATAAATGTTATTTAAAGGAAATGTTGAGTGGAAGATAAAATAATGATCTTGGAAATAATTTTTTTAATAATTTTAAATATATTTACTGAAACCCACATAAAAAAAACAAAAAAATATTTTGAAAAGAGGAAATGTGTAATTTGAATGTCATAAGAGATAACACATAATTGGGGTTCAAAATATAAAGGATATTATTTCTGAGAAGGGGAAAATATTTACAAAGAGGAGACGCTATCATTAAAGAGGATGGGAATTTTTACCAACAATAAAATACTTTTAGAGAAAGAAATAAATCATAGAATAATACTTGAATTAAAAATTAAATTTACTCAGATAAGAAAATAAGGCACCATGAAATAAAATATTATGGTGGATAGAACCAATAATATAAGAATGATGATCATGAAGATGCATCATTAATTAAGAATGGAGATTTGAGTTATCAAAGTTCCTTACAACTTTTGTAACATAAGAATTGAATGATTGTGAGATGGATTTGTAAATACCTTAGATTGAATGAAAAGTTTTGATAAGATTAAAAAGTATATAATATATACACTATAAAAAGGGAAAAAGTTATGAATACACATCACATCTTAATTAATCAAAATTGAGATGCAAAAAACCCTTACCTTTTATTGCCTATCAGTTGAAATGCTCTCTAACCACCTATATAACAAAAAAAATATCTTAATATTTTATTCTTGAAATATATTCATATATTTATCCTTTTATTATGTTTATTTATAATAATTTATTACATATGTATTGGAAATCTATGTTACATTTTTTTATCATAAAATATTATAAGTTTCAATGAATTAATTCAGCACTAGATTTATAATGGAAAATATGTACTCTTTTAAATATTTAATGTTCATAATTAAAATTTAAATATAATTAATTGAATATATTTATATAAGGATTTACAATTATCTAGTTTCATTTCATTGGTATTTTTTTCTATTATTCTTGATGAAAATGTTAGTGATTAGCTTTTTTTGATAATTCATAACAAACAAAAGGATGGTAAAATAAAAAAATGTTTAATAATTGGATAACATTTACATGAGTATAAACCAAAAATTATTTCATCAATAATATATAGTTAAACTAGTATTTATGTTTCCATAATTATCCATTATAGAAATTTTTAGCATTGTTCAAGTGGGTTTTTAAACCGACTCAGATAAGAAAGATCTATAGTATATGTGTTTGTATGGTTATGAAAGTGACTCTTTTAAATTAATACAAATTTTATTGATAGTAAATGATATTATATAGATTTATTAATTTTTTCAATTAGTTTTTTGTAGATATTTATAATTAATTAAATACTTGATGAAAAATGAAATTTGTTACTTTTGTTGAGGCTATAGTCCATATGTATGTTCGAGTGAAAAATTATTTTTCATAGTGTAAAGGAGTTAGGAATAATTTTATAATTTTATAATCATAATAATTTTATAAATTACATATTAATACATTAAATATAAATTTATAACCATCTATGTAATAATGAAATGAAAAATCATGCACACTGTTCATAGTGGTGATAGTCCAAACACATATAAGAAAATATCTTCATTTTTTGAATGGATTTGGAGGAAGATAAAAAATATATTTCATTAATATAATAAAATTGTATCATTCTAATAATAATTATGTTTTCATAATTTCTAGGATTGAATGTTTATGAGACGGTGTAAGAATAATTGAATTAGGAGAGCTTAGTTGTGAACATTACATCTTCATTTGGATTTTCTCTCTTGGGTAACACCTTTAGTTCTCTTACCTTGGTCTTTGAGAATGAAAAAGGATTCTATGATTCTGTGAGAGAGTTTATATAATACTAGGTTACATTTTTGGTTGATTTAAGGCTTTATAATAGTTGGATAAATGGGGGGGGGGGGAGTTGAAATCCTTTTATAGGTAAAGAAAATAGATTTTTTCTAAATAATATAAATTAATGATCAAAATTAAATAGATAAAAGGATCCAAAAATATAATTTTTTTATGGTTAATGTTGATAAAAATATAAAAAATTCATTTAAACACATTTTTAAACATTCTTTTTATGTTTTTTACTCTTAGAGCGTTCACATTTATCATTTTTTATTTTTACCATGGTAACTAATTTTTGCATAAGTAACTTACTTGTAATACCTAAAAATAAAATGGTCAATATTAAATATTTTTGAATTAATGTTTTCAAATATGAAATCCATTTTTTCCAATAAAATGTTTATTTATATGAAAAAACATTAATTTTGACAATAGGGAATGTACTTGAAAAACCCATTTTTAGAAAAAGCATATTTCTATTCGTGAATGTATTTTTTTAAAAAAATATAAATTTTATTGATTTTAATGATACTAATTGGTTTATTATAAACTATATGAGTGTTATTTTATGTTAATATAAATCTAAAACCTAATTTCTTGTTTATAAATATAGATTTTAAATTAAAATTCAAAATATATAAAAAAATGTCTTTTTTTAAGAAACAACCTTTTTAGAAAGTATTTTTTCTCAATATTATTTCATAATAATTTCTAATTTTATAAATTTTAGTATATTATTTAAGATATTTAAATATTATATATTATCATAATAATCATTTCAAAATGCTCAATTTTATTTATAAATATAAAAAGTTAATTTAGAATGAAAAATCCATTTCAATATTAAAAAAAATTAATTATATATCCTCTAAATGTTATAATTTTTAATTGGTTAACATATTTTTTATTTTTTAGAGATTATATTAATCTTATAAATTAAATAATGTTTATCAAAAATATAATGACTCCTTTTTTTCGGTATTTCATGTGAAAGAAGCTATCCAATATATTTTTAATTTAGTGAAACATATATTACAATATCTAGGAGGAATTATAGTTTTAGGATATATCCCCTTATTCTTTATAACATAACCATTAAAAACAACTAATCCCAGAATTGATACAAAATGAAACACCTCAAACCCACCCTCCCTGATCTGGTGATAATATAAAAACTTTAAACTTATACTTTGATTCCATGTGAGATGTCACAAAAATAATTGGCTTATATTATAAATAATATTAAAAGAATATTAATTATATCTCACTAATGAACACAAAATCCCAAAACCCAAAGGTTTAGTGTTTTAATGAATTGATACATAAGTCTCTTATTTTAAATTATTTCTTTAATATATCCCAAAAATATCTTTTTCACATGTTATCCTTTTAGAAACATCATACTCATAACCCATTCATCATTACCTATGGAAAGAAACATATGAAAGGTTGAGACCAATTGATAAATAAATTAATAAATTATCAATGAGTGATAAATGGTTATATTATAATAATGTGAGTATAAATGAGAATAAGTGGAATATGTAATTTAAAATAATAAGGAATAATAATAGTTTTTTCATAAGGAATGATATAAGGATATATAACCTCCAAGGATCATATATAAACCATTGTGTAAGAATGTGAATACATGATATAATAATATAGATCCATGGTGAATACCATAAGAATTAAACATAACATAGAAATGGGGTATAAGAATAAGAATAGAAAACTATAACATTGTGAACATGTCAATCTATAATCATGACCATATATAATGTTTTTAGAAAATATACCTAAAATCATGTACCCACACAAACCTGTGAAAAAATATATCTAAAATCATTTCCACACACAAAATTATGAAAAAATTTATAGAAAATCATGTCTTTCATATGGATGTGAATAATGATACTCAAAGTCACTTCCATGCACATACTTGTGATCAATGCTTCCCATAATCATTTCCATACATAATTCCATTATCTTAGTCAATATGAAACATTATCCAATGAATTAGAGGGATATTGTAACAACACGAAGTTATATACCCTATAAAAATAAGGTTATATTTGATAATTTTCGTTACACTCTAATAAATATATAATAGACAATGATATATAAAACCATTAAAATTTATTATCTATAGTAGATAAATAATTAATATGAGTTTATATTAAAAAATATTATTTTCAATAAAATAAATTTTCATTATATTATATATTTTAAATTAAAAACTATGTTTAAAAATTCTATAATAATTTCAAGCATTTTCGAAAAAGTTTGATTTTATGTTGAAAAATATGGTTTTACAAAAATTATGATTTTTGTGATTTAATCATTATAAAAGGATAAACTAAAAGACTAAAAAAAAACAATTATTTAATAAAATAAGTATTTAAAGAATATAATTTTTCATTTTAATATGTTTATTGAGTGTATAAATCCTTTGTTTGATATTTTTAGAGCTGAATTAAAATGTTACTTTACTAAAAACAAATTTTAATCATTTTTTTGAATGAAGTATTTTCAAGAAAATATTTATCTATGGATTACCAGTAAATAATCATAAAAATTAATTTATTAATAATAAATTAATTTATGTTATTAAAATCAGTTTCTGTGAAAAAATTATCTTATATATACATTTAGTGCAATATAACTCATTTTTTTATTAAAAAGTTTAACAATATTAAGTTTGGTTATTTTAAAATTTTGTATTTACACCATTTGAAATTTAATATGATTAAATAAAATTTTAATTTCAAATTAGATGGTCTAGATTTGTGAATAATTTTAATATTATGTTTGGTCATTAAAATTAATTACTTAGGATAAAATAATAGTTACACCAGTGGATGGTAAAAGTGGTAAAATTTATTTTACTAAGGAAAAATTCCAAAAACATGTTAAAAAATATTTTCAAATCAGTGGCTCATGTGAATTATGACCCAAAAAATTACTCTCCACTTTTTTTATTGTTATACATTGAACACCGAACAGTAACTTTACATTTTTGAAAATGGAAGGGTTACTTACAAAACCACCCTTCTTCAACTATTATAAGATAAAACTTAAACCAATTCAAGACTTACCTTACCATTGAATTTATCCAAGATAATCTTCAAAATTTAAAAAACAATAACCCAATAAAATATAAAAAAAATCCTCTTTTCACTATTATCATTTATTAGGAATTCATTTCAATGGAGAACCCCTACAGAAAATTAAAGTCTTTAGCATGTGTATCCACTTCTTATTAGTATTTGCTTCTTAATTTTTACTATCATGAACTTCTATAACCTTAATAATATAATAAATTAGCATCATTATTAAAATTTTATGAAATTATATTAATTTTCAAATAGATATTCAATCCCTTCCATACACTATGAAAATAGGATAATATCCATCTTGTATAGATGTGAATTACTACCCACTTGAAGAGATGTTGTTTTTTCTTCATTAATGCCTCTCAAGGATGGTAACAATGAAATATTTTGTTATTAATTATTTTTTATATCTAAAAAATAAAATGTTTACATTTTAATTTTTATATAATATCATTCTATTCATTCATTGAGAAATTTCAGCACTAATCGTGGGTATGGTGGACTACCACCTCAATGGTCAATGAAATTCATTTATTATCACAAACACTTATAGATGGTAATAAGAATGTATTTATTGGGAATATATAGGGTCAATATGATATTTTCAAGATTCTTAATATTTCATACTATCATTATCTAAATAAACACCCTTACTCATAAAAAAATTATAAAATATTACCATTTGGGTTAGTTTTACCACATATATGAATGGTATTATAATGATTACATCGTGAATGGTTATGTATAGTTATATAATAATAGTTTCATATAATAATAATTAGTATAAAATTTATTATTGGATATAAAATTTTATTTTTTATATTTTTTAATATTTGTTAATATAAAACCATTCGATCGTTAAATAGGTCAAGACTAGTTTGTCTTATTTCCCATTTTCACAAGCCATATTAATTCTATTCAAATAATGAAAATCAAACTTGAGGATTAATTTAAAAATATGATTATTATATGTTGCTTAATTATTTAATGAGTAACCTGAATGAACTTAGTAAGAATCATCTAAGTCACCATGATATTTGAACGAGACAAATAAACGAACTATGCAACTTTTTTTTATGAAAATAGTTGTAACTATGTAATGCAGTTGTAATGATGGTTTATAAATGAAGCTAATAAAGGATAATAAATTTTAATAAAATCCGAAATTAATTATATACGTTTATTATTTTCATTATACATGAGGTTTGAGTAAGGTAGAGTTAGTGGAAACTGAAGGTAAGGGTTTTTCATCTAAATTTTCTCTCATTGATATTTGTTTTATATTATAAACATAATTTCGTATGTATTGGTATACATACTACCTAATTGAGTTATTTTATCATGAAATACCTTTTATTCATTGTAATTTATTTTTAACTTAATTCCATATAATTCAATAATTATTTATACACCTCATGTTGTAATGGTCATTATTAACTCGTTACACATTCACCAAGCCATACTTGTTCTTATTGATCATTTATCAAATAATTTTTGAATTACACCCTACAATTTTATTATGTGGTATTTTATATTAACTTATGGGGATTTAAAATTATACAACAGAAAACCATTTTTCAAAATATTTTTACTTCATGAACTATGTTGTCTATAAGGAATTTTTTAACTAATAAATATTTCTTTGAGTTTTATGGTTTATAATGAACTTATACTTGATTATTTCTTCACCTAAAAGTATACCCTTATCAAGAATGAACCTCCATATCTTTATTGGATATTTTTTTTCATGTACATATTTTCCTTCACACTATAGTTCTCCTCTCTTTTTTGGGAAAGACAATATGTATTTTCTTTCTAGGATTCTAATATTTTTATTTACTCCATATATAAAGGACTACTTAATACTCTTTTTATGTTGTGTGTTTTCAAACAAAGTATTTCAAAAATATTTTCGACCCAAAATTCATTTTGATAATCTTAATTATTTTTCAAGGAATAAATTGGTAAAGTTTCTATTTCAATGGAAAATGTTTTACAATTTTTTCACTGCACCTTTTTGAAAAAAAAAACATTTTAATGTTACCCATAACTTAATCATTTTATAAATATGTAAGGATATAATTAAATTTTTTAAGAGGAAACACATTTTACCCCTCCCTTGTAATTTTATTTGAAACATTATCTCTATATTTTCACAGTTTATTAAAATAAAATTATTTTTCTCATATAATTACAAAAATGTCTCATATAAAATTATTTCAAAATATTGATGAAATTAATTATTTCTAAATTTATTTTTCTAGGATTAATATTTTATGTGTGAATGGGTTAACGAGTAGATAATTTCACGAAGGGTGTTTGTAGTACATTTATCTCTACTCAAATTTTTACACATGAATTTTTTAGAGTGAATTTATGTTCACAAATATATAAAAAATCTATGTTTATGATAGTGTCACTTTATTTCCTATTTTATATGGCTCACGATTTATGTTTCATGTTTTGTTTTCTTATTCCATGGTAAAGGTTTCATAATTTTATATTATATGTATATAATTTATGATTATAATAAAATATTTTGATTAATTTTCCTTTTTAATCTAATAATTCTTTATATTCAGGTATTAACATATATTTATGGATGAACTATTATAGACCTTTGTTATGTTATCCCTTTTAAAGAGTTTTCACTCACCCATTTTGATTATTTATATTATCTAGGTTAAGAAGATAAGAAACATATACAATATCGAGAATAGTTTATTATATGAATAATTTGTGGAAGACTTTAAAGACTCATTATAGATTTTTTTAGTTTTCCTCATAGTGAAAAAATTCCATTTTTTATAAGGTAATGAGTTTTTTATTAATGTTTTATCCAAATTATCTAGAAATATAAACCTAAACTGTCTTGTGAATGTATTATGATGGAATATTTACATTAAATAATGAAATTTCCTATTGTAAAGGTCTCATCTATTATAGATATGTTAAACCCACCCATTATATAATGATAAACCATTCATATGTGTCCCATTTAAATATGAAAAAAATTCATAATCCCATCATTGATTGATTAACACCTTAGAAATAAGTAGGTTTAAATAAAAGAAACATATGATATTACCATAATACATATAAGGAAATAAGTTTCATATTATCATTAGATAATATACATCGTAAATCATTCAAAAAATTAAAGGATACTAATATAGATGAAATACACTTTTATAAGAGCATTAAAATATTTCAATGAAAATAAAAAGAAATATCCTTTAATTTTGACCACATTTATTTTAAAATAAAATAATTTATAAAATAAGGGGAATAAAAATTACTTTCTAAAACCATGAAAACATAAAAATTAAGATTTTTAAATAAAATTGAAGAAGGTAGTGTGAAAATAAGTTACCATAGGAAAATTACTAAAAGGATATTCCCTGGACACCTTTGAAAAGAAATTCAATGTTAGAAAAAAAAGAGATTTAAAAAATGTTAAAGTAATCTTTCTTGTTTAATAAAAGTCATATCCATTTATAAAGTACTTAATAAAACATAGATTTTGAGATAAGTACATTAATAAAATATTATAAAAAACTTAGATATAGTGGACAAATATTCCTTAACAAAAAGAAGAGATAATGATGTGTCCACTAACTGACATCCTTTTAGTTGAATTTTTAACCAAGATCCTGAGAAATGGTAATAGTACATTTAAAAAATAGAAATAACCCAAGGAAAATAAAATATTTATATTTTTAAATATAATTAGAATACAATTCCTTGTAATTGAGAAGTTAATATAATTAATCTCAATTTCAAATTGAGATTGGAAAATAAACCATTACCTTTACTGCTAACTTATATGAATGTGATTTGGCCCCTGTGTAAAGAACATAACCATCATAATATATTATTTAATAACCATATAGATATATATTATTTTTTCAGTTATTTAATTTTAATAATTCATTACACATATATTAGCTATTTGTTTTTCATTTTCCTCATCAAATATTAGTAATTTTGATGGTTTAATATAGGTTTCATAGTAGATATGTTGATTATAATTCTATGATAACAATTTCATAATTACAAGATTATTTGGAGTAATGGAATAATTTTTTTTAAATGATTTATTCAGTCCCATGTTCATTTTATGGAAGTCATGGGTAAAATTCATGAGGAACGATTCCATGAACAACATACTTTAGATAATTTAGCGACAACAACAAGTTTTGTTATAATAGACTTTATTTATTTTATATCATCATTATAGAATCATATTCGCATAATAAATTAATTTTTTTTATAATTTGTAACTATTATTTATTTATTGATACTTATTTATTATGAAAATGATGTCTTTGGAATTCAAACATTCATGTAGGTGGTTCAATCAACCAAGAAAAGAACATGATATACTAATGAATGTGTAAACGTATATAGATATATAAAAGTAATGTAATTTTATCAAAATAATTATGATATCAATATTAAATAAATATAGTTGATAATGATAATTATAAATACTATATATGAGATGGTAACTGAATTTAGATTGAATAAATATGTATATACTTTGGTGAATTCTATCATTCTTGAAAAGGGTTCCTTCAAAATGAAGGATTTAGGATTCCTTCTTGGGACCAAGGGTTCCCAGATGTGTACTTAGGCATTATGATAATAAAAATGGGAATGTATTTATGGGAAAAATGAAGGAAAATAGTTGTTTAGTAGGGGTGGAGTAGGGGTCCCTTTTCGTAGAATTTTGAGTGGTATTTCCAAAAAAATATTCATTCATTAATTTATATTGTTTACATTTTAATAAGAAAGGGAATTAAAATAAGAAAAAATGGAAATTGTTCATGAAATCCCCCATACAAATTTTTTTAGAAACAAATTCATGATATTTAAAGTATTTTTTATATATTTCAACAATTTTTACCTTATTTTACTTTTGTCATGGTAACTCAATTTATTACTCAATAACTTATTTTTAGGTCTACAAATGAAATTGACCATATTACATAATTTATAATTTCGGATTAAAAATGTGGAAACTATTTAATTTAATGAAATGTATAAATATGATAAATTTAACTTTTAATTGAAAGCATAAAATATATAAGAAGTAGTTCTTATAGAAAATGGCTTTAAAAAAATTAAGTATTATTAATAAAATTCCATATAAATTGATAATTAAATTAGTGTTAATCGATTTTTGATAAATTAAATAATTTTAATGAATAATTATTTTAAAGTGATGAATTAAATTTACTAAGATAAAAATACACAACACTTAGAAAAATAATTATTTGAAATATATTTGTTTTTTAAAATTAATTATCTAATATTTATCAAAAAGTAATTAATTTATAAATTAATGAAGGATTATTCATTTGATTATATAAGAAATACATATTAGAAAATTTAATAATCTAAATATAAATCATTTAAATTTCAAATAAAATCATTTAATATATTATAAAATTATATTTTTCAAACAAAATATTTGTTTGTCCATGATTTGTTAAATTAATTTTCCTTATATTTAAATAATTATTTATTAGATGTTATAAATTTATTTTAATAATTATTCCCATGAATTTTTCTAAAAATTCCATTTATGTCATTCGTTAAATGTTATAAATTTAATAAAAATACCCAAATCATAAAAAAAAACTTTATAATAAGTGGTAATTTCACAAAATATATAATATATATTAATTAATAATTCATAATCATTTATATTATTTTAAAGAAAATATTTATAATTAAAATGTATATTTTTTAACATCTAACTAAAAATTATGTAAATCAACTATATAGTAGTAATTCTAAACTGGTAACATGTTTACTATTATTATAGATAATGGATATATAAAATTTTATAGTAGTCATATAATGACTATATTACCCCCATTATATCCAATAAATACATCCCATTATTTAGTCACAAAGCGAGCTTCTCAATCCTAAAGTTTCCTTTGGAATTTAAAACATAGTTTCTCCTTTCATGATGTTTTTTTTCATTATAGTTTTAGTTCTAATAATAGTTATTCTCAATAGTGGAGATTATCTAGGGGATTTCCAAGTTACAAATATATTATTCCTTTATTTTTACTAACCAATTTTATTATATTTACTTTTAAGATATGTGATCATCAATGATATGAAATACCTGTATTTGTGTATTTTTGTTGAAATAAACCATTATGAGTGAATAAAAATGTTGTTAGTGTGATTCATAACTTGCATGACTTACTTCGTTCCTAAGTTTAAATCATTTAGTTGAATATAAAATAATAATTATGAAGGATAAAAATATATTTTAAGGATTAAAAATGATACTTAAAACCCGAAGCATTACATGTTCTGTAAGATATATTTATGAGACATATAAGAATGAATACAACACCAATAAAATCCATTCTAGAATGTAAAAATATCAAGGTAATTATAAAACATTCAAACATAATAATTTTCATTATATCACTTTTTACCACATTTAATTACGTACCATGGTAAATAGTTATAATAAAAATATAAGATAACTCATCCTTCATAATTATGATGTCTTGATTCCAAATTTGGATTCAATTTAATAATATTATAATTATAAATATTTGAAATTGATTTTTTACATGGAAATATATAATATAAGAGAAAAGATGATTTTGGAGAAAAATAACATTTTCCATCAAATTGTTACTTAAAATCAATTAATAATATTTATTTTTTTATTTATTTCATTATTTATAAACATAATCCTTATTTTTTTTAATGAAATCATTTAATTGTAATTTATTTATTTTTTATAAAAAATCCATAACAGAGTATTTTTTTAATAAAATTGTCTTTTTTGAAAGATTTAATAACATTAATCACAATTAATTTATTATTTATCGTTTATATATGAAAATATATTAATTCATTGGTATTTTAATAATTATCTAAATAAAATAGTTTAAATAATACTTATTATATATAAATAATAAAAATACACATTTTTATAATAAATTATTTTTAGCAATTATTAAATTTTTATTTAATTGAGGTTTTATTCCTCTAGTAGTTTTCTAAATGATGTTTCATATTGAATTTTCATAATGTTTTAATATTTATAATGTATTATAATAAAATATTTCATGTTTTTATCATTAATTTTTTTCATGTATTTCAAATTACCAGTCAAAAATGATTTTTAAGGGAAATACCTAGAAACAAATTATGAGTGTTACACACTTAAAATAATTTCATACAAGAAATTTTAATAATATAATGAAGAAAATGATGTAACTTTATCTTACTATATCTTTATGTTTTGAGGCATCTTCCTCAAGCATATGACTTCATTATAGAACTTTAATTAGGTGAGTCACCTTTTTTCAAAGTAATTTATCTAAAAAATATTAGAGTTCTAATGGTCATTACTCATAAGATAGAACTTGTTTCATCTATAAAAACTATGATTTAAATACATGTGATGGATATGGTATGTATTTCCTCTAAATTGATACATATAATGCATTGTTCACTTGAGATATGTATAGTGGAAGTGAAATATGATAAGTTACCAATCCCATAATATTTAGGATTACAAAAGGTTCAATATATTTTTGGATAAACTTTCCCTTATTCTCAATTATCTTAACCATATTCCATGGAAATATTCAATGGAATTATTTATCTCAAACTTTAAACTAAAAGTATCATTGGTGATTATAATCATAGATATTCTATTGAATTTGGTTAGTTTTAATTTTCCATTGAATGATTTGAATATTCTGTAACATCTATTAATAAATATCTAGTCCCAAAAGCTTATGAAATACAACTTTATCTAAACATTTTTGAGTTCTACACCTATTAACATATAGATCCATATATAGTTCTTTTTGGATCATAGAATAGAAACTATTGTTATATGATAACTCTACTATGATAAGGTACTAATCCTAACATCCATTAAAATCCATTGAATATGATCTCAATATATCTTTTAGGTTTTGAATGGAATTTTTAGTTTAACCATTAGTCGGAGGATGATAATAGGTTTTAAAGATTATGTATTTATCCAATTATCAATTAAAACATATCCATAACATCAAGGTAAACCTCATATATCAGTATAATATAATGAAAATTTATATTCTATGTATAATTACAACTTAGTGTATGTATTTCATAGGGAGATAATTGAGAAAAAAATATCTTTAACAAAAATGAAATGTTATAAATTCATAATTTGTTCAGCTATAAACCAAATTTCATTATTGCCTTTAGAATATTTGGGAATTTTTTCGATGAAATCCATGTTGATTTTATCCCATTTCCATAAAAGTATGGTAAATAGTTGTCTCATCCCCTTTCAATTTTAGGATTCAAATTTATTATTTTTGGAAGACTAAGAATGGATATATGTACTTTTTAATATTACTCTTCATGTTATCCTACAAAAAATTCTCATTGATATATCTATAATTTTTTTTCCATGAGTTATAGAGAATAATATGATCTGTGCATCATCCAATAGATCCTTCCTCAATTCCAGTTTTTAAGGGACACATATTCATCTATCAAATATTGTAATACTATCATTATCAAGGTTAAACTATTTAATATTCATTACAATATTGTATAGGTCAATTTAATCCTTTTGTGCCTCCTTGATATTCTCATGGATGTATGGGTTGAGATTTTATTTTTGTAAATATAATATTTCCCTCATCCATTATGATTTCATAGTGTGTCCTTGGAAAATGCAGTAGTATTGGGTATCCTTTAATCCTCATCATAGATAATATGTCTTGATCCTTCCTACTCAGAGTATCTCCACTATATTTTCCTTCTTATGGTAGTTATTTTTGAGAATTAATATTCCTTGATAAACTCTAATAATATATTTTGACACATTTTCAACTCCATCATTGTGAATATGTAATTTATTCTCTTATAATCAGTATATATTTCCAATTTTTCATTAAAGAGTCAATGACTCTATATCTATTAGGAAAATATTACTGATGATAACTCAAAATCTTACATTAGATAATTTTTCTCATGAACCATCAAATTACATGTGACATATTGTACCACCATGTCATTTTACATGAGTACATATCCCTATCATTTCATTGATTCATCATTGTATATTACAAACCCTTCTCTACTATAGGTTTTTTTGGGTATAGGTGTAATAACCAACATTATCTTACGATATTAAAAATTGTATCCACATTTATTGACCTGGAAGAACTTGAATCTCATCCCAGTTAACATGGTTAGTGGATTTAAATGTCATAAAAAATTTCCTGAAAAAAATATATAGTATCCATGTAATCCAATAAAAATATGGACTACTATTACAGTGGTTCATTTTGGTTATTACATAGTTAACTATATCTTTTATGGACCCACAAATATAGCCTCGATTATGATTAAATGACCCAAGAATGATAATTTATATAGATAAAATCCACAATTTTTAAATTAGACATCTAATTTTTACTTTCCCAAGTTCTTTATAAAAATCCTTAAATTGTCATTTTACACTTCCTTACTCTTAGAAAATATTATAATATCATCCACATATACAACCATAATTTTATTGAATAAATTTATAAGGACTATATTAATGAGATCTTTTTAGATATATGTAGAGTTTTTAAGTATTAATAGAATCATTATGAATTCATAATGTCCATATAATATATTACAGGCCATCATGGGTATATCCTCACTTTTCACTATTAATTGATGATATAAATTTTGATAGTCAATCATTGATATGAAGTGACCCCCTTGCAGTTGATCGAAAAACTCATCAATATAGGGTATATGATACTTAATCATGATTTTCAACATATTATGTTGATGATAATCTTTGAATATATGCATTGATCCATCATTATTCTTAATATAGAGGACTGATGCAACCTATGTTGAAGGAATATGGATAATAAAACCCTTATCTATATTTACCAATAATTTATTCTTCAATTACACGAATTCAATTGGGGACATTCTCTAATATGTAATTGATATAGGGATAATAAAGTGTCCCTAATTTTTTTGAAATATTATTACATTGTTTTAATAATAATAGACCATAAAATAAAATCCAAGGATCATAAATTCTAATGCTTTTGGATGATTAGATATATAATTATAAAGCATGAAACCATTATAGAAACAACTTTTATTTAATATCCAAAAAGAGATGAAAATTTCCAAGTAGATGTTACAACATTATTGGATAACCTAGGGATTCCTTGAATAAAGGGATGATTTAAATATCCCAGTAAGGGAATAAACCTAGGAATAAATCATATCATATGTATTAGAAGTCATAACATGATGACATAAAAAGTCAAAGAACATGAATAAACATATGAAATAATGGCATGTAAAACTTGAGATTATGTAATCATGGAATAATAGGAATATGGAAACAATATAAATCATGATATAATAATGTTTCAAGGATAACTACCAATACCATTTCACATAGTGAAGCATGAGTCCAGGCTAACTTCCAGGACCATTGCATATGGAGGACCAAGTCTTATAAAGGAATCATGTTTACTCCCCATCCCAACATGATGCATCACAAGAAAAAACATTACCCAATTCATTAGAGTGATCTATGGGTGTACCCATCATAACATGTTCATGCATATGTTTTCTACATGAATAATCATACATAAGAAATAAATATAAGGGTTACCTAAGGAAAGAAATGGGTATCATAATCCAACCATAAAGCATAAACAATAGGTGTATCAAAATGTTTTACATAAAATAATGGATTTAAATAATAAATGGACATTAAAAATAGAAAATAGGAAAATACCAAGATAAATTATTTTTAAAATAATTGAAAACATGTCGAAAAAGTGTTTTATAAACTTTAGAAATGAGCCTCTTTAGTGTAGTTAAAAGGAAAATATTAAAGAGTCTTTAAAGAGGGAAAAGGTATAATTGTTTACCTAAAATAAGAAATTAACATATATAGTTTTTCATTATAAAAATATTTTTTCATAAAAATATTGGTGTCTTACAATAGATTATGTAGTGTGCATGAAAATGGGTAAGAAACTAGGAACTTCTCTTTAATCGGGCATGCTTATCAGGAGGAACTGAAAAGGAAACCTTATAAAACATTTATTTCCTCATCAAAGAAAGAATAATTGGGCTAGGAGAATATATTTGGAACATATAAACAAAAAATAGGAGGAGTAACTAATAATAATTAATAATTTAATTATAGTAAAGAGAGATAAAGCATAACCTGAAGGAAGAAATGGAGGTTCCATGAGAATCCCTTACCTTATGTCTAAAATTTTTCTCCACTTGAACTTAATGTATTGGATAATGAAATTTTATTTATTAATAATTATTTCATAATTAATTAAACATGTATTTTATTTATTATAAATTTATCAAGTTTATTTAGGTCATTTTTAATGAGTTTTAAGATTCAATTTTTTTGTTCGGGATTGTTTGTTTCCTTGGTTTTCAAGATTGGTTCACTTGTATACATATATAAAAGATCTTGTAAAATAAGAATAATTGTCTAGAATTTAAATTATATGTTATTAATGAAATTATATAATATTAAATGATATTATATATCATTTGGTTTCTATATATGAGGATGGTTCATTAAATAAAACATCAATGATAAATGTTTAGATTATTTTGGTTCTTTTTCGATCATTACAAACTAGTTTTGTTTTATTATTTAATATTATGCATATATTGTAGTTATATAAAAATAAATAAGTTTTAGCATAACTTTAACTAAATCAAGTAAGCATCATAATGTTTTCATGATTTTCCTTGAAGGAGATATTTTAAAATGAAAAATCATCATCCATGAAGGCGGTGAATCGACACCTCACAGACGATGTTTTCATTTTTGGAACAAAAGGGGAAGAGAAGGTAATTGATGGTGGATATAAACATCACATAATAAAATTAATGTATATAAAGATACTAGAGTCATCATTACACATTGTAATATGGAGGTGAGAAAATGATAATAAAAGATATGAAATTTAAAAGAATTTAAAAAAAATGAAAGAGGATTTTACCTCTTGAAAGTATTCTCCTTGAGAACCTCCTTAGGGAAAATGGGTTTGGTATTTTGTTGATACCAAAGGCTTATATAAATATGGGGAGAGGATTGGAATAATATTTGGAATAATATTTTAAATCTATAAAACTTATAAGGTGTGAGGAGAAGAGGTGGGGAGGGGTGCTATTTATAGTGGGAGGAGAGGGGTATTTTTGATTATTTTATTGATTTGTTTATTATTTTGCATCAAGACTATGAATAATGTACATTCTTCTGGATAAATAGAGTAACTAGTGAATGAAATTTATATCCATTGGTGCTTACATCATTTATACATCATTCATGACTCAATAAATTGTATATATGTAAAATATAGTAAATTAATGTATTTCACTATTCACCAAAAATTTAATTATGTAAGAAAACCGAAAAAATTAACTCCAACCAATTATCGATACGTAGAATTAAAAAATGGAAAAAAAAATTTGAAAATAATTTTCCAAATATTATGAATTTAATTGTTAAAATTAAATTATCATTTATTCAAAAAATATTGATTTCAATATTATAACCGAATTTATCACACTTTGAAAAATTAATAAATGTCTCATAAATTTTTTTATAATCACAAGACAACAAAATATCGATTTATGAATATATTTTATAAAAATAAATTTTATTTTAAATCATTATATTAATTATAATATTGTAAATACACATTTATATTTCACAAAACACTAAAACTTAATTTATCATTTTTGAAACAGTTATTTACTTATTAAAAGATTTAAATATATCATATTTTAATTTATAAGATACCCAAATTTTATTTATATTTTCATAGGTGAGGGTAATTTTTTATTGGACAACTTACTATTTCTAATAGTTACATTAGTATTCAATCAGTCAAGTTACTATTCTATGGAAATATGTTCCTTAATTTCTAGGAATACCACTTATTTCAATCATTAATAATTTATAATGTTTTTATTGTGTTCTCTATGTGATTTTATGTGATTTATACTATTTTAAATAATTATTAGAAGATAATTTATATTGATAAATATGTTGGTCTTTACATTATCCCCCCTTATGAAATATCACCCCTAAAAATTCATTTCACAAACTAAGGGGAAAACAGGTGTGGGTACATCTACTTCATCGATTCCTCCAGTTCCCATTTTCCCTCTTCATAGTTATGGTTCTTCCATAGTATTTTGACCGGATGATTAATTTTTTTTGCATAGAAATTTTATCTATACTGTTCTAAATCATCACTAGATGGCCCTTTTAAGGGAAACCATTCTCCAATTGTACCACCTATAAATTAAGTTTATTTGCGGGTTATGGTATGTAATTACTCTATAGGGAAATGTGTAATTCATCATGTACTTGAGACATGGTAGGTAGAAGTTCCAGTCAAGAGGCCATAGCTACGACATGATCAAGAATTTAAAAGGGTATGATGTACCTGGGACTCAACTTTCAATTTATCCCAAATATCATGATCCTCTTCCATGGAGATATGAGGAGGAATACCATGTATCCAACCTTGAACTGTCGATCCCAATGATGATTGTCAGTGTAGCTATTTTATTGAATTTGGGATTACTTGATGTGCTGTAGAATGGATTTCTTCTTTTCTACCATTATTTTGACCATTTCATGTCCTAGAAACTTATTTTTATTGAATTCATGCCAACATGATGATGTTCTCCCACTTTTCCCATGATTGGATTGATATTGATCCATTTGGATGCTTGAGTGGATATTATTATTATAGGAGATCTCGACCAAAGGAAGATGTTGGTCCTATCCTCTCTTTAAGCCCATATAACACACTCTCAATATGTCATCAAGTGTTTAAATCATCCACTCAGATTGGACAACAGTTTGAGGATGATAATCCATACTAATGATTAGCTTAGGTTTTAGAGCATGTGGTAGAATTTTCAAGAACTTAGAGGTGAATCTCAGATCTGGATCAGATACAATCGATAGTGGTTCTCCATACATCATTACCACTTCTCTGAAGAATATCCATACAAGTTGATCCAGTGATAATTCCTCTTGAATTGTGATAAAGTGAGGTGTATTTTAAAAATGATCTATAAAAACCCATATAGTATTGTTTCCTCTGTTTTCTTTAGAAGTCCAGTGACAATTTCCATGGTGATTTTTCCAATTTCCATGTTGTTATGGGTAATGGTTGGATCATACCTTTATACCTTTTCCCTTTAATCATTCACATGCCAACATACTAGGAACTTTTATGTATATTTAGTGTTCTCTTTTTTGATAGTGTTCCACCAATAGTTTTCTCGGAAATCTCTATACATATTGGTGCTCCCTAGGTGAATAGAAACGGTTTATATATGCACGTCATTTAAAAGACCTTTATTTATATCAGGATTGGACGGTACACATAATTGTTTTCCAAATCATATGAATCTATCTTCATAAATCTTGAACTCTTAGGATTTACCTATTCTAAAATCTTCCACATTTTTCTGAATCTGCACGTAATTTCATTGAGGATCCTTTATTTTATCTATGAGGGATGGTTGAGCTATCATTTGAGAAAGTATATTTTCTATTACTCACTTAATTATTCCCATGTCCATAATTTTCAAATCTAAGAAGATTTGATCCTTCTCAACTCTCATCATTGATAATGTTATAGGATGGTTTCTACTTAGAGCATATTCCACAATATTTTCCTTACTAGGATGTTAGTAAATTGGACAGTTATAATCCTTGATGAGATCTAATCATCTTCACTGATGCACATTAGGCTCCTTCTATGTGAATATTTATTTTAAACTCTTTTTATCAGTATATATTTCACACTTCTACCCATAAATATTATGCCATAAAATTTTCAATGTGAAGATCACAACTGAAAACTCAAAATCATTCATGGGATAGTTTTCCTAATGAATTTTCAACTGCCTTGAGTTCTATGATATCACTTTATAATTTTTAATCAGTACATAGCCTAAGACCTTATTTGAAGCATATCTTTATACAAAAAAGAGTTCCCTACTTGTTGGATGTGTGAGCACTATCATGGTGATAAGATCCTTTTTTTATCCCCTTAAATATTTACTCCCATTATTATATCGAGACATATTTTACTACTTTCTGTGTTATCTTAATTAGTGGGTTAGACAATAATGATAAATTCATAAAAATAATTTGGTATAAACCGACTAATATACGAGACTATGGATCTTTGTTATATATATTGGTCTAGGACACTACCCAATTTACTTTGTTTTATATGGGTCCACATATACCCCTTTTCTGGTGATTACATGCCCTAAGAATGACACCCCCCTCTTTAAGAACTCAAATTTATTGTACTTTTCATATAGTTTCTCCCTTATCAATATCTTTAGTATAGTATTAAAATTAAATTTGTGTTCATCCTTTCTCTTAGAGTATATAGAAACATCATCAATAAATACCAACACAAATTTATATAAATAATATCTAGAGACTATATTCATTAAGTTGATGTAAATTGATAGAGAATTAGAGATTATGAAGGGAATCACTATGAAATCATAGTGTCCATACCTTATTTGAAAGGTAGTCTTGATAATATATTCCTTCATCACCTTTAATTGGTGATATCACGACTGAAGGTGCACCTTTGAGAAATAATTGGCCCCATATAGTTTATCTAACAAGTCATGTATCCATGGAAGGGGATACATGTTATTTATTTAGTTTTTTTGAGCTTCTGATAATTAATTAAAATGCGCATTGTTCCATCCTTATTCTTGATAAAGAGGTCAAGTAAATTCCTTGGTGAAGCACTCAGGTTTATAAAACCCTTTTCTAAATTCCCCTATAACTACTCCTTCAGTTCTTCCAATTCGATGGTGTCCATTCTATAAGGTGTCCATGATATAAGAATATATATAAGAATAAGTTCAATTCAGAAATAAACCTATAAATCATGAGTAAGACCATGAAATTATTCCTGGAACACATTAGTGTAGTCCCTCCCAATGGACATTTCTTCGAGCATAATCAACTCATTTTTCTCAATCATTTGAGCTAGATATTCTTTCTCATATGGAAATAATATACACACTTCATATAATTATTTTGAATGAGATTCATCCTCCACCTTACATGTGTATAGAATTGGAGGATGCCTTGGGATGATAAGAGTGATCTCTCTTTCCTAACAGTTGACATTGGATTTATATAAATATTACTAATACATGCCCAATATAGAATCAGACTCTACCAAAGAATGTATGAAAAGATTTTATGGGAGTTTTAGTCCACAAACATTTATTTGGGAGGATTTATATACATTGGAATAAATAATTACCCCATTTTATATTCTCATAGAAATATCAAAATCCATATTTTTATGTGGTGATTGAACAGTTCTACTAAAAATGAAAGATATAAAATAATTAATACAACTAGAATATGTTGAAAAATATCTATTATTGAATGAATATCCATTTTACCTATCACAACATAATTTTTAGATCATCCTCAGTAGTAGTGATAACATCTGTGTAGAGACCCAAAATTGACATACATGGACATTACATTACTTTTACATTACTTTTGCAGAATACTTAATACATAAAGAAAACTGATATCCAAGGACCGTAATAGTTTATTGTCTTTGGAAACTTGGAACATAAACTTCTAATCATGTTGAACGATATTCAACATCTCCCATAAAGATCTAACCCTTTTGTTTTCTTACCAAAAACCATTCTTTATATCTTGGGGAAAAGAAAACATAAAAAGGGTGAGCTCAAATGCTCAGTAAGGGTAAGCATGGAGAAAATAAAATAACCCATATACATTTGAAGTTAAAAAAAACATGAACATAAAGTTTAAACATCAAAATCATAATCAATGACATTAAACATGGTAGTACGTAAGGTATAGAGCATAATAGAACATCAATCATGATAAAATAGCTTGGGAATAAAACATGTAATTGTGGAAACCATTAAGCACATGATATGATTTCCATAGTAGCAAAGACATTGCTTCCAAGACCATCATAGTGGACAAAGTCCATTACTGAATCGGGTTTACTTGTCGTTCCATACCTATATTACTGCACCAGATATACATGCCGTTACATCCATGTCTATATCATGAGATATAAATCATTACCCAATGAATTGGAGGGAGATATAGGTCCCACCCATCTCATATTGAAATCATTCTTACGTGTTCCACAAAACAATCATAAATCATTCATCATAACCCAAAGAATAAAATGGGTTTCATATACATCATCCCTTAATAACACAATACATATAAAACCAATGGATGTCATTTCATCATAAGAGAAATGAAACCATGTAAATAATAGAGACATTATACTTGAAACATAAACAAACTAAACAATTTCATCTTAGATGGAAAATAGTTTTGATAAAACACTTGAAATTAATTCATAATGAAAATGACCTTTTTTTTCAAAATCATTTTATTGTTCACAAAATGCCATGAAATTTTAAAAGAAAAGGATTTTGCTAAAAATAGTCATGAAAACTTGTAGAGTAAGCTTCATGAAAATAACGCGTTATGAAACATTAAAAATATGTTCACGCCATATAAGTTAAAAAAACAATCTCCACGTACTTTTAACAGAAAAGTCAAAAAGTTCCTCCTATGGAAAAAAAGAAAGATTCCTTCCATAACACGTGGTAAAAGTAAATAAAGTGTAAAAATGACTTTAAAAAAACATGTAAGAATAGTAAACATTTTATAAAAATATTTTTAGAAAACTTTGACATGGATGATAACTATAACCCCAGAAAATACTTACGAATAAGCAATCTTGGATAAGAACAAGATTTGAATAATTATCCCTTACATTATGTAGAATTTCATCTGTATGTGTCCGAGACTCCTGTATAGTGGGTTTAAACATACTATTATCTTGTAATAGAATAATAATAATATTTATGATATCATATATGATTCACTTATGACTTTATATTAATCGTTCATTTGTCAATTCCATGTTAAAGAAGTGTTTTGGGTAAAATCATTTCATTTATCATACGTGTTTGGACTTATTGTTCTTGATATTATTATTAATTATATCATGATTTACTTACTTATAGAATTTAAATCATGATTTATTTATCTTATATATTCTTTATATATATATAATAGATAGATAAATGAAATGAAATACACCGTTCATGGAGACGGTAGGCTGTACGTACGCATGAACATTGTTTTCCTTTCCTTACCGACATGAATGGAAGTAAGTAGATGAAATATATATATATATATATACATATACATAAATCCATTAGATTTATTATTTCATATATTTAATTATTATTCATTATATATACTTTATAATCATTCTTGAATGGTTTACATGGAGAATGAATCTCATCGCGTCATGGAGACGGTAATCCGTGTGTATGCACGAGTGATGATGTCGTTCCCATAATTATTGAATGGAATTGGAGTGGATGATATTATATCTCAGAATTAGTATCATGTTATAATAATCCTATATAGTTATTCTTTACACCATTATACCCATCCAAGTAAGGTGGTGGTAGAAAAACATATTACACCACGGCATGGAGACAGTATTCCGTACGTACGCACACGCTGTGATTTCGTTTTTCATAGGATGGACAGAAGGTGAAATAGGGATGTAGCATATTTATAATAACATATCTGTATATAATTATTAATTATGTTATTACTTTATAATGAAACAACTAAATAAGAGGAATTAGAAGAAGAAAGAAACTTGAAATAATCGGTAGAAGAGATTACCTCTTCTTCGACGTGCCTCTTTTAAACTTCCTCTTAGGGAACTAGTGTTGGTATTTTGAGAAGAAAAGAATCTCTATGATATAACTAGAGAGGTTGAGAAGAGAAATTTGTAGGGTTTGGCCATGCTTTAAGGCTCAAAATTGTGTAAAGATAAGATAGAGGATGTTCCTTTTTATAAGGGAGGAGAGGGGCACCTTAGGAAAAACTTAAAATATTGTTTTATAATAAATTAATATTCGGTTTATAATGGCCCCAAAGTGACTTATTTCCAAGATAGGGTGGGGATAGGTCTAAAGCCTCTCAACCAATAGGTTTTATACAAGTTTACGTTACCATTTAAACCTTATCGTTTAGATTTAACTCTAAGTTAAATAATTTAACTTTTACCATGTCTTCTTGTATTCTTACACTATATGGTTAATAAACTTACTATAAACTACCAATAGAACCCCAATTGGTTCATAAATGTCATATATATTATTATATAAGTTTTTTGGAAAATACTTAGATTTTTAGGAATAGAATATAAATTAATAAATTAATATTTGTTTTAAAAACTCTTCTTTGTCAATTTTGACACTATTTGGTATTTTATTTTTTATAAATTCATAACAGCATTATTACTTTGAAAAAAAATCATCTAACCAACCATAATATATTATATTAACCTATAAAATTAGTTTAATTCATAAAAAGTCTCAAATTACATAAATTTTTCTATATTTATAATATTAATTATCTTAATATTTCATTAATAAGGTAATTACTGAATCATCATTGTGTCATAAATAAATTAAATTATTTAATGTCTAAAAATTATAAATAAAATACCATTATTTAAGAAATCTTTTTATATTTCTAATGAATATTTATAGTCTAATTTATCTTATGTATAACCTTATATTAAAAATGTTTTACTTATTAAACTATGATTTTAATTCTTTTAACTCTTCTTTGAATTAAATAATAATAAATGCCCTAATCTAATCCAAGTGGACCTAAATGGTCATATTTTATTCCTAAGGTTGTTTTGGGTCGAATTACACTTATCTAATAGAATTAGGACATCTATTAGGGTAATAATAATATCACTCTTACCCTTAATTACCCTATTTACTTTTAACCGTGGTAAATAAAAGTAACAAGTTACTATTCACAAAAAAATTATTTTTATCTTACTGACCCATATTTCACTCCTTGATATTAACTATGTCTCTCGTATTTTCAAAATTCAACTCTTAGAAGAGGAAAAATTAAATTTTATGTAAATTTCCAAATTCTCCTAGGAGGTTGGTACAAGACGGTGAAAAGTTTTATAAAATTTTTATATATCGAAAATTATTATAAATTGACTCCAATGAATTACATTGAACTTATATACGTATTATGCATCTATTTTGACCTAAAATAAATTTAAATAAAATAAATAGTTATTTAAATAAAAATATGGTTTTAAATTATAACTTAGTGTTTTTTCACTATTCATCAAAAATTGAAATTTTTCAGAAAAAACCAAAAATTCACCCTCGGCTAATTTCGATATTCCAAATCCAAAAATGAAGTCCATTTTAAAAGATAAAATTTATAAAATTTCAAAAAGTGGGTATTACTATTCATAACAGATAGTTTATATAAAATTTTAGTAACATATCGTTGTTTAGTGAAACTCAGTATTGTGTACAAAACATGTTATCGAGGAAGGTCACGATTGTGTGTAATGCAAGCCAAGTCAGGGTTGCATGTAGTGAAAGATTCCTTTGTTGTTTCATATAACAGAATCCAACCATATTTCATTTATACATCGAATATATATATATATACCCTAAAGGTTGCATAGAATAACTTCTACAAAATGAACATGAAATTGTGTGAAACATGATTCAAGAATAGCGTTGCATATACTGCAAGCTAATACGGTGTTGCGTATAGCGCAAGATAATCTTGGTGTAGCATACAAAACAAGACATCAAATAAATTAAAAAGATTACTTCTCATAAAATCTCGGGATGTTACATTCTGACCCTCCTTGATTCCTTGGAGGTTGTTTTTGATTGCCTTTGACAACCCTGTGCTTAGGTAATTGACTTGAAATATGCCCATGTTCCATAAAGTTGTAACAATGCACTATACGATGAGTGTTGTTCTGAACCTTCTTTTCTTCTTCCACATTAGTGGGATTTTTTTATATGCCTTTGGAAATTATTCGCTAGAATTATATCTCATCCACATTTGAAGCATCTCATAGTTTCCCATAGATAGTTACCAGGATATTTCTTCCCACAACATTGACATGTGGGATGGTGGTTTTTCTTTCAATCTTGGGATTTATCTTTTTATATTTCTATATTAAACTTTATTTTCCATTTTTTATCTCCAAGACCATGAGACTACTGAGTGTATCAGATATCCATATCAACCTTAAGGGAACAATAAATAATCTCCTCATAACTATCAATGTCTCGAATCACCAACAATTTTCAAAGACATGACTTTAGTGTGTTAAATAATCAATATAACTTTCTTTTGGTGTTCATAATAAAGTTATAGGTGTACCATGAATGTCTTGTGATGTTAGGTTCATGCACCTAGATAGACTCATCTTCATTTTTCTTCAGTCCGATGAACTCCATTTCCTTATTTAGACAGAGGGTTCGGGGGAAATATTTATTGAACAATATTTTATTGAAATCTTCCAATTCTATAGAATCAATTTTCTCCATAGGCTTATTTTTCTTGATTAGTTTCCACCACTGATAAGTTTCCCCATCAAAACAACCAACCACCAACATAACTTTCTCTTTTTCTGAGCACTGGGGTATATATAATATATTCTCAATGGATATAGTCAACTATTCCATAAGGACCTGATTAGAATATCCACTAAATATAGTGGGCATTTTCACATAAATTATTCAAACACAAATTTTTATTTCTTAGGAGAAGGAGGTAGTTTTACATGATTAAATTTATTCATAACTTGAGATAGTTTTTATAGTACTAACATTAGGTTTTGAGAACCCATTCCCATCAGATTTTTTCATATCATTAGGTAAATCGTCACCTTTCCTATCACATTGATTATTTTCATAGGTTCTTCTATTTATAGCCATTAACTAAAAGAAATAATTTGAAATTGGATGGGATTTAATACTCAGCTAATAAGAATACAAAAAGAAAATAAATAAGGATAAAATTTTAAATGAAAGGTATATCCTAACATGTGATTACCTAAGTTTAAATATAGATTATTCATTATGGTATAATTATCCCTAGGTTTAATACTAATGTTTTTTAATCCTCATCTCCAGAAATAAATAGAACATGCTCTGATACCAACTATACTAGACCTAGCCTTTTTCACATATTATTACACTATTTTAAGCATATTAAACCATCAAATACAAGCTAAAGATCATAATTACTAGTATATTTTTAATATTAGATACATCATTAGAAAGAATTAAACCATAATATAAACATGTTTTTATTTAATATCCACAAGATATCTTAACATAATTTTAGCTATTACATCTAAATAGGATAACATGGGGAATACAAGAAAAAAGGGATGAGTTAAAACAAACATTATTAGAATAAACATAAGAATAAATAAAAAACATGGGTTTAAAGGCATTAAATGATGACATAATCTGACAGAAAACATGAAAAACATAAATATTAATAACATGCAGAACATGAGATAATATAATCATGGAATGATAGGAATATAGGAAAAAATACATCATGAAATAAGCACAATTAAAGGTTAACTACAAAAACCATTGCACATGTTGGAGCATGTGTCAAGGTTAACTTCCATGTCCATTGCACATGGCGGACCATGTCTTATTAAGGAATCATGTTTACTCTATGTCCCAATATAATGTTTTTTTAGAATAAACATTACCCAATACATTGGATCTCTATCTAGGAACAATCATACTAATATGTTTATTTATATGTGTTCCACATGAATAATCATACCTAAGGACTAAAATTATGTATTACCAATGGAAATAAGTGGCTATCACAATCATGTCATAAAGCATAAACAATGGGTGTATCATGAAGGTTTCCAAGAAATAATGGATTTAAATATAAAATGAAAATTAAAAAGATAAAATATGAACATATCATGATAAATGATGTTCAGCTAAAGTGAAAAAGCATAGAAAATTTGTATAAAAAACATTATAAATGAGCCTCTTTAGTGTGGTTAAAGGGAAAATATAAAAGAGTATTTAAAGAGGTAACATGAATAATTATTTGTATAAAACAAGAAATGAACATAGATAGTTTTTCTAGATAAAAATTGTGTTTTTTAGAAAAATATTGGAATCTTAAAATAGATTATGTATTGTACATGAAAATGGTTAATAAAATAGTATGTTCTCTTTAATTGAGTTTTCTTATCAAGGGAATTAGAAAGGGAACCTTATAAAACATATATTTCCTCATAAAATAAAGAATAATTGAGTATGGTTGATATATTTATAACATAAAAATATAACATAGAACAAGTAAATAAGATGAATTAATAATTACATTGGGGCGTAAAGAGAGAAAACACAACCTAAAGGAAAAATGGTGGTTCATTAAGAATCACTTACCTTATGTCCAAAAGTGTTATGCACTTCCACTTAATGTTCTAGATAATGTAATTAGATTCATTAATGATTTCATTTAGAATGTATTAAACATATATTTGATTTATTATAATTTTATCATATTTATTAATGTCCTTTTTGATGAGTTATATGATTCAATTTCATTGTTTGGGAGTGTTCATTTCCTTGGTTTTCATGTTTTGTTCACTTGTATACATGTACGAAAGATCATGTAAAATTGGAATAATTATCTAGAATTGAAATTATATATTATTAATAAACTTTGATAATATTAAATTTTCATCTATATAATTTTCATTCAATATATGAGGATGATTAATTAGAAAAATCATTAATGATAAACATGTATATTATTTTGGAATTTTTTCGATCATCAGGAACTAGTTTGGTTTTATTAATTAATATTATCAATATATATTGGTTATAGAACACTAAATAAGTTGTAATATAAATTTTAAAATCTGGTTTAACCATGATATTTATTTTATGTCTAACATTGAAGGTAATATTATAAAAATAAAAATCATCATTCATGAAGGTGGTGAGTCGATACCTTAGGGATGATGTTTTATTTTTAGAACAAAAGGTGAAGAGAGGAGAATTGAATGTGGATATGCCACTAAGATAATAAAATTATAGTATATAAGATATACTAGAGTTATAATTCCACTTTTGGATAGTGATGTGAGTAGAGGATAAAAAAAGAAAATAAATTGAAAAGAAATTAAAAGAAAATGAAATAGGATTTTACCTCTTGAACCTCTTCTCCTTAAGAACCTCCTTAGGAAAAATAAGTTTGGTATTTTGTTAATACCAAAGGATCCTAGACATGGGAGAGAGTATTGGGAGAGTATTTTGAAGAATATTATAAATATCCATGTATTATAAGGTGTGATGATAAGAGGTGGTTAGGGGTGTCATTGATAGTGGGAACATATGGGTATTTTTGATTATTTAATCCATTTATTTTTTATTTTGGATCAAGACTATGAATAGAGTTTATTCCTATGACTAAATAGAGTAACTAGTGCATTTATTTTTGAACCAATGGTGCTTACATCAGTCATACATAAACCATGACTCAATAATTCATGTATCTATTAAATATATTAAATTATTGAATTTCACTATTCATAAAGAATCAACTATTTTAAAAAAATCCAAAAAATTCATCCCAGAAATTTTTGTCTTTTAAAATTAAAAAATGGATACCATTATTTTAAAATAATTTTCCAAATATGAGAAATTTAATTTTTAATTTAAATCATAATTTATTTAAAAAATATTGATTTTAATATTATAACTGATTTTAAACAACTATGAAAAATTAACTGAAGTCTCATAAAATTATATTATAATCAATAGAAATAAATATTAATTTAAGAATACATTT
Source organism: Viscum album (assembly GCA_963277665.1). NCBI lineage: Eukaryota > Viridiplantae > Streptophyta > Magnoliopsida > Santalales > Viscaceae > Viscum > Viscum album. Next base: position 1,614,365,601 of record OY728142.1, read on the forward strand.
TGTGAAAATAAATTTTATTTAAATCACTATATTAATTATAAAATTTTAAATAAACATTTACATTTCACAAAAAAAAACCAAAACATAATTTATCATTTTTAAAACTTTTATTTTCTTATTCTAAGATAAAACTATATCCTTTTTTCCTTTATAAGATACACAAATTTTATTTATAATTTCATAGGTGGGGTTACTGTTCTATTGGTCGGTTTACTATTCTAATGGTCACATTACTATTACATTGGTTAAGTTATTATTCTATTGGTATAACTTTCTTAATTTATAGGAATACCTCTTATTTCATAAATTATTAATTTACAATGTTTTTATTGAGTTATCAATGTGATTTTATTTGATTTATACTATATGATATAATGATATGAAGGGGATTTACATTGATAAAATTTGGATTTGTCAGACATAACACCAAGTATGAGTTCTACAGAAAAATATTCATCACGATCTGGTTGAGAACAAGAAATCTATTTAGGGAATACATCAATACATTATTAGTAATCACTATCTAAAAAATATTGATCTTACATTGAATAATTTGGGATAAATACCCCTCATTATCGGGTATTAAGACCAATATAAGGGAAACAATTTGTCAAAAGATTCCACAATTATCCTTACACTAATAAATGATCACATGTTGATTTAATATATGAAATATGATTAACTTATTCTAGAAACTGACAAGGGATATGTGTAAAATTATTGAATCCATTCCTAAAATCACATCAAATTTGGCTAAGGTGAGAATAATAATATTTTTATGAAGAATATTCTCATAAACCTCTATTAAAGTGGAGTTTTAGACATTGGATGTAATCATAAAAAATATTAGAGTTATCATTATTAATTAAATATATATCCATTGGTGTGGTGAAATTATTCTCTTAGAAATTTTTTTAGATATGGAGTAGGTAGGACCAGAATAAAACAATGAATTTTTAGTTATTGAGTGGTTCATGAGTGTACCTTTCAATATTTTTTTGACCCAGTTAAGGAGTTTCTATTTCATAGTCCCCCCTTTCTATATTAGATTTATAGGTTGTTAGCATTGGTTATTTCCATTAACCCTTTTTTTTCTTCAATTGTTAGCATAACTTCCAAACTCTTTACAATTAATGTAGGGGAGTGTGTTTTGTTCAATATATTGATATTTTATTCAATGATTTTTATTGGTTGGATTTTTATTATCCCATTGGAAGACATGTTCATTATATCCTTCTGTTACCTACTTAAATATTTTACCTATCACATTATAGAAAATTATTGAAAGATTATTCTAACATATACAACATGCCAGAAGAAGAACTTTCATTCATCCATGTGTATTGTCATTTTAGTTAAAAAACATTTTCCTTTTATTAATATAACTAAATTTCTAAAATATAAATGGGTAATTATTTTTTCATTCCATGAGTATTAGATAATGGAAAAAAAATTTCAATTATATTAATAAACTTTTTGGTAATTAGTAGATCAAAATACTCACTAATAGTGGGTGGTCATTTCCACAAGAGGCACTCAATAGAGAGTAATTCATAGGTTCATTTGGTAGTTTGATGTGATTAATGTTATTCTTCATAGATTTTGAAAGTTGGTTTAGAATAATCAAAAGTTTTTATAGTCCATCTACCATCCCATTTGATTTATCATTGGGGAATCCACTATACTATCCATAAAATATGTTGTTAACTCAATTACTCCAAGTTCCATCTATTGAGTAAATCCAAAAAAGGTTAGTGTGAGTGTTGAGAAATAATAATCATAGTAAGTAATCCTATGATAGGGAAAATCAATATTAATATGTCCTATATTATATCACCTTCATTTCAACCTATAAAATATTATATTCAACCTTCATCACTTATGGTTCCACATATGTATTTTTAAGTTCTATCCTCACATTATTCATAACCTAATCCAAAAAATAACTAAACCCCTATTTGATACCTATTGTGGAAACCCAAACAGTATGTATAAATATATTTATCAATTTAAATGAACATTCCTTAAATATTATTAAAAATTACACCCTATGAACTATAGGTTTAGTGTCCTAGAAAATTATATATGTAAATAAATTATTTTACAACATTGGGATAATTTCTCCATAGCCAAAACACATTTGACCCCCTTCTATTTATATCCAATTGTGCACTACTCTTCATATCCCATGTAATTGGAACATAAGAAAGTGGTGATCACATATTTTCTATAAGGGTAAACATAATAGATAATATTCAAAGATAATAAGAGATAATAATATTTCCATGTTCCTATGAGAATATAATCAGGGTGCATGAACACCACATAAGAAAATCATACATAATAAGAAATTTATAATAAAAAACGATTCATTAAATTAGGATTTTTGTATAATATAATAAATTAATAATATAAGTATAGAAGTATGAGTCAATAATCATGATAAAAAAACAGGTAAATTAATTATCATAAGAATTTGTTACAAAAATAATAATAAAAAACATAACATATATAAAGGATAACACCTATGAAATTGATATCAGAATCAACTTGGTTAACCACCTAATAATAACATAGTTTCCATTGGTTAACCACCCATTGACTATAAAATTTAGGAATTAGGAAATACACCCTTGACCTATACCCTTTTGAACTTATAATAATCATATATTCCCCTTAACCTTTTGAAAATTGGCTAACCACACACACCTCATAATCCTTTGTACTTGGTCTAACCACCCATGCCTCATTACCTTTTTGACATGGGATAACTACCAATGTCCCATACTATTATCATTATATATAAAACATTAACCATAGTATTTTAGGGATATAGTAGACCAACCCATCACATAATGTTAATACATACATATTAAAACATTCACAATCCCATCATACCCTAATTAACACCTTAGAAATAAATGGGTTTCAAGAATACTTAAAAAAATCATGATCAAAATCCATCCTAAGATGTAAGGTGGATGGTATGATGATATAAAATCGTGTATCAATCCAAAATAATGATAGAGGATTTTCGAATAGATAGAGAATAGTTTATAAGACAATTGAAAACTTATTTGAAAAAATATAATGAAATATTCTTTACTTTTAATTTTTTTTCTAAAAGGAAATATTTTATAATGAGAATAAAATTACTTTTTAAAACTATAAAAATTAGTAAATTAATATTATTAATGTGCTAGAAACTAATTCAACCTTACATCAGGGATAATTTGGGTGTTACCTGATTTAGAGTTTTTATTTTTACTTATTTATCTTTTTCTTTTGGGACCTTATTCCCATATTAGTTGGATAATGTATTCATCATAAAATTATAAAATAATCCATTTAAAAAAATGTATGTAAATTAATATAGTAAGGGAAATTGTGATTTTACTTGGTTCACCAAAATATGAGAATCCATGGGGAACACACCAATGATTTCTTTGTGTTATAGGAAGTAATACTACTCATTATTTTTTACAAGGATAAGGGGGGGAGGCACTAAAGATTATGGTGGACCCCTATTTTTATTATAAAGATTCCTTTTGTGAAGTATATAAACAATTTATAAACTTTAGGGTCTATTCAAGATCATCATGAACTACTGGAAATTCGGGCTATAGACACGGTTCTAAACCGTGGCTATAGGCCCTCAAACCGTGGCTATAGGTAATAGCCACAGTTTGAGGAACCGTGGCTAAGTTTTGAGTGGCTATAGGCCCAGACCTATAGCCACAGTTTCAACCGTGGCTATAGGTTTATAGCCACGGTTGAAACCGTGGCTGTATACTTAATGCCACGGTTTCAACCATGGCTATATTAGACGCCGGACATGCTTTATAGCCACAGTTGGAAACCGTGGAGTTAGGTCTATAGCCACGGTTAAAAACCGTGGCAATAAACCAATAGCCACGGTTTAAAACCGTGGCTATAGGGTGTGCACATACATAAAAAAATACCCCCCAACCCCCTGGACACCCTCGGGACACCCCACTGGACACCCCCCTGGAAACCCCCCTGGACACCCCCTGGACACCCCCCTGGACACCCCCTGGACACCCCCTGGACACCCCTAGACACCCCCTGGACACCCCCTGGACACCCCCTGGACACCCCCTGGACACCCCCTGGACACCCCATGGACACCCCCTAGACACCACCCTAAACACCTCCTGCACCCCTCCCCTATGCCTTGCAGACCCCCCTTCCCTCCTCCCCACTGCCTTGCAGACACCCCCCTACCAGTCCCCCCTGCCCCCTGCCCCTGCCACCCCCCTGCCAGCCCCCTGCTTGTCCCCCTGCCCCCTGCCAGTCCCCCCTGCCCCCTGCCACACCCCCTGCTAGTCCCCCTATGCCACCCCCTACCAGTCCCCCATGCCCCCTACCACCCACCTGCTTGTCCCCCTACTTGTCCCCCTTCCAGCACCCCTACCCCCTGCTAGTCCCCCCTACCCCCTTGTTAGTCCCCCCTGCCACCCCCCTGCCATCCCCCCCTGCCCCCTGGCCCCTGCTAGTCCCCCCTGCCTCTCCCCTGCTTGTCCCCCCCTGCCCCCTGCCCCCTGCCACCCCCCTGCCAGCCCCCCCTGCTTGTCCCCCCTGCCAGCCCACCCCCCTGCCCCCCCAGCCCCTGCTAGTCCCCCCCTGCCACCCCCTGCCAGTCCCCCCTACCCCCTGCAACCCCCAGCCCACGTGCACCATCCCCCCCTCGCAGCCCATCTGCACCAGCCCCCAACTGCACTAGTCCACCCCCAGCCCAGCTGCACCAGTCTCCCCCACCCTCCCCAGCCCCCTGCACCACCCCCCCCAGCCACCTGCTACCCTCAGCCCCCCAGCCCACCTCCACCCCCCCCGCAGCCCACCTACACCAGCCCCAACCCCAACCCCTAGCTGCACCAGCCCCCCCCCCCCCCCCCCCCCCCCCAGCTCCCCTGCCGCCCTGCCGCCCCCGGACCACCATCACCAGTCCCCCCCCCCCCCCCCGCAGCCCACCTGAACCAGCCCCCAACCCCAGCCCCCCAGCTGCACCAGCCCCCCCCCAGCCCCCTGCAACCCCAGCCCACCTGCACCTGTCCCCCCCTCCCTAGCCCCCCTGCACTGGCCCAAGGATCCTACATTGTTTCACCAAGGGGATACATGGTTTAGAATTGGCTATGCACAAATCATGCTAAAAAATTGTGTGCAATTCAAAATGAACTTAAAATTATCCTCACAAAGGGAGGTCATACTATTTTCCTCAAACCATGCACCTTAACCATGAAGAGTATGGAAACCTCAAAAATTCTCCATGTTCTGACCTGGAACTCCATGGAGATAAAAACCAAAACTCTACTTAACCAAATAACAATAAAATAACTATGCAGTGACATAGGGGCTATCATAAACTCCCCACCATGCTACTTTTCCTCCTAGAATTTCCTTGGTCAAAACTAGAGACAAAGGAAAAGAGATGCAAAGGAAAATAGAACTAGCACACTGTGACCAGAATTTTTCTAGTACATTGTATCTTTTACTGCCTCTCTCAATGTCTCCCAACATTGTGCAAGTCTTACCACTTACGATCTACGTATTCACGTTACACATTAGGGGGTGAAACAAGATAAAACAGAACTAGCACAGTAAACTGAAAATAAGTGAAATCTTGGTGTGAAGTGATGTAAAAGTAAAAATCTCACATTATTGTGCCCTATGACACCCACTAGACCCCCTGGACACCCCCCTAGACCCCCATGGACACCTTCCACTGGACACCCCCACCCTTGGACACCTTCCACTGGACACCCCCTACCCCCCTGCTAGTTTCCCCCCTGCCACCCCCTGCTTGCCCCCTGCCAGCCAGCCCCCCCTGCCACCCCCCTGCTTGTCCCCCTGCCTTTCCCCCCTGCCCCATGCTAGTCCCCCCTGCCACCCCCCTGCCAGCCCCCTGCCCCCTTCCCCTGCTAGTTCCCCCCCTACCACCCCCTGCTTGCCCCTTGCCAGCCAGCCCCCTGCCACCCCCTGCTTGCCCCCCTGCCAGCCAGCCCCCCTGCCCCCTGCCAGTCCCCCCCTGCCACCCCCTGCCAGTCCCCCCTGTTAGTCCCCCTACCAGCCCCCCTGCCCCCTGAATTTGAAGTTGAATTTTATAGAACTATAAGAACAAGATGCATGAAAGTAAAAGAAATATAACATACACTATTATTTAACATTTTTTAGTCCCATGGGGACCTACGTGCATAAAAATAACAAAACCTAACTCACAAATTTTATTATGGTCAAAGAAAACAAAAACCCTACAGTTGTAAACTAGAAAGAATCACAATATGAGGGGATAATAACATAAGTATACAAGACTCACAGGCTTCAAAATAAATGAAACAAAAATGAAAATCACAGTACTAGAGTGGGTAGTAGTCCAACATTCCCATTCTCTTCATGCTGAAAGCTTGATGCATGATGCACCAGAAACCAAAAGTTCATATTCTCATTTCTGCACTTGTCGAACTATCACCAAGAAGGGTCTTCACTTCTTCCTTGAAGGAAGGACGTCATCTCCACTATAAAACAAGAAATGATATGAGTTCAAGGAGAGATAGGTATGGAAAGAGCTCTGATGAAGCAAAGCAGCAATGGCGATCAAGGTTTTCACCAGAGGAAACCTATAGAAATATCTTAGAGGATGAGAAATACAAATGATCAAGATTTTTAAGATACTTGGGTCATAGGGGTTATCACTACCCTTACACTATAGTACCTCAAAATGGAACAACCAATCTAGTGAGGCCACAAATCCACGTGAAACAAAACACCCCCCCTGCACCCCCATGCCCCCTTAGTCCCCCATGCCCCCCCTGCACCCCACTAGACAGCACCCATGCCCCCAACTGGACAGCCCCACTGGACAACCCCACTGGACACCCCCTGCACCCCTGGACAGCCCACCCCACCCCTGCCGGACACCCCTCCCCCCCATCTTGGACAACCCCTCCCCCTGCTGGACACCCCTCCCCCTACTGGACACCCTTGCCCCCTGCCCCCTTCCCCCTGCACCCCACTGGACAACCCCCATTCCCCAACTGGACAACCCCACTGGACACCCCCTGCACCCCCTGGACACCCCCTCCCCCCTGCTGGACACCCCCCCTGACGGTCACCCCTCCCCCTGCCCCTTTCTACACGACCTGGAATGTGTTTCTATTGATATAAATGATCATATTATTGAGGTATGTTTTGTATTAGAAAACATACCAAAGTACAATGAGCATTGCAGGATGATAGGCCATGCCACTGATAAGTGCAGAATGGTACATAAATTCTACAATCCATCCTCTATTAATACTTCGTTGAAAGATGCTCTGAAAGGGAAAAATATTAATACCAATCACCATGTTATAAAAAAATACAAAGAAGGTTAAAAAGAGGTCACCTGGTATAACAATTCTGCTACTAGTAAATCCCAGGAAGACTTAGTAGAGGAATAGGAATCCCAAGGATGTGTTCATGCTGAAACTGGTGAAGCACAATTCTGCTGGATATATTCTATAAGCAGATCGTCAACTCGTACTCCCAACTTGAGAACCTTATCAAAGAGGGTTCTCTACCGCAACTAGAATTAAGATGAAACATCCTATCAACATGGGCTACCAACAACCAACATACATGAATCATGAAATAGAAAATAGAGAGTTCCCAACATTTTTTACACAACCAGAACATGTCTAGGATCATCATTACAGACCTCACCCTATAGGTTACACATGACATATACTAATAGGGCTGCCACATTTTACTCTACCTACTGTTACACCTATTTATGCTCATTCTCATCTAGACATTCCTCAAGGACAACCCCTCCCCCTCTACTGGACAGCCCCTCCCCTCTGCCTGCACACCCCTCCCCCCAGCTGGACAGCCCTCCCCCTGCTGGACAGCCCCCTCCCCCATGCCTGGACACCCCTCCCCCCCTACTGGACCACCCCTTCCCCCTACCTGGACACCCTTCCCCCCTACATGGACACCCCTCCCCCCTGCTGGACACCCCTCCCCCTGCTGGACAGCCCTCCCCCTGCTGGACAGCCCTCCCCCCGTGCTAGACAGCCCTCCCCCCTACGGGACAACCCTCCCCCCTGCCGGACAACTCCTCCCCCCTGCCGGACAGCCCTCCCCCCTGCAGGACACCCCTCCCCCCCCTGCCGGACACCCCGCCCCCTGAATGGAACTATTTCAATAACAAGTAGAAATGAATTAAATGTATACAAATTAAAAAGATATATAAATGAGAGAAATAAGTAATAAAACCTGAATTAAAAATGTTGGATTCAGTAATTAAAAAAAGAAAAGGCCATAATAAGATAAAGAGGCTCTGCTAGTCCCCCCTTCCCCCCTGCCAGTTCCCCCTGCCAGTCCCCCCCCTGCACCCTGCCAGACACCCTGCCAGTCCCCTACTAGTCCCCCTACTCCCTGGACACCACCGTGACTGCGGCGTGACCGTGGCGTGACCGCAGCATGACCACAACGTGTTGGCCCGGTCCAACGACATCCGCGAGGCAACATCTTCCACTTAGTTTCAAATAGGATGATATGGATGGCATGAGAGGATGTTTTCTCATAAGATTTAAAGAAATGAATGCTAATCTGTGATGACTAGAGGATTGGATGACCCCTGATATACCTAATTCGGTGAGGTTTGGAGATCTAGAAATGTGTAGGAATACCTAGAGGAATAAAATATGACAGACAATTCCAAACCAATGTTTTCAGTTGAATTGATCCTTTGTACCACCTGCTATGCACGTTTTGTGGAAAGATGGATGAGAGGCAGCGCTGAGAGGAGATATAGTTTAGGAATGAGGAAATACGAAAAATTATAGAGCTAACCATTCAATGTTTCTCTATGGAGGAGTAACCGCTGTAGGGTGTCATCTTGGAGGAGGGCCAAATCACGGCGTGACAGCGGTGTGACCCGCAGCGTGACCACAACGTGTTGTCCCGGTCCAGCGACATCCGCGGGGTAAAATCTTCCACTTAGTTTCAAATAGGATGATATGGGTATGTGTAGACTACCAGTCCCCCTCCCCCATGTCTGGACACCCCCCCTGTCTGGACACCCCCCTGTCTGGACACCCCCCCCTGTCTGGACACACCTCCCCCCTGTCTGGACACCCCCCTCCCTGTCTAGACACCCCCCTCCCTATCTGGACACCCCCCCTGTCTGGACACCCTCCCTGTCTAAACACCCCCCCCGCACCCACCCCCTCAACTTGGCAGTGATCATCCTCCTCCAATGAGTGCTACATGAGATGAGGGAATTATGGAAGGAATTTCATCTAAAACAGCCAAAAGCAGACATTGAATTTCCATCACAACAGGCTGATCCGGTTCAGACGACATGTGCAGAGGATGAGGATGATCTGGTTCAGACAACATGTGAAGAGGATGAGGAAAAAGAAGAATTACCAAACATATATTATGTGATACATGTACAATAAAATATGCCAAACAATTCCAAACCAATGTTTTCAGTTGAATTGAGCCTTTTTACCACCTGCTATGCACGTTTTGTGGAAAGATGGATGAGAGGCAGCGCTGAGAGGAGATATAGTTTAAGAATGAGGAAATACGAAAAATTATATAGCTAACCATTCAATGTTTCTCTAAGGAGGAGTAACCGCCGCAGGGGTGTCGTCCTGGAGCAGGGCCAAATCACGGCGTGACCGCGGCGTGACCGCGGCGTGACCGCGGCGTGACCGCAGCGTGACCGCAACGTGTTTTCCCGGTCCAGTGACATCTGCAGGGTAACATCTTCCACTTAGTTTCAAATAGGATGATATGGGTATGTGTAGACTACCAGTCCCCTCCCCCATGTTTGGACACCCCCCTGTCTGGAAACCCCCCCTGTCTGGACACCCCCACCCTGTTTGGACACACCTCCCCCCTGTCTGGACACCCCCACTTGTCTGGACACCACCCTGTCTGGACACCCCCCCCTGTCTGGACACACCTCCCCCCTGTCTAGACACCCTCCCTTTCTGGACACCCCCCCTCTCTGTCTGGACACCCCCCCTATCTGGACACCCTCCCTGTCTGGACACCCCCCCCGCACCCACCCCCCAACCTGGACACCCCCTTTCACCGCACTTGCACCCTCCCCCTGCCCCTCAAAACCCCCCGGACAACCCTCCCCACCTACACCCCCTGCCCCGCAGCACCCCCTGCCCCGCAGCACCCCCTGCCTGGATAGCCCCCACCCCTCTTGGACACCTCCCCCCTATCTGGACACCTCCCCCCCTGGACACACATGATCTATTAAAAATAGAAACAAGAATTAAACAAAGGAATTACACATCAATTCAGGATTACAATATTCTCATAGCAAAAAAAAATATGAAATTCTGTATAGAAACGATTCAATTACATAGAATAAAATCATGATAATAAAATACCATATTCAAGATATACATTCCCAGGGGATATGGATTCCTATATAAAGAACCAAACTAGTACGTCTGAATAGATGCTAGTAGCATCCATGATTAAAAATAGCACAAGATAACACATAACATTCTAAGTGTAGGAAAACCAAATTTGATATATCAAATGAACAAAGTGTACCACTCTTCGCTTGTATGCGTGGCACTGTTCCACTAAATCAACAATAACTTCCTACTTGAGACCCTACAGGAAAACAAAAACATTACCAGTAGCTAAGGTAGAGATTTCCATTGAAAACTCAAAAAGATTTTACACGTGAATAATTCATCGATTTCAAATTCTAGAACTTTTTATCAGAAATGCAATCACACCTGCCCCCACTGGACACCCCTAAACACCACCCACTGGACACCCCTGGACACCACCACCTGGACCCCCACTGGACACCCTTAGACACCACACCTGGACACCACCTGGACCCCCTAAACCCCGGGACACCACCCCTGGACCCCCTCCCCCTGCTGGACAGCCCCCCTGCTGGACAACCCCCCCTGCTGGACAGCCCCCCCTATTGGCCAAATGAAATTTCCTCATTATTTTCATAGCAGAATAGAGTTGTAGCATAGGGTGTAAGGTTACCTTCAGTGAAAACCTACTCATTAAGTGTCCATAATGGAACAGCTAGTGATGGCGGTATCAGAACTGGATAAAAGAGAGAGCTTATCCTTGTCAGGCTTATGGTGAGCTGGGAATTAGTTTTTGGGCAATGTGGATGTAAACAAAACAGTAGGTACGGTTCAAGAACTTTTCTAAATTTTGTGTGCTTTGAGGACATGAAACCCGACTTGCAATCTTATCACTTGCACCTTCCTTAACGAGGGTCAGATCTCTTTTTGTTAAATGGTTTATGATTTATACTATTACATCAGTCGAAGAACTCATTGGAGACACATGAATGATATTTCAAGAGTTATATTATATCCCTCGGTTATAATGGGAGATTCCAATGCTGGTGGAAGGGGGATGGTTACAGGTGTTGGGGGGATGGTGCGGACTGATTCGAAGGTGGAAGGGGGGTTGTTGTGGGATGGAATACTGGTGGCAGCGGGCTGAAATGAATGTGGAAGGGGGCTGGTGTGGGATGGATGTGGCTGGAGCAGGGCCAAATCACAGCGTGACCACGGTTTGACCGCGGAGTGACCGCGGCGTTACCGCAGCATGTTGGCCCGATCCAGCAACATCCGCGGGGCAGCATGTTTTGGCCAGAAGTGAATGGATCAGAAAGAGGCTGAAATGCTGGTGGAAGGGGGCTGGTTGCGGGTTTTGGGGGGATGGTGCGAGCTGATTCGAAGGTGGAAGGGGGGGGGGGGCTGTTGCAGGCTAGAATGCCGGTGGCAGCGGGCTGAAATGAAAGTGGAAGGGGGCTGGTGTGGGATGGATGTGGCAGGAGCAGGGCCAAATCACAGCATTACCACGGCGTGACCGTAGCGTGGACCGCAGCGTGACTGCAGCGTGACTGTGGAGTGACCACAGCATGTTGACCCGATCTAGTGACATCCGCGGGGCAGCATCTTCTTGTTAGGAGCGAAGGAAGCGGGAGGAGGATGGAATGCTGGTGGAAGGGGGCTGGTTGCAGGTGTTGGGGGGATGGTACGAGCAGATTCGAAGGTGGCAGCGGGGCTGTTGCGGGCTGGAATGCCGACGACAGCGGGCTGAAATGAAGGTGGAAGGGGGCTGGTGTGGGATGGATGTGGCTGGAGCAGGGCCAAATCACGGCATGACTTCGACGTGACCGCGGCGTGACCGCGGCGTGACCGCGGCTTGACCGCAACATGTTGGCCCGATCCAGCGACATTCGCGGGGCAGCATCTTCCCGTCAAGAGCGAAGGGAGCGGGAGGAGGCTAGAATGTGGGTGGAAGGGGGCTGGTTGCAGGTGTTGGGGGGATGGTGCGGGCAGATTCGAAGGTGGTGGGGGGGGGGGGGGGGGGGCTGTTGCGGGCTGGAATGCCGGTGGCAGCAGGCTGAAATGAAGGTGGAAGGGGGATGGTGTGGGCTGGAGCAGGGCCAAATCACGGCGTGACTACGGCGTGACCACGGTGTGACCGTGGCGTGACCGCGGCGTGACCGTGGCGTGACCGAGGTGTGACCGCAGCGTGACCGCGGCATGACCGCAACGTGACCGCGGCGTGACCGCGGCGTGACCGCGGCGTGACCGCGAAGTGACCGCGGCGTGACCGCAGCGTGACCGCAGCGTGTTGGCCCAATCCAGCGACATCCACGGGGGCAACATCTTCAGACCAGGAGCCAAGGGAGCGGGAGGAGGCTGGAATTAATCCTTTGGTTTGGAAATTGACTTCTACTAACTATTAATTTTGGAATTGACCTCTAGAAATGACATTTATATCCAATTTTCATGGATATCGTTGTTGTAATTCTCCCTATGATCTATGGAAACTCCATTCATGGTCAGATATGGGGTTTACAATGAAATAAGATATGGTAATTGCAATAATTAGTTGAGAGAATATGACCAAACTCAGGAATAGAGAAACGGGTTCTAACGAACCAACATTTTTTCCAGCACAAACATAAGGGGAAGGGGGTTTATCTACTCATGATTAAAAGTATAAGAAACATACTAAAAATTCTAATAGAGTTCATTAAAATAAAAAATAAAAGAATTAGAAGCACCGTGAAAATTTGGAGAAAAGTTCTCCAAAACCATTCTCTCACAAAAAAAACATAGTTCCAATCCCCCCCCACCACTTCTACTCTCCCCCCCTACCTGGACACCCCCCCCTGCCTAGACATCCCTCCCCCTGCTAGAGACCCCCTTGCCTGGACACCCCTGGCCCCCTGCTGGACACCCCTCCCCCTACTGGACACCCTCCCCCTTGCTGGACACCCCTTCCCCCTACTGGACACCCCCCTGCCTGGATACCCCTCCCCCCTGCTGGACACCCCTCCCCCCATGCCTGGACACCCCCCCTTCCTAGACACCCCCCTCCCTGGACACCCCTCCCACCTACTGGACACCCCTCCCATACCTGGACACCCCGACCCCCTGCTGGACACCCCTCCCCCTACTGGACACCCCCTCCCCCCTGCTGGACACCCCTCCCCCCTGCTGGACACCCCCTATCTGGACACCCCCCCTACTGGAAACCCCCTATCAAGACACCCCCCTGCTGAACACCCCCTGGACAGACCCCCCCAGACCCCCTAGATAGACTCCCCAGGACCTGGACACCCCACCCCTTGCACCCCCCGGGACCCCCCTTCCAGTCCCCTCCCCCTGCCAGCCCCCTACCAGTCCCCTCCCCCTGCTAGTTGCCCCCCTCCCCCTACCAGTTCCCTCTCCCCCCAATTCCAGTCCTGCCCCCCCCCCCCACCAAAACATTGACATTAAAGTTTTCATGAGGAGAATTTCACTTACATCTTGATTCTCACACCGATCATTAATGAAGTTATCATAGATTTAGTTATTAGTGAATCAATAATAAACTCTAAAAGGTAAGAAGTTTAGATCTAGTCAGTCCAGAAGTTTTCCCCTAATGTTGTGATTGATTTTATTTGTGGAGATGTAATGGATTGTGAACAATCCAAAAAGGGGCATATTTTTAGTAATGATCACCTTTATCCATTTCCGGGTTGTGTTTTTTGAATAGTATGTTAGAGAGGTCTCAAAAGAAGAAACAATGCCATTAGAAAGGAATGAATGGGTTTTGGAAATGTTTTCCCAGCTTTGTATACCACAGAGAAGTTTCATTGTGATGACAATGGTCACTCCACAACCTTACCAAGGTACATGAACCTATCTATAGTGGAAGGCCAAGGGGAAACCACTTTTTTGATAGGATACCACAAGTTTTATCTAGGTATACTGTTATTCCATGAATTGGGAATACATGATTCAAAAAAAGAAAAATTCCCTACTCCATAAGGTTAACTGA